>OZ018411.1:17307167-18770892 GCA_963969595.1 Neckera pumila | reverse complement strand
TACCAAAGCGCCAAAGAAGGATTTTCACGAACCTTCGGGGTGGGGGCCCGCCTGATCAAGTTCGACGCCTAACGGAGCCCTCACTGGTGATCATGTGCGCGGTCCTACTGTTGCCCGGCCAAATGGGCACGGGAAAGCAATGGCCCAGGGCCAGGGAGGATTGACCCCTCTATTGCCCCCAACCCGGGGGTAAATGTAAAAATTGCCCTCTATTTGGGGCCGTGTAAAATTTGTTTCTCTTCACCTCCCTAGACTAATATGGGGTCTCTGATTGCAAATATGAATTCAAAATTTGCAAATTTTTTCATGGATGGTAAATAAAAAGATTTCAGTGTTTTATCCAGGGGTAGAAAACGGGACAATAGAGGGGTCAGTCCTCTTTGGCCATGGCCCAGAGCTTGGTCAATTGGGAGGGCCAAAGGAGTTGGGATTGCCTCATTGTTGGCTGGAACCACAACTCCAACCTACAGTGGAGCACTAAATGCTCATCATTCTAATTGGTCTTTGCGCCTTTCAAGCTCTCTTGACTCCAAGTGTTCTTACGCCTTTCAACTTCTTCCAACCTTCATTGGCCCTTTGAGAGAAGTTCGTCAACTCCGGGCCCGGTCCAAAATCTCTCTGCCTTCATCAAGCTCCAGTACCCCGCCCAAAATCTAGCGAGCTTGGTGCTTTGGGCAAGTATACCCCGTGCCATAGTGGAGACTATTTTGCCCCCCGGCCCTTGCCAAACCTGCTCCAGCTAGGTGTGGCGAGTGGGGGTGGGCATGTCTAAGTCCATGTTCAAGGTACTGTTCAAATTTGTTCACCTTGAACCTCTCAAGTTCTATAGCCTACTTCTATGACTAACATTTACCAACATCCAAGGTAACTACATGTAAAGGAGGCAACCCAGTCCACAGATGGCTAGGCATTAGATGATATTTGGGGGTTTTGGAAGGCCGTTTCAGGCCTGTTCCTTGATCTGCCCAGATTCAGTGAATGCCGGTACGGGTGTGTCAGAAATTTATAAAAAATAAAAAAATAAAAAAAATAAAAAAAATAAAAATTACCAAAATATCATTTTAAGCAATTTTTTTTTTTGAGAAAAATGACGTGGCAGTTGCTTGACCACGTCAGCCAGCTACTGCTGTTGCATTCCCGTAGTCTAGGAACGCAGCAGACAGTAGGGGAACTCAGAGCCTTCTAAGACCCCCAAATCTCATCGAATGGGGGGATTGACCCCTCTATTGCCCTAAGTTTTACCCTTGCAAAAAACACTGAAATTTCTTAATATGCCACATTTGATGAAATTTGCAATTTCTAAATTCATATTTGCAATCAGAGGCCCTGAATTAGTCTAGGGACGTGAAAAAATACAAAATTTGAGCAGCACAAAATAGGGGGCATTTTTTGCATTTACCCTTCCAATGGGGCAATAGAGGGGTTAGTCCTCCCTGGCCATTCCAGATCACCCCCCATTCTAGCAATGTAGGTTGCTTTCTTTCTGTGTAGGAAGAGATGAATAGTGATCAGTTATGGCATGATTCTTGGTGCAATTGTGGTGCATTATGATTAGCTACAAGACTCAATATTGCAACCAACCCTTGGTGGATTTTGCAACCAGTCCTTGGTAGGAAATCAGAAGGTTTGTATGACTAGTATGAGTTGAACAGAATCTTTAGCTAAAAACTCATAGTTATTATGTTTTGAAAAATAAAAATTTGGAAAATTATGAAAACCTTTCGAACTCTAATTCTGCACACGAGAAAATTTCACTGAAGAAATTCGCCCTATAGATACATTAATTGCTTAAGTGGTTAGAAATGGGTTGCCTCCCTTCATTTTGACTACTTTCTAAGATTGCATAGTTTAGATTCTTGCCTAAAATGTACTTCTACTATTTATGAGAGTCTATGGTTAATTGCCCTAAATCCTATTTTGAGCACTTTAAAAATTTGCAGTTTATTCACATAGTGTCCAAAAAATGCATTCTAAAAGAATTTAAAATCCCCTTTTTACTACCAACAAGACGTCAAAAAATTTCAATATATATAATAATGTAAACCATGATGAATTGCTTATTTGTGCAATTTTAGGTGTAGTTATTTTATTCCCAAATTGCCATTTCTAAGTTCATACAAAGTGTAAAAATAGAAAAAGATGCGCATATTTAACTATCGGTGTCTTGCAGTAGATTCACTATACATAAAAATGTGTAGAAATTTTTTCAAAAATATAAACTATATAAATTAGGCATGTACATGATTGAGTAGTCCACTTTTTAAATCACAGTGTTGTTTTTAGCTTGACCTTTGCATTAAAATCCACATTGTAGATAATTTATTGTAGACACTATTGTAGTTATATATTTAATATACATTCTCAACTTGAATGCTAAGACAAATATATAATATTTTAGAAGGTCACTTCTTTAAATAAAAAGCTATGGACTTTAAAGTTGCAATATGAATTTTGAAAACTCCATATAGCATTGTATAAGAGCCTTTTTAATGAAAAAAACATTCTAATTATTGTATTAGTGGTCAACTCATCATGTGTTGTAGTGTAGATTGAGGTGCCTAGAAATTATATTGTTTTATTTGGTATTGATTTTAAAATAGTACTTTAAAAAAGCATTTTTAAAGTGAACAAAAAAACGATTATAAAGTGTTCAAAAGTTTTATCAATTTATTTGAATTGTAACCATCTATTCCTTAAATTAGGTTGTTTGTTTGTTTTATTTTGTGTGATTTGTAAATGTATAAAACCTAACACAGAGTCTACAAATATTTAGATAGATGAAAAAGCAAAATTTCTATATGCTTAAGACAATTTTGCATTCACCTTTTGTTTGGAATTTGGAAGTCTCGTCTCGTAAAAGTCAAATGAAAAATATGGTCATATATAAATGATATAAATCAATGTATAACGTAGCTTAGAATGATAAATGAAATGATTAAAATCAAATGTTAAACATGGATGTCTAATGAAATGTAGAATATAGAATGTGAAATGTACAAATAAAAGACCAATGTAAAAAAAATGTGAAAGACCAATGTAAAATGAAATGTAAATGAGCAATGTAAAAACAAAAGTAAAAGATCAATGTAAAATAAAAAGTAAAAGACAAATGTAAAAGAAGAAAAAAAAAGACAAATATAAAATGAAATGTAAAAGACTAATGTAAAATGAAATGTAAAAACAAAACTCAAATGTAAAAGGCATACTCAAGCCATTACTTATAAATAAGAAATACCTTCTCAAATCCAAAATTCAAAGTGCTTTCAACATTTGAATGGCTTATACATCTTTTTTCAACCTAGCAAAAAACTCATATACATTGCATCATTGCTAAAGTTCTTGTCTGTTGTACAAGATCCAAAAGGATCCAAGCTAGAAAAATTGAAATATAGATTGAAAGTTGCCCATTCATTACAATAGCCATGACTACCAATACACTAGTTTCTCTTAATGGCCTCATGCCTTCTTCCGTAGACCTAGTGGATCATACAAAGCTCCATGGGGCGGGCCATTCTTTTATTGCAAACATTGAAGCTTTGGAAGAGGCAAATGTCATTTCTTGTCCTTGCAATGGGGGTTGTACCTTGGACACTCACAAATGGCAAAAGATTGACAATTCAAATGAACCCAAAGAACTTCTACAAGGCCAATGGGTTAAGGATAAAATTGGAAGAAAAAGAACTTGCAATGCTTTTGCTTCCATCGACAAACGTCAACGGAGGATCGGAAGACTCAACCAACATGAAGATTTCTCAAGAACTTATAGATTGACTGTATAAAAATGCATGACTTCACTTCATGATAGCATCAAGCACAAAATTCATCAAGACTTTATCTTGTAAGGTGGCCGGGGATACAAACTTATTCAAACATAGGTTGCGGGGCTCAAAATTGCCAAGCTTAGCAAAGCTCTACCGCGACAATGTGGCAATGTTTCTCCAAAGGTTTGACAATATTTTCCTGCAGACAGGGTTCTTTGGGGAACAAATTGACTTAGAGGTCATATAGAGGCTCAATCCTTGGAAGATTGGGTCGTTTTATTAGGCCTGATTTATCCTAAGAGCCTGCCTAATTTCTTATGCTAATCAGGTTATTTAGTGCCCTTGCTGGATTTGCTAGTTAGTTGTCTAAAAACATTTTAAAAACTCTCGCCGAGCTTGCTTCTAGTTTGTTGTACTTGTTCTTTTGCACTGCAATTGGTTCACGTGTTAAAAAAAAATAGAATAAATAGAAAGAAATATATATATATTTGTTAGAATCAAAAATCCATATCAACAAAGTGTATTTAAATTTTAAATCAACTGTCATGAGTAGTGGCTTTAAAAGCCAACTTAAAGTTAAGCATATGTCTTATCAAATGTGGTTCACCTTAAGGCAAAGCCTCAATTCTTTTGTGAGTCTGAGGGTTATGAAACATACAGCCGAAATGTGATATCTTTCAGGAAACAAATTATTTGGTACCAATTTACTTGGATGTTTGGATTTTTATGGATTATTAAGAGAAAAGAATTGCCTCTCCATTAATGTCACCCTTAAAAATTTATCCTCTCCATTAATGTCACCCTTCCTACTTTAGCTCCAAATTCTATGTACTTTATGTTTTTGGAACCCTTGAATCTATTACAAACTTTCAAACTACTCAATGGCTGCATCTCAGTGTCTTAAGTTATTGTTTTTGTGATTTCAAGTGAACTTCTTTCAACCCCTAAAAGTATTTGAGAATGTTTTCACCAAAAACACTCAAAGACTACCATTTTTGTACAAGTACCAAATTTTAGAAAAAAATATTTTTGAATACACGCAATTGTAGGATCTTGTAGTAAATTGGTTTGAGAAGATGTGGAAAAAATTACAGAAATTTCTACAAATGAATGTGGATTGCAAGGTATTAGCGCTTGAATTGACAAATAAACACTTTTTGAGGCCCTGCAAAAAATTGGGCAGCTGCGCTTCATAAGATCACATTTGTATGAAAAATGTCCAAAATGGGATTACTCTTTGGATTCACTCTTCAAGGCAAGTTGGTTACATGCTGAAAAATTTCAAATCATTTGGAATTGTACATGTAGGAAAAAAACAGTAAGAAGAAAGAAATTGAGAATGATTCAAAATACCAAATTGTCAAGAATTTATTTATGGTATTAAAAAATGTCAATTTCAACGGTCATAATGTTGTAATAAACAATCTACACCCAATGTTTTTGTTTTTTCCAAAAGTATTGAAAATTGAGTTAAATAAAGAACTTCGAAGTTTATTTGGAGTAGGAATTCCATAACTACCCTCAAAGAATTTGATACAAAAATTCAATTTTGACACGTTTTTTCTAGACCAAACCTTTAGGTACCATACCAGGGAAATGACACAAAAAATTTGATATATGTATATATTTATCTACTGCAATTCCAAGGCCTTGTTTTCATCAAATCCCACTCAAAACTGCCATTTCTATTGCAAAAGTGCAAGAAATTCAGAATTGATTTTTGGCATTCTAATCTAATCGTGGGACCTTGCTCAACACTAGTATAAGAATGTATGGAAGAAATTTCAAACTCTTTGACTACTTGAATTGCAAGATATTTGTGTTTGAAGTGGAAGAAACTATTTTTCCAGCACCTTACAAAATTAGATTTTAAAGCCTTGAATCTTCTTAGTTTAAATGTTTGCACTATCAATGTTGAATTAAAAGAAATTATGATGAGGTAGTGAGTTGAAAGTCTAGTTTTAAAAACCAAAAAACACATACTTGATATTCATTCTTTAAAAACTTATTAAGATGAAAGATGAAATTGAAATGCAATAATCACGATAGTGAGATTGTTCTATCAAGCAAATTAAATCCTATCAATTTTTCTTGAAAATTGTGAAAATTGCACTAAAAATTGAATTCTAAAAACTATTTTTTCAAGAAGATGCTTAGATTCCTTGTAAAACAAAATTGTCTTTGACTTCCTCATCACTAGTGCAAATACCACATGTTGGAGTCAAATATATTAAGCCCCGTACAAAATTGTTTCTTTTTTGGTCAAATTTTTATTCATTCACTCAATTTTGAATTTTGGGAAGTTCATTTTTTAGGGTTTGGAATATTTTGTGACCCTTAGCATGATTCCAAATATTTTGTGACCTTTAGTAATACTCACAGCTTTACTAGCAATCAAGGCTTTAACAATAGTACTTGCGGCTTTATCAATATTTATGACTTCAACTGCATGGCTTCTTTGAAGATAAAAATGATTTTCATGAATACTTTCTACACTATTCAATTACGCCACACAATAATTTTTGAAAATTTCATTGGATGCTATATTTAATTATATTTTGAATTACTGTTTTAACCCCTAAAGCACTAAACGTGCTTTTTTGAGAACATAGCAATTTTGGACTGCTTAGTACAAGCGGAGTTTTTATTGTTTTCCTTTGAAATTTTCACATAAGATTTGTCCAAGGAGTAGCTTTAAGGCCCAACAATTTCCATAACTTTTGACTAAATGGTTAAGAAGTTATTGTATGATATGTAAGTTTCAATGCTTGGTGGGCAGCTCAAAAAATTCTTATTAAATCACTTTTTCTAAAAAAATAAATTTGAATTTGGTTTGAAATTGGTTTTATAGATTTATGTACACGTGGAAAGCTTTTAGTCATAACATTTTGATCAATGAGATGAAAGCTAGTTATGAGGAGCTTTAGTTTGCGGGTAGTTATAGATTTTCTACTCTAAAACATACTTTGGAGTCATTTCTTTAAAGTATGAAAATTAAATTTTTTGGATTTTTTTCTAGACTCTCCATTCAATTCTCCACCATAAAGATTTAAAGCTTAAAACTTTGTAGTGCAAAAAATTAAAGTTAAGAAAGTTCAAAGTCAAATAATCTAGTCCCGCAATGTGGTGAAAACCTGATTTTTTCACTTTAAATGCAGATATCTTGCAATCTGTGCTGTCAAAAATTTTGAAATTTTTTCCACACCTTTTCATACCAGTTAAGTGTAAGATCCTATGGTTAGATGTGCAGAGAAAAACAAAATTACTTTCTCTATTCTTTGCTATAGAAATGGCAATTTTGGCTTTTGAGTGTTTTTTGGGAGAAAAAGGCCTTGGGCCTGTAGGGGTTAAGCACTCTCTTACACCGCTTCTTTGTTTAACTCATCCAATTTTCTTAGGCAAAGCCTAATCTTTGTTCACCATTCTTCTTGAAATCTCTTTCTACCCTGTCATATCTCCTTGTTATATTTGTCCTCAACTTTCTTGTCCTTGATAGCTAGGGGTTGATTTTGCAACAGGATCAATTTTTAAGTGTAATCACTTCACCTTAACCCCTCAAGAGGACTAAGTGGTTGTTGAATGACCAATTAGAATGAGGCTTAATTTTATTTTCCTTATGGAAAAACTAAGACTTGTAGAAGGTAATGAGACTAATTTTTTCATTGTTTGTGTTTTCTAAGAAAAAAATGACCAATGTATAAGAAATCATTGATAAATGTCTAGTATAATATTGGATTGTAGATCCCTTATATTGTAGGGGTGATATAAAATAAGCCACTTTCCATATTTCTATTGGAATGTTGCATGAGTGCATCCAACAAGATTTAAACTCAATGGTAGAGAGACAAAAATTCATCCAAAGCAAAAAAATTCTTGGAGATTGTTGTCTTTATCAAATAGGGATGAAATAAACTTCAAACACTATAATCAATCAATCCACAAAATAAAAAGTCTAATATACTTTTCTATAGTTGAAGTTGAGAAAAAAGTTTTGATTAACAAAGCAAAAAATGGTAGTTTTTGACAATTTTTCTAGAAAACACCCCTAGTCCTTTAGGGATTAAATAGCAAGGAGATTAGGGCTAAAGTTGAAAATAAATTGAGCTATATTTGGTGTTATGACAATTATCTAGTAGGTGAAATCACTTTCCTACAAACAACTTATTGATTTGCCAAGACACCCTTTAATTCCTTGATTTTGTGGGAATGAGATTGAGCATTGTCTTTTGTTTAATCTTCAATTTAAGCACTTTCAAATTACAAAATACTAGCTTTCAAAAGACGTTGAGGCCCACAGTGGCCAATGGATGAATTTTAAGATTAGTATAGGTCCATAAACTGGATCACTTTTGATAAAGTACCTTGGTAATAGGTCATCAATGTCTTTCATGATGAATGTATATGTGATTGAAAAGTTGGTGAATGAATCAAACCTTCAAAAATATAACTTTACCTCCTGAAGGACTTAAGAGACTACTTTGGTTTTTCTAAACTCAAGCAAGCTCTATTGACTTTACAATTTGGGATTTTTGCTTGAGATTTGTAGGATGGATTCCAATCTTCTTATGCTACATATGAAACTTTATTTTACACCATTCTAAAAATATTGCAAAAGTCATATGTTTTTTTATTTCAATGTTAAATTGGGTAGCTAAAGATACGTTCTTAAAAAGGATTAACTATTATCATTTAACTATAAAAATTGATACTTCTCAAAAACATTAACCCCTAAAGGACCAAACACTGTTTTTTTGGCAATATAGCAATTTTGGGTAGCTTACTACAAATAGAGTTTTTATTTTTTTTCTTTGGGAATTTCACATAACATGTGCCCAAGGAGTAGCTTTTAGGTCCAACAATTTTCATAACTTTTGACTACATGGTTAAACAGTTATTGCATGATATGTAGTTTTCATTACTTGGCGGGCAATCCGGGTAGCTCAAAAAACTTCTTTAAATATAGCTTTTTTGAAAAATGGAAAATCAAGAGTGGTTCTAAAGAAATATTTAGAAGTGGAAAAGTTTGAATCATTCCATTTTGTTGAAAGAGGTGAGAGTCATGAGGGATTCTAATTTGCTGGTAGGTATGGAGTCCCTGGATCGTGTAGTCAAAAGTTATGAAAATGATTGGACCTAAAAGCTACTCCTCGGGCACATGTTGTGTGAAATTTCCAAAGAAAAAAAATAAAAACTCCATTCGTAGTGAGCTGCCCAAAATCTCTATGTTGCCAAAAAATGGTGTTTGGTCCTTTCGGGGTTAAGCTATTCAATTTTTGAATAGTAAGGTGAATGGAAAAATAGATGGTATAAAAAGCATAAACAATTGCTTATTGAATTCAATTTTGAAAGTTTTGAAATAAAACAAAAGAATTGAATGTATGTTTCACTTTAGAACATTCTCACCATTGGACTTTATTATTCTCAATTTCTTCCAAAATTTATCATTGGATTGATTTTTACTTTCATTAAATGGCACCTTTCTATATATACGTTTTTTTAAATGAATGTGAAAGTATTTTTGGTTAAATATTTTGCATATGTTCACAATCAATTTCCAACATATTAGCTAAATTGCACAAATTATGGATACAAGTGTTTATTTCCAATGAAATATTGAAAGACAAAACTTCACCTTTAATGAAGGCAAGGAAAACCATTACAATAGATGACATTTTGGGGCATTAGAAGGTTGTTTAAGGCCATTCCCCAATCTAGACCGATTCTGGAAACAGCGGTAGGCTGTCAAAAATAAAAATTCTAAATTTATTTTTCTTCTTTCAAATATGATTTTAGGCAAAAGAAAATCCCTTCAAAAATAATGTGACATGGCACCGGCCACATCATCCAGTTGTTGCAGCTGCGTTCCCACGGTTTGAAAATGCAAAAAACTTTGTGAGAACCTACGGCCTCCCAATGCTCCAAAACGTCATTTAAGGTAGAAGCACCCAATTTGGACACTAGTCGTTTAGGGACCCCTACAAAACAACCTAAAGCCACAAGCAAGTGGATCCGAAGAAGACATGTGGGGACCCAAAGTAGACAAGTGGCAGTTCCAAGAAATTGTCACTATTATAATGGAGGTTCACATGTTGGCCAATCACCTATGCATGATCCAAGATAAAAATGTGTCTCTTTTGGGTGTTTGTGTGCCCACTTTGGTGTTAGTCTAGTGTCCACGCTAGGTGCATCTAGGGAGTTGTTTTCAAAAATTCATATTATATTCATACAAGCTCAAAAAAATACAAAACCAATTTTGTTGGTTTTCTAAACCATTTTCTAAGTATATCATTTTAATTTGTAGCTACCTTCAAGATGTGTAGATCAAAACAAGTGTATGATTTAGGTGCTTCTACCTTAATGGAAGAAGAATGAAGATTGAGGGCTGCGAGTATCCAAGCAGTGGGAAATGCTTTCCAAAATCAACCCCAAAAAATTGAAATTAAAAAATTTTAAAAAACAACAACCCAGTACACTTCAAGGTTTGAATTATCCAAGATATTTTAATTAAATTAATTTTTAAAATAGAAAATTAGAAAAATTACCTTAATATTTAAACAAATCCAAAATTACAAAATTCTGAAAGTTGATATGGGCAAGAAACTACTATTCCAGATTTCATTATTTGATTATTTTAGAAATCTTTTTATTATTATTTAACTATTGATTTAATTCTTTTTTTTATTATATAATATCTTGATCCACACTATTGTAGAGGCCACCAAAGGATTGTCTCAAAGAAGTCAAAAACAGATTCTACAATTGAATTTATAAGAGAACAAATATCGATAAAGATTTTAGCCTTGCTTTGGATATGAGTATTTTGAATAGTTTTGGGCCTCATAATACCACATTATTTTAGTAATTAAACACAAATAAGCCTCTATGAGGAAATTAGCTGAATACTTATTACTTCCCACTCCTATAGAGTATATATAGACTATTATCCTACAATATAAGCTAGGTAGCAAACTCTCCCTCCAAACGGGAGTATGTAGTCACACTATGTTTCTTGAGACCTTATTTAGATCCACAATGAACAAATTCTTTATTCACTTTAACCTTTATGAAGAAGTATGAAGTTCATTTTCTTTGATTTGTATGGGAGATTGCTAGCATGTGAGCATAGAATCTATGAGTCCATGAGCCTAGGAGTCTATATTTTAGACACCTTCTATAGTTGTAGATGTCTATGTTATAGGTACCTATATTATAGGTTCTTTCTATATTATAGTGTACCTATATTATAGGTTCTTTCTGTATTATAGTGTACCTATATTATAGGTACATATGTTATAAACACCTTCAAACGGTTGTTAGTACACATTTACATCTAGTTTCAAGGCTTGTAGGCTTCACATTTTTTTGCTCACACGCTAGCATCATTGGAGTCTATAGGCTTCTTATTTGGTAAAGTAGACCAATCCAGTGTGGACCAAAGTCTAATTCAAATGCCTTTTTCTAGATCCAATTTTGCTTTCTTGCATTCTAATGTGGTAGAAATTGCTTAGAGTGTTCAATTGGGATTTTGTCATCATTTTATGAACTCTCTTTCCAAAAATGATCTTCTTACAAGACAAAATGTTCTAGATTAAGGTTAAAAAAAAAGTTTTTTTCAAAAAAAATATGAGTTGTACGTAGAGTTTGATGCATTCCTATAGGCTTGCAAATTTGAGTTCTAAATATGTTTTGAAAATGTGATTTTGGAGCACTTAAAAATTAGATTTTAGGGGCATTTTTAAGAAGCATTGCTAGCCAATCATTGTCTCAGTTTTTGCCCTGTCTATAGAAGGCCATTGTATTCTTGCTATAGCCTTTTATAATTTCTGCATTAGCATAGTCCATGTAGGAGCAGCAACACATTCGTGCGACATTAACACTCCCATCCTGGCATTTGCATGGCCCCGCAATACATTCCCACGGCATTCTTATTTCCATCCCGGCGTTTGTGTAGGCCAGCAGCACTTTCAAGATTTGCGGACTTGCTGCTTGAGATTCACCGTGCACCTTGAATTTATCTCCCCAAACAAGAAGGTCGCAAGTCTTACGGGCGACTCACTAGCTCACCAACTACATTGCACATCCTTTCTCCTCCAAAGTTTTATAAGGTATTGTTTGCTCAAAGTCAATATTAACATCTAGACCTTCAATTTCATTACATTGGTGTTATGATAGTGCCACAATTGAATGTAGCAAAATTTTTGAAGAGAGTGTGAAATTGAATGTAACAAAATTTATAACAAAGCTCTTAAAACAAGGACAACAATAGACTATGTATTTGACAAAATTCTATAAAACTGACATCCAATGCACTAGATTGCAAATTCAGCTCAAAAACCTAGAGCTCAAGGAATATTGGCAATCAGTCACCAAACACAGAAACGTTTGAATGAATAGAATCTTATTCTTTCTCCTTGTGAAAGAGGCACAACCTTCAATAGAAGAGTGCAAAAATTTCTCCAAAAAGGAGGAAACAAAAGGCAACTAAATCATTTCACTTATAACTATAGTCGTAAACCAAATGACTACTTTTAGGGTATGAGTGGTATTGTCAAATCCTTGCCACAACATCCTCATATGTGTGCATAAAGAATCAAGAACTACTCTAGATCAGTTAAAAAAAATCAATTGTCACTTTGAATTCAGAGCTCAAGAATGATCCATATGGAATTTTGAAGAGGAAAGCATAGTATCTTGGATCCTTTGGCTTTCTCAATTGCTAGCTCTAACATTCACTAGCAAATCTAGCTTTGATTGTTGCAAAATGGAAAGAATTGCAAAGTAGTCATCTTGAGATCTTGGGTGTTATTGGACTACCCCATTTTCATTCTTCTTGTTGGATTAGGTGTAGAGCTTTTTTTGAGGTCATTTTTGGCATTTATATATATATAGCGGTGAAGAATTCAATGTCATCAAACTTCACAATGTGATTGGTTCGGAGTTGACTCCAATGTTTGACAAATAATTACTTCATATCATGTACTCCCTTCATTCTTATGAACTTGGAATGGAACGTGGGTTATGCACCGGAACAAAAACAACAAGAATTTGAAAACTTCTAGAACACAAAACAATTTTGATAGTTAGAATCTAGAATGCCACTGACTTCAATGTTTTTGAGAGGAAGGGGTCATTGCAAGAATCAATGTTCAAAAAGCGTAGTGTATTGCATAGTACTCATATTTTTTTTTGGGAGTACTTTAAAACTAGAAAAAAAAGATTTAAAAATATTTAAAAATATGCTTAATGCATAGACTCTTAAGAGGAAGGTACCCTAGGAAGGAAAAGCTTAGGAAAATTTCCTAAGTAGGAGAATTAGAAAAGTGCAAAATCTCATGAAAATAGATACTTTCACAGTAGTTTCACATTTTAATTTGTAAAAAATAGGAAAAGTGATTTTATGAAAAATTAAAAATTGGACATTTGGGAAGAGTTTGTAGTAATGAAATATCATGAAAGATTGATCTTAGAACCATCTTTATTGTTCAAAAATTGCTTGCAATGGGAGTGCTGTTTGCACTCATGTGGAGGACACAAATCAATATATTTTTAGAATTTCTTAGGTAGGAATATGCTTTCCTTCTATGCAAATAGACTATGAAAATTTCAATTCTAGATCATTAAATTTGGAGACTCCTAATGTAGTAAAAATCCCTAAATTGCATCGTGTGACAAATTAACAAATATGGTTTTTAAATATAAAATGATTTTTTTTTTAATTTCTAAAAAATACAGGATTTGATTACTATAAAGTTTGACATCTCTGCTAAATTTTCATGTTTATTGGACTTGTGCTTCAAGAATTATAGCAAATGCAGAGAGAAGGTACCCTTAATGTGACAAGAATAAGGACCGCCCTTTCTTGCAATGATTCGGAAATTTATGTATTCCCTCCATCCCGAAATAATTGTTCCATGACAAATTTTTCTCAAGATTAAGGCAAAATTTGAAAATTTGATAAAGTAATGAATGCAGACATATAGATTAACTCTTGGTTTGCTCACCATTTTGCAAAAACGGCAATATCAAGTTCAAAGCATAAATTACTTAAAGCTGGAAAATTGAGTTTGCAAGTTCATAATTAGGTCATGATTTTTTGGAGAATGTAACTTGTTTTTCAAGAAATTCATCCAAGTTTTCTTTCTAATTTTTTTCATCCATGATCTATACCTTACATTATCTATACCTTCAATTAGATTGTTTGTTTGAATGTTTGCTTGTGTATTAATTTGCAATGCTGAGTTTTAAGAATCCTTGAGTCCCTTTGCCGTGCTTTTGGTATTGTTGTAAAGCTCTCCGCAAGGTAGGGTGTGCAGACTTTGTTTCAAATTTCAAATTGTAAGAATGCATGATAAGATTGAGATCAAAACGCATTTAATAGAGAAAGTCAAGCAAATTAAAATAGGCAGGAACCATAAAAAAACACTTTGTGACAACAAGAAAACCAAAAACAATGAAGTTAAGGGAAAATAATTTTGGCATAGAAACTATTGATACGTTTATCTCTGGTACACCATCTTGAACTTGAGGGAGGACAATTTTTCAAGATATATTGTACTGAAGTCGTGAATTCATACGTATGTACCATAATTGTACATATTACTTGTAGTTTTACGCACTGAATTTGTGTCGTTAAAATCTTTATTAAAAGTGTACAATTTATGTACTTTAATTATACAAATGTAGTATCCAAAATGCACCTGAATTGTATGTACTAATATCAATACAACAATTGTACGTTATTGATAGGCATTGTTTACGCACGGATTCAGTGCGTAAAAATACACGTAATATGTATGGTTATGGTACGTAGGTATGAATTCACGACTTCAGTGTTGTATTTGTACGAACCTATGAACTTTATAGATTAGAGATGACCATTACAACAACAAAAACAAGGGCAGATGAGGACAAGATTCTAAAGTATGGAGTACATCAATATAGATGTCAAACCATAGAATAAAAGCAAAGAGTCTGGATACTCACATTTTTGAATCCGTATAGCTGCTCATTTTTGGCTTATTTCTGAGATATTCGAAGGCTTAAATTTTATTTGCTCACCATCTCTATTCCAATCCTAGGTAGTTGTTCCCTTGTGTAACAGCAGTCACTAATCAAAGGTAACGTGACACCAATAAAATTTTACATGGCATCGATCAGAGTAGACGCTATAATCTTTGCAAGAGATGAGTTGACGCAGTCATTGATCAAAGAACTTCATCTCTAATTTATAAGGTTCATAGGTTTATACAAATACAACACTGAAGTCGTGAATTCATACCTACGTACCATAATCATACATATTACATGTATTTTTACGCATTGAACCACTGCAAAAACAATGCCTATCAATAACATACGATTGTTGTATTGATATTAGTACAGTTTAGATGCATTTTAGATACCACATTTGTATAATTAAAGTACATAAATTGTACACTTTTAATAAAGATTTTAACGACATTGATTCAGTGTGTAAAAATATATGTAATATGTACGATTATGGTACGTATGCATGAATTCACAACTTCAGTACAATATCTGTTGAAAAATCGTCCTCCCTCAAGTTTGAGATGTTGCAATTTCATTGAATCCCATTGAAGAGTGCATGACCAATACCACATTTGTGAGACAATGTAGTCAAATTGTTGGCTGACCTCTTCTTTTGGATACGAGAGGGCATATTTTTAGTTGGCTATTCTCCAAGCACATTGGTAGTTTCCGTGTTTGCATTTTAATAGTGGAGGATTATTGCTGATTATTGGACATGTAGCTTGCTGAGTTGTAGACTATTTGTTCAAATGACAAAGTAATAGAGTAGTAAATTTGCTTAAGAAAATCATGGAGATAGATTCGGATGATAAATACAATTCGAGATCAAAACGCTGTGTAAAGTTCATTGATCGTTCAATGGGGTTGAGAGCCCCATCCACACCAAACAGTCAATGGCATTAGAGAAATTTCCAGCCCTAAAGAGGGCCGTTCGAAGTTGACATGCCATGCTATTCTTTGCATGGCCTATCAACTTCAAAAATGCTCTCAATGAGCGGTCAGAGTCTCTGACTACTTGCCGGAGCAGTCAAGTTCTACAATTAAAAAAAATTTAATATGTTTTTAAGATTAAAAATAATAATAATAATAACTTTTTATTGGAAATTTTGGATTCTTACGCCACCTTTGCTGCAATTTTAGCAGGGCAAAAATAGAGGAAAAACAATTTTTTGAACAAAATAAAAGCAAATTTCAAGGTACCTTGGAGGGCTGTGGAGCAATCCTCCAAAGGCTTGAAATTTCCTCTAATGGACTATATAAAGTGTTTTTTTTTTAGTATTCCATATTGTTGTTCTCCATCTAGTCAGTATGTGACTCTGACCAGAGCTTATTTACCACAAGAGTGCACAATTATAGGCGTAGAAGAACCAAAGACAAGTGACCTTTGAATTTGAATGAACAAACTATAATCTTAATTTAAATTGTACTTAATTAGAAAGAATTTGGAGGTAACTGCCTTTCTCTGTAGAAATTACATGAAGTAGATATAGAAGAGATAGTAGAGTGGAGTGCTGCGATGGAGTGCCACAAGAAATCTTAGAAGAAATACAAGGTTCGTGATTGCCGCGTACAGAGAATCTTCAATCTTTGATATGAATGCCTTCAATTAATAGTATTTGCTTTAGACTTCATGCTTGTAAGTGGTGCCAAGGAATTCTTGAAGATACTCCATCCGTCCAAAAATGATTGTCCACTACTTCAAATTTAATTATATGCAGATGCAATTCATGAAATAGTTAGTATGTCACAATAAGAGTTTCAATTAGATGAAGAGTTGAAGACACTATTAATGAACATTCAATTTCAATTCCACAAAGACATAATTCATGAAATAGTTAGTTTTAGTTACACAAGTTGCTTACAAGCTGCTCAAGAAAAATCTAACCCTAAACTACCTTTACAAAATCTTCATGTGATGGAAAGACAAGATAAGAAAACTATACATGTATTGCTATGCTTAGTATTCATTTTTGATAGGAAATTGTAAGCTAGTAGGTGATTTATCATATATAACAAAATTTCATTATTGGTGGCCATGTTCTAAGAATTATTCTTCATCTTTTCCATATGTTAAGAATTAGCTTATTGCTTGAAGGACTTTGAGGACCAAAATTGTCTACTGGATGACTTCATTGTTCAATGCAAAAACAAAGAATGCACCTATTGGTTCAATAATCTTGGAATAATCACTATTGGATTTTTAGAAAACTATGAGTTAAAAGATATGGTCCATTTAATTCAAAGCAGAGAAAATTATATAGTATGTAGGACTACTATAGGGTCTATGAAATGCTATATATTCTATTATATATTAATTAGGGTATAGAAAAACATCATTTAGTAGGAATTTTTATTAATAAATCAGCTTTAACAAATAGTGGTTGTGCAAATTTTTCATAGTCCGATGAGTATAGATGTGGACAAATAATTTCATGTAGATGATAAAATAGACATAGTAAAAAAAATCTACAATGAAGGGTGGTTGATTGAAATTATGCCACAATATTAGTAGTGTATATATCAAAAAAATTAAGTGTAAACATAAGGCACTGACTATAAATGGAAGAAATGTCACATTGCAGAAATAGGGAGGTTTACTTCATTCTTTGAAGTCATAATTGTTAAACTTACTCATATTGAATGGGATGTTTATGGAGTAGTTTAAATGGGAATCTTGAAGTGTTCAATAATAAACTTGCTATTAACCCCTAAAGGCCAGAGGATATTTTGGAAGTAAAAAAGTCCAAAATTGCCCATTTTTGATGCATTGTCCAAATTATAAAATTAATTAATTATTTGAATTTCAACCTTTAAAAAATGTATTAAACAAGTAAGGCAATGTGAAGAAAAAATTTCAAACTATTTGACCTTATGGATTGAAAGACTATAATATTTGAAGTGAAAAAAAATTGTTTTCTATTCTTGCAAAATATAGCCAACAAACTTCAAGCCCTCCTAGAATAAATTTTTTGCTCTAAAAAAAGATGAAGATTTTGGCCATTCATACGTATATGATGTTAGCTTAGGTATGATTTTTTATACTCATGAAAATTTTTAGAAGCAAATGTAGAGTCTAGCACTCGAGCTTATTCTAAATCAACCTGCTAATATTAATAATATGCTAGTCATTTTTTGATGATTTCTTGTGCAATGAAGAAATTCTTGATTTGAAATCTAAACAATAAAAATTAGAGACAAAAATTTGGATTATGGTATGTTGGAAAATTTTCACGAACTTTCATTTCACATATTGCAAGATAGGGCTTGAAGTAGAAGAAAATGTTTGTTCTTAAGGCCATTGCAACATAGCTGATAAAATTTAATTTTTCTTAACCCCTAGAAGTCCATTGTCCCTTTGGGAGACAAATGTGTTTTTGGGCCGGTACCTACGGGCTGAAATTTTCTCTTGATTTTTTGAAACTTTATTGGGAGGTAGAAAAACTGATTAGCTTCATGGGAATATAATTTTTTTCACAATTGGTGCCCAAGAACAAAAGTTATGACCAAATAAGCTCAAAATAGGGGACGGCGAGCAGCAAAATAAGTTTGTACTTTTTTTTCTTCTTTTTTTAGTATTTTTTTTCTCATAGATTATACTTTTGTCTACCTAAAAAGCTTTGATTCATTTCATTTGGATTTGTTATGAGAAAGTTATGGACATTCTTGTTTTTTGGGCAGTTAAAGCATCTTTTTGAAAAAAATAACTTGTAGAATTCATTTTTGAATGCAATTTTTCAAAATTAAAAAAAAAAAAAGGTTGCATGGTTAAGTTTACTTGCTAGAACAATCTGACCATTGGGATTAGTGCATTTTAATTCCATCTAAAATATATGAATATTTTAGATTTTCCTTCTATCTCGTACCTACTTCTATTTAACAATTTTTTCAATAATGGAAATTAAGTCTTTTTGAATTTTTTTTGGGGGTAGATTGTCAACTCAATTCTCCATTATAAAAATTTAAAGCTCAAAACTTTGTTGTGTAAAAATTTTAATTTAAAAATATTCAAAGTCAAAAAATCCAATCCCACAATGTGCTGAAAAATTTATTTTTTTCTTTTTAAACGTAGATATTTTGCAATCCGTGCGGTCAAAAATTCTGAAATTTTTTCCACACATTCTCATACTAGTTAGGTGTAAGATCTCACGGTTAGATGTGCAAAAAAAACATTTTTAATTTTTTTCACTCTTTGCTAAAAAAATGGATATTTTGGGTGTTTTTTGGCAGAAAAAAGGCCTTGGGCCTTTAGGGGTTAAAAGAATTTTTTTAATGTGACTTTTTCTCAAAGATATAGTGTATTTGAGGCTCATTCCCAAGAGCCCTCAACACTAGAGAAAGTCAAACTTGCAATGGACACCCATGCACAAAATTTGGAATAGAAAATTTCATGATCAATCATTTTCAAAATTGAATTTTTGAAGCTAAAACTAAACTTCAAAAAGAATTTTTCAAAAATATAAACTATTAAAAATAATAATTTGGTATGGTTTTATTTAACTTCAAAAATTGGTCGAGGACACATTCTGTCCTCAGGGTCATTTTAGGGTTAATTCTCACAAAACGGGACCTTGAACCCGGACTTGCAGAGCTGGGACGCAGTGTGAAGCGGCCCTTCTTTACTCTAGTCGAGGTCCTTGTTCACAGTCCGTTTCCATGCAAATTGAAGGCCAGGAAAACAGGCGCATTCCCCATTTTTGTGATTTGTAGCTTCGAATTTGTTTCTTCACAGGGGCCTCATTCTTTCGTAGAGTCCCTGTCGCCATAATCTTCAAATTCTTCACTGATTTTGGTAGAGGGAGCTTCTGTAGTTTGAATTGCTCTGTTTTGGAGTATCTCGGCACATTGGAAGAAATACTTCCAATTACGAAATTGAAAGCGTCCGTTGAATCGAAATCGTTCTCCAATTCCTTTGCTTCGTGGAAGAGAAAGTGGTCTTGTATCAATTTGGCTTATCAGACCTCGTTTCATAGCTTGCATGAATTTGGCCGAAGGTGCTCGATCTTGGCTCTGGTTTCGGCTTGAACCTCCTCCGCAAAGGAGCGTTGAACTAGAATTTCGAGGCGCGAGACGATTCTCAGACTTGATGTTATTGCGGGCCAGACAGCATTCTGAGAGAGGAACTGGATTCGTCAGACCGTGGAGTTTAGGACTTCCACTTCTGTTGTCACTCAAGAGATCTTTGGAGTCTGAAAATCGACGAAGCAGCCTCCATCAACAACAAGTCTCTTGCGAGTTGCTCCGGAACTAGTTTGATCAAAACCCTAAAAACATCGTTGCAAAAGTGCGAGTGCAGTATTCAATCCCCGAGTGTAGGAATCGGGTCCTCAGGTAGGGTGGTGAGGCTGATGCATGTGGTGTCTCGCCATCTCCTCTTGCTGCACCAAATGTGCTTGTCCGCTCGTTCACTCTCCCCCTTCGCAAGGGAGCTTGAAACTTTCAGAATGCTGCAGATATTGAAATTGATCATGAGGAGGTGTCGTGGTCTAGGATTTCTTGCTCGCCATAAGTTCCAATTTTCCGTAGAATTTTGTATGTGCACAAGTTTTGGTACCTTTTGCAGCGTCCTTACTGGCTATTGAAGTGTGTATCGGACAAGAAGAATCTTGGAGAGTGATGCTTTCACATTTGAAACTTTCTCGGGTCTTTAGACAAGTTCTTGTCCAGTTTATGGAAGCTGAATGCATTAGAAGCTGTTCATGTCGATGTCTAGTTGTTGTTGTTCATACGTCCCTATTTGGAGGACCGGGGGGGTTTAGGGTTTTAAGATGAATTCAATCATAGAATTTGTGTCTGGTCTGAAGCAAAGTTCTGTTCAATTTTTGGAAGCTGTATACATGAGAAGTTATTCTTGTTCAAGAAAGGAAGGAGCTATCGAAACAGACAAGGAATGGACACAATTGAAAAGACTTGAAGACATTGACAATCATGCTTGATACTTTGTGTCCATGCTCAAGTCGAGTTTTGGAGCTTGCTGTGATGTTGAGGTTGGGGTTGGTCAACCAACAAGAAAAGTTTCTGTTCCGGCCTGGAGGTTTAGCAATTTGGACAAGACAACAAACTCAGCTGAATGGAGCAGATTGGTACTTGTATACTACTTTCTCAAATTTTCCTCAAGGTTTCAGGCACTGCATACATTGGAAAAGGAGCTTTACTAAATGGACAGAGAACATATACTTGAAGCGGAGCCGAACCTTTGAGCCGAACCTTTGAGCCGAACCTTTGAGCCGAACCTTTGAAGAGCGTTTGTAGACTCCGAGCCACAGAATGTCTGCAATCATGCAGCTTTTGTTGCTTCATAGGGGACAAGCGAGAAGCTATTTGGTGCTTGGAGCTGGTGCACAGGTAAGCAACATATGTGTCCAATTTATTTAGATTTCTACACAGCAATATTTGATAAAGAGGGTATTCCGTTGTCCTCCAAATCGACAGAACCTTAACTTGGTTGGTTGGTCGTGAAGCATTAAATATTAGTACTGATGAGGATCCTGCGCTCACACTGCTACCAATGTTATTTTGACGTACTGTCGGGGATTTGTGTGACCAGGATTCCTGTGTGATTACACTCTTGAAGTCTCCATGGCTTGTACACCTTTCTGTATTGTTGGTCTCGTCGTCCCATGCAGGAAGAAGCAGCGGAGGAATCAGGTTGTCATTGTCATCAGTTTGGAGAAGAGCATCTATGAGTACCGATGCTTCAGGTATGTATCAGATGATAGTCCGCTTGCAAAGAAGTTGTTGATGTTTGTGGTGACAGAGAATGTGACTGAAGTATATGTAGCCTGTTCCAGTTGATTCAGGCGAAGCAGAGACAATTGAGTCAGTTTGGAAGGAGTTTTTTGCTGATCCTTCACAGTGGTTGGACAACAGAGTTTACAAGGTATCACTAGGACTATCACTAGGACTACGAGCTAGTTGATCTTAGAAAGTTGCGAAAAAATAATATTGAGGCCATTTATTGCTTGGTCAAGGTCATGGGCGCTTTGGAAATTAAGAAGCATATTGCATTCTTAATGTGTTTTGGAGTAGAGTCAACTTTAATTACATCACTCCCATGTTCAACGTATGTTCCTCGATTGTTTTTCCATATTTGATCATGGGTTGTGGTGCTCATAGATGGATCCCAAATTACCTGACTTTAAACACAAGGTGACAAAGAAAGCTCTTTGGATAGATGGTTGGACAACTCCTCCATGGGTGAAGGCGATGCTCAAACTGGTGACTCAAAGCAAATTACCATCTGGTGTTGGTTATTACACCGGTGCTTATCAAGAGATTGTACAAACAAATAGGTATTGGCATGGCCATAAGTATGTGTAAATTGATTGAGTCAAGTTTTCATACGTAGGTGCAAATAGCGTTCCTAAAGATGAAGCTTATATGTTGAAGGTGAATGTCAAAGCCTCACTTTGTAACTTGTTTGGTTAGGTGCAGCGTGAGAGTTGTGATTTGAGGCCGTAACTGGATTTAGTTTGGACAGCATTCTTCTTTTTGTTTGCTTTGTTGTATATTCACTATGTTATGGTCTATTCGGTGCATTTAAAGTGCAACGACTGTTCGAGAAATGCTCTGCATGCATAGGTGCATCCAAGTATGTGTAAATTGACTGAGTATAGTTTTCCACCTTATGAGGGCTGTTCTCACGAAAAATGTATTGATTAGTCAGGTCAGCGAAGGGCAATTTTGGTAGAAGAAACACTTTGGCCACTAGTGCAACAGAGTCAAAGCAAACTGTTCGAGCTGGCAGTGGCAGTCTGCTCATGCCAAGCGCAACAACCACGGCTGAAGCTGTTGCTGTTTTGAAGAACCGCCAACAGCAAGGCCTTGCTCTAGACTCGCACATGTACGTTGAAGTTCTGAAGCGGTGCTTGAAGCAGAAAGACCTTAAAGCTGTCGAGCAAGTTCATGAGTGCATCATTGAGAGTGGAATGCAGCAGAATATATATGTGGCTAACAGCCTACTCAGTGCCTACATCAGATGTGGAAGACTGGAGGTTGCATGCCGAGTGTTTGATGAACTCGTTAAGAAGGATGTTATTAGTTGGAACATCGTCCTTGGTGGTTATGCTCAGCACGGTCGTGCCAAGGATGCAATCGAAATTTTCAATCAAATGCGCCGAGAAGATGTGCAGCCTGTCGCAGTTACATATTTGAGCGTCCTGAAGGCATGTGGCAGCCCATCAGCTTTAAAATGGGGCGAAGAAGTTCATGCATGTATCCGACATGACGGGTTCGACTCAGATGTGCGTGTAGGGACTGCGCTGCTGAGAATGTATGCGAAGTGTGGGAACATAACGGAGGCAAGGAAAATTTTTGATAAGTTGGCCAGTCGCAATGTCATTTCCTGGAATGTGATGATTGGAGCCTATGCAGACAGCGGTTTGGGTGAGGAAGCCTATGGCCTCCTTCTCCAAATGCGACGGGAAGGCTTTGAACCGGATGCCATCACTTATACGAGTATTCTGAATGCATGCGCAAGCGCCGGGGCTTTGGAGTGGGTGAAGGAGGTTCACGGGCATGTCCTCGAAGCAGGACTTGAGTCGGATTTGCGGTTGGCCAACTCGCTGGTCCACATGTATGCAACGTGTGGCAGTATGAACGATGCGCGACTAGTATTTGACAGAATGAAGGAACGGAACGTCGTTACATGGACTATGATGATTGGAGGACTCGCACAACGTGGGTATGAGCGTGACGCATATGAACTTTTTCTCCGAATGCTTCGGGAAGGCTTTAAACCAGATGCCGCTACTTATGTGAGCATCCTCAGTGCATGTGCTCATTCAGAGGCTTCTGAGTGGGTGAAGGAAGTGCATAGCCATGCACGTGAAGCCGGGTTTGAGTTGGATTTGCGGGTAGGAAGTGCCCTCGTCAACATGTATGCAAAGTGTGGAAGCTTTGATGAGGCCCGGAAAGTATTTGACAGAATGAAGGATCGGGATGTGGTGACCTGGACTGTGGTGATTGGTGGACTTGCTCAGCATGGGTGTGGACGCGAAGCATATGAACTGTTTCTCCGTATGCAACAGGAAGGCTTCGCCCCAACTGTTGCTACATATATGAGCATCCTGAATGCGTCGGCAAGTGTTGGGGCTTTGGAGTGGGTCAAGGCGGTTTACAACCATGCTCTGAAAGCAGGACTGGAGTCGGATTTACGCGTGGGCAGCGCGCTGGTCCATATGTTTGCAAAGTGTGGCAGTTTGGATGATGCCCGACTAGTATTTGACAGAATGAAGGAACGTGATGTAGCTACCTGGAATGTCATAATCGGTGCGTATGCTGAAAATGGTTGTGGAGAGGAAGCATATGAATTATTTGTCCGAATGATACGGAAAGGCCTCAAACCAGATGCAATTACCTATATGAGCATCCTCAATGGCTGTGCAAGCGTTGGGTCCTTGGATTGGGTGAAGGACGTTCACAGCCATGCCCGTGAAGCGGGATTTGAGTCCGATCTACGTTTGGCTAATGCGCTTGTCCACATGTATGCAAAGTGTGGCAGTATCGATGATGCGCGACTTGTTTTCGACAGAATGGAGGAGAGGGACATTATCACATGGAACGTGATGATTGGTGGACTTGCGCAACATGGATATGGGTCTGAAGCTCTAGAAGTCTTCAGGAACATGAATGCAGCCGGTCTGAAGCCTGATGGGTATTCGTTTGTGGCAGTGTTATCGGCCTGTAGTCATGCAGGCCTTGTTGATGAAGGCCGTCAGCTCTTCCAGGATATGTCGCAGGATTATGGCATCGTTCCCAGTGTTCTGCATTGGAACTGCATGGTGGATATTCTTGGCCGTGCAGGACTCTTGGAGGAAGCAAAGCTCTTGATTGATAACATGCCAGTGGAACCAGATGGAGCAACTTGGAGAGCATTGCTCAGTGCTTGTAGATCTTATGGTAATGTGGAGTTGGGCGAACTTGCGGCTAGAGAGCGTGTCAAGTTGGAACCCGAGGATGCCTCTACGTATGTGCTGCTCTCCAACATTTATGCTGCAGCTGAGAAGTGGGAGGAGGCATCGTTGGTGCGCACTATGATGCAGGAGAGGGGTATACGTAAGGAACCGGGTCGTAGCTGGATCGAAGTTGATCACAAGATTCATGCCTTTGTTGGAGGGGATACATCTCACCCAGCAACGAAGGAGATATATGCGGAGCTGAGCAGATTGACCGAGAAAATCAAGGCTGAAGGCTACCTTCCCGACACCCGTCTTGTGTTGCACGATATTGCCGAGAAGGATAAAGAGTTTTCCCTTTGCTCTCATAGTGAGAAGTTGGCTATTGCATATGGACTAATTTGCTCACCTAGCAGTAAGTCGATTCGTGTGTACAAGAACCTTCGTGTGTGTTCAGATTGTCACACAACAACGAAATTGATCTCTAAGGTGACTGGTAAAGAGATTGTTATTAGGGATGCAATTCGCTTTCACCATGTCAAAGATGGCTTGTGTTCTTGTAAAGATTATTGGTGATCAGTTTGGCAACCCTGAGTAGCTGTGGCAGCACATATGGAGCGCTTTATGTCAAAGCTACTTAAAGCTCTTCTACCTAAAGGCAAGTAGAGAGATCAATAAAGATTACTACTCCTAGGATATACATAATGTTTCAACACATCCCAAAGCTGTTCATTTGGATTCATGTTTGGAGTTTGAGCCAACCACGTACTATATGAATAGGAAATTTTTGCAAAATATGAGCAGTAATTCATACTTCTGGTTGTATATAAATCTTCATTGTCGTGTTGAAAAAACACTTTTGTAGGATTGAGATCGTACACAAAGAATGTGACAATCAAATCTTGTTGTAAATTATCCTCATGAAGTTAACATGTTGATTCTCTCTTCCATTAGTTTACATATCATACTAGGGCCATACTAGGGCCTTGTGGCATCAAACAACTCCACATTTGGAATTCATTGTCTATTGTATTCCTAAGGATTGTAGAGATTGTCCATCTTGAACCCAATTCCGATTGGTAGCCACTTAAGAGTAGAGGCAATTGATTTTTGTCTCATTTTGGAAATATTATATTTTACCAATCATCATAGCTCCAATGGTTATAGAGATGTGCTAATTCAAGCCTAGCCTTGAACAAAGTTTTCAAGGTCTTGATTTGGCACCTAATTGCTTGCCTAAAGTATCTGACACACACATTCTATGGAAATGAGTGAAAGACTAGCGCAATTGGGAGGAACCTGTAGATGGCGGAATTAAGAGGTTGACAATATTGGACTGATTGACCTTACAACTTTTTGTTCAAAGGTTTTGATTATGATTACTTTTGTTAAATGCATTGTTATTTGAAATCTTTTGTTTAAATGATAAACTCAACTTAAGATGATTAACTCACCTGGAGATTCCAAGGTTTGAGGTTACAATAACTCACTAAACATTTTCATGTTGACAACCCCCTTGTCATTGTATCTGGATTATGGTATCTAGAATCAAGCTAAGCAAATGTGGACAAGTTCTTTCATGCTAATAGAAAACTACCTATGGTCTGAAATGATTGTATTTAATGTGTGTTAGTTTCCAAGGTCTTGATGTGATCTTGGCGTCAATTAGGTGCCAAATCAACAAACTTAAGAAAATATTGGTTTGAAAAGTATTTGGAGGATTCTGATGGAATCAACAGCAGACGGTCTTATTGACCAAGTGAATGCATATAACCAACCAAAAACTTAGAAGAGAAACAACAAATTATTTTCTTAGAATAGTACCAAATTTTGTAGTGAGACAGCTGCGCAAAATCATCTCCAAACATAATTTGGATTCTTGAAAACTTAGGGGTTAAGCATTGAGTACAGATCCTAACATTAAACTGGTCAATTTATTTTCATTCGTGTTAGCAATTGAGCAGGGATTCCAGCAAACCTCATTATGCATCATGCAAAAGAAGTGGAACCCTTCGGTATTTAGACGTTAAGTTTTTCTCCTCAGTAAAGACTCTAAACTCAACAAAGAATCTTGGAGCCTAGCAGATGGAGATGATTCTGCAGTCCAGAGAATAATCAACAGGTTTTTGTGCAAGCAAGACAACATAAACTAATGATCAACAAACTCCATGCACATCAAATACAGATTACGGTTAATCACTTTTACAAAGTATAACGAACATTTACATTGCTTGCATTGCAGCGAGTACCTCTTGTCATGAGCCTTTAAAAACCACGATCAAGAGATAAAGACCAAATAACTTAGTGCCCATTGCTGGCTCAACCCCACGGATCGTCCCAGCCTTTCGGTCCGCCCTTCTTGACGAAAGTTATCATGGCACGGACAGCTTCTTCCACACGGTTGGATAAGCCGTGATTACCCCATGGAATAGCCATTTTCTCCGCTCCTCCCATAGCATCACAAAGCCTGCACCGTACCCAATGAGGTAGAGGATACTATTAGCGTCACTTTAAGCATATAAGGATACTATAAGCAAATCAACATATGTAGGAGTAATCTTTAGGAGATTGCTATAGAGCTGTGGTGAGACCACTTTAGGAAAAAGTGTCAACTCCGTTGAGATCAAAAAAGTCTGATCACTACGTTAGAATTTCCGATGCAAATCACAATGTGGGAGGTTGTAAACCACTGTAAAGGAAAGTAAACAACCCCATTTCCATTCAAAGATCAGTAGCCACGTATCCAAGTCATGCTTATACCACTCGCTAATAAGTCCAACCAGTAAGAACAGATGAGTACTAGTTGGAAACATGGGTTGGTATAGGAGACAGGATTAAGCCTCTCAGGGTTTAGGGTTTAAAGTCTGTGCAGTTTCCAATGCATACTTGATTACTGAAACTAAATGTGTAGGCTAACTTCATTTAGATTGAACAAAAACTATTGAAATGAGAAATTGAGATCACTGCATTTGAACCCCTCGCTGCCAGAATTTGACACTGAATTCCTCTTGCAAAAGTTTTTCACAAGATACTATCAAGATTGTTGGGATGTATTCAGATATTAAACATTATAGTTGGCAAAACCAAGAATGCATTTCAAGATTACAATTGCAGGTTCCAGAAAATTTCGAGAGCTTACCGTTTGATTAGTTTGACTTTGTCCACAGATTCCGGCACATACTCGTCTGACATTGAGAATAATACCTGGAAATCACAACACCAGAAGTCACTAACGTCAATGGACTTGATAGTCTGAAGAACTTTAAGCCCAGAGAAAACGTATTCCACACTCCAATTGGAATGTTTTAAACAAACATGTTGAAGTGCTAACACTACCTGACAAGGTACCCGTGACATGTGCCCCAGCCGCGCTTTCAGCTGCGTGTCAGAAAAATCTGAACTGAACAAGTCGTCATCACCCAAGTACGCAGTTAATGATCGGTACCTGCAAGCAAGGGAAAAGTTTGAGAATCGAACGAGCTCATTGCCATGTTATTTAAGCTGGAGAACATTCCAACTGCCAGGGACCCGATCCTGATCTAAGCAACTCATCTATTCTCGGTTGGCATTCAATTAGCAAGAAGTGTAAGCATGACACGGTTACATGACTGTGGCTGCTGATGTTTGAACGGAAATGGGTTGTCTACTGTCATCTGGATTGGTCTACAACCTCCCACTTCGAATGATTCCATAAGAAATTCACATACGGTAATACAAAAATTGATCCCAACAGATTTTGCTCTAGTATCCAAAGTGATCTCTCTACAGTCCTAAAGTGATCTCCCAAAACTCACATCCCTGCATACTCGTTAAAATGCTTAAAAAGAGGCAAATAGTATCCTCTACGTTACTAATAAGACCAGAATAAACAAACTTTACCCTAGGAAAGAGAGAACACTGGGTGAAGTTCTGAAAGCAAAAGAGTCATGATAACATGAGAACGTGAGCATACAGCATAACTGGCTTCCCATGCACTTATGATGCAATAATAGTATTTTTTTTCATTTTAGCAGCTACTAGTACCTATTGGCTGTTATTGGTGCTTCTGGGCTGGCGTCTCGGGGCATCAGCTCCTCGCCTTTACCCTCCTTGATCATTTTCTCCGCCAATTCAAGCATGGCCTGCGTCTCAGGCAAAGTAGCTCGGAACTCTCTGTCGCTGATTGGTGCCTGACAAATCAACCGTCATGAATTTCATGGAAAATTAAGCGGACTTGTTCCCCAGGAAACCAAACAGACCCCTTCACTGCATTCATTGATGCAAACACAATGGAAATGCGGGGAGAAATGTACTTGTAGAATGGCGCCCCTCACTGCACGTGTGCAATGACCACCAGTTCGCAAATAATGGACAATATCCTGGTGCATCATACAATTGAATAAGATACTCATCTGCCAGACATCCATCAAGTCAATGTAAAATGTGTCTATCGATATACAAAACCTATTGTATGCTGGGATTCCTCCTCCAGATCCTCTGTAGTACAAACCAGTCTGCAAACCTTAGAGATTATCTTAAGAACTTAATCCACTGATGTAAGAATATCACTCTGACCACCGCCGAAGATCACATACAGGTATGTATTCAAGAGAACAAACCTGGCAACCTGTGCTATGGCCGACAAGAATGAACCCCTCGGAATCTTCCTGGTCAATCAAATAATTAAGAAGCTGCTCGATCTCAATCGCATCCTGCACATCACAGGAACCCGACAAGTGCATCAATTTTCAACATCTTCCCGCAACTAAATTGTAAGAAGCGAAGCGGCAAAAGCAACAACTGGCAAGCCCAATCAAAAAATAAAAGGGGTCCGAAAAAGATCGTCACCTCCTTCAGACTTGAGGTACCAAACCCGGTGTAAGAAGACGTAAAAAGTGGCTGCACCAATGACCATTTCTCCGCTTCCAGCGCTTTGGCAAGCGGTTCCACGTAACTGCAATTCCACGGGGCACACACTCGTCAAGAAAACCTAACTTAGTTTGACTCTGGTAGTATCAAATGCCATTGCTTCTTTTCCAAATAGAGTGCAGTAATCAACTAGCGCAACCCGAGACAAGATGATGTGTGACTTGCGGCACAGGTAGTAGAGACAATTCGAGATTATTAAGACCATCAATCACAACCCTTGCTTGTTCCTCCTCGTAAACAGTAGAAAGACACAATCCTCGCTGTGGTGAAAACATAATCAACGCTAGATAACCACCATGAAACAGAGATCAAATACAGTCGATCACCAACAAGATCAATCTAAGCCGAAGACAGACTGCCAACAATTCAATGGGAAAACAGTACGCACTCTGTTGCAAGGAACCCATCCGTCAAACCTCCGATGAAAACCACTTGCTGCTTGTAAATCCCAGTTTTGAACGCAACCTTTAAAACCACTCAATCCTCAACGAGTTAGCCAAATCTCATCTCCACCAACCCCAACAACCACATGCACTACAGTAATCAGTTTGAAGGGTAGGACATCAAGATTGGCAGCAAGCACAATACACCACATTAGGGTTTCCCAAAGTGCAATTAATTCCCATACCACTCCCTCCAGACCTAATTCACACCAAAAAATAACGATTGACCCAAATTCGATCAACCCACGTATCAACAATGCAAGTACTCCACGAATTCACGCATGCGCAAACCTGGGTCGACTTGCTGCCGTACTTGAACAGAGAGCCTTGCAGCTTCGGCAATTTCCCTCTCATGGCCATGGCGTCTTCTTCTGCTTCTTCGTTGCAACAGCAAGTTTTTGATTGTCGTCGTGAGCTCACTAACACTCCAAAACCACCACCATCACAGCTACGCTTACGGATCCCGTAGCAATTGATGCGAGGACCAAGGGGTGTGTTGCAGCTCTTGCGGAACTGGAGTTGGAGGACTGCCGGCAGGGTCCCACCAAAGCCTGGACTGGGTCTCAGTGTGGTCAAAGTGGGTCTCCAGAAACTGGTCATCTCTTATGAAAACTGATCAATCTGGCAGAGCTCATCAGAATTCTGACGACGTCGGAAGCGCAAGTAGATTGAGTTGTCTGGGTCGTCGGCGTCGGCGTCTCCAGTCGCGCCATCGCTGTGGCGTCTTTGTATTGTCAGTGGAAAGCAGAGCAACAATCTGAAAGCCGCATTTTAGAACTGCAGTGAATCGGCAAGCGAGCGTCAAGGGACTGGCTCTGTCAGCAAACGCATGGATTTGTCCTAATAGTGCCGGTGACACTAATTTACCAAGGTCACTCTATTTTGAATTATTGTATTTAGTTGGCATTAGAGTTATTTGTAAAGTACCCAAAACCAGGGTTTAAACCTCGAAGTTTTGTGAAAAAGCAGGTTTTGGGCAAAAAGTTGCCCGCACCAATACGAAAGTGGATATCAAACTTTCTTTCGCACCCAAATCAACCAAAAAGAAGTTTCGTTTGGACTTTGCCTGCAAGGTCATGGTTGCCTGCGGGGTCACCCGTCGGAATTCCGTGTCATTCTATAATTAGAAAATAATAGACATTGAAAATACACCCAATGTTCAAATTGCAATAAAATACGCAATATTAGGATTTTTTTCAAAATTCAAATTGGAGTAGAAATTAGAGTAGATGACCTACTGATTTTGTTAGTTTGACTCGAACTCAAAAAATATCATTTTTGTGGAGAAATTTCAAATTTAAAGCAAGAAGCAACAACTTCCCAAAATACTCTGAAATAGCATATTTTGTGATCCGTTTTTCTTAATAGCTTCTCATTTCTGTGAAGACAAAAATTAGAAAGAGTACAAACTCAATTGGATATTCTTCATAACCCCATCTGAAAGGTCAACAAGGAAAAGGAGGACAAAAAAATGCTTTTGAACTATTATTAGCCCCACAATGTTGTCATCAGAACGCCACGGATTGTATGACAACAAGCAATTGAACAAGAGAGGTTCCTATTAAAAGAATGCATAATTTTTTGTTGGATTTTGTTGGAAGTGAATAGAGTATTCTAAATACTCTTTTCATGCATTTCTTGAATTGAATGACTCTTGAAACTACACTTGATTGCAAGAGAGCGTCAAGTATGTGTTTGTCATTGTCAGTAGCTAATGGACGGCTTTTCTTAATTTTTTTTCAAAATTAGATTTATGTAAAAAACGGAAGGTAACAAAGTCAAACTTAATTGCAATTGAATAAATAAATGAGTGTGGTGCTTGTTATTAAATTGCAAAATTTTTGGTTTGATCTTATTGGAACTTAATAGAATATTTTCTATTTTCTTTTCATACATTCTATGGACATCATAAAGTATATTGTGAATTTTAAAAATAGGTATACCCAATGTAATCCTAGGCTTCTATAAATACAACCATTGCATTTTAGATAAGAGTTTGAAGGGGTCAATTTTAGAAAGGAGTCAAAATTAGTTGCAATCACCTTATAATTTGTAACATTCTTGTGAAGATTTCCATAGAAGTTTGGAATTGGCAATTATGTTTCCAACATTACAAAGATTATTGTGGTCTTGAGGCAAGTTTGGTAAAAAAAAACAATTCTATAAATAGAAGCTAAAAATTATAGAATTTTTTTTCAAATAACAATTTTGTTCAGAAAAAATATAATTTCATGGGATATTTTTATTTTTAGCATATGTAGAACCTCAATTTTTGGAAATACTTAAATATTGAAGAAAAAAATTATGCTCAACTTACCTTTCACTTACAATATGAGAGATTTTTGGATTTTGCACATAAAAAGTGTGAATACCGCAATAAAAAAGATGCCAATTACAGTATATTGCATTTTAATATTATGCACTTGGCATATTTCATTTTAGTACGAGTACCATACAATGACCATGAGACAAAGTATGAAAATGACCTTCCAACTCCTCTCTAAAATTTGTCTATAACTTTTGATAGGAAGAATGAAATTACAATTAGAATTGTGGAGGTAAAAGTTAACATGATTTCCTACATTTTTTTCGTTGAACAAATTTTGTAAGAAAACTAATTTATGGTGCTTAAAAGAGATTTGAATTTCTAATCATAATAATGTTTACTATGATCAGTCAAGCTCGAATTATCCCATATCTTTTGAAAATTGATGAAAGTTAATAAACTTCAACGTAAGGACCCCTCCACCCCAAGTTCTTATATCTTATAAATTAAGAACCTCCTTCATTTTACTATTTAAAATTCTTTTGATATTAGATGGGCATGTGATACTTGACACAAAAATATCAAATTTTCAATATTATTTGACTTTTTATTTCAGTTGATTTTGATTGATGAAGTCATTAAATCAAAAAAAATGATTGTAAGTGGATTATTTTTTGTTGAATCTACTCCTTGATTACACCTTGGCTATGATAGTAAAAACTACCAGGAATGAAAAAAAAAATGAAAGTCTAATTAAACTTTAAGGCAATGTTTTCATTTGAAAACATTCACACTGATTCAACTTTCAATAAGAGATACATCCAAAAAATTGGATTAGATTATTTTGATGCCTTTTTGATAGTAGAGGCCATTTCCGTGTCATTTTATTCAATCACTTTCAAGTAATATTGAGTTGGCATGGAGGTGGGCACCAAATTATCTTGATAGTGTTTCAATGCACCATCATGGCACTATATTTGAATGCCTTGAAGTTCCCTATGTAGCGTAATTGGTAAAAACCATTGACATGGTTGAATATCGCCATACACTATATTAATAGATGAAATAAATCATCAAGAAGGTTTAAGGTAGGAGGTACGTAAAGCGCTTGTGCTCTAAAAGCATCCTCTAACGCAAAGGTATATTTTGTTTTCGCATTGCAACAAAAATGTACAAATAGTGTACCTTTTAGGAGGTGGACACCATTAGAGCCCAAGCATGACCATTGCATTTCAACTTCAAAAATTCATAACTAATTCCACAAAGCTCCAAAAAATATGAACATCTTGGATTAGATGCCAATTCCATTCATCTTCACCAAAAAATTTACTGAAAAATATTTTAAGAAGTACAACCTCCTCCAAATTAATTACCAGACCTCAAATGGGCGCTTCATGGACCTCTACCTTAACTGAAGAATTTATTAGATAGGCTTGCAAAAGATTTGTCATGGTGCTAAACCCTGCAATATACAAGGCTTTGTGCCACTTTTAGATAGGCTTGCAAAAGATTTGTCATGGTACTAAACCCTGCAGTATACAAGGCTTTTCTTTTTGGCAATGTATCGCCAGATTTGAGGATTTGTAAGAGCATTTCAACCACTCTCCCTTGCTCCCTCCCCATATTGACCTTTGCTAGGAGGCCACACACGGGTTCCACTATTGCTCTACAGTGCGAAAAAAAAAAAAAGCCCTGGCAGTATAATTTGGTCTCAAGGTGCCTGTACCCAGAGACATCTTGCAGCGGAGGTGCCCGATTCTACATCTGTCCCAGCAGTTTATGACCTCAGGTCATTGACATGCTTCAGTTGTCACCCTCGTGTCTTCGAACCTAAGACCATCTGCAATGCAACCGGCACCTTGCACAGTGCCGATACTGTGCAAGGTGCCGGTTGCATTGCAGATGGTCTAACAAGATTAGCCAACTCTGCTTCCTTGGACCGCAAACGGAACTAAATTAGAAACTAACCGTTGCACACACGCAGCTGCTGAATTTAAGGCTCTTCAAGTCTGCATGCAGTCACACGCAGCAGGGAATGTACGAATGTACAGTACAGACGCACAGACCAGGCCACAAGCGTGCTTTACTTTAACCTCGAAAGCAATCCAAATTTATTGAGCCATAATGGCAATTTTAGCATACAAAGCATCGGATAAGAAACCGTAAATGTGCTTGGCCTATGTCTTTGAATCCATTAAAAATGTTTGCCGACATGCTGAACCATGTTGAGATTATTTATGTATCACAGCCGTTATTCATCTGACGAAACTTTGAATGGCTTTGCGTCGGAATAGATGATTTGGTCTATTATCACTTAACAATATCATGTTCAGAACGATGCTGTCTTACCTCAATTTTCTTTTGAAAGGATGGCGACATTTTTATGCGGACATCCGACCATTTGAATTGAATCCTGACCTAGTTTCATTTCAATTCGCAATCAACACACCATGTAATCCGGCAGGAGTCCTGCTGGACAACACGCAGAACGCGCTATGAAAAATAGAGAAGACCTTATCCTCGAAGAGAGGTAACGACGAGAGGGAATATAGAATTCATCTCGAACAAAATCTGTAATATGATAGAAGGAATTACATGAAAGAAAATACACGAGAGATTGTCGCACTTGATGTCTCTAAAGACTCCACACCATCCATTTGCTGCGCCGCTGGCATTACAGGCGTGGCACATCGAGTAATTGTTCGGTCTAGTCAGAACGGAATACATGTTGTCAGTGCTTAAATCCAATTCATGAGCACAAAAACAATCCTGGGGGCAGCAACAGCAATGTAAGAGATTCCCCAAAGCGGTTGCCTACTATCCACTTTTGCATACTCATGAAAATTTGCAAAGCCTGGTGTTGAATTGGCATCTACACTTGCATGGGCACTTCTGAGAAGAGGCTGCGTAATGTGCCTATCATCTTATAAGACAGAATTTGGAAACCACCACTACTTCGTCTTGTGTTCCTGCACTTTGCCTGCAATAAGATAGTAGCAGAGGACCATTAAACTTCTAGTATGCATTGAGCTGAGAATATGTCAGATATGACTGATGATACTCCTCAAAAGTCATAGGAGGTGTGTTGCAAGACACCCTAGGACAGCGCAACACTCGCCACTAGCAATTAAATTAGTCTGCTTCAAACACTTGGAGACAGCATCATAAAAAGAATATTCCCCATTATTCATGGGCAGGTCACCCTATGATCACAATGATCATAAGGACTACAGAGGCCTGCCTACGTAACGTGGAGAGGCCATCGTATGATCAATGAGGCCATAGGAGACCTTCATGAATAATGGGAAGATTCTCTTCATGAGGTTAGCTAAAAGTTCGTGAAACAGTCAGTCTTACTGAAAACACAGTTTACAATAATACTGCTATCCGATTACACAGCCTACACAAGGTAGAACAAAGCTATCTACATGATAAACAACCCATTAAGAAGCAGTTCAAGTTGCCCTAAGCAGAAAGACACGCAACGATTAATGAAACACAGAAATGTCGCAGGAACCCAAATAACTGAGACACTGATTAATGCCCAACTGACTTTTGTTAACAGGCAGCCGAGTCAGAATAACACACACCAGTTGTCCGAGCCTAGTGGAATAGGATCTGCAGGAGCCTCGTCCCGAGTCTGTGAGCATCGTTTTCATGTCACGTGTCACGTAGAGCACCGATGCACGCAGAAACGCACCATTGATAGAAAAACCCGATGCTGAAGGAGATCATCAAGTGTATGAACAACCCACCGTACTACAAAACCCAGCATTTGGCGGAAGGCGACAGTTTCATCACGCAAGAAAATCCGCAAAGCCTGGACTCCAGTGGACCAAGTGGCAGGGTGCGTGCGATTCCTGTTTCTAGTTATCAGAAACTCCAAATCCATGGCCGCTAGATTATTCACTTCGAGATTTCAAAAATCGCAACTAAGCCCTGTATTCACAACAAGAAACACTTTAATTAATACGGCTCATCTACAGCAATCTTACTGTACTTCATGTGAATGATGAATTCTCTTTCAAAACATCCATCTCAAGCAATAAAACAGCATTGTGCCCCAGAAGAAATCACTCAAGCGCAGGTTATGTCGTCCTCTAATATCAATTAGCAAGAAAGAGAGGAATAAAGAAGCAATAAGGGACTAATACTTAGGGTTTTGATACAGAACATTCAAGAATGGCCAGCTAATAACGTCTCGAGTATTAAAGCAGATTGATACAACTCGTTTAGAGAATTCAAACTCATTTCGAAGTATTGAAATACCAAACACTTGGACGATTGTCTTCAAACCCTAACCATGACGTGATGACACCAAATGACGAACGCAACTGTCAATTTTGGCGTCCAGATTACAGACTTCAAGCTGGCAATCGACATCGACTTCTGAGGACAACGAAAGAATCCTCACCTTGCACACAATTTTCTGGATTTTATCGAGAATTAAGAGTTCCCATTCAGAAATACTCATTTCGAGTATAAGAAAATCAGACGTAAACTCTCAAACCCTAAACATACAGGAACACTCAAAATAATCACCAAACCGAACACAACCATCAATGTCCGCGTCAGGATTGAAGAATTGAACCTGGAATAACGAACACATGGCCTATAATCGAAATCGTCTTATGAGCAGAGTAGTCCTCACCTCGTACACAATGCTCTCGATTTATGGATCACTGCGAGAATTGGAGGGGAAACGACGACTGCGCATGATTCGAGGAAGGAGCAGATGACGATGCCGAGCAAGCAGTTTTGAAAGCGGCGACGTGTTCCCTGCACTGGGCTCCGTCGTCCTTGTGCTGTTCCAAACATTTCTTCAAGGCCGCCACATCGCACGGCGTCATCGTTGTTGCCGCGGCAGCAACAGAAATAGCAGAAGCGTCGCCTCAGCAGATGAAGCAGAAGCTTCAGAGTTTGAAAAACAAGAAGAAGCAGCAGCCACGCTTGTACAGCATTGTCCCTGTAGCACTAGCTCGCTTTTTTTCAAGTGAGGTCCACCTCCTCAACTTCCTCAATCTTCTTCAAACTTCTTCACATGTTAGCTCTAGTCCACATTTTTTCAACCCTTAAAAAAAGGTTTGGGAAGCTCACTTTTAGAAGTAAAATCTTAACGTATTTGACAGAAGGTAACTACACTTAATTTCAACCGCTTTCTAAAATCGCACAGTCTAGATTCTTGCCTAAAATGTACTTCCACTATTCATGAGAGTCTACTGTTGGTTGCCCTAATCCCTCCTTTGAAAGTCCATAGTGTATTCACATTTTGTCCAAAAAAATGCATTCTAAAAGAATCTAAAATCCCTTTTACTACCAACAAGATCCCATAAAAAAAATTAGTATAATAATAGGAACCATGCTGAATTACTTATTTGTGCAATTTTAGGTGTAGTAAGTATTAAAATGTCTACATGTCCTCTCGTGATTGATGCAAGTTGGTGTAGATCTTTTAAAATCTGATGTAGAAATTCCAAATCAGGACCTCTTTGCCGAATCTAATCCTCATATAGGATATTGACAAAAGTTTGTATTCATGCAAAGCCGAATCCAGTGATGCATGGCACTTCTAATTTGAATCATTATTGCATGTCCTACATGTTTAAAAAACTATAAAATAGTCATCTATTCTATGTGTGCAATGTTGTATTTGTGTATATAAGCCATTTAGATATTAAAATGACACCTAAGTGAAAGATGCTAATTTTTGAATTATCAAATTAAAGATATATCCCTTGTCATATTTTGATACATAATTTGTATTCAAATAATTGACTATTATATATATGTATATGTATATATATGGTATGGTTCCTTCATGTATTTAAAAACATCCAATGTCAAGGTCACTATAGCAGGCCATTTCAATATAATTTTGGTTATCTCCAAGCGTTTTGAAGTTTACATTCTAGATGATGAATAGATTATTTCTAATGAATGTTTTAAGCATCAAAAATCTTGAATTGAGAATTTAAGAAAAAAAAAATTCGATCAAAAACAACAACTTGATTTCCATTCTTCACAAAATTATTAAGTGGCAGTAGGTACCAAATTGAAAGAAAAACTAAACTACTATGAGTTTAAAGCCCGCTATATTATATGTGGCACTAACTTTTTTGAATTATCTAAAACAAACCCTTCACAAATGAAGATGAAATTTTTATTATTCATAGAAGATATCATTTCATCTTTGAAAAATGATATTTGGGGTTAACTCCTAAACCATCCACTAGCAGGTTAAGGCCTCAAAACTACCAGAGCTATTCAAATGGTCATTCAAAAACTTTTGTATAAAATAAATTATCCCATTACAAGTAAAACGACAAGTGCAATATGATACCTCGATCCGGAAAGTGTTGGAATAAATTTTAGTGGTAGACAAGCAATAATAAAAAAACATTCCAATTGAAAAAGTAATTTTCAGGCCATGTAGTTTTCTTTAAAAATATGAAAAATGTTGCCTTGAGCATCCTATTTTAGCCCATAGACGTCCTTGTCATTATTAGAAAAATAGCTATTGTGGGGCTTCTACCAGCCCATGCCCAATTCAATCCATAATAACCTCTATACCAATTACTTTGTACTAACTTCTATTGTCATAATGAATTGATTTGCATTGATTTAAAGCTAACTCATAGTGAATTGATGATAGTGTATAATTAAGATATACATTTTGCCAAATTCAAACACATGTTATCCTCATTTTGTGCAATCAACTCCCTAAAACAACAATGAATTCCTTCATTTGTATTTTAAGTTTTCTAATGCAAAACAGTCTGGAATGATTTTTTTTAGATGTCCAGAATGGAAGTTTAGACTAGAAAATTGGGTAGTTTACGTTACATGCTCTCAGTTTGAATTGTTCACTGTCAAAAAAATGTAGTTCATGTTTGTAGAATGCTTGGAATACTCACAATATTAATAACAAAAAGATGCACTTGACTCCCTCTCCTCAAATATTCGAACCCCCCTCCTTTGCTATCCATTTTCAAAAACAAAAAAAATTTGCTAGAGGTACTTGTATTGATACGATTACCTAATATTGATATGGAATACCATATATAACAATATGGACATTGTATATGGAATGTTAATATGGTACGGTGTACAAACATGAATATTGATATGGGATACAAAATATGCATGCTATATTGGAATACTTGTATGGAATCTTGACGAACATGCAGAGACGTACATATACTATGTCAATATCCCATATCAATTGCAATCAAAACAACTTCTCAAATAATATAAATATGCAAAAGGGGGTAGGTTATCAATTATTTCAAAATTGATTTCATTTCACAATGCCACAAGTAAGTGAGCTTGTCGCATTCCGGACCAGTGACCATTTCCAACCTATAGATGCACGTATTTTTGTCCAAGCTTAAAATGTATTTATTTTTCCTTTTCAAGGTTGGAACTAAATAAATACATAACACATGCCCCAAGTTTTGAGAAAAAAAGTAGGAAATAATGATTAGAAAAAAAGTTCTTGAGTGATTGGAATTGGAAGAGTCTAGATATTGGCCATGGGTTTGGAGCACTTTTTGCCTTCCAAAATTCATAACTAATTTAGTTCAAATGATAAAATTACCAATTTTTTTGCAATCCTTTTCATTTCCATCAATGCACCTCTGAAAAATATTTGTTTTGCCTTCACTACTCCAGATCATGTTACTCCGGATTGTGTTGGAATTCTTTATTTAGTTGGTTATGAGTGGCTCTACCTTACTCACAAAATACCCACGGATGTCAAGATTATGAAGTTTGACTGGGGTGACTTCAATGGGCAGCTGATAACTATCATGCATGTTCACTTGCTCTCTGTCAATTCTGAGTGTATTGATGATCAAATCTTGATGAGCACAGATTTGCAAGTCTTTTTTCTTCATGTTTGGCAAATTGGACTCATAAATATAGTGGGAAGCCCTCACACGAGGGCCTCCCGTCATGTGAGGGCCCTGCCTCGAAGGCAAGGGCGGGAGCCCGAGCTTGAGAGGCGGGGCCTTCACACGACGGGAGGCCCGTGTGTGAGGGCCCCCCGCATCATAAAGCACTATTGATGTCCTTGTTATGCATGCTTGGCACGCGTTATAGTGCCAAGCAAGCATAACGAGGGCATTATGCCCTGTAATCATGAGCCAAATCCTATACAACCTAGATCAAGAGTGCTTTACAAAATGACAAATGAGCGGTTGCGAATTGAATTGCCTTTGTAATGCTGCAAAAAGTGAGAAAATATGCTTGCAATGCTCTCAATTTTGTTTGCCAGACGAGAATGACAAGGGTACAACCGTGCATGTCTGCCTAGAAGCTCATCCATCTCCCACGATCCAAGCACCTACAATCCCTACTTGAGAACGGGATACACTCTTCATAAGAAAAAATTACGTCTTCAAAACTAAGCTAAGGTAACTCCCCCCATTCCCGACTCGTGCTCCATTCCCAACTTATAGGTGCACGTATTTTCTGACCATGCTTAGAATGCGGGATTTTTTTCGTTTTCAAGGTTGGAACTAATAAATACGTGATACATGTCCTAAGTTGTGAAAAAAAATAGGAAACAATGATTAGGTAAAAAGTTATTGAATGATCGGAATTGGAAGACTCTACACATTGGCCATGGGTCTGGCGCACTTTTTGCCTCCCAAAATTCATAGTAATTTCAATTCAAGTGATAAAATTACAATTTTTTTTGCAATCCATGTCATTTCTATTGATATACCTCTGAAAAATATTTGTTTTGCCTTCACTACTCCAAATCATGTCGGAATTCCTTATTTGGTCGGTTATGGGTGTACCTTACAGTAACATTCTTCGCTGATGGAGAAGGCACAACATCCAAGGTTTCCTGTATGAAGTCAATAAAAAACTGATTGAAACTACATAAAATAAGCTTAATTAGCGCAGGTCGTGCACTTTCAAATGCGGCGGTATTGCTTTCCCGTTCTGGGAAGCTACAGTATCCACCCTTGGCTTCGACAATTGCATCCAAAATTACAAAGATCAGACCAGGCGACGTTCCAATGGGCATTTAAAAAATTCATCAAAATCGGTTATGTTTCAACTTCTGATGTTCATATAAATCCAGTAATAAAAGCAAGAAAGTGCATGTTTACTGCACCACAGGACATTATTAACCCCTAATGACCCAAGCAATCATTTTCAGGTAGCTGCCCCTCTATTATGAGCTGCCCGTTCTCAAGTTTTGAGTTTTAAGAAAATAAAAATTACTTCTAGAAAATAGATTGTGTTACAAATCCAATGGTCATAGTTTCATTAAATTGTAAGTTAAACTCCGGCTTGTGGAGTTTTCCAAAGTTAAGTAATGTAGTGTGGTATACAACTCATTTTTGTTTTTTTTGGTTTGGGCATGGATAAAATAGTCAGCCAACCAATGTGATTCTTTCCCAACTCAAAAAGGTTAGATCCACCTAGAAAAGGGCAAATCCAAGGAGCTCAAGGAGAAGACAAGTGTCCCATTCTTGTTTTCTTACAAACACTACACTCACTTCACTGAACACTATACATTGCAAACTCCACCATTGAATTGAAAAATGTTCAGAATGTTGTGAAATTCTAGATGAGCATTGTCAACTCTCTTATCTTTTAGTGAGCACAAAAAGTTCATCATTTTGAAATATTCTCACAAAAATATGCTCCTTTCAAGTGCGTTGGCCTAGATTTCCATTGACCCAAATAAAACTTCAAACTTAAATATCTCCTAAATTGTGCAATGAAATAATCTGATTTTTTTTGAAGTGCTCACTTTCAATGTGAAGTTCAAGATCCTATGGTTACATTCTATCCAATCTCAAGAAAAAATGAGCAAAAAAATTGCTCAAGTTCTTGGCAGTTTTGGCCCATTTTGAAAGTACACTCCCCTTAAGTCATTAGAGGCTAACCAGTCTAAACCATTCTCCCTTCCATCATTACAAAAACTGGCGACCCTCAAAGGGGGCTGCTTCCCTTTGAGGGGAACACCTCTATTCATGAACAGGTTGGAGGTTCTTTTAAAAAAATTTATAATAATAATATAATATTAATATTGTAATAATATTATAATTAAAATGATAAAATAATATAAAATAATAATATAAAAAACTAAAATTAAAAAAACTAAAATAAATTAATTCTCAAATTAGGAAGCTGATGTGGTCGCCATGGTGCCACATCAAATTCCATTTTTTTTTAATTTTTAATTTTTTTTAATGAACGATTTTTATGTTTTTTTAAATATTAAAAAATAAATTTAGTGCACTGTCAAGCACTGTCCAGACCCTCCCGTTTGCTGGAAGGGGAAAACAATTTAAAAAATTAAAAGTTAAAAAAAAATTTTAAAAAATAAAAATTTAGACATTATTCTCTTGTTCCCCTCACTCACAGCCCCTTTGAGGGCTCCAATTCTTCCTAATGTGTTCAATAATGTCATGTCTCATGAAGCAAGCTTCAAAAGAAAAGGATGAATGAAAAAACTTTCTCTTCTTGGAACTCTTGTTATTTCAATTTGTTAGCGGCCTTCAGAGAGGATGTCAAAGCACTTTGGATAGAGTCTGTGACCGTGTAATTAACCTCAATATCCTTGATTTATATGTTCTATTATATCACTTAATGACTTGGATGGATGATGAACATTTTCAAAAATGCATTGCTACAGCAGTATGAAATCCCTAAATTGCTATGTAAAAAATCTCAAAATCTTTGGATATTGTTGTTCATTTTGAGGTGAAAGTACATACTTTACAATGAGTGACTAAGCCTTCATTCATGTTTTCATTTTTTAAGCTATACTTGAAGATGTAATAGCTTCATCCATCATCTAAGTGAAAATTGAGCATTCACCACCTCCTAAAATAGATGAAACAAGAATAAAAATTCCATAAGGCTCTATCCCAAAAGTTGTTCCAATAGTTGAGTAACAAGGTAAAAATGTATGTAGTTAATGGAATTGCAATTAAAATAATAATCAATTATTATCCAAAAAATAAATTTACAAATAATTAGATAGACTTTGGTAAATTTCAGACATGAAATGTAGCCATATATAGTGGAAAATTGGAAGGCTAGTGGAAAATTGAAAGCGTTTTCAGTGAAAACATAGTCAGAGAACTTTAGGGATTAAAATGATATTTGAAAAAAAAATAATAAATTAATGAATTTAAGAAAAAAATTCTGACCACCCATACCACTGTTCACAGAATTAGGCCATATTAGAAAACGGGCTTGAAATGGCCCTCCAGTGCCCCAAAATGTCATCTCATATTTCAAAAGAGTTTTTTGTAGTAACTTGTTCAAATATTTTGTTCAAAAAGATTCCAAGCATTCACAATGAGTTGAATTGTTCAAAACAAAGAGTGTAACAAGGTTGATTTGTAGATAGGAAATGGACTTTGTATTAGGGTCATTCAGACTCTATTCCAAGTCCAAGTTCCATTGAATTCTCAAAATTTGATTTATAGAGAGCTAAAAATTGAAACTTTGAGCTTCACACTACATCCCAACTCCCAACTTTTAACTCCCACATCATTTACATGGTAGCACTTTTTGGACATTTTGGCAAGAAGAAAGTAGCACTTGGAGGTTGAATTGTGTTTAGCCAAAATAGAAACCCAAATTGGCCTCCCGGTTTGCACAATTTATATTTTTTGAATGAAAAAAGAAGATAAAAATACCATGTGAGGCATCCTAGTGACCATGAGTTCCAAGTACTACATTTATTATTTTTTATTCACCTTCTACAACTTAAGAAAGATGGAATTTGACCTTCTCACTATGAGTCCCAAGTACTACATTTATTATTTTTTATTCACCTTCTACAATTCAAGAAAGTTGAAATTGGGCATTGAACCAGGACTTACAAAGTTGAGACTTGTCACGTAGTGTGAAACGCCCCTTAGGATCTTATACCTAATTAGTATGAGAATGTATGGAAAAAATTTCAGAATTTTTGACCGCATAGATTGCAAGATATCTGCGTTTAAAGTGAAAAAAACAAGTTTCGCAGCACATTGTAGGATTGGATTTTTTGACTTTGAACATTTTCACTTTTCAATATTTTGCACTATAGAGTTTTGAGCTTTAAATGTATAGAGTGGAGAATCGAATTGAAAATTTAAGAAAAAAAAAATTCAAAATTTTTTTTTTCAATACTAAAAGAATTGTTAAGTAGAAGTATATACGAGATAGGAGGAAATCAATAACCCAAACTACATGTGACCAAAACTTTGTACCCCCTATATTATATCATAAAATTTAAATAAATGAAAACAAAAACATAAAAATCTATGAAAACATAAAAATCTATGAATATATGTCCTATGCAACAGTTTTTACTGTGACAGTGGCGCAAGAACCAAAATTTGCAAATAAAAAATTAATTATCAAAAACAAAAAAATATTCTACAAAATTTGACTGTTTTAGCGAGTAATCAGCTACTTTGACTGTTCACCACAACAATCAACTGGAGTGGCAGACCAAAATTTTTAATAGCTTGGTTTGTCATTCCGGAGCAACCTTTTGGAGGGCTGATATTTCTTCTGATGCGTACTTGCTCGAAATCCCATTTGTCCTCCGAATAGACAATGGCCATTTAGGGATTACGATCAAGCTTGCTATGTAGTTTGTGCTTCTATTTGTTCTCCAACAAAGTAAATTGTCATCCTATAGTACATGTATGTACGTTAGACTTTGCAATTTTCAATTGTCCAAAATTTTTACACTAAGAAGTTTACACCAAGAATGAAATTCATTGCAATAAGTGTAATAGACGATTAAAAAAACACCATGTTCTCAAGTCAGTATATTCAAAAATTCATAGAAGACAATATACCTTTCTTTATCAATATTTATATGCATCAACTTCCATATGAGGCATCCTATTGGGTTGAATTTTTCTCTAAATCTGTCCACTACAAATTAGATGCAAAAATGCCTTAAAAATGCCTTAAAAATGCCTTAAAAATGCCTTCTTGACTTTTTGACTCATTTTTTGAACACATGATTGCTACATAATGTTATTTAAGAAAAAAGTCGGCACTTCGACTTGAAACTTTGGTTTTTTTCAACTATGAGTCCCAAGGACCACTGTTTTATTATTTTTTATTCACCTTCTACAACTCAAGAAAGTTGGAATTTGACCCCGAACCGGGACAATTACAAAGTTGGGACTTGTCAGGTAGTGTAAAACGACCCTTTAGACAAAATCGTGGGGAGATCAGAGCCGATTACACAGGGAGAACGGGGAGGCATTACCCTCCCCGGTATTTATTTCCGTAGTGCAGCTTCACCCCCCCTTGACTTTCCATTTAAAGAAAGTCAAGGGGGGTGAAGCTGCACTGCGGAAATAAACACCGGGGAGAGTAACGCCTCCCCGGTCTTCCTGTGTTAGATACCGCGGCCGCCGGCGAACCCGACTCCAAATTCCCAGCAGCTGGCGGCCCAATGGCCTCATGCACGCCTTCTTTTCGAGCTGGCCCTGGGCCTGGAAGATGCAGATGCACCCAGCCTCAAAAGTCACCAATGCAATCCACCATCTCATTTCATTATTCCTCCCTTCTTCGGTCCTTCACCTTTCACAGACTGACAGCAGTGCCGAGTAATAAAACAGCACAGTAATGATCAGGTTGATCGATAGTACCGCAACTTTTCACAGACTGACAGACAGAAGTACTGTACCGAATAATAAACACTGGAAAAACTTTAATAATAATCAGGTTGAGATGCCGACATTGTTACCTCCGTCGCAAGTCACACGGTCACAGTGTCACACCAGGGCTTTTTTTTTTCATGTTTTGAGAAGTGCCATAGTGGCGATATAAAATTTTGCAGTCTGTGGTGCTTCAAATTTCAACATTCATCCATATCAGATAGAAAAATATAGTCTATAATTTGGTTTTCATCCACAATCTGACAATTTCATCCAGTTCTTTTTTTTACTCTGAGTTTTTTTTGGCGATTTCATCCAAACTTTTTGCCATTTTTTGTACCATTTTTTAGCCAGATTATTGTTTCTAGTGCAATCTGGCACCAGAAAGCCAAAAAAATAAAGCCTGGGTCACACCAGTAAAAACAAACGGACTGAGTTACAGTCACGAACTTCACTGCTACGGAGTCTGTACCATTTCTGGAGTGCCGTGTATTCGGTCGATTATCGATCACAAGATGCCGACATTGTTACCTCCGTCGCAAGTCACACCAGTCAAAACAAACGGAAGTTACAGACACGAACTGAACTTCCCTGCTACGGAGTCTGTACCATTTGTGGAGTGCCGTGTATTCGGTCGATATCGATCACAAGGCTGAAGACTGAAGAGTGGGCGGAGACAGGCCATGAATCGGACGACACCTACTGTTTAGAATGAATCTGGACTTCTGGAGGTCTAGTATCGGCAATTATAGACCATGGACAGTCATTCCTTGAGTTCATGTCCCAGTGAGGCTCCCTCGGGAAGCTTCCGTTCTGTCGATTCCTCTCTCTCCGATCGAGGTTTTACTGCATGGCGGGGAGGTTTTACAGTATGTGAGTGACGGATGGCATCAATCGGAGTTTGGTTTGGGAATAGGTGTTCATCAAGCGGAGTGTTTCTGTTTCGGGAAAAGGAACCGAAATGATTTGATTGCAAAAGACGATGTTTGCAAACGGTAACAAGTAACAACTGATGATGTACAGGTTTGACTGATATGGTGGCTGGACAGAAGGTTGACCCAGAAAAGCCGGCTCTGGCGTGGGCTGTTCGCATGGCCAGGGAGAACTGACCCCTGTATTGCCCCCGAGTTTTACTCTTGCAGAAAACACTGAAATCCTTTATTTGCCACATTTGATGAAATTTGCAATTTCTAAATTCATATTTGCAATTAGAGGTCCTGAATTAGTTAGGAGGTGTGAAGAAATCCAAAATTTAAGCGGCACAAAATAGGGGGTAGTTTTTACATTTACCCTTTGATGGGGCAATAGAGGGGTTAGTCCTCCCTGGCCCTATTTGCATGGGGTGACCCGACCTGATCTCCAACCAGGTTGAGGGGTTCGCATGGGCTAATTTTCAACTTGATTTCCCATGTGGAGCTCCGGTCCCTCCCTTTCCATTAGAGAAAAAATCAGCCTTCCGAAGGGCTGCTCCAGATTGACATGCCAAGCTATTTCAAGCTTCACCTGTCAATCTGCAAAAGTACCTCTGGTGAGTAGTCAACTTGGCTGACTGCTCGTCGAAACAGTCGGGTTTTTTGTGTTTTTTTATTTTATTTTTTACTCGTAAAATTGGGTTCCTATGCCACTGTCATTGCAGTTTCAACTACGCGGAAATAGGGAAAAATTGAATTTTTCTACCTCGAAAAACAAAATTTCAAAGTATTACAGAAGGTTGTAGAGCACCCCTCCAGAGGCTTGAAATTTTCTCTAATGCCTACGGGCCTTCATTGTAGGATTTGCAAACTCACTCTCCATCCCATCAAGTTGATTTATTATTTATCTAAAAGTATATTCCTATTTCAAGAATTGTCTTTTTGGCTTGCTTCATTCATTGGTTATCACATGCCACTAAATTCCAAATATTGAAAAACAGGTGGATATTTTGTTTGGAGGTCCGGTCCACATCCGGAAGTATGATACTCTGTATGATTTTATTTGGAGGATTGGCCCCCACAGCTTGGTTTTGGGAGCTCCACCTTTGGTATGATCTAAGCATGCAATTATGAGTTGGGAGTTGAAGGAGGAGGTTAAATTTCAAAAAAAGGAAAAGGAAGTTTAAAAAGGAAACCCTACTTTTAACCTTCTAATATTACTTAACACCCCTGCAAACACTAAGTGTCTGAGCATGGATGACAAAGAATCCTTTTAACCCCTAAAGGACCAACATGCGTTTTTTGGCCGTATAGAAATTTTGGGCAGATACTTGTGACTAGAGATATACATATTTGAGGCTGAAATTTTAATAGAAGGTGGGAGCAAGGAATATCTTCATGTGTACCAAGTTTTATGACGTCTCAAAGTACGTGTCAAAAGTTGTGACCTAATATGTTATTTTTTTCGTAAGTGGGCAATTTGGGCAGATTAGAAAAAATCATTTTTTACGGAATTTTCTTTTGAAATTGGTTCTCTATATTTATATATACTTAAAAAGCTTTGAGTCAATCCCTTTCAATCAATGAATCAAAAGTTATGAGGGTTTGTGAATTGTGGACAGTTATGGATTCTCTATTCTAAAAAAAATTTAAAATCGTTTATTTAACTCAATTTTCAATATTTTTGGAAAAAAAATAAAATCCTAGGATGTAGATTGATTATTACAACATTACAACCGTCAAGATTGGCATTTTTAAATTCCATGATTAAATTTTTAACAATTTAATATTTTGAATCATTTTCTACCTCTTTCTACTTACTATTTTTTTCCTATATGTTGTACAATTCCAAATGATGTGAAATTTTTCAAGCATATAGATGACTTGTTTAGGAAACTGAATTCAAAGAAGCACCACTTTTATTGGCATTTTTTCATTGAAAGTGAGCTTGCAAAGTGCAGCTGCCCATTTTTTCGCAGGATTGAAAAAATGGTTTTCAAGACTTTGAATGCTTATATCTTATGATCCACACGGTGGAATTTTCTGAAATTTTTGCCACATGTTTTCAAAACATCATACTACAAGATCCCATGGTTACATGTGTCAAAAATTGTCTTTTTCCAAAAACTTGGTAGTTGTATTAGAAATGGCAGTTTTGGAGCATTTTTGGTAATTACATAGTCATGAAACTGTAGGGGTTAAGTAAGACAAAAGTGCACATGTTCATCTTTGGAATTTTATGCAAAAAGGAAGGTCTTATACGATAGTTTGACCTCCATTGAGTGCTTTTGATTCATCCTAATCCCAAAAGTCCCAAGGCTAGTTCTTTTAATCAAAAAACACTCAAAATTGCCATTTATATTGCGTTCGCCCAAGAAAATAGAAAAAATATTTTTTCTTAGAATCTAACAATAGCATCTTGTACTTGATTTGTTTTAAATCACGTGGTATATTTTTTATGAAGTTTGACTATATATATTGAAAGACATTAGCATTCAAAATTGGAAAAAAATTGAATACTAGCTTGCAATTTCAAATGACTTTGACAGCCATTTGTGGAATTTTTTTTGCTCTATGCATTTTGAATTAAAATAAATTTATGTTGAAAAATTGAGTTGAAACTCTAGGAAAAAAAATTCAAAAAACACAGACTTGATTTTCATTCTTTAAAAGATTGTTACACAGAAGTAGAATCTGAGATTGCATGAAACACAAAATTATTAACTTAGCTCTAAGATGGGATCTACACAATATAATTCCAGCAATAAGATTGTTCTAGCAAGCCTACTTAACCCTGTCAAACATTTTTTTTTGAAAATTTGTGAAAATTCCATTAAAAAACGAGTCACTAATCCAAATAGAAATCAATGCTTCACATATAAATAAAATTAGGAAAAAAAATTTGATTCTTCTTTGAATTTTTGTGATTTTTGTATTGCTTGATGACTTTCATTTTTGGCTTATTGTGTTATAACTTTTGCTCCCAAGCACCAATTGGAATGGGCCGTTGTAAAAAAGACCAACCAATTTTTGTAGCGTTACTCATATATTCATTAGAAGAGATTTGAGGCCTCCAAGAGCCCGCGAGTTATTTTGCATTCCCGTAGCGTTCCCACGCTGTGGAACTCAGGAAAGCTGTTGGGCTGATGTAGTCAAGAGAGTGCCACGTCATTTTTGAGAAAAAAAAATTGCTTGAAATGATATTTGGGAGAATATATTTTAATTTTTTTAATTTTTTTAATTTTTTTTAATATTTATTTTGAAAAAAATAAATTCTAACAACCCGTACCGACTGTTTTTAGATCTGACTAGATTGGGGAACGGGCCTGAAACGACCGTCCAATGCCCTCCAATCTCTTCTAATGACTCCATTTTTTTTGGAGTACTATACGGTTAGAAAAATAATTTTTAAAAATGTAAAAAATATGTTTCATGTATACACCTTTAAGAAGAAAGTACCCTCGCTACAAGATAAAGGGGTGTTTTAAGTATAGTCCTAGTAGTTTAGTCCTATAAGTAATGACTTGAAAGGGGTGTTTTCAGTCAAAAAATTAGTAAAATTCTAATAAAAAATATCCCTTTATTGTCATAACCTATAGGACTATATTACTAGGACTATACTCAAAACACCCGTTTCTCTTGTAGTGCCTAAGAAGGAAAAGCATTGAAAATTTCTCTAAGCAGATGAACTAGAAAATTTTATGGAAATTGCAAAATGTCATAAAAATAGGTACTTTCACATTTTAATTTATAAAAAATAGGAAAAGCAATTTAAAACAAACTAAAAATTGGCGTTTTGGAAGAACTTTATGATGAAGAGATTTCACCAAAAGAATGATCTTAAAACCATCTTCAATGTTCAAAAATGCATGCGCAAAGAAGCCTTGTTAGCAAGCATGTGGAGGACATAAAATAAAATATTTTTAAATTCCCTGTGGTAGAAACATAACTTCCTACTATGAAAATAGACCACAGAAATTTCAACTCTAGATCATTAATTTTGGATGCTCACTGGCAGTATTAAAAACCCCTAAATTGCAAAGTGTGACAGATTAGCTAAATTCAAAATTGATTCGAAAAATATTTTTCAAAATTTCTGAAAATAAAGGATTCTAATTAATATAAAGTTTATCATCTTTAGTAAAAATTTCAAGCACATTGACTTCACCTTCCCAAAGCCATGGCCGTTCACAACTTTGTCACTTCCATTGTGACACCAAATAGTACCGGTCTTTCTTACATTCACCCAAATAAAATTATATTGCTACAAAGCTAATTAATTTTCCTATCTTATGAGAATGTTCTACTATCTTAAAAGTTCCAAAGTTGTATTTTTCAACAAAAACACTCAAAACTACCATTTTTGTTGCAAAGAGCAAAAAAAAATTAAAATTTGTTTCTTTTTATATCTAACCATGGGATTCTACATTAGACATTAGACCATTATAAGAATGGATAGAAGGAATTTTAAAACCTTTGACGCCGTAGATTGCAAGATATTTGCATTTATAAAGTTTAAAAAACAAGCTTTTTTGCACCCTAATTGACTAGATTTGTGGCTTTGAATCTTTTTAACCTAAATTTTTTGCATTACCTGATTCTAAATTTTGAATGTTGAAGAATTGAGTTGAGAGTCCAGAAAAAAATTAAAAAACACATATTTGATTTTTGTTTTTGAAATAATTATTAAGTACAAGTAGACAAAAAAACTGAATGAAAAACTAAATTGTTGACTAAAGAATTTTTTCTAAAAAATTATGAAAATTTCATTAAAAATAAATTCTAAAGGTAATCTTGCTAAGAAAATACTTAGATTGCCCAAGAATCAAGATTGTCCATAATTATTTTGATCACTATTCCAAACAGAATGAATAAAAGCTTTACATGTAGACAAATATTTATACTTTACAAAGAAATTAAAAATTAAAAATATTCAAACTTTTGTGATTTTTATTTGTTTACGTCCACTAAATTGCATTTTGGATTTAAAATGGCATAATTTTTGCTCCTCAGCATTGATTGAAAAAAACCTTATATTTCTAGAAAGCTAATGCACTTTCCTATCTTCAAAAGAAATTTCCAAAATTCATATAAAAAGTTGAGGTCACACAAGCCTACCCAAAATTCCAAGAGTTCGCAAAGGAAACTTTGGGACTTTAGGGGTTATACAGTATACCAAGTCTAATGGGCATGGTTTTTAAAGACTTTTTATGAAAACTTTACCAATATTCAACTAAATGTGACGTTTTTTTATATCATTATCTTTGACTTCACAAGATGTATTGATTAATCTAGGTTGTATTTTGAATAACAATTTGAACTTGCAATTTTTTCATTGAAAGGTTTGACCATTTTTTTGAATAGTAGCTTTGATGTTGTCTACAACTATAAAGAAGGCGGAAGTAAATCATTTATTAGTCATTTGAACAAGCTCCATGATGCTCATATTAAAAAGATTTTGAAATCCAAGTTTAGGTAGCCTTCCTAGAGCCTCACATGTCCTTTCAGGATTAAATAATGAAGAAGCCTATATAGTATGCAATGAATTTTGTACAAAGTTTTCCATCAACCACGCGCTCCATTTACAATTTAGTCAAGGCTTGTGTTTTCCAATTCCTACCAATAGAAAGGTAGTCATGAGGAACCAAGCTATATGGGGCGTTTACATTACTCACTTGTCGTGACTCTAGAACAAAATCTTCTTGATATAGCTAACCAAAACTTTAGCTAGCATGTAACAAGAGTCAATTTTCACAACGAATTTTGAAGGCAGGTGACATACAAAGCTATCTCAGTGAGCCTAAAAGAAGGCATTGTATGAGTCTACAAAAATGTCAATAGCCAATACACTTGTAAACGTTAGCTTCATTTATGAGTATGTGTAAATGAAAAATAGTGAAAATATTTCTTGGTCAAGTGACTTGATTCACTTGTGAATATGTAAATGCCCAAACAATGTGAGAACCTAGTTTCATAGGCCATTTATGCACCAAGCTAGCACCCAAAATGGACCTCTGTAACCATGATCTTGCATTCCGGTTCCTTAGGACCACCTTTTTATTGGTATCCACCTGCATGGAAGTTTGTCCTTTGGTCTTGATTATACTTTTTTGTAGTGGATGGGAGAAGGGCAGTAGTAGTGCCCATCTATACCTTAAATGAGTTTGTTTGTTTGTTTGTTAAATTATTTATTTTGTTTGTTATGTTTAGTAATGATGACATCTCCTGGACTGTACGTACCGTGGTTATGTTTTTTGGTATAGTTGGAAAGCCCTCTATGAAGAGGGGTGCATGTACCCCGGGCATGTACTTTGTTTCGTGACATTTCTACTCACGGATAGAAAAGTTATTGAATTTCAAAAATTTATGAATTAGAAAATTACTAATAATTTTTATTTTATTACATTGTGGAGGGCACAGGGCACACTAAGGTGGAACCACCCATTTCCAACCAGGGACCAATGTCCAACCGCCCCTATTTCCAATCAAGGCTTGTAATGTGTTTTTTATTCTTTTTTAAGGTTGGAACAAACAAGATCATGACACATGTCCTAAAAGTATGCAGAAAGTAGCAAGAAAGTAGAAAGTAAGAAGCTAGTTCTTGAGTGATCAAAATTGGAAGACTCTAGAGATTGGCAATTGGTTTGGAACACTTTTTGGCTTCTAAAATTCAATTTTGCAAAAAAAATTACGAAAAAATTTGCAGTCCCAATATTTCCTATCTTTCTAAATAGGTAAAATTTCCCTTGCTGCATACAACTCATCATGTGCCCCAAAATTCCTCTAGTGATTGTTTATGGGTGGTTCCACTTTAGTCAAGTTTGAAGCCACCACTACCCGTGCCAGGGTCGTTGTGCAGGGAGTTTGCATAGGGCCAGGGAGGATTGACCCCTATATTGCCCCGTCAAAGGATAAATGTAAAAACTGCCCCCTATTTTGTGCCGCTTAAATTTTGTATTTCTGCACGTCTCCTAACTAACCCAGGGCCTCTAATTGCAAATATGTATTAGATAACCGACGAGCTGCGGTAGCGGCGAATAGATTATCGGACATAACCGGTTGTTCACTTTTCAATCACAACCTTTGATCTTCATGATCCAAGGGTGTAGGAAGCAAGTTGAAAGGAGAGAAGGTTATGAGTTACAACTTGTAATGGCAATGGTGATGGGTTGCCAATGGGATGGTGCCACGTGAGTGTTGAAAACTCAACGACCGGTTATGAATTCAGAAATTGCAAATTCTATCAAATGTGACAAATAAAGAATTTCAGTGTTTTCTGCAAGGGTATAACTGGGGGGCAATACAGGGGTCAGTTTTCCCTGGCCGTTTGCCCAGAGGATGATCAGGCTTACCACCATCCGCGAACAAGCAGGCGGGTCAACAGGCCCCCACCACCCCACGCACTTGGAATCCCACTCTTGGGTTGGTCAAGCCTCTTCCCGTCACAGGATCAAAACAGCAGATCCAACGACATCTCCGAAGACAACCAGGCCTCTTCTCCTTCCCTGGCCACCATTAAGCTTAAACTTCGCCAGCCCCGGCCTTCGCAAATCCCCAGCAGTCACTCATCAGTCCGAGTCGCTCGCAAGGAGCGCTTCACCTGGTCCGGTCGTCTTCTCTCCTCTCCTGGCTGTTCCTGACTCCTTCAAAAGCTGCGAGGAATTAATGACGTCGTAAGCAAATCCGAATGGGCCACCATTCATTACAAATACAAATAGCTGGCTTGTGAGCCTGTCTCTGTGGCCACCAGTTCGCTTTTCTCCCTCCGTCCCCTCCCATGCAGATCGCCTTCCCATGAACTCCATTCAGTTCAGTTCACTTCATGTGTACAGAGTCTCGACTCGAATCTTCACCCACGTTTTCCAGCGACTGAGGAATTCTAGTTTGGGAAGCAGACACGTCATGCGGATCTCCACGAGGGAATGCCGGAGTGGGATCGAGACGATTTCATTCCCAAGCCACAGTTGGCGGGGTTCACACGACCCAAAGGTGTCGACTTTACCGGCAACAAGGGCAGTCAACACACACCAGGTGGGCTTCAGTTGGCAAGGAGTTTGCGGCTCTATTGCTATTGAGTGCATGTTTTTATCAAAAAAATATTTATTGTAAACAAATGAAACGGAATTTCTTTGCAAAGAAATACGGAGTAGTAGTAGTACAAAGCTGCGAGCCACACTATTGAGTGCATGTGGAGTGAATGGTAAGGTTTTTCTTTTCATTTTTAATGAAGTGTCAAAGTGGCGATATTGAATGTTATAGTGGTGCTCCAAATTTCAACATTCATCCACATATAGGATAGAAAAATATCATACTAGAACATATCACATATCCATAATTCAATTTTCATCCACAATTTGGCAACTTCATCCAAGATTATTTTTTTTGGAAGTTTACTAGCGATTTTCCACCTTTTTAGTACCATTTATTTTCTATAGTGCGAGGCCATAAAATTTGGTGGATAAGAATCCATCTACTATCAATGGAATCGGTTCCGTATTGGAGAGTGCCCCGTGGTCTTTCTGATGGAGTTTGTGATGGTGTGTAGGAATGTGATTGGACACCTTGTGTGCTCAAGAATTTGAATATATGTGAAAATGTAGGTAGAAATTCATTTGTATTCTACCAGGTAGTAGAAGTGCCAAAAGGAGAAGAGCATATGCAACATGCTTACATGTTAAGAAGGTTCCAAAAATACTATTCAAGGCTTTTGAATATAGGCTCAAAAAGAAAGGAATTGTCTTTTGGAGGAAGCATGGAAGGTTGGATTACTTCATCCTTGAATGAACAATTGTCCTTACATATTTGGCTTTCTATACAGGAATTGTCTTTTAGGGGGAGCATTGAAGGTTGGATTACTTCATCCTTGAAAGAATAGTTGTTCCTACATATTTGGCTTTCCATAAAGTTAAATGAACCATATGCAAATGGTGATATGAAAGAGAGAATTAAATGCACATTTTGGAATTTTTGTTTGATGAAGTATACCTTGGTTTCTTAATAGTTCTAAATGATGTCAAAGATCACAAAGTACAAGCAAATTTCCAATTAACTTATTGCTAGCTTCAAGATGAATCTTGAAATGGAAGGGGGGGAGGCTTTGCATCTATAGAAGCTCTCTTGGCAATACTACTTTACTCAAGAAGTAAGCCCATACTTAACTCCTAAATGCCCGAGGCACCAAAATTTGGTGTTTGCAAAACTTTGAAGTTAAATAAAATCAAGTTGCTATTTTTAGTAGTTTATATTTCTAGAAAGTTCTTCTTGAAGTCTAGTTTTATCACCAAAAATCTGATCTTGAAAATAAATGATAGTGATTTTTCTATTTGAGTTTTTGTACAGGGGTACCCATTGCAATCTTGACTTCCTGTAGTGTTGAGAGCTCTTAGAAATGAGCCTCAAATACACTAGATCTTGGAGAAAAAATCACATTCAAAATTCATTTAAAAAAATTGTAGAGTAGATTTTAAGAAGCCATAAATTGATCGGGGTTATACAAGTTAGGCCCTTTAACCTCATATTTTTTTGGTCACCAACTTTTAGACTTGATTTGTGTAAAGAAGATTGAAAGATTTTTGCAGTTTTAGCACCCTCATGGTCAAACATTATAATTCTTCACTCCATAAGTGATATTGTTGTGTTTTCTTTTCCTATGAGATCTCTAACATGTCTAGTTTGAATTTGTACGGTTACAATTTTTTGATACAACTTATCAAAATGTTGGCATTTTCTTCAATTTAGAGCAAATTCCAGGATGCCCCAAGCAGGCCTTGGGCATTTAGGGGTTAAGGGCCAAAATGTCTCATAGTATAGCTGTATGTATGTGGTCTTGTTTTCCTTGCGTCAAATGGCTTAACCCTTGAACGCCGACGAGGACGTTCTGCGTCCTTTGAATGACAAAGAATCTTTTCCTACAAGACAGAAGTGCAACTTTTCATCCTCGGTATTAGGAGTAAGAAGGAAAGATCTTCAACAGTTCTTTGACTTCCAATGAATGTATTAAGCTTTTTCAAAGTAGATGATGTCACACGGAATCACAATACATGATTTCCATGGCTACCGGTCCGTCCTTCAAGGGTTAACTTAGAGCATCCTCTCCGGGAGTCCGGGCTTGCAAAATGATAATTACTGTGCTCTCACGTTCAAACTCTCAGGAAACAAACCTAAACGAAGCAATAACACAGACAAATGCAGCCATGAAAAAGTATAATAGTTTCGTATTATGATGTGGCTGCTGGGATTCGAGCCCAGGTCTCCACGGCCACAACGTGGAATTCTCACCACTAAACTACAGCCACATGCTCGACAGGTTTCCTAAAGTGTATTAATACTGAAAAAGGGTCAAACTGCGAGGATACAGCAACGTGCATGGAGGCGAACTACGAGGCGCGGATAGGGGACCTCCGTGAATGCCTGCGACCTCCGCGGCCAGGACTCACCAATTGATCTGCCTCAGGTAAATTTCTACAGATCCGAACGGAAGAAAGATGTCGGTGGTATCAATTACCGTTCTCCTTTCACAAGCCGCAATAATTGCACAAACCAGGACCACCATTCGAGCATGAAGCAGACACAAAGAAGTATAAAATACTCCGTATAAAACAGTTTCCAATCAGGTGATGTCTGTCATTACAATGTGGATATGTAAGTAACAAATCCTAGCGGTTGATGTCCCCTAGAAGGGTCATCACCACCACCATCATCATCATAATCACCAGCACCCAATACTGAAAACGTTTTCAGTAATCACACAAATGTATGTCTCTGTTTATAAACTAGGTACGAGCTCTTGCCCCCCCCTTGGAGCATGCCAAAAAACAACAAGCAGTTGTTAGGGGAAGAGACCCTGAAACAGGCCCGTCGGAGTGGAGAGCAAATACAATGCAAGTTTGTGAGCTTCTACTCACATTCCTTAGTCATACACTAACTAACTCCTGATAAGTAACTAACACCTCCCTCTCTTTTAATTTTTTGTCACACTAGAAGAAGAAGCTATCTACTTGCTAGGGGAACAAGAAAAAATCCCTCTGCTGTAAGGTGGATGAAGAATCGGCAGCTCGCTGAGACCACATCAAAACATGCATTGTTCAAATGCACGACTGCTCCTGTAACAACAGACATAAAATGAATGCCTGCAAAAATGGCAGTAAGTGATACCCCAGGTGTACATATTGGCGTGATACTTTTGGCTTCACACCATCAGTCACACTCCTGTACTTGAGCTCCGTCCTGTATCAAGTCCCCAGCTTCGTCATCAAGCACCTCTTCCACTGAGTTTAAACGTATAGAAGCCATCGAAAACCCCCCACTAGAATGGAAAATGCAACCACGATTATTGGCTTAACCAGCCGATTGGTAGTGTCTTCAACAAGGAAACCATAAAAAGACCTCGTGCCGCAAAAAAGAAAAAAGACGACGATCGACACCTTCAATTTTGTAGAGATGCTTTGAAAAAAAGCACTTGGGCTCCAGAACAGCCTCCAAATGGCTAAGAGCAAACAAAGTCGTCGCAAGACCACAGTTGAGACTCGAGAGCACGCAACCCCTCTTTGGAAAGAAGAGGACAATTGCGCAGGTTGAGAGCTCCGAGTGAAGGGCAGCAATCCTCGATCAAAGACAAACTTTCGTCTGTCAGGTTGACACATCCTGTGAGAGTGAGGCTCCGGAGCCACAGCCCGCGCGAAGTAACCAAGGCTCGTAGGCCAGCGTCCGTGATAGAAGTTCCAGACACGTCCACGTCTTTGAGTAAAGTGCAATCCGCAGCCAACATCTGCAGCCCCAGATCCCCGATCTGGCGGCAACCATCCAGGGTCAAACGCTCAAGATCTCCACAGTGCGAAGCGATTGCGGCAACAGCCACATCTGTGATGTTTGTACAATTGGTCAGATTGAGGCTCGCGAGTTGCCTGCCACAACCATCGATCACAGAAATTATTCCTTCGTCACTGAGGTCGGTCATTTGACTGAGGTCCAGGTTTTCCAGAGAGGGACAGCAGAGCCCCATCGTCACGATTGGCTCCATTCCGACGCTCTTGCATTCCGTGATGTTGAGAGTGTTCAGGGAGAGGCATGTGAGAGGCACATAATCAGCTCGTTTCTCTCCGCCGCAGAGCCCGTCGCACTTTGACAGGCTCAGGGTTCGGAGATAGCCGTTACCCTGTGCCAGGGCGGTCAACAAACCCGAGTTCGTGATTGAATGACATCTCTCCAGCTGAAGACTATCGAGGCGGACGCAGCACTGCATGAAGGCTTGCAAACCTTTATCTGTAACCGCCTGGCACTGTGACAGGACACAAAGTTTCAAGTCCTGGCAAACTTTTCCAACGACCTGCAGGGATACATCTGTGATTCCAGGGCAGCAGGAGATGAGTAGAGACTTCAGCTGTTTCAAACCAGAGCCCCCACAGAATCCGAGAAATCCCTCCTCACTGCACCAGCCCAGATTGGCAAGCTTCATCCTTGTCACAGACTTGCAGTTCTCTCCTATCGCCACCAGACCTTCGTTGCTCAATCGAATCTTCTCCAACTTCAACTTTTTCAGCTTGTTACACCCTAGAGTCATTGCGCCAATGCCAGCACTGCCCACCTGAGGACAATTGCTGACAGAAAAAGATGACAGCGCTCCACTACATTTCCCAAAGGCCTCTAAACTAGCATTGCCAACATTGACACACGAGTCGATGTTGACCATAGAAAGCAAAGGACAACCCTTCGCAACTGCTTCCAAAGCTCGATCTCCAATTCCTGGACACTTCATAAGATCTATCTTCTCAAGCAAGCGGCAACCCTTTCCAATCGCTGCCAAGCCAACATCGGTGACGTTCTCGCAATCCCACAAAGTGAGAGACCGAAGGGCAGCACAGCAGTTTCCAATGGCGATGAGGCCGCTATCAGTAACACCTTTCCCACCACGAGCCGATCCACCTATGACTTTCAGTGTTCCAAGACCCCCTCGTGCAAGTTCTCCAATCGCGACCAGTGCAAGCTTCACGTCAGTGGCCTTCCTGCCTTCGAACTTTCGAGAAAGCTCACCCAGTGCCCACTGCGGCTGCCTTTGTACCCGCGGTTGCTCATCTGCATCCACATCCATCTCATGACCGCAGTAATGAACCTCATCTGCACTCGCCAATGCATCGTCCTCATCAGATCGATCCTCTGAAACTTCTGAAGACTCTCCGAAGACTTTCCCTGATTTGGATGCAATCTTGGCGGAACAATTATCTTTCGGTGAGCATGCTCCTTTACACCTTGTAGAAGACTCGATCTTGAAGTCCCCTCGATGCATGCGAGACTGAAGCATCAACCAACGCATGCAGACTGAGGCTGCAGCGAGGCGGTCTTGCACCCTGGGTAAAAAACCAAAGATCTCCTGCACGCATTCATCTGGCAAGGCGTTGATAAGGTCAACTTGATCGACCTCCGGCTCTGCTGCAACTGAACACTTGTTGTCTTGTGGTTTCTTGGATGACCGCCTCCTCTTGGAATTATGCACGAGCGACTCCACAAACACTGATGCCGCAGCTTGATAGGGGGGCAGGTTCTGATCACTGGCGTGAAGACCGAAGTCATCGTCCCCTATCCACTCGGCTCGCTGTGGTGAATGTTCACCGTTTCCTTTGGTCAGACAGAATCCATGGTATGCACTGTCGAGACTATTACTGAACTTTTGCTGAGCGTAAATCGTGCCCATTCCATCAACTTGCTTTCTCTTAGCACACCGTGCAGCTCGAGTTATAGCTCCGATCACGTCCTCTGTCTTCATGCATGCTGCCTCGACATCAGCGCCACATATTTGCACCGCATTCAAACCCTGCAGATACGACCAAGAATACACTACCATGTCAATAGAGGAATGATTGTGCATAGAAAACTGCAGGAACAATAACGTAAGAGGTTATATCACGAGCAGAAGACCCTCTAAAATAGTCGAACGCATGATGATTGTCTACCAAACAAATTCCAAGATACCTATTGTGTGAGTAGAAAACCAGACTGCCAAAGTTGACTGCCTGTGAAAACTGGCAGAATTTTTTTTATTACAATCGGTACTGAAAGAGCACTGAAACATAGGTAATGAAACTGATAGAGCATATATACAGCAGCAAAGCCATAATCAACCTGATTTTGTAGGACTGGATGCACGAAAACATCCACACAACTGCAACGGAGCTAAGAAACTGTCTTAGCGACTCATATTAGGGCATTGATAGTGCTACGATTTAACTGCAATCCCAAACACTAACTACAGAAAGAGGAATCGACACTATGCTCAAGCGGCATTACATAGAGACAACACCACCCCAAGAAGAATCCACCCAAACCTGCTGATGCTCTATTCTACACCTCACAAGTAATAGAGTTCAAAAGTAACACATCTACCCTGTCCCACAGGGTGCTGGCGTTACATCACCCTAGCCTTGTTATCGACTCTCTATTCTTCATTTTCCAACTACCCTAGAACTCCAGAAACACACATTGTAACAAACGTCCACTATTTCTACCGCCAATCTAATTACCCTAAGCCCGCACTACAGTGGTCTCAACAGCGTTCTTCCACCGTTCAGTCACAACACACCAACCCAAAACACATTGCCAAATTGGAAACAAACCAAAGCACTCCTGCTACACACAACTTCTTGCCCTGAAATGACCCCGACTCAGTACTCTGAATCCAACAACACAAAACTCGTTTCTCTTCACCTGCCATCCGTTGCTTCAAACCTATTCATCCACGCCGCAATAACAACAACCCACACTCAAGGACGACTCCAAATTGAGGAAAAAAACAAAAGATCTTCCGAACACACTCACCTCTTAACCCTCGATCCAACACCCCACGACACGCACAGAACACGACACCGCAAAGAAACTCTCAATTTGTGCCCCAAGACAAGGCCACCACCCTAGAGGAAAGCCAGACCTCCCAACTACCATTCGCAATAAGTCGGTTGTTCAGAGAATCGTCTACTCAACAACAGGAGCATCAAGACATGCACCTGAACAGCATGAATGAACCCGGCGTGATGTATCTTCCGCCTCGCTCTCACTCTCTCTCACTCTCTCACTCTGTTTGCCCCCCGGCCCCGCCCCCGCCCGCGTCCGTCTCCTCCAAACTCCTGCGGGACACTGCACTCTCTCGCCCAAATCCGGTCTTCCCTTTCTTTCTTTCTTGTTGTCTGTCTGTACCAGTTGCAAAGCCAACTGCAGGAAGATCTGGCTCACGCGCATTCAGGAACAGCCCCCCTTGCCCTAGACCTAGCTGGCTACTCCAGGACACGGGCTAGCTTGAGGGGAGAAACCGAACTGCACCATCTCGGCGTCTGCAGTAAGTAAGAATTACGAAAGCTTACATCCCCCCATCGCCAAGTGCAGATTGCAAACTGAATGTATCTCGCCCCCCTAGTCACAGCGCCGAACCTTCTTGAGACAGGGAGGGCTACCGAGGCCGTAGACTACCGAACCTAGGCCGAACCTAGAGGCTCGGAGGAGGAGATGCACCCAGTCGCCTGTTTCGGGGGGATGCACTTGGGAACGACGAGAGTTGGATGAACGTATTTCATCCTCCTTGTACGGATGAAAGTAGAGCGGCGTTCGTTGTCAGTACGTGGGGGACGCACTTGTGACCGACTGTTCGATGAACGGCAATTTCCGTTTCATTGGATGAAAGCAGAGTGGCGTCCGTCCTGGCGACCGCTTTTCGGATGAATGTACGCCTTGTATGGATGGAAAATCGTCGGGGTCAGGACGACTGCTATGAGAGGAGTGGTCGTACGCCCAACATTCAAATTCTGCTCTATGAATGATGTCTTTTGCAGTCCTGGACATGCAGATAATTTGGATTACTCATCTTCAGTCAAAATTCTTTTTATGAATATTTTGTCGTTTGAAGAGCACAAGTATGTTCGACCTCCAAAAATAATTTTTAATAATATCAGAAATAATTCATAGTGGAAACAAGGATCACATAGACTAGGGAAATGTCTAAAAAATGATTCATTAGTAGTCTATTTCATCATGTGAGTCTTCTCATGGGTCATTTTTTTAGTCTGCATCAATGTTTCTACAAATGGGGCCTTCAACAAAGAATTCAAAAATAGATGTATATATTTTCTTCACCATCATAATTGCAAGGGTTTAACATTTTGATTACAAATGAAGAAAATTCCTGTGAAAATTAGTGCAAGACAATTGAATTGGTTTAATCCCTATAGGACCAACATGGGCTTTTTGGCTATATAGAAATTTTGGACATGTATGTGTGACTAGAGATTATTATATTTTTGGCCCAAATTTAATAGAAGGTGGGGACGAGGAATATCTTTTATATGCACTAAATTTCATGACATTTGGAAATATGAGTCAAAAGTTATGGCCACTAATGTATTACTTTTTTTCGAAAAATGGACACTCCGGGCAAATTAGAAAAAAATCTTTTTTTTCAAAACTAAAAATTCAAAATTGGTTTTCTAGAGTTTTATATACGTGAAAAGCTTTGAATCATTCTATTTTGATCAATGAGTCAAAAGTTATGAGCATTTTTTGTTTGCGAGCAATTATGGATTCTCTACCCTAAAATAAACTTTGCAATCCTTTATCTTATTCAATTTTCAATATTTTTAGAAAAATAAAATTATAGGATGTAGATTGTTTATTCCAACTTTACAACCATTGGAATTGACATTTTTCAATTCAATAGATTAAACCTTCACAATTTAGTATCTATTTATTATTTTTTTCCTATATGTTGCACAATTCCGAATGATCTGAAATTTTTCAAGCACATGGCCAACTTGTCTAGGAAAAAGAATTTAAAGAAGCACCACCATTTTGAAGTTTTTTTCATAGAAAAGTGAGCTTGTGAAGTGCAACTGCCTTGTTTTTTGCGGGGCCCAAAAGATTTCATTGAATTTGAATGCTTATATCTTTCAATCCATGCGGTGGAAATTTCTGATATTTTTACCATAGGTTCTCAAGTCAGCATATTACAAGATCCTAAGGTTTGCAATTTTTGTTTGAAAGTCATATCATTAATTCATTTTTCCAAAGCACATACATCGTTGAGATATTTTAGATAATTTAGAGTATTCCTTATCTTTATATAATTAAACTTTGTTTCTTTATATTCTAGGAAGGTTGGAATATATCTTCTGAGCCTATCTTCATTCATAACAAAAGTCTATATATATTGATGATTATTGATGGTCTTAGTGCTTTTTCAAAATGTTCATATATAAATTCCTACCGCTAATCATTGTATTAGTACCAAAACAATACCACGATGACTATCATACTAATATTATCTTAGTATCATAGTTTTGGAGTAGTTTTGGAAAAAAATAACTTTAAAAATAGATACTAAAAAATGACCTACAGAATATTTTGCTTATGACATGTAGAATCTAATTTCCATAAATAATTAAATATTTGGCAAATATATGTTGGTTTTGCCTTTATTTTATTATACACATTATGCTCATATAACTTTAGCCATGAATCAATGCAAGCTTGATCATAAAAAGATATTTTTTTGGAGACTAAAATTCACTTGAATTTATATACTAGTGTGAATTTTTGAAGAATGAAATTATATTTTTAAATAAAGAATAATAAAACCAATAAATTTAACTTTTTCAAAGGTGCAAGTTGCAATAAATAGTGATGTTGCAAAGTCTACTCCCTAAAGTCATATTGTTCCTACAAGAAACAAAATGAATTTGGGGTAGGCTTCTACAGTTTCAGGATTTGTAATTTTTTGAATGTCATTTTCTATCACTACTATAGATGTTGTTGCAGTTTTGTTGTTAGTACATAGTTATAGGGGTGTTTTCACAACTTATCATTGTTTAAAGTATATGTGTCTTTTATTGTAGCTGTAACAAGTATTACAAACCACTTAGTTTGTTTTTATTGGCCACCGTTAATGGTATGAATGGAGAGCTATTTTAATTATAGCATTTGTTGGGTACTTAACCATTATAGTGCCTTGTGGGATGTTGGTTGTGACGCATTGTAATGTAAACCATTTGATATCGGATATAGTATATTGGATAAAAAGTGACGTCATTCTTTGCTACTTTAGTAGATATATCATGGATGTTTCTTTGTATTAGTATTTTAATAACAAATTCACACAAACAATGCTTGAATTTTCAAATTCTATGTAACATATTGTGAAATACATCCGATAGTTTTTAAGTCCCTTGTGTACCTTAAAAATAATTAATTTGTCATCTAGATGTATAAAACTAGTATACAAAAGTTTGTCATAGTCTAATTATTCCTCAAAATAATTCACATTTGGGATTAAATGTGACACATAAGCTTGGCTCTAGCCCACACATCAACCTTTATTACACACAAGATGAACGACTATCATTCACGCTTTCCGTTACTATCATTTACGCTTTCCGTTTAGAGGTGACATGTGAGCTTGATTTAAGCCTACAATTGAACTATTATTACGTAGATGGAATGTCTATCATTCATGCTTTGGATTAGAAGGTGACTTTTGAACTTGACTAGAGGTCAGAATTGGACTTTTATTACCCACAAGATAGAATGTCTACCATTCACACTTTTCGGGATTCAATGTGACATGTGAGCTTGGCTTCAGTCTACACTTCAATTTTTATTATACTCAATATGAACGGCTATCATTCACATTTTCAATTTAGAGGTGCACTATGAGCTTGACTTGAGCCTGCAATTGGACTATTATTGAGTAAAAGTTGGAATGTCTATCATTCATAGCTTGCAGTTAGAACTAACAATTTTTGAACTTCACTCGAGCCTAGAATTGGATTTTTATTATCCATAAGATAGAATGCCTATTATTAATAGCTTTTGGTTGGAGGTGATAACTTTGAACTCGACCCAAGTCCACAATTGGACTTTTACTACCCACAAGACAAAATGTCTATCATTCATACTTTTAGGTAAAGATGACTTGTAAGCTTGATCTAAACGCACAACAAGATGGAACGTCTATCATCACACTTCCGCGGATAGAGGTGATTTGTAAGCCTAGGCCCGCATAAATTAAGAATGAAATCATGTTGCATCTTACTTTAAGATCTAGTGGTAGACTATTTCATTACATTGTAGTAAAAAATGGAAGGTTTTGGTTGCACAAATTGCGAGATTATAGTGTATGAAACTAAAAAAATGTTTTTTGGGGGAGGGGCATCCAAATTTTTGGCAACTTTGATATGAGGAGGCTTTTGCAAAATATAATCCCTAAAGGACCATGTTGCGTTTTTTGGCAACATAGCAATTTTCGGCAGCTCACTACAAATGGAGTTTTTATTTAGCCTTTGAAAATTTTACACAAGATGTACCCGAGGAGTAACTTTTAGGCCCAACAATTTTCATAACTTTTGACTACATAGTTAAAAAGTTATTGCATGATATGTAATTTTCATTGGTCGGCGGGCAGCCCGGGCTGTTCAAAAAACTTCTTTAAAAATTACTTTTAAAAAAAATAAAAATTTGAAATTGGTTCTTTAGATTTATATAGAAGTGTGAAGCTTTGAATCATTCAATTTGGATCTATGAGTCAAAACTTATGAGGAGTTTTAGTTTGTAGGTAGGTATGGTTTTGAAAGACTCCATACCTACCCACAAACTAAAACTCCTCATAACTTTTGACTCATAAATCCAAAATTGAATGATTCAAAGCTTCACACTTCTATATAAATCTAAAGAACCAATTTCAAATTTTTATTTTTTTTAAAAGTAATTTTTAAAGAAGTTTTTTGAACAGCCCGGGCTGCCCGCCGACCAATGAAAATTACATATCATGCAATAACTTTTTAACTATGTAGTCAAAAGTTATGAAAATTGTTGGGCCTAAAAGTTACTCCTCGGGCACATCTTGTGTAAAATTTTCAAAGGCAAAATAAAAACTCCATTTGTAGTGAGCTGCCCAAAACTACTATGTTGCCAAAAAACGCAACTTGGTCCTTTAGGGGTTAATTTTACTCTTTTCCTTCAATTCTTTGTGCCAAAAAATTTGAGTAGGGAACTAGCTTCAAGAAAACTCTCATACAAAACCCTTTTTTCAATCATTTATGGCTTGCTCATATAGTAATCTCTTCAAGATGTGAAAAGTGAAGTTTTAGATTTTTGCTAGCCTTAGAAGTGGAAATAAATATCACCCAAAATATCAAGCTTTAGTAAGCTTGATTAATCTATTGCTAAGTTGAAATAGCCAGTAGGTGGACATATTGGGCTAGCTTGGGACAAGACAAAGCCAAGGTTAGCTATGCCCAACTCATCATAGATCACTAATACAAGATCACATTCTCCTTGATTCTGAAGATATTTCCTTTCTCTATGAAATATAATTTTAGAACATTCAATAATTTGTTCAAAGAAATCAAAAGATTTGGCAACTATATCATATAGCTTTAAAAGCCATTTATTTCAAGTGTATAGAGTTGAGAAGAGGAGTTGTTCATACAATAGGGGTGGTAGGAGGTAAAACAACCCGTGTAAGATATGTAAATTAGAATTAGTAGGAGCTCAATTACTCATAGTTAACTAAAAAGTACGAATTTTGTTTAAAGTTTAAAAATAAAGCTAATTTTCATCTTTGAAAACCTATTTAAGATTTTAAGCCTTCAATCAAAAGTTATAGATAGAATTCAGAGTAATGTTTGAAAATGTTAAAGTAAATGTCCCTTCCATCCCCTCTGTGGATTTTGCCTATAGCATTTGCTTATAGGCGTGAAATCTCTAATAGGTTCTTAGAAATGAAATTTAACCATCATATTAATCCCTAAAAGCTCAAGGAACTCGAACAAAATACAAATTTGTAATAAAATATAAGTTCTATAAATTTTTTGAAGTTTGCATTAATAAAGATTATGTGAAGTACAAAAAGTAGAAAGTATTCGTATTGTCAAAATTACAAAATTGTTTTTAGATTCTTTTCAAATAAATTTTGAAGATATAACTTCAAAAATTCACCAAAAATACAATTTTTATCTTTAAAATTTGAATTCTTTTTACTATGGTCAAACTTATTGGTTTCTATTAATTTGTGAAAAAATGCATAAGATGTCATAATGAAAATACCAACATTTTTTCCGAATAGTAAGTTTTTCAATACTAGGCAAATTCTAAACACTTTGTGCTATTTTCTCTTATAATTTTTGTTTGACCACAATAATCTTAGTTTTGAATATAAATATTGAAAAACAACTTAATTTTTTTAAATTTTTTAAATATATATATATATATTTCCGTCCAAAATTTTGCCTGAAGCTGGACAATGACCAAAAAATGGTTGCTTGAGTGCTTAGGGGTTAAACCACTATAATGATATATTATGATACCATGTCTTCTGAGTGGATAGTCACTTGGAAGACTTACTTATGTCATTATGTGGTTACTTATTAATTTTGATTTAATTGCCCCCCCCTTTAAATTTGTATACGAGCCATCTATGTTAATATAAGTTTGCATACATATACAAATACAAGTTCATCCACCACCCTTTAGGCCTGCTTGATTTTTCCACCTCACCTCATTTGTATTTTTAGAATGAATATCATCAACAAATGGTAAAGATTCATGATTTTTGTATGTATTTTTGTATGTTTTTTGTATTTGATATTTGTATTAGAATATCCTTTTTGTCTTTCTGTATCCAAATCAACGACCAAATCAACAAGTCCTCTATACTATTCTCCAGATGTGATCAACGGTAGAAGTGGGGTTTCTTTTTCCCCTAGTATAATCAATGGCTCCTGTTTATTCTGCTCGGGGGTGGGTGGGTGGGCATCATCTTTTCAAGAGATAGTGCTTTGTGTGATGTTGATTGTTATGCATAGTAATACAAACCACTTAATAGAGTATACTGGATAAAAATTGAAGTCATTCTTTGCTACATTAGTAGATGTTACAAATGTTTCTTTGTAGCATTTTAATAACAAATTTACATAGCAACACCTAAATTTTGAAATTGCATGCAATTTATTGTGAAATATATGAGATAGTTTTTTAGTCCTTTTTTGTCTTTTTAAAAAATAATAAATTTGTCATTTGGATATATAAAACTAGTATGCAAAAGTTTGCCCCCGTCCAATTGTTCTTAAAAATATTAAATTTAGATTTGGGATTAAATGTGACGTGTGAACTTGGCTCCTGCCCACATTTCTACCTTAACTATACACAAGATGAATAACTATCATTCATGCTTTTGGCATAGAGATAACATGTGAGTTTGACCTAAGCCTGCAGTTGATCTTTTATTACAGCCAATCCATACTTCCACATTTATTATGTACAAGGTGAACAACTATCATTCATATTTTTGGTGTAGATTATAGAGATAACATGTGAGCCTGACCTAATCCACAATTGGACTTCTATTATTGTTAGTTCACAATTCCATGTTTATTATGCATAAGGTGAGCAACTATCATTCCCGCTTTTGGTATACAAATAATATGTGAATTTGACCAGATCCACAGTTAGACTTCTATTGTTGCCAGTCCACACTCCCAAGTTTATTATGCACAAGGTGAACAACTATCATTCACGCTTTTGGTGTACAAATAATATGTGAACTTGACCTAATCCACAGTGGGACTTCTATAGTTGCCAATCCACACTCCCATGTTTATTATGCACAAGGAGAACAACTATCATTCACGCTTTTCACTACAAGAAAATGGGCCCTTTCGTGACTGCAGAGGAATGGCTGCATGTCCGGAATGACTGGAAAATGACTGCGGCTCTCTAATTGCACCACCTCTGAAACCAAAACCCGTCCCCAGTCATTTTGGAGTTGGGCCGGTGACAGCAGGATGAACAGTGGATGAAAAAGGACCGCTGGGCCTACGTTCTCGTTCACTGCGTCGTCAACTTGCTGGATGAAAGACGCGGAAATCCAATGTGGCCAACAAAGTCTTTGTGAAGTCAGTTTCCTGTCATAAATTAGATTGACCTTCACTTGCGAGAAACTCAAGAATGACTACAAAATGACTAGCACGACTCCAAAACAACAGTTTACAGATTTACAAAGTTTAGGCCACTGCTCGTCATGACACGGGTAAGTAGTCTTTTGAATTTTATAGATTGTTTAAAAAACCAGATCACATGAGATGTCCACGAAATTTTTCTGACCAATTTCACCATGTTGTAGTGTGATTGCAAAATGAGCTGAAGTTGTTCCTGAGGAATTTGCAAGTCATTTTTAGAGGCACAAACGTTGCAACTGCAGGGCGTCCACACATCATTGGGGAATGACTACACGCTACTCTACAAAGACTTATCGATGTTGTATTAGAAATTGGGCACATTTGCAACTATTGCTATATTCTTGCACTCATTAAGGGCACCCTGAGCATCTATAGTAGCACCTATTGAAAACAATTTCTATAATGATGCCCTAGTATTCTTCCTCTACTAATAGGTTTTCCTTTGCCGACAATTTGATGGCGCCTACCACTCCTCCATGGTTCAAATCCTTAATACAACAATACCACTAGTTGTAAGCAACCTCGGGAACAAAGAAGACATGGCTTACAAGCATTACAATACTCTCAAGGGACTCTCTGAACGCTACTTTGTAGCTTGCATTCTTGTGACTTCAATATGACTTCATCACAGTCAATTAAAAGTCGTGATAAAGGACTGTACTACAAAACGACTCATAAATGACTAACAAATGACTTTTGCACTACTAGCAACTGGACACTTAGTTCGGCATCCCTTCAGATTGCAAATTTGGAAATTCTAGAAGACTGTAGAAATCATGTGCGGTCATCATCACACTTTTTTTGCATGAAGTAAATAGACCTAAAACAACCACATACGTACTCGTTTTGGGGAAGTAAAATAGGTGACCCTTTACTTTTCATGTGCCAATCTTTTCCAATCCATTTAGCAAATTTGTCTATAACTTTTGATTTGAAGCCCAAAATGTAAAACGGATTTTTGGAGATGAAAGGTACAATGATTTCCTAACTTTTACTAGTTCAAATTTTTCAAAAATTAATCTACTATGCCTCAATGAGGTTTGAAATATTACTAGTAACACAATTCCTGCATTTACTTATCCCACATGGTTTGTCTTGCTTCCTACTACCCTACTTCTATAAAAGGCTTGTCATTTCTCTTCTTTATACTCACACAGTAAGTGGACTTGGAAGTCATGCAAGACATAAGCCAAATATGATGTATGGCCAATGTATGGTGTATTGTATAATGTGTATGGCATACTATATTTGATATATTGTGTATGGTGTATTGTATAATATATATGGCATATTGTGTATTGTATTTGGTATATTGTTTACGATGTATTGCTATGGAACTTTGAATGTATGACTTATTCCTTGTCTATTTGTCATTAAATTCCTTTTTGTAAACAATGCATTGCTGCAAATAAAAAATGACAAAAAAAATGACTTCCCTTGTTTTGGAGAATATCCTAAACTTGAAATCCATGTCACTTCAAAATGACTACACGCGTCACTCAAAAATGACTGGGCAATCTTGAAACTACACTCTACAAATGATTGCAAAATAACTGGACACGTATCAAAGCATCACTCGTCCGTTGAAGATAATATTACAACAATAACTAAGAAATGACTAGATATGTGTCAGCCTTGCACTTGTTGACACAACTCCCTCACGACTACAGAATGACTCACGTGGAGGTCCACGTTAGCAACAGTTGACCAAATTTTTCAAAAAATGGGCAATTGCTCAACCTTTCCAAAAAATTTTGTCCCTAAATCTGAATGCCATGTAGACAAACCCAACCATTCTTCATCCAAGTCTACTTTTGTTGGTGATAATAAACCTGCAGTCATTAAAAGAATGACTTGTCCACTATGACTATAGAGCCAGAAGTCCTTTCTGACTCATTTTTGTCCGAAATGACTGTTTTGGAGTCATTTTCTGCAGTCATGAAAGTGTCCATTTTTTTGTGGTGTTTTGGTGTACAAATAATATGTGAACTTGACCTGATCCACAATTGGACTTGTATTATTGCCAGTCTACACTTCCCCGTTTATTGTGTACAGGTTGAACAACTATCATTCACACTTTTGGTGTACAAATAATGTATAAGCTTGACCTGATCCACAGTTTGTCTTTTATTATTGCTAGTCCACACTTTCACGTTTGTTATGCACAAGGTGAACAACTATCATTCATGCTTTTGGTGTACATATAACATCAAAATTTGACTTGAGTCTACAGTTGGACTTTTATTATTCCCAATCCACATTTAGACCTTTATTAAATAAAAAATGAACAACAATCGTTCATACTTTCTATGTAGAGGTGACATGTAAGCTTGACTTGAGTCTACAGTTGGACTTTTATTATTATTAATCCATATTTAGACCTTTATTACATACAAGATGAACAACTATCATTCACTCCATTTTGGTTTAGAAGTGATTTGTGAGCTTGACTTGAGTCCACAAATAGAATTTTATTACGTACAAGATGGAATGTCTATTCAAATGTCTATCGTTTATGCTTTTGGTTAGAGGTGATTTTAAAACTTGACTTGAGCCCACAAGTGGACTATTATTACCCACAAGATGGAATGTCTACCATTCAATTCATTCATTCACGCTTTCAAGTAGAGGTGACTTGTGAGATGAATTTGAACCACACTTAGACCTTTAGTACCCTTAAAATGATGTAAGTTACATTTACATTGTCTATGAGACCAATATCATATAGAAGCTTACGACTTGTTTCCAACCACGTAAGGAATTGAGCATATTTGGAGGATGAGTTTTGTAAAGGGAAAATTTTTCTTGTGTAATGAAATAGATTTGAGAAGGATTTGAAATTTTTTTGCATTTTTTTCCTCAAAAAATGAAATGAGGTTGGTTATGAAATCGATGTAAGTGATAATTGTGGCTTTCAATGTACATCATTTAATGCTTTCAGTGTACACTTTTTGGACATTTCTATTGCTCTTGCTAGTCCTATTCTACGTGAATTATAATGTAAACCACAGCTAATTAGAAATTTAGCAATGGAGAGTGATCACGAATGGATCACCAGCCTTATATACATAATAGGGCATTCTATTTTGTATAATGATATGTAGACTTATTATCATTCAAATCATAAGATTTGTGATAAATACTAATATTTTAGAGATCAATGTTTTTGTAGTTGCCATTAAATTTAATTAATTATAATTTTGACAATTCATTTTAATTTTGTTATAGAAAATTTTAATGGTCAAAGTATTTTCCCTTGTTGAATTGAATGTGGAGAATTCTTACTTATTGAGAAAAATGCTTAAATCAGGTGAGGTTGCCAAAATTGTCTTGTGAAAAAGCATGTTTTAATTCAAGGATTCATGTTATACCTCCCTATTTGAACTTTTAAATTCATCAAGAATCCAAAATTGTGAACAAAACTGAATTAGATACTACTTTTTGTTGTCTTTTAAGGAAAATGGATGAAAATATTAATTTGAGGTTTGCAATGGTACAAATCTCTAAAAATCGAGATCAATGGTAAGAAGAAAGCATCTAGATGATATGTTTTATCAAAATATTTATTCAATTATTGTGCTCTATTTTAGTTAATATTAACTCACACTAATTCTAAAATGATGCGAATTTGAAAAATGCATTTATATGGTTGTTCATAGCATTTTAGATAAATTCAATAGTATGGTCCGCACTAGATTTATCCTATATCAAATTTTGCAACTTTTATTAGAACTTTTGTCTAAACCTCATTGATTATCATCTCCTTTTTATTCCAATTTCATCCAATATCATTTGAATTCCATCTAAAGTTTCATTTTATTTAAGAGCATCTCCACTCAATTCGTCAAGCCATTGGAGAATACGAGAATATGAAGGTCAGACAATGGTGTGCAACTTGTAGTGCTACGCTTCAATGGCAACCTAGCAAAGTCAGGTGCCGCAATTTTGAATGTTCAGGCGGCAAAAATCTGACAGATGTTGGAACAAGCAAAGGTTTGTCATTTGAGTCTCCCAGTTTGAAGTTGCCATGTGGTAACCATTGAAGTCAATGACAAGGTAGTAGTGACCCTTTGCCAACCTGCACTAGATGAGGCACTAGCGCTAGTATGCCTCCCACCTTTGATATAACCTCTTATGTCCATCCATTTGCCCCTTTCATGAATTGAGTTGATTAGATGAAATATTCTTTACTGTCCATCACACACTTAAAGTTGCTCTATACCTAGAGGCCAAGCCAATTCTCCTTGAAGCCAATTGCCCCAAATTTGAGACTAAAGGCTGTCCTCAACTACTCATTAGAATAAAATTATAACGGAGGCCAATTCTCTCAAATGTAAAAGGTTTTGAGATCAAGAAGCCAAGCCGATTCCATAAAACCAAGAAAACTCATTAGTCCCTCTGATACAAGCATATAACAAACTGTCTTGACCTTCATACAAAATAGTGATATTAGATTGTTCCTCACTAATTTCTTGACATTCAACATTGTATAAATATTTATTGTTTCTATACAAGAATGCTTTATTTTTCAATTAAGATTTGTTGTAATTGGGACTCATGGACACCCATGTGTACAAACAAAAATATTTGTAGAAATATTTGCTGACTTTAATGGCTAGTAAATTTTTTTTTAAGTAAGGCAAGCCTAATCGTGAAGGCAAGCTACTTGTTAAAGCAACCTAGATTTACGATTTTGTTTACACTAAATAGTGAAATTAAGTCGCCTTAGGGAAATCACCTCATGACTCACTGCGTGTCTAGATGGATGCACATGCTCATGCACATGCCATTCTCTAAACCTGCGCCATGAACCAATGCACCAACCCATGCAACACAGACAATTTTGTACATTACGGCATCCTTCCGCAATACCTGTACATAGTTATATAGTATAGAATGTTGAGAAATTAGTGTGGGACAACGTGATTTTATTATTTATAATATAGGTGTAAAAGAGTCTTTAAGCTTAGTGTCTGTTGCATCTTTCTAGGGTTAGAGCTTCTCCACCCATTCCCTCCAAACAAGGCTGGAGAAATGGGTTGGCCCATATCCAGTAGCTCCCGATCCCTATTCATTCACAAAGAAACGCGCACGCAAAAACAAAACAAACTTGTGCATTAATGATGTGTCATAATCAAGATCCAACCAAAATGCTAATTGACTAAAAAAATTAAGAAATGACCCACAAACCAGCAAAGCCGACAAAATCAAGCCCGAGTCAATGCATGACGGGGACGGGGAGATGATGTTTGGAGAGCTCATTTTGGAGTGACTGGTCTTCTTTTGTCCTTGGCCTGGTCCGCGGTGAACCACTTTTTCTTGATCGGCCGCACCCAAGCCCGAACCTGGGAGCTTCCCTGTAAATGGGTGGCAATACTCTTAATGCTCCCATTCCAATCCCCTTACACCAAGGTAGACATACCCAATACCAACCACTGACCTAATACCACCCAAATGTAAGACCTTCAATCCTTCATTGATTATAGAATGAGAATGTACAACACAAGTACATGCCTTAACTTCAATTATTGTGAAGTGAAGGTATGTACTAGTGTCATAGATTCTCACTCTAGAATCAATGACGACCTTGCATCTATATCTATACATTAAGTTAGCATGGTTTTTTTACTTATACTAGTGTGCCTTGTGGCATTGCCACAGCCAAAATCATAGTAAAGATAATTTTTTAATTTTCCAATTGATAATAAAAACTTTGGAATTCAATATCTTTCACACCGTCATTCCAAATGCAATGAAATAGAGCCCATCCACTCCTCCTTGCCAAGAGCTTTCCAACGGTACCAAGAATGCGATCAAAATCAAACATTAGAAAAGAATTGAACCAAAAAAGAGGCCTTGAGTTTTCTTACCAACTTTAGTACTAATTACATGTAATTGCATGAGTATGAGAGCAACCATAGATTCATTACAACCACCACTTGGCATGTGCTCCATCCTTCATGAGGAAACCATCATGAAATTTATGATATCTTGAAGTTAGATTGAATAATGATGACAGATTTTGAGTTCATAATGCAATTCTTGACCAATTAGTGAATTAAGAAGGCTCTTCCACCTACTAATTTGAGAGATCATGGAGATGGATTGAGCAATGATGACAAATTTTTGAATTCATCATAGAATTCTTGGCCTAATTAGTAAGTTGTGAAGGCTTTTTCCACCCAAATTTTTGCATTACAAAGCGGCCTCTTTGGGGGTTCAATTCTTTTCTAATGGTAAAAGTAATTTTCTAATTTTTTGGCCTATAAATACTTCGAAATTCAATAACTTTCACATCGCAACTCCAAACACCACGAAACCAAGCCTGTGCACCCCTCTTTGCCAAGGGCTTTCCGACGGTACTAAGCACGCGGTTGGGGGACGCACGGTCCGGGAGATCTCAATATAACAAAAGAAAATAAACAAACAGCCAAACTTAAGGTATGGATTTAGACACCTAATTTGTTTGTTTTGTTACGTTGAGATCTTCCGAACTGTGCATCCCCCGGCCGCGTGCTTGATACCGTCAGAAAGCTCCCGGCGAGGACGGGTGCAAAGGCTTGGTTTCATGGCGTTTGGAGTTGCGATGTGAAAGTCATTGAATTTCGAAGTATTAGGTTAGAGCATCGCCATCGCAGGGCACGAAGTGAAGCTAACCCTGTGAACTGGCAAGTCAGGCCAAATATTTTTCCCCACCGTAGGCACACTGACTCGCCAAAAATGCCCGGCCACTTCAAGTTTTCAAGAGGGGACGGGCAAATAGGGAAGCCCTAGCATGCCTTGCTATGGGGTTTGACTCCAATTTTTATACTAACTTCGAGGTATTAACACCCCCAACTGCCACTCAAATGTAATTAAAAGAATTTAACCGCCATAAAATTCCCTTCATGTGTATGAAAATCAAAAGAAAAATATACTTTTGACTACAAGAAAGATCCATTTACTTATGTCTATCAAATTGGAATGTTTGAAAATGTCAAAAAAAATTCCCTTCCAACACCACTCTAAAATTTGTGCATAATTTTTGATTGGAGACTCAAAATCTCAAACGGATTTTTGGAGATGAAATTTAACTTTATTATCTAGCTTTTCTTAGTTCAAAGTCTTTTGGAAAAATTTAATGTACTATATCTAAATGAGGTCTAAATCTTACTTTTAACACAATTCCTATTTTTGAAAAAACTATGGGTAGTGGAGCTCCTACTACATCTAATTTACTTATCCCACATTGTTTGTTCAAAAACACAAACTAAGATGGAAATGCCTTTGGAACAATGTAATCTAGTTCTCAATGAACTAAACTAAGTAAAAGTTTTCTGAGTTTGGTTTTAAAATCATTAAAATCTTTTGCATTACATATTTGGCACCCATTATACACTTGGCACTCCTATCTAGCGCGTCAGCCGTGGGGCAGAAGAGTAATGGTAAAGCTTCACTCTTCAAATCCACTCACCAAAGCTGCACTTGGCGCCCCTCCTTAACGAGTCTGCGGTGGCGATGCTACAGCAACCCCACTCCAACACTGGGAAGCAACACTTCAAATGTTCTACACCATTGATCTTAGCTGTTGGAATTGGGTACGTTAACCTTAATTGACTTTCGATTGTGACGTCGAGCCTGACATCCCTGACTAATAAGTAAGGCTGCAGTGCACTTGCCAAGTTGGATGAATACATCCCACCTGGCTGGGTTGACGAGGACGGAGTTCATGACGCAAGGGGACGTAACTTACGTAGCCGTGATGAGGTCGACTACTACCTTACTACTGTAGTAACTTACTATTCTCAATGGACTCCGTTCATCGCCCCAGCCTAGCCTTCCTCCTCCTGTGGGGGACTGCTGCGAGGCTTCTGATTCTCCCTGGAATGGAAGGAGGAGGAGTCAACTGAACTGGCTTATTATTACTAAAATGGGTTGGAAGGGAGCTGAACCAAATGCTTCTAATTTGGTCCGCCAGGTTCATGATTTTAAGGCTTGGAGCCCCACTTGGTTCTGGGGGATTCTGTATGTGAAGGAGGACAGGAATGGATGCAAAGTCTAAGTTAATGCATGGACGCTGGTGCGGGGCAAATTCGGGGAACTGAGGAGGGTGGACTGGCCCAGCTTCAGAGAAGAAGCGCTGGCACGGCAGGGAAGTCATCTATACAAAATAGTGAAATTAGGTGGTCCCAGACTATAGTTCACCATGTTTGAAAGTGTTAGATATGAGAAATTAGTGTGGGGCAGCCTAATATCACTATTTTGTGTATCTACTTGCATCATCAGGGCTGCCATCCCCCTTTTCCCCACTTGTGCAACCGAACTGTGCAACGGGATTGGAGAGCAATTAGTGCAGGGGTTTGAGTAGTGTGGGAGATACATCACAATAAATTTGGATGAATCGATGATGAATGTTAGAAGAATGTAGAGTGCTACAAATAAGGGAGCGGACCCATTTCCGTCTAGGGACCCATTTTCAATATGTAGGTTGTCTCTTTCCGCTCAATAGGAGACGAACAGTCATTAATTATGGCATAGTTCCCAATGTAGTTGTGGCGCATTACGATTGGCTACAAGACTCTCAATATTGCAATGAGCCTTCGGTTAGAAATAGGGAGGTCTACATAACAAGTATAGATCAAATACAATCTTTAGCAAAAAAATCCATAAGTAATTATGTTTTGAGAAATAAAAATTTGAAAAATTATGAAAACCTTCCAAATTCAATTTCTACAAAAGGAAATATTCCTCCCTTGCAAATATGCGTAATTGCTTATTTAGTTGGAAATGGGTCAACTCCCTTATATAAAATAGTGAAATTACGTTGCCCCACACTAATTTCTTGACAGTCTATATTGTAAATAGAGAGAAAGAGAGAGAGAGAGAGAAAGAGAGAGAGAGAGAGAGAGAGAGAGAGAGAGAGAGAGAGTTCACTGCTAGTGCACACTGGTGCATTCAATTGAGAGCCATGTGTATGGTATACATTAGTGCACCAGTTCAAGGCCTAGTTCAGAGAATTGCATGCATCTCCATGTGGACAAGCATTGATCCATAAGGTACATTATCTGAGCTAAGGCAACCTAATTGATAAGGCAACCTAATTGCACTATTTTGAATATACTAAATAGTAAAATTAGGTTGTCCCACACTAATTTCTCGACATTCTACACTATATAACTATGTTCAATTACGGTACAAAGATGCAGTAATGTAAGAGTGACATGTATGTTGCATAGATTGGTGCATTGGTTTATGGCTCGCGTTTAGATAATGGCATGTGCCTCCATTTGGACAAGCAATGAGTCATAAAGTGACTTCTCTGACAAAGGCAACCTAATTGTTAAGGCAACCCAATTTCACTATTTAGTGTAGTTCAGTTGGTGTTGATAGTTGGATGGATGTTGAATGAAATAGCATTAATGGAGATGAATGTGGCCTAATTAGTGTAAACAAGTGTATGGATATTGGACGAAATAATATAAATGTGGACAGGAAGTGGAGGAGAATCACACTATTTGAGATAGTATGAAAACAATGTAAACCGCTTTCAATATATAAAATATTGTGAACTTCCACTATTAGTGGGTCTTGGAATTTGTGTAGTTTTTAAATTAGTGTGGGCCATGGTGATTGTACAAAACACTTATAATATTTTTTGCCACATGTTACATGCTGTTTAGTTTTTTGGCTATAATTTTTGCATTTTGACTCCAAATTACTCAAAATTCATAGACAAGGTATTTATGACTATTATTCATACTATTGAATGTTTTGAATTTTTTTGAATTTTAATTATTATTTAATCATAGCCCCCGATATTATGTCACACTTGCCAATTTTGGGGATTTTAGTACTATATAGTACCCCCAAAAAGGAATTTAGAGCTGAATTTTGGTGAAGATGATTTTCTAGTAGATTTGTAGCTATGGTCTAAAGTAATTCTAAAAATACTTAGTTTTATGTGGTATAGAAGTCCAGAACTGAGTGAGCTTCATTTAGCTTGCATTTTTAAACATAAACATATTTGTGGTGGTTCCTTTGGTAAACAACCATCTCTATAGAGTTGTTAGAAATGCCCAGTTTTTATTTTTTTGTTAACTTTTCTTCCTATTTTAAACTAATTTAAACATCAAATATCTATTTTCTTGAGTTTTGGCACTTTTCTAGTTCTCCTACTTAGAAAATTTTCCTAGGCTTTTCCTTTGGTGGTTACCTTCATCTTAAAGGTGTATGCATTAACCATATTTTTGAAATTATTTAAAATTTATTTTTCTAATTTTAAAATATTCCAGAAAAAATCTTGAGTACTACTGCAAAACGCAACAAATAGTACAGGTTTTTCGTGCAATCACCCATCAATGTTGTTGTTGCAAGGTGGACTAATTGAATGAACTTGTATACCAAAAAGAATGATGCTATTTGCACTCTTTGCGACAATTTTCATCGTTGAAATATTTTCTAAAGAAGTTAGCAAAATTTCATATTAGGCACCTTCTTTATATTTGTTTGTCAACCTATTAGTTTATAAGCCATAATTTTTTGTTCTTAACTCCTAAAGTCCCATTGTCCCTTCGGGAACAAATTGGATTTTGGGCAGGTTCTTGTGATCTCAAAATTTATGAATTTTTTTTGAAACTTTCTCAAAAGATAGGAAAATTGATTAGCTATGTGGGATCGTAATTTTTATTTCAATTGGTGACCAAGAGCAAAAGTTATACCACAAAAAGCCTAGAACTGAATTCAAAGGGCAACAAAATAAATAAATAAATAAATTTTTAAATTTTCTTTTCCGAAAATATAATGATTTTGTCTACATGTGAAGCTTTGATACATTCTATTTGGACTAAAAATGAAAAAGTTACGGACAATCTTGTTTATTTGGGCAATTAGAGCATCTTCTTAAAAAAATAACTTGTAGGATTCATTTTTTAATGCAGTTTTCATGATTTTTCACTTTTTTGTTTGCTTGCCAAAATAATCTCACCATTGGCATTATTGTGTTTCAATCCCATCTTAAAGCTATTAACAATTAAGTTTTTTTTTCAATCTTGGACCTACTTCTACTAAACAATTTTTTAAAGAATAATAATGAAGTGTTTTTTTCTTGATTTTTTTTTTTGGACTTTCAACTCAATTCTTCAACATAAAAAATTTAAATTCAAAGTTTGTAGTGCAAAATGTTTCCACAAAAGGTAGTCAAAGTCATCTGAAATTGTAGGCCAATGTTCAGAAAAACTTTCTTTTTCAACTTTGAATGCTAATATCTTCCAATCTATACAATCAAACTTTTTGAAATTTTTACCACATGATCTTTGACAAGTGAAGTACAAGATCCTACGGTTAGATTCTAAGAAGATGTTGTTTTTTGTGTTCTTAGGTGAATGCAACAAAAATGGCAATTTTGAGTGGTTTTTGACAGACGAATGGACTTGGGTTTTTAGAAATTAAGGGTGTAGCTAGGAAGTCTAAGTTCCTCAAAATAATTCATGTTTGGGATTAAATGTGACATGTAAGCGCGATTCAAGCTCACAACTAGACTTTTATTACATACAAGATGAGACAACTACCATTCACACTTTAGAAGTGCCTTGAGAGCTTGATTTGAATCCACAATTGGACTTTAATTACGTACAAGATGGAATGTCTATCATTCACGCTTTCAGTTAGAGGTGACTTTTGAAATTGACTTGAGGCTAGAGTTGGATTTTGATTACCCACAAGATAGAATGTCTATCATTCACAATTTGGGATTAAATGTGACATGTGAGCTTGGCTCCAATCTACACTTCGACCTTTACTACACACAAGATGAATGACTATCATTCACAACTTTGGTTCAGAAGTGACATGTGAGCTTGACTTAAGCCTACAATTAGACTATTATTACGTAGAAGATTGAATGTCTACCATTCACAACTCTTGGTTGGAGGTGACAACTTTTGAACTAGACCCAAGCCCAGAGTTGAACTTTTATTATCCACAAGATAGAATGTCCATCATTCACAGCTTTCGATTAGAGGTGGCCACTTTTGAACTAGACCCAAGCCTACTGTTGGACTATTATTACAAAGAAAATGGAATGTCTGTAATTCACAGCTTTCGCTTGGAGGTGATGGATTTTGAATTAGACCCAAGCCCAAAGTTTTGGTGCACATTGAAAATTAATTTGAGGTAGTTAGACTTCTTGAAATATTTTTTTAAGCAAAGTTTCCTTGAAAGACAAATGGAATTGACATTGAACCCAAATTTTTCTAGATTTTTGGAATCTTCATGGAACTGGTTATGAATTTTTGAAGTTGAAATGCTATAGTCACTAAGAGCATCCACCTCATGAAATATACACTAAGTTATTTGTACATTGTTGGTGCAATGAGAAAGCAAAATGCACCTCTGCGTTAGCCCCTAAGTGGTTATGGGTGTCTTTCAATACATCTGTAGTTCTATACATATCATACGTACGATGTACACAACGTTGCATGTGAATGATTTACTGTCCATTTATTTTTTATTTATTTTTTGATGAATGCGCACTAAAAATCTTTCATCAAACTGCACACTTTTTGGCTGCATCGTACATGTTATTAATTTTGTAAATATTGTGAAGTTGTATCTCCAGTACACATATTTCTCTAGAAATACACACTTTAGCATGTTCAACAACATCTCATTTCAACAACAGACATTGCAATAGTTTTCTAAAAACATATGAAAATCAATGACTATTGCATCTTCGATTTTGTAGTTTACATATTTGACCAATACTTCATAAAATTTGACGAATACGGGTCGCATATGAATCCAGAGGACACAATGTGTTCTCCAACCACTTAGGGGTTAAAGCCTGAGCATGCTCATGGACCTCTTACCTTCCATGTAAGTTACAGTGGCCCATTGATGAATGCTCTTAGAGCAGCCCCACTCCAACGCACTGAAGCCACACTCTAAATGTCGTGCATCATTGATACCCTCATTGACCAAAAGATCAATGGTGCAGAATGTTTAGAGTGTGGCTTCAACGTGTTGGAGTGGGGCTGCTGTTACCAAATGTGGCATTCAGTTGTGCTAAGTTACCAAGCACTTATGACGTCATTGAACTTTGCTTGCTAGACTGAGTTTTCAAAGATGACTCTGCTTTGTTTGTTGCTTGCTCACTCCAACTAACTTATCATGTACAGTACTGTCATGCAATGTCTCTGGTCGTTATTTAAGAATTCCTAAAATAATTCATGGAACATGATCAGTGGTGATTGCATTCGTGATGACTGAATGACACAAAAATTGTTGAATGTGAGGTACCAACTACCAAGTTGCTTGGTAGTACTCCGTAACTTGTAAGAGCAGCTCCACTGCATCAACGTATCAATGTGACGCGAAATGGTTTTCACAAAGTGATGTCGTGGGCCACTTGCAGTAGCGTCTCCGCTTCTTCAGGAACAGTCATAGTGCAATCCATGCTTCACCCCTCAGCAATACCTTTATCCAGCTTGTCTTACATCATCAAAGATGTCATGGAAGAGAATGATTCATCCACAGTCAAATTGAGGGTTTGAGTTGTTGTGTGAGCTTTAGCATGAGTGTCAAAAGACCTTGACAATAGAGTGTACGGAGCATTGTAGCATTGTCCACAAAAAAACAAGAAAGCCATAGTAGCGATGGAGTGGAGACCTAAAATGTAGCCTTTCTTGCTACAATTGTGGTCCCATCTTAGGTTGAGTTTGCGGTGGAGCTGCTCTAAAGTAATACATACATAAAGTAAGCACTCCCAAACCGAACTGCCGATTTTTATTATTGTGCCTAATTTCTATTAATAGACTAATTAAATTTTCAAGGCTTCTTGTTGACGAGTGAAAGGAGGTTCCAATGCAATCAAAGAATGCGGCATTTGGATCTTGCATGCCAAAGTTATGAAGCGTCAAAGATATTTTTGATAGAAGTTTTGAAATCATTTCTTCCATGTAGGTATGTATTGATTTGAAAGATGTACCCAGAGTGATGATGGCGGTTTTGAATTAGTGGTGCATTTGGGGCAATGATGCTAATGTGTGACCATAGAGATGTGAGCCTACCAGCTTTAAACCTAGTTGTAAGAATGTACCTACAACCATTTGAAGATGTTTATAAGAAACAAATTTAATAAACAATAAAAACTTGATAGTCAAGACTATTTTTTTCTATTATCAAAAAAACTAATGAAACTTAAAACTTATATATTCATCAAAAATTGGTACTTTCAATATAATAATCTTTTAAAAATCTTATAAATTTAAATTTTACAACCTATAAATAATTAATTTGGTTAGTTTTAAAACTAAATTGATAAAGTTAAAAATCTAAAAAACTGAATTCCAAAAATTTATACATTTTAAAATTTTAAAATTTTAATATTTTCAAGTTTATAAAACCTAAATTTTCTTTAAAAGAAATAGAATTTAAACTGATCAAATTTTTTGGCAAAGTAAGCAATAAAACCTTTGTTTAGGTACATCTTTCTATCTATGATTAAACATGCTATTTTTTATGGCCTTTCAAATTTGAGACAATCCTTTGTAATACTAAGGTAATCACTCAACAAAAATTAAAATAAAAAATAAAAAATAATTCATTCTATTAATTTTAAATTAGCAAATATTCCATATTTAAGTTTTAAAGATACTTAAATCTAATAAATGATCAATTTTAATAATTTATAAATTTGTAAATTGACAAAATCAAATCTTGAATTTTACAAATGTAAATTTTCAACCAAAATAGAAATTTGGAGATTTACAATTTTAGTTTTAGAAATTTAGAGATTCATATATTTTCAATTTTCAAATAATGCAAATTGTAGTCACATGTCATTGATAATAGAATAAAGAACATCAAAGTTTTAGTAGTTTTGTCCCTTCTATCTATGCAAAACGTCTAGAAATTAGTTATTTTTATGGCATTTTAACCCCTAAAGGACCAAACAACATTTTTGATAGTATTAAAATTTTGTGTAGCTCATTAATTAAGAATGGAAATATTCACTCTACTTTTTGAATTTTTTTTCGGATGTGGGAATGAATACCTTACCGCTCCACCAAACTCTTTTACAATTGAACTTGCTTCTATGGATTTAGAAGTGAAAGTGACATTTTTATGGATGGAGGGCAGTATAGGTAGTTTTTTTTTATACTGGAGCAAAATTTGCATAGCAATGCCAAAGGAGCTAAGATAGACTTTCACCTAAGATTCAGACCAAAATACTTCTTTGAGATTTTTTTGGACTCATAAATTTGTTAGAGTATACAATGAGGTTGTAGCAATTAGGACTAGCCGCCCTGCTAGTTTAAAACATTCAACATTAAATTCAAAGAAGTCAAAACATTTTGCAACTTTCTCACCTAGCTTCAAAAGACATTTATTTTTTGTATATAGAGATGAAAAGAGAAGCTCTTTACATAAGATGGGTTGTAGAAGGTAAAAGAACTCATGTGGAACATGTAAATTAGAATTAGTAGGAATTGAACCACTCATAGTTAGGTGAAATATAAAAATTGTGTTTGAAGTAGAATTTTGGGCCTCTTTTTGGCACAAAAGAAGAGTTTTTTCTCCAAAAATCTGATCAAAGAAAAAATCAAAAAATTAAGCTAACTGTCATCTATAAAACTTGTTTGAGATTTTGAATCTTCAAAATTCAAAGAAGATGTTTGAAAATGTCAAAAAGAATGTCTCTTCTCCCCCCCTTTGAATTTTTCCCATAATTTTTTTATTGGAATCTCAAAATCTCAAACAAATTTTTGAAGATGAAATTTAGCTTAATTTTCCACATAAGCTCAGTTTGAATTTTTTGTAAGAAAATTCTTCTCCAAAAATAGTGGTATTGCTATCGTCATGAACTCCTTGTCAACCTTATCAAGTGGGATGCATTCATGTAGCTTGGCAAACTGTGCATCATTAGTCAAGGCTGTCAATAGGCAACGTTACAAGCTAAAGCCAATTAGTGTAACAAGTTGAATATAGTACCATAATATAGTTTGCTCTAAAAGTGACCATTTAAGGTCTAGTTTGCCATTTTCATGGACTTTCATGGACGGAAAGATTTTTAGCTCATTTAAAAATAAGGATAGATAGATGTGGTGTATATACCTATTTGTGATTATAGGTCTTCTAGGATCCGCTCTCTTGCAACTTGTAATGAGATATGGGAAAACCAAGAAAAATGATTGGCTCTTGCAATGAACAATATTTTAACCTTAATCCATTTAGAGGCTAAAGAGTTTGATTTAAGAACCACCTCATATCTATTCCAGAGCTAATTATAGGATGGATTTGAAGAAGATGGTTGTTTTAAGAGAAGATTACTTTAATAGGAGCATTAACCCTAGAAGGATGCCGTGAACACTAGGGGTTGCTTTACACTTGGAGGTTGAACCAATGTTTTGTGTCAAAAGGCCTCAAATCCTCACTTGTGATTGGACAAAAGGCTAAAATGGGTCCCAACCCCTTTACACCTAGAAACTAGGCCAATTTGGAGGAATCAATTCTTTTATTTAAAAAAACATGATCAGATATGACCCAAGCTTAGTGAATTGGGTGCACTAATAATGGAAGGTTAATTTTTGGCCTTGGGATCAACATTATATTTCAATTAAAAAAAATATTTTTAATTTATTATTATTATTTTCATCAAATCAATCTGTTAGATTTTGTGCAATTGACATCAAAGGGATTTAGCAATTGGCCTCTAGGTGTAAAGTGGCCTTGAAAAGAGAGAGAGAAGGGTTGAAATTTACTAGGTTTTATTGAATCTTCTTGGCCTTAAGGCCTTTACATATGAATAAATTGGCCCCTATTACAGTTTGAATCTAATTTAACTTTTGTGCCTCGGCCTCAAGGAAAATTGTCTCAACCTCCAGGTATAAGTGGGCCTAAGTGTGTGATGGACAATAGAAAATCCTTCTCTCTCTCTCTCTCTCTCTCTCTCTCTCTATGATGGAAATGCAAATGTTCATCCTTGGAGTTTTTGTGAAAAGGAGAGGTCTTGTTTAGTAGTTTGACCTCTATTGATTGCCCTTGGATTTTTTTAGTAATGATTCACATGATATCCAAAGGCTTATTTCCACAATGACCAGACCATCCTTTTGCATCTCAAGGTAAATTTGGGTCATCTTGGAATGAATGTGAATTAGAGCAATAGAGTATCTATACTCAACCACTTAAGGGGGTGGGCTAATGGATACTAGAGCTTGTGCCAATGCGGTTGAAGGCGCACTAGCTTTGATGTCTCATCCACTATAGATTAGCAAAAGATCACTCCCGCTTTATTGTTAGCCTCAATGCTTGCCACATGGTAGCTTTGGGTTGGGAGACTCGAATGGCAAATTCATACTTGTCCTAGCATAAATCGGATTTTTGTAACCCCAACAATCAGCACCACTCAGCTTAGTTAGGTTGCCATTGAAGCGTAGCAATGCGGGTTGCAAACCGCCATCAGACCTTCATTCTCATAATCCCTAATGGCTTAACAAGTCAAAGGGCGATGTTCTTAAATAATATTAAATTTTAGATGGAATTCAAATGATATTGGATGAAAGGGAGGTGAAAAGGAGTTGATATCCAATGAGGTTTAGAGAAAAGTATTGATAAAAGTTATTCCATATAAAACTTGATATTGGATGAAGATAGTGTGGACCATTCTATTAATCTTAGATTTATCTTAAGTATTGTAAATGACTATGTAAATGCACCTTGCAAAATTTGCATAATTTAAGAATTAGTGTGAGTTAATATTAATTAAAACACAAGATAATAATTTCATATATTTGTTTGATAAGACATGTTGTCTAAAATGCTTTCTTCTTACCATTGATTTCGATAAAGGTTTCTACCATTGCAAACCTCAAAGTATTATTTTTTTTTTTCCTTGAAAGATAAGTAAAATTGGTATCTAATTCACTTTTGTTCACATTTTTGGACTCTTGATGAATTCAAAAGTTCAAATAGGAAGGTACAGTATGAATCCTTGAGTTAACCCCTAAAGGCCCAAGGCCTTTTTTCTGCCCAAAATCACCCAAATTTGCCATTTTTATAGCAAAGAATAGAGTAGTTTGAATTTTTTTTCTTGCACATCTAACTAGAAGATCTTATACCTTACTAGTATGAAAATGTGCAGAAAAAATTTCAAAATTTTTGATCGCACAAATTGCAAGATATCTACATTTAAAGTGAAAACAACAAGTTTTTCAGCACTGTGTGGGACTAGATTTTATGACTTTGAACATTTTTAACTTAAATTTTTTGCACTACAGTGTTTTGAGCTTTAAATCTTTATAGTAGAAAATTGAGTCGAGAATCTAGGGGAATAAAAATCCAAAAAAAATTAATTTCATTATTAAAATAATTGTTAAAGAGAAGTAGGCACAAGATAGAAGGAAAATCTAAATTATTAATATCTTTTATATGGAAATAGAAAACACTTGTGGCGAGATTGTTCTAGCAAAAAAACTAAACCTTGTGGAACTTCTTTTTTTGAAAAATTGTTAAAATTGCATTCAAAAATGAATTCTACATATTTTTTTAGGAAGATGCTCTAAAAACAAGACTGTCCATAATTTTCTCATAAAATATCCAAATCAAATGAATCAAAACTTTCCAAATTGACAAAAGCATAATCTATAAGAATTTTTTTTCTTAAAAAAAGCCCCTCGTCCCCTATTTTGAGCTTATTTGGGCATAATCTTTTTTGCCAAGCACCAATTGAAAAAAAATTATATTCCCACAAAGCTTAGCAATTTTTCTATCTTCAAAAAAAATTTCAAAAAATCACAACAAAAATTTAGCCCGTAGGTACCCGTCTAAAATTCCATTTGTTCCTTGAAGGGACAGTGGGCTTTTAGGGGTTAAAGCATGCACGACTATTTCGACAACCTCACCTTATTCAAACATTTTTCATAGTAAGTAATTTCTATAATATTAGTTCTAGTTTCCACTCATTTTATAATTCTATGAATATTTTAACTTTAGAAAAAATAAGAATTATCCACATTCATTACAACAAGGGCAAACTCTTTGACTATTAAAATCCCTTTACCAAAACTATTAAGCTGAAATGTCAGAAATATAATTAATTAAATTCCAATAATAACTATGAAAATATTGATTTCTAACATATTAGTATTTGTCACAAATATTTTTATTTGAATGATACTAAATCTATACATTGTTATACAACATATATATATATATATATGTGTGTGTATGATGTATATGTATGATGTTAGTGTCACAGACAATGTGAATGAGGGTCCCTTCATTCTAAGGGCAATAAAATTCTAAATACGGTCCAAGTTGAGCTCACAAGTCATTTCTACACCAAAGCGTGATTGAATGATACAAATTCCATTTTGTGGAGAATAAAAGCCCAACTGTAGACTCATGTCAGGTTTTAAAATCATCTCTTGTCAAAAGCGTGAATAGTACAAATTTTTTCTTGTACGTAAAAGAAGTTTTCTTGTGGGTTGAAATCACCTCTAACCAAAAAAGTGAATGATAGATGTTCCATCTTGTATGTAATAAAAGTCCAATTGTGGATTCAATTTTTTTAACTGAAAGCGTGAATGATGGACATTTTATCTTGTATGTAATAGAAGTACAATGATAGACTTAGGTCACCTATAATCTAAAGCGTAAATGATAGACATTCCATCTTGTACATTATAAAAGTCCAACTATGGGTTCAAGTTGCCTTTAACCAAAAACGTGAATGATAGTTGTTCATCTTGTATGTAACCAAAGGTCAAAGTATGGGCTGGCAATAATAAAAATACAACTGTAGACTCAGGTCTAGCTCACATAATATCTCTACACTGAAATTGTGAATGATAGTTGCTCACCTTGTGCATAATAAAGGTCGAAGTGTGGGTTGGCTATTGTTCATCTTTTATGTAATGAAGGTCAAAGTGTGGATTGGCAATAATAAAAGTCCAAGAGTGGCCTTAGGTCAAGCTTACATGTCACCTCTAAACCAAAAGTATAAATGATAGTTGTTTCATCTTGTGTAATATAAAGGTCTAACTGTGGGATGGAGCCAAGCTCACATGTCACATGTCATTCCAAATGTGAATCATTTTGAAGAACCATTGGACTATACCAAGCTTTTACATAGTAGTTTTATACATCTAAATAACAATTATATTATTTTTAATGTACACAAAGGACTTAAAAACTATTTCACGTATTTCACAATCTGTTATATGGAATTTTAAAATTCAAACATTGATAAGTAATTTCTTTTATTAAAATTCTAGTACAAAGAAACATCTATGATATCCACTAAAACAAAATGGAATGACTTTATATTTTATCCAATACACTCTATCAAATGATTTGTATTACTATGCCTAACAAATAACGTTATACAAGACACGATAATGGTTAAATACCATTATAAATTTTTTTAACTCCTAAAAGCCCGTTGTCCCTTCGGAGGACAAATGCGTTTTTGGGCAGGTACCTACGGGCTAAAATTTTCTCCTGATTTTTTGAAACTTTTTTGGAAGGTAGAAAAGCTGATTACAGTGAGTGACGAAACCGAGTACTTTTGTGAAACATTTTCATTCAAACAACCATACCATAAGCATCAATGGTTAAAATCCAAAAGTGTACACATGAAAGTTGTAGAGCACGACATACAACACGTTACCATGGAAGTTTAAAGAAAAAATTAGTTGTGATTTGAAAGAAAATTAATTCCAAAGTTTGCTATGTCAAAAACTCGGTTTTGTTCAACATAGTTTGGCTTTACTTTATCTTTTGTCAATTTTTTTTTAAAACTCCTAAAAAACTTTTTGTACCTTAGCATGTTGGTATACATCATTTTTGATTGTTGTATACAAAAATTGAAGGACTTTCACATTTATAGAATTAAAAATATTAACAATTTAACAAACATGCAAATGATGTTGGTTCTCACAAAATTTGAGTTTTTTTTGTGGAATTCAGAGCATGGGATTGCATTGGCCATGGTAAAGAGGGTATAGGTTGCAAAATAGACCACTTTTATATCTAAATGTCCTTGTATATAAAATATTTGTTGAATTGGGCAATGTGTACAATTTATATTTTACAATTGTATAATGCATTTTTAATTTCAACTTTTGTGTTCAAAGACTAAAGTTCATGATGAATATAAATCATCCAAAAAAATTCAAAAAATTCCATCATCATTGTCTGTATTATCCAAAAACAGCTAATTTTTTGAATGTCAGTGTAATTTTTGAAAATTAGCTGTTTTTGGATAATACAGACAATGATGATGGAATTTTTTGAATTTTTTTGGATGATTTATATTCATCATGAACTCTAGTCTTTGAACACAAAAGTTGAAATTAAAAATGCATTATACAATTGTAAAATATAAATTGTACACATTGCCCAATTCAACAAATATTTTATATACAAGGACATTTAGATATAAAAGTGGTCTATTTTGCAACCTATACCCTCTTTACCATGGCCAATGCAATCCCATGCTCTGAATTCCACAAAAAAAACTCAAATTTTGTGAGAACCAACATCATTTGCATGTTTGTTAAATTGTTAATATTTTTAATTCTATAAATGTGAAAGTCCTTCAATTTTTGTATACAACAATCAAAAATGATGTATACCAACATGCTAAGGTACAAAAAGTTTTTTAGGAGTTTTAAAAAAAAATTGACAAAAGATAAAGTAAAGCCAAACTATGTTGAACAAAACCGAGTTTTTGACATAGCAAACTTTGGAATTAATTTTCTTTCAAATCACAACTAATTTTTTCTTTAAACTTCCATGGTAAAGTGTTGTATGTCGTGCTCTACAACTTTCATGTGTACACTTTTGGGTTTTAACCATTGATGCTTATGGTATGGTTGTTTGAATGAAAATGTTTCACAAAAGTACTCGGTTTTGTCACTCACTGTACCTTTGTGGGAATATAATTTTTTTCACAATCAATGCCCGGGAATAAAAGTTATGACCAAATAAGCTCAAAATAGGGGACGGGGGGCAGCGCGGGCAGCAAAAAAAATTTGCATTTTTTTTTTTTTTTTTTTTTCATAATATTTTTTTTTCTCATGGATTATATTTTCGTTTATCTAAAAACCTTTGATTCATTTCATTTGGATTTGTGAGAAAGTTATGGACATTCTTGTTTTGGAGGCAGTTAGAGCATCTTTTTGAAAGAAATAACTTGTAGGGCTCATTTTTGAATGCAAATTTTCAAATTTTTCAAATTTCTTTTTCTGGCATGGTTTAGTTTACTTGCTTAAACAATCTCACCATTGGGATTGGTGCATTATAATTCCATGTAAAATGTATGAATATTATAGATTTTCCTTCTATCTCATATCTACTTCTACTTAACAATTTTTTTAATAATGAAAATTAAGTTTTTTTGAATTCTTTTTTTCTTGGTAGATAGTCAACTCAATTCTCCACCAAAAACATTTAAAGCTCAAAACTCTGTCGTACAAAAGTTTTAGCTTAAAAATGTTCAAAGTCAAAACTCCAATCCCATAATGTGCTGAAAAATTTGTTTTTTTCACTTTGAACGTAGATGTCTTGCAATCTTTGCGGTCAAAAATTCTGAGAAATTTACCACACATTTTTATACTAGTTAGGTGCAAGACCTTACAATTAGATGTGCAAAAAAAACATTTTTAATTTTTTTCACTCTTTGCTAAAAAATTGGCAGTCTTGGGTGTTTTTTGGCAGAAAAATGGCCTTGGGCCTTTAGGGGTTAAAATGGTTAGCCCCTAAAAGACCGGCATGCATTTTTTGGTTGTACAAAAATTTTGGGTAGGTACATGTGACTAGAGATTTCCATATTTTAACCCTAAAAGCCCGTTGTCCCTTTGGGGGACAAATGCATTTTCGGACAGGTACCTATGGGCTCAAATTGTCTCGTAATTTTTTGAAACTTTTTTGAGAGGTAGAGAAACTAATTCGCTTCATGGTAGTGTAATTTTTTTCATAATTGGTGCCTGGGAACAAAAGTTATGATCAAATAAGCTCAAAACAGTGGACAGGGGGAGGGTAGCACGGGCAGCAAAAAAAAATTTGCACTTTTTTTTCTTAGGTATTTTTTTTCTCATAGATTATACTTTTGTCTATCTAAAAAGCTTTGGTTCATTTCATTTGGATTTGTTATGAGAAAGTTATGGACATTCTTGTTTTTTGGGCAGTTAGAGCATTCTTTTGAAAACAATAACTTGTAGGATCCATTTTTTAATGCAATTTTTCAAAGTTTACAAATTTTTTTTTTTGCATGGTTAAGTTTACTTGCTAGAACAATCTGACCACAGGAATTAGCGCATTTTCATTCCATCTAAAATATATGAATATTTTAGATATTCCTTCTATCTTGTACCTACTTCTACTTAACAATTTTTTCAATAATGAAAAATAAGTTTTTTTGAGTTTTTTTTGTATACATTGTCAGCTCAATTTTCCACTATAAACATCTAAAGCTCAAAACACTGTAGTGTAAAAAGTTTAAGTTAAAAATGTTCAAAGTCAAGAAATCCAGTCCCACAATGTGTTGAAAAATTTGTTTTTTTCACTTTAAACGTAGATATCTTGCAATCTGTGATGTCAAAAATTCTGAAATTTTTCCCACACATTCTCATATTTGTTAGGTGTAAGATTCTATAGATAGATGTGCAAAAAAAACATTTTTAATTTTTTTTCACTCTTTGCTAAGAAAATGGCAATTTTGGATGTTTTTTGGTAGAGAAAAGGCCTTGGGCCTTTAGGAGTTAAGCTAAAATTTTAATAAAAGGTGGGCGTGAGGAATATCATCCATATGCACTAAATTTCATGACATTTGGAAATAGGAGTCAAAAGTTATGGCTAATTATGTTACTTTTTATTGTAACTAGGCAATCTAGCTAGATGAGGAAAAATCACTTTTTTCAAAAAAGAAAAATTTGAAATTGATTTTCTAGAGTTATATGTACGTAGAAAGCTTTGAATCAATCCATTTCAACCAATAAGTCAAAAGTTATGAGGTTTTTTAGTTTTCGGACAGTTACAGATTTTCTACTCTAAAATAAACTTTGAAGTTGTTTATTTAACTATATTCTTAATATTTTTTGAAAAAAATAAAGCATAGGATGTAGGTTGTTTATTACATTATCACAGCCATTGGAATTAACATTTTTCAATTCCAAAATTAAATTCTTAACAATTTAGTGTTTTGGATCATTTTCTACTTCTTTCTACTTACTACTTTTTTTGTATATGTTGTAAAATTCCAAATGATTTGAGATTTTTTAAGCATGTAGCCAACTTGTTTTGGAAAAAGAATTCAACGAAGCACCACCATTTCCGACAATTTTTTAATACAAATGTGACATTGTGAAGTGCAGCTGCCTTGTTTTTCGCAGGGACAAAAAAAAGATTTTTGCCAATTCAAATGCCAATATCTTCCAATCCGCAGGGTGGAAAATTCTGAAATTTTTTCCACATCTTCTAAAACTAGTTTACTATAACATCCTATCATTACATGTGTCAAAAAAGTTTTTTTTTCAAAAATTTGGTACTTGTACTAAAAATAGCATTTTTTGAATGTTTTTGGTAAAAACAGTCATGGAACTTTAGAGATTAAAATTTCATCTCCAAAAGTCCATTTTGGATTTCAAGCCTCCAATCAATTAGTATAAACAAAATTCAAAGAAGAGGTTGGAAGGGACATATCTTTGACATTTTCAAACATCTTCTTTGAATTTTGTCCATAACTTTTTTGGGAGGCTCAAAAGCTCAAACAAGGTTTCAAAGATAAATATTAGCTTGGTTTTTTGACTTTTTTAGTCCAACTTATTTTGAAAAAAGTTCTACTACTATGCCAAAAAAATGTCTCTCAAATTCTATTTTAAACACATTCCTACTTTTGAGATAACTATGAGCGGTTGAAATCTAATTTACGTATCCCGCGTGGATTGTTTTACTTCCTACCACTCTTCTTGTATACAAAAACTCTTCTTCTCAACTCTATACATGTGAAATAAATGGCTTCTCAAGCTATGCAATATAGTTGCCAAATATTTTGATTTCTTTGAATAGATTGTTGAATATTCCAAAATTTTGTTTATGACTTTATGGAGCAAGTAAATATCTTCAAAATTAATAGGAGTGTAATCTTGTGTTAGTGATCTATAATGAGGCAGATATAGCTAATCCTGTCTCAGCCTCCTCCCATGCCAACCTAATATGCCCATATGTCCTTTACTTCAACTTGGCTATAGATTAAATAAGCTTACCAAGGCTTGAAATTTGGAATGATATTTACTTTTTTTTCTAGGGCTAGTTGAAATCTAGAGTGTCAATTTCACATTTTGAAGAGATTATTATATGTGCAAGCTATTAACTATTGAAAAAGGACTTTGTTAAATTTTTTTCTTAAAGCTAGAAACTACTAAATTTTTTTCAAAAAAGTTTCCCAATTTGAAATGATATGAGTTTCTTTGATAACGTAATCAACTTTGCCACAAAAAAAATCCAAAAATGTTGAAGTGTTAACATGAAATTAGTTTGTGCGAAAGCCTCCCCAAATCAAAGCTGCCCGAAATTTGGATGCCCCTTAAGTCAATTTTTTTACTTCATGCACTATAGTTTTGCAATTTGTGCGGTCAAAACCTTTCATTTTTTTTATTAGAACATAATGAAATAGTCTACCACTAGATCTTATGATAAGATGCAACGCTATCTCATTCTGAATTTATGGGGACCATTTGCCATCAAAATCACCTATTTTCAATGTTTTTGGGTGAAACACAATCAAAGAACTTTGGAGGTTCAAAGTGAATCTTTATGCGACTTGCTCAAATTAACCCCTAACATTTTATTTGGAGTAGGCACCTTTGAATCACTTTTGAGTCAAACATCCATTTTAACAATGACAATATTTTTAATCTGGATATTAAAAAATGAAAAAATTTGTAATTTTCCAAATTTGTTCAATTCTTTAATTAATGAGGTAATAAAAATTCAATTCAACAAAAATAAGGATATGTATGCTTTGCAAATTTATGTCTTTTGTGTACAATATTCTTAATCTATGATATTTCCACTCACATATAAATAATTTTTATGATCCTTATATTCATCTCTCAAAATTTTCTACATCATTTGAGAAGAATCTTGCTTTTTTCAAAATTTTAGACATTGTTTTTTTGGTTCAATTTTCTACAAAAGTGTTGCATATAGGATATAATTTTGCCATAGATGTAAAGAGATTAATGAATCTTAGAGTGCATTTTGCAATCCATGAAAACATACTTTTTTTAAATATTGCATTTGCCTTCTAGTCATAAAATAGAGCCACCCATAATTGACCGAATAAGGAATTCCAACATGATCTGGAGTAGTGAAGGCAAAACAAATACTTTTTAGAGGTACATCGATAGAAATGACAAGGATTGCAAAAGGACTTGGTAATTTTATCGCTTGAATTGAAATTACTATGAATTTTGGGAGGCAAAAAGTGCTCTAGACCCATGGCCAACCTCTAGACTCTTCCAAAATTGATCATTCAATAACTTTTCTCCTAATCAATATTTTCTACTTTCTTTCTCATAGCTTGGGACATGTGTCATGTATCTATTAGTTCCAACTTTGAAAAGGAAACTAAAAAAATTCTAAGCTTGGTCAAGAATACATGCATCTATAGGTTGGGAATGGGTCATTGGTTGGGAATGGGTGGCTCTATCTTAGTAATAATTTTCTTGAGTCAATAGTACTATACATTATTTAGGTTCAATCATAAGAATTTTGTTATATCAATTTGATATACTCATCAATTTCAATAACTTCCTCTAGTTTAGAAGTGATATTATATATTTTACTTTAGCTAAGAATGTGTACTATCAATGATAATTTGTAAAATATAAATTGACAACTACATAGGGGGTGGTATGTACATTATTTGAATGAACATTAGAAAATAAGATGCTAGTGTTTTGAAAAATTGATGGTATTGTATACAAAATCATTTTTGTATACAAATAAAATGAAAACAAAAAATTTGAAGTTTTAAAAAGTTGTTTTTTCCTTGAGTTTTTGGATTCATTCAATTTTAGTTTTAGCCCCTAAAAGACCAAGGCCATTTTTCTGCCAAAAAACACTCAAAATTGCCATTTCTATAGCAAAGAGTAAAAAATCTTGAAAATTGTTTTTTTTTTCACATCTAAGAATAGGATCTTATACCTAACTAGTATAAAGATGTCTGAAAAAAATTTCAAAATTTTTGACCGCATAGATTGCAAGATATTTGCATTTAAAGTGAAAAAAACAAAATTTTCAGCACATTGCGGGACTAGATTTTATGACTTTGAACATTTTTAACTTAAATGTTTTGCACTACAAAGTTTTGAGCTTTTAATCCTTATAGTGGAGAATTGAGTTGAGAGTCTAGGGAAATAAAATTAATTCAAAAAAACTTAATTTTCATTACTAAGAAAATTGTTAAGTAGAAGTAATATAAGAGATAGAAGGAAAATCTAAAATATTAATATCTTTTATATGAAATTTAAAATCAGTAATTCCAATAGTGAGATTGTTTTAGCAAGAAAACTAAATCTTGTGGAACTTTTTTTTTTTATAAAATTGTAAAAATTGCATTTAGAAATGAATCCTACAAGTTATTTTTTTCAAGAAGATGCTCTAAGTGCCCAAAAAATAAGATTGTCCATAACTTTCTCATAACAAATCCAAATGAAATGAATCAAAGCTTCCCACATAGACAAAAATATAATCTATAAGAAAAAAAATTAAAAAAAAATTAAAAAACTATATTGCAAATTTTTTTTGCTGCCCCATTTCCCTTGTTTTGAGCTTATTTGAGCACAACTGTTTTTTGGTCACCAATTGAAAAAGAATTATATTCCCACAAAGCTTAGCACTTTTTCTATCTTCAAAAAAAGTTTCAAAAAATCACAACAAAAATTCAGCTAGTAGATACCTGCCCAAAATCCCATTTGTCCTCCGAAGGGACAATGGTCCTTTAGGGATTAGAACACACGCAATAATGTTGATGAAAATTTTTTAGTTCTAGATTACATGCAATAATATTATTGAAGCCATTGTGCATAAATTTGGAGTTTCTTAAAGTCCCAAAATGAAGTATTTGAAGACTAATTTTTCAAATATAATCCTTCACTAGTATGCCCTGTGTCGTTGCCACAACTAAAATCAAAGGAAAAGTAATTTTCTAACTCTCAGTTCCACTCCCAATTCCACTCCTAGAAAGAAGAACGCCACCAAAATCAAAGCAAAAGTAATTTTTTAACTATCGGTTCCACTTCCAGTTCCACTTCCAGAAGCAAGAACACCACCAAAATCAAAGTAAAAGCAATTTTCTAACTCTCGGTTCCACTCTCAGTAGCAAGAATGCCACCAAAATCAAAGTAAAAGTAATTTTCTAAATTTTTAATCAATAAATACTTTGAAATTCAATAACTTTTGCACCACCGCTCCAAACGCCACAAAACCAAGATGTTGCACCCCTCCTCGGCGAGAGCTTTCCAATGGTACCAAGCACGCGGCCGGGGGACGCACGGTCAGGAAGCTGTCCATGCTACAAACAAACTAACCTAACTAACAAACAAACAAACAAACAAACAAACAAACAAACAAACAAACAAACAAACAAACAAACAAACAAACAAACAAACAAACAAACAAACAAACAAACAAACAAACAAACAAACAAACAAACAAACAAACAAACAAACAAACAAACAAACAAACAAACAAACAAACAAACAAACAAACAAACAAACAAACAAACAAACAAACAAACAAACAAACAAACAAACAAACAAACAACAAACAAACAGACAACCTCATTTAAGGTGTTGATTGTTTTTTTTGTTATGTAATGTATTTGTCACAAGGGTATTGACTACATGAATACTCATTTTTAATCCTATACTATATGATATTAATACTTGTAAGGAGCATAGTAATATTTATATTCTATATTTAGCATTTGCATTTAAATAATTTAAAAGTGCATTCTTTATATCTATATCCATTTATTTTTTAACAGTATAAGAAAAATATAGTTCCACCAGTAGAAAAACATGTCCTAAATGACTGTCCACAATGATCAAAAAGTACCCACAGTGACTTTTTCAATCATAGGACAATTTTCAATCATTGTAGACAATCATTTATAGCATGTCTTTTTTTAGAGTTCATCATTTATTGACATGATTTGCATTGTTTAGAGCTTTCAAAGTAGGATGAATAAAATGCAAATATGCACCTAATCTTTTATTAAAAGACATGAATTCATTGTGTACATTCATGGTTCACATTAATCAATATCAATTCTATCTATTGGGGGAAAAAATTGCACTTCAAGTTTTTAGATTTTCTTGAATTAATTATGCTAATAGAGAAAACAGGGAAAAAACCCACATCTCAAATCTGGCCACATTCAGAACACTGTACAAAGCTTATTTATTTGGCTTTAAATTGTGTGACCATACATAAAACATAGTTTTGTCACATTAAGGAACATGTCTTTATTATAGTGTGAGAAATATGTCAATTCTGTCGAGACCTGGTCAATGGTCAGGTAGCTTGGCTACGTATGCGTATACGGTCAGTATACTGCCGTTTCATACCACTAGTTCGTACCTCTTCAAGGTTAAGGTTGTACCTCTTAAAGGTTGAGGTTCTGAGGAGTCGCGTTGCTTCTCAGCCAGAACTACGTATCATCACTCTGATCCTTAGGCTATTCAGAGATAATGTGATTTTGAGCCTGAGGTACGTAGGCAGCTTCATCTCTTATCGAGAGATGGAGTCCGAGTGAAAACGTACTGTCACGTTATCAGCACTGCTCGCCGCAGAGCGAAAAGAGAAGTTTTGAACGAAATTTAAAAACAAGGAGCGTCGATGGCCTTACAAACAGAATCTGTCTATCCAAGAATACCTGCAGAACCAGGTTTCAAACCATTGGAAGAGGACGGGACAAATTACATAATGTGGATGACGAATATGCGTCAATACCTTTCTAGTAAAGGCTTAGAGGGTATAACAACTCGCCCACCGACACCGGCTGAAGTAGAAAGACGGAGGAAGGCAAAGGAAGAAGATCCCACATTGATTTTTGGAAAGTCCAAAGCAGATTATGATCGAATGCAGAAAGACACAGCTACCTTAGCAATCCGTCTAAGACTCAAAGACGATCTAGCCCTTCAAATGTATCATCATGATACACCTTGCGACCTCTGGGAAGAGATTCAATCCCGTTTTGAAGCCATGCGTGAAATTACATATCCTGAAACATGGCAAGCATGGTTAAGTCTTCGTCATATGGATTTTGACCTACTTGATGATTATAAAGCAGCGCTATTTAAACTGACAGCAAAGCTAGCATATTGTAAGAGGCCAGTAACAGAAGAAGACATAATATTCAAGACATTATCGACAATGGGACCCGAAAGGATGGGACTTCGAGAGTCATTGCTAGCAAGAGAATATAAGAACTCAAGAGACCTATTCATTTACCTGGCTGAGAATGAGAAATTCAACAATGTTGCAAAAGAATTGGCAAAACAAAGACCTGCTGGGACTATAGCGACCCCAGAATTGAATTACACAAGAGAAAAGCAGCAGGATCCAAACAGAAGAAGAAAATCGTGGAAACGACAAGAGAAGAGGGCTCGGAGATCCGCGACCCCTGGTAAGAAAGATGAGGATAATATAAGGAAGAATAAATCAAAAACCTTTGGGAAGTGTTTCAGATGTGGCAAGAAACGTCACTTCGCACGAGATTGTCGAACACCAAAGGACGTTGTTGATAAATACCGAAGAGAAAATAATTTGTCACCCTGGAGAGGCACTAAGAAAATCAGTAATGACAAGAACAAAAATCAAAAGCAACGTACTGAAAATGAAGATGAATATAATTATTTGGACCAGGTTCGCGTTGAGGAGACAAATGCAGTATTTGAACAGCAACAGCGGACAAATAGATCAATGATGCTACTTGATTCAGGAGCGACAATTACAGTCGTCAAAAGTGCCAAATACTTCACGAAGATGCAGCGTGAAAACTATAAGATAGCCTCGATGAGTGGTTTAAATCTCATTGTACGTGGATCAGGATCAGCTACGTTTATTTTACCTGGAGGCACTCGCATCTATGCTGAAAGAGCTCTTCTTATTCCGACGGCAAGAAGACAAGTTTTATGCGAGAATGATGTGTTTAACAGTGGCTATGAGATCAACACACACATATTCACGACAGGGGAAAGGTTCAAGACCCTTACGAACGAACATGGAAATTGTGCAGAGAAGTTTTATTATACTGACAATGGCCTTATCGAATTTGAAATAGCAACCAACGAGTTTATTGCACTTACAGGAGAGATCACTGATGATGGCAGACTTTGGTACGACCGCCTGGGTCATCCCTCAACGAGAATGCTGCAAAATATATTAAAATCGACAGCGGGAAACATCAAAATTTCATCAAGGCTACCCGAGTCATGCCTGGCATGCTCTCGGGGCAAACTCATACTACGTCCAGCAAAAGAAATAAAAGATAAAGAGCTCAAACCTTTCCTCAATCGCATTCAGGTTGACATATGTGGCCCGATATCACCACCATCAGGACCATTTAGGTACTTTATGGTGATGATAGACTCCACCTCAAGGTGGAGTGAGGTCAACCTGTTGTCAACAAGGAATCACGCTTTCGCGAAGATGTTGATACAGTTAATCAGGATGCAAGTTAGATTTCCAGATAATAGTGTCAGGGACATTCGAGTTGATGGGGCAGGTGAGTTTACGTCTAAAACATTCCAAAATTACTGCACAGCACAAGGTATAACACTTGAAGTAGCACTACCAGAAGTCCATTTTCAGAATGGACTCGCCGAAAGCTTAATTCGGAGAATACAATGGATAGCTCGTCTTCTGCTACTCAAGTCCAACTTACCTTTAAACGGCCTGGGGCCACGCAGTAATGCATGCTGCTGATCTCATTAGATACCGCCCATCTGCAGGAAATAAGATGAGTCCACATCAGTTAGCGACGGGAAATGCACCGGATATAAAACATTTAAGGAAATTCGGATGTTCTGTTGAGGTGCCGCTTGACCCCACGAAAAGGAAAAAGTTCGGACCTCAGAGGAAGCAGGGTATCTACGTTGGGAACGTAGGTAATTCCCTGATAAAGTATATAGAACCAAAAACTGGAGACCTATTTAGGGCAAGGTTTCTAGACTGCCATTTTGATGAACAACATTTTCCATTCATGGAAATCAAAGAACAGCTGCCTGCCACGGTTTTAGACATTAATTGGCATACAGCGACAATTGACGACAGCCCAAATTATCGCTGCGATGGGGAAGTGCAACGAATACTGAGGCTGCGAGAACTTGCTCGCAAGCTACCTGATGCTTTTGCTGACACACCTGATATTGTAAAAACCCCCTACACCCAAGTCCAATACACTCCAGCACGAATACTACCAGATAATACACCGGTGAACGTCTCTCAAATTCGACGAAAAAGGGGACGTCCTTTAGGGTCTAAAAATAAGCCAAAGAATTTAGGGAGAGCACCACATATTACTGGGGGGGCATTGCCGGAGACAGGGGGAGTAACACAAGGTCCAAGGGGAGTAGCGACTAACCAGCCTAGCTTCGAAGAAGCAACGGATGTAGCACTCACTGATCACGTCTGGGATAGACGAACCATTTGTAAGAATGAAGCCTTGATGGTGCACACCGTCAATGCTATTTTAGAAAACCCTGACATACCAAAAACGGTCCCACAAGCAAAGAGATCAGTAGAATGGCCGCACTGGAAACGTGCAATGCAAGATGAGATGAATTCAATGAAAGAAAGACAAGTCTTTGGGGTGCCGCAGCCTAAGACACTTGATATGAAACCCATTCGTTCTAAATGGGTTTTTGCAAAGAAAAGAGACTCTGAAGGAAAGATAATCCGCTATAAAGCACGCTTAGTTGCGAAGGGCTTTACTCAACAGTTTGGAATTGACTATGATTTCACCTACAGCCCAGTAATGGATTCAATTACATTCAGATTCCTAATAGCTCTGGCTGTGCAGGAAAGACTCTCATTTAGACTGTTAGATATTGTCACAGCCTACCTGTATGGCAGGATGGACAAAGAAATGTATATGGAGCTCCCCGAAGGGGTAGAATCCATCAACTCGACAAAAGAGAGCTCAATGCAGGATATGGGCAACTCGGGACAGTCCCAGAGAGCAAAAGCAGAGCTAGTCGACAAGAAAACGCAGGATTTGGGAAAGGGCCATAAACGTGTGACGTTTGCCCCCTCCTCAGATCCTACCAATCTTGAAAATCTGAATATCATCTCTAGGAAGAGAAAGAGAGAACTGGGTCAAGTTGTAAGGATCCAGAAAGCCATTTATGGCTTGAAACAGTCTGGACGACTATGGTACCAGAATTTAACGGATTATCTGATCCAACAGGGTTTTAAAGCAAATAAATACACACCTTGTGTATTTGTGAACCGCAGAGGAAAGCACCTTGTGCTGATCGCAATTTATGTCGATGACTTAAATATCTTCGGCACTCGGGCAGCAGTCGAGAAAACTGTTGACCTGATGAAACACAAGTACAAAGTCAAGGACTATGGACGAACTCCAAGATGCTTAGGCGTGGAACTAGAGCATTTTGAGGACGGCTCTGTATTCTTGCATATGACTTCATATACAAGTAGACTTCTCGAGAAATTCGCGATGTCAGAGGCTCATCCAGTCTCCACACCTTTAACGGTCAGAACCCTAAAAACGGATCAAGACGAGTATGGTCCGTTGCGAGAGAATGAAGAGATACTCTCTTCGGAGTACCCATATATTACCGCTGTAATGTCAATGTCTTGGTTATCGCTAAATGTAAGACCAGACCTGAAGTTCTCAACTCATTTATTGTCAAGACATAGCGCGGAACCGACTAAACGACACTGGCGCGGAGTAAAACATATGCTACGTTACTTGAACGGGACCAGAGACTACGGCATTCTTTTTGAAAGAAATTTCCAACCGATTAAAGGTTATGCAGATGCCGGGTACCTGTCGGCTCCTGAGAAAGGAAGGTCGCAGTCCGGCTACGTTTTTACTATGGCTGATTCAGCGATCTCCTGGAGTTCGAAGCTACAACCCACAGTCGCAACATCTTCAAATCATGCTGAATTGATCGCCTTATTTGACACCACCAAGGAAGCTGTTTGGATGCGAAATATGTCATCAAGCCTAAAAACGTTAGCAAACCTCGAGATTGATATAAAACCTATGAAGATCTTCGAGGATAATGACGCCTGCCGGCACCAGATGTCAGAAGGTTTCATTAAATCCAACAATACAAAGCATTTGACACCGAAAATCTTCTATGCTGCTGAGCAAACAAAAATCGGCACCATATCCATCGAGAAGATTACCTCTGCCGAGAACATCGCTGATTTGTTTACAAAAACGTTACCACCATCTTCCCACCACAAACATATGTTGTCAATGAAGATGCGATCGTTAGCACAAGTCCGAAAGGAAAAGACACAACTTAGTTCATAACGACTAGTGACAGGATTTTGAAAAACTACGATACTTTGCGATTAGGTCAAACAGAACCGGTTTTCTGGCATCCCACCTCCGCCAAGAGGGGGAGTGTCGAGACCTGGTCAATGGTCAGGTAGCTTGGCTACGTATGCGTATACGGTCAGTATACTGCCGTTTCATACCACTAGTTCGTACCTCTTCAAGGTTAAGGTTGTACCTCTTAAAGGTTGAGGTTCTGAGGAGTCGCGTTGCTTCTCAGCCAGAACTACGTATCATCACTCTGATCCTTAGGCTATTCAGAGATAATGTGATTTTGAGCCTGAGGTACGTAGGCAGCTTCATCTCTTATCGAGAGATGGAGTCCGAGTGAAAACGTACTGTCAAATTCTTATTACTTATGATTTATTATCTAGGAGGGCAAGTATCACATCCAAAACTCTACAAGTATAGGAGAACATCCCTTTATTGTAGTGTCAGATACATGTCAATTCATAGTAGGCTTGATTTACTATCTACAAGGGTATGAATGACACCTTAATATTGTTGATTTTGTACTTTGATTTGATAAATTCACTTATTTTTTCATGCCTTCACAAATTGATAAGTTGTAAGGGATTTTTGAAAAAATATCTATAATGATATATATATACCTACAAACTTGAAACCAACTTTACAAAGCACTCAATGAAAATTGCAACCCAAGAAACTGAAAAAAACAACTAAATTTATTGTCTTGATGATAATGATGTCAATTCCTAATTTGTTTAATTGTACAGATGATTATAAAGCCCTTGAGGACTAGAGGGTAGTCTATATTTCTTAAATTGTGAAGATGTATTATAGAATTCAACTGAGAACCATAAATTTTATTGTTGTTTTTAAACAAAAGTTTTTTACAAATTAATATTTTTCATTAAAATTTGAAGCCAAAAATGAAAAATTTCTTTTAAAATTGATTATAGACTACACATGGGTGGTTTTTACAAGAATTTATTTTAAATGCTCAAAATTTTCTATTACAATTATTACGATTAAACTTTAGAGGATTTTTAGTTTACTTATTTTTTTAAGTTTCCTTAGACCATTTATTTTTTACATTGAAAAAGTTGCTTTGTAAGGTCAAACAGTCCTATAATTGTTTAACTGTAGGATACTTATTAAAAAAAGTATAGAAAAGCCTTATTGCACAAATGCAATAGAATCAAAAAAAGAATCTTAAAACAATTAGATGGATGAAGAAACCAAGATTTGTGTTCTCGGGACATGTTTGTGTTCATCCATCGTTTAAAATTTGAACGTTTGGTCTTTAAGTGATTAATGCTTCCGATATCATTTATATCCCTTTTTAAATTTGTTTGTAAAGATTTATAAATTGTAACTTGAAGTTACTATTGAAATTTGATTTTTGCAAAAATAAAAATAATATTGTACATTGCTTATTCTTTAAGAAAAATTTGAAGATGAATACCTCATTACTAATTTCCTTCAAAGTTAATGACAGAAAATTTAAACTTTTGAATTGTCGGTAATCTAAAGGGTGGATTGTGATAGTTTCAAATCTATTTTCTCAGTGTTGTTTGTGATTTGATTTTATTCATTTTATGTTCAATCAATATAATTATGTCTTAGATATTTGCTTTAACAACTTAATGGTGGAATTTAGGTGATAAGTTAATAGAGACCAAATATTAGATGGCTAAGGCTATAGTTTAAAAGTACTGAGTGTACAGCTTTATCAGCAATATATGTATGGTCATATTAGCAATAAAATAAAGTTAAATTGATACTTCTCCTAGGAACTTTTTCAATAATACAGATTTCTGTTAATCAAATGAAGGTATCAATGTCTTAATAAATGAAATAAATCAATCTTTGCAGTAAATTTTTGTTTTTTGTTTTTTTTCAATGATAATAATTTTTTCAATATTATAGATTTCTAAAACACAATCTTCTAAGTGAAATAACTACAACAACAATTTTGTAGTTAGGATTGGATGTTTCAATTTCATTATAGAACTAGTAACAATTTATTTTTTCTTTCTATTTATATGTGATTCTATTCACTTTTAAAAAAAAAATTAATATGAGTTTTCTTAAATAAAATCTTCTAACATTTTTTTCTAAACTTTCAACTCAACTTTGCAACATAATTTTTTTATTTCAAAATTCCAAATACAAGAAATTTGAGTAAAGATTACAACTTTTTTTTCCTCTTTAAAGTCATTTATCTATTAGGGGGGATTTGGGGTCTTAGAAGATTGCAAGTTCCCTTGTATTCCCAGACTGCGGGAATGCAGCTGCAGCAGTTGGCTAATGTGGCATAGCGACCGCCATGTCATTTTTGAAAAACAATTTATGACACACCCATACCGCCGTTCATTGAATCCGGCTAGATTAGAGAACGGGCCTCAAATGGTCTTCCAAGACCCTTGAATCCCCTCTAATGCTTACATCTTTAGTAGATGTCTTTGAACATTGAAATAGAGTTCAACTATATTGTATGGGATGGGATAAATCTATTTTTGAGACAATAAATGATGCAATGAACTACATCAAGAAAATTAAGTAAGTTTGTACAAGAGTCACATCATATTGTCTACAATAAGTATAAAGTTGGTACAAGAGCTACAACATGTGACCTAGGATATGTTTGTAAGAACCACATTAATTGTGTAGTCTAGGATAAGTCTATAAAGTTTGTCTATAAAAACCATGTTGCGTGATCTAGGATAAGTCTATATAGTTTATACAAGAGCCGCATCATACGGTCAGGGATAAGTTTGGTAAATTATTACTAGAGCCACATCTTGCTGAATAAATCTTTAACCCCTAAAAGACTAAGCATTTAAAATTTGGAACAACAAATGAAAGCAAACACATCCCAAGTATTCAAAAATGCGTCTTTTCATCCATCATTTAAAAAAAGAATTTGTGTGTTAGTTCTTTAACATTTGATGATGTAAATTCTGAAGACATTGCTTTGCAAATATTCTGTTATTCAATAGGTATTGGAAGGTTTGGCTTCAAAAAGTAACCTTTTAGTTGAAAAAATGACGCTTCAAAAATGACTTGAATAAAAAAATAAAATAAAAATCCCAAAAATTACTATGATTAGAACTTAACATTTTGAACTTTAAAGAAAAAAAATCTTGTAAAAATCATGAATATTCAATGTACAATTGATTTTAGAAGGAATTTTTCAATTTCTAGCTTCAAATTTTATTAAGAGATATTGGTTTGTATATTAATTGATTTAATAATATGAATTTGACCTACAAATCATTTTTTACAACTATTATTTGAGAATCATCATTAAATTATACTTCTAAGCTGCATTTTATAATACATATTTATAATTTTAGAAATTTGAACTACCCATTGGTCTTTAAGGGGTTAAGTCTATAAAATCTTTACAAAAAGCCACATCATGTAGTCTTGGATAAAAAAGTAAATTCAGTACAAGAGTCACATTGACTAGAATTAATCTATAACATCTATACAAGAACCACATTATACAAAATTGTGTAGGTTGAGATAAGTCTTTAAAGTATGGAATAAGCCTATAAGTCTAAAGTTTGTGCAAGGCCATATCATATGATATGGGAGATTTTATAAGAGCCAATATATCATACAAGAACCTTATGGGTTGAGTTATATACCTTAACTTCTAAAGAAACCCTAAGGCTACCACATGGCTTTTGCAACTACACTTGTAGAGAAATTAATATGTTTACCTGACTAATAGCTCAGGAACAACAAAGGGACCCTGGATGATCTTCTTCACTAAATCCATTGGTATAATTTGATCAAGAAATGATCAAGTGTGTGATTTTTGGTGAATTTTTTGAGAAAGCAAAAGATGCTCACGGTTGTCACTTCACATCCTCATATCTTTTTTGCTACACCTCAAAATTATTTGAAAAAAACTACACATCAAGAGCATGATGGTATGTATTAGTGGAAAAACAATTAGAATTTTGGGAGCACTTTTGAGCATTCCAATTTCAACATTCCCATTTCAACGTATGTGCAAAGTAGGGCCTAACCAAACATCTTTCATCAATCTTGTCAATGGTGGCATTTTGTCAAAAATTGTGCAATTTTGTCGATGTTTTTTTCATAGGAAAAGTACACAAGTTTTCTTTCATTTCAACAATGGCAATTATCAAAATTATTCCACAAAATTGAAGAATTATGTTTGTTTCAAGAGCTAGTCAAGAAAACAAGAGCTATGTTCAAATACCTTGAATCCTTTAGGGATTAAAAAGAGGTAGCTTGAATATTGCATCAAGCCATGATCTACACCACAAGACATAGCATGCACATACATACATACATCTTTTAAAGCTAAAAAAAAAATACAACTCTAATTAGGTAAGATGTTTGTAAAATTAGGAAAAATATTTTTAAAGAGATGGCCAAATAGGAAAAATGATGGATTATGACTTCAAAAGTATATATGATTTTTTGCTATTAGCAAGTAGGTAAAGATTAGTTACCTTGTTGCAAAAGGAAGAATATATGCCCCTTACAAAAGTTTGTGAGCATAACATTCTGTAGCAGTCATTGGTACTGCCTTTCCCAGACAAAATCATGTGGAATATACCACATCATTTCATCCTAGGGATGAAATGGTGTGGTATATTCCACACCAAATCAGTAACTACAAGGACACTTGGCGAAATTTGTCAGAACTCAGCTGGGTTCCTGGGTTAGTAAAAAGGTCGCAGCTGCACATTGGGGTCAATGGCAAATTAAGTACTTTGAAAAAAAAATGTAAATAAAATAGCAAAATAATTCAAAATAGCAATCAATTTATAGAGATCAGTTATCTCAATGCTTTAATTACATCACTTTGATGTGATTATCATTCATTAAAAAAAATTTTAGGCCTCAACAAGACCGCGAGTGCGTGATTTTTGGCACCCGCAGAATGCAATTATGGGATTTTTTTTTTTTTTTTTTTTTGAAAAATATTTAAATTTTTTAAAAAAATGACGTGGCATCGACGTGGAGCTGACAGCATTGACGTGGTCAAAATGCAACCATGTCACATTTCAAATTTTCAATTTTTTTCCTATAATATCATTGCGAGGGGGAACTTAGCGGCCATCTGGAGGCCTCATATTTTTTGTAATGCATGTTTTGTGTCTTCAAGTGACAAGAAAAGCTCTTCATATACCCATGGGGTAGTAGGAGGTTGAACAACCCATGTGGAATAAATAAATTAGAATTTGTAGTTTCTCAAGCACATAGTTAAGTCAAAAACAAAGAATTGTGTTAAAAGCAGAAGTTCAGACCTCATTTAAGCATAGTATAAATACTTTTCTCAAAAAAAATTGAACTAAAAAAAGTTGATGAATGAAGATAAGTTTCAGCTCCAAAAATCCGTTTGGCATTTTGAATCTCCAGTCAAAAGTTATGGACAAATTTGAGAGAGGGATTGGAATGAACATTTTCTCTAACATTTAAAAAAATCCTCTCTCAAATTTGTCCATAACTTTTGATTGGAGATTCAAAATGCCAAATGGATTTTTGGAGGTGAAACTTATCTTCATTCACCAATTTGTTTTAGTTCAATTTTTTTTGAGAAAAGTAATTATATTATGCTTAAATAAGGTTTGAACTTCTGCTTTTAACACAATTGTTTGTTTTTGACTTAACTATGTGCTTGAGAAACTACAAATTCTAATTTATTTATTCCACATGGGTAATTCTACTTCCTACCACCCTATGGATTTATATAGAGTTGTTTTTCCACTTGCAAGCCCAAAATATGTTATTGATTGCAAATTGTTGTAATGCATTACTCATTGGAATCTTTGCCAACATCTTCTTCGACAAACATTTGTTGATTTATATGTCTGATCCTAAAGTTAGCAAAAGAAAATGGAACATACCATAATGTATTGGCACCATTCTGGTACTCAAGCTTACATTAATTATGTGAGAATGAATTTCGTGGATGAGGACTCCACAGAGGGAAAGGCAGCCTCTCTCAAGGCTACTGAATGTTATGAGTGGTGAGGTCCTTATAAACAATACATTCCAGATGAATAAGTGAATGGATGAGAAGATGACCTTCCAACGGGATGAAAACGTGATACGATAGTTCGTGACACTGTATTTCATAAAGTAGATTTTCATCCACTGATCTCCAAACGGAAATAGCTTGTCTGCTGTCACTTGTGGCGGTGTACAACGTCCCACTTGTTGATTGAGAAATTCGTACATTCAGCTACCTAGTTTTGAATATCTCGAGACTTGGCTCTTGTGCTTAATAAAGAGCTCTCTCCACAGCTCTATAGTCTATACTACACTCCCACATAAGTTAATTTAATGCATGAAGTGATGCAAATACGTAGAACCTTCTCACAGGGGAACAAGAAATAATCTCACAGGCATGACTGTACTGTACTGGCCAACGCTACAAGAAGTCATGTCCAACTCAAATGCTTGCAAACATTGTAACAAATTCCTACAGGACACATGCAGCACCATGGCAAACGCTACAAGAAGACAAGTCCAACTCAGATGCTTGCAAACGCTGTAATAAATTCCTACAGGGCACATGGAGCACCAGGGCCGTGCCTCATGTGACACTGGAGTACAGACTTTGCACTAAGGAGCTTCAGATGGCCACAACAAACACAAACCTCTGATACCACTTCGAAAAGCACCATCGAACACACATCACAATGTGAGAAAACAACGAAGAAAACAACAAGACGATCGATACAATAACAGTTCTTGGCAATCGAGGAACACTCTGCCATGATGCCTGAAGCCTCACATTACAAAATTGGTGGCATTTCGCACAACAGATTAGAGGTAACATGTCCACCCACAGTGCTTACAGAGAAAATGTCATTCCAAAACCTGCCAGCATTGCCAGTCACAGTTCATAGGCATACTGGCCAAGTCACAGCTAAAAAAACGAAAAACAGACTTTCAGTGTCGTTCGACACCAGGGTCCTCAAGTATATGATGAGCCTTCATCCTCAATGAATCTATTGTTCCAAAAGTCCCGAATACCATGACAATCACACCTCTCCAAACTGCATTCTCCCAAATCCACAGACAGCAACCCGCCCACAGACCTAAAACTCCTGCGAAATGCTCCCTCCAATGTCCTTCCCACCCTTGCCCGTCTTCTTCGGCAACAGCACCGTGTGGATGTTGGGAAGCACACCGCCTGCAGCAATGGTGACAGTGCCCAGCAGCTTGCTCAGCTCCTCGTCGTTTCGCACCGCCAGCTGGATGTGGCGAGGGACGATGCGGTTCTTCTTGTTGTCCCTTGCAGCATTCCCAGCCAACTCCAGTACCTGCCATGTATTTATGCACATCATCAGGAAACATGATCATCACTGAACTGCCTCCAACACTTGCACAGAACGAAATTTCACTTGCATTGTACTTGAAAGCAAAGAAGATCAACAAAATAGACGCTAGCCTCAAGACATAGCTTGACCTCGGTACTACCGTCCTTGACATACCAATGTGTACAGAAAAGCATGGGTACAGAAGCAGTATTTTTTAACGCAGGTTGATTACAATGACGTAACAGTAATTGAACTCAATCACCATTCCCAGAACCTTCAACAACATATTGTTCAACAACAATGTCTGCCGGCAAGGCTTCCGCGTTTCAAGATAGACAAGGAGCTAGAGAAAATATTCAGCGACAGTCCTAAACGAAGTTCAGGAGGAGAAGACTTCAACAGCAGGTCAAACAGAGAGATGATCACCTCAGCTGCGAGATACTCCAGCACTGCAGCCAGATACACGGGTGCACCAGCACCTACACGCTCCGCGTACTTCCCAGCCTTCAAGAAACGGGCAATCCTTCCAACTGGAAACTGAAGACCGGCCTTCTGCGACCGAGATACGGACTTGGACGCCTTGGACTTGCCACGGCCGCCGCCTCCTCCAGTAGCCGGGGAACTCATTGTTCTGGATTCTCTGGCGCCTTTTGAAACTTCCCCTGCAACCAGGCATTTCTTCACGAGTCAACATGTCTGATTTCGTTCCAATCAATCGGCAGCGAAAGAACAAGAAAAATGCAAGGAATCGATGCATCTCAGCCAGGGTAAAACCAATTGGGCAAAGCTCACAGTATGACCGCTTCTAGGACCCCCAAACCAACTGAATCAGATGGAGAACCAAATAAAAATTCCACAAAACCTACGTGTGTCCTTATTCTACTTTTTCAAGCATAGGAAAACGTGAACATACAACCACATTCACATGCACAACCAGATGTCCTAAAAGCGAACAACAACGCATCGAGACAGAAGCGGATTCAAGTAGACCTAATCTCACATCCAGCATTCTTCCGGCACACCTTTTATACGCAAAGCCCAAACCCCTTGCCTCCTCTCAACCCTCAACAATCAAATCCAGCAAGGAAAAGAGTTCCATTCTCACCTCCAACCAAACCAATTCCATAACATACTCAAACCCACGAATACATACCTTCAAGAGAGCACAAAAACCCAAATATCCCAGCCGAAGATCCAAGAGCCCCACAACCGAAGGGCAACACAAATACTTAAGCGATCCGCACAAATAGAAACGGCCGCGGGAGATTTCAAGTAAGCAAAATGGAGGTGAAGCGACTCGCGCAGCAATAGAAATAGACGTTGAGAAGGAAGAGGAGACAGTACCCATTAAACGGTGGGGAACATAGGTTCCAATGTTGGGAACTTCTGGGAGTCCATGTGTCCCAAGACCCAAGTTCGGGTTTAGGGTTTCAAGGTTTCCTCGATTCAATCAAGACTGCAAATGGCGATGGCGAGATTTAGTCAAACGTGTCGAGTTAGATCGATGGCATCTTGTCGTGGAGATTTTCTGTCTCCATGATTCGGCTCAGTCAGTATGTTACGTGATGGGTGATTTCCACCACTTCGAAAACACGATTGGTGCAGTAACGGATTTCGAGAGCGCATTACAGTACAGATTCACTGGCGGATCGGGCTTGCTGATATTCATCAGTTGCGTGTGCTAATGGTATTTGCGGAGGTGAGGTCTTGTCATTTTGTGCTACAGGATTGGATTGAGAATTTTTTTTTTTTTGGTTACGGGAGTTGTTCGAATTGCAAGAGGTTTGAGCTTCGCGTTACTTGCAATGAGCATTTTGAAGGCAATGGGATTGGTTTAGTGGTTCGTCTTGGTAAGCTCTCACAAGCTTTAGCAAGTAGTAGGTCGCAGACGTCGGAATTTTCACGGGCCGGCAATGATCCTCTGTCGCACTGTCGGGATTCAGGACACAGTGAGTGATAGGTTGTGGTGAAGAGAGTCCCTGCCACTTAGTTTTTTTCAGATTCAGGTTCGCGAATTGTGCCACTCTACGGATTGTGGGAGTTTAAAAGAAATTTTAAGACAATGTTTATGAGGATTTTTTCTCTTCTTGATCACTCTTATATATTTCGTAAGATGATAGTTGGGATTCGTGACGATGACAAGTACATTGGCGGTTCCCGTTTGTTGCGCCGGAAAATTTAATCTAAACTGATTTTGGTAGTTTCGATCCCTCGTGTTCTCGTCTTTGAGTTTTAGGTTTGCGATCTTCATAACCCCTAATTCATGCCAGTGAGGTTCGGCACACTTGGCTGTTTTGGGGTTACGGCTCAAGTCTTTATTCTCTTGTTGATCGCTCTTATAATTTCGTTAGATGATACTTGGAGAATCGTAAGGATGATGAGTACGTAATTCCGTTTAATCTCAAGTATTTGGTGCCAGAAATCTTAATTTGAACTGATGTTGGTGGTTTCGATATCTCGAACATTTGTTTTCGAGTTTTAGGTTTGCTATTTCCTCAGCCCTTAGTTCTTCCTGTGAGGTGCAGCACACTCGGCAATAGTTCTCTGACACTTGGTGTTGCTCCTTACTGTGTGCGTGATTCAGATCTGAGCAATTGATGACAGACGGTACACTGGTGGCACTTTTCGTTCTCCATAGCATTTCAATGTTCAGGATTCTGACCGGCCGACTTGAATGTGAGTGTGATTCCATCGATCTCACACTCAATGGGAGAAATGGACTTCGAGGAGGCTGGGTCAGTGCCCTTGCTCAGACTCCACAACTGGTCCCATACCCCTCTTCCCATTTCTCTTTTCACTCTCGGGGCTCTCTCCGCCTCTCGAACCCGCCTTGCGCTTGTCTCTCGCAACCAGCAAGTAGTGATCGTGCCTCTAGGCGCTAGTAAGGATGGTGAGGCCCCATCTTCACCCTTGCGCAACTTGCCATCTTCATTTCGTGGCTCTTTGGACGAGTCGGAAGCTCCCTCCACCCCCAAGCAAGCAGGACCTAGCTCCGAGAGCCATGAAGCAGGGGCCACTCCAGCGGAGTTTCGGTTTTCATTTGGAGGCTCACAATCCACTCCGTATGGAACACCGGCATTTGTTCCGCGTCGCCATTCTCAGACTTTCTTAGCCCCTTACACAGCAACTCCATACTTCACTCCTTCCGCTTCTTCTCCTCTTTGGACTGCTTCCCCGACGTTGCCATCACAACAATCTCCGTTGCCGGGCAAGGGCTCCTCTTCTTTTCCTGTCATTGATGGTATCGAATGCGTTGCATGGGCATGCTGTGGAGATGAGTTTGCTGCAAATTCGGAAGCTGGACCTTTTAGGGATATTCTTTTTACTGCAGGGAGGGAAGGTCTGGTACTTCACGCTTTCTGTAACGATGATGGTTATGAGGGGGTTAGTAAAGATGGTGACTGCAAGGGCAAGTGGCGAAATTGGATGCAGGAAGAAGGAATCAAGGTTGAGGACTCTGATGATGATATTAGTGGGAAGAGAAAACTCTGCTTTCCTGACGAGAATATTACCAACGTAGATGAATCAGGTAGTAAAGGAGCGAGGTTGGACTCTAGCTTAGACGGGTGTTCTTCATTTAAGTCCTTTGTTGTGGATGGGCGACTGGAGCCTGGTGAGAGCGGTTTGCAATTACAGTTCCTGGAACATCAACCTTGGCCTCATTCCGCCAAATGCGTCTCATTCTCCATTCCTTATGGAGGTCCTTCGTTTTCACTTCTGTGCAACTTTGCACGAATAGGTTCTCTGGACGTTGGTGAGTCTAGTAACTCACAGATCTCCCAGATCGCCAGGTTGCTGTCCAACTCAGCCCAGAACCTTGTAGCGGTACTACTTGTGCAACGGTCTGATGACCCCTCTCTGGAAGATGAGAAGGTGGAAGAGGGCAACCACCCGGTTAGAGGAGTCTTCAAAACTCTTGAGCATTTTTATGCTGTGATTACCGGGGTATATCGTCAGAAGTGGAAAGTCCTTTCCCGCATTGATTCAAAGGCGGGGCTCTCAGGGGGCACGGTGCCGTGGACGGATTTTGAGCTATCAGATCGTGTTTTTGTAGCCTTGAAAGAAGATGGAATGGTTTGCTTGTGGAACTTACTTACTGGGGATCTCATTACACAAGTTAACGTTCCGCAGTTTTGTAGGGTTGAATTAAAGGTAGAACACGCAATAAAGCCACCAGTAGTTGAGATTCCTGAGAGTCCGAAGAGCCCCTCTCTGGTTGAAGAGCCCATAGAGCCACAAAGTTCACCATCTGGCGAAGGAAACCCCGATGGTACAAAGGAAGATGATGCAACTCAGGAGATAGCTGAAAGCTCAATGACAACAGAGAGGGGTTACGTTAAGAACCGGTTCTATCAGGTTACGGTGACTGCTGATTGTTTACTCATTGCCGTAAGTGATGCGAAGGGAATTGTTTTTCTGATATCCACTGATGACTACTTTGCAAGCGAGCCTCTCACTTTACTGGAGACTCCTGGAAGTCGAGCTGCGGAGTGCTATGCTTTGAAGCCCTTGTCCGGCTATGAAGTAGCAGGATCAGATATTGGCGCTGCAGCTAACGGAAGTGCTATACCAAACCGAAATTGGATCGATCGGTCAATACAGGGTGAACAACCTGGCGCTGCAATATCTGCTAAGCAGGAGGAGCGGTCTAAGGCTTTGTCGAAGAACACCTTCAGCAACTGTCTGCTTGGAGCAAGTGGGTTTACGTCCAGAGACCGTGTAACCCATTATCAGATTCGAGAAGTGGGCTTGGCTCATTCTCAATTGCAGCCTATGAGAAAATTGTTTGTACCCAACGCGTCTTCAAGTGGTTTACTTGGAATGGCTCTGAATCCGTATGGCATTACGTGTGCCATGGAAAACACTTCGCAAGGGTTTGTTTTGTCACAGAAAGGATTGCGTATTAGTGACGGGCTACGAGATGAGACTCAACTGAAGGACAATGACGGATCTTCGACATTTCGAAGTACATACTTCACAGAAGATGTTTTGGTGTTCAGCTCTCAAGAGTGCCTGTACACTGTAACGCAAACGGGGCTATATGTGGCCCTTCCTCCAGTGGCAACCTGTCAACACCGGTTTCCAAGTTTGAAGAGGCAAAAGGGATTGGGAATGGAAAACGCGTCAAGTAAATGGGCTTGTTTGTTACCTCTTGAGAGTCTTAAACCTGCTCCTCGACAATGGCAAATTGAAGTGCTGGATAGGTGCCTTGTCTTCAACAATGTTAAGGAGGTAGAGCAGTTGTGCGCGGAGAACGGTGAGCATTTCTTAACAACCATCTTTGCTCACATAGAGCCTGTCTGGAATTTGTGATGCGCTGGTATAATGCAAATTGGTTTGTGCATTGCTGCGTTACGGAAGCATGTCTTTGTTGCTAATAATTTAATATACTGCTGGAGGAATTTCTCATAATGGCTGCACATATGAAATTCAATTGTATTTGTAAATCGAGAACAGTGATATTGCTACCATTTGGCTGGAGCAATTAATGTTTTCTGAGGATAAAGAGGTACCTGCAAGCATTTGTCTTTTGTATCTCGTTTGTTTTGCTGAGAACAGCTTCTATCTTTTTGAAATTTATGCTGCAACTTGATTGAGTCACGTGGTTGCGTTTATTAGGATGGAGTATCCAGCTTATGAGGTTACGTAGACTACAGCTCACTCTGGACTATGTTCAAGTTGATGAAGTTGAGAAGTAAGTATCCTTCCTTTCATGTCTGCATTATCACAAGTTCTTTGAAAGGAAATGTCAGGCTACTCTGTGTTGTCAGAACAGCATAAAGATATTCCTTAATTGCTTTTTTTTTTTTCTTACATCACTTTTTTTTCCAACTGGTCCATTGAGCTACTTCTACATCGATTAGAACTTTTTTTTTATGTACCTTCTATCCTGGAAAATGTTTCTTTGTCTAGCTTTATCTTCAATGGATGTCATATTGAACGAATCGTTTCGACTATGTGGCCAGCAGGAGTCTAAATGTAGCTTTCATCGATACTAATAATGTGGTAACCAGGTCGCTGGAGGCACTTGTGCAGGTCGGGTCTGCTGAAGCTGGGATACCTCAAGTGCTGCTTGCTGCTGTGGAACTTGTGGCCAGTTCATTTGGATCCGATAATGAGCTTGCACAAGCCTCTAGGTGTGCTCACATTTCATAGATGTATCTTAATATGCATAACAAATTGGTTATTTAATTAGACTGGGAGAGTTTTTTTCCTTTGTTTGCTGCTAGCAGTGGGATTCTGATTTGGTCTGGTATTATTACAGGCTTCTTGAATTGGCAGCCAGATTCTCGACAAGGCTTATTCGCTCTCATGGGATTTGGCAGCGGCAACATTTCAGGTCAACTAAAACCATGCTTCCTACATCGTCTGTACAATCCTCATACAAGCACCTGACTAAGGCCAAGCCTGTAGGTCATGTCAGCGAGCTTGCTCAATTGCTTGTAGTGATTAGAAGTGTACAGGGCCGATTGCAGGCCAAGCGAAATGGGCCAAGTCGAGGCGCCAAGGTATTGAGTCTTTCCTGCGTTAGCGTTCGATTTCCATAACACTCATAGATTTTGGAAGGTTCTAATTTAACTGAAGTCTGGGCATAGTGCCATTCGTTGAATAAACATTTCTTAGTCATTAACTGCACCTATCGTATGCTGTGCACTGACGTCTAATGTATTACCTCCCTCTAAGCCACATTCCTTTGTATAGAAGAACTAATGTAGATATATGATGATTCTACGTCTTATCCTACTCTTTCTACTGCAACAATTCGGAATCCCCTTTCACAATATTTTCTCGAGATTGTTTCTATGTCTATGATTCTTACATTAATTGACAATACTCTTGCTGCATTGTTTTTGGGCTTGATCAGGCTGATGCAAGCATTGAAGATGGAGTCAGGAAAACAAAGCCAATCATTGAATTTCCTGCTGAGAATACTACGCAAAATAGTGAATCAGAAAATGCTTCCATCAGCATTGAGGAGCATCCTGAATTACTTTTGTATTCTGAAGCTGCTCTCGCTTCAAGTGCCTTAGTGCCCACAGTAGTCCTTTCTGGTTCAGGGGGCTCTTGGGGTTTATCTGCTGCTGGTCCTATAGATGGGAAGAGTAGACGGGGATCAGCACCTGAAAGCGCTGGGGACATGTTCGCACGTTGGGAAAGTGAGGGGGTGAACGCTGAAAACGTTGTACGAGATGCCTTGAGAGCCGGACGTGTTCCTCTCGCTGTTGTGCAGCTACATAGAATTCGATCAAGGGATTTTTCGAACGGCGCCCAAGAGCAGCGTCCCCAAATGATTGATGTGTTTCAGGATGTACAGGAAATTGGCCGAGGAATTGTTTACGAATTTCTTTGCAAGGTATCTTTGTGTTCTTCGTAGCCCAGGAGCACATTGAATTGCATCATTTCTTCCACGCTGTTCGATACAGTACGAAGTTTCAATTACTAACCGACAATCTGTCATGATGTAGGGAAAAACAGCTCTGGCACTGGCAGCTTTACGAAGATTAGGAGAGGAGATTGATGTTACTCTTTATGAATTAGCCTTTGGAACTCTAAGGCGTGGTCTTCGTAAGCAGATGAGGGCAGAGCTCCGGCGTAGTTCTAGTCGGTTAGGTTCTCGGGATTCTCAACTGCTTGAAATCACGGCATTCCTAGAGGTACTAAGTGTGCATTCTCTTCTGGTATTTCTCACAGTTCTTATTGATTGGACGTGTTTTGGAGTAGGTTATTAAATTTCAATTTTTCGTGTCTTGAGATTGTGACATGAATTGCTGGCTCGGAATTTGGTCTTTGTGAATTTGTTTGACTGATTACGAGTGTTTTTTCTGGATAGGACCTCTACCCTGGCAGCAGTTTCTGGAGCACATATCGTAGTAAGAGGATGAAAACCACTGGCCCTACTGTAGATGAGCCTTCATCCAGTGACGACGATCGTCAGATGTTACAGTTAGTGTGCGGCTATGGAGTAGGTGGCACATACACTCTACAGTGTGGAGAAGTTGATGGTGTGGTTTTGGGGTCTTGGGATTATGCAGCAGCACCCGAAACTTCGGATGTTGCAGATGGGGAGCTGGCAAATCCAGCTGCAGGGTACCTGGTGTTGGCTGCAGTGTGGTTGCATGCCTGGGACGAGGTTACTGTGGACCGGGTGGGTGCCATCGCCTTCGTACCTGGGCAAATTTATATGAATCAATCAATTTTCTTGGTGACTTCTTGTAGGAGCTCGATATTTTGCCCTCTGAAGTGACTTTTGTGATTCAGCTTTTTGTCGTTTGTTCATGAAGGGTCGAAATTCATCGTGCATTTTATTCCGGTGACAGTATCAAGTATGATACTTCGGTATCATCTTTTATGGATTGACGGTCACGGACTGAGGCAGCTTGACATAAATTCGACAGATTGCTTTTAGTTTTTCATGCTGTACAATTTTACTATTATACTATATTTTTTTCAATTTTCGTGAAAATTTTGGCGCGTTGCCTACGTGGACTACTATCTTAAATATCTCAGTTGTACGATATTCCAGCTGAGAATTTTGAAGTTTTTTGTTGCAGGTAATATTGGATCAGTCTCTGGTCACTGGAGAACATAAATCTTGGGGTGCCCAACTGGAATACCATGTGGTGCATCATGACTGGCTCCAGGTCTCTGCCTTACTAGACGACATTCCTCATTCCGTTCTTGACGAGGAAAAATTGCGAATTCATCTGGATGCTGATGAGGATGTTGGCTATCTCCGCGACGAGGGTAAACATCCGGATTTGGATTCAGCTGATGAGCAATCCCCAAGAGTACAGCATGCCGAGGGAATATTGTGTGTAGTTCCTAAGGTGCATATCTTGGGTATCAACATGCGACCCATGTGCAGTGCGTGGTTATGGCATATGATGGAAGTGAAGCTCGTCAGAAGCCATATATTTTTACGTACTCATTGGCAAGGGACATCTGAACTTGTTTCGTTAATAGCAGCTGCTGGATTACTTTTCCAACGCAATCCTGGAAAGGCATCGCACACCACGAGTAAACAATCCTCAGCTATCTCCGGAGTACCCCCAAAAGAAGCTTTTCACAAAGATACTGTGAGAGCACTACATGAGCTTGTGGTTAGGCATTGTGTGAAGTACTCACTCATCAATCTCTTGGAGCGATACCTGAATTTTCATTCTTTAGCTCTTGAGAAAGGGTCTGCAGCTGCGATGCGGACTGTTGTGGTAAGACTCTAATCCTCATCTCCTTCGTTTGATGTTTCCTCAACCCTTTTTCTTCCTCTACTTGGTATTCATGAACTCTCTGTGTTCAACAGTTAGATACAAATACTTTGTTGAAAAACCCGAATTTTGATACTTTTTAAATCTAAGACACGCTTGTGTCAAGCTGACAGTGATGTCTCATGCTTGCAGGGTGACTGCAACTGGGCACTGTGGCTTCTTCTTTCACGTTTGAAGGGACGGGAGTACGATGCCTCTGTTGCAAGCGCTCTCACCATTTCTGCGCCAAACTCTGTCCATGAGCTAGGGGTCAGTGGCGGATTAAAATCCTTGCTCGCAGCAGAAGGCTTTTCTTCACCAAATAGAGAAATAATGGCAGTTGCAACCTTGATGTATGGGCCCCTGCCTATTCAGAAATGTTTAGTACTGGGCAGTGCTAATAGGCAGGACCTCCGCTCCTGGCAGTGCTTGATGGAGGATCTTCAACCTGGTCTTGAAAGCTTTCCTACTTTGTGGCACACTCTAGTCGCTGCATGCTATGGACATGATGCGTGGGGATTTATTGGGCCGCTTGCACTTAAAACAGGTAGCATTTTGTCGCTAGCTCTACTAGACCGTCTGACCTGGACATGAGCAGCGGTTTAATTTTTGGTCATTTCTTGTTTTCGAGGTTGTTTGATTACTTGTTCTAGGATTCTGCCCTTTTTCTCTGATTCGCGCTTTATTGATTGTGAAGGAGGAAGGATGAAGGGCTTGACTGGTTACTTAGAGTGGCGAGAAACTATCTTCAGATCTGCAGCAGGAGATACGTCTCTTCTAGAATTAATGCCTCGCTGGATGCCAAAAATTGTCCACCGTCTTCTTCAGCTTGCTGTTCAGGTTGATCAGTTTGTAAACTTGGGTTGACCCTGTTATTGCATTCCATTTCGATTTGGCTTACATTTACAGAAAAAATTGCTACTATGAATAAATTGGCTAAACACATTGGAGGTTCTTAGTCAAAAGTGCGTACCTGTGAAAGTTGTAACCTGTGGAATTGTTCATTTACTGAAATCAGGGAGCCGCTGGGAAAAGTGAGATAGCTCTTCGAGCTGTGCCTGACATGGTTGCTAGAGAGCGTGGACCCCGAAGATCAGAAGTGGAGGCGGATGAAACTAGCGTGTTAAATTGGGAAAATTCCATACGAACCACTGTCAAGGATGAGCTATTTGCTGTGTCTCCAGAGGTCAGCATGCAATTTCGTTTGACACACCTTGTGATCACACCTGATTTGATATACTTCGTTGTTGTTTTTCCACATCGGAGGACCACTGGTATCTTGGTAATACCAGTGTGAGATGTATGGGAGAACATTTTGCGATTCGACTTTGACTGTCATAGAAGTTTTTACATGCCGTCTTCTTGAAAAGACTGCAAACTCCTGCCAAGGACTCCTTTTCCTGTCTCTCTTAAGTATTTCAGTGGTACATGTCCCATAACTCTTGAGATAGAAGGTATGCTTTTCTATGTCGAAGGTTCATCGAAGTTTTAACAAGCGTATGCAGTTTCTGAAAGATGGTCTGTGTGAAGTCCATACATCAAATGATTTATGTATCCAAATGATCTTAGAACATCATTTTTTTGAATGCAGGAGACAGGATTGGAGGTTGAACATCATCTCCGAAGGGGGCGTCCCCTAGTGGCTTTCAGCTCACTTCTTTCTACGCGGATATCTAATTCAGGCTCCTATACTCCGCAGCCAGGGCGACAATCTTTCTTCTATGATTCTCCGAGCCTATTATCAAGTCTAACAGATTCTGAAGAATTCCTTATTGGATCGGTACGTTGTAACCCTCCAGTCTCTTGATTTTTATTTTCAGAAATGATACTTTTGAAGATACCACATCCGTAATTGTCCGTTGAGAATTCAGTATGCAGACGAGCTGCCTATTTATACGTAAGTACAAGTTTCATAAGTAGGTATTTATCTTTGTAAATACAAATAAGTTTCATACTTCCTGTTGGCTATGCTTTTGCCCTTGACATTCTGTTTTGTTTGGAGTAATTTCTGTAGGTGCACTGTCTGACATGAACTGTTTCATGCAGGTGCTTCCGCTGGCAATCACAAATTTCGACAACATCGTTGTGGTGACCGCTTGTACATCCTTTCTCGAACTTTGCGGGCTTCCAGCACAACTTCTGCAAGTGGATGTTGCTGCCCTTAATCGGATATCATCCTACATAAAGAATCAAGATGAAAAGGACCTGAGCATATACCTGAAATCACAAGAGACTGATTTAATGAAGTCCTTGGTTCAGGGGCTTGCAGAGGAGTACACTACTTCTGGTATAGGAATTCTTAGTGGCAAAGAATTGTTGAATTCAAGGCCCCGAAAGCCATTGATGGCCATATTGCAGCTATTAGAGAATGCTAGTTTGAGCTACGATGGTCTAAAGAAGCTTGAAAGCAATGCTGGAGCATGGCTTATGAACGGAGTTGGTGATGGAACTGAGTTAAGAGCTGTGCAACGATCTATGAGTGAGCGGTGGAGTCTTGTGACAGCGTTTTGTCGTGGGCATCAGCTTCCTCTGAGTACTACTTACCTCGCAACAATAGCTAGATACAATGATTGGGTAATGATCTTCTTCTGTATCTTCCGAACGCTTCACACTTTGAACAATTATGTTGATGTAACGTTCTCATTTTACAACCTCTGCTTAGCTGTTTTTCCTCATGCAGGTAATACTGCAGTGAGGGCAAGATTTGCTGACGGTGTTTTCTGGTTGATAGGTGGGGTTTCTAGGAGAGGCTCAACTGGAGTGTTGCCCTATCCATGTCCTTTTTAATGTGGTAAGTATTTGTGATGTTACGAGACTCGATTTAGTGGGTCTCAGATCCAATGCCTTTATTCATTCCGTTTCTTTCCTGCTCGACTTGTTGATATTCCGGTCTGGTCTACTATGGGCAGGCATCCAAGGAGTTCACAGACTTGCGTCTACGCAGTCACATCCTGACAGTGCTGAAATGCCTTCCGGCAGCTTCGCCGAAGTCTCCAACAGCAGACGCGAATGATTCGGAATTCCCATCAGGTCCGTCGCCCCTGGTTTCACTTAGCTCACATCTGGTTCCTGCATGCTTCTGGCTTTCAATCATCTGCGTAGTAGATGATCCTGCTGGAGTAGTAAGGAGTTCCAAGAAACAAAGAAAACCAGCTTCTCTTTGATACTTCAATTACTTGGTAGAAGCAAAACGCATTTGTCTTGAATAGGATTGACCCTCTACTCGTTGCATATTGATTGTCTTGCAAAAGTTACAGGTGGATGGCCGACTGCTTCTGAGAGTGGAATGCGAGGGGAGTTATTTTCTCTCTTGGCAGAGTGCGAGACAGAAAAGCAGCCAGGCCGAGAACTCTTGACCAGGGCCAAATTGTTTCGATGGCCATTGCTTGCTATTGTGGCCTCCTGTCTAGCCGATGTGACACCCCTCTCTTGCTTGACAACATGGCTGGAACTAACAGCTGCCAGGTTCGGTTCGAAGTGCACCCCTTTCTTCCTTTCATGTGTCTAGTCACTCAAGTCTTCCCGTTGCTTTGGAGACATCAGGTACTGCATATCGAAATATGGCTCAGGGAATGACCGGTATGACAATAGGATGCAACATGTAGGTTGCCTCGAATTACTTTTGTAAGACATTTTGGAATTGATCTGACCTGAAAATGCATTGCGTTTGGCAGAGAAACTTCTGCAATCCGGGTGAATGATGTTTTCACTCATGTAACTGCATCTGTGGGAGCTGCCGTGGAGACTACAAACAATCAGCTTGAAAGTGATAGTTGTGCGTTTGAGTATGACCGGACTTTCCCCAAAAGACAGTGTCGTGTGCCAGCAAAGAATGTAACGACAGCAGTCGAAGATCAGAGAGGATCTGCAGAAGTTCATCCTTCTGGAGCAATCCCAAGATCTACTAGTGAAAGACAGAAAGATCAGATCATCACCTCCTATGTGCCAACTGCAGCAGAAGAGCAGGAATCACTGGCCGCTATGGTAGCTGTTCTGTGCGAACAGCAGCGTTTTGTTCCCCTGCTTCGGGCCTTTGAATTGTTTACTCCCACGTCACCGCTTTTGCCGTTTATTCGCTTCTTACAGGTCAGTTCCATCATTCACCTGTAGTGCTGTGTATCTGCAAACCGAACAATCGTGAGTAATTCCTATGATCTTCGATCTTGCAACCCTAATCTCGAGACTATATTGTATGACAATTGTGTTGTATTGTATGGGTAACACTGAATCTTACTTGGGTGGTGAATCACGTTCCCAGCCTAGATTTTGACTAGGAAGTTTGGTTCAAGCAGGTATGCTAGTGTAAGGAACCTTATTGATCTAGCTGCCTCACATTGGTGAGAAATGGATAATATACGTCTGTACGTTACAATACTGTGTCTACAGATTCTGTTATAGCTGACAGCGTACGCTTATTACTGCTATTGTAAGCGCTTACACGAATCATATTGGGAACTTTGGACAACACAGGCTTTTGCGCAGATGCGTATTTCTGAAGCGGGGGCGTATCTGGCCTCTTTCTCAGGGAGTCTGAAAGATGAGCAACGTAGGCAACAGGGTCCGCATAAACATTTGAAGAGTAACACCGTATGGATTACTGCAGCGGCTGTGGCAGCAGCAGATGCTATGTTGGATGGATGTCCATCACCGTACGAGCGTCGGTGTCTCCTGCAACTGCTTTCAGCAGCAGATTTTGGGGATGGAGGCTTAGCAGCCATTCAATTTCGCAAGATGTATTGGAAAATGAAACTAGCAGAACCAGCTCTACGTTCAGGATTGGGCTTGTTGGCCAATGCAAAGGATCTTGAGGATGAAGCATTGCTTCAGGAGCTCGAAAAGAATGGACAATGGGAGGAGGCTCGAAGTTGGGCAGGACAGCTGGATCTCAGCGAACAGCGCACAACCTCTGCTCTTCATCACGTAACTGAGACGCAAGTAAGGATCTCATCAAAAGCTGAAAAACTACAGTAATAATGTTGATCTAGAACACACTTAAATTCCTGGCGTTATACGGTCTTTCTTATAGTTTATAGTTCGTCCTTGTTGATGAGCTCAGTTATCACCATTGTAGATTGGAGGCTGCCCCTCTTTCTGTAACATATTGTTTTGCTCCTGAATATTTACTCCGCTCACATGGCAGGCAGAAGCAATGGTCGTGGAGTGGAAAGAACTGTTATGGGATGTGCCAGAGGAGCGCGCGGCACTATGGACCCACTGCCAAACACTTTTCACGAAGCACAACTATCCTCCGTTGCAGGTGGGTGCTTAGGCAGTTTATCATAGACGAGTGCAAATGGTGCATCTTGAAATGTAGACGAAACATTTATTTTAAGGGGTTTCACACCACGATGTGCTATAATTAGAATTGATGGAATGAAGGGTTCTGTGATGCAGGCAGGTTTGTTCTACTTGAAACATGCAAATGCAGTGGAGGGGCAGGTCCCATTCGCAGAATTACATGGTATTCTCTTGCTGGCCCTCCAGTGGCTTAGTGGCTCACTCAACAACACCTCCCCGTAAGCACCCTACGTTTTTGTTGTGATGTGCATTTGCTCCCGCATATTATCTTATTCTTGGTGCAAGAGAGCAGGGACGTATTCACGTGGAAAGGCAATTTGCTTTGGGGTACGGGGTGGTGTTCAACTTCTGTGACCTTGACTTTGATAATGCATTTGTTCTTCTTTTGACAAAGGTCTGCAGTTGAAAATATCCTTGTGTGTGCAAATTGGAATCATGCGAACCTGACGGTTCAGTGAAAACCCTGCTCAAGAATCTTACGTGTAGCTGTTTTTTGCCGGCAGTATTTATCCTTTGCACTTGCTGCATGAGCTGGAGATTCGAGTATGGCTTCTCGCAGTTGAAGCAGAAGTGGAGGCACAAGCTGGTAGGGATCAAGAAACAGTCCTTATGGGACGGTCATTCCCATCTGGGGAGTTCAGCACTACTGGGCTCCGGAATGGAGAACCTGCCTCTGGAAATCCTGTGGACCGGACAGCTATTGCAGTTGCAGGTGTGGACAGTCACCTAAAGAGGTCCAATATAAGATCGCAATCTGACATCTCCGCTGAAGATAATTTACGCGGCTTGTCACGTTCCCGAAGTTGTCAAGTCGGGGAGGTTAGTAACGCTCGGGGTGGGACAGCTGGAAGATTGAAACGGCGAACCAAGCAGTTAAGACGTTCACAATTAGATACTGCAGATGATGGCAATCCAAGTTCTCCAGAAGAGAGTAGCAGAACCAGTCTTGATCGTCGCAATAGTTTTTATCGCGATGATCGAGTTGAGGCTCTCAACAGGCATCATAGCCTTCCCGTTGCTGAAGCTCGAACCAGGGACAATCAGATTAGTCCGGCCAAGGCTAACCTTGTAGAAGATGACGTTCCAGCGCCGGATGATGAAACAAGAGGGTGGGAAGAACGAGTTGGGGAAAGAGAGGTTGAAAGGGCAGTTTTAGCTCTGGTGGAAGTTGGCCAGGTAACTGCGGCTAGGCAATTACAGCAGAAGCTGGCTCCGGGACATGTTCCTTTGGAGCTTCTGCTTGTTGAAGCTGCTCAGAAGATTGCCACCTTGTCTCTGCCTACAGCTAAGGGAACTGTGGTGCCCGCATTCCTGCATCCGGCAGTGGTAGAAGCTCTTGGTTCTACCAATCTGTTTGAGAATTTTGGTTCAGTTACTCCCATGCAGGTACATATTTCCTCATGCTATGGGTTTTATAGTAACCCCTAATTACCCAAGATAAATTGGAAAGTCTACTTTAGAAGCTAATGGTTGATTAAAGTAATATTTGAAACATAATTCAAGCGTTTCTAATATAGGTGTGATTTCTACTTTCTGTTTGTACATTTTGCTACCCTCCTTGAAGCTACCTATATAATTTATTTCAAATTCTATAGACATGGAAGCGTCCAGTTTTGTCCATTTGGGCACTTTGGGGTTGTTAACCACTCACTCAAGTTCTAGTTGCTGAGTTGGTGTTGCATTATCATATGACACTAACTTTGGTGACGATTTAGGTATTGAAAGCATTGACAAATGCTTGTCGAGAAAAATGCGGACGAGGACATTGCCGAAGAATAGCTGCAGTGGCTCAGATCGGACATTTCCTGGGTCTCTCTTTTACAGAAGCCTCTTCCAAATCCCCTCCCCAGCTACTTCAGCTTCTTTCTCTTAAGGGGAAGGAAGCTCTTGCCGAAGCTAAGCTGTTGGTGGATACGCATACGATATCTGCCCAAGCAATTGCTAGAATTCTAGCCGAGTCTTACCTAAAGGTAAATCTACAGCTTTCTTTTTAACCATACATAGCGCCAATCTTCCATGTCTTCCTGTTTCGTTGATTATTATAATGACTGGGCATGAGTTTAGGAAGGATATTCACATTCTCAGTAGAATTTGTGCTTTCAGGGACTTTTGGCAGCACATCGTGGAGGTTTTATGGAAGCTTCACACAGAGAAGAGGGTCCAGCGCCGCTGCTATGGAGGTCCTCTGATTTCAAAGACTGGGCTCAGCTCTGTCCAGTAGACCCTGAAGTTGGACATGCACTTATGCGCCTGGTCATTAGCGACCGTGACATTCCTCACTCGTGCGAGGTATTTCAAGTGCTTAAATTAGGAGGATTTACTAAAGCTTAAAAGCAACTGTGCATGTGTGTCCAAACTTGAAGCATTAATTAATTTTAACGTTTCAAAGTTACTTTTGACGACATACTCATGAGCTGGGTGGGCAATGGTGCAGGTGGAGCTCATCATCTTGTCGCATTATTATTATGAAATGTCCGCATGCCTGGACGGAATAGATGTTTTGGTTTCCTTGGTTTCCAATCGCGTGGACTTATTCGTGAACGAACGAGAATTCGCTCTTCTAGCACGACTCGTCACGGGTGTCTCCAACTTTATACGACTCCGCTTTATACTGGACGTGTTGATCGAGCATGGTTGTTTGCAACTTCTGCTTCAGAAGAAGCCTTTCTTTGATCTCTCCATCGAGGCTTCGTCAGTCTCTGTCCGTGGATTCTGCATGGCTGTTCTTTCAGCTCTCAAGCGCTTTAATGCTCTTGACCAAGATGCTTTCCTTCAGGTACTGTGTGACCATGTGGGCAAGTGCTGGGTTTTGCAAGGACTTGGAAAAATGGATAACCCTATTACCATCTCCCTCCTTCGGGATATTTACTTAGAGAATGGTTACGCAGCTTGTCACGTAGCAAGGTTCTGAAGTGCTGTTGAATTAGTGATCTGTCGATGATATTTCTACTCTGCTAATTTAGGCTACCGCATTATGCTGAATTTCTACCAACCGCGTTTTTTGGGATCGGGTGCAGGTATACAATCATTTCAATATGCCACAGGAAATGGCAATTTTATTAAAAGACCGGGCATGTAAATCTGTGGAACGATGGGTAGACTACAATGACCCTGAGCATAGTGAAGAGGTGTTGGAGTCCATGCGCTTATACGTGGAGGCTGCAGAAGCATATGCAAATATTTCAGCCGGTATGCAAACTAGTCGCAGAACTCAATGAGGCTCCAGCTCTTAATACTTTTGCACAGTGTTGTCGGTAATAATATTGTTATATTGTGACTGATTTATATTTTTGAATTGTTTGATGGTCATTCTGAGTGCCATGTTGTAATATTGATTTGTCAACTCTACTTTCGGTGCAGGCATGAACACAAGTATGTGTTGTGCACAAGCGTCCGTGATGTCTCTGCAACTGCGGATGCCCGAGCTAACGTGGCTCAATTTGACCGAAACGAACGCTAGGCGCCGACTGGTGGAACAGCCCCGTTTCCAAGAAGCGCTGATTGTGGCCGAAGCCTATGACCTCAACCAACCTGCTGAGTGGGTACCTGTGCTATGGAACCAGATGCTACAATCAGGACGCATCGATCAATACTTGACGGAGTTTGTGCAAGTGCTCCCTCTGCCTCCCACCATGCTCATGGAACTGGCTCGTTTCTACCGTGCGGAGGTCTCTGCACGAGGGGATCACTTGGACCATATCACAAAATGGCTGACCCCCGGGGGAACGCCTTTGCAACAGACGACCTATTTGGGCAAGTCCATGAGGTATCTGCTCAAACTAGTGCGCGATATTCGTGTCCGCGTTCAGCTGGCCACTGTTGCCACGGGGTTTTCTGATATCGTGGATTCCTGCATGCACGCCCTGGATAAAGTTCCAGACTCTGCAGGGCCCTTGATTTTACGGAAAGGCCACGGTGGGACTTACATACCTCTTATGTAGGAGTGCGATTTTGGATTTCATATATTCTTTTGGTTGGAACGGAATCAGATTCCAATGATTTTACGTACATTTGCATCTTGGTGAGTGCTTATTCAACATGAGCCTGAAGGGTGACGAGAGAAGCTGATTTTTGACCAAAGGGCAACAGCTGCAGGTGTAAGCGAGTTATGGAGGGATTGGATAGGTTCTGTGCCCACGTATTAGAGTGCTATTTTAGATTCGAGGGACGCTGACCTCTTCACCTGACCTCTCACTCACGTGTATTGATACGTCATTCATTTGCGGTATACTACGAACAGTAGCGACGTGTGTTGTATATTAGTTGGCACTCTTATGCCAGAGAAAACGAGGTGTGCATATAGGTGTTTGCAGATATAGTGGAGTTTAGTTTCAGGTTGAGACATTGAACTGTAAATGTTAACCATTCATCATACCAGCATGGAATTCCTGTATTTGGTGCTATTTCTGTTACATTCATCTCTGCTTTATGTTCATGAGGATTTGTGCTGGGCTTTGAAGATCCCAGTAAGGTAACTACACCTTAAATTGCACAGTTAAAGCAATTCAGCATGATTGAGCATGGTCTTCACTATTATATTGAGAAAAACAATTGTGGGGTCCCATTGGTAGTCAACACGGGATTCTAGATTCTCTCAGAATGCATTTTTTGGACACCGTCTGAATAAACTACAAATTTTCAAAGTGCTAAAAATAGGTGTACCTAAAAGAGATCATAGAGTCATGTGTATAGTGGGAGTACATCTTAGGCAAGAATATCCAGTGTGCAATTTTAGGAAGCCTGCATTTTTAGGTGTAGTTACTTTAGGGCCTATTTGCATGTAGGGCCGGACCTAGAGATGGAGCTCCAGGAGTCGAGCTTGGAGGTTTGGTCCAAGCCACATCTTGCTTACGGATGCGCACCGGTTCTCAAATGAAATTTTTTGCTTTTTTTGTAACGTTTGGAATTTAGTGGCATGTAGTAACCAATGAATGAGGCAAGCCACGGAAGCAAGTCTTGGAATAGGTGAGACATGGACACAAAAGGAGAAAACTCTTAGAAAAATAGTAAGTTGGGTTGATGAAAATCCTACATTCAAGGATGGAAAAGAATGGGAAGGACCGGAGCTCCATATTGGAAATCAAGTTGTGAAAGTGCCCAGTTGAAGAGCGGGTCGGGTTGCCCCATGCGAACAGGCCCTTAGATGGATTGCTTGCTCTGACTATGCTCCACCGACAAAGGGGATTGATTTTACAGAGAAAATCGGGCCTATTATTATAATAGAAGGTGAACACCAGATATGAGCCTTTGTTGCAGAGATTGAACGAAAGAATTAGACATAACTTAATATAAAGCCTCTCGAACCAAGTAGCCCTGCCCAATTCTCTCCACACCAATCAATTGTCCATATCCAATACGTGAGGTTCAGCTGCTTTTGCAACTTGTACACGAGACCATAGGCCAGCGATTTCCTGACTTACACAAATATGCCCATTTGTTGAAGCGATCAATGGTCGGTGGTGAAATCACCCACTTTTCCACATGTTCGAAATTATAAAGTCCAAAAAGTTTCACGAGTTCTAGTAACAGCCTATCGTACACCTAAAGTGAGAATGATGGTTTCAATGATACCGTATTTTCTTACAGGATTTCCTTCTAATTTTTAACTTTTATTTATTCCTTATTATTATTAATTACACAAAGTAGTGACTAGTGAGTCTCTTTAACCAATCTGGGCCCAGCAAGTGGACCACTCCGGCGGAGATTGATATGGCAGGTCCCAGCCACGTGTTGCAATTAGCCATCCAGCTGCCACTTGGCCCTCACTGACCTCATCGCCAATTTCGGTCCTTCCGTCTCTATAGTAGTCTTCTCCGAAGTCCATCATAAGATTCTGAATTTCAGCTGTGAGACTCCCATTTCCAATCTTTCCTGTCCACCGACTTGTTACAAAAAAAGTCAGAAACACACATCAGTTTCTACATTTTTCAGTAGTGCTGGTCCTTCGCTTGTACTCCGTAACTCTTTGAATTTTCCATTGTGTAGTACATTTTCAGAGGAACTGAGGCATCGCGTTCTTGCGCAACATGGGTAAGTAAGCTTCACATCTTCGGACATCTTCTTAGGATTTGAAGCTTTTGTTACGTTTCTGTAGGGTAGTGGTCTTTGCATTCTAGCCATTTTCTGGCGAGTAGTTTGAAGTGGGCAGGAAGTAGAGGTTTGGGACATTATGCAGGGTTAGCAACTGAGTGTCAGTGTGGCTATGGTGGGTTGTAAAATTTTCAGACCCAACGCAGGGCGAGTCGCAAGGCAAGTCCTTGACATCAAAGCTGAAGGCCAAGGTGAAGGGCGTGAAGGGTAAAGTGCATATGCCGGGACACAAGAAGCGTCAAGGCAACAACGGCGACAGCGGCGACAGCGGCTCTGACTACAGCTCTGATGAGAATGCCGGGGTTTGTTTCCTTTACGTCTTTCTTTCTTGCTAGTTAACGTCACGGTAACCCCTTAGTGCTCACATCGGAAGCTTCAAGAAAGGTCACAAAGAGTAGCAATTGAATGAAGAGACCCCAAAGATTCATTTCAAGAAAGGTGACGAAATATATCAACAGCAAGAAACAATCACGTCTTACATTTTGGAATGATAGAATTGTGTTTTGGAAGTTACTTCGATCTACCGGTATCTTCTCACGTGAATGTGGAAGTGAACTTCGCGCCCTCTCTTTCATTTTCTTATCGTTCTGTTTGAATCTTTTGATGGCAGAAACCTGGGCCCGAGACGGGGTACAACGTCGGCGGCTCCACACCCTACACCACCGTGAAAAACACGCCGTTGTCACCCGTACACCACCCACCAAGTGAGACTCACGACCGGGACTATGCACCTTCTTCAGCGCCACCGTTGGACGGGAAGAACTCTCCCAGCGATTATAGTGGCCAACACCCCCATGCTACATCCACAACAGAGGTGCGCATCCTCAGAGAATATTCTCTTACACATGAATTCAAGGCACAAGTACCTGAGTTAGTTTTAACGGACATGCCCTTCAAGATTTTCAATCATGGGATGTGTTCTTAACCCTGAAAGGAGAGGGCTATGACCCTTTTTATGAACTTCAACACTCTTCACTCTTTGTGCTCTCAATTTGCAACTATACATGGATTAATTTCTTCACATTCATTCATTTTTCAGAGATAGACTCACATGTCTTCTAGACGTTTCAAGAATTTCAGATTCTTTTGTGAAATTTTGGAAATACCGTGATTTTTAAATTAAAATGTTTTGTTTTGTTTTTTGACTGATCTCGCAGCAATGGTGACTGACTTCGTTCGTGTTACAGGACGCGCCAGGGTACGGTGAGCCCCATCCTAGCCCAAGCCAGACATCGCCCGGCGTGTTGGGCCAAGTGAGGCAGACCATGGGCGGTGCTGCAGCGGCTGTAGGCTCCAAAATGGGGTACTATACTGAGGTGGAAGGCACACCTCACGAGCAGTCTCCTACTGACCCTAATGCTCCCACCATGATGGAGAAGGCCAAAGCTTCTCTTGGAATGAACCAGCCGAGTGACCCTAATGCTCCCACCATGATGGAGAAGGCCAAAGCTTCTCTTGGAATGAACCAGCCGAGTGACCCTAATGCTCCCACCATGGTGGGGAAGACTAAAGCTTCTCTTGGACTTGACAAGCCTACTGACCCTAATGCTCCCACTTTGATGGAGAAGACGAAGGCCACTTTGGGCTTGGGCCCTAGTTCTCCTAATACCGCTACAAGTCCGCAGCAGCCTGGTATTGTTGATCGTGTTTCTGGTGCTGTGAGCTCGTTGTTCGCTGGATCTCCTAAAGAAACGGGGGGAGCCGTGCAGGACACGTTTCCTGCGCATTCAGACAACATACCCAGAGGTGGAGGTAAGAAATTCTGTGTGTGTTGATAAAAAAGTTTCTGTCGTTTCAGAGGTATTTTGTTTTCCTTCGCTTTGTGGACTTTTTTTTGAACCAGGTAGCATTGTTATGAGGAAAATCATGCTGATCGAGGCACTACTTTCACATAATATCCATTATCGGATCCGGATTTAATCAAGCTCAATTGAGGGTCTCGAAATGGGAGGGATCAGTTGAGATAGAAACGTGTTCTTTATATCCAAATTTAAGCTCCACCGAGGTTAAGGAGTAGAAACATGTTCTATTCAATTTTTCGGATCTCTTGTATTTGCGATTTGTGTAGGGTAAGCTACTCCATTGAGTAGCTTCACACATGAAAGTCAGTTGTGTATGAGTTGCATTGTTAGGTTCAGAGGATGGAGAGGCTTATCCTAGATAATGAGTTGGGGAAACTGCAAGACTGCATTTTCACGAGATTGAAGTGCATGTGGTGGCTTATGCTCTAGCTTAGCTTCTGTGAGTGAAATTGTTCCTGCTAAGTGGCACTCGTCACCCAAAACAAACTGTCATAATTTGTGGTATTCTCAACCTGATTAAAATGAGGCTTTTCATTTGGAATGCAGATCGTGGCGTTGGAGGTGTGAAGACAACAACCTCGTCCACACCACCAGCTTATAAGACAACCTTGAACTGACTAGTGTATCTTATTGTAGTTTTGAGAACAGTGGTTCAGTGAATCTGTTGTTGTACAGACAGCATTTGGGGATTAGCGAAGTGGACGTTTCAAAGATTGGGGTAATTTTACTGCTCAGCTGAACAGTGTTCAATCGTTTCACAGGTTTCGTAGGAAGTTCTAGGTGTGAGATTGATGAACCTCAGTTTTGGGCATAAGATGGACAAATGAAAAGTGTATTTTGCTGTACAGATTGACAGCGTGTCAACGTCCTCAACTAATCTGTAAGTTGAATTAGGCTATTTGTTTTGTTTTGTTTGTTATGGTGAGATCTCTGGAACCGTGCGTCCGGTGCTCTCGGTACTATTGGAAATCTCTTTGCAAGGAGTGGTGCATGGGCTTTATTTTGTGGCATTTGAACCTATGCTGTGAAAGTTAAGAAATTTTTGAAGTTTTTTAAAATTAGAAAATCAGAAAATGACTTTTACTTCTATTTTGGTTGTAACAATGGCACTAGTTGTATATGAGTTGTTATATGAGTTTTTGATGGAATGAGAGATGTAGAAACATGGATGTTAACCCCTAAATGATAGATTTATGACCATTGCGTTCAAACCTTAGTGTCCATCACTCAGTTTGCTACCATTTTGCAATTATATATATATGAAAAAATTTATATTTATTTTTCAAAGATGAATGTCTTCTTTACTTCATAAAAAAATTAGATTTTTTGGTGGAAAATTCATTTTTTCAAGAATTCTCAAAGAATTCTTATAGAAAAAGTAAAGAAAAATCATATTCCATAGAAAAATATTTCCAAAAACCTGAAATGTTTACCATAATTGTATACCATAATTGTATACCACAATGACAAACATCATAATGTAAACTCAATTTTTGTGTCATTCTATAATTAGAAAATAATAGACATTGAATATACACCCAATCTTCAAATTGCAATAACATATGCAATATTAGGAATTTTTTTCAAAATTCAAACTGGAGTAAAGCTAGAGTAGATGACCTTCAGTTTGTTAGTTTTACTCAAACTCAAAAAATATCATTTTTGTAGAAAAATCTGAAATTTAAAGCAAGGTGCAACAACTTCCCAAAATACTCTAAAATAGTGTATTTTGTGATCCGTTTTTTTTAATAGCTTCTCATTTATGTGAAGACAAAAATTGGAAAGAGCACAAACTCAAATTAGATACTCTTCATAATCCAATGTGAAAGGTCAACAAGGAAAAGGAAGATAAAAAAATGATTTTGAACTCTTCTTATTTCAACAGTATTGTCATTAGAATGCCACGGAATGGCATCTGCGGCGCTCTAGGATTAAGGTAAACTCTTAAAGTGTCCCAACATTGCTAGTATACAAGTGGGGAGCAGGGAGCAACGAGCGGCGAGCGGGGAATGTGAGCGGGGAGCATAAATCTTGAACAAAAAAGTAAAAAGTGAGGCAACAAAAAATTAAAATGGATTGAAAGTCAACCTTAATTTGGATGGAATTATTCTTGATTTAGGGTGAAACTGAATGGAAAGTTGGAAAGAATTTGCTGAAAATTAGGATGGTTGGAATTACGGGATTTATATGGAAGGAGATGGGAAGAAATGGATGAAAGTAGAGGAATTAATGGATGAAAAAATGGATGAAAGTAGAATAATGGATGGATGAAAAAATTGGATGAAAATGGAATAATGGATGGATGAAAATGGAAGAAAGTAGGAGAATAGATGGATGAAAAAATTGGATGAAAATAGAAGAATGGATGGATGAAATTCTAAAAAAAATAAATGACATCAATATAGAAATTCTATCGACAAAATATGAATTGGTCTTGCTATTTAAAAAAACTATTTTTCATATTATTCAGATTCAGAATTTACAATTGTCGAAAGAAAAATGTATAGGCAAGGCCAATAAAAATGGTAGGGCGCTCGGAATTTAAGCAAATTGCAAACTTTACAGCTTGGTTGGCATGCAAAAAAAATGCTCCAAAAGTCAATACCTGTAGGAACGTTTTAGATGTAAATCAAAGTTTTTGTTGTCATGTCATGGGTTTAGGTCCGTCCCATATTACCGTGGTTGGTATGTCAGAGTGACCAAACTATACCTATTACCGTGGAAAGGTACATGTTTAAGGGCTAATCAACATGTTGGCAGAAGGTCCAAGTGAATGCGGATGGCAATGAAAACTAGTCTTCCATCATGCCTACAATTAAGGGTAAAGGATTTAGGGTGCACACTATGAATGGCCTCGAGATGCCCAGGTCATATGCTTAGGCACTTCAAGCAAAGGAATATCATGCAATCAATACAATTACAGTCATTGTTTGCAGGTTTAGGGTCCTTTGACGTCACTGTAATGCAAGTAGTGGCCCTTTTAGTCTCACTACATTTTCATTGATGAATATAGTACAGACCTGGAAAACAATGGTCATTACATAACAATAAATGGAATTATATACATGGCATGCCATGGTAGTCCATCCTTTGACGCGTTTGACATAATCAAATATTAGCCATGCATCTTGAAGCCACCTTCCACTTTGCATTTGCTTCACGAGGTCAACTCTACTTCTAGGTCCTACATCTGACATTTTGAAAACAAAAACTTTGTCCATATCTGTCCTTTGACCTGAGAATTTACTCTCTTGAACAAATGCCCATGTGCTTGACTCCTTCAACTTGGTAATGTTGTCAATTACTTCAAATCTCCTTAAATATTTGAAAGATGTTGCCTTGTTTTGCATACTAGGGGAGCTGAAGTATTTGTACTTGTCTAGCACTGGGACAAGTTTATCAAAGTCAAGAGTCTTTAGCAGCACTCCATCTGGATGCAGAAGAAGCTCGCCCAAGAGTTCTTTTGTAGCCTCCATGGAAATTGAGGAGTTTGTGCCACTTGGTGTTCTCTCAATCTATTCTCCAATCAAAGTCCAAGTTCTTTCCTTCATGTCACAAAATTCCTCATACTTCACCATGTGTTCATACGTGCCCAGATGTACAAAAGTACAAGTACACAATTCATTCCCAATGACTTAATTGACCTTCACGCTGCATCTGGCAATAATTGGTAAAAGCTACTTGCATCAGGAATCAAATAATCATCAAACGGAATGTGCGGTTGAGACGAGGACAGCCAAGCTCAGGAAGTGGCAAGGCACCTCCACATTAGGTCGCGCCTTTGATTGAGGAGTTATGAATTGATGCTCTCTTCGATGTAGTCTTGTAAATTTTGTGCTTTTGTGATACTTTGTAGGTTGCTTGTGGCTTGAAGTTCTAAGATTCAAGAACCAATGCACCAAGGTTAGACTGATGATCTCCGTCTATTTGCTTATGGATACAGCAATGCAATTGTTAAGTTAATTTCAATTCAGTTTTGAGGCTTCTCAAAATCTCTAGTTCAAGACCAAAATCAGTCTAGGTTTGGACATTAGAGGGGATTCGAGGCCTTGGAAGATTGTTTCAAGCTCGTTCTCCAGTCTGCCTAGATTTAGTGAACAACGGTATGGGCATGTCAGATTTAAAAAAATATATATATATTAACCAAAATATTATTTTAAGCAAATTTTTTTTTTTGGAAAAATGACATGGCAGTTGCTTGGCCACGTCAGCCTGGCCATTTGGCAATGTCCTAGCATTCCTACAGAGTTCCCACAGTCCGGGAACTTGCAGTCTCTTAATTCCTTTGATGAATATATTCACTTCAGTATTGATGACAACGATTCAATTTGCGGTAACATAGCGTTGTCTAGTCTAGAGACAAATTCCATTTCTGCATTAGAATTTGAATAGATTTAACTATTCAAGTGTATAGTGACCTCACTACTGGTGCCAGTATCTTCACATTTTAAGAATGATCCCCATAGATCTCAAGTTTTGCATCTTAATTGATAAATTTAAATAAATAAAAAATTCAATTGTTGCAAGGGTCAAACTAGTTGGTTGAGTGAATGCAAGGCCTAGGATCCCCAGGGGGCCTCTTGGTACCGAGAAGGGTCTCCAAAATGATGACCTCTTGATCAAATCTAAAAACGTGAAGAAAGGTGGGGTGGGGTGATTAACTCCCTCCCCATTTTTTTATATTCTCATTTGGTATATTTGAGCTTCTTGTGAGAGAATAAGCACTTGTCTTTGTCATATAATATTACGTTGAGCATTTTATTTGTTTTTTTAAGAAGAAAAAAATTCCAACTACCGCAAGGGCTGGACTAGCTGGTTGAGTGAATGCAAAGCCAAGGACCCCCAAAGGGGCCTCTCAATATTGAGAGGGGTCCCTAAAAGGGTGACTTCCTGACCAAAACTAAAAACATGAAGGGGGGGAAATGATTAACTCCCTCTCCTTTTAATTTAATTCTTGTTTGATATATTTGAGCTTTTTGTAAGAGAATGAGCTTTCGTGTTTGCCTTAAAATATCACATTGAGTATCTTGTTTGATTTTTTTATTTAAAAAAGAAAATCAAGTACCGCAAGGACCGGATTAACTAGTTGAATGGATGCAAGGCTGAAGTTTGACCAGATTCATTTCTCAGGAGTTAGAATTTTTGAAGAAAATAAGCATGAAGTAGTGTCCTCCAAACCCCTTCTCAGTGCCGAGACAAGGTTTAGAGGGCACTACCTCATGCGACTTTTACAAACAATAATCAATAACTAGTATAGTTTGATTAGATTCATTTTCCAAAAGTCAGAGTTAAAAATAAAATGTTTTATGAGGTGGTGACCTCTAAATCCTCTCTTGGTACCAAAAGGGGGATGGGAGGGCACTACCTCATGCACATTTTATTTTTAAATTTGAGCTTTTAAGAACTTCTAAGTTTTTAAAAAAACATTCAAAAAAAAGATGCATGAGATAGTGCCCTGCAAGCACCCTCTTGGTACCTAGACAGGGATTGGAGGGCACTACTTCATGCACACTTTTATTTCTAAATTTGAACATTTTAGAAATTCAAAACTTTCAAACATTTAAAATTCAAACATTTAAAAAAATTCATGCATGAAGTAGTGCCCTCCAAACCCCTTCTCAACACTGAGACATGATTTGGTTGGCAAGACCTTATGCCTATTTTTCTTAACATGTTTTAAGGAAAAATTAGAATTTCATAAGACTACAAATTTTAAAAAACAAATCTGCATGAGGTAGAATCCTCTAGAGCCCTTCTCAGTACCAAGAAGGGGCTTGCAAAGCACTACCTCATGCATATTTTTTTTAATATGTTTTAAGAAAAAATTAGAATATCTAAAAAGTTTGAATTTTAAGAAGAAAATGTGCATGAGGTAGTGCCTTCTAAACCCCCTCTTGATAGCGAGAGGGTTTTTGCAAAGCACTACCTCATGCATATTTTTTTTAATATGTTTTAAGAAAAAATTAGAATATCTAAAAAGTTTGAATTTTAAAAAGAAAATGTGCATGAGGTAGTGCCTTCTAACCCCCCTCTCAGTACTGAGAGGGGTTTTGCAAAGCACTTCCTCATGCACATTTTTTTTAACATGTTTTATGAAAAAACTAGAATATCTAAAAGTTTGAATTTTAAAAAGAAAATGTGCATGAAAGTAGTGCCTTTCAAACCCCCTCTTGATAGCGAGAGGGTTTTTGCAAAGCACTACCTCATGCACATTTATTTTAACATGTTTTGAAAAAAAGTAGGATATCTAAAAAGTTTGAATTTTAAGTAGAAAATGTGCATGAGGTAGTGCCCTCCAAACCCCCTCTCGGTAGTGAGAGAAAGTTTGCAGGGCACTACCTCATACACATTTTCTTTTTTTTAATGGATTAATTTGACTTCATTTGTTTGACTGGCAAATATAACAAATGATGTAATTGTAAGCCATATGAATTGGGTTCTAAAGCTAGTTGTTAGGGTACCAAGCTTTAGAAGTGACTTATTTAGTTTTTTGTGAGTGATGATGAGAAGAACAGCTCTTTATACTAGTGGGGTAGTAGTAGGGGAGACAATCCATGTGGGATAAGTAAGTTAGGAACAATAGGAGCTCAACCGCTCATAGTTTAATCAAATGCAAGAATTGTGTTAAAAGTCAAATTTCAGGCCTCATTTATGCATAGTAGAATATATCTTCCTAGAAAACCTTGAACTAAGTTAATGCGGAGATTCAAGCTAAATTTCATCTCCAAATATTGGTTTGTGGTTTTGAAACTCCAACTAGAAGTTGTGGAGAAATTTCAGAGAGGGGCTGGAAGGGACATTTTTTTGGACATTTTCAGAGACCCTATCTAAGATTTTTCCACAACTGTTTACTGAAGTCTCAAAACCTCAAATGGTTTATGGAGATAAAACTTTGCTTGATAACCCAACTTGTTTTTGAAAAAAAGTTATTCTACTATGTCTAAATAAGGTCTAAAATCTGACTTTTAACACAATTTCTATGTTTTGACAATGAGCGGCCAAGCTCTTGATACTCTTGGTGGATTTATGATGGACAATTGATTTCTTTATAATAACAACCTGTCTATCCTTCCTTCTCACTTAGTGTCCCTGAGGTAAGTCTTTCACATTGCCATCAAAAGTTTTTGTTGATAGTAGATGGTCATTGGACTACTTTGGACATTAGCTTTATTTTCCACAAGTTGGTTAGAGTTCAATTAGCATCCAAATTAAAGGTGTTCAATAATCTGATTACTTTTAATTATTGAATAACCTTAATTTGGGATTATTGAATAACCTTAACCTTAATTATTGAACACTTAAACTTGGATTTGGAGCCACTGACAATCATCTGACAGCCTGATGGAAGGTGAATAAGAATAGGAGAAAAAGAAATCCCTAAGCCAAAGAAAAGGTAAACTTTGGGGTCCTCTAAGGGCTACAAAGCGGCCTCCAGAGGCTCAATTATTTCTCTAATGGTAGTGCCCCCCTCAACCCCCTCTAGGCATTAAGAGGGGGTTTGAAGGGCACTACTTCATGCAACTTTTTATTTTTAATTTTACTTATTGTGAAGTGAATCTTGTCAAACATCATTAGTTGTTGATTAATGTTTGTGAAAGTTGCATGAAGTAGTGCCCTCCAAACCCCCGAAAGGGAATTTGGAAAGCACTACCTTGTGCAACTTTTTATTTTTAAATTTTGATTGTTGTCAAATGAATCTAGTCAAACTTCGTTAGTTGTTGATTAATGTTTGTAAGAGTTTTATGACTCTTCACCAACAAAAGGCCTTTTGGTGCTGAGAGAGGCTTCAAAGGCGCTAGCTTATGGAATTTTAACCCCTAAAGGACCAACATGTGCTTTTTGGGCCATATAGAATTTTTAGACAAGTACGTACGATTAGAGATTTCCATAGTTTTGTCTAGAATTTTAGTAGGAGGTGGGAGAGAGGAATATCTTTCATATGTACCAAATTTCATGAAATTTGGAAATACGAGTAAAAAGTGATGGCCTAATATGTTACTTTCTTTTGTAATTGGGCAATCCGGGCAGATCAGAAAAAAATCACTTTTTTCAAAAACAAAAATTTGAAATTAGTATTCTAAAGTTATATATAGGTAAAAAGCTTTAAATCATCCCACTTTGATCAATGCGTCAAAAGTTATGAAGATTTTAAGTTTGCGGGCAGTTATGGATTTTCTACTCTAAATAAACTTTGAAGTCCTTTATCTTACTCAATCTTCAATATTTTTTTGAAAAAATAAAATTCCTAGGATATAGATTGTTTATTACAACATTGCCACCATTGGAATTTGCACTTTTCAATTCCATAGTTAGATTCTTTACAATTTTGTATTTTGAATCATTCTCTACTACTATCTACTTACTATTTTTTTCCCTATATGTTGTACAATTCCAAATGAAGTGAAAATTTTCAAGCATGTAGCCAGCTTGTCCAGGAAAAAGAATCCAAAGAAGCACCACCATTTTGGACATTTTTTCATCAAAAAGTGAGCTTGCAAAGTGATGCTGCCCTATTTTTTGCAGGGCCAAAAAAATGGTTTTAGTGAATTTGAATGCTTATATCTTGCAATCCACGGGGTGGAATCCTAAAAGTTTTAACATATGTTCTCAAGTCAGCATACTACAAGATCTTGCGGTTACATGTATCAAAAAAAGTCTTTTTTCAAAAATTAGATACTTGTACTAAAAATGATAATTTTTGAGCGTTTTCGGTGAGGATATAGCTATGGAACTTATAGAAGAATTCTTTTTTGAAATTTGGATTTGTAACAAATTACTAGGCTTCTGATTAGGTTTCAGTTATTAGTGGGACCTATCAATCCCTACAAATATTGCTTTTGGTCTGGCCATGTAGATTAAAAGTCGGTGTTTCTACACCATGCTAGAACTGTAAGGATCTTTGCTTGCAATAGTTTATGGTTGTTGTATTTTCGATAAATATTGTATTCATTTACATTGTCTCTAATATCCATTTGGTTTTTGAATTGTACTCCAAACTAATTGACCATTGGAGAATGTACAAGGCGTTACGGAAAAGCCATTAGTAAACTTCAATGTTCTTTTGGAGGAAATGGACAAAGAATGGGACTGGCCATCTCTAAAATCATGTTGCACATCAGTGGGGTCAAGTGAACTAGTTTTTGCTCTTTTTGATTCTTCAAGGACATTTGGACTTGATCATGTTAGATATAGTGGCTTGGAGGTGTTGTCTAGCTACCGTCTCTTGTTAAACTTTATTGGTTTGTATCTTGTGTGTTTATTGTGGCCTACAGAAGTCTCTACTCTAGACATGCAGTTGTAGACTTGAATAATGTGCATCCTTTATAATGTGCAAATGAAATTTAAAGTACCATCTTATATTTTGTTTGGTGACGTGAGGTTGTACTTTTGATCATCTACCAAATAATCTTATTTATATTGTTCCTCATTATTTGAACCATAGTTAAACTCCATTGTATTTTATAGTAATATGGTTTTCCATTCAAAACTTAGTGTCTGAGGTGAACATGATCTCTCCTTCAAAGTCTTCGGCCCCTGATGAGGTAGATGCTAAAGACTAACTTTTTATTGGCATAGAAGGAGAGGCAAAAGATGACATAGGTGATGGTCATAGGCCTATGGTTGGGAGATGGTGTGGAAGATGAAGATGAGACTTGATAAATTCAAACATTGAACTTTGTGGCTCATGTTCCAAGGCTTACAAAATACCACCCCTGTTGGTCGCAAGGGAGAAATTGATTGAGAAATTAAAAAATGTATCCTAAATGCTAAATCCAAGGTTGTAGGAATCCTACACCTCCACGATCATAGAACAAGTTACTTCCATGGGAATGGTTTCTAATGGACAAAACCATTTTTAGTTGAATGAATTTTTTTTTCAAATTTTAACCCTTTCACTTCCATTTCTTCCCTAACCTAAGTATAACACAGACTCCACTTCATTCTGCTTACATTTGTGAGTTTACGGTCTAGTTGTCTAAAGGAAAATTGGTCAGTCCCTTGACACTCCAACAAGTAGAAGAGAATCCATATGCATTTTATTGGACATGCGCGGATGAGTGGAAGAGAATTCTAATGCATTTCACCGGACATGCACGGGCAAGTGGAAGGAAATTGAAATGAATCTAAACCAGCCTTTGCGGGCGAGTGGAAGTGAATCCAAATGCATTTCATCCATTTCTAGAAAGCTATCATTGAACCACTATCGTCCATTTCATCCAACCACTTTCATTGACTATCATCCAGTTCCTAATATCTATCAGTAATAATTTTCAAACTTTCATCCATTTTTTTCAAAATTCTAAACCACTTTTCTCAAAAATTTATCCATTAAATTCTAAAATTTAGTGTACTTTTTCCTCTTATTTTCTTGGCTTCCAAAAAAGTTACAAATTTTACAAATCTATGCTCACTAATCCCTGCTCCTCGCTCGTTGCTTGCCGCTCCCCGCTCGCATACCAACATTCTCCTAAAGTGTCTACCTCTTGAAGTGTACATTGTTTGTACATTTCACTTTTACATTGCAACAACAGTATTCAAATTGTGCACATTTCAGGAGGTGGGTGCTTTTAGTACATTGAGTTTCAACTTCAAAGATTCATGACTAATTCTATGAAGCTCCAAACAATATGAAACAACTTGGTTAGATGCCAAGTCCATTTCTCTTTCTAGGAAAATATAATGAAATATATTTCCAAAAATTTAATCTTCCCAAATGAATTTCAAGCCCTTATAGACTTTCTACCTTATGTGAATTTTGAGTTGTGCACCAAGACATGTCTACGTGTTCTGTCATACTAACTTAATTGATTGTGCCAAGTAGGACCAACCCCCCTCAGGCCGGCTAATATTTTTTTTTTTCGGCAATTTGGTGCAAAATTGCACCAAATGAATTTCCAGCCTTTATAGACTTCCTACCTTATGCGAATGTTGAGTTGTGCATCAAGACATGTCTACGTGTTCTATCATACTAATTTAATTGATTGTGCCAAGTAGAACCAAAACTCCCTAGGTCGGCCAATGTTGTTTTTTTCTGGCAATTTGGTGCAAAATTGCACCAAATTTTATGGCCTAGCACTTCACCTATAGGAAAAAATGGTACTTAAAAGGTGGAAAATTGTTAGGAAACTTCATATAAAGAACAAATCTTGGATGAAATCGCCTGATTGTGAATAAAAACTGAATTATGGATATGTGATATGTTCTAATGTGATATTTTCTCTCCAATATGTGAATGAATGATGAAATTTGGAGCACCACTATAACATTCAATATTGCCACTTCATTAAAAATGAAAAAAAAAAAAATTGAGGCCGATAGGACCAAAATCAACGTTGGTTTTCACAAGAGTACAATATTATATTCTTGGGTGCAAATCACTTGAACACAGAATTAGACATTTTTGCACTTGGCCAAGTGCACTGACCGTATGCATTACTATTCATTTAAAATGTTATTTTTGAAAAGTTGGGTACCCCTAGGTTTTTTAAGAATTCTTCGCTTTTTTGAAATCTTTGTGCACTTCACTTATGCATACAGATTTTGTATGGGGATGTTTTCTAGATTACTTTTAGGCTAAACAAGTAAAGAATACATATTTGTCTTATCGAAATTTGTCTTTTTAGTTTCTACATTTTAATCTTTCAATATAGTAAACTGCAATTACAATCATATCATATCGTTTTTTTGGCAATAACACATGAAAAACAGAAAATCACACTAATTATAGGAAAATTTTATTTAGGTAATGAAAATGATATTGAAGGCATGACCAATACCCCCTCATTTCAGAGATCTCATTCACACAACACATACAAAATCCACTCCAACATCTACCCACACTTTCAAAACAAACACACCCTAAAACCAAACTTCTACACATCTTATAGATACGTTACATGTACCACAATGACCTCCAATTACTACACTGCTTCATCTGGTGTCTCCAATACGCGTGGTGATGACTGTGTCAAGTCTTCCGCTTCTCCTCCACGAACTGTCTCTGTTTCTTCATTTGCACTTGGTCCGCCAATTGGACTCAGTGGAGGGGGAGAAGCGTATTGCAATGCCCTATCCACCATAGCGCTTGCAATGGGCGATGACACTCCCTCTGATAAAGTTGGCGATAAAGTAGGTGCTTCGAAGATAGAACTCACCTGCTCATATGTGTGAGGTCCCTCACGATTACCATGACAAACACGTCGTACGTTCTCCCTATCATAAAAATACCCGTCTTCGCCTAAAAGCAACGGCTCTGAATTCAAAAAGTTGTATGGTGACAATGTTGACAAGGATTCTGTTTTGGCAGGTGTACCTTCAATTTCCCCCACGTCCGTTTCAACGCCTTTTACTTCTTCGTTCTCCAAATCACTAGCAATTTCTTCCACTTCCATTTCAACCCCTTCTATTACTTCGTTCTCCAAATCACCAGCATTCTCTCCAGGCGCATATGTAGGGTTCGCTTCCACTTCCATGATATCTGCTAGGTCTCCGCGGGCGTCGCTTTCAGCATCGGTGTCCCTTGAGCCCAAGCTTCGGACACCACTAGGTAAATCATCTGTGTCTGCCCGATCTGGATTACTAGCATCGTTATTCGTTGATGAAGCTCCACAATCAATAGCAATCACTTTCCCCTTCCGCTTCTCCCGTTCACGCATTTTAAATCTCTCTTCTCTATCTGGCATGTCATTTGATGATTGCACTACTCTTTCAAGCCTACCACGGGGTATATTTGCATCTGCTTCTGAAGGGCCAGGACCAGGCGACAATATCTGCGAGGACCTGCGCTCAGCTGTCGTCCTCGTACTGCTTACCATCACCATTTTTTCTCCGTACATTTGTTGCAATGCATTGTACACAGACTGTGTACGAGCCGTTCCGCCTTCTATGATGATAATGTCACTGCCAACAAAACCTGTCTCTAAAATCCCTGGCACAGTCATTGTGATCCCCAACGTCACCAATCCTTAATTAGGTGGCAGATACATGTTCACCATCCTCTTCAACTCCGTTGGTGTCCTTTCAAGCTTGTCCTCCGCTCGCAGCATCATTTTTGTACTCCAAGAGTCTTAAAACATCACATTCAAATAGTCTATGTTTCTTGGAAGGTTGTCCTCAGGTCCAGACTCACTAGGATATTGCATGATGATGGCGATGTCTCCCACGGGTTGCACTTTGCGCACGCTTTGAGCACCATGCCGCAGATCATGAACATAAGAAGAAACAGTTTGTGGTTGAAATATCCATGAACCTCGCATACAGTACAAGTTATCTGGAGAAGCAAACTTTGATTTCATTGCTTTGCCTGGTGGAAAGAGAAATATGGCAGTCCATCGTAAAATTGAAGACATCCACTTCTGAAGTTGCTGTAAAACCTTGCTGTAGTCATCATTGGACCATGCTGCGTCCACACCTTCTGAACCTCCACGTCTACAATCAAAAATCCATAGACACGGTTTACCAAGTTCAACGTATTCATCCTCGAAGAACCCTCCTCTACACCTCACGTGATGTACTGCTTCTCTCTCTTGGTGCTGCACAATAGAGAGCTTCACTTGCCAATCCCAACGCGCATTTGACACATCCTCAACGTTCCGACCATAGCCTGCATATCCTTTGCGGCCCTCTTTGATATCTGTAAAGTGCTGCCTCACAAACGCAGGAATTAGATTCACATAACTATTCAGCGATTGAACCGTGGATACAGTAGGTGAACTCCACAACGTCTTAGTTTCAGGATTCAGTGTCTTCCCCATCAAGCTGAACTGACTTCCATGTTCATCTCCATACTTGTTGGCATCTATGGCAAAAAACTCCATCATCGATGCTGGATTCTCATCCCCTGATTTGACCATCAAGTAACAGATTTGATTCCTCACCGCATCCTTCCTTTGCAAACGATCCACTGCATATGCAACAGTACCTACTGGAGGATTTGCGGAAGCAGCATTATTGAAGTAGTAATTTTGTTCACCGCGCTTCTCGTTCACCACATCCTTGGCTGCCATTTGTTTCACTATGCGTACGTAAGTCTCCTTCGAAACTCTGCTCAGAGGTCTGAACCATGTCTTCTCCATCCTCTTCCTTTGGGGGGTTCCATCCATTGTGACATCAAGATTTTGTTCTCTTGCTAGCTTCTTCCACTTGTTCTCCGTCTTCTTGTTGAAAAACAACTTCCTTTCTTCATAATCTTTACACACCTTCAAGATCCCCTTGTAAGATTCTTCGTCTTCGTTCCAAGCATGTCGTGTATAGTCGATCATTTTCTTCGACAATGCCCCAAGTGACATATGCTTTGGTAAATCTTGACTCAAGTGCAATGCACTCGCTGCCATTGTCAGTGCCTTTGTTTTGTGCTCGTCATCAATTCTTGAAACTGCACTAGGACTCCCACAAGCTTTCCAGATGTCTCGTAGCTTTATGATATTTTCGTAATACGTGCTGAAGAACTTCTGGTCAAACTCCCTCGCATTTATTCTGACCAAAGCTTCAATGTAAAATTGTGGCTTATTATACACCACAAACTTCGCTTTCCGCCTTGCAAACCGTTTCTTGTACTCCTCATCAGACATCTTCCCCTCTTCGTTCTCTCCTTGAGCTCGTTTACATGCGGCTACGATATGTTGCCCATCCACGGGCTCCCACACTATATTCCGTTGCAGCCATCGAGTCTTCACTATACTAATGGAAAGCGATGGGTCCTCTACATTCTCAGGATTGTGTTTCGTAAATGCAAACTCAAATTCCCGGACAGCACCTTCTCGACTAAAACTAATCTCCACCAACTCTTTCTCTCCCTTCTCATTGGTATTCTCGTATAAAAATGCAATGGGACGAAGTGTAATTGCACTCACTCCATCAGCATCCGGTCCTTTCAGGCGCTCGTACATTTCATCGACTCGCCAGTCCATGAGCACTCTGTGATTTGTCTCTGCATTTGCTACATTTCGAATGCTATTTATACTTGCGTGGAATACTACATCATGTCCCCATATGTACCCATCCTTATATTCCGCCTCTATTGGAAAAGTCACTATTGATTTTGCATGTCCTCTCCCCAATACACTTCCACGTTCCTCCTCTGGCTCCCTTTCCGGCTCCCCCTCTGAAGATTCATCTTCATCAATAGTATCTTCACCGTCATTGCCTTATGGAGGTGGTCCTTGCGAAGCTGCTCTTTGACGATGTCTTCGGACAGCATTGCGAGTTTGCATCCTTTGCTCTTCTTCTGTCCCCGTTTCTGATGTGTGACGTCCTGTTTGTTCTTCGGTAATGTTCTCCACACCAGCTACAGATCTACCACGTCCTCTACCAATAGCACGTCCTCTAGCAGCACCACGTCCTCTTCGTTCTTTGACAGCGTCCTCCATTCCAGCTACAATTTCACCACGTCCTCTATTGCCGATACGTTTACTACAAACACCACGTCCTGTACCTCTAGTAGATGTTGAAGCGTTTCCTCTAGACATAGCAACTTCTGATCGATATATACGGCTCCCAGAGCCAACTCTTGGAGCCCTTGACCCAGATCTCACTTCTGTGATTGTTGTTGGAGCTCCAACTACATCTGCAGTTTGAACTTCCGAGGGTAGGACCTGTTCATCTAGTACAACATTTTCAGATGCACTATTCAGAGGTTCATTTGATTCCCTTTCCACCTCCAGATTTTCTGTTGCTGGCATGTCTGGTGCACTCTGTTGTACTGTACCCTCCTCATGCTGTTGACTTTCACTCTCAGTCATGGGTTCACCTAAATCATCTATTGATGTAGATAGAAGACGTTGACAATGTGTTCTTTGCCTTTCAGATGCATCCCCTACATTCGCATCCTCTACATTCTCTGCTTCGCCCGCAACGCGCTTCCGACTCCGTTCAGACACTGGAATCCAATTGGCCTGTAAATGAACTGCAAGAAGCCGGTACATTTCATCCGTGTCCTCTGGTTCGGGAGGAGGAGCTCTCGCTTCGGCAGCAGCAGGATTAGTATTTCGGAGTTCCTCATAGGCACTTATATCCCTATACCAAATCCGTGCTTGCAAAGCTTGTTTGGGGGTAAATTCTTTGAATTTTTGAACCTGAACTTCTCTTTGAACCCTCATGTCTTCTGGCATAGTCATCCAAAATTTTGCCAAAGCCCTCAAACCGCTCATAGGAGAGTTCATAAGAAGGAGTTCCGCTAGAACAGGTGAAAGAAGTAGCTTCTTCCTCAATTTATACCTCTCCAGTACCAATTCAATGTTGGTAACAGACACTGTCATTCCTCCTTCAGCGGTGCCTGTGAAGCGCTCAATGACTCCACGTGAGGTAGCTAGAGCAGTCCAGAATTGGTCTGCTTCCATTGGAAACTCCGTAATCCATAGAGTCGGTTTCTCAGAACCGTTTGCTACGATCCACCATCCATGCTCCAACCAAGTCGAATGCACCCTCGGTGCCATAATGCCTTAGCAATTAAAAAGTCCACGTACCATTTATTAATTTGGAATGACTATAACAGTTGTAACAAGCACATCAATGAATTCAAGATTGTTACTCTGATGGTTCTTTCACACATGATAGTATTACTGTGAAGATTTTAGTCATTCAAAAGAAACACACTCTCTTTACATGTTCTTATTATTCATGAAGGTTTTTAGAAAAAATAATGACTACTACCTCTTACTTCTTTCATCTGCTCCAATCACAGTACCAAAATATAATCGCTTTTTGGAAAACTCGTGCTGCATGCAAATAATATAATCCCGCTACTTCTTCCATACATTCACAATGAATCCAGAATCTTCAATCCATAATACAACTAATATGTTGAGAGACATATGTAACACCTTTGAATATAGTTATATGTAATTATCCTCATTGTTATATGTCTATATTTTTTTTTTGCCTATAAGATAAAGTAAAAACAAGCACTAAAGCAAAAGGCAAAGTAAAAATTAACTTCCACAGAATCACATAGTACCGCTTGAGTAAAATTAGTAATGCCGTTGAACTAATATAAAATATAAAGATGTGTACTTCTTCACTTACAGATTTTGCATATTCTGACATATGTTCCATGCTCTCAATATACTATACATGTCTTGCATTCAATGGTACAAAATGTAAGATTCTCAGTGATGTTGCAAAAATTGTTTTGCTATGTGATGCACCAAACGTTATTACTTATATATACTTCAAATTTCAAAATCAATCATAACATCAATTTCACAAATGAATAAAAACAGAAGTAATCTCCACATTCAAATTCATATGTTTTGTATAATATGAAGTTCCACATGCTATAGTTAATAAACTATAACCATGCCACTATTCAAATTCCTATTCTTGTATTCAGTCTTCCAATCTTATTTGCAAATAATTAAGATTTTAGTTCTCACTCATACATACCTCCACACAACAATTGTTTGTGCAATAAAAATCTAATCCTTCTGTTTCAACATTCATGGAAAGAGTCTCAACACTTTCTTCTCCAATACTCAAAATGTTTTATTGTACATCCACTATCAAGTATTCTGAGGTTCCAAGAAAAGCAACTTATTGAAACTAATAAAACAACGTTCCGGAAAAAAAGGTATAATTATTTCCCAAACTCATGCTCAAACCTCTATACGTTGAGGTATTTTAAAAAATACTTATACTTCATCTCCTACTTGTGAAGCAAAACATTCAACAATTACATATGTAAAGCAATGAACGAACTTCAGTTCTTTAATCTAAAATTGAAATGGCAATTCAGTCATAGGATTGTGAAACAACAGAATGTATTTCTCTTTGAAAACCTAAAATACCTAAACAATCAACTTCATTTCTCTTATTTTTTAAGATTCAATGACACCATTTTCTATATAGAGACCTACACCTTTGTATTATTATGCTCTTATACATGTCGTTCCCTCTTATAAGCAAATACATCAATCCACTAATCCAACATACTTCATTTTAATAACACATTATAACTAGTTCCAATGGTATTTACATGAAGGACCTGGTCGTTATATAAATACTTCAATTATGTAAGGCAAATCAAACAAGGTTGACCTGTTTGTTGGTTTCATTTCATATGCACTTTACCATCATTATGGATTTCCATAAACAGTTGACTCTAAAACAAAGTAAATGAAAACAGTGGACGTTTAGGGGAAAATCAAAATTTGTATTCTCTAATAAAATATTGAGCAGTGTTTCTTCTACTTTCCTGCTGTAGCATATTCCACGACATTCCTTGTATAAACGTCATTTCCAAAATAATTCTCCAAAAACTTTAAAACAACATCCTATTGGACTATTGAATTGTTGGTGCCATATATCGCTCATTACAAGTTTGTTTTTCAAATTAAATACCACTACTATAGACCTCCATAATTTAACAATGGAGTTCTCACTTCAAAAACCGGCAAGGATAAACAATAAATTCGAAGTAATACCTGATCCAAACGCTCTTCTACTTCTTGATTTCAAAGCTTCCACACTTAGTTCCTAAGATCTGCGTCCTCTTAATCTGTTGAGGTACCTCTCATAGCCATATGTACTTCAAATTTTTCCCCCTCAATTTCCTTTTAAGTCTTGTTCCTGCAAAGTGAAAGCCCCACACCCATTTAACCCCTAAAGGACGGAGACTATGTCTTTACCAAAAACGCTCCAAAACTGCCATATCTAATACAAGTACCAAATTTTGAAAAAAAAAAAATTTGGACACATGTAACCGTAGGATCTTGTAGTAAACTGGTTTGAGAAGATGTGTAAAAAATTTCAGAATTTTCCACCATGTAGATTGCAAGATATTAGTGTTTGAATTGAGAAAAAGCCTTTTTTTGTCCCTGCGAAAAACCGGGCAGCTACACTTCACAAGGGCACATTTGTATGATTACTCCACATGGAACCCGTCCTGAAACCCGTTCTGAGACCACTGCACATGCTCTTATAGACATCCTCTTCTAGATGCATAAGCAATGATCCATGCCTCTATGGATGAAGGGCTTGGATGCAAAGTGAACTGAAGGAAACGTTAAGGAATCCATCCAGGTTCCACCTTTCGAGGGAGAAGTGTGCACCCTCCCGATCCTCCAGATCGATGGCGGATATTTAGTGAGAAAACGGGAGAGGTCCGGTTCTCCCCATATATCCGGCCTCTCAGTTATAAAAGGGTATCAACCCGTTCGATACCCGGATGTCACCCGAGTCTAGCGTCCTGCGCATGCCTGCGCATATTTATTCAATTTTAGGACAAATACATAGATAAAATGACACTTATATGTTTCAATGTTAAATTTTTCGATACCCGGATGTCACCCGAGTCTAGCGTCCTGCGCCGTCCTGCGCATATTTATTCAATTTTAGGACAAATACATAGATAAAATGACACTTATATGTTTCAATGTTAAATTTTTTGAAATTTTAATATATACAAAAATGAAGTATAAAAATATTGATTGAGTACTCTTTCAACAACAAAATGACACAGCATAAATTTATTACATTTATGTCAATAAAATTAAAAACCACTCAAACAATTATAGCAAAATATCATCTGTTAAAATTTTTAAAGATTGATAAAGGTGCTATTATTCTACAACAATAAATTTTCTTTTATTAATTTTCAAAGACAAATTTGCAAGTTTAACACTCAAATGCCAAGGGAGCCAAGAAGTAACAGGTAGGTGGTCAAATGCAGCTTGTTCTTTCTTGAGAAATTGATGACTTTTATCCAAATCTTTCATGGACACTTCCTTAAATGTGTATGTAGCATTTGGTGGTGGAAAGCCCTTCAATGAGGAATGATAGAAAAAAATCTAGAAAAGATGTTAAATCCATATAACACAAAAGATGTTAAATCCATATAACACAAAAGATGCAACAAATTTTAGTGTACTTGACAATTCTTGCATGCCTCCTTTATTCTTGCTTTGAAGTTTAGCCATTAAAATGATATTTATTGAATGTGTACCTAACCAACAAATTGGATCTTACTGAGTCTAATTTTTACTCCAAAATGGAATTTTGAAACATTCCCCAAATTGAATATATTTTATTGCCATCTAAATTTTTTACAAATATGACTTAATTTATGCTGAATCTGAAGGCTAATCCAGTTGAAGTGGGAGTATTTACAGTTGGGAAGTCTAGACAGTTACTGACAACGCATAAGTTCACATTGGTATACATCTGCTTACTGCAAATCACGCTTTGTTAACTTTGTTGGGTTTTTAGGGTTTAGGGTTTATCTGCAGTAGATGGAGCGAGAGTTAGTGTTATGCTGCGTGTCCTTCTCATATTATTCAGACTCTCACTGCCTCTGAATTCCGGAAATTAGAGAATTGAGACCCTTAATTAGGTCACGGAGAATGTGTTCTCCATGGAGCAATTTCGCCTGCTTCTAGTCTTTGCGGAGGCTCACAGTACGTCGCTGCAACAACCCCAGTATTAGGGTTGAATAAGACGTTGCAGGCCATGATCTCAGTGAAGTGTTTTTTCACCAAGCTGCCGAACAAGTTGACATGGGACTTCACAGAGATTGTGAGGCCCAGAGGGATGTGGCGGTTCTCCAGTATGGCTTGTTTCAGGCTGGGTCCTGCCCCATACAACGGTACGTACTCGGCTTTGGCTTGGATTGTAACATCCCTCTTTGAATGACTGTCTTGGTAGAAATCTGGCACCTAGAAATCAAATCAAAAACAGCACATGAGAACATGAGCATAATTTGCACTTCTTATTGCAGAAACGTTCTTTCAATTGAAGTTATAAGTTCGTAGGCTTGTAAAATCTAAGTAACATTAATCTTCTACTAGAAAAATACGTTTTTAACTGCTACTGTATTCATGAAATTAAAGAAAAAATTCGTTTCGTGTTTATATGTACCTGGCCATGGGCTATCGGTCTGGGGAGGTACGAAAGCCCTACATCAGCACCACTCACAAATGCGCCATAGTGCTTAGAGGGATTATGGAAAGCAAGTCTAACCATTGACTCCAAGCTGACCAAATCAGTGGGCACACCTGTCCGATCAAATCCTTGCAGAACGTTAAACCTCCGAAACTCCACCCCCTGTATTTCGAAAAACAAAACAAAATCGTCAGTTTAATTAAGCTTTCCCGTAAAGCGCTTCTTTTTGGATCTTATGTATCATGTCGTTCACTCAGTCCTGAATAAACATATTTCAGTAGACAGAGCAGTCCAATTGCCTAATTGTACTAAATCTCTGCTACCAATTCAAAATTATGGTTACTCTTTGGATTTATTTTTGAAGTCAAGTTGGCTATATGCTTGAAAATTTTCAGATCATTTGGAATTGTACAACATATAGGAAAAAAATAGTAAGTAGAAAGAAGTAGAAAATGATTCAAAACACTAAATTGTTAAGAATTTAATTATAGAATTGAAAAATGCCAATCCCAATGGTTATAATGTTGTAATAACTTATCTACACCCTATTTTTTTATTTTTTTTCAAAAATATTGAAAATTGAATTAAATAAAGGACTTCAAAGTTTATCTTAGAGTAGGGAATCCACAACTGCAAAAAACTAGAACACCTCATAATTTTGATATCATAAATCAAAATGAAAAAATTCCAGACCTAAAGTTGCATATATAGATCTAGAGAATCAGTTTCAAATTTTTAGTTTTTTTAAAAATGATTTTTTAAGAATTTTTTGAACTGCCCGCTGAGCAATGAAAATGACATATCATGCAATAACTTTTTGACATTGTAGTCAAATGTCATGAAAATTGTTGGGTCTTAAAGCTACTCCTCGGAAAAATGTTGTGTGAAAATTTCAAAGAAAAAAAACAAAAACTCCACTCGTGGTGAGCTGCCCAAAAAAGCTATGTTCTCAAAAAAGCATGTTCAGGCGTTTAGGGGTTAACTTCACAGAAAAAACGCTTTTAATTTCCAAACACCTGAAGCCCACTTTTTCAAAAAATAGAGACTTCACTAAACTCTTGGAGCGTTTAGTTAAAATTGACACATGTAAATGGAAAAAGACATTCGAGACGCATAGAATTCATAGAATGAAATGAGGCATGATAGTCTTCAAACAACCCTCAGAAACACATCACATGTAGTGCTAAAATTATGCCTAAACAATTCTAAAATATTTCTGATCATTGTCAATTTCATAAATAATAGTCAAATGGAATTCTGTGAAGAAGCACATGAATTGCTAAAACGTATTTACACATACTACTTCTGATCTTTTACTACGTGCAAAGTTGCAAATGTGCTCACTAATTCATCAACAAATTCATTGTATCAAGGTCATGTCAATTAATAATCAAAGTGTACTCCACTTGCCTACTGCTGTCTCGAACATTACAGTGATTTCCTATAAATCTCCTACAAGCTACAATTTTGATCATTCCTTTATCTTTTGCATCTACAAGGGATTAGAATGAAAATTGAGGTTTTGATTTCTAAACCAGTGCAAGAGGCTTACCTAGCTCAATTTTGCACAAAACCTTCATGTGAAGCTCCAAAAAATGCTTTTTCTCTCGACCTACTTCACATAAACAATTGCATCATTAGTTACTTGATCTAGGGCAATGCATTTCATCATAACACATTCAATATTAATTCTTGGCAATAATTTCAGTCGTGTAATAAGATTTCTGAACATCCAATACATTCTTTGAAGACCTTCAATTTTATGATCCTTTAACAAAATTATATCACTTTCATTGGGTACCAATTGTCCTAAAATTGAATAATATAATTTATGTTGGGGGCACTAGTTAAAAATATAAAACCATGTAAGACAAAAAGGAATGTGTTCTAATTTCTATAGAACAAAAAATTATAAATTTATAAATACAACATAGGTTCTAATACATCATATAAGAACATATTATTGGAATAATATAGCATAATTTAATTTTAAGGATTGCACTTCTAGATAGCCATGAAAATATCTTTATAAGCAACTGTATACAATATTTACATGCATATCTCCTTTCTACTACGTCAGTAGTCGAAGAGGCTTCCACAATTAATCTAAATTTATTGCTTCAATGCAATCACAATGAAACTCTTCATTTTTTCTCTCTAAAAGTGATCGGGAACTTTGCAAATGCATTTTCATTATCAATTCTAATTAATTCTTGAAGATTCCGTCCTTCAATAGCTTTCAATTACATCGTAGAGTAAAGGGCTCTAAAAATATGTTCCATAGAAGTTTATACTATCCACTATAAGATCAACAAATGTTTATGATGGCACTTCAAAACATTTCCTACTTTGTTCTATGACTGGAACGTTCATTGTCAATTACCATAATCACACCATTTATAAAATGTACTTCATTCTTAGTGGTATCAGAATAATAATGTTAACTTCAGTTTTATTTTTCATCTCCATTTATAATTCTTTAAGAAATAATAATGAATTCCTTATTAATTTAAACCTTGACATTTGTTAAGGATGGAAATTCATCAATAGTGTAAAAACTAAAAATACACAAAAAATTTATATTTGTGATTATCCAGTTTGTCTAAACATATATATTTTTGTTTTCAAAGAAAGAAAGGTACAACTATAGGAACCACAGATTTTCTAAGAGGATACATGTAAAATAAAACTCACTGCAAATTTAATTTGTCTTATAGGAAAAAAAAATAGAAAATATTTCAAAATTGTACACCAACCCACATTTAACTTCAACTCTGAAAAGGTGACCTACAGAACGTCCTAACTTAAAATTCACTTAAAATTCATGGACTAACTAGCGAGCCAGATTTAATTTGTGAATTGTTTATTCGCCATTGACATAGTACTTGCCTCTTTTTTCAATGAGAATAGTAAAGTGACCATATTTCAATTACATTCTTAGAATTTTTTTTAATTTTTTAATTTTCATTAAATTCAAAGCAATTCCATGGTATTAATGGCAATCGACTAAAACCTTTAGAATGGATTGCTCATTGATTGAGTGGGTAGCAACAAAAGCTTGAAACAATTACCATTACCTGATAGCCTAAATTTTTTTGTTATTTGTTATAATTGTACACAATATCCAATAGATAGTTTAGTCAACAACAACAACATAATCTCTCATCTGTAAATAGGAATTCATTCATTGATTTCATAGATTCAAACCCATATGGATTAGACAGTCAAAGGTTCAATTCTATTGAAAAAAAAATCTATGTAAGTGCCAATTTACATTAGCAGATGCAAAAAACCTAACATCTTTCGACATGTATGTAGAAGAAGCGACAACATAGGGATTCTAAGCTTGTAGGGATGGTCTTCATTTTCTCCTTCTACGGTGACGAACAATATCTAAGGTACTAAGCTTGCCACATTTAACTTTTCGAAGGACAATGTATGTAATTTTTTGTAACCCCAGCTAAGTCTCCGAATTCTCAAAGAACTTGCTAATCAAAGTTTTATTTCAACTTTAGGGATTCACCGTGGATGACAATTAAGTAAAGCACATGAAAAGAGCAATTATGTATACAATTGCTTGTCATGTTCAAAATTTGACCTTGAGATAACATTATTAGTCCTAAAGCGCTCTGACATCCAAATTTTGGACAATGAACAGAAGGCTTTGAGGCAATATTAAGTAGAGCTAAATTCTCATTCATCCAATGTAATACTTGAATATAAAAAAGAAAACCCTCCTTAATGACCATTTTATGAAATTCTGGTGCATGTTGTTTCTATGCAAACATACAAGCAAAAATGTGCAAAAAATTGTATTGACACGTTCATGGGTTAACCAGTTCTAATAAAGTTACATAGAATTGGAACTGCTCTCTCCACCAAAAATCTGTCTACCAGTACTGTAAGAGGGAATGTTATATCCTCTTATCCATTTTCCAAAACACAGATCAAACAAGTGATGAAGAATTACGAGCTTCTAATTGGATACACTGTTTGACAACGTGTTACTACAACAACTACTGTGATGGCTAAGAGGTGGCGGCTAAGCAAGATTGAGCTTTCCAATGAGGTCAATACTGTACTCTTCTCTTCCAAATACTCGTAAGAATGTGCCATTGAAGAGGACTCTGGAATGGGAACTGTTTTTCTCGCCATCACTCATTAGTTTCCTTTATTTAGCATTGCATATCCCTAAAAACTAACCCCAAGTGCATGCAATTACTGTGAAGGACAACGCAGATTTAAACACAACTCAAAACAGGAAGGGAAAAGAAGATTGAAAATTACATAAGAAATAAGAGAAGCCGACTTCTATTTGCAAGCTCCGTCATATGCAACTCCATCTCTATCCATGTGAGACTGTTTATTGCACCATCCATGCTCAATTCCGAATTCATATAATCAGCTCAGATCTTCTCTTACCTATGCCTACATTTGGCACAGTCGTCCTGTCTGTTTGACTCAGAAATCCCGAACTCTGACTTGGTAGCGCAGTCTCCTGACCACGGCAGTCACCACGCAGCTCTGCACTCCAGCAGACCAAATCCTGCAAACTTCCAATCAGACTCCACTTTCTCAGCACCTTCCGCAAGCACGGTTTCCAGAATTAGGAATGTCAGTCTCTGCTGCAGAACAAAAAGTCGGTCCTTGCAAATCCTTGCGAATACTCCAACGTGAACAAGAGGCCCAGAATTTTTGAAAGCTCAAGCAGCCACGTCTTGGCTCATGTATCTCCCCACCGTATGCTTTAGTCAGCAAAAACTAGCGTGCACAGTCTTTTCATCTAGTGTCATAGAAACTCAGGGTTAGTGTTTCAGGGGAGTGTTCTAGGTTGGTAAGGTCAAAGTCTCTGCAGTCGCATTTAGACACAGTATACTAGAAACGGGATTCTAGAACGAAAATGGTGCAAATTCATTTAGGTTAGTAAACAATCCAACGTACCTGTGGGTGTTGTTCTCCAACTCCGTAGGAGAATTTCAGGACGTCAGAATCTCCACGAGGCTGTGAACCTGCGCCTGCTTGAGGAAGAAGCTGGGGTCGGTGTTTCGCAAGTCCAGTGCAGAAGCCTTGGCGCTATCCACTTGAGCGTCTCGACTGTCTGTCTGCCACTTCAACGGCAACTGTTAATTTTTGGTACTTTCCAATTTCAAGCAAATCACAGAGGTGAAGCTAGGTAGGAGGAGATGGATTACACAAAATCACTTGAGCACATCCCAGCCTCTTCCCAGATTGATTCCACACAATTTCTTGAGCACCCCAGCTTCTGATCAATCTCGGAAGAATCGATTGAGGTTTTTTCCCGAAGTTGGCGAAGCTTGAGCACATCTGACCTCAAGCAATTTTGTGTCCTCAAAACGCGAGCAACATCGTTCGCACTTCACGGGGAGCGGACTGAATTGAACAACATTGTTCGCACTTCACGAGGAGCGGACTGAATTGAACGGAGAGGAGCAGGAGAGGAGAGGAGCAGGAGCGTGCAGATTTGAGTGGAGGGGAGTAGGAAGCGGAGCTTTGACAAAGTGGATCTCGGGCAGGTGACGTCACGACTGACATTTTTGATTTCTTTTTTTTATTCTAAACTACTGTCACGTAATGGAGACCAACTCCGATGAACAGTGAACCTCCGCGCGCGCGGAGGTTCACTGTTCACTACCAGCGACGCACTCCAGCTCTGAAGAAATTTATTCCGACTGCTAGGGTTTAGAAATCTCACCTGGAATTCGCGTCTTCTGCCGACTTGCTCCAGCCCTTGAACTTCCACGACGAGGCTCAGAAGCTGTGAGCAAGCACGCGATCCGCTTCGCTGAACTGAATCTGCGTTTACCCAATTCGCTAAATCCAGTCTGCTAGTACGGAATTTGATTATTAGTCTTGCAGGACTTTCGAACAAGCAATTAGGATTGAATTACTACAGGAAAGGCACTGTAAGATTCACTTGGAACACTGTTAGGGTTCACCTGTCAGCGCTCGGAAAAACTGAAAACGAAGTTGCAACACGTCTCTCGTGACTACTCCGAAATCTGAAAATGAACCACTCTCTCGACAATCTCTGCAACTTACATTTTAGAAGGAACTGTTCCTATCGAAGCTCTCGGTCACGGGGCTCTCTTCGCGATGTATGCAAATCTGAGAAGAGAGTCTGCGTTTACATCTTCAGTTGTCTCCTAGTCAAGAGGTTCTCTGCATCTGGAGAACTAGAGTTGCGTAGATTAGGGTTTCTTACTTCTTCCAGAAACAGTTGTGCTGCAAAGTTTTTGCACAAATAACGTCAGCCATCGAGTTCTCCGTTGTGCTCTTCTGTTGGGATACTGGCTGCTCTGTAAACTTTATGGTTTTTGGGCAGTGGAAGAGTGAACCCGGTTTCTTAAAAATTGAGCAATTTTAAGCCAAAACGTATTTTTAAAATAATTTTAGTCCCTAAAAAAATTTGACTAATGTTGAAATGACAACGCTCAAATATAGTGTTTTTTTTAACACGTAAGGTATAAACATCAAAAAGTGAACGGCTTCTTCAAATCAACCCTATAAAATAGTATTGAATAGAGATGAGTTGGTTATTAAATGGACCACCAAAGTCATTGTTTGCCCCCCACCCCACCACACACAGAAAAAGTATTCTTTATTGGAAGAGCCAATAATTGGCATTCATTTCCTCAAATCACTTTAGAAGTTGAAAGAAGATGCCTTTTGGGAGACCTAGGGTCTCAAATAGGAACCTACAACAAAAAATTTAGGAAATTCAGAACTAATTTAAAAAATGCTTTAAAAAACATGAAACCACTTTTATTACATTCTTCATCCGTTTTTTTTTGTTTTGAAAATGAGTGTAAAATGTTTCTTTTTATGGAAACCTACAAATAAATGCAGAGCTCTTGAATGGTCGCTTTTAGAGCATTCTACTTAACCACTGTATTGAAAAAACTGTCTTCATTACATATAACTTTAGGATTGTGCAAATTTATTTGAGCCTGGCAGAAAATAGGGTAGCTGCAATTTAGGAAGCTCACTTTTCTAAGAAATTTTTTTGAGGTTTTTATTCTTTTTCCTAGACATGTTGGCCCTATTTCCAGAAAAATACAAATCATTTGGAATTGTACAAGTACAGCATATTTGGGAAAAAGATAGAGAATAGGTTGTTTTAGAGATTGATTCTAAATACTAAAGTGTTTAGAGTTTAATTAAAGAATTGGAAAACGGCTTTACCAAGACTTGCAATGTTGTAATAAACAATCTTCATCCCATGATTTTATTGTTTTCTGAAAATATTGTAAATTGAATAAGAGAATGGGTTCGAAAGCTTATTTCAGAGTATAAAATTCATAATTGTCCGCAAATGAGAAATCCTGCAGACTTTGGACTGATTCATCAAAATAAAATGATTCAAACATTTGTGGTGTATTTCACTCTAGAAGACCAATTTTGGATATTACTTTATGGGGAAAGTGATATTTTCAAATTGGTCCGTACTGCCCAGTTATTAAAAAAAGAAAAATATGAGGCATCAATTTTTTACTTGTATTTTCAAATGTCATAAAATTTAGTACATATGAAAGATACTTGTCATCCCTAGTAATTCATTAGAAGTAGGGCTCACAATTTGAGTATCTGTAGATACACATACCTCCCTGACATTTTTATGTAGATCAGAAATGCATATTGGCCCTTTAGGGGTTTTGACTTTCACAACAATGCAAGGGTTTTGGGCAATTACAAATAACAATTAACAATTTGAGGACAAATACAAATACAAATTAAATGAACCTCTAAAGTCCCATTCTCCCTATGGGGAACAAAAAGGATCTTGGGCAGGTTTCTATGAGCTCAATTTTTGGTGAAACTTTATAAAACTTGCCCATAAGGTAGAGAAACTTATAAGCTTTCAAGGGATGTAATCTTTATTGCAATCAATGCCCAAGAACAAAAGTTATGCTTCAATAACATCAAAATGGGGAAAACCGGGCACCAAGAAAAAACCCACAAAAAAATGAAATATTTTTTTTTTCAATTTTTTTCTAAAAGATTAGAATTTAGTCTAAATAGGAAGCTTTGATTCATTTCATTTCCATTAGTGATCCGAAAGTTACAAAGTTTCCTATTTTGAGGGCAATCAAAGCATCTTCATGAAAAAAACTTTTTATTTCAATTTGAATGCTTAAATTCTGATGTTTAAGTTGAACGCAAAAAAAGTAGCACTTTGGAGTTTATTTTGAAAGAAAAAAGGCTTCAGGACTTCATGGGGTAACTAGTAAGTATGTGTACTTTTAAACTCTAGCAGGTCTTTGCTTGTAGATTTTCCTGTAAGGTGTATTGAATTTTGAAAATGAACCTTCCATGGCTTGCATATTTTATTGTTTGCCTCCTTCAAGTAACTCTTACATAGGATTTTAAAATTGAAGTTCTATTTTTGTTTTTCTTATTGAAAAATATATAGCAATTTAAATTTTCGAATAATAGAATGACGTAACTGAAACTTTGGAAACATGAAAATGTAATTGTGACTTTTCAAAGTTCCATTAATTGCATTTTGGCCATATATTACTAAAACTTAGGGGTGCATGGGTTGTGCAGTTTGTAAAAGAAGAAAAAATGAACAGAATGTAGAGGATGATTTTTTTTTTTTAATAACTTGTTGGATTAATATAGTGAGCACTATTATAGCCCAATTACTTTTTACTATCTTTTATGGGTGAATCTTCAAAGAATCGGCATTTTGAAGTGGAGTTGTAAACATTTAAATAGTTTTTGTGGGTTCTCTTTTGAGTAGTAATCCAAAACAAAGACTTTTTTTTTTTTGAAATTTTGTTTATTAAACTTGAAGCAAAAAGAATAGTATTGTCCTTAGGAATCAAAGAATGCACTTCTATTTTGAATATCCAACTTCTTCAAGGGAAGCTACAGGTAGTACATTAATCATTATGGAGTATGAGTCTTTACAACCACCAAAGGCTTATAGTCCATGCGGTTGACTCTTTCAATTTAAAGTGCTCTTCTGTGATCTCAATTAATGTACTTAATTTTTCAAACAATTTATAAAAATAGTTAAATATATTGGCTTACAAGAATATAATTTGTATTTCAGTTGGTGATGAAGAGCAAAGGTAATGCTATTTGATGTCCAAGAAGTTCCTGCAAAGGCACTCCAAGAATTTATGAAAAGGAAAGTGTTTTATGTATTTTGTAATTGTTTTTCATAGAGTTCATTATATTGTTGACTACATATTAAACTTTCATTGATTGCATTAAAACTAGTGATTTGGAAGGTGAGGACAATCTTGTTGTGTAGAGACTATCAAAATCTTTTTTGAACTCTAAATTTTTGAACTCATTTATGAATGCCATGATTCAAAAAAATTAAAATTCTTTTGTAGAAAAGGACAAATATGATGACTGGGAGACTCACATATTTTGGATTGTTGTGTATTGATTCCATATTAGAGCTATGAATGGTATAGTTTTTGCTTCCAACTTCAAAGAATTTGTACATAACAGTCTCTGAAGGACTGAAAATGAAGAGTTCTGTTTATCCTATATGCAATGCAAATTGTGGAGAAGCCTGAGAAACTGAATTATTCAGTCTTTTTTTTTTTGAGAAATGCTAATGACTAACATAAATGTACATAATAAAATCTTCAAATTGCTTTAAAGCTTTTGGATACTATTGACTTGGTAAAGGATTTCTTATTCTTATGTAATGCTCAGAAGATACTAGTCCTATTTTATACTACCAATAGAATTTTCTTTGGCCTACCTTTGTGAAGAAGTAAAAAAATGAGTTAAAAAGCATTGAAGAATAGGAAAAATATTAAAAAAAAATTGTTTTATAAAAGTGAAGGTAATGTCAGTATTCATGATGTCGTGTTTCTCTTCTAATAGAAAGAACATCAAACTGAGGAAGGCAAATAGAGTTTCTAATTCTAAAACTGAGAACTGGATGCAGTGGTCATTGAAAATGCCAGGTGGCTCTCATCTCTACGAATACCACGTTTTGAATTTATATTTTTGAAACACATGGACAATTTCCTTTGATAAGGGGAAACAGTACTTTCAATTTTCATTTGAATTGCATAATGAGGACAATTCATATTTGAAATGCATAATATAACCATTGTTTGAAGGAAGAACTTATAGAAAGATATAATGTTGAATACATATAGTACAGCACATGTAGATTATTTACAGGCCCCATTGTAGTAGTAGGGATTGAAATGAACTGTGGAAGTTGTTAATTGAAAATTGTATTCCAAATATAATAAAAACTGAGGTTGTTTGCATGATACAAATTAGTTTTGAACACTTCCCTAGAACTTTCTAGAAATTGTTGCAATTCAAAATTTTATCTGTGTTTATCGTGTCAATAGAGCTTCAATTGTAGAATTCAGCGGACTGCAAAATTTTTTGATCCAGTTGCAAAAGAGGAGGTTTGTGTTGTGAAATTTGACCTTCATGTTTTCTAAAAAGTGCAGTACTCGATTCTTAGGTTGATTGAAATTGTTGGAGGAGTACATGAAATGTTGTACATCTATGGAAAATGACACTCGTGAAATGGGAAATAGAAAGCTCTGAAGAAGAATTAGCATATGCTTCTTGTTAAATATGAGTATCAATTGAACTTGTTCACTGATGTTGGTGAAAGTATTTTATTTTTTTGAAAGTTATATTGGCCATGTTCTGAATTTCCAGTATTCATTTGGAAGTACAATGTACGCAATTGATTGCAAAGACAGAGCAAGCGGACTATTATCAGCAAGTGGAATATTCTTGCATACAATTGATTAAATGAAATGGCAACAGAAGGTTTTGGAAGTCCGGTGTCCTTCCATGTCGTAGGCAGTGCGGTGGTCGCAACAGAACAGAGGAGTGTGGGGGAAAGGCTTGCACGTGTGGTACGAGGTCGACTTTTTGAAGACAGAGGAAGTCAACCTACCAATGGAATCTCGCAATCTGCAAATGGGATGGTTCAATTTATCGGGGACAATGGTAGCGTTGTGGGTGCTGGTGTAGTGGATACAAGTACTACATGTGGCATGGAGCTTCACCAAGTGAAGCTATGTCCTTTTGAAGTTGCGGTTCGTGTTACACATGCAATAGATGGAACCAAATGGGTTGGTAAGGTGGTGGGGAAGTTACTAGGCGATTGTATAGGGAAGGTCATACGATGGCGCCAATCTTTTGTCCGTAGGCCACATCCTTCAGAAGTGAGAACAAGCAACAGTAATGCAAGGGAGACGCACAATTTCTCCTTTCTTCCTGTCCAGACACCACAGTTTGATTTTCAGGACGTAGAAGGAAATGCTAGCAATTCTAATATGACTTCGCCAACTCATGGTGAAAGGAGCACAACGGAAAGAAGTTCTCATACAACAAAAGGATCTGAAGGAAGTACTCCTGACGAAAGAAGAGTGCAAGGGATGCCAGTAGATACGCCGAGGAGGAATTATTCAATGGCAAATCAAAGGGCAAGGTTGAGAAATCCAAGAGAGAGGGGGGAGTCAGCTAGTGTAAAAGTTACTCTTGAAAATGTCTTGCTCACAAAGGAGAAAGGGGCTTGCAAACGCAATTGCTTACGAGATGTTGATCCAAAATATATTTTGGATCAACGGTATATGGTGTTGGGTCAAAAATATGAGGCCAGGTCTACGTGGATTTTACAAATGCTGAATGCTTTCTACACTCGCACAGAGGGGCCGACAAGAGACAAGTACGTGACGAAGTTGGATGGCGTGGTGGTTTGCAATGCATGCTATGCCGCAGCGTTGGGTTATTCCCAGAGGCGTTTCAAGCAGTTGAAGACATCACATATTGCATACGGCAAAGTGGCAGCCGTTCATAGAAATACATGCCAAAGAAGGGAAAGTGCAAAAATGTCAGCTAGTAGGGAAAGCCTCAATGTTTTTGTGAATGAAGCTGGATGTCAACAACCTCATCGCTCGATACAAAGGAAGATGGACAATGCGGTGTTACCATTGATTCTATTGCCCATGAATACAACAAAGTTGGATGTTTATCGATACGTGAATGAAGAAGTGAAGAAACTAGTGGATGGATCGGAATTGTCAATGAGTTCTTTCCGTCGACTTTGGCGCACAGAGTTCCCGCACGTGCAAATACCACCTTTTTCAAGATTCTCAGAGTGCTATCACTGTTGGGAATATAAGTGTGGGATGGAATCCACCACAAATGCAATAGCGAAGGTGAAGATAAAAGAGCTGTATGTGCTACACATCCGATATCAAATGGAAGAGAGGCGAGATTATTGGTTGTTCAAGAGGTCCGCCATGATCACTCCGGACATTTTCATGTGTTTGATTGTGGATGGTATGGATCAGAACACGACCATGATACCAAAGATGAGGCAAACTGTGAAGAATATTGAATCTCGATTTGTGAAGACTCATCTATGTGGTGTACTTGTACATGGGATTGGCATGTATGCAGATGTGTGGGTAGATGCTCACCACAAGCACGATAGCAATCAAGTCATAACATCGGTCATGAACGTCATATGCGACGTGAAGCGACGGAAGGGTTCATTGCCACCGACGTTGAGGATTCAAGCGGACAACACCACGAGGGAGAACAAGAACATATACATGTTCGCCATGTGTGCTGCACTAGTTGGGCTTGGTTTCTTCAAGGAAGTGCATCTTTGTTTTCTGATAGTGGGCCACATGCATGAAGATATTGATCAGATATTCAGTGTGATATCCAACGTACTGAAGAGGAAAGACATAGATACATTAGATGAGATGTTGCAACTGGTGGAGAAAGGAACGTCGTACACAGAGGCTTTTGTGAGTGCTCGCAAACTTGAGCATGTTTGAAATTGGAAAGCATTCATCACACCGCATTTGCTACAAGGAAGGGAACAACTCACAGGCATAACATTTCCACACCATATGAGGTTTTACGTAGAAAATGGGTTGGTCCGTGTGCAACATAAACAGTTTTGCTCAGATGAGTGGGGCCCAACATGAGGACATTTGTGTTTGAACTCAATACCGAACGTAGCAGAGAAACCTAACCTCGCAGAAGTGTTCCCAACTGATCAAAGAGAATTAAAAGCACTGGACGAGTTCATTGCATATAAAGAGAAGATGGTGTTGAGAGGCCACAATCGGATGAGGGACATGGAAGTTGTGGACGAAACAAAGGAATTCAAGGACTATTTGGAGGACTTCCTAGGACGGAGCAGAGAAAGATTCCGCGATTTACCGTTTTGGCCCAGCGACGTTTTGAACATGAACGAGGATAGTGGTATTGTTCCGGATGTCGAAGAAGGAGGTACGAGTTTAAATGCAGTAGCCGGCATAGATGGGATTGGAACCGATAGTGCAGACGTTGACTTGATTATGGCGACAATGCGAAATCCTGAAAGGAGAGGGTATTTTGGACCCCGCAAAGATAGACCTCCATCGGAAGCATCACGAAGAGTGACGGAAGGGAGGATAAGAGGCCAAAGAAATGAAGTTGTAACAGAAACCCCAGAAGATGCAAATGAAGATCCTTTCCCTCCATTCAATCCAGAGAATGACGTTGTTGTTGGCCAATATGTAGCTCTTACTGTAGAGAGGACAGAAGTAAGAGAAGGGGTACCTTTTTTTTTAGGGAAGGTGCTTGAATTTGGTCAGGGAAGAAGGGCCTCGAAGATGAAGGTCCTGTGGTACTGGCCTACAATGGGATCTAGAGCACAGGACGAAGCAGGTAGTAACAGAGTGAGATACACAAACTGCTTGGAATCAACGTGGGAACCGTCTGGTGAGAACTTTTCGTGGATTGACAAGGAAGCCGCTATATATTCTTGGATGGATGTCCCTCGTCGAGGGAGAAGTGGTCACATTGTAGGTTCAAACATTACAATATATGGTGTACAAACAAAGAAGACAGTGATAATTCCCCATGATGCTAAACCACATCTTTTGGAATACATAGTGATGCAGATGGAGGACCTAGACGACGAACGTTTGTAGAATGATTTGAATATGTATCAGTAAAGCATTATATTTAGCAGTGTGCTTTTGACCTTCTAGTTCTAAATATGTAAACATGCACGAATGTGAAGTGCATAGTAACGTGCCTTCTAAATAGTGTGGAGTTGAAAGTGTAAAAGGTTTTCATGAAGTAATTATAAAGTGTAGAAGATTTGACAAACATTCATTGAACAATTTCCCTTACAAACAATGATTGATGTTATTGAAATTTTGCCCCCCCTCAATATTTCAAAGTGATTGTTTTGGATGGTGTAAAAGCCAAGTGCAATGTCACACCCCCCAAGTGCAAAAATGCCTAATTCGATGTTGTTGATGGACTTGGGTGCAAATCACGTTGATGACTCATTTTGGAAGAGTACAGTCACTACGGTGGTATTGACTTGGATATAAGTCATGTTGGTGACTTCAATATAAGTTGTGTAATAAAGCCTTGTGTTTTGTAGATTATGAGTTGAGCAGATTATAGACTAAAGTCAACAAGGGTTACAGGAAGAAAGAACTTTGTTTTTTGTTTTTCTTTTGAGAAGACAAAACTTTGTTTTTTTGTTTTTTTTGGAAACGAATGAAACAGAATTTCATTGCCAATAAAAATAGGCCACAAGTGGCCTAGTAGGAGGTAAGTGAGACGACACGCACCATAATGGTTAGACCACCTAGAGAAACAAGGGGAGAAACTCGCGCTCAGAAGCGCAGCGCAAAGAGAGGTTGCAGGGCTTCTTACGGCTGGCGAGGAGGGTGGTGGAGCTGCCCTTGTGCGTTGAGCTATCACAGAGACTCAAAGACAACGCTTGGTCTCAAGAACATCCAAACCGGCTATCTGCCTTCCATTCTCATGAAGAAGTTGAATTTGCACTGGCGTTTCTCGAAGTCGACCATCAGTTTCTATTGCATCTTGGTTGATCTCCATTTCTTGTTCACAATATTGGACAGAAAGAACTTAGAGCAACCTAACCGCTAATGTGCAGAACAGGGGCGCCAAACAAGGATTTGTTGTGGTTTGGCACGCTGCTATTTTGATTGAAGATTCCCGGCCCCACGAGAAGGCTTGCCAAACAGTCAAAAGGTGCACCATATTTCTCATTTTATTATTTAGAAAAGAATCTCTTCAAGTTTTGAAGAGAAGCTTTCAAAAGGTGGGATTCAACAGATTACTAAATAGCTTGGTGAGCCGCATTCAAGACTCCCTATTTGCCCGTGCCCTTGGCTGGGCATATTTTTGCACTTGGTATGAGTGCCATGGGACAATTTTTAAGCCACAGCCCGCCTATTGCTCGTGTTGAGTGCCTTTGGCGCCTTGCTTTGGGATTGCTCTTAGAGCATTGCCTTTGTAGGGCAATCAAATCCCCTCGGGAAATCTCTCATGATGGGCTCCAAATTGGATGGTATGCTGACGATTTAAGATCCCATAGCGTGGGGCAGCAAAATTGGCTCCCAAGACTATTTATTAGCTTTAGTGCATTGCTTCAACTATTATTGTTGTTGTTATTGCATTTCTTTAAATTAATTTTTTGAATAACAGTGATCAAGGTCGTTATTGGCTATAGCTTACCAAAATTGAATGCAAAGTGCTCAAATATCAATCAACGCCAAGCTCTTCAAATATTTTTGTCCATGCTTTGCTCCTATACCTTTAAAAAAATTGGGTGCACCCTGTGGCAAAACTTACTCTTCCAAAGTCACAGTAGGGAGTGTTTTGGAGATCGGGTCTGGAATGCGGAGTCCCATGAGGCTTCACGAACTAAGTCGTAGTAGCGATGCTCTTATATAGTGAATGCCTTTGACTCCCTAATGTTCATAGCAGATAGTTATTCAATATTGTATGAATGACTATTTGAAAGGAATAACTATGAAGCACAACAAACAAGAAGAATACAACTTATATTGTGCATTAGATAGTTGAGATTTGACTTATCATTAAGAAGGATTTAGAGGAAGGGTATGAAGAATTTAGTAAGGAGATGAAAATTTATTTATTTATTTTTAGCTTGTTTAACATGAACAAAAATGATACTCCCTCTAACCCTTAATGATCTATTAATTTATCTTAAATTTTTGTTTTAAAATGATCTTCTAGTGCTCTTCAATTTATTTGTTCCAAAAATGATCTTTTGGTTGCATGTTGTGATGTGGAAAGAAGAGGGTTGCATGCAATGGAATTGATTGAAGGGATCAATTAACATTGTGTGTGCAAACAATTGAGGTTCTCCACTATGTGTAATGTAAACAGTAGTCAATGAATGGAGTCGTTTTTGTTTTTTGCATGTCGTTGAATATTGCTCGATCAAGTGTTTGACTGAAGGAGATGAAGCTCTAAGCCTTTCTAGTAGGTAGAACCAATGCCACATATGGTCTTGGGCCCATACTAACTACCTATAAAATGGCAACCTCACACTCAACAATTAAATGTCCACCAGTGGTCGGCTTGAAAATGCTTGGAGAATTCCATTGTTCCATACTCAGAAACTACACTTTGAAAAGGGCTCCAAGACTCCAAGTTTCTTGACAAGAAGATTACACCAAAATCTATTTACCGTACGTGTAGCTCAATTTTGTAAATAACTCGGAAAACTTAGAAGATGTTGAAATTTAAAAAATTATTTACAACTATTTTTAAAAATCTAAAATATTTTTTTGAAAAAAATTCAAAAGAATAACATATTTAGTCATTTACGTATGATTAAAAAAGAATCAATCCAAAATTAGGAATTAGGAATGTTCTTATAAAGTGCCAAAAACAAAAATTTCCTATCTCTTTGCCGAATTATGGAATTGCGAAAACTAAATTATTTCAGCAGGATAGTGCCAAAACTGCCCTACATGTACGGTATAGCTCAAAATGGGTTTTTCAATGCTATTTAAAGCCTTAATCCAAAACATTTTGTCCAACCAAAAGATCATTTTGGAACAAGGGAATATTATCATTTTTTATTCTATGCATTTGAATTTGTAATTGTAATAATATATTCATATATAATATATTTAAAATATAGAAGAGATTTACCTTTGAAAGAACCACAAAACTCTTCTTTGATGAAGTAATGTAATACTTGAAGTGTAATCATTTTTATTCAATTTTTAATTTGTATAAATGTGTAAATTGGAGAAGATATATTATCATAATGCAAAAGAAGCATGTTAGATAAGCATTTACAATGGTAGAGCTTCTAATATGATTGCAAATGATTCCTTTTCATCAATTCTTTTCTCCATGTTAGTGAATCATTGACCTTAGTCCTTGTATATCCCAAAAGAGAATAATTTTACACTAATTGAGTTAATTGTGTAGTTTCAAGTCTAGAATTCAAAAAGCTATGACAATACACTCATTTATTCTATTAATTTAGAACTCAAACTTAACATCACTAAAAAAGTTTGTATTACTACCAAAATAATGTTAAAAATACAATATATAACATTTCAATTAAAAATAGTTTAAAGTTTAGAAAATTAGTACTATGACAAAAGCGTAATAAATTTATTATTTGAAAATTATCATAATTTAGTATAGTTTTAGTTTGCACTTGTTTTTAAAAATCTAAATTTTGGTAAAGTAGTTTCTAATGTTTATTTAGATATAAATCAAGCTTATTGCACAAGAAAGTTGTTTTTTCCAAAAAAGTGTCAATATTGAATTTGCACATCAAAATTTCAAAGGTTTGGAACACCTTAAACCAATCACAAGATGACACATGGTACTTTTGACAAAAGAACTCTCTATACGTGACAATCAAATTCATTATGAATTAAGTATCTTTTATTAGAAAGTGTCACATGCCATCTTTAGTTGTAATCGATTTAAAAAAACACAGACTTCTCAAAATCCTACTTTGAAATTCACTTTCAAAAATTCCATGCCAAAAATTGACCCTCATGTACGATATTTTATGTTGAAAATTGACCTTCACGTAGAATATATTGATTTGACCTATTAGTGATGGGAAAAATGAAGGCCACTGTAAATTGACCTCTTTATTGCCCCTGTGATTTATCCCTGCTAGAGAAAACATTGGAATTTTTATTTGCCACTCATGATAAAGTTTAGAAAAAATGATGCTCCGAATTAGGTAGGACAAGTGATAAAATATAAAAAAATGTGGCACAAATAGGGGGCATTTTTTACATTTATCTTTGGCAGGCGCATTAAAAAGGTCAATTCCCTGTGACCAAAAAAAATGAACTTCACCTACAAATTAGTGTCACCACACACAAAAAAAGAATTTTGTGGAAATTAGTATAATGTAGTGGTATTCAACTTGCACTAATTTAAAATATTGTGACTTTGATAAATTTGTTTTACACAAACAATATTAGGCCAAATCAATGTAATTTGGAGTCCTAATTTTCAAAAATGAAGAATTCAAAAAGGATTATCCAAATAAGAAACCCTAAAAATCCGTACCTTAAGTTAAATTGTTTGTTTTGTTTGTTAGGGTGAGATTTGGCATGGACCGCGGGTCCCCTAGTGGCGTTCTTAGTACAATCGGAAAGCGCTTAGCAAGGAGTGGTTCACAGCATGGTGTTGGGACCTACGGTGTGAAAGATATTGAATTTCGAAGTTTTTATGAGTTAAGAATTTAGAAAATTATTTTGACTTTTATTTATTTTGACTGTGGCAACGGCACAGGCGGGGCACACTGGTGAAAATGAAGTTTCCCCATTGGCGGTCCCCAATCGGCAGGCATGCCAATTGGGCAGCTTAGCCGCGGCCGGTTGAGTGTTCGTATTGCCATCAGACTCTTCTGTATTGCCCCTTCCGTCCCCCTTGCCCGTGCGTTGGGAGCTTCATTTGCCTTCCTCCCCACGGGAATCCTCGCTCTTTCGCTTGCCGAATCTCACCAAGCTCCACACTTTTGCGAAGTTTTGCAAAGAATTCACGCAGAGGAATTTTTCTCCTGGTTTTCTCGCTCAAATTTCGCCAATTTCCGTGCGTTCCAGCGAATTCGGGGATCCCAGCCATGAGTGATACAAGCAGCGGCAACGACTGGGAGCTCGTCACGGGCGCTCTTTCTTCCCACTCCTTGTCGGCATCGAGCTCCGCCGACGCCGCTGCTGGGGATTCAGGTGGCGATGGAGCTCGGGACCCAACTCCCGATGAATCGCTCGGTGAAGCTCCTGGTGAAGGTACGTATCCCTTTTTTCCATCACTTAAGCTTGAGCGTTTGATGTATATTGTATTGAGAGATTTCTGAATTCAAGGTGAGGCCGATTTTAGTAGAAGAAAGGGTGTGTTCTGATCTTGACGTCTAGGGTTGAAGAAATTTTGTGTGTGTGTGTGTTGTTCTTGGACAGGGGCTGCTGTGCTTTCGAACGTGCGTTCCGGCTACTTCGCTACCCCAACTTCTCCTTCGAAACCCTCGGAGTTGCTTACCAGTGAGGAATTGCCTGTGGCGAAACCGACACCAGCGGAGGATGGTGCGACTTTTGCTGCGGTGGAGGATATTCCCGCTAGTAAGCAGGTGGAAGAGATCGACTTTTCTCGTGGGATTCTGATGTCGGAGAGTTGCCATGAGTTGTCGAAGTTGGATTGGATGGAGCCTCGTTCGCCAGGTTGGTTTTGAGTTCGCATCCTGTTGAATTTTGTTACCGATTTTCTCGTTCGTGGAGTTCTTAGGGTTTGGGGATCACCTTTAGTTTGATCTTTTTGGATTTTGAGGTTTGTATTGGGGATCATGGGAAAAATTATAGGTACTGGGGTTGGTTTAGCAACTTTATCTCGTATCATTGCAACAGTATTTTAACCCTTGAAAGGATAAGAATGCGAAATGGACTGAAGTCCTGGGGGGCCGAGGGTCAAGCCAGATCCGAAATTATATGAATTTTGTTTTTGTTTTTGTTCTTGGTTGAAGAGCTGAACTGAAGATATGGGCCTGTTTGTGTAAGTTTATGAACTCTACACGGGACAGCCAGACAGCCAGACAGCCAGACTACAAATGGGGTCCCTGGTTTGATTTATTGACGTTAGGTTCTTATAAATACACTAGAATCCTCTCTACTTCAGATCCGACTTTGTCGCCTTCTTTATCTGCTGAGCAAACTGAAAATTCTTTAGGGTATGCGTGCACAAGAATCTTAAAATTAAAATGGAATACATGTGATTCCCTCAATAGCAGTTGCCCTCAAATACGTAAGAGCAGAGTATTTTCATCAATTCTGATACCATTTCAAAGATGTGGGCCAAGTATGAGCAGAGTTCGGAATATTTTTTGGAATGACATCTTCAGAAGCTTGTCAGGAGAATATGCTCGCATTCTTTCTATACTAAGGAATCGTTGATGAGAAACTGTTAAACTAATTTTTTGGTCTTGAAACCTTCTCTCGCAACTTGAATCTGACGTGGAAATGGTGTGAAAATTTTCCCAAGCTTGTGGCCATCCATGTGTGAAGCTTTCTAAATACGCAGCTGGGCACATTTTCGGGACACAATTCATACGTCAGGTTTCCGGTGTGTCTGATCAGTGCTGGTCGGAGTGCTCTTCGTGGGTTGGGCCAGTCCTACAAATGAAGAGTAATAATGTATAATATGGTTGTCTCGGTTTTGATTATCACAATGTTCTTACCCATTTTTTGCTTTGGGCGCAGGACATGAACTTCTAGAGTACGAAGGCAGTGGACTTGGAAGTAGTGCAAGCAATTCAGACTCACATGCTCCTGAAACCAAGGACGGGCTGGAACCTAATTCACAGCAAGTGGGGCCTTTATTAGGTTCATGCGTGTCTGCTCCATTCTCTCCATCTATTGTCAGTAGAGACAATTCGTTTCGGCTGAATCTCACTGATGAGATGGTAGGTGATATCACATCTCAGCGTGAAGGTGAGCCAGATACATTTGCAAGTGCGGAGCATGAGATGCTTTTGGTACACTCAGCTTTCGCATCTCCAGACTCATTTTCAGGTGAGTCATTAGCACGTGTGAGAGTGTTTGTTGTTTCCATAATATTTTAGGATTAGAGAAACTAGGATTTTCGTTAAAAGTCAGATTGTTTTAGGAACTTTCGTAATGATCATAGGGAGTGAATACTGTGACCATAATCGGAAGACCTCCCTATGAACTGTTGGGAAGGTTCTCTTCATGTTTTCTAAAATTTCCCAAAACAGTCTTATTGTAGTGAAAACCTTGTTAAGATGCGATCTAGATAAAAAGTAACATCAAAATCCTGAGAATGAGAACATATTTAAGAACGTTGATAATTTGTCTGAATATTATCAATGCTGCATTTTTCCATCTTGCACGTTGAGAAAAACGGCTGACTGGGCAGCGGAGCTTGAAAAAATACCCGTTCTTTTCTTTCTTTTTTTCTTTCTCTTTCTTTCTTGGAGAGAAAGCTTGCCCTCTGACCAATGTTGTCTAATTGCACAGCTGGTATGGATAAGATGGGTGTTCCTCTTGAAGGGAGTGCAGAGTCTGCTGCTCTTGGACAGGATCGTGCTTCTGAAATCTGGTGGAACAAGCAAGCTGCCTTGCGGGGCGTGCATGGTCGCCAAGCGAATACATACTGGTCCATTGCTCTAGCTGCTGCTGTGATGGGTCTCGTTATCCTCGGACATCGATGGCAGTACGAGCGACGTCAAAACCAGCAGCTGCGGTTGCGCCTCCATCTAAAGGAAGAGGTAATTTTCTTGATCCCATAGCATCCTATTGAAATCATTATTATTAGCTAAAAATTTCCTAATTGGATTGTCCTACCAAGGCACTAAGGGTTTTGTTTCATATTTTCGTTCTCCAGTGTCGTTCTAATGGCATGTTCTGGAACATGTTTGCTATTCCAGAGATTTCCCCTTAGGTACTAGAGGACGTAATGTCACTTTATATTGTTCAGGAGGACTTTGATGTAATGATCATTGTCACCTCACTTGCAAGGCCCTTGTTTCATGGAGACAGAGGGACTGATCGATAATGTTATGCGTATTCTTACTGTGATGTTTAGTCTGCTTCATTGCCGACTTGATGTTAATGTTGATGTGTTGCTAGGCTGATATTAGCTGTCATTCCGTTTAAGGTAGGCTTATACTTGGCTGTCATTAGCTATCACATGTCGGTCTGCAGTTCTTAGTTGTGACAATTCAGTAGAGTTTGTAGTTTGGTTTGCTTCCGTCAGCTAAAATGACTGTCACCACTTTTCGCAGGCATTTCTTTTCTTTTACTTCACAATTTCCCTTGATCCAAAATTCATGATTTTTTAAAGGTTACACATGTTCATGTTTCGAAAGCATGTGACTAAGCTAGCTTCTTGTGCATGAAATTTGATGCCGTAAGGAATGCGTAATATCCACTCGAGCCAGGGTCAAGCTGGAAGTTGTGGATATTTGATAAGCATGTTTTTACCAGGAGAATTGGTTCTCTTATTTTATTTGATAATGATTAGTAGGTCTTAATAATACTGAGAATTATCAAATATCTGAATTTTGGTATATCTTTCTGAAATTGTTGTTAATCTTCTTGAGTGAACTATCAGTATATCAATTGCAGCATGTTTGCGGTTCCTGCAGTATGATGTTAAGCTAAAAGTTGACCATGGTGTATTTAATGGAACTGCAGAAAATAGGTCAGCTTGTTTTACAACTAGCCCGCATGAAGGAGATGTTGTCAGGTCGTCGTCGGGTGCCCGTTCTGCGATCCAGCTCCTACTTCAATGGCTCTTTTGAGCGCTATTAGCCTAGTGACCTCTTGTCCTGTGAGGTTCTTGCGAGATTATGACGAGAAACAGCTCCTAGAGCTCCAGCTCCTTCACGTACCCTCTATGTGTAGGTCCTTTGTATATGTTGTCAAATATTAGGTTCATAGGTTCATAGGTCAAACTAAGGTAGAGGATACTATGTGCGCCTCTTTAATATATGTATGGGTGTGGATTTTGGGGTGATATGTAGAGCTGTGGAGAGGTCTTTGTTTACAAGAGCCAAATGTGTTCAGATCAAACTTTTTTCATTAAGTATGAATTTCTTATGCAATTTTAAAAGTGGGAGGTTGTAGGTCACTGTAAGTGACAGTAGACAACCCCAATTACATTTAACTTAGTCATGCTTACACCATTTGCTAATAAGTCCAATCAAGTGTACATAATTGAGGGGTTGTTTATAACAGGGGTCTGTATTGGAGCTGATTTTAGTATCTTCTCCCTTGTATGGACATTCACATCTTGTGATTGCTACGAATGCTTTCGTAGACTTTAACGAGATATTGTTGCCTACTGCAAGGTAAGGTACTTGAAGGAGGCTTAGTTTGAGATTACCGTAACGAAGCTGATGATCAACTTCAGCGGTGATCATTTACATGGAAGACTAGAAATTTCAATGCTTTTGTACCGGTAGTCTTTAATCCAATGCTTTTGTACCGTAGTCTTTAATCCTGGAAGGACAGGCTGGGCACTGTGGAAATCATCCTTTTGCATACCATGTGAATCATTTGCTTAAAAAAATTGAGAGCACTCATTGGAGGTCAAACTACTATGCAAGACCTCCCCTTTTCTCACAAAATTCCAAGGATGAACATCTATGCTTTTGTTTAACAGAGACGGATTCTTTGCCATCCATAGGACAATTAGTGTCTATTAGTGGTATAGAGTTAATCTTGAAAAGATGGGTCTATAATCATGGATTCTAGCTTCAAAATCTTTCACTTTTTGATACCATTTTACAGTTGTATTTGAATGATTTTGAAACTTTTTCATTCAAACGACTATACCACAAGCATCAATGGCCAAAGTTCAAAAGTAGATATATAAAAGTTGTAGTATGTGATATATGAAACATGACTATGAAATTTTGAAGAAAAAATTAGTTTGTAATTTGAAAGAAAACTAATTTCACAAAGAGTATAGGTTGCAAGATGAACCATTTGGCAATTGAGAATCCTGAATTTTCAAGAAAAAAATTGTAAATTTTTAAATGTGTATGATTATGCTATGAATTTTTGAAGCATACTATGAATTTATGAAATTAACTTCATGATGTAATGTAAGCCAATTCAACATCCATGTACACAATTGGAACATTTCAAATTAGTTACACCTAAACATTTCGAAGACTGGGTTTCACCTCAAATCCGTTTCAAATACTTCCATCTTGACCTTGCAAAGACATTGCAAACCCAAAAGGTCCAGTAGATAGCGGCTATATAAACAAAGAATGATTACTATTGGTTTAGTAATCAAAGTATTTTGGTGACTAACTTGGTCATGGGGCTACATCCTCAGCCAGTGTTAAGGTAGGCAAGCCTATTACCACCTTGATTTGCAATCTGAATATATTGGAACCAATTCTAAGAAGGGCATATACTTTTCAAAGGTGTGCGCATGTTTCACAAATCAAACTCAAGTGGAATTATAATTTTCTAATCAAAATTGTAATTTATGTGCGTTTTTGAAATGTCAATACTAAAATTACAAAACCGCTTGTAGACTGGAGTCATAAACACCATAGCAACAACCCATAACCACCCTTTCATATACCTATTAGCACATAAGTATGGACCAATGAAAGATTGATACAATTATCCTTTACAATATTAATGCTCTGATTTTGTTAAGAAAGTGAATGGAATTGGATGAATGTTATGACGGAAATGGGGCCAAAAAGAGGATGGTGGAAATAGGAAGCTGGCGATATTAGGCTGGTTTACCTTACATGAGCTTTCATATCATCAGAACAGAACCCATATTGCTTGTGGCTCAGGTAGCTGTCAGGTATATATAGTGTAGCTGAACCTCTTCCTTTCGTCTCTTCGGAGACATCTGATAAAATTGGAACGATACAGAGAAGATTAGCATGGCCCCTGCGCAAGGATGACACGCACAAATCGAGAAATGGTCCAAATTTTTTTGCTCTTCCTCTCCGCCACCACGTTCTATCAATCCTCAATCCTGTCACTCTTGCAGCTTCAGTTTTTCGCAATTTTTCATTGCTGTCGTACTTCATGCACTCAAACTTCTTCTTCTTCCTCTGATTTACGCATTCGGTTTTGCGGAATGCTGGCGTGCAGTGACGAAGATCTTGTAATGGTCCGCATTCTCGATGCTGCGAGGTTCAGCTGTCCTTGAAAAGTATTTGCTCTTTTTTTTTTCACTCGTGAACTCGCCAGAATTAACAAGTGGTTCCTGTTCGGATCTATTGATTTTGAAACCCTAAAACACGCTCCATCACCAAAGATTGGATTAGGCTTCCCACCGAACCCTCGTGCTAGCGCTTGTTTAAACTCTGTGATTCTTCATCTTGTATGAAGCTCCGTGGGAGGATAAGAGCTGTGGTTCCCGAAGCTGGGAACCTTTTAGGGTTGGGATCCCGTTTAGGATTTAACTAGGGCAGGCCCGGAGCCCCACAGGTCGTCTGTCTTCAGCATTGGCTTGAGTGGTCACACAGAACTTGAGTGGTCATTGCTGCTACGGATGGCAAAGAAGCTTACCAGTATCGGAATTTTTCCGGCATTGGCTCATTCTGCTGGCAGTCGTTTTATGAAGGTGGGTTTGGTTGTGATTTAAGGTTTAGGGTTTATCGTGAAACTGATTGCGAGATTGATTGTGAGATTCATAGGAATTGTGAGATTCATAGGAATTGTGAGATTCATAGGAATTGTGAGATTTGATGTCGTTGATTTTGCTGTCAAGTTCTCTTGCACATACAGAAGTGAGTGAATTTGACAGCGAACAGAGATTCTCGTGTCTGACTAGTTTGTATCCGAGATTCGAGCTTCTTCAGCAATTTACAGTTAGATGTAGTAATAGGTTTTGAATTCCACGCTATGTCATGACAATGATTTCTTCTCTTGCCCCTTTTTAATCCGATGTCTTCGATGGTACACTATATTTTTTGTGCAGGTAGAAGAGAGGGGCGGCATTTTGTGCTATCGCAGAATCTTAATGTTTGAGGGCCTTCCTGGAACATCGATGTAGTTTGAGGTTTGATTAGCAGGCAGGTATATCTTGGCTATTAAGCCCTGGATACTCCTTTTGGCTGAATGGGATGTTATGGGCTCTTAGCTGATCTTTTCACGAAGCCGTGTCTCCTCAGTACTAGGTCATCTATTTCTTTATGCCAACCGAGTAAAGCTTTGTCTCGAAAGATGGCAAAAATTTCAATTCTCAGCGATACTTCCAAGGCAGGCGCAGGACTGAAGCCCGTGTATAACATACCGAAGATGTCAACGGACGACACCCTCTCTGTAAGTTCCGAACTAGTTGAGGAGCGTTTAGAGGTGCAATCCGATGCTTACAATGAGAACGGTGTGGTTGGGGATGACTGCACCAGCACCAGCTTCAAGCCCCGCCGGGCATTTTGCCACACATGCCGAAAAGCGCAGTCGCTGTGCATTTGTGTTCGAATCAAGACAATTGTCGACAACAAAGTTGGCATCACCATTCTCCAACACCCAGAGGAGAAGGACCATCACTTGGGAACTGCACGGATTGCTGCCTTGAGCCTTCGTAACATCGAAGTATTGTCTATTCCCGAGGCGGAGGGAAGCTCTTCGTTTCGAATTCGGGACAAAGTTCCAGGCTCCAAACGCAGCATTACTGGAAGGGTTGGCAACAAAGGCAGGAAAAAGTTCCCGACTCTGACATCAGACCTTGGGGAGGGGGGAACTCCTGACCAGGTAACTGCAAACTCCTCTGACATTCCTTCGTGGATGAATTTGCCTCCTGGAGCTGGACTGCTGTTTCCGAGTGACAAGGCCATTAATCTCGTACCTGAGCTTTGTGAGGGAAACGAGTGCCCAACTCACTTGATTGTGTTGGATGGGACTTGGTCCAAGGCCAAGCGGATTTACTTTGAGAATCTCTGGCTTCACAAGCTGCAGCACTACAATTTGCTTCCCTCAGAACCAAGTATGTATGGCTCTGTGAGACGGGAACCTAAAATAGGTTGTTTGTCAACTGTGGAGAGCATTGTGTGTGCGTTGAAAATGCTGGAGCCGGATACAGTTGGCCTGGATTCTCTTTTAGAAGTTTTTGACACTATGATTGAGGATGCTAAGGGGTTTCAAGCCCAGACCGTACTCAAGTATAGGCGGGGCGAGGAACCAAAACCCTAAACATCAAGGGCAGTTTTATTGTGAAATTTATTAGGTGGCTCTCTCGCTGTTTTCTATGATTTTTTCGGGATCAGTTATAGCTCGTGAATAAATTTGCTGCTGTCCATTTTGGATGAAGCCTTCTTGTTGAAATCTACCAGGCTTCTGCTGATGAGGTTCACGTTTCTATCTGTGTTTCGGGTCTTCAATGAGTTTTTTGATCGTAGTTTATCCTCACCAAAAGCTAGACACGAAACATGTGATGCCGGCAGGGCTGCACTGATCTTGCAGTTGGTGTGAATTCCAAGAAAAAAATTTGAGTTACTGTTATCATAAGAATGGGTCATTGGTACAGCTGAGTGTCAAACCATAGCAATACTAACTTATCTTCTACAAATGTTCCCACAATCACATAAGAATACATGTCACCTACGTTACCACCTCTCATCTATTCTTACTTTTGCTTGAACTTAAGAGGATGTGGTGACTGGCTAAGCGTCTATGCCACTGATTTTTAAATGCAAATAGGGTTGTCTACTACACTAATAGTGGTCTTCAACTTACCACTTTGAAATTGCATAAGCAACAATTCATACAGAAATAAAAATTTGCTTTCAACTCCTACACCCATGAATCTCTCCACAGCTCTTTAGCAGTCTCCCAAAATTAATCGTAGAGATCGGTTAAATGTTTAAAGTGACACAAATAGCATCCTCTACCAAATGCCTCACAAGTTGGGTCCACAGACAATTAAATGTAGGATATGGGAGACCTGCACGATTTCAGTTGTACCGAGCTGGTGTCCACAGCCGTTAACCCCTAAATGCCCAAGGCCTGTTTTGGACTTCCTGGAATTTGTTCTAAATTGAACAAAATGCCAACATTTTGATAAGTTGTATCAATTTTTTTTGAATTGTAACCGTACAAATTCAAACTAGACATGTTAGAGATCTCATAGGAAAAGAAAACACAACAATACCACTTATGGAGTGAAAGATTATAATGTTTGACCATGAGGGTGCTAAAATTGCAAACAAATTTCAATCTTCTTTACACAAATCAAATCTAAAAAGTTGGTGACCAAAAAAATATGAGGTTAAAGGGCCTAACTTGTATATCCCCGATCACTTTATGACTTCTTAAAATCTACTCCACAATTTTTTTAAATGAATTTTGAATGTGATTTTTTCTCCAAGATCTAGTGTATTTGAGGCTCATTTCCAAGAGCTCTCAACACTACAGGAAGTCAAGATTGCATGGGTACCCTTGTACAAAATCATAAATAGAAAAATCACTATTATTTATTTTCAAGATTGGATTTTTGTAGCTAAAACTAGACTTCAAGAAGAACTTTCTAAAAATATAACCTACTAAAAATAGCAACTTGGTTAGGTTTTATTTAACTTCAAAGTTTTGCAAACACCACATTTGGGTGCCTTGGGCATTTAGGGGTTAACAAGTCTTATTTTCAGCAGCTAGAGAACAACAGATGAGCGGGGAGGAAGTCACCTCACCATGCCCAAGGATAACCTTTGCCATTGAATTTTTTTTTTTTTTGATTCACTCTAAACTGATAGAAAAGAGTATCAACATCCCAAAACCATTGATGTCTTTATATATAAGGTAACTACACCTAAAATTGACCGAATAAGCAATTCAGCATGGTTCCCATTATTATATTGAAAAATCTTTTGTGGGGTCTTGTTGGTAGTCAAAAGGGGATTCTAAATTCTCTTAGAATGCATTTTTTGGACACCACATGAATAAACTATGAGGATTCAAAGTGCTGAAAATAGGTCTTTCTAAAATCAATCCTGAACTCTCATGAATAGGGGGAGTACATTTTAGGTGAAAATTTATAGAGGTTTGACTTTAGAAATTAGGTGTAGTAGCTATATATAATATGAATCATTGATTGTCTCCTCTCCAAGGCAACCTAATTGATTGATGGGTTGAAATCTAAGCAAGCCATGTTAAGGTAAAATGTGTCTAAAATGCGACCTTGTTGCAAAACCAACCTATCAAGATTCTCACTCAAAATGCTCAAAACACCTTTTGAGTATTAGAGCTTGGGGTCAATTTTGGATAAATATATTATCAACATTATAAAGAGTGTTTAGCGTGTTTCAGTTGAGTAAGCTATGTTAAGGTAAAATGTTTCTAAAATGCGACCTTATTGCAAAACCAACCTATCAATATTCTCACTCAAATTCTCAATAAACCTTTTGAGCACTAGAGCTTCAGGTTGATTTTGGATAAACTTATTATCAATATTATAAAGATTGTTTAGTATGATCAAAAAACACAAGCTAAAATATAGTGGAATCATCTTTCAATTGCCAACTCAATCTAGCAAAACCTCAGATATTTAAGTGATAAGAATCATGTACGGATGCTTATTTTGATGTTGTTGATGCTTATTCAATACACATTTGAATACAAAATGCCATATGATGAGCTTTATAACTTAGATAATCATACTACTAAAATCACAACAACCTCTAAAATATCACAATTCGATTTTGAATAATATTATAGAAATTCAATTGCTTTTGTAATAGCCATAGGATACTTTCTACTATATATTATGTATTTGTTTTGTGAAACATTTGAAAATCAAACGGATACTTCTAAAAGAATTTCAAAGAAACTTTTCAAACAACAAAACTATAGATAAATTCCATGTCTTTTTATACTACTATAACTCCCTCTGTAATATCACAAATGCTACCATTAATAATAGGGGCTCATGCTTGCCGTACTACGCATTCATTGTATCACATATTAGTAAAATTTTAATATATTTGAATAGAATGCATGATAATGATTTCAATAAGTCTTTGAAATAATTAATTTTAATATTTTGTAAAAATATTTTCAATCATGCATACATAATATTTTCATACAATGTTATATTACAGAAATGGAGTAGTAGTTTGCAATCACCTCTATAATATCACTTTTACAGCTTTTATGATTTCAAAATTCTATTGCTACTACCAAATGATTTGAAAAATTTATTCAATTGAAGGGATTTTGGATTTCACAAAAATTAAGTTATTCAAGAAGTTTTTGAAATTTACAAGTTTTTCTTTTCAATTCACCAAGTTTTTGGGTTGCCATTGTTCGTAACAATTGAGTCCACTTTTGAATGCATTACAATAAATGTGTATCTTTTACAGTATTCACCATTGCATATATGTCATTCATCATTCAATAAATTTCTATTGTACATTTCAATATATTCTTACTTATAAACAAAATTATACAAAGATTTTAGTGATTTTTATTTGAAGAATTATTGAAATTTTTGTTCTGCATTTTATCTAATACATAGAAATTCTAATAAAATTCTAATGATGAATGCGTAGCATAGCAAGCGCCAACTGCTAGGATACTTTCTATTATATATTATGTATTTGTTTCGTGAAATATTTGAAAATCAAATGGATATTTCTAAAAGAATTTCAAAGAAACTTTTCAAACAACAAAACTATAGATAAATTCCATGTCTTTTTAAAATGTGATATTAAAGAATAAAGAAGCACCAACCGCTAGCATTGCTCTACATAGTCAAATGTGAAGATTCTACAATAGAAACTCTCTAAGCTGATTGGTCCTAGACCGCTCTGACAAATTGGTTTGTAGAGGTGTATTGACTTCTAGAAGGTAATTTTTAGTCACAACCTTTGTTATATGGCCCAGTCCGGGACCGGTCTAACATGATTGGTTGACGGAGGTTTATCTACTTACAAAGGTTCAATTTAGAGAGGTTCTACTGTACTTACATTATTCACTAGATTAATTTATTCTTGTTGCAATGTTTTCATCTTTGCAAAGGTTATTTTGTAAAAATTATGATATAAAGATTTTCTTTAATTACTTTATATTGCACTATATAAATTTTTTCAAAGAATATTGTATGAGGATGTCAATATTTTCATTTAAAGATTATACATACTTTATTTATCTACATTCTATCACATGAAAAATTGATGAAACTAATATATTTAATGCATAGCAAAGCAAGCGCCAATTGGTAGTGTGGATATAAAATTTGATTACAAGAAAAGATATAGTTGAGTCAAAAATAATAATAAACATCACATTTACTTTCATTTTCACCTATGAAAATTTTAAAAATAATCAAGTTTAACTTTAAAGTGTGCATTTCGTTAATATTTTTACTATAGCCATTTATTGCATTTTATTTAGTTTACCATAGAGTTTGGAAGCTCTTTAGACTATATATGCTTATTAACCCTAGAAGGACGTTGAGGTGAAAAAGTGTCTAATGGATGACTTTAAAGATTACCAATGGATGAAGAATATGCCTATTGTTTCAAAAATCAAATCATTTGTGGCAAAGTATCTAGGTGATAGATCTTGTCTTTTTAGGATTAAATCCTTTGTAAAATTTCATAGGACTAGTAATTGAATATGAAATGCAAGTGGAAAGTAAACTTCAAATACAAATAAATTAAACAAATTTATTAAAATTAGGATTTCATAAATCATCCTTTTTATTTTCAAATATTTAGAGTAGAAAAAAATCACATGGTTACTAATAATAAATGTAGATATGAATTCCTTCACTTTATTTTTCCATTTAAAAATCTTCCAAATCTGTACAAAATAAATTTAGTTGTATTTCAAATTGCAACCTATAAAATCTTGACATCATTCAATAAGTCATCCTTCCTATCCTTGATTTTATGAAAATTCTCCAAATGCTTTTTAAATTGACATCTTCTTAATTTTATATTAATTTTGTATGTTTTTCAATATATTTACTTTGATTTCTTACAAATTTTGATTACAATAGGTTTTAGTTGGTGTATGTCATGAACCTAGATGATATTTTCATGGAATGAAGGATTAGTAGATGAAATAGTTGATAAATGAACTTTACTCTAATTATATGGTAAGTATACAAATGGAAGATCAATTAGAGATAGATATCTCCAAATAATTATCTTACATTTGAATTAGAAAACTTCCATAACATTTAGTAGCAGTTGGGTATTGTAATCTTACAACCGGCCAATTTGAGCCATCCACAATTTTTCTTACAATGTGAAATATAATTGGTATATTTTGGTAAGCATAATTATCACTCAATCATCATGCAATTCCAATCGAGTATACCAAATTTTGTTTTGTAAAATAAACAAAATTCCATTTTTGGTGAATTTTCAAAGTCAATTTTCATAGTTTTACATGATATTTTATTGAGAACAATTGGTGATGAATTTTTTTAGTTCAATTGCATAGATATGTGTGAAGCATCCATATGCATATCTTTCAAATTAGAAAACACTCCATTACAATTTTTAAATGTAAAATGTAATCTAGGAAGATTTCAACGTTGGAGTGACAATGCCCAAATTTTGTGAAACAGATATTCCTATATTTTAACTATATTTTGGCAAAGTAATTGTAGCAATATGTTGAAATGTACAAAATTATTCATAATAGGCGGGTCAAATAGAAAAAACTAATTATAATAAAGAAATATCTATTTTACAAAACTTGGGCACTGTCGCTCCAACATTGAATCCTTCCTAGATTACATTTTTGTTACTTAATGGAGTGTTTTATAATTTGAAAGATGTGCTTATGGATGTTCCCCACACATCTATGCAATTGAATTAAAAAAATTCATCATCAATTGTTCTCAATAAAATATCATGTAAAACTATGAAAACTGGCTTTGAAAATTCACCAAAAATGGAATTTTGCTTTTTTTCAAATTCGAAATTTGGTATGCTTGATTGGAATTGCATGAAGATTGATTGATAATTATGCAAGATGAAAAATTCAAATTCTTTTTCTATGATATGCAAAAATCTTTGAATGGTTCAAATCAGCCGCTTGTAAGATTATAGTACCCGACTGTACAGTCAAGTTCTTGGAAAATTGATCACCTTCAATTTAACCCCTAAAGTCCTACTGTCCCCTCGGGAGACAAATAAAATTTTGGGCAGGTACCTACGGGCTCAATTTTTAGTGAAACTTTTTGAAACTTTTCCATTAAACAGAAAAAATGATTAGCTTTGTGGGAATATAATTTTATTTCAATTGGTGCCCGGGAGCAAAAGTTATACCACAAAAAGCCTCAAATTGAACTCGGCGGGCAGCACAAATAATTTTGCAAAAAGTCAAAATAAATTAAAAAAAAAATTCTCTGAAACTTTATATTTTTGTCTACATGTGAAGCTTTGATTCATTCTATTTGGACTAATAATGGGCAAGTTATGGACAATCTTGTTTTTTGGGCAATCTAAGCATCTTTCTGAAAAAATAACTTGTAGGATTCATTTCTAAATGCAATTTTTACAATTTTTTACAGTTTCTTTTTTGAGAATGTTGTGTTCACTTGCTAAAACAATTTCATTATTGGGATTATTGTATTTCAATCCCATCTAAGAGCTATTAACGATTTAGTTTTGTTTTTTCAATCTTGGCTCCACTTCTACTTAACAATTTTTTAAGGAATGAAAATCAAGTGTGTGTTTTTTGAAAAAAATTTGGTAAAGTTTCAACTCACATCTTCAACATAAATTTTTTTTAATTCAAAGTCTGTAGTGCAAAAAATTTCCACAAGTGGCAGTCAAAGTCATCTGAAATTGCAAGTCAGTGTTCAAAAAAACTTTCTTTTTCAACTTTGAATACTAATATCTTCCAATCTATATGGTCAAACTTCATGAAATTTTTACCATATGATCTTTGACAAGTGAAATACAAGATCCTATGATTACATTCTAAAAAAATGTTTTTTTTGTATTTTTGGGTGAACGCAACCAAAATGGCAATTTTGAGTGGTTTTTGATTAAAAAAATGGCCTTGGGGACTTTGGGGTTAAACAATACACAAAAAAACAACTTTAAACAAAATGACAATCAATTCATTGAGGTCAATAATTTTGATCTTTGAATTCAATTGCTTGGTAAGCCATTCTTGTTTTGTGATATGGAATTAGAAGACAACTCTTTATGTACACATGGGGTCGTAGGAGGTAGAACAACCCATGTGGGATATGTGATTTAGAATTTGTAGTTTCTCAACCACTCATAATTAAGTTCAAAGTAGGAATTGTGTTAAAACTATAATTTCAGACCTCATTTAGGCATAGTAGTTAACTTTTTTCAAAATACTTTGAACTAAAATAAGTTAGTAAATCAAGTTACGTTTCATCTCCAAAAATCCGTTTGAGATTTCAATATTCCACTCAAAAGTTATAGACAAATTTCATAGAGGGGTTGGAAAGGATTTTCTTTTGACATTTTCATACATCCTCTCTGAAATTTGTCCCTAACTTTTGATAATGATTAGGAAATAACTTTAAATAATGATTGGGATAAAAATTATTGAGTGACCGAAATTAGAAGAGTCTAGTTATTGGCCATGGGTCCAAAGCACTTTTGCCTCCCAAAATTCATAGTAATTTCAGTTCAAGCGATAAAATTATCAAACTTTTTGCAATCCTTGTCATTTCTATTGATGTACCTCTGAAAAATATTTGTTGTGCCTTCACTACTCCAGATTATGTTGGAATTCCTTATTTGGTTAGTTATAGGTGGCTCTACCTTATATTTTGTCCTAGAATTAGCCAAAAAAATGGAGCACACCATAAATGTATTGCCATTGTTTTGGTCCTGAAGCTTACATTAATAATATGTAGATGAAACTTGTAGATGAGGACTCCAAAGAATAAAAGGCAGTCTTACTGAATGCTAATGAATGTTATGGAGGACAAGTAATCACCCCCAGTCCTTTTGAATCTAATATACTTGTCCTCTAGATCAAATTTTTATTTTCAATTTTGAAAAACATCCCTAGTACTTTTGATCAAAATTCAAATCTGCAAAAGTAAATTAGACTAAGTCTATGAAAATGTGTTGAAAAAATTTCAGCCCATTAGACCATGTCGATTGAAAGATTATAATGTTTGAAGTGAGAAAAAAAACTTTTTTTCATTTCAGCAGACTTCGAGCCCTTTTAGAGTAAACTTTTTGCTCTTGATGAATTTGAGTCTCTCTACCATTGAGATCTAAACCTTGTTAGGTACATTCATGCACAATTATAGAAGCAAATATAGAATCTAGCTCATTCTAAATTACTCTGCGATGTAATGAGGTTAAGTAAACTGGCAATACAATAGTCGTTTTTTGATGATTTCTTGTATATTTAGGAAATTTTTTATTTGAAATCCAAACAAGAATAAGTTAGAAAAAACATTTGGAATATATAAAAAAAAATTCAAGAACTTTGACTTTGCAAATTGCAAGATAATAGGGCTTGAAGTTAAGAGAAAATGTTTTTTTTTTCAAAACTACCCCAACATAGCTAACAAAGTTTAATTCCTCTTAGAATGTGGTTTGAAAACAAAATTTCTTTTGAACAATTTTATGCCATATTTTACTAGTTACATAGATGCCAAATTTCAAAAGTTGATGAAGATTTTAGCAAAAGATGCCTAAATTGCTTTCCAAATTTTTCTAAGTAGCATAATTTAATAACTTATGGTTTGGATACTCAATTGGAAAAAAAATTATAATCGCACTAAGGGGTTACACAAAATTATACATCCACTAAATTCAAAGACAAGTTGCTAGGGACATTTTCAAACATCTTCTTAGAATTTTGTCCTTATCGTTTGATTGGAAGCTCAAATTCTCAAAGGTTTTTGGAGATGGAAGTTAGTTCCTAAAGATTTTTGACTATGTTTTCACCAAAACTGCTCCAAAATTGCCATTTCTAATATAAGTACCAAATTTTAGAAAAAAAAATTTGGACATATGTAACTGTAGGATCTTGTAGTACACTAGTTCAAGATGTTGTGGAAAAAATTTCAGAAATTTCCACCTTGAGGATAGCAAGATAGTACCTTGTGGTTTGCAGGATAGTACCTTGTGAATTGACAAATATCCTTTTTTTTGTCCTTGCAAAAATCCGGATAACTGCACTTGATAAGATCACATTTGTATGAAAAAATTTCCAAAATGGTGGTCACTCTTTGCATTCATTCTTCAAGGCAAGTTGACTACATGCTTAAGAAGTTTCAAATAATTTGGAATTGTAAAACGTACAGGAAAAAAATAGTAAGTAGAAAGAAGTAGAGAATTATTCAAAATACTAAATTGTTAACCATTTATGTAAGGGATTGAAAAATGCCAATTCCAATGGTTGTAATGTTGTAATAAACCATGCACACCTAATGGCTTTATTTTTTTTCAAAAATATTGAAAATTGAGTTAAATAAAGGACTTCAAAGTTTATTTTAGAGTAGAGATTTCATAACTACCCGTAAACTACGTCAAACTAAAACTCCTCATAACTTTCATCTCATTAATCAAAATGGAACAATTCAAAGCTTTCCGCGTATATATAAATCTAGTGAACCAATTTCAAACTTTTATTTTTTGTTAAAGTGATTTTTAAAGAAGTTTTTGGGTTGCCCAAGCTGCCCGCCGAATGTTGAAAATTATATATCATGCAATAATGTTTAATTGTATAGTTAAAATTTATAAAATTTGTTGTGCCTTGAAGCTACTCCTTGGAAAAATGTTTTGTTAAATTTTCAAAGAAAAAAAAATAAAAAATCCATTCATAGTGAGCTGCCCAAAATTGCTATGTTGCCAAAAGAAACGCAGTTTGGTCCTTTTGAGGCTAATTTGATTTTCTAACTTTTTTTTGTTCAAGGTTTTTGGAAAAAGTTAGTTTGATATGACAAAATGAGGCCTGAAATTCAACTTTGAACACAATTCCTACTTTCACTTAACTATAAGTAATTGAGCTGCTAGTATTTCTAAATTATATATCCCACATGCGGTGTTTTGCCTCCTACCGCCCTATTTTATAAAGAGATTTTCTTCTCATTTCTATATACACAAAATAAGTGAAGCTATGTGAGATAGTTGCCAAATATTTTGGTTTCTTTGAATTTAATGTTGGAATTTTCTAAAACTATATATTACAAAACAGTGGTACATTTTGAAAATGGAAGGGAATGTGATCTAGGGTCAATGATCCATGATGAGTTAGGATAGCTAGCCTAGACTCGTCTTCCTCCCATACCAAGTCCAATATACCCACTTGCCTTTTACTTTAGCTTGGCCAAAGATTGATCAAGCTTGCCAAAGCTTGATATTTGGGCCTTTTTTTCTCTCCTCTAGGGCTAGCTAAAACCTAAAACTCTACCACACATTTTGAAAAAACCACCATATTTGCAAGCCATAAATTATTGAAATAAGGGCTTTTGTATGAGAGTTTCTTGAAGCTAGTTCCATACTGGAATTTCTGTGTACATATTTCCCAAATTAAAATGCTATGAATTTTTTTGAATATGTGGCCAACTGTATCACAAAAAGAAAGCAACAAAGTTCAAGAAAAAAATGGAAAATTAACTTGTGCAAAAGCCTCCATGAATAAAAGCTGTCCGGGCTTTGGATGCCTGGAAAAAAAATCTACTTCAAACACTAAAATCTTGCAATTTTGTTTAGTCAAAACCTCTCATTTTTTACTACAACATAATGAAGTAGTCTACCACTAGATCTTACAATAAGATGCAACAACATTTCATTTTGTCATTTTTGGAAGGACTTTGCCATCAAAATGACCCATTTTTAGTGCTTTTTGGTGAGGCATAGTCAAAGAACTTTAGAAGTTAATCCCTAAAGTTCCATGACTATGTTTTCACCAAAAAATGCTCAAAAACTACAATTTTAAGTACACATATCTAATTTTTGAAAAACAACTTTCTTTGACTCATGTAACCGTAGGATATGGTAAACAATTTAGAAATTTCCACCACGTGGATTGCAAGATATAAGTATTCAAATTTACTGAAACCATTTTTTTGGCCCTACAAAAAACAGTGCAGTAGCACTTCGTAAGCTCACTTTTTACTGAAAAAATGTCCAAAATGATGGTGCTTCTTTGGATTCTTTTTCCTAGATAAGTTCGCTACATGCCTGAACATTTTCTTTTCATTGGAATTGTACAACATATAGGAAAAAAATAGTAAGTAGACAAAAGTAGAGAATGATTCAGAATAGTAAATTGTCAAGAATTTATTTGTGGAATTGAAAAATGCCAATCCTAATGGTTGCAATGTTGTTATAAATAATCTACATCCTATGATTTTATTTTTTTTCAAAATAAATTGAAAACTGAGTGAGATAAAGGACTTCAATGTTTGTTTTAGAGTAGAGAATCCATAACTGCCCGCAAACTAAAAACTTCATTGATCAAAACGGGATGATTCAAAGCTTTACACATATATATAACTCTAGAAAACCAATTTCAAACTTTTGTTTTGAAAAAAGTGATTTTTCCTAATATGCCTGAACTGCCCAGTTACAAAAAAAGTAACATATTAGGCCATAGCTTTTGACTCACATTTCCAAATGTCATAAAACTTAGTGCATATGAAAGATATTCATTGCGCCCACCTTCTATTAAAATTTCAGCCTAAAATATAGAAATCTCTAGTCACACGTACCTGCCCAAAATTTCTATACAACCCAAAAATGCATCCCGGTCCTTTAGGGATTAATAGAAATATCAAAATGAAGGACCTCAAGCGTGTACTTAACCTTGAAAGGATAGGCACATGACCACATAAATGAATTGAATTGTAAAATCCTTGTAAAAATATTAACATATGTTTCTATGTTGTTATTTATTTATTTTTACTTTAACTTTTCAAAGATGAAACCACATGTCATCTATGGGTCATAAGTTTTCCAAATATTTTTGTGAAAATTTGGAATTAGGTGTATGCAATATCGTAGAGTAAAATAGTTTATCATGTTTTTCTATAATAAAAAAAATCAACAAACCATTGTTATAGCCCTAAGGTACATAAATTGCAATAAAATGTTCAATTTTAGGAAATTTTCAGATTTTCTAGTTGAAGTAGAAGCTATAGTTCATTGTCTTCATTTCATCACTTGGAGTCAATTTCAAGAAGGATCATTTCTATTGCTCAAATTCACATCAAGAGCAAGGAGCTTGAAGTTGCCAAAATATATGACGTGGTTATCCTCAAATTCAATATCTTCCTACGTAGAAAACAATACCACAAAGAGAGAGGATTTCCAACACCACCTTCTATCTTGCGAAAGCACTCAACCAAGTCCCAACAAAAAATTTGTTGAAAAACTATTTTTTTTGCCGTCTCCTAGAGGTGCTAAATCATGTCATCCAAAGTACATTTTTTTGGGCCTCCCAGGCATTTCAGGGTTTAGCCTTATCTGGTGATTGATGATGACGACTCCAGTGGTGAAGCGTACAAGCATTATTGGGATGGTTATCTTTTGCAGGTGATGCACTAAGTTTCAAATTGCTTGGCAACGACGGAGCCGTTCATTTCTTGTCCAAAGAGTTGGCATTCTGAGCAGATAGAACAGAGATTCACCAACTCAGTCCTTTCAGACAAAGGCTGCTGCTTCTGCAGAAAGACTCCTGAACATGGTGTTCCACTGAGAATCAGAATACTGTAAGGTATGAGCGTCCATCAGTTTATAGTCACTTAGGGTCGCTTTACACCAAGAGGTTGGACCAATTTCTTGTGTCAGAGGTCAGGAATCTTGACTTCCTATTGGACAAAGGGTTGAAATCAGCCCCAACCCCTTTACACCAAGAGGCCGGGCCAATTTGGTGGATTGAATTTTTTATTCAAAAAAGACTTGTTCTAACATGACCCAAGCTCGTTGAATTGGGTGCACCAAAAATGGGAGGCCAATTCTTGGCCTTGGGGCCAAATGTCAAATTTCAATTAAAAAAATCTTTTTTATAACAAATTATTTTTTTCAACAAATCATTACCGTTGGATTTTGTACAATCGACCTCATGAAGAATTGGACCGGCCTCTAGGTGTAAAGTGGCCCTGAAAATTTCAGCCCCTCTCTCTTTCTTTTGTAGGTTTTATTAAATTGGCCCAGCTTCTTGGCCCTAAGGCCTTTACATATGGGAAAATTGGCCCCTGTTATAATCTTATTCAAATGGGTAGTTGAGGCCGACCTCCAACCCAAAAGGGGCTGAAATTTTGTGCAATTGGCTTGAAGGAGAATTGGCCCAACCTCTTGGTGTACAGTGGCCCTTATTGCCATTAACCCCTAAAGTTTCATGACTATGTACTCACCAAAAATGCTCCAAAACTGCCATTTCTAAGACAACTACCAAATTTTTGGAAAAAAACAATTTTTGACACATGTAACTGTAGGATCTTGTAGTATGATATTTTGAAAACATGTGGTAAAGATTTCAGAAAATTCCACCATGCGGATCATAAAATATAAGCATTCAAAGTCTTGAAAACCATTTTTTCAATCCTGCGAAAAAATGGGCAGCTGCACTTTGCAAGTTCACTTTCAATGAAAAAATGCCAATAAAAGTGGTGTTTCTTTGAATTCAGTTTCCTAAACAAGTCATCTATATGCTTGAAAAATTTCACATCATTTGGAATTGTACAACATATAGGAAAAAAATAGTAAGTAGAAAGAAGTAGAAAATGATTCAAACTACTAAATTGTTAAAAGTTTAATCATGGATTTAAAAATGCCAATCCCAACGGTTGTAATGTTGTAATAATCAATCTACATCCTAGGATTTTTTTTCTTCCAAAAATACTGAAAATTGAGTTAAATAAACAACTTTAAAGTTTTTTTTAGAGTAGAGAATCCATAACTGCCCACAATTCAAAAACCCTCATAACTTTTGACTCATTGATTGAAATGGAATGACTCAAAGCTTTTTAAGTATATATAAATGTAGAGAACCAATTTCAAAAAAAAAATTCGGAAAAAATGATTTTTTTTATCTGCCCCAATCTACCCAGTTACGAAAAAAAGTAACATATTAGGTCACAACTTTTGACTCGTATTTTGAAATGTCATGAAACTTGGTACACATGAAGATATTCCTTGCCCCCACCTTCTATTAAAGTTTCAGCCTCAAATATAGATATCTCTACTCACACGTACTTGCCTAAAATTTCTATACGGCCAAAAAATGCATGTTGGTCCTTTCGGGGTTAACCCCTCATGACCGAAGGCGGAAGTGTACTTCAAAATGGGCCAAAACTGCCAAGGACCTGAGCAAATTGTTTGCTCATTTTTTTCTTGAGACCAAAGAGATCATAACCATAGGGTTTTTTAGTTCACATTGAGAGTGAGCCCCTCATAAAAAATTCAAATTATATGACCACACAGTTTAACTCCTAAAGGTCAGAGACTATGTTTTCATAAAAAAAACGTTCCAAAACTGCCATTTCTAGTATAAGTACCAAATTTTAGAAAAAAAAAAATTTGGACACATGTAATTGTAGGATCTTGTAGTAAACTTGTTTGAAAATATGCAAAAAAAAATTCAGATTTTTCCACCTTGTAGATTGCAAGATACTAGCATTTGAATTGACAAAAAAAACTTTTTTTGGCCCTTTGAAAAAACGGGCAGCTGCACTTCAAGAGGTCACATTTAAATGAAAAAATGCCCAAAATGGTGGTTACTCCTTGGATTCATTCTTCAAAGCAAGTTGGCTACATGCTTGAAAAATTTCAGATCATATGGAATTGTACAATATATAGGAAAAGAATAGGTTGTAGAAAGAAGTAGAGGATGATTCAAAACACTGAATTGTTAAGAATTTAATTATGGAATTGAAAAGTGTCAATCTCAACGGTTGTAATGTTGTAATAAACAATATACATCCTATGCTTTTTATTTTCTTTTAATTGCAAAAAATGAGTTACATAAAGGACTCCAAAGTTTATTTTAGAATAGGAAATCCATAACTACCCACAAACTAGAACACCTCATAATTTTCATCTCATAAGTCAAAATGGATTAATTCAAAGCTTTACACTTATATATAAATCTTAAAAATCAATTTCAAATTTTTATTTTTTTAAAAAGTGATTTTTCAGAATTTTTTTGAGCTGCCCGCCGATTGTTGAAAATGACATATCATCCAATAACTTTTTGACCATGTAGTCAAAAGTTTTGAAAATTGTTTGGCCTTAAAGCTACTCCTTGGGCACATGTTGTGTGAAATGACCAAGGTACTAGTAGTCACCCAAATACACCAATTATTGGACCAATAGGTGTAGTCTTTGTTTCTACAGTTAACAATGAAGTCATTCATTGGTCTTTTAGGTCTGTAACAAGTTAAATACAATCAATGTTGGATTCTCAAACCGTAACTCTGAAAATAATAGACCTATCACCAAGGTCCTTTGCCAAAAATGATTGAATTATTGGACCAATGGGTGCATTCTCTATTTCTATAATAATCTTGAAAGTTATCCATTGACTACATTTTGGCTTATGTCTAGTGTATTTGAGTGGATAGCCACTCAATGTGCCAAAGCCTCAATCAAATACCCTTGTCTAATTTTTTTATTGTATTTTTCAAAGTCTAAGGTTTCAAATACTAGTGTCAATTCAAGTTTGTTACCAAAAGATATGGGATAATTAGTTCCTATACCAATAACTATATCCGCATGTGTATTTGTATGTATGCTTGTCTACATTTGTAAGAGTATGAAATATTCCTATGTATCCACAATTCCACATTCATGCCAGTATATATATTTGTACTAATATACAATAGACTTGCCTAGGTCCCTCATTTTTATTTTATTTTTCTCCTAGCCAGCTCTAGCTTTTTGATAGCTTGTGGCTACTTTCTTTGAAGGGATAGTTGTCTACGACAAACACAAAGCAAAAAAACACGGCAATTAAATAATGAAGACGGTAGTGATCCCTTCTTTTTGAAGTTATTTTTGCCAAGGATAAATCCTAAATAGGCCATAAGTAGAGCAAATATTACCAAAAAGTAAATATTTATAATCTAATGACAAAGTTCAACAAGACGAGAATCAAAACCTAGCTATAAGATAGTTTACCACATAAAAATAATTTTAAAATATAATACTTTTCTTACAATATTCAACTAGTTTGTATTTTAATGAATCGATTTCTAATTAAAAAAACAAAAATCATCTAAATTGTAAAAATAAAAATGAATTAGAAAAAAATATCAATAAGGAAACCAAAATAGCTACAATCAAATTTATATCCTTGTTACCTCAACAAGTATTAAAATCTCATATATGATATTGAATGTCACCTTTTTAGATCCTCAAAGAGAAATGTTAGATGTTAAACATTACTATGGAGTTGTCCTTAGAACATCCTTTTTTGATATACTTTGCTATAAATTAGAATAGCCAAAAGAGTTGATAAATTAGAATATATTATTGTTAATAGCCAAAATGTCAATAAGTTAAATATGTATTATTTATCAATAGCCACAATGTTAAAGATATATATTATTTACTTTACATGTTAATTATAATGTACGTGTTAGAAATTTTCTACTCCCTACTTGTAACATATATAGAGGTTTGACTATTAAAACTATGGAAACAGCTTAACCCCTAAAGGCCCAAGTGTCCATTCAACGGACAAGTGGGATTTTGGACAGGTACCTATGGGCTGAAATTTTGTTCTGATTTTTTGAAACTTTTTTTGAAAATAGAAAAACTGATAAGCTTCGTGGGAGTGTAATTTTTTTTCAATCAGTGCCCAGGAAAAAAGTTATGCCCAAATAAGCTCAAAACAGGGGAGAGCGGGCAACAAAAAAAACTTTGCAAAAAATAATTTTTTTTTTTTTTGAATTTTTTTTCTCATAGATTATATTTTTGTCTATCTAAAAAGCTTTGACTCATTTCATTTGGATTTGTCATGAGAAAGTTAGGGACATTCTTGTTTTGGGGGCAATTAGAGCATCTTTTTGAAAAAAATAACTTGTAGGACTCATTTCTGAATGCAATTTTTCAAATTTTTTCCTCTATCTCGTACCTAATTCTACTTAACAATTTTTTTAATAATAAAAATTAAGTTTTTTTGAACTATTTTTTTTTGGGTAGATTGTCAACTCAATTCTCCACTATAAGCATTTAAATCTCAAAACTCTGTAGTGCAAAAACTTTAAGCTAAAAATGTTCAAAGTCAAAAAATCCAATCCCACAATGGGCTGAAAACCTTGTTTTTTTCACTTTAAACGTAGATATCTTGCAATCTATGCGGTCAAAAATTCTGAAATTTTTTCCACACATTCTTATACCAGTTGAGTGTAAGATCCTACGGTTAGATGTGCAAAAAAATCATTTTTAATTTTTTCTTCACTCTTTGCTAAAAAATGGCAGTTTTGGGTATTTTTTGGAAAAATGGCCTTGGGCCTTTAGGGGTTAAAGGTATAATAGAATTTGAATGCTCATGCAATGATTGCCTAGGTTTATACAAATAGATGCCCACCTTCTTCAAACATTAAGCATGAGATTTGGGATTAAACATTTCTAAAATTTAGTGTATATTAAAGTAACCACACCTAATTGCCACCTTGTTGCAACATCTACCCACACAATTGCTTGTCTAAAATGTACAATTTGTGAACACAAGAGCTTGGGGTTGATTTTGAGTATACCTAGCTATATTTGGCATTTTAATTCCTAAAGTTTCACTTTCCCCTCGAGGGACAAAACGGATTTTCATTAGGTTCGTATGGTCTTATTTTTTCATGATTTTTTTAAACTTATTTTGAAGATAAAAAAAACACATTAGCTTTCTAAGAGTATAATTTTTATTTTCAAATAGTGCTTTTGTAAGCCCAAAATGGGTTTTGTTGGGTAGCACAAAATTAAAAAAAAAAATCAAAATAAGTTTTTCAAAACTTTGTTTCTTATAGAAAATATTTTTGTCTACATAGAAAGAAAAAATTCATTCTATTTGTATTAGTGATGAGAATATTATGGACAATCTTGTTTTAAGGGCAATCTAAGGATCATCTTGAAAAAATAGCTTACTTTTCTTTTTGAATTCAATATTTACCCTTTTAAAAAAAAAGGTTGATAAGATTTACTTTGTTTACTAGAATAATTTCATTGTTGAAATTATTGTATTTCAATTCCATCTTACAATAGAACAATCAATGATTTTATTTTTCCTTCAATCTCATATATACTTCTACTTAATGATTTTTTTTAAAGAATGGAAATCAAGTATGTGTGTTTCAAATATTTTCTTTAGACTTTTAACTCAATTCTTTAATATGAATTTTTTAAAGTCAATATTAGTAATGCAAAATATTTAAGCTATAAAGATTCAAAGTCTTAAAATCTAGGCAAGCAAGGTGCAAAAAATTAGTTTTTTTTCCCTTCAAACGCAAATATTTTGCAGTCTCTGCAGTCAAAGTTTCTAAAATTTCTTCCACACATTCTTGTACTAGTCTAGTGCAAAATCCTACAATTAGATATGTTAAAAGAACAATTTCTAATTTTTTTTTCATTTTGCAATAGAATTGGCAGCTTTGAGTGGGATTTGATGAAAAAAAGGCCATCAAACTCTATGGGTTAAAAATTGATACTTTATTCATCTGTTGTCCAAAGATATCTGCCAAAAAAAAATTAAAAATTTCATCTTTCTATTGCCAACAAGAACTAACATAAATAATACACCTTTATAATAGAGATATGCTCAAATGTGCATTTAAATTCTTTTAGGTACAATAGGCGTAACCTTTTGAGAATTACAAAAGGTGAGAATTTTTATACTCAAATATATAAAAATTCACAGAAAAAAGTGCAAGTAGTATTTTGAAAAATGAGTCTTCACCACTTTGACACTTTTGGCCAAACTAAGAAAAGCCCATTTGGGGGCCTTGGAGGGTTGCAAGTTCCCTTGCATTTCCAAACTGTGGGAACACAGTTGTAGCAGCTAGTTGATGTGACACAACGATTGTCACGTCATTTTTGGAAGAAATTTTTTTTGCTTAAAATGATATTTGATTTTTTTTAAATAAAAGTTTTCTGATAGCCTTAAATAAATAAATATTTTCACAAAATTGGGCCAGACTAGGGAACAGGCTTGAAATGGCCCTCCAAGGCCCTAGAATCCCCTCTAATGCATTAGATGGGATTGGATCCTTTGGAAGACTGTGAGTTCCCTTGCATTTCTAAATTGTGGGAACACAATTGTCTTACTCAATTTTTAGTACTTTTCGGAAAAGATAAAACCATAGGATTTAGATTATTTATTAAAACATTTCAACCATTGGGACTGGCATTTTTCAATTCCATAATTAAATTCTTAACAATTTAGTATTTTGAATCATTCTCTACTACTATCTACTTACTATTTATTTCCTATATGTCGTGCAATTCCAAATGAAGTAAAAAATTTCAAGCATGTAGCCAATTTATCTTGGATAAAGAACCCAAAAAAGCACCATCATTTTAGACATTTTTCATCGAAAAGTGAGCTTGTGAAGTGCAGCTGCCCTGTTTTTCACAGGGCCAAATAAATGGTTTCAGTGAATTTGAATGCTTATATCTTGCAATCCACGTGGTGGAAATTTTTGTTACATGTTCTCAAGTTAGTATACTACAAGATCCTATGGTTACATGTGTCAAAAAAAGCTTTTTTTTCAAAAATTTGGTACTTGTTCCAAAAATATCAATTTTTGAATGTTTTGAATGTTCCAAAAATAACAATTTTTGACTTTAACAACAACAACAACAACAACAACAACAACAACAACAACAACAACAACAACAACAACAACAACAACAACAACAACAACAACAACAACAACAACAACAACAACAACAACAACAACAACAACAACAACAACAACAACAACAACAACAACAACAACAACAACAACAATTTTATGATAGCCCGTACGGCTATTCACAAAATCGGACAAGATTGGAGAATGGACTTGAAACAGCCCTCCAAAGGTCCCAAATCCCCTCTAATGCGGAAAAAAACTTCCGAGCAACTCACTCTCATGGTCAAGTTGAGAGTTGGGACCACCTGTCATCTCTTGGTTGGCCGATGAGAGTGATAGAAATTTTATATTTTCTTACCTTGACAAGTTGACATCAAGTGGAAAACAAAAGCGACCCTTTTTATGTATGATGTGGGCAACAAAATCAATCTTCAACAAGGACAGCATTCATGGATGGTGAATTGTATCAGTGAGACAGTCCTTTGTGCAGTGAAGATGATGGCTCCTTCTCACCAACCAACTGAGAACTCTAGCTCTAGATCATACCCGGCTTTGCCTTCACTGCCTGTCGTCTCGGGTCACTGGTTCCTTTCCTCCTTGCCCTCGGGCGTTTTATGGAGTAAAGTAAGGTAGGATGCTCTAAAGGCGCCCATTTAAGGGCTAATCTGCCTTTTTCGTAGGTTTGCACGAATAGAAATATTTTTCACTCATTTTTCAGAGAAAGAAAAATGGATGTCAAACGTAACACAAGTGGTTTCATATTTTTTGAAGCGTTTTTGAATTAGTTATTGAATTTCCTAAGGCTTTTGTTGTAGGTACCTAATTGTGACCCTAAGTCTCCCAAAACACATCCACTTACAACTTCTAAAGTGATTTGAGGAAATCAAGGCCAATGACGGGCTCTTGCAATAGAGAACAGTTTTTTATGGATTTAATCAATGACTAAAGTGGTCCATTTAAAGACCACCTCATATCCATTATGTACCATTTTATAGGGTCCATTTGAAGAAGCCGGTCACTTTTAGAGCAAACTACCTAGAATGGGTTTCACATGAGCTCTAGCTCTGTAGGTGCTATAGGTAATACAACATAAACCATTAACCCCTAAAGTTTCATGACTATGTTCTCACCAAAAACGCTCCAAAACTACCATTTCTAATACAACTACCAAATTTTTGGAAGTTTTTTTTTTTGACACATGTAACCATAGGATCTTGTAGTATGATATTTTGAAAACATGTGGTAAAAATTTCAGAAAAGTCCACCGTGTGGATCATAAGATATAAGCATTCAAAGTCTTGAAAACCATTTTTTCAATCCTGCGAAAAACCGAGCAGCTGCACTTTGCAAGCTCACTTTTCAATGAAAAAATGCCAATAAAGGTGGTGCTTCTTTGAATTCAGTTTCCTAAACCAGTTGTCTATATGCTTGAAAAATTTCACATCATTTGGAATTGTACAACATATAGGAAAAAAATAGTAAGTAGAAAGAAGTAGAAAATGATTCAAAATACTAAATTGTTAAAATTTTAATCATGGAATTTAAAAATACCAATCCCAACGGTTGTAATGTTGTAATAATCAATCTACACCCTAGGATTTTTTTTTCCCCAAAAATATTGAAAATTGAGTTAAATAAACGACTTTAAAGATTTTTTTAGAGTAGACAATCCATAACTGCCCGCAAACCAAAAACCCTCATAACTTTTGACTCATTGATTGAAATGGAATGACTCAAAGCTTTTTAAGTATATATAAATGTAGAGAACCAACTTCAAAAAAAAAATTCCAGAAAAAATGATTTTTTCTGATCTGCCCAAACTGCCCAGTTACGAAAAAAAGCAACATATTAGGTCACAACTTTTGACTCGTATTTTGAAATGTCATGAAACTTGGTACACATGAAGATATTCCTCGCCCCCACCTTCTATTAAAATTTCAACCTCAAATATGGATATCTCTAGTCACACGTACCTGCCCAAAATTTCTATACGGCCAAAAAACGCATGTTGGTCCTTTAGGGGTTAAGTTAATTCTTGCTCTGTCTCAAAAGAAATCCATGGTATTCCAACCAATTTCTACAAGAGACTACAAATTTATTTTGAGATAGGGAATAAGGGTAGGAGGCTCAGAAATAGAGCATCTAAGGGTTGGTCCGCCTTTTTCATGTATTTCTTTGGATGGGAATATTTTTAGCTCATTTTTCAGACAAAGAGAAATTGATGAGGAGTCTAAAACCCAAGTGGTTTTGTATTTTCCGAGCATTTTTGAATTGATTATGAATATTATAGTGAATTGGGTTGTATGTCCCTATTTGTGAACCTAGGTCTTTTATAAAAGGTTCACTTGTAATTCTAAATTAAAATGGAGAAAGCAAAGAGAATGATTGGCTCTTGCAATTAATATTACTTTTTTCCTTGATTCATTCAATGACTATACTGGTCAATTTCAGAACCAACTCATGTCCATATCACAACCATTTATAGGGTCCATTTTTAATGCCCGCTTTGTTTTATAGCCTCCTACCTTGTGTATTTGTGGCTCATATGGTGCAGGTCATTGAATAGAACATATGAATCGAGTACACAACTCATTTTACAATGTATAGTTTTGAATTTAGGATGGACTTCCATGCACTTAGAAGCAGCCAAAAAACTTGCATAAAAGACAAAAGTTTGGAATTCTACATGGAAGTGTATAATGGTTGCAAGAAGAAAATTTGAAATGTTGACCGGCCAAATGTTGTTTAAGAGGAGGTTCTAAAAAACTATTAGCATTGGACCTAAACTTTTGGGTTGCTTTTAGTTTAACAACAAGGCAAAGTTACTCCTTTAATATAGTTTCTCCCTACTCACATAGAAGTGAAAGCATCATGAAAATTCAGCAAAGGCAATTCTTGCTCTGGAAAATTTAAAAATTCTTCTCCAATTCCAAAACAACAAGGAGTTTGGTTCTTTTACATGAATATTTGCAAGAGATTTTTTGTCATTGCAAATAACTCCAATGAAAATTTGGGATAATATGTAATTTGTGATCTATCTTAGTGTCAAAAATGGTGTTTTCTTTTGAAGTCAAATATTTGCATGTGTAGGAGTTTTTGAACATAAATTTGGTTCTAAGGTAGGATGTTCTAAAAGCAACCCTACTCTAAAAGCAACCACTAACAGTCTAACACACTACGTTTCAACTTCAAAAGTTTGTAACTAATTCTTTATAGGTCCAAAAATACAAAAAAACATAGTTCAGATGCCAATTTCATTTTTCTTCCTACAAAAAATTGACTAAAAATTATTTCAAGGAGGTTAGTTCTCCCAAAATGCAATTGACTCTTAAAAGATCACTTTAACCCCTAAATGCCCAGAGCACTCAAATGTGGTGTCGAAGAAACTTTGAAGTTAAATAAAAAAAACCAAAATTTCTATTTTTAGTAGTTTATATTTTTGAAAGATTATTTTTGAGGTCTAGTTTTAGCATCAAAAATCCGATTTTGAAAATCAATGAGTTTGAATTTTCTATTTAAGATTTTAAGCAAAGGTACCTATTGCAATCTTGACTTTTTGTAGTGTTGAGGGCTCTTGGAAATGAGCCTCAAATACACTAGATCTTGGAGAAAAAATCACACTAGAAATTCATTTAAAAAATTGTAGAGTAGATTTTGAGAAGTTATAAATTGATTGGGGTTATGTTTGTTAGGCCCTTCAACCTCATATTTTTTTGGTCTTCAGTTTCTTTGGTTTTAAAAGCAAAAGGAGAGCTCAAAGATTTTCATAGTTTTAACACCTCAATGATTAAACATTATAATCTTTCAATCCTTAAATGACATTGTTGTGTTTTCTTTTCCTATGTGATCTCTAACATGTCTAGTTTGAATTTGAATGGTTACAATTCAAAAACAATTGATTCAACTTATCAAAATGTTGGCTTTTTGTTCAATTTAGAGCAAATTCCAAGAGGCTCAAAACAAGCCTCGGGCATTTAGGGGTTAAGAGCAGACTGCCTTGGTTCTCAAGGCACGATAGAATTTGTATGTTCCACTTGTAGCGGCGCAAAGTTCACTTGTTGCCCCTTCCTTTGGAAGAGAACATGTAAAAGTGTAACAAAACAAAAGCTCCGTCAGCAACTGATTGAACATGGCTTTATAATGGTGGCTGAATAATGTGGTGGCTTTACGACCCTTGCACTCTCGTGGAATAACTCCAGGACATATCTCACACCCCATGATTGCTGATTCTTCAACCTCCAGATGCTGTACTGCTTGTCCAGGCAAATGGCTACACAAAAAAACACAAAAAAACACGGACCTATACACACCTTGCTTCCATCAAGTCATTTGGCTTTCAAAAGTTCCCACAAAAGTGTTAAAAAAAAGACTTGGTGAAATGGGAAATGGACCTCAATCAACTCATCAATTGTTGATACCTATGAGCTTTACACTTTCTTGTCTCTCGATTGAGTGACTATGGGAGGAGGTTTTGCTTTGAAAGGAGCTACATGTATGCATGTGAGGAAATTTGAGCAGGATCTTACTTGAAAAGAAAGACAACAGTACAGAACAAAGCCTCATGTACATAGATCGGATGTTTCAGCCATAAACAAAATTTGAACCGTCTGATCTGTGTATGTGAGGCTTGTCCTGTACCGTTGTCTCGCTCTTCGAGTAAGATCCTCCTCAAATTGTACTTGTGTGTTGTTTATGTCGATTCTAATATTGTTCTGTAGTTGTAATTGTAACAGTGATTCAATTTGGAATTTTAACAATGTTCTCAAAAAAATTACATGAAATTTTATTGAAGTGATTCTAAAATTAGACTTAGAAACTTTCATTTTCAAAGTCAAAGTCTAATTCAATCGAGGTCAACTTTAACCCCTAAAGCCCTGAACATGCTTTTTTGAGAACATAGCGTTTTTGGGCAGCTCACTACGAGCGGAGTTTTTAATTTTTTTCTTTGAAATTTTCACACAACATTTTCCTGAGGAGCAGCTTTAAGGTCCAACAATTTTCATAACTTTTGACAGCACAATTAAAAAGTTATTGTATGATATGTGATTTTCAATGCTCGGCGGGCAGCTCAAAAAATTCTTAAGAATTTAAAAAAAAAAAAAAAAAAATTTGAAATTGGTTCTCTAGATCAATGTATGCAACTTTAGGTCTGGAATTATTTCATTTGATTTATGAGATCAAAATTATAAGGTGTTCTAGTTTGCGGGCAGTTGTGGATTTCTTATTCTAAAATAAACTTTGAAGTTCTTTATTTAATTCAATTTTCAATATTTTTGAAAAAAAATAAAAACATTGGCTGTAGATAGGTTATTATAACATTATAACCATTGGGATTGGCATTTTTCAATTCTTTAATTAACTTCTTAATAATTTAGTGTTTTGAATCATTCTCTACTTCTTTCTACTTACTATTTTTTTCCTATATGTTGTACAATTCCAAATGATCTGAAAATTTTCAAGCATACAGCCAACTTGACTTCAAAAACGAATCCAAAGAGTAACCACCATTGTGGACATTTTTTCATACAAATGTGACCTTGTGAAGTGCAGCTGCCCGGTTTTTCGCAGGGACAAAAAAAGGCTTTTTCTCAATTCAAACAGTAATATCTTGCAATCTACATGGTGGAAAATTTTGAAATTTTTTCCACATCTTCTCAAACAAGTTTCCTACAAGATCCTACGGTTATATGTGTCCAAAAATGTTTTTTTTCTAAAATTTGGTACTTGTATTCAAAATGGCAGTTTTGGAGCGTTTTTGGTGAAAACATAGTCAAAAACCTTTAGGGGTTAATTGAAGCCAAAATTGAGCTTCAGCTAAAAAGAGCTTGAAAATGATCATACCATTGAAGCTATCTAACATTCTTTTATGAACTTGCAAGAAGAATTTAAGAACTACAAATACTTAATTCATATTGATCTAATAAAAAGAAGCTTTATTTATACTTTTATAAAATTCTTGGATGGATATTGTTTTCAACATTCCCATTGCACCATATGGAATAGTAAAAAATTAGTGCACAAAAAAATTGCATTGTAGATGACAATAGGATAACAAATACTAGTAGGAAATATGCTTGAATAGACCAAGATTGATCTACAAAACCATGTCTTCTAGTGTAATAGAAATTCATTAGAAAAAAGTTTAGCCCCTTGGAGGGCGGTCAGAAGTTGACATGCCATGCTATTTTTTGTATGGCCTGTCAACTTCAAAAAATGCTCTTGGAGAGCAGTCAAGTTTTGCAAATTTATTTTATTTTATTTTATAAATATTTTTTAAGATTAAATTTTTATTTTTATTTATTTTTGAATAATTTTTTTATTCGGAATTATGTGTATCTGCGCCACTGTTGCTGCAGTTTTAGCAAGGCGGAAATGGGGAAAAAACAAATTTACCGTAGTAGTCAAGAGTAGATCTCATATAATCATCTTACTTGTCCTATTTGTTCTATAATGTAGGACAAACTTGCAAGACTTGGGAACATAACCATAAAAGATGAAAGCTTTGCAAAATACATACCAGTAAGTTAAAACAGACCAATGCGTTCAGTCACCCAACCAATTCCAACATCTATTGGACATTTGAGCACTTCCATTTACATCAATCACCTACCCATAACTACAATCTTAACAACCTTTTAGCATTATGACAATGCATTTGAAATGGAGACAATTCAATGTGCGGATTAGCATAGGTGGTCTACCCATGCCCCATGCTTTACCAATTTAGTTCCAACAAACTTTGAAACATTACAAAATTTTAATTTTTTTATGGAAATGTCTTGTTTGTAATTGCAAATGGCTTCTCCTAAACTTCTCGAACTTCACAATCTCTGAAAAATACATGCAAGTTGACAAATAGCTTCTCCAAGTTACCTAGACAACAAATCTGCTTAATACTAGGCATGCTTACTTTAATTGTTGCATGAACAAAGAAATTTACATCTATTGCATAATGTACTAGCTTAATAAGAGAAGTTTGTCATACAACACCTCAAAAGAACCGCAAACTTTATACTATACAACCATCCAACTATAACTTCAAGGAAGAACCAAGATATACCATCCCAAAATGCACAAATTCTATGGCATCTTCTATCTTTAAGAAGAATACTTTCACCTCAAGAATTCCATAATGAAAACATTGGGACACCTGTAGAATTGACGACCTCGCTTGCCATTGCCGGAGGAACTTCGGGTTTTCACATCCTTCCCCCCCTTGTTGCGATGGTTGATGGTCAACCTTTCGTTTCTCTTCTTCTTGCGGTTGCGATCATTGCAATTTAAAAAAATAAATCAAACCCAAAGAACTTGGCCAACCAACCCCTAAGTCCTTTTAGCAACCCCTATGGAGGATTGTAGCGGGGTGCCAATAGACGCGTAGCTACCTACCTAAACCCTTCTCGCTCCGCTCCGTAGGATTTAGATAACTTCATCCATTGTTGTGTTTGTTACCCAAATGAAGTTCATCTCGTGCGTGGGCGCCCAATGATTTTTAGGGTGCAATCGCTGATGTTGTTGCTTCACTACAGTCTACCCACAACATTGGTGTTCTACCAACTTATCTATGCAAGCATAGTTACTGCCAACTCCAAGGGCTTCAATGTTTATAGACAAAGTGACTGCCAACTAGTACAGTGAAAATGGTGGGCAGTCAATAATGCACAGGAACATTAAATCTTTTACAATAGCAATTTAAATGATAGATGTTTTTATTTGGATTATTGAACCAACATAGATCCAAAAATGCTCAAGTTCTTTGGCATCTTCTATCTTTCAGGAAAACACTCTCACATCAAGAACTCCGTAATCAAAACATTGGTATTCTAGCAACTTATGTATGCAAGTACAGTTACTGCCAACTCTAAGTGTGTGCTTGAATGTTTATCCACAGAGTGATTGCCTACTAGTACTATACTGTACTGTACAGTGAAAAGGGTGGGCGGCCAATGGTGCTCAGGAACGTTAAATCTTCCCCTATTGCAATCTAAATAACCGATGTTTTATTGGAGAAATCGCCCCATCAGGAGTCTGTGGTGCAAGTCCGTCCTCCAGTCACCACTAGTCGACCTCCATCGATCTTGACAGATAGTATCCGAAGGACATTAATTCAAGTTGTAAATAAGTACGTCGATCGATTAGCAACGCCCCTAACTTGTGCGGACGGAGAGATGAAGCTAGCTAGGTTCCGTCGTCGATCTGAAGGACATTCAAGTTGTAAGTAAGTACGATTAGCAACCTGACCCCCTAACTTGTGCAGACGGATCAAGATGTGAAGCTAGGCTCCGTCGTCGATCACGACAAGAAGTTGGCGAGCAAGGAAAGGACACGCTCCCCAAACAGGAAGTAGCTGGTGGCCCATGCAAGGGTCGGACTGACCTTGATCAGCTAGGCGGAACATGAATTCATGCATGCACCGGGCCGTGCTGTACGTACGTTGAATTTGTTAACTGGTGCTCCGACCGAATACATTACTAACAGCCTTACGAGAATACGAGCTAGCTAGCTAGCGCATTGTTGTTTGTCAGTAGTCGGATAAGATCGACTTGATTCTGGCACTGTAGCTGGGGTGGAATCTGGCATGTTCAAGACTGCGGTGGTCAGGTACTCAGGTCAGGAGTGATCGCTTGGAGTCTTGGACATCGATCAGTTGCAGCGATCACATGGGAATGATGGTGAAGAGAACTTCTGACCAGCGATCTCAAGAAAGGGTTCAGGATTTTTAGCCAAATGTTCATTTTTGGAAGATTTCTTTTGAATTTACACGGAGGACATGAAACAATTAAGTAGAAACCGAGCAAAATTTAGCCAATTTTCGGATCGCTACTTTTGACTGTACAAATCATCAGTCTGGTCGAGGCTGGTTGGTTGCTTCTGCTTTGCCTCTCAACCTACACAAAATATTGAGATTAGGTTGTCCCACAACTAATTTCTCGACAGTCTACACTATAGAAATATTCACTGCTTTTGTACAATGAAGCATTCAATTCAGAGCCATGGGTTTGCTGTAGATTTGTGCTCCAGGTCAAGGCATGGTTCAAAGAGTGGCATGTGGAACAAACATTGATGCATGAGGTAATTTATCTCAGGTAAGGCAACCTAATTGACAAGGCAACCTAATTTCACTATTTTGTGTAGCTATTTGTGCCAATGCAGTCTAGAACTTGACCTGCCAATGCAATTACAGATTTAATTTTTTACTATTTTTGTTTTGGAATTAAAAACTGAATATTTTATGTATAGGGCAATGCTCAAGGAGGAGGGCATTTCGTGATACAAAGGGCTAACGAGGAAGGTGGAGCCCAACGTAAACCACGGAAAGATATATGATGAAGTAACAATCTTTTGAAGTAAGAGAATGTGGATGTGGAGGAAAAACAGTAATGTCTTAGATGAAAAATGCATAATGCCCGATTACGTGGTTTTGCCCGCGTAATCGGGCATTACGCCCCAAATTACGGCCCCAAAACTGCACGGGAAATGCACGAGAACTTTCCTGGTAGTGGTTTACGTTTTGTGAAATAGATATCATTGTATTTTAATTAAATTTTGCTATTTGACTCTCACACTATAACTAATTTTGTACATTTGTCATTTGAACATGATGGTACAATTACCTTGCCCAAATCAATTACAATAAAAAGACATCTATTTTCCAAAATTAGGACCCAACATTGAAATCTCTATAGAGAGAATTGTAAAACCTTTTTAGAGATGCTTGTTGAAGGAAAGATGCATGTATGGATGTTTTGGCCTACATTTCTCCACAATTGAATTGAAAAAAAATTCATTATCAATGTATTTTAGTAAATGATCACGTTACACCATGAAATTAAAATGAAAAACTTCACTAAAATTGAAATTTTGCTTTTTTGAAGTTGAAATTTGGTATGTATAATTGGGACTACATGCATAGGAATGCAATGATGCAAGAATTGTGAAAAATAGCATTTGAAAATGAAAGTGTTTGTTTGGGAATAGAAAGACAATGCAAGAACTTTTGGTAGGACATTGTACAATACATATTGTTTTGATGAATCTATAAGGGCTAAGGGCCGGCTTCCATGTGGAGTCTTGGGCCAGTGAAACCCAGCGATCAGCTGTGGAATGGAATTTTAAGAAAAAACAGATTCCCATTCCACAGCTTGGCTGATCAGTGGGCTTCACTGCCCCCGAACTCCACATGGGAGCTGGTCCTAGTTCATACAGAATCCTGTTTCATTTGATGGGAAAGAGAAAAATAAAAATAAAAAAATAAAAAATAAAAAATAAAAAAATAAAAAAATAAAAAATCATACAGAGGTATTATGAAATTACTGATAATTATACCGGTATACAACTGAATAAAAATGGAACTGAAGTGGCCAGACTTTGACTTGAATACATTTGGTGATTCTGTGACAGAATGATACACATGCATGTAAACAAAAAAGTTGTCAGAAGTTGGTGTGAATCCCATCCATTTGGTGGTTCTGGCTCGCCATGGGGATTCGAGATGGAATTCAAATGCATGCACTTGTGTTGCAACCACATTTATTGAACTTTAAAAGTAAGTGACACATGTCATTTCTTGATTAGTCGAACCCCGTAAACTACAGTAGTGATGTCGATATTTTAAAAAATAATGATTTTGCTAATCAAATTTTAAAATATATACTTGGTGGCTTTATAATAAATGTCACAAGAGGATACTTAGAGCATCTCAGTCTGCACTCCTCCAAAGAACCCCTCCACCTCTAATTTTTGGATGATAAGCAATCAATTCTAATGTTTTCATAGTATATTTCACTTTCACACATCAAATAATCCATATTTGGTGCACACCTTTACGGTCACTGCATGCTATGTTTTCTCTTGCGATTAGTAATTGTCATAGCTTACTTATTGCTTTTGCAAGTTTCATGACTTGTGATTGGTTGGAAGTATATTTAGTAAGTTGTACTATTGGGGATTCAAGTAGCCATCTCCTTCAAATTAGATAGATCTTGATTGAAGGAACAATTTGGGTGGAGGGCTGTAAGAGATGCTTTTAGAGTTTGGATTTAGATTAGGGACAAAGTTCAGTTCTTCGGGAGATTCCTATTTTGGGCATTTGTGGTTAGATGTTGTCTATTGAAAGACAAAAAATAATTTGATGAATTTGTTTTTGAATGTGCTTGAAAATGACATTTTTAGTGTAGAATTTGGAAGAATTTTCAAATCTAAAATCAAGTATGGATTGAAATTGATAAATATAATATTAAATTAGAAATTTTGAAATTTAAAATCTTCAATATCAATGGATTTTGACAAACCAAAATTCGAATATATATTTTAATATATTGAGAGAGAGATCTATATATCTCTATATATCTCTATATATCTCTATATATCTCTCTATATATGTTTGATGTATAGTATATAGGTATGTATAGTTTATTTTTTGACAATGTACTAAATGCTATATATGTTTTTAAGTTGGTTTAAAAACTACACTAAAATTGATAAATAGTGTTGGGTGATAAATAGTGTTGTTCCTTATTTTATACCCCCAACACTATTTTCCAACTTATGCGTATATAGTGTTGGAGCACTTAACTCTTGCCGTCAGACTTTGACCCTTCCCAAAATCCATAGAAGCGGGAGCTGATTTGCATTGTTGTCATTTGATGCACCAAAGTGGGTGCTCCACCAATCCAATATTAGTATCATCCCCCAACAGAACTAAGTAAGTCAAATTATTTGCTAATTGGATTACAAATTCACTCATCTTGAAGGTTACACAACTTAAGTTATTACAGTTAAAATTCCAACAATTGAAGCCCTAAAATGGGAACCACTTCATTGAGAACCTCTAATATACCCGCGCTGACAATGCATTCCCAAGTCGACATTTGGTTTCATTTTATACGCTCCAATTTCAGTCAAGCCAAGGGCCAGAGTCTGTCCCATGTTTGAATTAAGAGGATTTGATAGCACCGACTGTCAACTCACAAAATTTGCAAACAGAGACATCAAACTGAACTTCAGGCTATAAAAGGCTGCCAGTGGGAAGTTGGAACTCCAAATGACCAAATTTTACTATAGAGTTAATAGTATTAGAATTGGTAAACAATGTTCTAACACTAACCATGCAAATCACAATTAGTGTTAGATGGGACAATTAGTGTAGCCAACACTATTTACCAATTTTAGTGTAGTGATTTTAACACAATGTGTAACGGCATGAGTCAAGTGCACTAATATTTGAGTTTTTTAGGGAGAGAGTTTATTGACCATACTATAAATTTGTCTTTTGGAGTGTTAATTTCTAACCGTGGTGAAAGAAAAAATTATCAATGATTATTAGTTAAAAAAAATATTTTGCATGGCAATTTTTAGAAAGGAAAAATTCAATTAGTTTTTTTGAAAAGGTACAAACTTGCACCTCTCAAATATATGAAATTTTCAAAAGAGGGATTTTCAAAACTTATGTTGTACAAATGTTAAGAAACTAATAGAAAAATCTAAAAAAAATTAGATAGATGAACTTTGAAACTATATAAAAGAATGGATGGGACAACCAAAAAATGAATCAAATCGATGATTTAGGATTAATATGTACATGATCTTGTATGCACACCTAATTGCAATCCTATAGATTTTGGCTTACCCCCTATATAACCTCCATATGCCGTTAGATGACATTGGAGGGCATTGGAGGGCCGTTTCAGGCTCATTTCCCAATCTGGCCCAATTCAGTGAACAACAATACGGGCTATCAGAATATATTTTTTCAAATATCATTTAAAAAAAAAATTCTTTAAAAAATGACATGGCACGGTCTCGCCCACATTAGCCAGCAGTTACCTTGCATTCCCGCAGTCTAAGAATGCAGGATAATTTGCGGTCTTTCAAAGGCCCTAAATGTCATCTAATGCTATATTTAGACAATTGTGAAGTTTTGAAGAAGTGCAAGATTTAAGCTCAATTTCTATAATTCGGCACTTCTAATTCTAAATCCATTCGTTGAGATGAAATCAATTTTTTGCCATTAACCCTTAAAGGACCATCATCCGTTTTTTGGTTGTACAAAAATTTTGGGCAGGTACGTGTGACTAGAGATATCCATATTTGAAGTTGAAATTTTAATAAAAGGTGGGAGCGAGGAATATCTTCATGTGTACCAAGTTTCATGACATTTCAAAATACTAGTCAAAAGTTGTGACCTAATATGTTACTAACTCTGTCCCACTAAAAAGCTCTTTATTTTATCTCATGATTTTCTTATACTAGTTTCATTGACCATGTTGTAAATTGTATGATTCAGAATGGTCTAAATTTTATACCATTACAATCCATGAAGAACATTGTTTGTGTTCAATGCAACCAAAAGAAAAATTGGACCCAAGCAAGCTTCCAAAATGTGTACTCAAAACTACTAAAAAAACAGGAGGTAAAATCAAGAGCTTTTTAGTGGGACAGAGGTAGTACTTTTTTTCGTAATTGGGCAGTTTGGGCAGATTAGAAAAAATCATTTTTTCCGGAATTTTTTTTTGAAATTGGTTCTCTACATTTATATATACTTAAAAAGCTTTGAGTCATTCCATTTCAATCAATGAGTAAAAAGTTATGAGGTTTTTTAGTTTGCGGGCAATTATGGATTGTCTACTCTAAAAAACCCTTTAAAGTCGTTTAGTTAACTCAATTTTCAATATTTTTGGAAAAAAAAAAACCTAGAATGTAGATTGAGTGTTACAACATTACAACCGTTGGGATTGGCATTTTTCAATTCCATAATTAAATTTTTAACAATTTAGTATTTTGAATAATTTTCTACTTCTTTCTACTTACTATTTTTTTCCTATATGTTGTACAATTTAAAATGATGTGAAATTTTTCAAGCATATAGACAACTTGTTTAAGAAACTGAATTCAAAGAAGCACCACCTTTATCGGCATTTTTTCATTGAAAAGTGAGCTTGCAAAGTGCAACTGTCCGGTTTTTTCGCAAGACTGAAAAAATGTTTTTTAAGACTTTGAATGCTTATATCTTATGATCCACACGGTGGAATTTCTTGAAAATTTTACCACATGTTTTCTAAATACCATACTACAAGACCCTACGGTTACATGTGTCAAAAATGTTTTTTTTCCAAAAATTTGTTAGTTGTCTTAGAAATGGCAGTTTTGGAGCGTTTTTGGTGATTACATAGTCATGAAACTTTAGGGGTTAATTAGAGGCAAGTAAATATAAGCAATTATTCTAGGAGAATATAATACATCTGTGAACTAAAGTGCCCATTCACTGGTGTAAGAATTCATCAAAAAAAATTTGTAGTTTTTTAATTAATAATTTGTTTGCTTCTACCAAGGATTCAAATGCCCCTTGATCTAACAAATTGCATAAATAGGCTTCTTGTGATTCTGAAGATGCACAAAGTAAAGCAAACTTGCAAGAACAAGAGAGTCAACATTTTGAGACAACCACTTGAACAACCAGCATAGAGTAGCACCTCAATGGGTATACAACCTTGAAGTCGGAATTCATGGGGAAAAAATATTATATTTTGTATGAAAATTGAATATTGCAGATGTTGCACATTGAATGCTTACATATACTAATTTTAAAATGTGCAACATTCCAAGTTCTAAAAATCCGAACTACTTGTATATTTCAAGACTTTGTGATTGATCAAATCATCATGTTGATGTTGTTGCTAAGGGTTGTCAACTTAGTTGTTGCAAAAGAAGTCACAAGTAGCCTTCTTGTATAGCCTGACCAATAATTCCACCATGGCCAGACCAACAAACCTCTCTATAAAATATGCAAAATCATTGATACAATCTATTAGTGTGCAAAAATAAGCCGAGAATTGGTATATCAAACATAAGAAATGGATTCAAATCTTGGAAGTTTGACAATTCTATTGCATTGGAGAGCAGATGTTGTAACACCACTTATTAGTTCTATAATATGGATGTGGCTTTCTATATGTACCAATTAGTGTGAATGCAATAAATAATTTATACACCTTCAGGTGAGATACGGGTTTCAATTACAACATTTTTTACATGCTCTATGCAATAGGTGTAACTATTTATAAAGCATGTGTCCAAGATAAAATACAGGATTTGGTGATACCACTTCCAAGAACCAAGTTGATAGATGTAAGAAGATTGTAATTGATCTTGAACATCTGTGCCCTCTATGTGCCTATTGTATATGACCATCATTGAAGAGCTTTGGATTGAGGGATCCGTACGACCTTGGTAACAAGACACCATTGTCCTTGGACTATAAATTAGTCAAAAGTAGGTGGGGACCTTGCTATCCATCCAATGTATGACCACCATATACATGTTACAATAATGCATATGCACCCGCAATGTTCTTCTTGGCCAATCTTTGTTGCCGCAATTTTAAAAAGTTGAAAAGCCGCGCCCTTCCCTATTGCATGGTGCCCACAATTTACATTCTTTTTTTCAACAAGGTTTCAAGAAACTTCAAAGAGGTAAAGTGAAGTTGTCAAAGACACAAATGTGATTCACCCTTGAATACAAAAGGTGATTGAATCTCAATACAACTCCTTAGTCAATGGTCTTAATTTCTTTGTCATTCTTTGCAAATTCATCTCAAATTTTCCTAACATATACTTCAAATTTATAAATGTGCTTTTTTGAAAGGCAATAGAGATGGTGGTTGCAAGATTTCATCAAGAGGGATAGAATAAAGGCCCAACTCACCTAATTAAAAGCATGGCATATTGCCATCACCATCAAGAATCCAATAAGATAAGCCTCTTTCCTCCATTGTTGATTTATAAGATGAATTAAGGCTCCAATATGGATTAGTTGGACAGTATGTAGGGACATCTAAGGCTTGTAATTCCATAACTTCATCAATGAATGTTGCTGAAAAGAGGCAAATCTCAAGTTTGATTGACGAGATCATCTGATTCATCCAGATCAATGCAGTTAGCCACCTTCAAAGTTCGTAGTCCCAAGTCTTTTCTAAAATCAAATACATCTCATTGGCTCCAACATCAAGATGATAAGCTCATTGAGCATAATTAAACACCATCTTTAAATATTCAATTTTTAGTAGATATAGGAGCTTTATTTTTTTGGAAGGAATGGTGACCATTTAAAAAAGGGGGGGGGGGGGGGGGGGGGGGGGGGGGGGGGGGAAGGAGCATTAGTCTAGCTCAAATGTAGGAACTTTTTGTGATATGGTAATTTGGAAACTAAAATGGAAATGTATCTTGGTGGTACCACATGAATATGCTCCTCCTTTGCCTCTCCAATAAGATAACCAAAATTTGGAAGATTTCAATTGTATCAAGGTGAATCTACGATTCTTCCATGAAACCAAGATCTCGCATGTCCACCTAGTTTGAATGAAGTTGTGATCTAATTCAACTTCAAGTACAAGGAGAGGATACATTATTAGGACGCAAGGTTGGCTCTGAAGTCACAATGCACATCTTTTGACTCTTCATCTCTAATTTTCTCTTTCTCATTAGCAATACAAAAGGCACTTTTTTGTTCATTCTTCTAGGATTTCTATACCCAATGAGGTGATAGAGTCTCTAAATAGAATCCAATGGTAGGATAGTCAATTGGTCACCAATGAACCAATTTAGCACATCATCTTCAACAATAGTTGATGCGCATGACAATGATGCTTCTCTTGGTTTCCGTGGTTCTTTGTCCCAAAACAAAAATTGAATAACATTCCATTTGCACTTTGATAGCCGAGGCATACTTTCCAAAATTGTTGCACTTATAGAAACAACAAAGCCTAAGGCATCTATTTATTGCTATATTAAGCCTTCTAAGGCAACGCTAGGCATTGTTGCTACCATTGCAATTATGGCTTTTTGTAGAAGCCTGCAGCTCTTCTTCTCTTCTACTATGTGGGTAAATATGATTACAAAGTTCTTATTGATGGAAGGTGGAAGTTCCTCACACTTTTTCCAACCTAACAATTTAGCTTAGTGCTTGTGAAACAAATATTTGAATTCATTAAGTGCATGAACACTCACAAGTCAAAATCTCCCAAGTTTAGGAAAAGGCTTGATGAATTTTCTGTCAAAGAAATAAAAAATGTGGTCCTATAGACTTTTACCCTTTATACTAATTACCTCACACCATTGCTTAATCTCCCTCATCCCTCCTTACAAGTTTTTTTTTGTAATTTAAGGAATATTGGGCCACCAATATAAATTGGTTGTAAGAGGTGCCTTATAATGTTGCCTTACACTTCTTTGTCTAGTTAGATGCCATTTGCACAAACGTTCAATGTGCAATTTGACCTGAATTGCAAGCAATTTATCTCAAAGTCCTCCTTCCACAAAATTCAAAGTTCACTCCATATACTCAAGATCAATGCATTACATTTGAAGGAGAATGAAACATGAAGAGGACTACAAGTTCTTGAACAAAAATGAATTATAGCCGAAAAAGGGGGAAAAGTCAAAAATTATTTTGAATTATTTTGGAAAAAAATAATATTAAAATAAATCCAAAATGACATAATTCTGAAATTTGACATCGTTGAAAAACTACCTTGTCAAACAACAATTGCTTAATTTTTCTAAATTTAAAATAATTTAAAATAATTTAAAATTTTAAAAATAATTTATTATTATTATTTGAGTTTTGACAATATTTCAGGTGAGCATTGTTATTGTTTACAGCTTGTTTACAGCTTAAGAATCTTCTCCCAATAGACCTCTAAAGGCCTCATTTTCATTGTAAGAGCATTACCACCGGAGGCAGCTAAATCTCCACGGCAAAGGGGCTTTGGTTTGCTCATTTAGCCAAGCGATCACAGCGACTTTTAAAGGCCCCACCGTAATATGCCATGTGCACTCGGTCTCTCCACTGTTCAGGGGACCATTAATATAAAAGCTAAAAAGGTACGTTGCAAAGCATTTATGTAAAAGCTAGTTTTAATTTTAATGAGATCCACTACCCCACCGCTCCATTGTTGTAGCTGTGGCTCTGACTCTAGCTATAGCTTGTTTTTTAGCAAGTTCTTTTGTTGCATGTGTGTAGAGTTCTCTTGTTCTTGTTTTTGCTATTTTAGGGTAGGTGCTTTGAAATAGATGCTTAGAGGGCTCGGGCACTTGCTAGTCCAGATGTATTTGATGATAGTGATGTTAAGGAAGAATGGGCTTTTAACATGAATTTGGGCTTAGGATTTAGGGTGAACAATACAGAGGCCTACCAAAAAGATAGGTGATGACATTTTTGGCCATTCATATTTCTTTGGGCAATATACAATAAAGTTAATACTTTTATTTTGCACAATTAATATGGATACCTTACACAATTTCCCTCAAGCATAGCAGATTTTTAGTTTCAAAAAACGCAAATCTCCATTTTTGGTGAATTTTTTTATTTTCTTCACAACTTTACATAAAAATTCACAAAAAAAACATTGGTGATGAGTTTTTTAGTTTATTTGTACAGATATATAGGAAACATCCATGCACACATCATTCCTTCAACAAGCATCTCAAAAAAAGTTCCACAATTTCCTTCAAAGAAATTTCAGTAGGGCATGTCCAGTGTCCTAATTTTTAAAAATAGATTTCTCTTTATGGCAATCAAATTTTTGCATTTTTCCTTCATATTACAACCAAATTTATACATTTAAGAATGGTGGTGCAATTTCTTTATAGAAATCTAACTGCCGTCAAGTGAAATCTATTTTCAAAAATTAAAGCACTAGACATGCTCCCACTGAAATCTCTTTGGAGGGAATTGCAAAACGTTTTTTGAAATGCTTGTTGAGGGAATGATGTGCGCATGGATGTTTCCTATATATTCCCTAAACTAATTTAAAAAAATCATCACCAATGTTTTCTATAAATTTTCATCTAAAATCATGAAAAAAAATCTAAAAAAATTCACCAAAAATAGAGATTTGCTTTTTTGAAACTGAAAATTTGGTACGCTTAAGGGGGATTGCATAAGGTATCCATGTTCATTGTATAAAACAAAAATGTTAACTTTGTTGTACATTGCCCAAAGAAACCTGAATGGCCCAAATTGCCATCACATATTTTTTGATAGGCCTCTATACATTTACTAGGCCTTTTCTTGTAGGTGGATCTCGTCCGGGGAAAGCCCCAAGTATTCATAGAGTATGTTTAAGGATTGTTTTAGTGAATCCCTTGTATACGGTGCTTCTTATTTTAGGTGACGCTATAGAATGCGTCGTTCTTTGTTTTCATTTATTATGGACAAAGTTTGTGCTCACGATTCTTATTTTGTGCAGAAGAAGGATGCATATGATCTTCTTGGATTGTCTTTGCATCAGAAGACTACTGTTGCACTACATAAGCTTTCTTATGGCGTTTGTACAAATGGCAATGACAAGTATTGCCGCACTAGAGAAAGTCCATCCCATTGTAAATTGTGGCCATGCACTGCTTGAGAGATAATCCTTGTTTGCACCACACATATGAACATGGTATTCAGTCACCACTTGTTTTTTTGACTAAAATAAAGTATGTTATGAATTGAAGATCGGACTCCAATCAAACTTGGGACAAGATTGTCTTGTTAAGCCCACATTATATTATACTGCACGAGTTGCTGTAATACACACACAAGGCCAAAATTAGTGAACCACTTGAAGGTCAAAAATCAACAGAGCACCTGAAACAAATGGAATAGGAAATCAGACCATGATCCGTGAAACCTTACCTCATATTAAAAATAGAATGATGTAATGCCTAAACAATTATTTGCCTTTGTTGATTTTATTGACTGAGAATGACTTCCATACTATAAAATTAGGATTCTATCCAAACTAGAGGCCCAAAAAGGAATTGCCATGGCTCATAGTCACACGTATGAGAGTGTTTTTTTCAAACAACAACCAAATTTCAATACGGAAACATATAGAAGCCATATCTAAAATCGAATTTGTAAGTCTTTTTTTTTTAAGAACAAGAAGAATTCAAACATGATAATACAAGAAGACCAAATCTAAAATTAAATTAAAGAAGATCCTTTCATTAGAAAATATAGCCTGCAAACATCAGAATGCAACCAAATATGCCATAGCTTAAATCAAAAGGTGGGATAGCTTGTCTTTCAAATAAATGGATTATAAGACCCTCATGCATGAACAAAATTGCTTCATATAAATTGAGCAATCTGTATCAAAAGAAGATAAAAAATGAACCTAAATTGCAGTTAAATTCAAATCATACAAAGCCTAACTGCTGCACCTAAAATGGATATGCATTGACTTTGAATCACAAAGCCTTTATAAAAGAAGATTAAAACTTAATTATACAATGAAAGTTCCATAACCCCAATTGAATCATATTTCATCTTTCCAAAAAAAATGAACATTTAAACACAACACAAAAATACAAAGCAAAATTGCCTTCACTGAATTCAAATCATGGAGCCTTTCTATCCCCCCCCAAAAAATTTGAATATGAATGGAGGCCGGTAAATTGCCACAATACCAATTAAGAACTAAGACTGCCCCTTTATTACATCCATTCGCCTTTTCTCTTAGTCTTTGCAAAAGCCAAACTGCTGTAAGTGAAATGAAATTTTGGAGAGTGTTTTTTTTCTAATTATTTTTAATGAACTATTGTAAGATCACAAAGCACACTGCCGTAGCTATCTTCAAGTAAAAGAAATAGTATAAAAAATATAAGTTGGAAGCACATAAGAAAAGAATAAACCAAAGCGTCCACAACCTAAATTTGCAACTACAAACCCCTTTCTTGCCATGAACTCTCTAGCCCCATACTTGTAAGTTGTTTCTCTCCAAGTACATCCTTGTGGTCATCAATCCCACACTATAAAAAACCCGCGTGTTAGGTGACGAACTTTAATTTTTCTTGACGGGTTTTAGTAGACATCCAATGCAACAAATCCATACTTTTTGAGAACAAAAATGTCTAATGCAACATCAATGTTGACATAAAACATGGGCTTGTTGCATTGAACGTCTACTAAAATCCATCAAAACAAATCAAGGCTTGTTACTTGAAACGCGGATTTCATATAGTGCTCGCTTTATATTGTCAAATCCATCTCCGCCATTAAAATCATTTTCTTCAAATTGGTTGTCCTTCTTAAAGTCAAATTCTTCCCCATGAAATTCAGGTTCTTGCACATGGGCACATTAATCTTACATTTGGCGATGTGTCTCTTCATTATTTTGATCCTCAACGACTTGTCTGGTTAGTTTTGTTGCTCTACAAAATTATATTGAACCTCCTAAGCAGCTGCATCCTCCAAGTCCTTGTCTCAAATACCGAATCATTTTTGGAGCTTCTTCAGTTGCTCCTCCTATTGTAGTCACATGCATTCTTATGCAATGATAAACTAAGTTCCATAAGCATCGGGAGCAGTCATCAATAGAATCAAGTTGTGGTCCTTAAAAGCTTAAACCTTCCGCATTACTGCGGCTGCCATGACCTCAAAATGAATTGCTTGTTTGTGCATAACAGGCTCTGCTACCTACTTTATCCGATTATATTCTTTGGCAGCCTTTGTATTAATTGGACAAGCTTGAAGAGCTTGATTTTTGTCTCTAGTCACCGTCCCCTCATCTTTATTCCTATAGTCAACTCCAGCCTCATAAGAACCTTGATAAGAGGATATAGCCTTTTGCATTCAAGGTGTGGCACTCCTTATGGCTATCCCAGCCTCTGTCCACCGTGGAAAGCCTTTGACCAACATCCAGCAATGTTCAAATGTGAAATCAAATACCTTTGCATTCTTTGTACGGAATAAATCTTTAGCCATGTGTAAGGTATCTTCTAGATTGGTCTTAATAACTTGCAAATCTAGAATTTGCTGATATGCACCAATAAATTTATTCACGTCATATTTAATTTGCCCCCATTTGGTTCCTAACAATCTAGTAGGACGAAATCCTTTGGGCCTCAACGTATCATAATATTCATGAATTTGTTCCTTGATTTATCCAAAAACGCATTGTATTTTTGTTGGTTACCTACAACACGTCTTGAGTAATTGCCAATATGGACCTTGTTAGTTGCTTTTCTTCCTCTTAGTTGAAATTAGAACCCTTACCTGTTGCACAACTACCCTCTTGCCCTAAATTTATTTGATTGCTTCTTCTTGTTGCCACAATGCTTCCTCCAACAGATTGTGATCAGATTGGAAATCCTTGTGGCGAGGTAGCAATTCCTGATGCTTGAAATTACGTTGTATTGCTCTATGAGGATCCATCATTGAACAACTGTGTCCCATCAAAGCTACATACTCCACCATGTGCACCTAGCTCTCCCATTGCATTTGAATCGCTACCAACGCTCCATCTGGTGGTGCTCCCCCTTACATTGGAGTTTCTTCCACCATCTCCAAACCCTTCATTTTGTGGTTGCTCCATCTTCCATTGCCCCTATGCATGGCTATTTTGCCCACCCTTTCTATTGCTATACAACTATCCCTTGTCATCAATACACAAACTCCCTTGACAAAAAAATACCAAAAATAAGTAAAAGTAGTCTAACCAAGGCTCTCTTCAAATCTCACCGTCTATTGGATTGTGAAGTAAAAGGAACTACATTTGGCCTGGTGCCCTAAACTTTTTTGGCCGTGCCACAATGGAGGAGATTGGACTTTCAAGCCCAGCCTATGGCGTCTCAGCTATATTGGCCGGGCCTTAGTGGCAATGCTCTAATGCTCTCCTCACTTAAGGCTTAAAGTCTCTCAAAACCTCACAATTACAATACAAAGAATGTCGACAAATGAGAATAATGGATGCGAAATTGTGGAAAATTTTATGAAGGAGCTGCTTGAATGGATCCGAGGAATTCATAGTGGTTATTGGCTTTAATGTTCATGGAAAAGCGTATGTGGAGTTCAAACAAAGTCTCTATTTTTGAAATTTCAATTTCTAGTACACATACAAAAAACCTTAGGTAGGTCTAGCTTATGGGTATACATCCTTCTTTCCAATACAGAAATTCTAACACAATAATGTTTTGAGTCAAATTGTTGTTGTTGTTTGACATCTTCTCAATAAAATGTCCATATCTTTTACAATAATATTTCAAATCAATCGAAACAAAGCAAGTTGGAATCCTAGCTCCACCCTCTACCTTTTTATACTAGCCCAAATATGGCTAAAATTGTCCACAAAAATGTTGTTCACAATAATATGGGGTAATGATCCAAACCAGTTTCATTGGATGTTAGGAGATTAAATATATATTATTTGAATATAAACATCCCACATTAATTTTGAATAAGTTCATAAGTGACCAATAGTTTGAAAATTCAAAGTTTTTTTATATATTGTCCAAACATACATTCTATCTTAGTCAAAAATTGTGAGAGTTAATTGTATTAATTTGCATCAAAAAATTTATGTCAGAATCCTCTTTTCAGGATTTAATTTAGTATACTAAATAAAATGTAATGAACATGAAATTTAAAATGTAGCCATAAAGATACATATTAAATTTTATATTTCCATTTAAACCCTTAAAGTCCCAAGGCTTTATTTCCACCAAGAACCACTCAAAACCACCATTGCTATTATAAAGAGCAAAAAAAACATTTGATTGTCTTTTTTTCATATCTAAATGAAGGATCTTGCATTAGACTAGCCCTTAACCCTTAGAGGACCAAGTTGTGTCTTTTGGCAACATAGCAATTTTGGGTAGCTTGCTACAAATACAAAAATTCATTATATTTTTTGAATTTTTTTGGGATGTGGGGACAAGGAGAACTTGCCACTCCATAAAAAAAATTTACAATTGGAGGTGCCATGAAGAATTATGGAAAAATATGCTATTTTTCATAGACGGGAGGGGAGCGTAAGCAAGGTACTTTACACTACAACAAAAATTGCAATGCAATGCCCAGAAGAGCTTGGACAGGCCCTTGGGCAACCTCTTATCCCTGGTTGAGACTAAAATACTTCTTTGACAATTTCTTAAATTAAAAAATTTGACACAATGTACTAGGAGGTAGTGGCAACGTAATTGCTTTGTGGCTTCTTTTGGCCTAATGGGGAAGAAACTCCTAAATGCTAAATTTGAAAAACCAAAAAACGCCCAAGACACCATTGAATCAATTATCAATTTATCATTTGACCAACTACTATCCAATAAAAATTTAATGGTGAAAAGAAACAATTGTTTCTTTGACATTTGTAGGATTGGAAGGTAGAGAGGTTGTTTTTATAATCAAATCCATTGTTTCCAATAAATCCTCAAGGAATACGGGATAATTGAAGATGAGAGTTTGACCACTCATTGTCAAAAAATAGGAATTATGTTCAAATTAGAATTTCAGACGTCATTTTGGCATAATAGAATAACTTATTTAATAAAAAAAATGAATTAAATAAAGTTGGGATATAAAAATAACTTTCATCTCCAAAAAGTTGTTTTTTGGTTTTGAGACTCCAAGAAAAACTTATGGAAAAAATTCGAAGAGGATATTTGAAAATGTCAATGAAAAAGTCCCTTCCAACCCGTCTCTCAAATTTATCCATAACTTTTGATTGAAGACTTCAAATCTCTAATAATTTCTTAGAAATGAAAGTTAGCTTGATTTTTTCAATTTTTTTAGTTAAAAGATTAAACAATAAAATGATTCTACTATGCCAAAATGAGGCTTGAAATTATGATTTGAACACAATTCCTACTTTTCACTTTATTATGAGCAGTTGAGCTTCTAATAGTTATAATTTACATATCCCACATGGGTTATTTTACCTCCTACCATCCTACTTGTATAAGCGTCTTCTTTTTTTATCTTCCAATTCACAGTGCATGGGGCTTCACAAACTACGGGGGATCATTGCCCTACATTTTGATATCATTGAATTTTAATGTTGAATATTCTAAAATTAAAGTCAATGGAGGCAAGAACATCTTCAAAATTGAAGGAAAGGAGAACGTCTTTAAAATCGAGGAGAATGTGATCCAATGGCAGTGATTTGTGAAAAGCTAGGCTTCTCTAACCGTCTAATCCTAATCCAGCCTCTTCTCGTACCAGGCCCAATATGCCCAACTGCCTTTCACTTCAGCTTGGACACAGATTGATCAAGCTTGCCAAAGTTTGATATTTTTGGCGATTTTAATTTTAATTTTTTCTTCTTCTAGAGCTAGCTGAAATCTAGAATTTCATAATTCACAATTTGAAAATTGTCTATATAAGCCATAAATTGTTGAAAAAATGGCTTCATATAATATTTTTCTTAAAGCTATTGGATTTTTTTAGTACTCATTCCCCAATTTGAAATGTTATAAATTTTAATGAACATGAGTCCAAATTTATCATAAAAAGCAAGAAAAAAAGTTCAAGCAAAAAATGAAATTAACTTATACAAAAGCCTCTTCAAATTCGAAATTTAGATGCCCTCCAAAAGAATTTTTTTCAACTTCAAACAACATATTCTCACAATTGGTGCGGTCAAAACCTACCATTTTCTTACTACAACATAATGAAGTAAACTAGATCTTATGGTTAGATGCAGCAAGATTTTATTTTTCATTTTTTGGAGGCCTTTGCCATCAAAATGGTCTATTTTGAATGTTTTTTGGTGAAACATAGTCAATGAACTTTAGGGGTTAAATGTGTTCAATGATTTTAGGACCCAGAATTCTTCAAAGTACTTAAACCCAAAGCAAGGCTAAAATCATCATCTATACTTATTCATTAACAAAATCAACTATATGATCCTTAAATTAACTTATTAGATTATATACTCCTAAAATTCCAAAATAAAAACGTTACCAATTGCAAGATCAAGTTGCTTGAATTTAAAAAAAGAGCATTTTCAATTCTTCCCAAATAATTAGATCTCATCTTTCATTTTTTTTTTTATAAAATTGTATAGATCCTACAATTTATTACTCTCTATAACATATTGAAGAAATAAATTAGAAATACATATAATAATTTTCAAATAAAAAATATTTCACATTCTTGCTTAAAAATAATAGTAAGCAAAAAAAAGTCAAATATGATTTAAAATACTAAATTGTTAAAAATTTAGTTTTGGAATTGAAAAATGCCAATTTCAATGGTTCTAATGTTGTAATAAACAATCAACATCCATTGTTTTTGTTTTTCTTTCAAAAGTATTGAAAATTGAATTAAATAAAGGACTTCAAAATCTATTTTAGAGTAGAGATTCCATAACTATCCTCAAACAAAAACTCTTCATAACTTTCACCTCATTAATCAAAATGGAATGATTCAAAGCTTTTCATGTATATATAAATCTAAAATACCAATTTCAAACTTTTATTTCTAAAAAAAATGAATTTTTTTTAGTTGCCCAAGCAACCTACTGAGCAATGAAAATTACATATCATACAATAACTTCTTAACCATGTATTCAAAAGTTATGAAAACTATTGCTACTTGATCACATATTGTGTGAAAATTTCAAAGAAAAAAAAAACACTTTGTTAAAAACAAACTGCCCAAAAATTGCTATGTTGCCAATAAAGTTGTTTGAACCTTTAGGGTCTAATTTTTCAAATGTTTAGAATAAAACCAAAAAATTGACCATGTAGATTGCAAGATATTTGAGTTTAAAGGGAAGAAAACAATTTTTTGCACCTTAAATGAGTGAGTGACTATATTATAAGACTTTGAATCTTTTCAACTTAAATGTTTTGCACTAAACATTATGATTTCAAATTTTTTATGTTGAAGAATTGAATTCAGATTTCGCAAAAAGATTAAATTTGAAAAGACTTGATATTCATTCTTTAAAAATTTATTAAGTAGAAGTAGTTTCAAGATTGAGGGAAAAACGCAATTGCTAATAGTTTTAAGATGGAATTGAACATTTTAATCCCAAAAATGAGAAGGTTCTAGCAAGACTACGAAACTATGTGAAACTTTTAATTTAATTTTGAAAATTTAGTTTGAAAACAAATCCAACAAGTTAGTTTATTAAGACATTTACTAAGATTGCCCACAAAAAAAAAAGCTCTACAACTTCACATCACTAATCAAATGGAATGAATCAAACTGTCCATATAGACAAAAATATGATCTATAAGGGGGAAAAAAAAATTATTTCCATTTTTTGTGGGTTTCTTTTGTTTCTTCTTGATTTGAAATTTTGTGCTCAGGATGGCCTACTTTTTTCTCCCAATTATTGAGTAAAATGAAAACTGAATTTCTAAAAAGCTAATGTTTTTATCTTGAGAAAAGTCTAAAAAATTCATAATAAGAATTTAGGCCGTAGGAACCTACTCAAATTTATTTTGCCCCTTTAGCCCCTAAATGCCCAAGGCCAATTTTGAGATTCTTGGAACTTGCTCTAAATTGAACAAAAAGCCACTATTTCGATAAATTAAAAATATTAATCACTTATGGATTGAAAGATTATAATGTTTGATGATGGGGGCGTTAAAATTATAAAAGTGACTTGAAGTCTTTCTATCCTCTTTTCACATGTAAAAACAAAAAAGTTGGTCACCAAAGAAATATGAGGTTAACCCCTAAATGCCCAAGGCTTGTTTTGAGCTTCTTTAAATTTGCTCTAAGTTGAACAAAAAGCAAAGATTTGATAAGCTGAATCAATTTTTTTTGAATTGTAACCATACAAATTCAAACTAGACATGTTAAAGCTCAAATAAGAAAAGAAAACACAACAATATCATTTAACCCCTAAATGCCCAAACACCGTTTTTTGGCAACGTAGCAATTTTGGGCAGCTCATTGTGAATGGAGTTTTTATTTTTTTCTTTGAAATTTTCATACAAAATTTTCTTGAGGAGTAGCTTTAAGGCCCAACAATTTTCATAACTTTTGACTACATGGTTAAAAAGTTATTGTATGATATGTGATTTTCAGTGCTCGGCGGGCAGCTCAAAAAATTCTTAAAAAATCATTTTTTAAGAAAAATAAAAATTTGATGTTGATTCTTCAGATTTATATATACATGAAAAGCTTTGAATCATTCCATTTTGATTTATGAGATGAAATTATGAAGTGTTCTAGTTTGTGGGCAGTTATGGATTTCCTATTCTAAAATAAACTTTGAAATCCTTTATTTAACTCAATTTTCAATATTTTTGAAAAAAAAAGAAAGTATTGGGTGAATATTGTTTATTACAACATTACAACCATTGGAATTGGCATTTCCAATTTTATAGTTAAATTATCAACAATTTAGTGTTTTGAATCATTCTCAACTTCTTTCTACTTACTATTTTTTTCCTATATGTTGTACAATTCCAAATGATCTTAAATTTTTCAAGAATATAGCCAACTTGAATTCAAAAACAAATCTAAAGAGTAACCACCATTTTGGACATTTTTTCATAGAAATGTGACCTTGTGAAGTGCAGCTGCCCGGATTTTCGCAGGGACCAAAAAAGGATTTTTTTCAATTCAAAATAATTCAAGATATTAGTGAATGGATTGAATCTTGCAATCTGCATGGCGGAAAATTCTGAAATTTTTTCCACATCTTTTCAAACCAGTGCACTACAAGATTTTACGGTTACATTTGTCCAAAATTTTTTTTTTTCTAAAATTTGGTGCTTGTATTAGAAATGGCAGTTTTGGAGCGTTTTGGGTGAAAACATAGTCAAATACATTTAGGGATTAAGGATTGAAAGATTAGAGTGTTTGATCATTAGGGTGTTAAAACTATGAAAATCTTTGAGCTCTCCTTTTGCATGTCAAATCTAAAAAATTCAAGACCAAAAAAAATGAGGCTAAAGGGCCTAACAAATATAACCCCAATCAATTTATGACTTCTCAAAATCTACTCTACAATTTTTTTAAATGAATCTTGAATGTGATTTTTTCTCCAAGACCTAGTGTATTTGAGGCTCATTTCCAAAAGCCCTCAACACTAGATTGCAATGGGTACCTTTCTACAAAATCTTAAATAGAAAAATCATAATCATTCATTTTCAAAATTGGATTTTTGACACTAAAACTAGACTTCAAAAAGAATCTTTCAAAATTATAAACTATTGAAAATAGCAATTTTGTTAGGTTTCATTTGACTTCAAAATTTCTTTGATACCACATTTAGGTGTTTTAGGCATTTAGGGTTTAAAGGGCATAACTCCAATTAGTATACGGCTTTTCAAATCTACTTTACAATATTTTTGAATGAATAATTTAAACCTATTTATACAAAGGACACTTCCAAAATGCTTCCTTGTATTATAGATATTGCTAAAAAAATGTATACCTAGTATGACTCTTTGATCTCCATAGATTTGTGAACAATGACCATTTTTTAATTTAATATTGATTAAAAAAAAAGCAAAGCATCTATTTTCAATAACATTGGATTGGTTTCTTCCCAAATTGAAGCTAAGGTTCCAACCTTGCAAGAAAAGGGGATCAAAATTTTTTATTTGCATTGGTCACTTTAAATTTTCTAAATTTGTGTTTGATCTTTTTTTTGTGCAACAATCATGCTATTGCATGAGCACAAAGATGTGAGCCTATACTACAAGCCTTGAACCTAGTTCTAGATATATACCTACAATCATTTGAAGGTGTTTGTAATATATGAACCTATAACATAAGTACACTATAACATGAAAAGAATCTATAATAGATGTGCCTATAACATAGATACTTGTACCCATAGAAGAGATCTATAATATAGATTCCTAGGTTCATGGGCTTATAGATTCTATATTCACATGCTAGTGCTCCCTTTTTTTATAACAGTGAAAGCTAACTCTGAGTTTAGGAAGAATACAACTCAAGTCAGTAGATTCCATGCAATTATGCCTTGTTGTATTTTCAAAAATATATAAACTGAATTAAAATTAAAATAAAAACTAGGGTGAGAAAAAAAACTATAAATTGAATAAAGGGAGATATTTTATGACCTACACAATAATTCTATTATGTGCATTGATTAATTGCTTTTGAGATTTGAAAACTAATCTACTATCATATCAATATAGAAATTGTAAGAATTTTATATTGTAGTTGTATATTGAAATGTTTATATACTTAATGATGTACATTATTTGCAAAAAAATTTAAATCTTATCATCACTATATTTGTATTGAGCATTAGAATAACCTAATTTGAATAGTAAATGGGATGAGGCAAGAATTGGATTTATTTCAACAGTGAAGTTTGTGGCGGATTGATCACTTGTAAATAGTTTGGTGAGCAGCAAGAGTTTACCCAACAATGAGCCAAGTTCAACACTAGTATTTTGCTTGGTCAAGCATGGACATTGAAGGATAATAAAAGAAGAGGTTAAATACCATACAATTGCCAAAGAATGAAAATTCAAGGAGGTGATTGAAATTAGTACACAAGCATTATGTGGTCAAGGCACATGTGACACAAGTTCCAACAATAAAGAAACATTGACACCATTGCAATGAGCTTCTTCATTATACATCTTGGACAATTCCTACCCAATTCTATTATAGGTCAAAATATCTTTGAGGACTAAAGATATTTTCATAGTATAAAGATGATAATCTCAAGTGAACCATAATGCATAGAATTGTTATCATGGTCCACAATAATAGCACAAAAATGCGTTATCTATTTTTTCTACGTCAATGAACAAAATAGTATTTTCTAAATGAATACCACAACTACTTATATCACTGCCAAACAATCAGCTATGCTAGAATTGGCTTTGTCCCTCTATCACTAACTCACTTTTCAAATGAGGTATTATTCAAAACTTCATAAAATTCTTGAACTTCAAGGTGATGGACCTTAAAATTTCCTATAAAATCGAGGTTTTTTTCACTATAAAAAATCTTGAATTCAGCGTTGTCCATGAATTATGAGCCATTGTCTACAAATATTCCTATTATAGTAACACTATCAAAAGACCCTTGTTTTTCTAATTCAAGAATGTTATGTTTCTTTATTTTTATTGTAAATTAAATGTAGCTTTTGTCAATGCTTCTCCCCTTCTAAACCTCTAGGTCCAATTTAAACCTCAAACATCCTTACCTTCATTGTAAAATGACACCACCTAAATGCGTCTAAATAAGGATATGAGCATTGTTCTTATTAATGATCTGTAAAAGCTTTTGATGGATTTTATCAATAGTTGAAAGGAGATTCTAGATTCTCTTAAAATTCATTTTTAGACTTAGTATGAATAAACTAAAAATTTCCAAAGCACTAATAATAGGTGTACCTAGGCTTTCATATATGGAGGTTGTACATTTAAGGCAAGTTTCTAAATGGGACAATTTTACGAACAAGGTACAATTAGGTGTTGTTACCTTAACCTTAAACGTCAGGCTAGTGATCATGGAAATCATCCCTTCTAGTATTGTGTGACATCATTTACTTTAAAAAATCAAAAGTAATCATTAGATGTCAAACTATTATGCAAGACGTCCCTTTTTTGCATAAAATTCCAAGGATGAACAATTGCTCTTCTGTCCTCCAAAAAAAGATTTTTTTATCATTCATCAGCCAAAAAACGACCATGATGTCATTTAACTCCTAAAGTCCCAATGTCCCCTTGAAGGACAAAATGGATTTTGGACAGGCTCCTTTGGCCTCAATATTCATCAAGATTTTTTGAAACTTTTTGTGAAGATAGAAAAACACATTAGCTTTTTAAAAATATAATTTTTATTTCAATTGGTGCTCAGAGAAAAAGTTATGGCACAAAAGGTCCTTCTATTGTTGAGGCAAGTAGAATCCTTCTTACACAAAAGAAAATTTAAATTAAAAAATAAAATAAAATTGCTTCTTATAGATTGTAATTTTGTTTATATAAGAAGCTTTGATCTATTCCATTTAAATTTGTTATGTGAAAGTTATGGACAATCTTATTTTTTGGTCAATGAGGGCATATTCTTTAAAAAATAACTTATTTGATTCATTTCTGAATGCCATTTTCACAATTTTTCCAAAAAATTGATTGACAAGGTTAATTTTGCTTGCTAAAACAATTTCACCATTGAGCTTATAGCATTTTCAATTCCATCTTAGAGCTACTAATGGTTTAGTTTTTCTTTTGATCATGGACCTACTTCTACTTAACATTTTTTTAAAGAATAATAATCAAGTGCTTTTTTTTGAATTTTTTTCCTAAACTTTCAACCCAATTCTTCAATACACAAAAATTTTAGTTCAAAGTCTGTAGTGCAATTTTTTTTCACAAATGACAGTCAAAGTCATTTGAAATTGCAAGCCAATGTTCATACAAATAATTTTTTCCACAACTTTGAATGCTAATATCTTCCCAATCTCTACAGTCAAACATTATGAAATTTTTACCACATTATTTGAAACAAGTGAAGTACAAGATCTTATAATGAGATTTGTTTTCTTAAATGAAAGCTTCAAACTTGCAGTTATGAGTTGTTTTTCACATAAAAATGGCTTTGGGAATTTAGGGATTAAGGGTTGAACTCTGAGACCAAAAAATGTTTGATGAATGACTTCCAAGAGTAATGTAGGTATGAAGAATGCACCTATTGGTTCAGAAATCATATCATTTTTGGCAAAGTACCTTGGTGATACGTCTCGTCCTTTCAGGGTGCATGTAGTCTTTGTAACTTCCCCTTCTGAACCTCAAGGACCTACTCAAAACTCAAACTCCCTCACATTCATTGCAAGTTAAAAGCAATTTCTGTCAACGCCATTCCCCTCCTACGATTCAGAACCAATAATGCTATGTACCCAAATACGGTAGCTCCCTAAAGATGACAAAAAAACTACAAACAGTTCTTGGACGGAACTCCCAAGACCTTGTAGAAATACAGTTCAGTTCTAAGACCTGGTAAAACAAGTCCAAGACCTGGTATAATAAGTCCAAGACCTGGTAGGCTGGTATGATAAGTCCAAGACCTGGTACAGTTCTCTCTGCAGGTCCACTAAACTCAAACCTAACATAGCCACTTCACCCCAAACTCAAGCCTCTTCCCCTCCTACGGTTCAAAACCAATAATGCTGTGCACCCAAATACTGTAGCTACCTAAAGATAACAAAACAACCCTACAAAGCATTTCTTGGAATTCACAAGACCTTGTCCAAATACATACGGAGTAGCTAAGTAAGTCTAGCAGCACCAGGCTCTCTGCAAATACTGGACCCCTTCACCTCTAAAACCCCGAAACTTAAAAGCTTACAGTAGTCGCTGCCTTCCAAACCCCAAAGCCTGATGCGTCCAGGATTCCAGGACCGCCCTCTGGCTGATAATAGCGCTCCCAAAGGAAGATTCCTCCCCGCCCATTGATTCAACCGCTCCTTAGCTAGCTGCCTAGCTCCCCAGTTGCTGCAATTCTCAATCAAGCAGGCCATTATTGCAGCCCCAAGTACAGGACCTGATCAATACACGGATCCGTAGCCTCATATACGTCAACCCCACCAACCTCTCCTTGCACCTTCTGGACTCATCCATGACGGAGATGAGCAAGAGCTTGCCATTTGGGACTTGCAATGGAGAATTGTTGAAGGAGTTCATGTAGGGAATGCGTGTGTTTGTGTGTGTGCGAGAGAGGGTATGTAGCAGCTGCAGCTTTGTGAGCTTTGTGAGGTAAGGACGGTGAGTTGTTTGCTGCAGCTATGGTGGGGTTCATGGGGCAGAAGGCCACGGGCAAAGTGGGCAAGCGGGTCACCATCTTGAGTTTGGATGGAGGTGGGGTGCGTGGGCTCATTCCAGCTACCATTCTTGCCGAGCTCGAGGCCAAGCTCCAGGTGGGTGCATGTCGATCACTGGGAAAACATTGGCTTCAAGAATTGATGGTCGAAAACTCTGTTTGAGAAGAAGTGGGAATCTCGGCTTAGTTTCGTGTTTCGGAGACCTCAGATTTTCAAGAAATTGGGGTTTTGGTATCCCTGTTTTGATCATGGCGTTTCCTACGAGTAATTCGATCTACAGATCAAGAAACGGGTGGAGATTGATCCATTTGTTGTGAATGTAACCATGCATTTGAGGAGTTTCGTTCTTGAAGAAACGATGTAGGCAATGTTGTCCATAGATTGCTAGAGCTCGAGTTTCCTTGCATTGTGTGAAGAAAGGTGGGTAAGTAGCCATTTGCAGAGTTATAAAGAAAGATGGGGAAATCCATTCGGGTGAAGCGTTACCAGTCAGTTGCTTAATGAGGTCTTAGAAGGTGCTATTACGTCACTAGTTGTATGTCTTAACGTTGTGGATGGGGGTGCTATCGGGACCGAGAAGTGGAGAATTAGAAGTTTGCTGTAAACTGGTCGTCGAAATAGCACATTTTCATGGTTGACAGTCAGACATAGCCATGCTCTTGACACCAGAGCATGGCTATGTCTACGTGAAATCGAAGGCTATGGTTTATTTCTTCTCTCATTTCAAGCCCGTCGGTCGATCTGACTAAAAATATGTGGGCATGGCGGCAGAGATTGGATGGACCGGACGTACGCCTGGTGGACTACTTCGACATCATAGCCGGCACGGCCACAGGTGGCCTCATCACGTCCATGATCGCATCCCCCAGCAGTGAGGGCTCGAATCGGCCGCTTTTCACAGCCAGGGAAGTGGTGCAGTTCTACCAGAAGTATGCCAACAAGATCTTTCCTCAGGGCAGGTAATGCATCAGTTGCTCCAATTGCTCCCTCACTTTTAATGAAATTCCTCCATTTCTCCTACAATTGAAGTATGTCTTATTCTTTCTGTTTCTGCCATGTTGGCCATGTCGAGTCGAAGTAACCTACACTGATTTGTCCTATTTGTGCATGTTATGAAATGAACTTTCAATGTGGCTATAATCTTGTACAAGGGAGAAACATTTTTGCCCATTGTTTGTGTATTCGTGATATTCATGTTGAAGAGTCTTCACAAATATCATTGGTAAAAATATTTCTACCCTATAAAGAGTTATATCCAGATATGTAAGTTCATTTCATTACACGCACTAATATGACAATCGGTGTAGTCAGAGGTTTGAGTAGGTCAAGGGGACTCAGTTGCGTTGCTTGGGGTGAAGTCAGCTGACCTTGAGATTTGGGCACACATGCAGGGGCCCATTTGGGCAGACAAGGCGGAACTTCATGGCGAATGGGCCTAAGTACAAACCTCAAGGATTGCAGCGCTTGCTGGACCAGTATTTTGAGAGTGATCCACTTCTTGACTCGGCGCTCACATCCATTCTCATCCCCACGTTTGACACCAAACTTCAGCAACCGGTTTTCTTTTCGTCTTGGCAGGTCAGCTGGATATCATTGCTAACTGCATGGTCCTGTCGCTTAACATATAAAAAAATGAGTGATATAATACTCAGTGATTGATATGTTAAATCATCGTTAAAAATGATATACGGGTACCCCTTTTTGTTTAATCTGTGGCGTGTGACGTGAATGTGGAATTGTTTCTTATCAGGCCCAGCAGGACACTCTTGAGAACCCGCCCATTAAAGCAGTTTGCCGAGCTACTTCTGCAGCCCCGACGATCTTACCTCCAATTCATTTTACTTTAACCGATGTCTCTGTTGAGCCTAACGAGACGCGGGCATTCAACTTGATCGATGGAGGTGTTGTTGTGAACAATCCGGTAAGGCTTGCACTTCTTTCATTGCTTCGTTGAATTGATAATATCACCATGACTAACTTGCACTTTCACCCTACTTTATTCTTCTTCGAATTACATTGGTTCGCACCTAACGTCAGAATGATATAAAACGATCTTTTGCCACTATTTGTTGATATTTCTCACCATATGTTTGGAGTTCTAAGGACAAAGTACATGCTCATGATCGTATTAGATTACTTGTCCAACGGTTTCCGAATCCTAGCTTGGGTGATGCGATATTGACATGAATTCTTTGTCTCGGTGGAGCACAGACGTATCTGGCGATCACACAGGCAATCAAGGAGTCGGGATCCCGTGGAGCTTTGGCTAACAGAGTGGATTATTCGGTGAGTTATTCGTGCTTATCCAGAATAATGAGTTTTCTGTTTGCAATCTTGGCAAGATTTGCACCTTGGTGAGATTTCTGTCTTTGAGGTGAACCTCACGTGATGCTCTAACGGACATCTAATATTTGGACGATTGTGTAGAACTACAGCGATATCTTGGTGCTATCCCTTGGAACTGGGCAGCATACAGTGGGTTATGACGCCAAAGAGGTGGCAAAGTGGGGACCGAAGGACTGGCTGGCGAACAAAGGCGAGGCTCCCTTGGTGGATATGGTGTTCAACGCGAGTGCGGACATGGTAGACTATAATCTGTCAATTATGTTTCAGTCACAACAATGTCCATCCAATTATCTCCGAATTCAGGTACGTCCTGGCTGCACTGTGTTGGCAGGTGGCAATGTAGAGAATAAGCCTAACAATATCAGTCTCTCACATTTGGAAGTTTTGCATTTATTTGACAACAGTCCTTTTTCAAGATGTTCAGTATGTCAGGTGTTAATATGAGATGAGATGTGCAGACCGACAACCTGAACGGACCCCTTACATCCGTGGATGACTCGTCAGAGTCAAACCTCTGGAAACTGATGACAACAGCAAAGAACTTGTTGGATGAGCCGGTCTCTGAGCGGGATTTTCAAACCGGGAAGCTCACCCCTATTCATCATCATGGGACTAACCGGGAAGCTCTCTACAGGTTTGCTAATTATCTCTGATAACCTCGTTACATTGCATATTCCTGTGACTGGTTCACGAGTACAGTTCCTTCTCTGTTCAACTGCATTTCTAGACAAGGTTTCAGAAAATCATTAAAGGGAATACCAAAGTCCAATAGGATAAAACTTACCCCCTGGAGGTGTTCTAAAATGCCTAAAACTGCCTTAAATGAAGTCTCAATTAACTGAACAGGGTTTAACGTGGTTTAACACGGAGATGCTGTCTACTAGCGGTTTGTGTCTTTAACAAGTCTGGATCGAAAATCATATAGATTGACATCTGTGGATGTGACCAGGTTTGCGGAGTGGCTATCAGCTGAGAGGAAGGTGCGTCTAGCATCAGCACCTCCACCAGCCCCGGTAGAGCTAGCTCCACGCCCCGTTGTGGTAGAAACACCCTCTACTCCCCCGGGAAAGGCTGATCCACTACCCGCAGAGAAGAAGAAGCCAGCCCCAAAGAAAGAAGTTAAAACGGAAGAGGCTAAGCCTGAAACCAAATCAGAAGCCAAACCAGAAGCCAAACCAGCAGCTAAAGCAGAAACCAAACCAGCAGCTAAAGCAGAAGCCAAACCAGAAGCCAAAGCAGCTGAGGTACCTGCAGCGAAGAAAGAAGAAAAGGCGAGTGCATATGTCACATTCCCGTATGTCCCACGAGCAGCCTATTTCGAGGAGTCATTCAACAATCTCAATGTGGATTCTACTTTCGTTCCTTATAGTGATCCTGCTTACAGATCTTCCTATTCCTCTCCTAATTCCTATGACTATAATTCCTCCTACAACTCTTCCTATAGCACTTCTTATAACTCACCTTACAACCCCTCCTCTGATTCCTCGTCTTATGGGAACACTACCCGTCCTCCCTCTTACATGCCTTCCCCCTTTGAGGATACATACCGAACCTCGTCATACAGCCAGAGTTCCCATGAGCCTTCGTACTCCACCTCGTATACTGAACCAAAACATGAAAGCCCATTTTCTTCCCCTTATACCAGGACAGAGTCTGGATCCTCCTATGGTGCTTCTTCTTACTCTACGGACCCAAGGTACGAAAGCCAAAACTCTTCCTATGTGCCTTCTTACAGTGTGACAGCCTCTGCATATGAAAGGCCAACGTATGAGTCAAATTCCACCTCATATGCTGCAACTCCGGAGCCAACACAGTATGCATCTTATGGAGATGCATATAATTCTTCCTCGTCATACTCATCCAGTTCATACAGCGACACTCCGGGATCTGGAGGAGCCAGTGGCTCGGGTGCCTACCGTGACCTATTCGGTGTTTTCTCTTGAAAACCTGTGTGATAATGTGCGCATACCGCTAATTGCACAGTATGAGGTATAGTTAATTAATATCAATAGTTTGCGGAATTAACGGGGACGAGTGGAGATATGCTCACGAAGTTGTGCAATTCTTACACATGCGAAAGCACTAATATGTATATAATGAACTAACTAGCACTATTATACTGTTGTTAGATCTGGGTTGCAAGGCCCTCATGTATACTCCTGAAGTAGGACATTGACAAGCCTGAAATTACTAACTACTCAATAAGAGTCACTCAGGTGGGACTCGTTTTTTTTTGCCTTTTAGCATCACGTGAGATGTAAGGTGATAATAGAATAGGAGCAAGCCATTTCCGACCTGCTCCACGGGCGATGAATCTGTAAATAAAGCATGTTCACAAACTTCTGATATTTTGTTGCAAGTGATGTCACATTGTGGACAACTTCCTTTTTCTGGTAAATAATCCGAGGCATTGTTTACGTACCCAGTTTTTATGGCTGGGATTAGTTATCTCTGGAGTTGTATTGCGTGTTTCTTCACATGTTCGAGGCCCTTTAACACATGTTGTACTTTTGATCTTTTGAGCCAGCAATCTAGCAGTTCATCAAAGTCCAGGCTCAAGTTGATCTGTACTGAAATTATCTTGGACATCTTCACACAGCTCCGTATGCTGTGTGAGATTTGTTTTCGGAAAGTCTAGAAGGCCATGGTGAAGGCAGAAGATGAAGAGTACTGCAGCCAGGTTGTAAATGCAAGTCGGTTAGAGCAAAAGCAGTCATGTGGAGACAGGCCTTGTGTGTGGACATCCTCCATCAATAACACTCAAGCAGATTCCTTCCGATGAGAGCACTAGATCTTTTTCTCTTTGATTTTCCAGTACGCAAAGCCAACTCACAAAGCTCAGAGTCACTTTAAAAAAAATTCGTATCATCATGAGACTTCTGTGGAATGTACCACTTTCAGACCGGTTGTTCAACTAACAAAAGCTTTGGAACATGCATGCTCCTGCATGCTCTAGTGCCTCTGCACTGCTCCACACATGATGGATAGCTTCTAGCTGACAGAAAGGTGAGCTTCTATTTCAGTTCAGCAATTAAACCAAGCTTCTATTTCAGTCTTTTACAATTATATCAAGCTTCTACAATTGTCCCGAGTGAGCCAGATTTTGCAGAATTCTGCTGCATCACGCCCAAGGTGGCCAGAGTACGATTTATCCTGAACGATTTTGGTATGTTGGTCCATTTTTGAGGCATTGAGAGCTTGATAATATGCTCAAGGATCTCGATCCATAGCACAAGTCTTACACAAGGTCCAACAAAGAGACTAAGCTTACTTTTTACCCGGCTGCAGTAATTTTTCTGATAACCAAGACGGAGAACATTAAGCATTTTGCGAATTTGGACAAATTTTTCACAGGAGCCAAGTTCATACTTTTTGTAGTTGCACAGGTCCATATTTTATTTGGAAGCTTTTATTCTTAACTTAAAAGGGATTCCACCACACCCAAGCATGCATCGTTGGGAGTTGTATGCAAAAGTTATTCAGAGTCAAAGTATTATTGGTATCTGATGACCATAAACGAACACAAAATCAAATACATAGGTGATGTACTTCCGCATAAGCAATAGTTGTTGTTAGAGTCGACCCTCAAAACTCAAAGGAAGACACTGGCGAAACAGTAGAAAACTATGTGAGTAATACTACAAGGGTGTTTTTCCACCCCTCGGACGCACATGTACATGAGATTTACATGAGATGTACCTTCCCTGATCGAGCCTCAAAAGAAGGCAATTTCAAGAGTGTACTCCAAAATTTTATTCGGGACTAAGCATTACAAGAAAAGAAGACTCATGAATGGTGTGCTTGATTTGTCAACAAACTTGCAAATTGCACAGCAAGAATCACAAACAAAGCGGCCAATATGTACTCATCGTCTACGATTGTTTTAAGGGTATTGAAAACTGGATTCTCCAACCTAACTAAGATGTGGGTATGATGGTACCAATCTCCACATCGTGCATTTTGCTGCAGTGATGATTAAGCCGAAGGTGGGCCGGGCAACAAACACATCAAGGTTGTGAGAGCTAGCCAGACCTCCCAACAGTCCCGACAGAATAATTTTGGCACAGTACGTGATTACTTGTCCCCACCCCAACAGGCCACTTAAGCAAGCCAGCTGCTGCAGCAGCAGCAGCTGCCTACTCACCGATGATTCCATCGACAAATTTATGCAAGTTTCATGATACGTCCCAAAGCCATCAAAAGTCCAGGACGAGCTCGATCCGGGACTCCCGGCCGGGACGTGCAGACGCGCTGTACAATCCCGTTTTCTGTACACGCACTGCGGTGATTACGTTGACAAGTCAAGCAAATAAGATTTCACATCCTATAAAGAAAAGGGAAAAAAGAGAAAAAGCAGAGCTCAATGAGTGAGAGCTAGTGAAACTGGGGTCCATTTGCATTCATCTTTGAATTTGTCTCCAGCAAGTTTACAGCCGAAAGTGGGAGAACACTCTACTGCTCGAAGTCTGACCACAGTCCGATCCAGACGCTTTGAATTGATAGTATATTGAAAGAAACACGCATCTGCTATTTGTCAAGTTTTTGTTCGATGTCTGCCTTTGCTTTGAATGCGGCATGTTGTTGACCGATTTGTAACAAGCGCTGGAGTCAACATCTGTGGCTTTGCCAGTCAAATGCCACCCTCGCACTTTTCTCTCTCTTTGAGTGTTGGTGTTGAGTCAATGTATTGTGTAAAGTAAAACATCCCGTGTTTCATGGGCCAACATGCACTCGGAAACATGCTTGGGAACCCACTTGCTTGCCCAAAGAAAATGACTTCCACACTTTGCGAAAATGGATGGGAGATTGGCGCAAACGGGAGGGTCTTGTAGATGTCGGAATTGGATGATTGACAACACTGGGCTGATCTACTGTAGTTAATAAAGCTACCGGTACCCAACAAACTCTTCATTTACACATATCAAAATTAATCAATTTTTTTTTACCTATTGTAAGGTAGTTTGCTCTAATAAGTGACCCTACTCTCTAAGCAACCACTAACACAGAGGTACATTTTTCTCTTCCTTCAATGCACCAATAGTGTACATTTCAGGAGGCAATCGTTGTTAGTGATCACCACATTCAACTTCAAAAATTCGTAACTAATTCCATGAAGGTCCAAAAAATATGAAACGACTTGGGTTAGATGCTAATTCCATTTTTCTTCATCCCATTTTTCATAAAAATTAAAATAAAAGTATAATGATATTAATCTGGCACTAGCTTCACCAATGCTGTGAGTGAACCGTGTCATCATATTGTGTCATGTCCGTCCATCTGGTGGCCATTAGTAGTGTGACTGGCGAGGTGATGGAAGCTGCAGCAGTACATTTTCAGAGTACTACTACTGCCCACGTCCATTCACAGAAATTCCGTGGCACACAACTTACAGAGAAAGGCTCAGCTGGGTGTCTGCAATCAGGCTTTTGTGTATGAGACTCTTCCAATTTACAGAACTTTGGATATCAATTCATCTGCAGGGAAGTAAGTATCCACTTCACCTGCAGTGAACGTCTGTCGTGCGTGGTCTAAGGTAGGAGGTTCTAAAATGGAGCAGGTTCTAAAACCAATCAGGCTTTAGAGGTACATTTTGCACTTTCCAATGTACAAGTGGTGTGCATTTGAGGAGGTGGTTGGTTTTAGAGCCCACAAAAATGCACTTTTCTGCAACTTCAGAAATTCATAACTAATTCTACAAAGTTTCAAAAAATATGAAACAACTTGGGTGAGATGCCAATTTCTCTTGCCTTTCAAGGAAAATTTACTGAAAAACATTTTAAGAAGTTTTACCTCCCCAAAATTCAGCTTCAGCTCTTAGATGAGCGATTTATGGACCTCCTACCTTACACATCGATCTACATACGCTAAGATAAACTACCCTGTTCTAGATCAAATGGGAGCAAGCTCATTGTGGATTAAATTATGTTCGTGGTGTATTGATTTCATAACTTTAGTGTACACCATTAATCGATAATTTAGTCGGACACCATGGGCTTGCTCCCATTGGGTTTGGAAATTGTTGTAGTTTACCTTGGTGTGAACAAAAATTTGATTATAGTATATTGAACTCAACTGGAATTATTATGTAGCAATACATTCAATGAGTTGCTTCAACGGGACAAATTAAAGTGGGCACCTTGTAAAATCACCACTTTTTGCCACTATTACTAGGCTAGTCAAATCTTCTTATATTTTCTTGTTGGCAAGTGAAAGCAAAGGTTCCAATGCACCAAAGAACATGACATTTCGATATTATATGCAAAAGTTACAAAGGATCAAAGTTTTTTTTGGTAGAGATTCTGAAATTGCTTCTCCCATATAGGTACATAGTGATTTTGAAAATGTACATAGAATGATGATGGCAGTTTTTGATAAGTGTCGCGTTTGGAGGCCCACCTTTATAGGCTTCAAAATGCTCTCATGTTCACATCTCCATAATGTGTGGAAGCTGTCGCATCAATTGTATACTCAACTGAACATGATAGATTTTTGAAGATATGCAGGAAATTAATGGGTAAGTATATATAAAGAATATATCATTGCTGATGTTATACTCAATCTTCTATAATGACCTTGGATAATGACCTTGTTTTAAAAAAGATTAATGGATTTTTGCACGTGTGAAATTATATAATCATAAGATCAACCCTGCTCTAACAATGAAGTACATTTTGCTTTCTTCAATGTACCAATTAGGTACATTTCAGGAGGGGTGTTTTTAATGACAACTGCGTTTTAGCTTCAAAAGTTTGTAACTAACTATGCAAAGGTCCAAAAAATATGAAATGACTTGGCAGGTAGATGTCAATTCTATTTTTCTTCCTTCAAAACTTTACTGGACATTATTTCAAGGAGTTTAGCTTCCCCCCCAAATGCAATCAAATTTTAAAAAGGCCGCTTTGAGAGCAAACTACTTATAAAAGCACGACACCGACACCCTTCAAATCCTATAACACATACCATGACAAATCTTAAGTTTCTATGAATAATTGACCTTGAATATTGAAGTAAAGGTAATTGCAACAAATTGTTGACCCCTATCCAAAATTGGCCTCCACCTAAAATGTATAACTACTATTTACGAGAGTTGAAGGTTGATTTTAAAAACGCCTATTTTCAACATTCTGAAAGTTCCTAGTTAATTCATCTAGTGTCCAAAAAATACATTCTAAGAGGATTTAGCATCCCCTTTTTACTACTAGCAAGACCCTACAAAAAAAAATTCAATATAATAATGGAAATTGTATTGATTTGCTTATTTGGACAGATTTGGTTGTAATTATTTTAAGATCATTATATGCATTTAGCACAAATGCAGCTACAAAATGCTAAAAACTAAAAAAAGGCACAATAATAACACAAGGAAAATAAGAATCCAAGTTTTCTTGTCTCTTTGCAAATGATTGGACAAATGAAAATGGTAAACAATTATGGTCTCTTTAAAATTGAAGGTCTTATAAGAGGTGACTTCTAATATCTTCTTTCTATTACCAACATGATGCAATGAAAACTAAACTTGTTTGATAATAAGAACAATGCTCAAATGCTTGTAGGTACATTAATTACCTTTCTAATTACCTTATTAAGTTTAATTGTGGCCATGGAGTCTATATTCTAAGAGCACCTGGGACATCTACTACATCCACACCTTTGTATTGGAAGGGTTTGACACATGTCCAGAAAGATGAAAAGTATTATGAGATCTTTCAAATATTCTTCAAAGACTATCCTCAAGTGTCAAATTTAGGCTCACCAAATCTAAGCATGGTGAATATTTTTCTAGATTGATTCCACTTCTAATTTTCTAAACATAGTGAGTTTTTCTTCTAGATTCAACTTCTAATTATTTTGTTGATATAGTATTTGGTAGGACACATTTAGAGGGTAAGGGTGGGATACAAGAATTGAGATTATGCCAACTATAGATGTGAAATTATGACGTGTAAATTTTAGTGTGCAATGGTGAAGATGCTCTAAGGTCTATTACACTAAAAAGTTTAGGATCCTCTATTCCATAGTAATGAGAAATTTAAAGATTCCATTGAAAAAATACAGTTTGATTCTCTGCATTTCTAGCTTCAGAACTTCTGACAATGCAGCCGCCACGTTCATTGCTACGATCAGTGCTTAGATTGACGACAAATGCAGCTATAAATCACCGAAATTAGAAAGAATGCAAAGTAATCATTACATTTAGTAGCCTTCAAAGAGGCTGCCTTTCCCTCCCTAGAGTCCTCATCTATGAAATTCATCCTCAAATAATTAATGTAAGCTTAGGTACCAAGATAGTCGCAGTACGTTGTATTTTGTTTCTTTTTCTTTGTTAATTTTAGGACCAGATATACTAATCAACAAATATTTGTAGAAAAAGATGTTGGCAAAGAATCCAACAAATAATGCATTAAAATCAATTGTCATCAAAGACATATTTTGTGTTTTCAAGTGAAAAGACAACTCTATGTATACACATGGGGTGGTAGGAGGTAGAACAACCCATGTGGGATAAATAAATTCCAATTTGTAGTTTCTCAAGCACTCATAGTTAAGTCTCAAACTAAAAATTGTGTTAAAAGTAGAATTTTAGACCTCATTTAGGCATAATAAAATAACTTTTCTCAAAAAATTGTAAACTAAGAAAAGTTGGTAAATCAATACAAGTTTCACCTCCAAAAATCCGTTTGGAATTTTGATTCTCTAGTCAAAAGTTATGGACAAATTTGAGAGAGGGGTTGGAAAAATGTTAAAGAAAATGTCCATTCCAACCCCTCTCTCAAATTTGTCCATAAGTTTTGACTGGAGAATCAAAATTCCAAACGGATTTATGGAGGTGAAACTTGTATTGATTTACCAACTTTTCTTAGTTCACAATTTTTTGAGAAAAGTTATTTTACTATGCCTAAATGAGGTCTAAAATTTTACTTTTAACACAATTCTTAGTTTGTGACTTAACTATGAGTGCTTGAGAAACTACAAATTGAAATTTATTTATCCCACATGGTTTGTTCTACCTCCTACCACCCTATGTGTATATATAGAGTTGTCTTTCCACTTGAAAACACAAAATATGAATGACAATCACATCAAAGTGACGTAATTCAATCATTGAGATAATTGGTACCTATAAATTGATTGCTATTTGAATAAATTTGCTATTTTATTTACAGTTTTATTTCAAAGTACTTAATTTGTTGTTATCCTCAATGTGCAGCTGCGACCTTGTAACTGACTCAAGCACCTTGCTGAGTTCTGACAAGTTTCGCCAAGTGTCCTTGTAGTAACTGATTTGGTGTGGAATGTACCACACCATTTCATCCCTCGGATGAAATGATGTGGTACATTCCACATCGTTCCGTCCGGGGAAGGCAGTCGCAATGACTGCTACTGAATGTTATGTCAACAAAGCAAAAACAGAAATCTAAGTGTTACTTGGAAGGAGGTGCGGTTGCTTGTTGATCTTAACAATTTTAAGTCCTGTAACTTACAAGGCGACTTCTGGTGCCTCCGGCCTTTCTTTGCAGGTAAGTTACCGTACTGCACAGTAGCTGGCTTCCAATCCTCAAAGAAAAAGAGAAAAAAGGCACATTTGTACAATACAGCGAAGTCGAGAGATAATGTAGGATGCTCTAAAAGCGACCATTTAAGGGTTAGTCCACCTTTTTCGTAGGTTTGAATGAATAGAAATATTTTTCATTCATTTTTCAATGAAAGAATAATGGATGTCAAACGTTACCCAAGTCGTTTCATATTTTTGAAGCATTTTTGAATTAGTTATGAATTTCCTAAGATTTATGTTGTAGGTACCTATTTGTGACCCTAAGTCTTCCAAAATGCGTCCACTTACAACTTCTACAGTGATTTGAGGAAATCAAGGCCAAGGATTGGCTCTTGCAATAAATAATACTTTTTTAGGGGGGTCAATCAATGACTAAAGTGGTCCCCTAAAGGACCATTGTCCCTTTGGGGGACAAATGCGTTTTTGGACAGGTACCTACGGGCTGAAATTTTTTTCTGATTTTTTGAAACTTTTTTTGGAGGTAGACAATCTGATTAGCTTCATGGAAATATCACTTTTTTGACAATCGGTGCTCGGGATCAAAAGTTATGACCAAATAAGCTCAAAACAAGGGACAGTGGGCAACAAAAAAAATTTGCAATTTTTTTTTTTTTTTCAAGTATTTTTTTCTCATAGATTATATTTTTGTCTATCTAGAAATCTTTTATTCATTTCATTTGGATTTTGTATGAGAAAGTTATGGACATTCTTGTTTTGCAGGAAGTTAGAGCATCTTTTTGAAAAAAATAACTTGTAGGATCCATTTCTGAATGCAATTTTTCAAATTTTTCAAATTTTTTTTTTGCATGGTTTAGTTTACTTGCTAAAACAATCTCACCATTGGGATTAGTGCATTTTAATCCCACCTAAAATATATGAATATTTTAGATTTTCCTTCTATCTTGTACCTACTTCTACTTAACAATTTTTTTAATAATAAAAATTAAGTTTTTTTGAACTTTTTTTTTTTGGCTAGATTTTCAACTCAATTCTCCAGTATAAACATTAAAAGCTCAAAACTCTGTAGTGCAAAAAAATAAAGTTAAAAATGTTCAAAGTCAAAAAATATAGTCTCACAATGTGCTGAAAAACTTGTTTTTTTCACTTTAAACGCAGATATCTTGCAATCTGTGCGGTCAAAAATTCTGAAATTTTTCCCACACACTCTCATACTAGTTAGGTGTAAGATCCTACGGTTAGATGCGGAAAAAAAACATTTTTCAAATTTTTTTACTTTTTACTATAGAAATGGCAATTTTGAGTGTTTTTTGGTAGAAAAAGGGCCTCGGTCCTTTAGGGGTTAAAGACCAACTCATATCTATTCAGTACCATTCTGTAGGATTGATTTGAAGAAGCCGGTCGCTTTTAGAGCATCCTACCGTAGACTGAACTGTAACTGCTTCCGGAGGTCGACTTACATTACTTAATGATTTCATTTGCCTTGCCATATGTTGAATAAAACAAATAGGAGTAACTTAATTTTATTTCCAAAAAATAAAAATAAAACAATGAGGAGAAAATGTGCATTAAGAAACTAGTGCAAGGTTCGAGGAGCCAGATTGTGCCTACGTAAGTTACACACAGGCAAATCTGAACCCTGACATATCCTTCCAAGTGTTCCAAGTGTAAGTTACAGAACAACTACAGATGTAAGTTCGCAGCTTCGAAATGAAGTGCATGCACAGACATGCATACGATTGTTTACTTTTTTGTCTTCTTTTCTTTTTGACACAAAGGAAACGAAAACGATACAGTAACTTAGTTTACTTTTGATGTTATCTCTCCAGTAGCTAGCTTCTTACTTCTTAGCAGATCTTTGATCATCATCGTTCATACTGCCATCAAGGTAAAGTAAGCCATGGCTGATCGAAGAGGTCTCAGGTGTGAAGCTAATAACTTTCGGATCTTTGCAGTGCAGTGTATGCAGGGCTTTTTTTTGGTTTTTGAAAAAGTGCCAAGATGGCATTCACTTAAAATTTGGTGAAGCATTTTATTTCTTCATACATCCATCTTTCGTACCATAAAACACTTTTCAATCAAATTCATACATTTTTTCATCCAAATTTGACAATTTCATCCATATTTTAAATTAGATACTTTTCTGGCGAAAAAAGATTACTTCTTCTGGTGAAAAAAAGATTTTCATTATGAAATGGTGCTTTCTGGCTCCATTTCGCCCCCCAAAAAAGGGCTGAGTGTATGATAAGTAAAAGAGATCGGCGGCTCAAGTACAAGCTAGCACTTGTCATCAATAAACTTTAGAATCGGTCAGAAAGGATGCCCTGCCCTAGTGCCCTGCCGTGTATTTACACACACGGTGCTCGTAGTTGGGGCCTGTGCCTTTTTTTTTTCTCTTATTCTTGGCAGTGCAAAATGCAAGCTGCACTGAATTGATGAAGCTATTGACGTCTATGACCATGGATGAAACATGCGTATGCAAATTATGAATGAAATCTAACATTTTCACTCATTGAGGTGACACTCATTCAAAGACAGAGTACAGTAGAACCTCTCGAAAGCGATAGGTCTGGGACCGGTCTGACAAGATTATCTTGGAGAGGTTTATTTGATTCTGGAGGGTCATTTTTAGTCATAACCTTTGTGCTGGGGACAAGTCCAAGACCGGTTTGACAACATTAGCTTACATGGTTTATCAGCTTTTAGAGGAACGAGTTAGGGAGGTTCTGTTGTAGGAGTTACATGCATCACCCCAATATTTAATACCGATGTAATGATTTCAACCATTGAGAGGGGGGAATAAACCCGAAATATTGGATCACTTTTGAGTGAAAACTCTGTAAAAGAAGTATTGAAAGAACTGCTTGCGGAGTTGGAGTCTGGGCCGGGCTGGGCTTTACATTGATCTACACGAGTACGTGGGTAATTCTGAAATGAAATAATTAGCTGCCACAAGTGCTGCTTTGCAGTCCCTTTGCAGCAGTAATCTGCCAGCTGATTACAGAACTCTGTTGAGCTGCAATCTAAAAAGAGCAGCTCCAATGCGACACTGGAGAAAGCACGGGAACAGCGCCAATGGGGCTTGTAACGTCCTTCACAAAATAATCGGTCTCCAATGCACCTGCTCTAATCAATTGCATTTTTTAGGTCTCAGCAAATGAGAGCCCCTCCTCGGCATTTTGACACAATTTGTTGAGCCCGGAACATCATATGGAAGTTCAAATTCTTTGAAGCGCCCAAAATACTTGAAGACCATCCTGAATGCTTGGAGTGAAAAAGTGCAAGAGATTCCGTTCAAAATTCAAAAAATAATCGTTTTACAATGGTTTGTTGGGCCTCAGCCTCTCTCTACAATGCGGGTGATGAAGGTTGCATCACCCCCACCCCACCCTCCCATCTCTATATGCGGCTCAGGGCTTGCTAATTCTCGGTGCCCTATATAGAGATTGCATTGAGCTTGCTCTAATTATCTTATATTAATAGCCATACCACAACTAAACCCACGAAAGCTACTCACTTGAAAATGCAAAATTATTCCCAATCATGGATCGGTAGCTTAGATATTTATGGTAAATAAGGTAGGAGGTCTATAAAGTGCCCATTTAAGAGCTGAAACTGAATTTGTGGAGGTGAAACTTCTTGATATTTTTTTCAATAAACTTTTCTTGAAAGACAAATGGAATTGTCCGGCATCAAATCCCTATCATTTCATATTTTTTTGGAGCTTTGTGGAATTAGTTATGAATTTTTGAAGTTAAAATGGCATAGGGGTCTAAAATCGCCCACCTCCTCAAGTGTACACTATTTGTACATTGCTAGTACAATGAAAAAAACAACATGGTGCAAATAATGCACATTTGAGGAGGTGGGCGATTATAGAGTCTAAGGGCTTTAAGAACCTCCTACCTTAACCCCTAAAGTTTCATGACTATGTAATCACCAAAAACGCTCCAAAACTGCCATTTCTAATACAACTACCAAATTTTTGGAAAAAAAAACAATTTTTGACACATGTAACCGTAGGATCTTGTAGTATGATATTTTGAAAATATGTGGTAAAAATTTCAGAAAATTCCACCGTGTGGATCATAAGATATGAGCATTCAAAGTCTTGAAAACCATTTTTTCAATCCTGCGAAAAATCGGGCAGCTGCACTTTGCAAGCTCACTTTTCAATGAAAAAATGCCGATAAAGGTGGTGATTCTTTGAATTTAGTTTCCTAAACAAGTTTTCTATATGCTTGAAAAATTTCACATCATTTGGAATTGTACAACATATAGGAAAAAAATAGTAAGTAGAAAGAAGTAGAAAATGATTCAAAATACTAAATTGTTAAAATTTAATTATGGAATTCAAAAATTCCAATCCCAACGGTTGTAATGTTGTAATAATCAATCTACATCCTAGGATTTTTTTTTTCCCCAAAATATTGAAATTTGAGTTAAATAAACGACTTTAATGCTTTTTTTAGAGTCATTAGATGATATTTGGGGGTCGCAGAGGGCCGTTTCAGGCCTGTTCCCTGATTTGCCCAGATCCAGTGAACGCCGGTATGGGTGTGTCAGAAAAAAAAAATTTCAAAAAAAAAAAAAAAAAAAAAAATTCTTACCAAAATATCATTTTAAGCAATTTTTTTTTTTTTTTTTTTTTAATTTTTAAAACTGACGTGGAAGTCGCTCGACCACGTCAGCCAACTACTGCTGCGCGTTCCCAGACTGCAGGAACGCAGCAGATAGCAGGGGAACTCACAGTCTTCTAAGACCCCCGAATCTCATGTAATGAGACAATCCATAACTGCCCGCAATTCAAAAAACCTCATAACTTTTGACTCATTGATTGAAATAGAATGACTTGAAGCTTTTTAAGTGTATATAAATGTAGAGAACCAATTTCAAAAAAAAAATTCCAGAAAAAATGATTTTTTCTGATCTGCCCAAACTGCTCAGTTACCAAAAAAAGTAACATATCAAGTCACAATTTTTGACTCGTATTTCGAAATGTCATGAAACTTGGTACACATGAAGATATTCCTCGTCCCCACCTTCTATTAAAATTTCAGCCTCAAATATGGATATCTCTAGTCACACGTACCTGCCTAAAATTTCTATACGGCCAAAAAATGCTTGTTGATCCTTTAGGGGTTAACACGCATTGTAAGCTGATCAAGGACTCAGGTAGGATCGCTTACAACTTACACTATAGAAAACCCGCGTTTTAGATGACGAGCGTTGATTTTTCTTGGCGAATTTTAGTGGACGTCCAATGCAATAAACCCATGTTTTTTGTCAACAAAAACGTCCAATGTAACATCAATGTTGACATAAAAACATGGGTTTGTTGCATTAGACGTCCACTAAAATTTGTCAAGAAAAATTAGGGCTTGTCACCTAAAATGCGTGTTTCTTATAGTGCTACCCAATATGTCTCCAAATTAAGTGTGCCATACAAAACCTAAAGAATAAGTAGATGCTTGTTGTACTATACAATGGTCAATATGAGGATACTAGGGTGCAAATCATTAGGAAAATTTTGAGTCCTAGAAAGGACCGGTAACTTCTGTTTTTCAACACCCCTCGCAGTGCGAATACAGAAAAAGAAAAGTATTAAAAAAAAATTAAAAATTATTTAATATATGTATATTTATTTACTTATTTGTTTTAATTTTAAATATCGAATATGCTGACGTGTGCTGATGTGGCACTAGTAGTGCCACATCAGCATGCCCCTATTTTCTTCTCTATTTGCACCAAAGGGTGCAGAATTGGAGCAGAACTCGCGGCCTACTTCTGGGCTTTTTTTTGTAATGTTAGAAAATCTGCTATCAAATGTTTTTAGCGTTGACTTCTTATAACTTTTGCATCTAATGGATGAATGTTGTTCTTGTACTTCAACCAATTGTAGTTGCAAATTGTCTTTATGTGATTAATTATAAAATGAGAGCTCCTTGACATGCAATAATGATCATTAGACAAACTTTCTCAATTTATGGAGATACCATGGTATATCATGTTCAAGGCAATCATTGTGAATACAAATGAAAGTAAGTCCATTGTAGGCAAAATTGTAATGGTGGTTTAAATTGTAGAACTCAAAATGTACACCACCAATGCAATTTTTGCATACAATGGGCTTGTCTCATTTGTGACCCCAATGAGCGCATTCACCTTATGAATTATTATTTGAACTTGCTTTGATGAGGCAACAAAAGATAATGATACATTGGTCTCAAAACTAAACCTTTAAAGGTCAATAGAGAACTATATATACCATATTTTATTTGCTTTTGGAATACAAAATATGTACTAAAATATGGTAGGACATACACCATTGGGTTTACAATTCTACAGTTATCATATTTCATTTGGATGTCATTTAGCATCTATGCTTTATCATGCTCAAATACGACACCGTATAAATAGAATACATGACCATTTTGCAACTTCTAAGATGTATAGGAGGTGCAATATGGATCCAAATTAGGAGTGTTATGTGTCATTAGATCCAAATCAATACAAATCCCCCCTTATTGTAGTAAGTCAAAATTGGACATTTTTTATCTATCTTCAAAATTTTGGAAATCTAGACTTCCCCTAATGATTCAAGGTGGGTAGGTGCACTTTCAAATTAGGCCAAAACTACCAAGAATTTGAATAACTTGTTTGTTTGTGTTTTCTTGAGATCAGATAGATCATTACCGCAAAATTTTGTAGTTTACATTGAGAATGATCACCTCAAAAGATTTCAAATCATTTGACCTCACAATTTAGTAGGTCAATGGAAAAACAAGGCACCGCACTTTAAAGGAGCATATCTTAGTGAGAGTATTTTGAAATGATGAACTTTTTGTGCTCAATGAAAGACAAGGAAGTTGAAAATGCTCATCTAAAATTTCACAACATTTTGGTCATTTTGCAGTTTTGGGTGGAGCTTGCAATGTACAGTAGTCACTGAAATGAGAGTAGTGTTTGTAAGAAAAACAAGAATGGGAACCCTTGTCTTCTCCTTGAGCTCGTCAAATCTAACCTTTTTGAGGTGGACAACAATCACATTGCTTGGCTGACTTTTCAATCCATGCCCAAACCAAACCAAAAAACATAAGCCATTAACTACATCAAACCGCTCAACTTAAAAAAATTCCACAAGGCGGAGTTTAATCCCTAAAGTCCCATTGTCCCCTCGAGGGACAAAATGGATTTCAGGCAGGCTCCTACGGTGTCAATATTTGTTGTAATATTCTGAATTTTTTTTTGTGGAGATAGAGAATCACATTAGCTTTCCAAAAATGTAATTTTTTTTTCAATCGGTACCCAGTAGCAAAAGTTATGGCAGAAAAACTCCAAATTTTAGTTCGGCGGGCAAAAAAAAAACCTCAACTAAACTTTAAATTAAATTAATTTTTTTTTTTTTCATATAGATTTTATTTTCATCTACATGAGAAGCTTTGATTCATTCCATTTGGATTTGTTATGCAAAAGTTATGGATAATCTTATTTTTTGGGCAATTAGAGCATCTTCTTGAAAAAATACCTTATAGGATTCATTTCTAAACTCAATTTTGACAATTTAAAAAAAAGAAAGTTGCACAAGGTTAAGATTTCTTGCTAGGACAATCTCAGCATTGAGATTAGTATATTTCAACCCTATCTTAGAGCTATTGATGATTTCATTTTTCCTTCAATCTTGAACCTACTTCTACTTAACAAAATTTTAATGAGTGAAAACTAAGTGTTTCTTTTTTAATTTTTTTTTCCTAGATTCTCAATTCAATTCTTCATCATATAAAATTAGAAATTCAAAATCATTAGAGCAAAAATTTTAAGTTAAAAAGGTTCAAAGCCAAAAAATGTAGTTGAACACGGTGCAAAAAAACTTGATTCTTTCACTTTAAATGCAAATATTTTGCAATCTACAAGGTCAAAGTTTCTAAAATTCTTCCACACATTCTTACACTAGTGTAGTACAAAATCCTATGGTTAAATATGCAAAATACACATTAAACTTTTTTTTTTGCTCTTTGCTATAGAAATGGCAGTTTTGAGTGGTTTTTGATGGAAAAAGGGCCTTGGGCTTTTAGGGGTTAACTCATAATTTGATTAAACTGTTGCCATTGGATTCATAATGCAATCTATTTTCTAGATATAATTTTTATTTTCTACAAAAAATAAAATTTGAGAACAAGCAACCAAAAAAGAGAGACAGTGACCAAAAAATGTTCACTAGGGTCATTAGGGGTTAAGGGTTAACTTGGACTTCATCGTGGCTATTCAGTGCAGGTGCCTCTGTCCCCAAGTAGATCATGTCCAATTTGTTTCATGGTGCCACTCGGAACGAAAAACAATAAAGAAAAAGAAAAGAAAGTCAAGTAGATCGTGTCCATTCAGTTATCCCACGATGATCAGCTGCCTTACGATCTAGCTTACAGATTGATAACATCTTGCCTACCTATAAAGACTGATCAGGACTTTTTTCTTTTACTATTTGAGAAAGTGCTAGAAATGGCAGTTTTTGAGCGTTTTTGGTGAAAACATAGTCAAAAACCTTTAGGGGAATTTTTGGGAAGTATTTCTACATTCATATATCATTGGAACCAAAAAACACTTTTCAATTATATTCATGCACTTTTTCATCCAAATTTGACGATGTCATCCTCTTTTAACCCCTAAAGGACCAACATGCATTTTTTGGCTGTATAGAATTTTTGGGCAGGTATATACGACTAGAGATTTCCATATTTTTGGCTAAAATTTTAATAGAAGGTGGGGGCAAAAAAAATCTTTCATATGCACCAAATTTTATGACATTTGGAAATACGAGTCAAAAGTTATGGCCTAATATGTTACTTTTTTTTGTAACTGGGCAGTCTGGGCAGATAAAAAAATCACTTTTTTTTAAAACAAAAATTTGAAATTGGTTTTCTAGAGTTATATATAGGTAAAAAGCTTTGAATCGTCCCATATTGATCAATGAGTCAAAAGTTATAAAGGTTTTAAGTTTGCGGGCAGTTATTCCAGATTCTCTACTCTAAAATCAATACCTTAACCCCTAAAGGACCGAGGTAATTTTCCTACCAAAAACCATTCAAAACTGTCATTTCTATTGCAAAGAGAAAAGAGTTTAAAAAATTGTTTTTTTTTGCATATCCAACTGTAAGATCTTGTACTTGACTAGTATATGAATATGTGGAAGAAATTTCAGAAACTTTGACCACGTAGATTGCAAGATATATGCATTTAAAGTGAAGAAAACAACCTTTTTTCCACCTTGCTTCACTAGATTTTTTGGCTTTGAATCTTTCTAGTTCAAGTTTTTTGGACTACTGATTTTGATTTTCTACTTATTTATGTTAAGTAGTTGAGTTGAGAATCTACCAAAAAAATTTAGGAAAAAAATACTTAATTTTCACTCATTAAAAAATTGTTAAGTAGAAGTGGGTACAAGATTGAAGAAAAAACTAAATTGTTAATAGCTTTTAGATGGAATTGAATCACAATAATCCCAACGGTGAGATTGTTCTAGCAAGAAAATCTAACCCTATCTAACAAAAAAAACTGAAAAGTTCTCAAAATTGCATTCAAAAATGAATTCTACAACTTATTTTTTCAAGAAGATGCTTAGATTGCCCGAAAAACTAAGATTGTCCATAACTTTTTCATTATTAGTCCAAATTGAATGAAACAAAGCTTCACATGTAGACAAAAATATAATCTTCGAGAAAAAAATCTGAAAAAAAATGATTTTGACTTTTTGTGATTTTTTTTGGGCTGCCCGCAAAATTTCAATTTTACTTATTGTGCCATAACTTTTGCTCCCGGGCATCAATTAAAATAAAAATTATATATTCGCAAAGATCTTGCAAAAATACACAACCTCAAAAAATCCCAAAAAATATTACCAAAAATTGAGATCGTAGGAACCTGCCCGGACCCAAATTGTCCCCCGAGGGGACAACCGGTCCTTTAGGGGTTAAATGAGGCTATTTGTTTGTTTGTTTTGTTTTGTTTTGTTTGTAGCGTGGACAACTTCCTGACCGTGTGTCCCCCGGCCGCGTGCTTGGTATCGTCGGAAAGCTCTCGCCGAGGAGGGGTGCACCAGCTTGGTTTCGTGGCGTTTGGAGCGGTGGTGCAAAAGTTATTGAATTTCAAAGTATTTATTGATTAAAAAATTAGAAAATTACTTTTACTTTGATTTTGGTGGCGTTCTTGGTATTGGGAGTGGAACCGGGAGTAGAACTGGAAGTAGAATCGGAAGTAGAACCAAGAGTGGAACCGGGAGTAGATGAAAATTGGGCCAACGGCACAGGGTCACACTAGTAAACTTTGAAGTCCTTTATCTCACTTAATTTTCAATATTTTTTGAAAAAAATAAAATCCTATGATGTAGATTTGTTTATTACAACATTGCCACCATTGGGATTAGCATTTTTCAATTTCATAATTAAATTCTTAACAATTTTGTATTTTGATTAATTCTTTACCTATCTACATACTATTTTTTTCCTATATGTTGTACAATTCCAAATGAAGTGAAAAATTTCAAGCATGTAGCCAACTTGTCTAGGAAAAAAAATCCAAAGAAGCACCATCATTTTGGACATTTTTTCATTGAAAAGTGAGCTTGTGAAGTGCTGCTGCCCTGTTTTTCGCAGGGCCAAAAAAATGGTTTTAGTGAATTTGAATGCATATATCTTGCAATCCACGTAATGGAAATTCCTGAAATTTTTAACATATATTCTCAAGTCACCAGACTACAAGATCCTACAGTTACATGTTAAAAAAAAATTTGTTTTTCAAAAATTGGATACTTATACTAAAAATGGCGTTTTTTGAGCATTTTCATTGAGAATCTAGTCATGGAACTTTAGGGGTTAACATAGGAATGGAAATTTTTCGGTAAAAAAAGACTAATTTTTACTAGAAAAAAGTAGAGATTTATTTTGAAATGGTGCAATCTAGTCCCATGTTGCACCCCCAGGTTGATAATGACGATCATAGCATTAATACCAGTTTGTTGTGGGATAAATATAAAACCTATCCTATTTTGTTGACTGGTTAATTTTGTAGTTCTCAACCATCCTTAGCTAATTTTGGGATCTCTAATTCCAATATAAATTGTCTATCAATTAAATTTTCACCCCTCATATGTACATAAAGAAAGCTTTCTAGTGACTTCTCTAAATATGTACAAACAACTTTTGTTAAGTTAAAATCTCAAATCGGACATTAGGCCCAATACAATTGAAACATAGTAAAATCAGGTGTTAAGATTCTACCATCAATCTCTTAGGTGATTTGAGTAGGTAATATGTAATATTTGGTAACGAAAAAGGGAGCTAAGATGCTTACTCTAGTAAGTAACATAACATTCTTGCATAAGAAGGGCGCATTGATGGTGGGGTGGGGTGGAAGATCTTGTTACAATGGCCTACAATTCACAAGCAAGCTTGCATTCAAGCTTTTCTACAAAGGAGCCTAAATTCTTGGAAGCAAAGGGTCCCCTACCTTTTAAGTTGAAAAAAATTATGAATATTATGAAATATACAATAGAACCTCTCTTAGTGCATAGTGCGGGGACTATGCACTAAGAGAGGTTTTATGCAGTTGTACAACTGCTAACGTAGCCCCAAGATGTAAAATTTGTAGTTGTGGCCCTTGAATCCACAATAAGGTGGATCACCACCCCATCTCAATTCTATCCTTATGGACCCATGGAGTACACTTCCAATTGGAAATGTACACCTCAAGTACATGAGGGCAGAATTCTAATTTGGGTGGTAATAGGTTGGTCCACTTTAATTATGTTGTGATTAGTATCCTGAATCAGAAAGAAGAGTCAATTCATCTGCAAGTTTGATCACCATCCCATCTCAACTTTGTCCTTATGTACCCAAGGGGTACATTTCTGATTGGAAATGTACACCATATGTACATAAGGGCGGACTTCTAATTTGGGTGGTAATAGGCTGCTCCACCATCAGTATCCTGAGTCAGAAAGAGGAGTCAGTTCATCTGCAAGTTCGATCCACACCCCATCAGCAATTCAGCAGGTAAGTTAGTAATTAAAGTTACGCCTTTTTTTTTTATCAGCAAATGGCAGACGTGGTGGAACTGCGAAAAAAAAAGACAGTAAATTAGATTCCAAAACACAGTGAACAACCTCACGGCAACTCCTGTCACGCTGTCCATCGCCACTCCAGTACGTAACTTATAAACAACCTGTCAATTTTCATCACCACCTTATTTGCAACCTATGCCCACACAGCTCTAACTTAACTAAGTACGTGACATAGACAGCAAATTACGTAATTGCTATTTGCGTTCTTGTAATAATCAGGAGGGCACTGTGCCTGACAAGCACGCCGAAGCTTGCTAGCTAGCTAGCTAGGAATCCCATGCGAAGTGACGGAGACGGAGACCTTGAGTCTACCAGTACTCTGTCTGTCAAGTACAAGGTATTCATATACAGTCATGACTGGAAGCACTCACCGATAAATCATTGTTCACAACCAGTCGCCCGGGCGATCTTTCTTGCACTTGCTCACTACTGTAGCTTGCGCTGCTTACTTACCTCTTCGAGATCTGCACCAAGCTAGGTACGTCAGGGAATGATCACTCCAACTGGTGGTAGCTAGCAAGCTGCGGTTTGAGGTCGTGAGAATTGCAGTTGCAAAAGAAGAGATTGAAGAACTGAAGCTGGCGCTGTGGTCGTGAGAATTGCAGTGCGTACGTACGTTCCATTGAAGCAAAGGATTAGAAAACTCGAGCTGTGAGTGCAGTGGTACATCGATCGATCGATGGGTGGGCGTAATGAGCAGGTGAAGTAGGCAGAAGACGAACTAGGGAATTGATAGAAGCCATGGAGCCCGTGGATCCGTCCAAGTTGCAAGTGGTGGTGCGCAAGGTGCTGGCGTCCTCGAGTGTTTACTACCTCATTCTCATGTGGTTGATTCGTGTGGTGGTGTTCGTGCTGTGGATCGGAAAGGAAATTCTCATTTGGGCGCTCACATTCGCTTTCTCGCTTATCCGGGAATGCACGCAAAAGTATCTCAGTGTTGCGCTGGTGAGCTTCGCCTTCTCGTCGCAGCAGCAAGAGACGCAAACTACGTCGACGTCGAGGTTAGAAGATACGAAACGGGAGGAGGAGGAGTGTGAGGAATTTGATGATGCGCAGGAGGAGGAGGACGTGAAGGAGGAGGAGGGGGAGGAGGAGGAGGAGGAGACGACGAAGGCGTCGCCGTTGTTGCCGATTGTGCTAAGAGATCGATTGCAGATTTGGGAGGAGAATCTGGCTCTGGAAGACCGGTACGTTACGTTTGATACGGGATTCAGGATGCGGGATAAACTTTGAGGTTTCAGGGTAGCCACTACCGTTTCGCGTCGTAGAACAATACTTGCCGTGTGGAGCACTTGATATCGTCCATGACTCTTCCACCGTTGGAAGCTGTTACCAAACTCAAGGAGATGGAATCACCGTGTGGAACAATTGAAATTTCATCTTGATAGCAATTTGTGACTCATCTTTATGGTATCCTTGACAACAGAGACGCATCTTCCTCTACTTAGAAAATTGAGAGAAGGAGATGGAGTTTCAAAGTAGGCAACAATTTCGTCTCTCGTAGTGATCCTGGTATTCCGATGTTACAGTTGCTTAACGTTGGACACTTTGCCTCCTAAACTATGAAATCCGAGACTGATTCTGAGACTTTGCAATTTCATGAAGAGAGGGACATGTGCGATAGTGAGCTGTGGTATACATGTGGGGGACTCTTGTTTATTTCATAGTAGGAGCTGTAAAGCATCCGAAGAGGTGTCTAAGCAATTAGGGTTCGGACCTTGGTGTTGTGCAGGGAGCGCCTCTCCTACGAGTTCGACAAGATCGTGGCTCCCCAAGTCTCCGCCTTCCAACTCGGCGAGATCATCGTCCCCATCGACGACACGAGACAGCTCGCGACGTTCCTAAAACTGAAGCTCACGGAGACGTGCCCGTCCGAGGACATCGACGAGGCCATTTGCGGCTCCATCCTCAACATCCGCAGCGAAGGGGGCGCCATCAGTCACGCCGTGGAATCGCGGGATCCGCGCAATGGCACCGTCCGCCACGCCGTGGTGTACATCGCGGCCAGGTTGCAAGGCGAGCGCCACATCCACCTCGTGCTCGTGGGTCGGAAAGTGGAGCATTTTCTGGGCTCCAGCGAGTTTCGGAGCCGGTTCAACCCGCCGCGCACGAAGGGAGACAAGAACGAGTGGCACAAGTGGACGCTGGCGCATTTGAGGTCGTTGCGAGAGAGTGCTGTGGACACCGCGCAGGAGCTGCTCGCCATGGAGCCCGTGCGGGCGCAAATGTGGTAGTAACCCCCTTTTCTTCATGTACAAAGATACTAATACTGTAAATCATTCGATAGTTATAATGCAATTTTGGAATCTGGCGACGATCCTCTTAGACTTTGTACAAGTACCAACAGTTTTGTAGGCGGGGCCATGGTCGCCATGGCTGGAGCGTAATCAAATATATCCTCGTGAAATCTCTTCTTTCTAAATGTACGATGGTTTCAGTGATTGGGATGCTTGGTCGATCTCTGCTGGCGCATCTGAGGTCGTTACGTGAGAGCGATGTGGACACCGCGCAGGAGCTGCTGGCCATGGAGCCTGTGCGGGCGCAAATGTGGTAGTAGCCCCGTTTCATTCCTCTCGTTTCTTCGTGTACAAAGATACTAGTACTGTAAATCAGTCGGTAGTTATGATGCAATTTTAAAATCGATCTGGCGACGATCAACACCTTGTTAAACTTTGTACAAGTACCAACAGTTTTGTAGGCGGGGCCATGGTTGCCATGGCTGGAGCATAAGCAATATATCCTCGTGAAATCTCTTCTTTCTAAATGTACGATGGTTTCAGGGATTGGGATGCTTGGTCTAGTGGATCTCTGATTGCAGGACCAGTAATGAGATTGAAGTAAATACTGCGCCATAAGCTAGGTTCACCCAAAAGCGCCACTTTTTTTTACTGATGCACAGTTACTCTTATTGAACTCATCAAATTTTCATATTTTCTTGTTGTGCAACATTTGGATACCGTGTTGTGCAACTTCAAAGTTCTTTTTGGTAGATGTTCTAAAATTATTTCTTCAACATAGGTACATTGATTTTGGGGATGTATATATCTGAGTGGTGATGGCGATTTTAGCTAGGATGTGATTTTGGGTTCAGGTACCCGTCTTTGGTACATCTGCACCTGGCTTCATCTCCCATTCTTAAGACAATTAAGCACAGTGATAGATATCTAGCATTCACATATACGATCCTTATATCTACCGAACCTAGTTGGCATTTCTCGTCGAACAAGGATAAGAGCGGTAGTGATGCCGTTCTTTCCAAATTCCTACGAAAATCTAGGAGATAATTTTGAAAATTAGAATCTTTTGAAAATCTCGATTTGCATTCAATAACATCGGTAGCATGTATTCTAGCGCATTCAGAGTCACTAAGTAAGAGTGTTCATCAAATCCGATTGAGAGCAATTTCGACAACGTATCCGAGTTGCAGCAAACTTCATCCGGTGTTGATGCACACATTTTGTCGTTGAACAAGCACTTTCGTACAAGAACCCACTTTGCAAATCAAGCTTGAAGCCTTCAACTTAACACAATCTTGCCTTGCCAACAAGTAATCTTAAGTACCTAAGGTTTCAAGGATGTTCAAAATCCCTGCTTCTTCAAGGTTCGTGTATGTAATTGCATACTAACTACGATAAGCTGAACTTCAATAACATTTCGGAAACATCTTCAAGATTGATAGACGTAGACTATCTTCCAAGGTTGATCTAGATTACTGAATCTCGACAGAACTTAAAACAGAATCGTGGAGTCCTTCTAGTGCTCTCATTTTTAGAAAGAATCTCTCAAACTTGAAGTACATCAGAAGCTATCAGGACTTGCCTGTGTAGGAGGATAGTGGCAAAGCTGTGAACAGACACCGCAAATAACATCGTATCGTAATTAACACCAGGTCTGGATGCACATTATCGAAATTTCTCATTGCTATTTCCCGGTACGTTCCCACCTCTTTTTTGGCAGAACATGTTCAAGCAACTTGAGTTTTTTTTAATTTTTCAACACGCAGTTCTACCAAACACCAGGTGGGAACGTACCTTTAGATGATGTAAAGGTTTCTATGATTTCTGGCTCTGATTTCGAAGATCAGAGTCAGAAACGCTTCAGCGGTATCAATGTCAGTGGCTTCTCGATCAGCTTCACAAGTGGCCGTAGCAGAATGTAGAAATCTGAATATTTCCTGTCAACACGATTGCATAGCTGACACGAGAATTGTCATCGAATCAGAAATCTTGGAAGGAACGACGCAAAAGCCATACCCATCTGCTCAAATAGACTGTATCACACAAATGTCATTAAACCTATCAGCGTATTTTGATGTACAGAAGATTTACTGGTTGTCAGATATTGACGATTAGGGTGATCGTCACAATGCCCTTGGACATGTACGTGAAGGCGAAAATTGATCCTATTTCATCAGGACTCGTAAGCTTTCGATTCAGTAAAATTACAAGAACCTTCCAATTCATTTCCATCCCAGCTCTACTTGCGGGATCGCATTCCGTTTCAATAAGGTCAATCTAAAACAAAGAATCAGCGTCTCTCCATATCTATCAAATAGAATCGCTTCCGGAGTTTAGCAACTCGCCAGCACTCTCTCATGGATCAATACCTCTTTGAGAGAAAGAGAGAGAGCTTGCTAAATTTCATCTATGTAACTCTCTGAAGGCTAGGGAATTCGAAGAGCAGGTTTATGGTTAGAAGGGAAACTAGGAAGCCCCGAACGTATGATCCGTCGGCACTTTGATCGGCATCTTGTCTACGCAATCCGACCACGGGCTGTAGCGGCGATCCGTTTTCACAGTCCGTAGAGCTCGCCACACCGCGCTATTACACTTGAATCCCGACCCAAACGCAATCTGCCACACGCGGTCCCCCTTCCTCACGCGCCCCTTGGCTTCCGCGTACGCCAGCTCATACCAAATGGAGCTGCTGGACGTGTTCCCGAATCGGTACAACGTCATCCGTGACGGCTCCATGTGCCAATCTGTCAGCTGCAAATTCTTCTCCACCTCGTCCAACACCGCCCTCCCCCCCGCGTGAATGCAGAAATGCTCAAACGCAAGCTTGAAATCAGGGATAAACGCCTTGATCTTCCAGTTCAGCAGCTTGCGCGCGACGAGATTCGCGAGGAAGAGGAGCTGCTCCGAGAGGGGAAGTACAAGCGGCCCGACTGTGGTGATATTCGCTTTCAACGCGGCACCCGCGACCTCCATGAGCTCCCGCGACAAAGAGATTCCCAACGCCCCGTTCGCGTCTTCTTCTTGATGCACGCACTGATAGGCTTTCCCTTCTGCGCCTCTGTGCGTTCTCACAGTGTGTTGCAGCTCGTACTTCGCTTTCCGTTTCCCCGATCGCTTGTTGGAAAGCAACACCGCCGCGCCGCCCATTCGAAACAAGCAGTTGGACACCAGCTTCATTTTGTCGTTTCCCTTGTACCAATTCAGAGTGACGTTTTCCGTGGACAGCACAAGCGCGAGGCTCTCCCTGTGAACCTGAAGAAGATCTCTCGCAACGTCGACGGCTATCACCCCCGCGCTGCACCCCATCCCGCCCAAGTTGACGCTCAACACGTTCCCCCGCATCTTGTAATGGTTCACGATCATGGCGGAAAGAGACGGCGTGGGGTTGAACATGCTGCAATTCACGACAAGAATGGCGATGTCTTTCGCCTTCACGCCCGTTTTCACCAAAAGCTCGTCAATGGCGCCAAACATCACCTGCTCCGCCTCCAGACGCGCTTCAGACATGCAGGGATTCGGCGGTATGTCGATGAGCACGCGCGGAAGGTACGTCTCCTGACCCAACCCGGACCGACCGATGATCTTACGCTGAAACGCTATACTGCTTTCGCTGAAACACTGCAATTGCACAGAGCAATTAATGAAAGTCTCCATGGTGACCTTGCGCGCATCCTCGGGCTTGTAGCAGGCGAAGTCGATGAGGTAGACGGGGCGTGGGCGCGTCATGAAGTAGAGAGTGGCCACGAAGACGAGCGCGCCAAAGCACATTAGCACGCTCACCAAGTTGAACTGCAGTTGCTCCCAGAGCTGCAGCAAGTCGCTGTGACCCAGACGACCAATCTCCGCGGCTACGGCGAGCAGGAGCGGGATCATGACCAGGTAGAGCGCGTGCGACATCACAATGTGGTACCCGAGCTTCACGTATTTGAGGTTCACGGACTGCAATAAGTCAGGGAGACGTTGCCGCACCTTGATTTCCACCGCCACTTTGTTACTGATTCCTCGAGATGGAAACTCAATTGCTTCATCAGCATTCACCGCATTGGGAGCCATGGATTTGAGCTTCTAAGCCACTACTTTCGAACCAGCTACTGCTCTTTCTTCTTGCTGGTTCGGTAATTGATTCTCAACGCACAACTGCACACTATCGACACAAACAAACGTTACAAACCGGAAGCAGGTGCTAGGGATCAACAGAGCTCCTGTAACGATACTGAAGAATTCGTCCAAAGGACATACTAGTCGATCTCCTACTAGTCTTTTAAATTGACATTCTTGACGTTGTGTTACGAAGCTCGCTCACAGTTCTCACTCATCCCCATTAGTGAAATGGACGTTTTGTAGGTGCTAGGATCAACACTGCTTGTACAACGATACACTGTACTATAGAATGTGTCCCGGAATGCGTCAAAACAACACACTAATCGATCTCCTTCTAATGTTTACAATGACATTCTTAACGTTGTATTACAAAGCTCAGATCGAGTTCTCACACCATGCATCCCCAATTTGGTGACCCCAGTAATGAAAAATGTGCACGTACTGTACGTTTTGGGAATGAAGAGTGGAGTCCATGTCGACGTCGGATACACGATGCACGAGAATATCTGTCGACGAGAATACTACTTTCGAAATTCAAATGCGTGATTGATAGAGGCGGAACGGTGTGTACCAGAAGGTGTTGAGCTCGTAACGATGCGATCATGTCAATCTTTCGAGAATTGACGAGCTGCAGCTGCGCTCTACTGACTTTGTGACTTTGCTCCAGCTGCATGCAACAAAACAATCAAGACGGTTCAGCTGACACAATCCCAATGCAGGAGCGTGGTGATGCGCGCGCATGGAAAAAATGTACTAGAGGTGTACATTTCAGAGGTGTGTTTCACCTGAGCAGCGCTAACGTACTCGGACCTCTCTAGGTCTGTCAGCAAAACAATTTCTAGGCAGCATGTATGACATCCAGGGTGCTCCGAAATGTAAGTCACTGGATGTTGCGTCTTCTGTTGTAACCCTAGCATGATTCCTAAAACTTCGAGGTTTGATCTGCAGAAGAGAGCGGAGAGCAATACCTATAAAAGTAGGAAACGCGAAACTCCAGAACCTTCAGACAGCTAGGGTATCTCTGTCGCCCCAAGTCCACAATCATTGTCTACTTGAACGTGACACAGGCAATCAATCTTTCATATTAATTACCTTCACACCACAACCCTGAAGAGCCAAAATAATCGGGAGTTCTAATCACCCGAAACTGACAAGAATAGCCTGGAGAAGAACATTCCCAAGTCGCTCTTGAGCACAATATCACAGCCGGTAAAGTAGGATAGTAGCTCAAGCTTACCTTGAGAGTTTCATGGAGTTTCAGATTATTTCCTTGCAAGCCTGACTGTCTGCAATGGTTTGTGCAGGGGAAATGCTCCTCCTGGATCATCCATTCTTGATATAAGTCGGGAGAGTCAGTCAAGGAGAGACTCACGGACACTGCCGTTCGTAAAAAACCGCATTCAAAACCTTCATGTCATGAAAGTTGCTCTATAACTTAATATATCCCTGATCAATCCCAACTAAGTTAGCTTGCAATTGTGTCCCTGATGACCACGATTAATCCCAAGTAAATTTGAAGTTTATAAGCTTCAGGATTACAGGTAATAGAGACGGGGGGGGAGAAGTCCAGTACCGTACTACAGGAGCAATATATCCACGTTGTGATTGCACCAATATGAACAACTCAACTCTAGTTTAGATGGCAATATATATGGTATAATTGCAAGCAAGATGTACATTCAATGAAACTCTGTCAGACGCCTCTTTGGTTTATTACGTGGACGTAAATGCAAGACAATAAAACTACGGGAAGTGGTGGACCGGGGAGAGGGGCAGTCATAGAGGATTTGAAGTCCTCCTCGTGCTATCTTAAATGAGCTCTGTCTTCCCGACTGTTACGAAGAACTGCAGGCAAGCAGGTACGCTGCGTCCTATAGGGGCTACTGGCTGACGGCAGGGCGTTATTACCGACCTCACAGGAGAGTGAGGAGACCTGAACTGAAGTGAGGGGAGTCAGTGCTGCTGTGAGGTGCATTCACACCAAGGGCGAGGAAACCTAGGCGCACCTAAAATCGTCACGAATTGCAACTGAGTTTCTATTATTAAGGTAGAACCACCCATAACCGACCAAATAAGCAATTCTGACAAGATTTAGAGTAAACTAAAAACTATATTTAGTGTTAGACCATCTGCAATGCTGTCACGGTACATGGCCCAGTATCGGTATAGCTTTTGAATGCTAGACAATTAGAATTTGAAAGTTGTCTTATTGGAAGCGCAACGGAAAGAACATGGAGAATAACAAAAAAAATTCAAACTAGACATTGGACAAGTACTTCAAAAGCAAGGTACAAATCTGAAATTATAGAGGTCTTAGCAAATCACGGTTACCAAAGCAACATTTGGCCATTGACCCTCCACATTTGATGATTTTTAGAGGGTCAATGGCCAAATGTTGCTTTGGTAACCGTGATTTGCTAAGACCTCTATAATTTCAGATTTGTACCTTGCTTTTGAAGTACTTGTCCAATGTCTAGTTTGAAATTTTTTTGTTCCTTCTCCAAGTCCTTTCCGATGCGCTTCTAATAAGACAATTTTCAAATTCTAATTGTCTAGCATTCAAAAGTTAGCTATACCAATACTAAGCCATGTACCGTGACTGCATTGCAGATGGTCTTAGCAACACTATCTACGAACCATGACACTAAATATCATTAAGCCTACTAAAGTAAGTGACATTAAATGTAATTTCTAACACTAAATATACTCTATGGTAAATTGGAAATCCGAAAAATGTTTACATTTAGTGTTAGAACATATTTAAAAAATGAATTTGCAAAGGAAAAGATTGAAGACAAGGAAAATGATGGAAGGAGTAGAAAATGTGAAAAATATTTGTAATGAAGGAAGTTTTTGAACATCAAACAAGAAATAAGAAATTCATATTTAGATATAATAAAAAAAAAATATAGATTTCATACTTGGATTGGAACTTGTTGGCCTTAGAAGTATGGTTCATGCTTGGTTATAATTTCTTGAAGATGTGGAATGAGTTGATTGACACTCCAAGTGCCATCAACACTCAAAGCCATACTTGATCTAATCATAGCTTTCCTAGCATATGACATATAATCACAATCTACCTCTTTATTCACATCTTCAACGCTATCTACAGCCAGGTGTAGGAAAAATGTTTTTCCCGGGTTTGTGAGTTTTCCTGACCACTGCCCATCAGCTCGAGGAGTATTTTGTCAAGCATTGCTTGCATTGAGCTCAACCTTCTTTGCTTCCCATAGCTTGGTCCAAGCGTCCTTGACCTTGGAGATGATAAATGTGTCTGCTAGTTGACACAAATGTGTCAAACAAGGTGGTAAATACCTAAGACTGGCATGTTTTGTTTTCAAAACAACCGTTAAGCTTGGGGTCATGTTATGACTGGCACAATTGTCAATCCAAATGACTTTTGTGCGGCCATAAACATCGACTTGGAAGACTCAGGGTTCAACAAAGAATTCAACAAGAAGGGCTTGGTCCATCCAGCCTTTAGGTCTGGTTCTGTAGCATACCACTAGAATGTTGTCTTCTAAGCTCCGAATAAGATAATTGTTGTTGGAATTGGTAAAAATGAGCATGGGGGCTTTAATCATAGATCGACGCCCTCCAGAGATTCTAATGACTATGGTCATAGAGTCTCCACCGGAAACCACTTCGGTGTATTTGACACTATTGTTCCCCTTAAATCCCAACGTTTAACCATTGTCTAAATTCACGACAAAACGAGTTTTGTCAATGTTTTCCATCAGATTTTCATCAAAAACATTAGTTTAGACCCCCCTATGTAGCACACCTAGATGGTAAGTTGTTGCCATTTTCGATTTGTAGTTCCTTCTTGGGACTACAAGTCAAACGTCCACGTTATGACAACAAAACAATGTTGTGCACATACAAAAATTGTTGAACCCAACTTGGGGTCAACTTTGACAAGAGTAGGACATTGTCCTTAGGATCACGAGATTGGTCTGTATATGGAGAGGTAGGATCCATCAAGATTGACATAGCTAATTCAATGAGCAATCTGAATGAGAATTTAACTCCAACTTTTCTAAATTGGTCAAATGCATTCAGGAGCTTAGGGTAGATCCAAAGTACCCATTGAGATCGCTTGACACCACGACCTAGACTTGCCTTTGGATGGAATTGTTTTTGCACTCCCATCTGGTTCCTAGTGCATGAAATTGGTGGAGATGTTATATATGCTTCTCCTTCATTGCAAAATTGTTGACGTTGAGCCCACCAACGAGAAGCCCGGACAAGGTTGGCACTCCTTTGAGCACAAAAATGCTCTAGAAACGCAATAATTGTGCGGATGTAGAGCCCGCGGATGCCATGCACGATTTCATCTTGAACCATCCAAGTGATGATGCGCTTGCGGACAGCAATGGTGGAAATCTGTTGCAAGCGTTGAGGTGTGGAATTTTCTGGGAGGGTAGCCATGACGGAATTCCTATAGTGACAAGCGAGAGTAAAAAAAAAACGACGGGTCAAATTGAGTTGCTGAACCTATGAAATCGAGCTACAGCCGGGCAGATCGGAGGTGTGGACACAGTCCAGTCTCCAAATCAGGCACAAGAAGCGGCGGGAGATTCAAACAACGCCGGAGCGGCGAGACCGAGCGGAGTATAACCCACCTCTTTTTAAAAAAATCCGTCACTTGTTGGATCGCAAGGAAGAGAGCAACGGCGAATGGGAAGAGAGACCAAGTTGGGTATGAGGATCGTATGGAAGGGGACGATGCAACGGGCAAGAGAGGCAAGCGAAGCCTGATTGCAAAGGAAGACCAAGGAAGGGGAAGGCAGAAGGGAAGAGAAGGCGAAGGCGGCGCATTCAAGTCTAACACTACACTAATTACTCCAAAGTTCAGATTTAGTATTGGGTGGAATAGGCTGGTAATTACACTAAATGCAATCCAACACCAAATATAGTTTTTAGTGTAGTGTAGGGCAAAACAACTATTTTTAGAGGTGCATATGTAGAAAAGATGGGGATTGCAAAAAAATTGGTAATTTTATTGCTTGAACTGAAATAACTATGAATCTTGAAAGCCAAAAGTTGGCCTTAACCTATGTTCAATGTATAGAGTCTTTCAATTCCAATCATTTAAAGGACTACTTCTTGTTCACTTTGGCACTATAAACCAAGCACATGTATCTAGAGAAGAATGGTGGAATTGATGGTTGGAAACGAAGACTTAATGGTTGGAAATGAATGCTAGCCTCTCTTACATTTAAGAAACCCTATTGAATGACAATGGGACAGTGGTTGGTAATGGGAAGTTCTACCTTAGTCACAAAATATTTTTAATGGATATCCTTGGCAAGTGAAAGAAGATTCCAATGCATTTTAGCATGCATTATTTGGACACCATATGAATAAGTTATGATTTTTCAAAGCATTGCTCCGAACATCAAAATTAGACTTTAACAAACTCATGCTTTGATTATATACATCTTGTGTAATCATTCAATACCTAAGTTTTGTAACTCTTTTTTTGGTCCAAATGTAGGTTGGATAGTATAGACTATAAGTATACATAATTTAATTCCTTGAATCCCAAAACTAATATTGGACTATTTTGAATATTTTAAAAATTATTAAGACATACAAGTCTTTCTTCTATTGATTCATTTTTTTTAAAATGTGATTGATCTTTAAGAAGCTATACTTGAACCTCTCTATATGTTTCAAGTAGGGGTATAAGATTTCTAACACATAGAACATTATAGCATGTAACAAATAGTACATATTAATTTTTTTGGCTTTTGGCTTATCAACAAATATATAATTAACTTATCAACTTTTGAGCTATTCTAACATATAGCAAGGTATGTTTACAAAGGATGTTATCAAGAATTAGTAAAGTTTAACATCTAACATTTTTCTTTGAGGATTTAGAAGGCCTTCTAGAACTCATACCAATATATTATATAATAAGGCTTATCGAGATAACAAAGGTCTACCAGTATGCTGCTAATTGAAGTCATTAGATGATAGTTGAGGCCTTTAAGCAATTGCAAGTTATCCTGCATTTCCAAACTACGAGAACACAGATAGTTGTTGGCTGATGTGGCCGAGACTGTGCCATGTCATTTTTGAAAAGCAAACAAACAAACAATTTGCTTAAAATGATATTTGGGAGGAAAAAAAATTTTGACAGCCCGTATCGGTTGTTCGCAAGATTGGGTAGATTTGGGAACAGGCCTGAAATGGCCCTCTAATGCCCTCAAATGTCATCTAATGTATGGACATTTGAGGGAAGAAGTTGAAGTCCTCAACTACTTTTCTCGATCTAATCTTAACCCCGTAACGTTGCACAGACACTAAGATGGATGACAAAGAATACTTTCATATAAGACAGAAGTGCAATTGTTCATTCTTGGAATTTTGTGCAAAAAGGAGAGACTATGCATAATAGTTTGACCTCAAATGAGTACTTTTGGATTTCTTAAAGTAGATGTATCAGAAAAATGATTTCTCTACAAGATTAAGAGCTTCACCATCTATTGTCTTAAAACAAGGCTGGAGAATGGGTTGGCTTGTGCCTGGTAGCTCCCAGGTTGCTTCCATCCCCCATTCCTTCACGGGAAAGTGAATACGCCAAAACAAGGCAAACTCATGCATTAATGATTTGTCATAATAAGGAGCCAACCAAAATGCTCTTTGATTTTTAAAAACTTAAAAATGCCTCACAAACCAACAAAGCCGGCAAGATCATACCCGGGGAGATAGTATTTGGAGAGCTCATTTTGGAGTGACCAGTCTTCTTTTGTCCTTAATCAGGTCCACGGTGGACCACTTTTTCTTGGCCGGCCACGCCCAAGTCTAGGTTGGGGAGCTTCTCCGTGAATGGGTGGCAATGCTCTAAGCTAAAATAAGACAACTAAGTCAAGATGACATGGTTGTGACATAATTTAACTTATCTCTCTTTGTTGAGAAAATAATTACTCTCCAGGCTTCATCTTGTTAGAGCCCAAGGAAATTGCTAGGGTAACTATATCTAAAATGGAGCACTCTCAAAAAGCAATCCATATTTTTGAAGTGAAAATAAACACAAAAGATACCAAAAACAGTGCACATTACAAGGACAATTGTCAAGTGAACTTAAGGCCCATTTCGAGTAGTGTGCAGCTCTATTAATAGCATTGTAGAGGTGGAAACCGCATAGGTGGTCCATTTTTGGTTTACTTGCTGTTCATTTAACTTCTTGTCTATGTCATTTCTCCATGTGCATCAAATCTATTTTAATATGACCTATATGACACTTTTAGCACCCTACACTTTGCATCTTTGAAAATTTGTAACTAATTTACAATGCGTCCAAAAATTATGGAACCACTTGCATTTTGATTCACAGTCCTTCACCTATATACAAAAATTGTTGTTCATTTTCTATAGCATAGTGGTCATGCCACAGAGCTTAACTGTGGGATTTTAGGTGCAGTTACCTTACGTCACAAACTAACGCACAGTTTGGGCAACACACATTAACACTTCCAAGTCCAAATATGCCAAAAAAAATATTTATTAGTCAAAATCATTGCTTTTTTAAAAATCATTTTGGAAAAGTAGCTAGCTATTTCCTCAATATTTACTAGTGTACCTTGTAACATTGCCACAGTCAAAATAAAAGTAAAATAAATTTTTTGATTTTGTAATTTATAATAAAAACTTTGAAATTCGATATCTTTTCTTTTGTAAATCAGAATGTCACAAAACAAAGCCCGGTCACCCTTCCTTGCCAAGAGCTTTCCAATGGTACCAAAAATGGACCAGGGGACAAATGGTCTAAGAAATCTCATTGTAACAAACAAAACAAAACAAAACAAATAGACTAACTTAAGGTATGGATAGTATGCCCTGTGTTGTTGCCACAACCAAAATAAAAGTAAGAGTATTTTCTAATTTTTAATTTATAAAAACTTCAAAATTCAATATTTTTTTTTTCATGAGCTGGAGCACCATAAAAATAAAGTCTGTGCACCCCTTGCTAAGGGCTTTCCGATGGTATTAAAAACGCAACCTAGGAATGCACAATCTAGGAGATCTCACCGTAACAAGCAGAATACAACAAATAGCCTGACTTAAGGTATGAATGTGATATTTGGTGATATGTATATATCAAAACCAAGTGATACATAGGTAAAATTTGGTTATTGGACTTAAAAAATACAGCAACACTTTACGTTAAGGTCAGATTTGTTAAAAATAATTCAAAATATAATTAAATATGGCTTCTAATAAAAATTTCAAGAATTGTAACGTATAATAAATGAATAATGTAGAAAATTCTAATGAAAATAAACTTAATCCTTAAAAAAAAAAATGAAAAATGAAAAACAATATATATCGAGGTGATTGCTTCATAAATGTATAAAATCCACAAAATACAGCATAATGGAATGGCATGTCATACAACTATAATATATAGCATTACATTCATGCTGATAGATTGGCCATCAAATCCAAATTACTAGAGTCCTAAAACAATTCCTCTAGATCTTGGTCATCCAAATCAATCTCTTTCCTACATTCATCTTCTACATTTGACATTGCATCAAATAATAAGCTTGAGGCCTTTGTTTCTATAGCTTGTATTTGGAAATCTCTCTAAAATACACTAAGTGTTCCACATTTCTACCATCCCTTGATAATCATGGCATTTTGCAATCCAATTGTTTTTCAAGCTTCAAATAACCATGTGCATAACTTCTCTCACAATGTTCCAATATTCAAATCAAATTCAATGTGACTAGTTCCACTTTCTATTTGTTCTTTGATAGAAAAGAAGACTATTGTTTGAAATGTTCCGTGAAGCCACATGTAAGTGGCCTCTGCAGAATCACATGAGCAAATTGAAGCTTTGATGTGCAATTTGTAGGAATGAATAAGGTAACCACACCCATTAGCATCTGTTTAAGCCATGGGGAGCAGACCATGAAGTCGGTGTGGAAAACAAATGGACAGAAGGGAAGGCAAATGGGAGAGAGTGAGATGCAAAAAAAAAATACTCTAAAATAATTATAAAATGGCTTCACAAATCTTGGTCAAAGTGCAAAGTTGAAAAGCACCTACTCCCAATTGTCAGTGGACCCATTTCCAACCACAAATCTCATAGATCCAACGGCCACAAAGCCACCTCATGGTTGGAGTCAAGACCAGTGTTTTTTTTTTGGACAAGTGTCGCCAGAAGCCTCCAAACCACTGGAGCAAATCTGGAGGGAGGGCGTCCGACAAGCTGAAAAAGTCTGACAAGTGCGAAATTTTGCCCAAAACCCCCCCGCTGATCAAGACACTTGATGGACAGATTGGAAGGCAATCACAGGGAACGGCTTCTGGTCCGTGGACGCTAATGGGTGTGGTTACCTTAGACTACTGATAAAACAATATTGTACCTTCATCTAGTCTAAAAATTGTTTTGACTTGTGAACTGACCAACAATCAATAAGCCATATCATTTTTTGCTTTTCAGGCTGTTGCAACTGTAGCTTCACATCTTGAAACTATAGATGAAGAATCTCACACACAAACTATTGGCAAGTGTTGAAATTTGACCAATGATTTTCAGTCATTGTAAACTAAAAAACAAAACTGTGATTAGTTATGTCAAATGAGTCTTTGGCAAACATCTCACTATTTAACTTGTAAAGATAATTTTCATTGGCGATAAAGTCCCATTTGATGTTGAAGAGATACATGCTATGACTTAATGTTTATCTTTGATGCTAGTAACTCTAATTTCCTCATATCTCTTTCTCTTTGAAGTCCTTTTGCTAGCCATTGGCATTAGGAAAAATTTCAGCCCTCCAGAAGGCCGCTAAGGAATTGATTTACGGGCCCCCTTTGGTGTAATTTCAGAATGAATAAAAAAAAAAAAATTTAATTAAAAAAAAAAACTGAAAAAAAAATATTAAAAAAATTTGAAAAAATTGAAAAAAAAATCAGACTTGGCACTACTAGTGCCACATCAGCACCCAATTTTTAAATATTAAAAAATAAATTTTTATTTTGTTTTTTTCCATAATTGCACCGAGTGGGTGCCAAACTCGCGGCCTTCTGAAGGGCTGAAATTTTTCCTAATGTATAAGATGAATACCAAAACAACAATGAAAAAAATAATTCATGACATAGAATAAAAAAAAATTAACAAAAAATACAAAATTGTCAATATTTTATAAACAAAATATAAGTTGACATTTACCAATTTAATTTGTGTTACCGCCAAAGCTGGTGGAGTATCATAAGCTCTTACAAAATAAGCTACTCCGAGAGCCATCAATCTTCCGTGTTTCTCCCAATCTAAAGGAATTTTTTCATGTGTTGTGGTTGCATGTCTATAGCTCCACTTCAACTAATGTTTTAAAAAAAATTGTGTCTATTCCTTAATTACTTTAAATTTTTCAAGTAGCTCTAGTGCATGAAAAGATAATACTTCTAAAATTATAGTTTGCACATTTCCTACTTTCAATGACTGTCTTACATCTCTCATGGCAATAAGCAAATCACATATTCCTTTTAATACCTAGGCCTTGAGGAAAAAAGAGACTCATATAGAAATGAAGATATAAATCTATGTGTTCGAATGTACAATATAATTTTTGGCTTCAATGCTCCCTCTTAGTGAACCAATTGGCCATGGTACTTTGGCTAAATTCATCAAACTATCTTGTAGTTGAACCAGACTTCCTATACACACAAAAATGCTACTTGTTAACAAATCAAGCTTAGATGATTCAGTATTGGTATTGACTCATAATAAGAATGAACAAGGGTGATTGCAAGAAACACCTGCCAATTTTGTTGTGTTTTATAAAATTCATGCCTTTTTTTTCCTGGAGTACTTTAAAATTAGAAAAGAAAAGAAAAAGTCAATGTATACACCTATAAGATGAAGGTAACTATTGAAGGGAAATCATAGAAAAATTTCTAAGTAGGAGAACTAAAAAAGTGCCAAATCTCATGTAAATACATTTTGATGTTTTAATGAGTAGAAAATAGAAAAAATTTAAATAAAAAATAAAAAAATTGGCCATTTGTAACAATTTTATGGAGATAGTCATTCATTAAAAAAACACCAAAATAATTTTTTACATGTTTCAAAAAGCAAAAGTAGAAAGAGGCTATTATGAACTTCTACACGACATGTAATTAACTATTTTTTAAAATCCTTTGAACAAAAGCTAAAAATACAGTAAAAGACCATCCCCTCCAAATTTAGCTCCAAATTCGTTTCTTTGGGTACTTTGTTTAAAAAACTCCAAAATTGTCAATTGTGACATAAAATTGGGGGCTATTTTTGGATAGTAAAGCAATTGTTTTTTAAATTCCAAAAAAATGAGACAAAGCATATAATAGTTATGAGTGCCTTGCTAATGAATTTTGAGTCATTTGGAACCAGAATGCAAAAGTTATGGCCAAAAATCAAATCAGCATGCAAGGTGTGACGCAAAATAGGATAGGCGTTTCTTGCAATCATCCACAAGCAATTACCAGCAATTGATGATCAGTTAGTAACAACTAGCATAAATTGCTTCTAATATACTAGTAATGGAATGTAAGTTCAAATAAATCAAAAGCCTTTACAAAATGAAAAAAATAGTAAACACTTTATTAGACAATGAAGAGAAAAGGTATTTATTCATTGAGTCACAAAAAATAATGGATTTTCAAATGAACAACCAAATCATATATATTAGTAAATGAATCATCAATTAAAATGCAACTATATAGCTATGCTGTTTTGCAACTTAGCTATAAGATGTTTAGTTGAGATAGCTAAAAAAGAAGTTTTCAACCTAAGATTCACATAATACATTCATACTCGAAATTCTACTTTAAAAATGAAGAACATTATCAATTTTTAAAGCAGTATCAATTAAAATTACAGCAAGTAGAGGTCCTACAGAAGGCTACAATAATCAAGTAACTAAAAGAACATTTCAAACCTTAACCCCTAAAGTTCTATCACTATGTTTTCACCAAAAACGCTCAAAAACTGCCATTCTTAGAACAAGTACCAAATTTTTGAATTTTTTTTTGACACATGTACCCATAGGATCTTGTAGTATGCTGACTTGAGAACACATGGGAAAAATTTCAGAAATTTCAATTGCATGGATTGCAAGATATAAGCATTCAAATTTGCTGAAATCATTTCTTTGGCCTTGCAAAAAATAGGGCAGCTACACTTCACAAGCTCACTTTTCTATGAAAAATGTCCAAAATGGTGGTGCTTCTTTGGATTCTTTTTCCTAGACAAGTTGGCCACATGCTTTAAAAATTTCAGATCATTTAGTATTGTGCAACATATAGGAAAAAAATAGAATTAGACATTAGTAGAAAATGATTCAAAATACTAAATTGTTAGGTAGTTAATCATTTTTTCAAAAAATATTGAAAATTGAGTAAGATAAAGGACTTCAAAGTTATTTTAGAATAGAAAATCCACAATTGCCCACAAACAAAAAATCCTCATAACTTTTGACTCTTTGATCAAAATGGAATGATTCAAAGCTTTCCACATATAACTCTAGAAAACCAGTTTCAAATTTTTATTTTTGAAAAAAGTGATTTTTTCTGATTTGTCCAGACTGCCCGAGTTGAGAAACAAACTACATATTATGCAATAATTTTTTATTCATATTTCCAAAGGTCATGAAATTTAGTGCATATGAAAGATATTCCTTGTCCCCACCTTTTATTCAAATTTGGGCCAAAAATATAGAAATCTCTAATTACACGTACCTGCCCAAAATTTCTATGTAGCCAAAAAACACATGTTGGTCCTTTAGGGGTTAAAAAACATTTTGAAAAGATAACATCTACCAAATTGAAGTTCGATTTGACAAAAGACCCATTGAAATTAATTAAAAGACCAGACAACATCAATGGAGCATTAAAAAAACTTAGATAAAACATGCAATTTACAAAATGAGAAAGTTAGACTCAATTGAAAAAAGGAGAATTGAAAAAACTAAAGGTCCGTGACTAAACACTAAAGTTTCATGACTATATTTTTACCAAAAAAACACTCAAAAACTGCCATTTTTTAGTACAAGTACCAATTTGTGGGAATTTTTTTTTATACATCTATCTATAGGGGCTTGTAGTATGTTGACTTCAAGGTATGTTATAATTTTCTTAGAAATTTCCACTATGTGGATTGCAAGATATTAGCATTCAAATTCACTGAAATCAGATTTTGATCCTGTGAAAACCAAGGCAACTGCACTTCACAAGCTCACTTTTCTATGAAAAAATGTCCAAAATGGTGGGGCTTCTTTGGATTCATTTTCCTAGACAAGTTGGCTACATGATTGAAAAATTTTACATCATTTGGAGTTGTACAACATATAGTAAGAAAATAATAAGCAGAAAGAAGTAGAAAATGATTCAAAATACTAAATTGTTAAGAATTTAGTTATATAATTGAAAAATGTCAATCCCAGTGGTTGTAATGTTGTAATAAACAATCTACATCCTATGATTTTATTTTTTTCAAAAAGTAAAAGAAATGGAGTAAAATAAAGGACTTCAAAGTTTTCTTAGAATAAAGAATTTATAATTGCCCGCAAACTAAAACTCCTCATAACTTTCATCTTATTGATCAAAATGGAATGATTCAAAACCTTTTTTCCTGTATATATAAATTTGAAAAACCAATTTCAAATTTTTGCTTCTGAATAAAGTAATATTTTAAAATTTTTGCCCATATTGCACATTTAGGAAAAAAAGTAACATATTAGAGCAAACCTTTTGAGTCATGTTTTCAAATATCATGAAATTTAGTGAATATGAAAGATATTCCTCATTCACACCTTGTATTGAAATTTTAGCCTAAAATATGCAAATTTAATTCACACCAACCTACCCAAAATTGCTATATTGCCAAAAAAATGCATGTTGGTCTTTTAGGGGTTAATCACAATTGATTGGCCTTGTAAACCTTGTTAGAACCTACATGCTAGTCATATTGGACTTAAAAAATGTAATATCCACAAACCCTAATCTAGAATTGTTGAGGCAACCTAAATTTCTATTTTATGTATTTTACACTAAATAGAGAAATTAGATTGCCTCAAACGAATTTCTCGACATTCTACATTATATAAATAAATGTAGTTATTGTAGAAAGATGTAGTAATGTAGAAACCATGTGTGTTGCATGGATTGGTGCACTGGTTCATGACTTGGGTTTAGAGAATGACATGTGCCTTTGTCTGGACAAGCAATAAGTCATAAGGTAACTTCTTCGATGAAGGCAATCTAATTGTTAAGGCAACCCACTGATTTCACTATTTAGTATAGTTATCTGACCATGAGCACCCAAACCAAGGAGTAGGCTATTAAGAGCCATCTTTGTTGATTACAACATTTTCTAAAACAAGTTTGAACGCAGAATGACCCATCGAGGGGCCGATTCTACTACGCAAAGGTTGACTTTATCATGGAAACAAATGAGGAAACGGTTCTTAATGCCATCAAATGTGCCCTATCTAATGCCATCGAACGTGCCGTATCTAACGCCAGTCAACACGCCCTAGAAGGTGCATTCTATGAAACACGTTAAATCGTGCCATCTTTTGTAGGCCCAGCAGGGTAAAATCAAGTTTTTTGACTGTAAACGTAAAAAAAAGCCCCCTATATTTGAGTTATTTCTAGAGATATCCACGAGCCCTCTACACAAAATAGTGAAATTAGGTTGCCTTGTCAATTAGGTTGCTTTACTTGAGATAAACTAACTCATGGATCAATGCTTGTTCCATATGGAGGTGCATGCCACTCTCTGAACCAAGTCTTGAACTGGTGTACAAATCTAAGATATACACATGGCTCTGAATTGATTGCTTCATTGTACAAAAGCTAGGAATATTTCTATAGTGCGGACTGTCAAGAAATTAGTGTGGGGCAACCTAATTTCACTGTTTTGTGTAGCTAATTTGGGGCCTCTGATTGCAAATATGAATTCAGATTTTGAAAGAAATTTCTTTTTGTGGCAAATAATAAATTCTTGCATTTTTCCCGGGGTAAATTCAGCCCGCAAGACCCACCAAGGATGGCACAACTTAACGTCCTGCGCATTCTACCCTGCTCGCTGGCGAGGGTGCATTCTCCAGTATGTATAAGAGCCAGTTGCCATTGGGGAGCTGGAGGGGTCCAGGCCTGGACTTCCAGCCTCTAGATCTGTGAAATTAAAAAACAGGACTAGACCTTCCGGAGCCTCCGCCGGACCTTGCTTTGTGAACTATACGTGAGGGGGAGATTTCAGATTTTTTTGCACGCTCTGCCCGTGGTCAAGCTGGACGGGCCTCGAGTTCCTGCTTCCAATGGCAACAGGCTCTAAAGGTCCAGCCGGTCCCTTTTTGGTGTAATGGCATCAGGTGGTCATTACTTTACTGCGCTCCCATCAAATAAGCTTAATATAAATTTGTCAAAGAATCATGATTATAACACCGTCTGTCGTGGCTTGGTTTCCTGGCTTCCTGCCAGGCCACCTGGCGGCTTGGAGTCTTGGACAGTAATTGTGCCTGCCCCGGCCTACTGACAACTGAATGACATTCCGTCCGCTAAAATAAATAATAAATAAAAACTAACAATATACTAAAAAAACAACTCTGTCCCGGTCTCCCGGATTGAATCTCAGCCACTTGTTGGTGAAGCAGACTGCAGAGGTCACTGCAGCTCAAAGTTGTTGTTTTTTTTTTTTTTTTTTTTTTAACAGATGGGAAACCCACTGCATTAACCCCTAAATGCCCGAGGCACCCAAATCTGGTGTTTGCAAAACTTTGAAGTTAAATAAAACCTAACCAAGCTGCTGCTATTTTTAGTAGTTTTTATTTTTAGAAAGTTCTTCTTGAAGTCTAATTTTAGCACCAACAATCCAATCTTGAAAATAAATGATAGTGATTTTTCTATGCAAGATTTGTGCAAGGGTACCCAGTGCAATCTTGACTTCTTGTAGTGTTGAGAGCTCTTGAAAAGGAGCCTCAAATTCACTAGATCTTGGAGAAAAAATCACATTCAAAATTCATTTAAAAAAAATTGTAGAGTAGATTTTAAGAAGCCGTAAATTGATTGGGATTATATAAGTTAGGCTCTTTAACCTTATATTTTTTTGGTCACCAACTTTTTAGATATGATTTGTGTAAAGAGGATTGAAAGGATTTTGCAGTTTTAGCACCCTCATGGTCAAACATTATAATCTTTCACTCCACAAGTGATATTGTTATGTTTTCTTTCCCTATGAGATCTCTAACATGTCTAGTTTGAATTTGTACGGTTACAATTCAAAAATAATTGATACAATTTATCAAAATGTTGGCATTTTGTTCAATTAAGAGCAAATTATAGGAAGCCCAAAACAGGCCTTGGGCATTTAGGGATTAATAAGAAACCAAAGAACAACAACCAAGCCAAAACAGCTGGACAAAAGAGCCAAACAAGAATGGCACAGAAAGAAACCAAAGGACCACTAAAAGAAAGAGCACTTAGGAGGGCAAACCTGTTCCTAAACACTTCTTTCTCACCCCTTCTATAAGCCAGGATGGGAGATTGGAGCCATACACGCTCAAACCCTACTGTGAAACTCATTAGAACGATGGAGATGATGATGAGCACTACATATAGCCTTCATTTGCGCAGCCCGGACCGCATCTAAGAGTGCTTCCCACAATGCTTGCTAACAATTATCTGTAGGCCAAGGAGCATTAGCAAACACCTTACTATTATGAGAAATCCAAATAATCCATAATGCTTGACCTCAAACTAGAGTCCATATAGTCCTGAGTCTACGTGGAAACTTGGTACCAAAGATACATTGGGTAGAATTAAACCTAATATGAGGTCCCGTAACCAGTTGAACTCCTAGTATGTGGTAGAGAATCGATTGGGCGTACTCCCAAATCTCCTAAGCACGTAAACAGTGGTAGAACCTATGGATCGATGTTTTTTCCACATTGTCCATGCAATTGTTACATATGACGTCAATAGTTGGGTTTATACGTGCTCTCCATGAATGGACCACATAAATGCCACTTCTTTACGAGTCTTTATTTGTGCCAAAGATCCCGCCAATCAGGTAAAAAGCTGAGAGGGAGGTGGCCTGGCCATTTGGAGGAAATGTGTCGTTTAAGTTGACTTTGCTTAGTGAGGAGTTGGCGGCCCATGGATGTCGTATAATTTGACAGTGGAAGCCCGTTATCCCCTGCCAACGTCTAGGATCGAACTTCAAAGACTGAATATCGCTCCGATAAAAACGAATAGAAGTTCCACCACTCTTCTTGCAAAATTCTAGTACTCGCACTCTCCGCAGTTCAAAGTTTGACCTCACATTTAAAAAAAAATTAAAATTAAAAACTAAAATAAATTAGAACTTAAAAAAAAAAAATTGACCTTATAGGATTTTGGTGTAAATTATCGACGGGCCAGCTTGTGTCACATCTTCCATGACATTTCATTTCATTTTATTGAAACAAATGACTCCATATCAATTTACTAGTGTGTCCTTTGTTGTTGCTACAACCAAAACAAAAGTAAAAGTAACTTTCTAAGTTTTTAAGAACTAAAATAATAGAATTTTGAATTATTTTTAGTTCTTAAAAAAAATTTCCACCCTCAGTTGGAAGCCACGAAACAAAACCCATGCACACCCCCCTTGCCAAGAGCTTTCTGACAATACCAAAAAACGTGATTCGAGGACGCACGATCTAAGAAATCTCACCATAATAAATAAAACAAAACAAACAGACTAATTTAAAGTAATGATGGATTATTTACCAATTGTTATATTGAAATCTAAAAGGAAATGGTGCCTTGTGCTGTTGCCACTGACAACCAAAATAAGATAGAAGTAATTTTCTAATTTTCTAATTCATAAAAAACTTTGAAATTTAATAACTTTCATATCGTAGGTCCAAACGCTGTTGTATTGCAAATGCTTACATTATGTAAAAATGTTTATTTCTATGCTATTTTGATAGAATTTGATTTATAAAATTATATATTTGTGAAGTTTAATTTTCGTTTTCACTTTGGATTTTAGGATGTCGAATTGGAGGGTTTTTTTTGAATCTCAAGATGAAGAATTGCAACAGAAAGATGGAGTGATATTTTTCTTGGAATTCTATTTTTTACCTCTATTAGACATATGTTAGATCCTAATTTTCATACTTGAAGTTAGTTTCTAATTTTATTTTGTGTATGTGAAGTTACAGAAGAAAAAGATAGAGATAGTTTACCTTCTAGTTTAACTTTGAGGTGATTTATCTTTAAGAAAAAAATAGGGTGTTAGTTGTGTGGTCAATTATGATGGCCAATGGGTGTTAACCCTGAAACGCCAGGCCTAAAACCACGGGTTTTACGCGGCATTGTCCACACTCAGTTTGTTGCCATCATTCAAACGCCTCAGCTTGTAGTCTAGCCGTCTTGTTTTATCCGTTCAGTATCTCGTGGTTTTCTTCTCCTACCTTAACCCTTGAGCCAACCTAGAGTCATACATGATAGGCCAATGAAGAGTAGTTCCATGGCGATACAAAAGATTCAACGATCGAGTTTGAAGATTCTGCACAACGATTCTCAAGCCAAATCTAGTTAGTAAGATGAATTTGTGGTGCTTCCACAGAGAAAAGTCGAGACCACAAGCTGAGGCGTTCGAATGATGGGATCCTAAACTTCAGAACCTCGGTGACCAGCTCTAACTAGACTTTAGCTTTTACCGAGAAAACAAGCAAATCTTGACTATGTGGGCCATTAACCCCACTTCGTCACCACGACACAAAATGAGGCTAAGCATTGATTTTATCCAAGCCGCCTACCACAACAATGGTTTACAATGAAAGACAAGTCACAAGCCACAACATACAAACCTTCCTCCAAGTCTCCAAGTCTCCAACTCTCACTCCAATTTTAAAGTTGAACTTTGAATGAATGCCATCGTTTCTTCAAAATTTCAATTGGCATAAGTGATAGCTTTTGAAAAACTAATACAAATTTTTACACTTCCTCCAAATCTCAACTCATTCCAATACGCTATCCAATATCTATGGCTGCCCAAAGTTTCAGCCTCTAAAAGTGAGGGCAGTAGACCCTCCTTCACTTCAACACTCACAACTCATTCATATAAACTCCAAATTGAATGAATGGTAGCTTTATAAAAAGCTAACAACATTTCTTACACTTCCTCAAAGTTTTATTGCAAATAAAAGACTTGACCGGTTTTTTATGATTGGTCAAAGTCTCAGCCCCTCTTCAAACCTCCTTCCACTCAAATTAGCGCAACCTTTGGTTGCTAACTCCAATTCAAGCAAGTAAGATCGATTTGAAAACACAACATCATGATACACAACTCTTTCAATTTTCATTCCAAAATTCTAAAAACACCATGGCTCTTCAAACCTCTCCTTTCAAAACTAACAACAAGGAAGAAGATGAAAGTGTTCATCACTTTATCTCCCACCTCAACCACTCAAGTTAAGTGGACTACCACCCATACTTTCATGGCTATCTTAACACCCATTGGCCATCTTAATTGACCACACAACTAACACCCTATTTTTTTCTTAAAGATAAATCACCTCAAAGTTAAACTAGAAGGTAAACTATCTCTATCATTTTCTTCTGTAACTTCATATACACGAAATAAAATTAGAAACTAACTTCAAGTATGAAAATTAGGATCTAACATATGTCTAGTAGAGGTAAAAAATAGAATTCCAAGAAAAATATCACTCCATCTTTCTGTTGTGGTTCTTCTTCTTGAGATTAAAAAAACAACTCCAATTCAACAATCTAAAACCCAAAATGAAAACAAAAATTAAACTTCACAAATATATAATTTTATAAATCAAATCTTATCAAAATAACATAGATATAAAACAAAGCCCGTGCACTCCTTCTTGCAGAGAACTTTCTAATGGTACTAAAAATGCGACCACAAAAAGTAGAATTCCGTAAAGCTCAATGTAACAAATAAAAAAAAATAGTCTAATTTAAAGTATGGATGTATGGAACAGCAAAATACTAGGAAGGTATTTGACTAGTAGAGTATGAAATATATGAATTAAATTATGGCAAATCTTACAGCATTAAATTAAGAATTTAATAATTAGAAATCTTTCATTGAGATGTCATTTATACTTTTGCATCTTATCATCTTCAAATATGGCACTACACAAGTAAAACTCATGAAAATTTTGAAGCTATTTAGACATGTAGGAGTGGTAATAATAATTCAAACTTAGAATGTTATCTATCAATGGCTTTGCTTATGAGAAGAAATTTTTCATTTTATTGATCTACTCTATTCTTTAATTCATTCACCTTTAATTGAAATAAACAAAAACTACCATGTTGCAACCAAAATTCAAGGGTTTTGCAAACCTTTCAAGGTTAACTTGAAGAAACCCATTAAGTATATAGAAAAGAATGTTTCCTCAAAAAATGATTCCAGAGCTCACAAAAAAAAATGATTCTTTTGCTTTTAGTAATATTTTTAAATATGCCACAATGTTTTGGAGATTCTTAAACCTAGTTGTAGAAGGTTGTGCTCATTGTAAAGTGCCAATAACATATTTTGGATTTAACATGCACAATTAATGCTCAGATCTACCAAATGATTCTCTTTGGCATACAAAAAATAATTTTTTATTGTCAAGGTTTGTAATTCAATAAAATGCTATTTTTTCTACATATTAAATATTGCATTAAAATTATAGAGATTCTTTTGCTTTTGCATACTAAGGGACTGTGTGGTTGGTTGGAAGTTGATAAATGAGTTGTAGAAGTGAATTAATCCCTAGAGTTCTATGTCTATGTTTTAACAAAAAATAAATTAAAATTGCCATATCTATTGCAAAGACCAGTGAAATTTTGATTTTGTTTCTTTTGCATATCAATAAATAAAATCTTGCACTAGTCTAGGATGAAAAAGTATGTGAGAAATTTCAAAATTTTAGCCTTGTAGATTGCAAGATATTAGTGTTTAAAGTAAAATGAATAATTTTTAGTATTCCTCATGTATTAGATGATAAGACTTTGAATCTTCATAACCCCTAAAGATCAAAGCCTATTTTTTCACCAAAAAGACACTCAAAAGTGCCATTTCTATTGCAAAGAGTAACAAAGTTTAAAAGTTTTTTGTTTTTGTACATCTAAACATAGGATCCTACATCTAAATAGTATGAAAATATATGGAATAAATTTCAAAAAATTTGACCGCACAAATTACAAGATATTTGCGTTTAAAGTGAAAAAAATAAAAAAAATAAGTTTTTTTGCACCTTATGTGATTGGTTATTTGACTTTGAACCTTCTTAACCTTAATTTTTTGCACTTTAGAATTTTTAAGCTTTAAATCTTCATAGTGAAGAATTGAGTTGAGAATCTAAGCATTATATTTTTGAATAAAAATCTTCATTATTAAAAGAAATTGTTAAGTAGAAGTAGGTACAAGATAGAAGGAAAATAAAAATTCTTAATATCTCTAAGAAGGAATTGAAACACACTAATCACAATGGTGATGTTGTTCTAGCAAGCAAATTAAACTTTATGGAAATCTTTTATTTTGAAAAATTATAAAAATTGAGTTCAAAAACAAATCCAACACATTATTTTATCAAGAAGTTGCTATGATTGCCCAAAATACAAGATTGTCTATAAATTTCATAGTAGTTATCCAAATGAAATGAATTAAAGCTTTAAATGTATACAAAAATATAATCTATGAGAATTTTTTTTTAAAATTCAGATTTTTGTGAATTTTTTTGCTGCCCAGTCTCCTTTGTTTTGAGCTTATTTTGGCATAACTTTTGCTATTAGGGCATCGATTGAAAAAAATAATATCCACACAAAGCTAATCATTTTTTCTATATTAAAAAAAAAATTGCAAAATCATTAAAAAAAATTGAAACGGTAGGTACCTACTTGAAATCCCATTTGTTCTCCAAGGGCATAATGGTCTTTTAGGGATTAAATTAAAATTTTGCACTATAAAGTTTTGAGGTAACAATTTGCTTTTTTGTTCTTTAAAAATTGTTAAGTAGAAGAAGGTACAAGATAGAAAGAAACCTTATTCATTAATAATTCTAGGATGGAATTGAAAAACATCAAATTGAATCCGGATGGTGAAATGGTTCTAGCAAGTAATCTAAACCCTCTAAACATATTCCAAATTTTGTACCAATTTAGCAAATACATCCATTGACAAATTAAAAAATATGTGTCCAATTTCCCTTTAATTTTTTTGTATCCCTATTGGGTATTCTCAATTTTTTTTAAACCTTTAGTAATCAAAGATAATGATCATGGCTAATTATATTGTGACAATGCAGGCTAATTTTTCTATAATGAAATACTTTTTATGATATTTTAGTCTAGCTTTCATTTCTAAAAATATATTTTGACATATTGCAATTTCCATCAACTACAAAAGGTTACCTACAAGCCCAAAGACTCTACTTTGCAATGACTTTCAAATTCATTATAAAATAGGATGAATTAAACCAAACACCTAATTATTTAATAGAATGTCAAAATACACCAATATAATAAATTGTAGATGCTCCTTGTAAAATGCATAACACTATAAAACTAGAATATTTAAATCAAGACACACATTTGAAACATCTATGAATTGAAATTTGAAATTTTATAGTTTTTACATACATTATTCAAATACCATGCTTAAATTTCACATAGAAGCTTTGTTGCAATTTATCATAGTATTTCCAAAACATCTCCCATGGCTTGTACATGATTGTGAATGTTAATAAAATTGCTTCAAATAATATCCAAGTTCTACACAGTTTTACATGTCCCACCACCAACTTCTTCAAAGGTACATTCATCTAAAATAAAATTAACCTTGAAGTGAGCCTGTGGACAAATTTTGCCCTTGCAAAGTACTATCTTGATAATTATGGAAGTTGAACACCGTACTTGCCTTTAGATGCACCTACGTAATTGCGTTTTTTCAATAAATAATTGTAATTACAATGCACATTCTATGGTACTTTAATTCCATGATTGTAATCTACTATTATTGTATATATGATCTCAGGGAGATCACTCCATGTAATTTAAGGTATACATTAGTGTTGAGTGTGGATATGGATGCGACCCGGATATCAAAATGGTTCTCAGCAATTATAACTCAATCCAAGTCCCACATGGTATCAATTTTTTTATATGGTGATTGAAACCAATGATGTAGCAATAACTCTGTTGGGAAGTATCATGGTAGGTAAAGGATCTTGGAGATTTCATTTTTTCATAAGTTAAAGTGCATATCAATATCATCAATGTAACAAAAAATTGTTGATTTGGATGTCCAAATTGAAATTTTTTGTTGTTCATCAACAAAAAAATGCTCATTTTCTTGTTAATTTTAACCAAAAAGTGTTGATTTGCAACAAAAAAGTGTTGACGTGGTTGTTGATTTGGTCAATTGAATTTTTTATTTATTTTTATAATAAAAAGATTCTAGCAAAATTAAGAGCCGATACGTGGCACCCGCTACGTCAACTACAAAATAATTACCACCTAGGTGGCAACCCACATGGGCAATCCACCTATGTGGTGCTGCCACATGGGCGAGTGGAGGCACAAGGGTTCAAACCTTGCATCTCATGGCTAGAAGTGCAAGGCCCTAGACCATCAAACCAACCATTAACTCATGTGAACAAATTAGAATTTTCTTTTTTTTATGTACTTTTTGTTTTCCATTGTAAACTCAGCAAAACTTTGGAGGCCATTTTGGCATACTAGATCAACTTTTTTTCAGAACACTTTGAACTAATAAAGTTTGCAAAATAAAACTAATTTTCATCTCCAAAAATCCATTTCCAATTTTAAATCTGTGGTAAAAAGTTATGGACAAAATTCAGAGAGGGTGTTTAAAAATGCCAAAGAAATGTTCATTTCAACCCCTCTCTAAACTTTGTCCATAACTTTTTATTGGAGGCTCAAAATCTTAAACGGATTTTTGGAGATGAAATTTAGCTTTATTTCTCAACTCATACTAATTCAAAGCTTTTTGAAAAAAGTTGTTTTACTATGTGATAACAGACATCAAAGGCTGCTGAGTTTAAAAAACACTAAATTAGGAATGATTAAGTTAAAAAACAAATTTCCATATATGTAGAATTCCAACCGTGGTCATTTAAATGTTATTCAAATGATAAAAACTTTTGTAAAACTTTTGTAAGCTTAAATGAACAGATAAGTGTTGATTTTTTTGTAGTATCCAAATCAACATGAAACGTAGTACCCAAATCAACAGAAATATGTCACCAACATTTACATAGTTGACACATGTATGTTAATTTGGTCAATCTGGTACCCAATACAAAAAATAAGTGTTGATTTTTTGTTCATTTGGACGCCATTTTCTAGTAGTGCTAGTACATGATGTTTGAAGCTTCAAGTAGTGGTTCTAAATGCAATTGTTGCAGTTTCATGAAGTTTAAGATAAAAACACCCATTCCCGTCCCTGCCCTCCATTCTTGAACCCTAGATTGTCACCAAATCTGTCCATAGGCATCCATTAAAGTGTCCTACAAATGTTTAATTCTAATTTGCTGACGCATGTAAAAGACACATATTTACTTTTCATTTGCTGACAATTGAATTTTGCAGATCAGATTAGGGTACACCTAGGGGACAATTTCAATGGTATAGGGAGCCAATACTTTAAAAAATCATAGAATTTACATACTACAACCAAAACTCTTTTTTTTTTAACATCCATGATTTTCACTCGCCAATACTACCAAAATATTATTTTTAGGAAAAGATGCCTCCAACTCTGTTGAATTCCTTATTTTGATGATTTTAAGTGCCTCTACCATATTGGAATTGTGGAAGTGAAAGAAGTATTGGAGGAAAAATAATTTAAATAGGTCACCATGTAACATGTGTTCATCTCGCCTAGTTTCTAGATGACTTAACTTACATGTTCCCACGTGGCTAACAAGAGATTTTGCTCTACAACCACCATAATTTGATACCTCCCCGTTAGTCCTTCCATTTCTTCTTAAGCTGAGCCACCCATGTGTCATTTATTGTATGTCAACAATGCAATGGACATTCAAAGTCAAATTTGAGTTAAAATTTTATTCATTATTTTTTTTAAATTGAGTGATATCATTGTACATAACAGACTGTTATACAAACCTTGGAGGTCCACCTTTTTCTAGTGCATTGGTAGAAACACAGAGTTCATGTTGATGTTGATAATAATTTCAATCAACCAAAATAAGTTTTAACCTTAGTTCCCTCTTTCATAACCCCTAAAGGACCAAGGGGCCGGGTTTTTAGAGAGACATTGTCAAAAACTGCAGGTTTTGGGTATGCTATTCAAAAATTAAAATTAAAACTTTTTTTTGAAACTTTAATGGTACAAAATTGAAACAAAGTATTTTTCTAGAGTGTGGGAATAATTTCAGCCCATTTGACTATTTGGATTGAAAGATTATAACGTTCGAAATGAGATATAAAACTTTATTTCATTCTTGCAAAACATGGTTAGTATACTTTGGGCCCTTTTGGAGTAAATTTTTGCCCTACACAAAAGTGAGGATTTTAACCATTCATAAGTTTATGATGTTAGCTTCACTCATGAAAATTTTTAGAAGCAATTGATGTGTCTAGCTTATACTAAATCACCTTGCAATGCAAGGAGGTAAAGTAAATTGGCAATACACTAGTCATATTTTGATGATTTCTTGTGCAATGAGGAAATTTTTTATTTGAAATCCAAACTATTAGAAAGTTAGAGACAAACATTTGGAGTATATGGAAAAAAATTCAAAATTTTTGACTTTATAGATTGTAAGATAATAAGACTTGAAATTAGAAGCATTACAAAAAATGGCGACCTTCAAAGGGGCTGCTTTCCTTCGAGGAGTTCCCCTCAGGGAGGTGCAGCCCCTTTGAGGGGAATGCCTCTGTTTTTGAACAGGAGGGTTCATTTAAAAAAAATTAAAAATTAATCATATAATATTAATATTATATTAATATTATAATTAAAATCATACAAATCATACAAATAAATAATAAAATAATAACGTAAAAAATAAAAAATATTAAAATAATAATAAAATAATTAAAATAAACTAATTCTCAAATTCGGAAGTTGATGTGGTCGCCATGGTGCCACATCAGATTCCAAAAAAATTTAATTTTTAATTTTTTTTAAATTTACTATTTTTATGTTTTCTTAAATATTAAAAAATGAGTTTAGTGCCACTGTCGGGCGCTGTCTAGGCTCTCCCGTTTGCTGGAGGGGGATTTTTTTTTAATTAAAAAAATATAAAATATAAAAAATCAGTTGTTGTTCCCGCGTTCCCTTCACTCACAGCCCCTTTGAGGGCTCCAATTCTTTCTAATGAAAACATTTTTTCTTAAAATTGCCCCAACATAGCTAACAAAGTTTGACTCCTCTTAGAATATGATTTAAAAAACTAAAATTTGTTTTTTTTGGACAATTGTATGCCATATTTTATTAGTTACTTACATGCCAAATTTCAAAAGTTGATGAGCTTTTCTGCAAAAGATTCTCCAAAGATTTCCAAATTGCTTGAGTTGCCATAAAAGTCTAGGGCAGAATAACTTTTGATTCGAGCACTGAATTGGAAAAAAAATAGTTTCTCAACAAGGAGGTACATGTTTACAAATTGTGTCCAAATTTCATGAACATCCGATCAAAAATAACTTCTTGGGACTATCCGAGATTTTTTGCATACATTGATCGGACACTTGGTACTTTAAGGGTTAATGATACCATTCAAATTTACAAACCAATACCTGACTAATATGCTGTAAACTTGATCCATGCCCAGTACTGGTATGCACCTGAGTTAAAATGGATATTTGATGTGGGTCTATTTACCTTAATTATTGTATTTATGATGACTATATCTTTATATAAAAAGCTGTGAGCTGAGGGTTATGCTTCTAATATTTTATGTTTTTTATAAATTCAATCGTGCGTTTTTTAAGTGGGGCCATCATATATATAAAATTCAAGTGTCCAATTCCCCCCCTCCCCCCCTCCTTCTTTACAAATTTTTTTCTTTGTGTACTACATATATGTATAGAGTATACACCATAAAATCAACAACAATCAATTCAATTCAAGTGCCATTGATGAAGTGGCAGTTTTTAATCCTATGAACCCTGTAGTTGTTACTTGAGCCTTGGAATTTTTCTTTGTTCCTTTCTATTGGAATTTATAGTTAAAAAAACCTAAAAAATATATTTGCATTGTGTTGGGCAAAAGTCCCTGCAAATACAATGAACTATTCCTTAAAGTCCGGAAGTACCTTAAGCATTTCCATTTCCTATTTCCAATATCAAATTAGGGATTTAAAAGGTCAAATAGGAGTTTGAGATAGAATTAGGCCCTATTGGCCAAAATAGTAGAAAGATACCTGAATTATATTATAACTGGATTTATCTTTTAAATGCAAGTGACAAAATATAGGCTATAGGAGTTGGTAGTGCAGAATAGAAAGAATCCTACTAAGTTCTAGGAATCTACACGAGTAATCCACCTAGAGGCCACCATCCATTTTGGGAGAACTGAAAAAAGTCATTTTGCCATGTTTAGAAGAAATTCAATCAATTCCAAAAACACGCGATTGGAGATTGGAGAGGAGCTTTTATAGTATAAAAATATGCCAGGAGCTTAGCAGCAAAATCTGTTTGCCCAGATTCTCTATTATAGGAATGATTTTTTCCCAAAGGAATGAAACTTGAGTAAACTAATTTCAATCCTCCTATGAAAACTAATAAAAAATAGAAATGTAATTTTTCACTTAGCATTGGAAATCTTTTTAGAAGTTATCCAAAAAGTTTCAAAATTTTCCAAATTGTAGAAGATGACTCCATGCAAAGTCAACCATGATAACCAAAATTCATGGTAATTATCCAGGTAGTGGTACATTTCTACTAAAAACTATGATAAGTTTTTTTATCATCAAAAAACATCCAACCAAGTTTCAATGTATTCCGACACCAACAAGTACCAAAGCCGGCGGCGGCAACGAATTTAACGGAATTTGAAAACATTTGATAGGTTGACCGGCGTACTTGGAGCTTGCAATGTCCAAATGAAGTAAATTTGAACTCTTTTTTGATCTTCTTGAACCTCACAAACCTTCCAAGCTAGTCAAATTCATCTAAAAATATAAATTCCATCATTTGAATTTTTTAGCTATTCTTTGATTTGCAAACCGTTGGCGTTCGCGAGCAAATTGACCTAGAAGTAGAGATGGGGTGATAACTATAGCAATTTGGGCCTTCTAAAGTCAATAGTGCACATCTGTTTGCCATTTGGATCTTTCCTCCAAAGTTAAAACGTTCACAACAATAGGTTAGAGTTCATAGTAATTAGAGGTAATTTAGGTTTTTTCTTAGGTAGTTTTAGGAAATTTGGGAAGGGGCCTTGGAAAAATATAAAAGGTTGCTCCCTCCTCTTACTTTGCTCCAGGATTTGTATCCCCCTTTTCTTTTGTTAAGTTGCCATGTATGTTGGCTTGTTGTCAGAATTTTTGGCAACTTGCAAAAAAACTCATCGATTTGCAAAAAAATTCATCATTTAGAGCCATTTGCTCCTTGTTGTTGAAGTTTGAGCCTGCTTCAAAGGGCATTGGGGTCCCTTTCAATTAGCCTTGTCCACTGTTATTATGCTTTGAAGTTTTTTCACTAACTGTTGTGTGTCTTTTGTGGTTTTTGGAGTCATTGTTTATTAACCATTTTGGATTGAGTTTATTGCATGGGATTTCAAAAAACTTTATAGAAAATCCCCCTCAAGCCTTGACATTGGAAATACAAGGTCCATATGGTCAAGGTCATGTAGAAGGTCATGTTTGTTGCAATCCTTCAAAAGTCCGCAAATTGATAAGTGTTATTTATGGTTTAGAGTTCTCCCTAACCGGTGAACCTTTGATTTTATATATACTAACCAAAATCCTTGATTTCCAAATATATGGCAAAGCTATTGCCAAGTGCCTAACTTTTTAAGTGTTTGATTTGGAGCAAAACTCTTGTATGGCGGAGCTTTTGCCCCATGACTAATTTTTAAATGTTTCTTTTGTTTTGGATTTTGTTTGTGTGGTTTCCCTCAGAAAGGGAACCAAAAAATTTGTGTTTATTTTGGCCAAAAATCAGTTCAGTTCAAGGCCAATGCCCAACATATAGTCAATTTAAATTCAGTTGAGAGCCCATTTGGATTATCCTTGTAATCAGATCAGTAGCTGATTTAAATCAATTTTAGGAAGCCCAATTGACTTCTTCCTATGGATAGACCAATAACCAATTTAAATTTAGTTTGGGAGCTTAGTTGGGTCATCCATAAAGATAGACCAATTGGCTAATTTAAATTCAATTTGGGAGCCTAGTTAGGCGCCTTTGTCGACACTTGGTGGCTGGTTGGTCGATAATTGGGACTGATAGCATTAAAAAAAGAGTGGGGCCTTTGGAAGGCCTCTACTTTTGCATCACCAATATAAAAATAGTTACTGATTAACAAAAAAAATTATCTTTTCTGCAAAAAAAAAAAAAGTGATTTAATTTTTTTTTGTAATCCGATGTGATAGATAGTTTGCCCCTTTGGATTGCAGTTTTATTTTTTATTTTTTAAAGTTATTACTATTATTTTTTTAATATTTTTAAATTCTATTTGGCACTATTCACTAGAATTCAGGTCTCAAATAGAAGAGGCCTTCTAGAGGCCTCATTCTTCTCTAAACACTATAAAAAACCTCGTTTAGGTGACGGGCCCTGATTTTTCTTGACGGATTTTAGTGGACGTCCAATGCAACAATTCCATGTTTTTAAGGCATCATTGATGTTACATTGGACAATTTTGTTGACAAAGTCACAAGATAAAATTTAAATATATCTATATTTCCAAAAAAGTCCATATGTAAGGTTTTATTCTGTTGTGACAAGTCCATATACTATACTTCAAAAGTCCCATGCTCCTATTAAAAATTAGATGTTCTTAAATCAACTACATGAATGTCTTCATAATCAAGTTGTTAAGTATTTTGGGAAAAAAATTGTTAAAAAATGAGATCATTTGTGGCCTAATGCCTTTGTAATACTAACATTTTTTGAAAACATCTTTGTGACCGATTTATTAAGACACTCATCTATGCATCCACCCATGGTTTAGAATAGGTTATTCTTTTGTATAATCACACCTGCGTACATATATTTTGATAGCAAGTTTGGGTTCTAGCATGTAGGTTCTTCTATTTTGAGATGACCACTTCAACTACACAATATTGGATCTCTCTACATTGTTGCTTGGAAAAATTGTATTTTTTTGTTTATATATAATTAAATAAATTTGGTGTCTTATTGATTTGTCAACACAAAATCAATTTGAAAACATTAATTTCAACCATGAGCATTTTCTTACGTAGATAAAACTAAATACAACTCAAGGTAGGCAAGTATAGCTACCTTATATGCTTCACAAGTAGGCATTGATAGCTTTTTCATGCTATTTAGGCCTTCTTGTTTACTTAGAAGTTGCCATTAAAGATAGACTTCTATCTATGTTGCAATAAAAATTTACTACATTATTATAAATACACACTTATTATTTGAAAATTATTTAACTGATAAATATTGGTGATTTGAAGGATCATAAGTCAATTTAGAGAAAATGTTGCTCAAGGCATGATGTTCAGATTTAGAAGGTGTCTAACAAAATAATAGGAGGGCATGCGGAACGCATCTTTTTGCCAAATGATGCAATGTGATTTTAGGGCCTAATAGATGGAGGTTGAAGAATATTAGCTTTGCCAACAAAGCAAGGGTTGAAAAATCACTTTCAATGCTTGTTAATGGCCTATATTGTCATTCCTCCTCCTCCTTATTTGCCTTTATGTGTAGACATGGATGAACTTGATTTGTTAGGTGAGCAAAACGATTTGCACAAGTGAGCACTATTGATAGTTCTATAATTGCCTTTTGAGCATGTATTTTAGTCAATGTTTTGGAGGAATGTTTTGCATCACCAACAATTGTAGAACCTCTCATAGAATGTTTTTTGATATCCATGTATTTTAAAGAGATGTTTGGGTGGTATTTGGATGACACTTGGGTGATACTTGGGTTCTTTTATAATCATGTATTTTTAGGTGACATTAGGATCAATTTGTGCTAGAGTCCACAATATTGCCTAAATTTTTTTTTATCAATTATTGGTATTTTCAAAGAATTTTGTTATTGTTCCAAGCATTTTAGAAAAAATTAGGTAAATTTTGTTATACGGTGCTGTATGTCAACTTTTGATTAGTTTTAGGTGACATGTATCTCTCAAAACTTGATGTGGAAATTCAATTCGACCACTTCCTCCTCAAATCTCACCCTCACATACAGTAGTCACCTAGCTAGAATTTGTACCTAATTATATCATCTTGTCATTAGAGTTTTTTTGAGCAATGTTTTACTCAAAAGGAACCCAAATTTTTTTGGAAGAAAGATATGCCGATACATTTTTCCTATTCCAGTGGATGAAATTGCTAAATTGCTACGGAGTACAATTTTTCAAGATAACACTACTCTCTTTGGGATGAATGTACCCCTTTTGAATGAATAATGTAAGTTTCATCCAAAATTTGCATGTTTCATCTCTACCCATAGATGTAATCTACACTGCCCCCAAATAAATGAAAATAAGAAGTTAATTAAAAATAAATAAAAACCAAAAACACCGCCTGGTCACCCATGTTGCTGACCTCAGAGTCTTCAGATGGTGCCTTTGGACACTTCGGCACAGTTGTGGCCTTGTGGGCCTCATCAACCGAAGATGAGCTCACACTTGCTTGATTCAAATGAAAACTGAAAAGCTCTCCAACCACGCCTTTGCGGCGATTCCAACGCGGGTGATGCGGCCCCGAAACATCACGTCAGCGTCACTGCACTCCCTTCACGGCACTCTGTCCCGTCAACTGCTTACGAGTTCTCACGAAGAATACTACTATTTCCTGTTGCATTGCAGTTGCGCACTTGCAGGTGTGCAGAAATTTTCCAACTCCGTGAAAGTCATTTCAAAAGTTCGAAGGAACCCTGGCAACTTCCGTTGAAGCGAATTTACGGTACCAACTATGTATATGCCGCCTTTCAAACTGCGATTTGCACTGCCCTCTTCAAGTGATTGGTGTCCAAACCGTGGGGTTCTTGCATTCATTTTGGTTGCTTTCAGTTCTCATTTTCGTGTTACTTGGGTCATTGCGGAGCTTCTGTGCACTTGTTGTTTGTGGATTAATGGCGAGAGAGAATGGCGTGTGCTTTCTTTAGCTGGATTTGGCAGAAGCTCCGTTTGACAGATATGCTTGTTGTTTGATTTCTTGTTGGGCAGTCTGGTTTGGTACCCATGGAGGGTGTGCAGAAGGTTGTGGGGGAGACCAAACCCAAACCCCCAGCAAGCACATGGAGAGCGGACGCGCTTGGCGTTTTCTTTACGCTATTGCTTGCAATCTGGGTTGTGCTGGTGGGAGTACAGATCAAAGAAGGGAATTCTCGGCTGTGGCAAGTATTTGCTGCCCTTGCATTTTTTGAAGGAGTCAATCAATCTCTGAGCCTTTACTTGCGATGGAGACCTGAGATTACTGCTGCACTCACACCCGAGGTGGCAGCGGATTTTCTGAATACGTCCGTGTCGCTTGTCCATTCCTCTATCATCTCCTTATCAGGTGAGGTATGTGCCATGGAAAATTACAAAGTCGCGAAAGAATGACTCCTTGTTTCAATCTACGTTTTTTTACTTGTGCTTGCAATGAATCTGGTAGACACAAATGACAAAACCAATGAGTCCATTCACTGAAGAGGTGCTCTGCAATCCTTTAGGGGTTTATTTGTGAAGTAGCTGGATAGTGCTGTGCCTAATTGCAAGTGTGTGCCTGCAGTGATTGGGTTGATGGTGAAGGAAGCGCAAGTTTCAGGATTGACGAACATGCTGTCCCACGACGTGCTTTTCAACCGGACCTGGCCTGGAGCTTACACTGCATTGGCGATGTCCTGTGGATACTTCGCTTATGATCAATGGGACATGATACGGAAGCATCTCTACAATGCCAAGGCGCCTCTCCTGCTTGTTCATCATGCAGTTCTGCTCACGTGTTTCACTCCTGCTCTTCAGCGCGACTTGTGCATCAACTACTTGATTCTCACTCTCATATGCGAGGTACGAGCGGTGATGCCGGAAATCACTAGGGGTGTTTGCAGTTTGGAGTATTGGGACGAAAGTAGTCTGGCCCAGTCTGGTATCTTTGTAAAACCCAAGGTCAATGAGATCAAACCTTGTGGGACCCCTTTCTTCGTAATTTCTTATATCAGAAAACCCTATTTGCTCGGCTTCGCTATCACAAACCCGACTTGCTCTGCCTCTTAGGCTTTGGGCTTTGTGAATGTCTTGGAAGAGCATCCTGAGGCCGGAATGGGTGGCAGGGTCTTCAAGACATGAGGGTCTGGAGGAAGAAACCCTATATTATACTGGGTTTCCTCCAGATCCTCTATGATGCAAGCTAGCGGGACTATGAATAATTGAATGCCTGAATTGCTTTGCTGCTGCTTGTCGGAGTCAAACCTTGCCCTTTTTGTAAACCCTAAACCTAATTCTTGGATTTGGCTGCACCAGGTCCATTCTATATTTCTGCACTTGCGCAAAGTGAGGAAGCTCTCTTCCACGACGGAATCACAGGGCAGTTGGGGCAGTTTCATCAACTGGACACTGAACTGGATCGCCTTTTTCTTGACCCGGTTTTTTTGTCACACTTGGATAACAGCCAAGCTTCTTCGGGATGCTTCCAAGTTTCCTCGTGGGTTTGAATGGCCGCTGGCCCTCACAGGCATGGTGGGTCTCAATGTCTTGAACGTAAAGCTGGGGCAAGGGCTTTACAAAGCTTTGATGAGAGAGAGGTCTTCTCTGAAACGACGGGAGTAGGAGTCTCAAGTTCGTTTCACCCGACTTTTCTGTACCTGTGAACGCAATTGTAGAAAGAGGATGGGGAATGATTTTCAACTGCTTTGGAAGCTGCTTCAGCGTGGATTTTCATTAGAAGTTGGGAGCACCCTGCGAATGAAGAAACCTCTTTTCTGACGCAGACTGCTGAATTTTATGCATCTTGTGAGTACATTGAATACTCTTTGGGAGCTTTACGAACGTATCTGCGCTCAGGTACGGCTTGTTATCCACCAGACGATCTGCATTGATTCTTGGAAATAGTGACGGAATTAGTTTCACCATTTCATTATTTTTGAGTGAGATGTGTGTCATAGAGTCTGCGTCTGAAGGGAGGCACCAAGGGTAACGATTGTTAGCTGTGTCCATTTGCTGTAGTTAGTAGACCTTCCTAACGGACTCTTGATGCACGTTGGTCTCAGAGGCTAGACTTTTTCTTATTCTTTTGAGTGACACCAAGTGTGAGATTTTACCAGTGAAGAAGTTTTCTTATTAATTCGTACGTTTCTAGTGATCTCTTTATTTAGAGTCTACAACTGACCTTTGTACTTTGTAGTTCAGCATGTCGAGTTATTGTTTATCAATCAAGATCCTTTGATGTTTCAGAGTGATGCGGGGGTAGTGAGGCTTTAAGGCAACACCATGTCTTTGTGACTTTGGAGAGCCTACATAAATTCTTCTGTCGTACTTAAGTAATGCCTAAGTACTTAAATATAAGTGTGTGATGTTTTTTTGCATGTATCAGGTTTGATAATCATCAAGAATGGTTGAAAGTTGAAAGTATGCCTTTGACGATTAACTACACTTTCTAAGAGTAAAAAGAAAACCCTCATAAAAACTAAAGTTGGAGTTAAAAAGATATCTTTAAAGGCTTGGTAGGAAGATATTGACTAAGCACTTCTATCTTGGATTAAGTATTGTTTTACAAAGAAATGGTTGACCATTGTGCATTCAAAGGGTATTTTGTAAGCTGGTTAGAAATAATACACATATTTTATGAATACTCCAGATAATCAAATATTTATCAAATATTGTAAAGATATTGGATTATATTCTCTAATTTTCCGAAGAATCTATTTTGGAAATATCCATCTTCCTAAATAGTTTTTTTTTAACAATATAGATGAAAATTGCATCAATCTTTGTTTACATGATTTTTAAGATTTTTACCCACTTCTAACAAGCCATCACTTCCTCACCATGATTTGTATCTTACCATGTGAAGTAATGATTTGATGGTGATTAAATCAATTGGGTTCTTATCCATCTTTGAATGATCAATAATTCATAATACTAGTATTTCTTGTTCTTGGGTTCTAGACTAAAGAGGAGGAGAGTTCACATAGACAATAGCTACATGTGTTAGTTTTTCCATTTCTTTTCATGTAGTCCCCATTTCATTTTTCTTTTTTCTTTTTATTGATTGAAAATATTAAAACCTCTATGGAACAATCTTATAATGTTACTACTCCTAAGTATGGACACACTACAATTCTACTAGACATTAAAAATGAATTCTTAAGAATAATGGCCCTCTATTCCTTTCTAATAGTTGTTTCAATTCATTTTCATTTTCATTTACCTACATAACTTTTGAACTTTTGAACCATCCTGCACCATCGCAAGATCTCAAGATCTCTCATTGTGGATAGAGATAATAAAGGAAGATCTTTCGTCAGTAATTTGTCTGCACACAAGCTCCAAAAGTGCATCTCCCCTTCCTCCCCAGGGATTAATATATTCCACTAGTCAGCCTGATTTCCACTTTCAGTTCTCCAAGTTCCGTGATGGACATGTTTTTCTCGGCACTCAATGACACAGTTGCTTCAGAGTCGATATCGAGTCTAGTTGGGTAGTCCCTGTCCTCACAAGCGAAGGTTTGTCGGTAACAAACTGATCGACAGCGGGTATTTCTTTCTTCCAAATCCTTAGATCATTTCACAAGTTGGCATTGCGCACGCATCAACCTCATCGTGCAGTCTTGCAGAAGAGCTGATCAATTTTGAGCTATGGCGATGTGCCCGGAGGAGATGGAGAGAGGGGACGCGGCATCCACTTTCAAGGAATCAGCGACACTGCTGCACAAGCACTACCTTCTGTTTCTGCCATTCGTCCTCGCCTTCTACCTCCCGATCTCGATCCTCACAGTGTATGAAACTGTGTTCCTTTCAACATCCTTTACGCCGCTTCTCGACGCCAGCGGCGTCAAGGGCGCCGTCAACACTGCGTAGGTACCGACAGTCCCCGGCTCCTCTCTCCTCCAGTCCTCCCACTTCGAAATTAGTAGAGAATTCGGGAACCTATTTATGTTTCAGTTCATGAACTCGGAAATTTTATCGTGCTTCAATTCTTAAAGAGTTCGGGAACTTTTCCGTGCTTAAATTCGAGATTTCGGAAGCTATTCCATGTTTCAATTCTTGAGAGTTCAGAAACTTTTCCATGCTTCAATTCTTGAAGAGTTCGGTAACACTTCTATGTTTCAATTCTTGAAGAGTTCGGCAACTTTGTCCATGCTTCAATTCCTGAAGAGTTCGGCAACCTTGTCAATACTTCAATTCTTGAAGACATCGGGAACTTTTCCATGCTTCAGTTCTTGAAGAGTTCGGGAACTTCTTTTCCATGCTTCAATTCGAGAATTGGCCTGTTGTTTGTAAGTGAAACTCTTTGGGTCCCGATTCTGCAGACTACCGACCCACCAGGTGGCCCTTCTTTCACAAAGATGTACTCATGGACTCTCTTTTTCTTGTTTTTCGTAGTGGGAAGTTTCTGCACAGGCTCGGAATCCTACATCGCAGCCTAGCAGTACACCCCAATCCCCAACCCCACCGATGACGACCGCTTCATCGTCCCCAAAGTTAATAAATTCCCCAGGCTCCACGTCTTTCTCGGCATGTTCATAACCGAACTCTATATAGTCCTAGCCTTCCTCCTCTCCCTCCTGGCCGTCATCATCGGCGGCATCCTCCAAGCCATCATCCTCGCCACCGCTGGCTGGTTGGACCCCACCTTGTTCTTCTTATTTTTTTTTTTTTCCCGTCCTCGCTGGCATCATTTCCGTCGCCATCGTGTTCGTACTGGCGCAAGTCATAACCGTACTGGTCTACTGGAGTCTGGAAACTACGGAAGAGAAGCGCTGAAACGGAGGACGAGGTTGGTGAGAATCGGGAAGAGCGTGGACGATTGTCGCAGTCGCGCTCACTGTGATTTCACTCAGCGGTATTGAAGGTCCTGACGCAAGGGATTGAGACCTGGGGGATGCTCGTGTGGGCGAAGGTTGTTCTCGGAGTAGTCATCGGGGGGTTGGATTCGGTGTTTAGAGTGCACTTTGGAGTGGTGTCGGTGATAATGGATTTCGTATTTAAAGCGAGGCTTGATGCTGCTGGGAGCGCGGGGATCCCGGTGTTCCAGCGGATAGAGTCGGCGGAGCATTCGTATGACCCGATTGTGGGAGGGGAAGGGTTCAGTTACCAATGTAGGGTGAAGACTCTGGAAATATTTGCTGTGATTGCTTACTGATGTATGACGATCTGGAGGTGCTTCAAATTTTGAGTATGAGGATTGAATTCTCTGCGTTGGTGTTGGTTTTTGTGTGGTTGGTTGAATTGAGTAATGGAAAGCGCATTGACAATGTTCTGTTGTTGCTGGGCTTAGATGGGCGAACTTTGATCGATCTTCGACATCTTGTGGAAGCTTCGATCTTGATGATCCTGTTGTGTAAATCTATGAAGGTGGAGTGGTTTAGGGTAATCTCACTTCTAGCTATTGAGAGTAATCAGCTAGTGTGTTAATTCAGATTCAGTTTCCGAAGGTATTACTGGTTGCGAGTACTTCTCTGTTACAGTAGTCATTAAGGGTCGTAGAGAATACAAGAACTGCCTCGAATTGCCAATTTATTCACGATGGTCCTATGCTCAACTTGACACTTCGATAATGTAGCTTATAGAAGTTGAGGTTATTTACAAATAATGTTTAGAACAAAATCTCAATGCATGTTCAAACCTTGTGCGGTACTTTTGATCTTTTGAGCCAACAATCTAGCAGTTCACCAAAGTCCAGGCTCAAGTTGATCTGTACTGAAATTATCGTGGACACCTTCACACAGTTCCATACGTTGTGCGAGATTTGGTTTCGGAAAGTCGAGAAGGCCATGAAGAAGGCAGAAGATGAAGAGTACTGCAGCCAGGTTATAAATGCACGTCGGTTAGGAGGCTTTGAGCAGAAGCAGCCACGTGGAGACAAGCCTTGTGTGTGGATATCCCCCATCAATAACGCTCAAGAAGACTACTTCTGATGAGAGTACTTGATTTTTTTCTCTTTTGCCAGTAAGCAAAGGCAACTCACAAAGCTCAGAGTACCTTCAAAAAAAATTCCTATCACCATGAGCTCCACTTTCAGACGGGTTGTTCAACAATGGAACATGCACGTTCCTGTGTGCTCTAGTGCCTCTGCACTCCACAAATGATGGATAGCTTCTAGTTGACAGAAAGGTGAGCTTCTATTTCAGTTCAGCAGGCTTCTTTGTCAAATTAAACCAAGCTTCTATTTCAGGCTTCTACAATTAAATCAAGCTTCTACAATTGTCCTGAGTGGGCCAAATTTTGTAGAATTCTGCTGCATCATGCCCAAGGCACCCAGAGTACGATTTATTCTCAAGGATTTAGATTCGCACAACAACTCTTACATAAGTTCCAACAAGAGGCTAATTTTTTTACCTCTGACTGCCATAATTTCTATGGGATTCTCGCAAACACATGCTGACTCAACACGTGACTAGACCTAGTAGAACTGTCATCTTAGCTGGAGTCTGTACAAGCAATTGTACCCAGAAGGTTCCCTCTCCAAGGATCAAGTATACGGGACCTGTGAGTATTATGATTACCATGGAGCTAGTGTTTGTCCTGTAGAGGATGGAGCTGGATTTCATTGTTAGGTGCTGTAGTCTGTGTTTGCCAGAGCAGGATGTGCTTAGCAGTGTTAGCTAGGGCGTATGGTATCTCAAGTACTCTGCATTAGTATTTAGACTTTGTAAGAGTGGCTACTTACGAAATGAACGGAGATTTGCTTGAAACATTGTTCCTTGTTTATTGGTGCGTATGTATGTGTGTTGATTGGTATCTTAGTAAGTACTGTTCTTCAATAGGTTATGGGCCTTTTATGCTGTCTTTTGTGCCGTGCTTCTCTCTGACGTTTGTTAGCCGATATTTTGAGTGTCAATCGCTATACTTTAATTAGCAACCGCAGTATTCTAGTGTCAGACTCTATTGGTCATGGCTGAGAGTAGTCGTCGTTTCAAGGGACCCAACTTTTACCTATGGAAGTTTCAGATTCGTGCGATCCTTTTCGGAAAGGATCTCATGGTTGTCGTAGATGGCACCGGGCCTAAACCTACAGACATGGCATCTGTGGAGGCCAAATTATTACCGAAGAAGCGGGATAATACTGCCTATAGTCTTCTAACTTAGGCATTAGACGAACCGATCTTCCTTCATATCATGAGCTGTGTCACTTCTAAGGAAGTCTGGGACACACGTAAGCTATACCATGAGCAAAATGCGTCTGAAAATGTCTATAGCTTGCAGCAGGAATTTTACAAATGCACGATGACTGAAGAGGAGAGTGTCGCTAGCTTTCTTGGTCGTTTGCAGTTGATCGTTACCCAGCTTCAGAGTCAGGTGACAAAACCTTTAACGAGCAGGCAGTCGTGTCTAAGATCCTGTGTAATCTTCCAAGTTCATTTGACATGCTTATTCCAGCATGGCGGATGCAACCTGGTGCCTCCAAAATGCTCACGAATTTGACTCTCCAACTTTTTTAGACCAAGGGCATACTTAAGACTTGAGCAGATATGAGTGTTGCCACAGCTGCCGCATAATTAAGGAGCATCCACTCACGGGAAGAAGCCTGTTTACAATCTAGAGGAACGTGCTCAAGAGTGCAACTGAAGACATCGAAGAGCGCAAGGAAAACAGCTCATGTTGGAAGTGTAGCATTGAAGGGCACTAGGGTCGAGAATGCATTACGTTGGATGAAGTTAGCAGGCAATACCAAGAAGCTCAGGCTGCCAAGAAGGATCAGGGTGGAAAAGGCAAGAACTATGGCTACAAGGCCTATATGACCACAACTGGTTCGAGCAGCTGCACAAATCTCCAATTGAAATTTGGTCTGTCGATAGTGTGTACAAAGCACATGACAGACACATGTTCTTTCTTTTCCACTTACTGGGACATCTCGATGGAGCATCACCTGGTGCAAGGCATTGGAGGCGTCATGCTATAAACTGCGGGGATTGGTGATATCATTATAAAAATCCAATAAGCGGATGGATTTATCTTTGGCGTATTGAAGGGAGTTGTACATATCCCTCATTTAGGCCGCAACTTATTCTTGTCATTTGTTGCTGCTCAAAAGAAACTATATATTCTCCATACAGACACTGGCTGTCAACTGCTTGATGATGACAAGGTGGTCATGACTGGCAGCATCCACAACCGATTGTATCGCATGCAGTTTGAAGTAGTCCAGCCTGAAGACACCATCATTGCAATGACGGCAAGCACATTTGGGACCTCCACCATCGCCGGCAGTTGACAATCTCTCGAGGTATGGCGTTGATGATTTTCCCATGCAAACGTGCAGGCAAACCATGCTACTATTCAACTGATGGTTGCATAAGAGTTTGTCGATGGGTTGATTCTCTAGAGACTAGAGGATCATAAATTTTGCTCATGATGTGTATATGGAAAGCAACATATAAATGCTTTTCCCTACAATGAGCACATGATTTGCTCAAAGCATCTTGGTGATCTGGTATACATGGACCTTTGTGGCCCAATGCATGTTGCTTCAGTTGAAGGCGCATTGCATATTTGCTTGTTCAAAAACGACTCGTCTAGTTTCCAAGTGATCTATTGTTTAAAGTCAAAAGTTGAAACCCTACAAGCGTTTAAACGCTTCGCTGCTAAGCTAAAGCGTGAGATTGGCAGTCCAATGAAGGTGCTTAGGAGCGATCATGACACGGAGTTCACCAGTATGGCATTTACTCAGTTCCTTGAACAAGAGAGTATTCACCAAGAGCTAATTGTCCCATACAATCCTGAACAAAATGGCGCAATTGAGAGAGAAAACAAGACAATAGTCAAAGCAGTTAGAACAATGCTCCATGCAGCTCACGTTCACGTCAAATTTTGGGCCGAAGCTGCTCATACAACGAACGGATATTTCGTTAAAATGGCGATATTCTTCTGTCATTTTTCCATCTATTTTTTAGGATTAGATTTCAGACCACATGTTCTAAAATTTAGGACTAGTTAACATTTCAAACCACATGGTCTAAACCTACAATTGCCAAGTCTGTGGAATATTGCCATTCTAACGAAACATCTGTTAACGATTTATAAGCTCAACCGGATTGCCACTCATACGCTTGAGAAAGAAGCTCGTTGTTGGGAGCACACCATATGAACAGTAGTATAAGACCAAATCGTTGGTGGTACATTTATGTGTCTTTGAGTCCGATGCATACGTGCATATTTCGAAGAGCTTGAGAAAGAAGCTCTATGTCGAAAGGAGAAAGGGGGTCTTCATAGAATACTCTACAACCAGCAAAGTCATTGTGAAATCATGTTTGTGCATGAGAGATACATGAGGGTATCGTGTCTGGGTGAATGAGCTCCGCCGCATTGAAGAGAGTTGTGACGTCATTTTTGACGAAGATCTTAACAACGCCAAAACAAGTGGGAGTCAACTTGATTCTACTCAGTGGTTACGTGTTGACATAGAATAACTCCTTGATTTCACTCTGATGAACCCACCTCAGCCACCTGCACAGCCTCTTGCAGTAGTGGGAATACTGATACTTCACATAGGAGCGCCGCTCCATATTTATCCAGGTTCACAAGATATCTTTCTCTCTAGCCAAGGTATTCCTACAACTAGAGGCTCCAAAGATACTCCATCGTTACCACAACACAGTCCTCACTTAACGGAGGAACCAAGTGCTGATCTTCCCGGACCTTGTCAACGGCACCCACCGGTTCGTTTTGGTATATATATCTATCCACAACTTGTAACTCCTATGTGAACATGGTCGACATGAATGTGTTGCCAAAAGAACCTAAGACGTTTGAAGAAGCGATGCAATTACCGCAAAAAGATGAATGGCTCAAAGCAATGCAAGAGGAATATCAATCAATCATGGAGAATGAAACTTGCTTGATCAAAGCCTTACCATCTAGGCATAAAACTGTGAAAAACAAATGAGTTTTTAAACTGAAGCTTTGAGCAGACGGGCAAATTGATTGGTACAAAGTCCGACTCTGTGTTAAGGGTTTCACTCAACGAGTAGGGGTGGACTACAAGGAAACTTATAGCCCAGTAGTAAAAATGGACTCTATTGGAGTCATCCTCTCAATTGCTGCAGCGGAAGATTTGCACATTCGACAATTTGACGTACTAACAACCTTCCTATACGGGGAGTTGGACGAAACCATTTATATGGAACAACCGACTGGTTCCATGCTTCTGGAGGCATTTGTCAACTAAAGAGGAATTGTACGGGCTCAAACAGTCTCCACAAGTTTGGAACAAGAAATTTGATGGCTTTTCTGTAAAGGTATGATCACATCATTTAAATTATCCTTACAGAAAATGTGTTGGTTGTCTCCAATGGGCCTCCATTGGTACACGGTTTGACATCACCTATGCTGTGAGCAATGCAGCCAAATTCAGTAGCTGCCCCAAGATCGAGTCCTTATATGGCTGTGGTTAATCGTATTCCCAAATACATCAATTGAAGGGGACAATCGGCAACCGCATCACTTATAGCAAAGGTGCTGTTCTCTACCGACTTATGGCATATTGTGACGCTGATTTGGCATTTGATTTGAACAACATGCAGGAAATCCCGATTTGACTTTATTCTCTTGCTCAACAATGGTCCCATTGCCTAGGGAAGCCGCAAATTATATACATGTACTTCAATTAGTACCACTGAATCAGAATATGTTGCAGCCTGTCTGGCTATACAAGAGTTCCTGTGGATGAGACGACTTCTAGTTAGTATATACTTCCCACAACCAGTACCGATGACTTTGTTTTGTGACAACCAAAATTGATCATTAATCCTGTTTTCCATCAAAAGACCAAGCACATAGATATTAAGTATTACAAGACTCGTGACGCTCAGCATGATGGGGAAATCGATATCACTTATATATTGACTGAAGACCAGCTTGCTGTGTGTATCAGAGCAGGATGTGCTTAGCAATGTTAGCCGGGGTGTATGGTATCTCAAGTACTATGTATTAGAATTGAGACTGTGTAAGTGGCTACCTATGAAATACATGGAGATTTGTTTGAAACATTGTTCCTTGTTTATTGGTGCATATGTATGTATGTTGATTGGTATCTTAATAAGTATTGTTCTTCAATAATTTCCAATCACTAAGGCAGGAGAACATTAAGCATTTTGCAAATTTTTACACCTTTGGCACATGAGCCAAGTCTCTATACCGGTTGTAATTGCACTAGTTCGTATTCATAGATTTTTATTATTAATTGAAGAAGGGATTCCACCACACCTGATCATGCATCATGTGGAAGTTATATGCAATAGTTATTTAAGAGTCAAAGTATATTGATATTTGATGACCATAAACTAGCATAAGATCAAATACATAGGTGGTGTACCTTTGCTTAGGCAAATGGTTGTTGTTAGAATTGGCCCTCAAAACTCGGGGAAGGCAATGGCAAAAAAGTAGAAAATAATGCAAGTAATGATCTAGTTTGTTTTTTAATTCCAAGGATGCATATGTATAAGGTAAAAGACCCCATTGCGGTCAGAATTAGGAGTGTGCCTACATGCCATTGCTGAAATTTTTCAATTTTTTTCCCACACAAAGATAAGTGTGAGAGACAGTGAGGGCATTTGAAATTATGTTTTTGGGACCAAGTATGAATTAGTTCTGAATTTTTGAAGTGATCAGCCCATAGGAATCTGTAGGCTACTTCATGACCAACAAAATCTGAATCCAATATGGTCATCTTCCTATCCAATGTAGTCACAACATTTTCAAACATGGAAGACCTAAGAAATCAATTTTTACAAAGACTTTTACACTAAAAAGTTGGAAGTACCTATTGAGGTCACTAATTATTCCATAAATATCATGTAAGGCATTGATTGTGGTCTGAAAAATCACAATGGGGTCATTAGGTGTCCATCATGGGTCATTTAACCACAATGGGGTCATTTACCTTAGTACAAGGTTAGTGATTTCCTTCTGTTTTTGCTTGAATTTGAGAACATCTATTGCCTATACCTTGAAACGTTCTTGGGCTAGCACTACGATGCACTAATAATGTTTTTGCCTTGTCTTTTCCTTTTGAAGGACTTGCCAAAAAAGCCTAAAGACCGCGGCAAACTAGGATTCAACGGGCCTATGCAATGATATGCTTGTTAGACCTTCAAAGTAATGCTCCAAGCAACCATTTGAAGGAACATAGGGAATGCTATAACTAAACCCCAAGTATTTCATGAATGAAATCATCTGATAAGTAGATTTGAGTCAACCAAACACAAAAGATGCATCACATACACATAAAAATTGATCCATTAAAGACTTTTATCAATCCATGACAAACTTTTTTCAATAAATGAGATTTGGGCTACATTAGGTTGAGTTAATAGCTACAATCAATGTTTTAGATGATGGTGATGGAGTGATTAGTGATTACAATAGGAACTTCCACCTTTTGAAAGTAAATTTATCACAAAAAGTATCCTTTCTAGGCCTTCAAGTTGTGACTAATTAGAAAATATGACTACTTCAAAGTAAGTAAAATGACCATTATAAATTTATTTTTTTGTTGGTTTTGGGGTAGTTTTGAGATTCTTTGGAGGCAATTGGATTGCACACTTCAAAAATTCATACCAAATCCATACCTTGTCAAAAAAAAAATCATTTGCTCTCCAACCCCGTTTCTTGCATTTGTGTGGAATTTTTTTTTAACAATTATTCTAACAGAACAAACCATTCATCCCACTTATTTTAGATTGCTTTACCTTACGTGCATCCCAAATACTCCACTTGAAATAAACAATCTCAAGGTGGAAAATTTGGGTGCACATACCTTAAAATATACATAGGTGTAGGGTTGCTCTAAGCCTATTGTCATATTCTAGAATAAATTTCAAAGTCTATCTATCCCATAAAAAGTGGGATGCAATGCTACCACATTGGACTCCTCTCAACTCACCTCCCACTGTTGAATCTAAAATGGCAAAAGTGCACCCCTTGTATGCTATTGATTGTGAGTTTTTTAAATTAGTCATTGATGAACGGTTGTTGTCGGATTTGAGAAGGAAGAAATACCCCCCCCCACCCCCCCACCCCAAGCTCCAAATGCCATCAATCTTCCTAGAAAAAGGAATCATTGATCTCCTTTGCATTGAAAAATGAAAATGATTTGCTCACCTCTGTCTTTCTTGCATTCTATCAAATAGAAATCAAGGCCTTTTTGATATAAAGAATCTATTGATAATCCTATAATTTTTGAAGTGGTAGCCAACACTATGGGTTAGAAAAAGAATCAGTGCTCATCCATCATTTCTTAGGTTGTTGATGTAGTGAAATCAAGTGTAATTGATGCCTTCTTTGCGGTGCATGTGATATTTCCTACTTTGGATTTGTGCTTACATTTATCAACTCACGAGGCCTTTGATTGCAAGAAGTGCATGCATGATTTGTTGTTGTTTAAAAAAAAATGCAATGCAATGTCAAGATCATTATGTTTTGGAAATCAACCATTAGTGCTATAGTAATTTGTTTTATACATTTGGTAGTAGGCACAATAATGTGCTCGTGGAATAACTTCTTCTTTACACAAAGTGCCTTGTCTGAATTCTTCTATGGTCTAGGAGAGCAATACGTTTCTTTGAACATTGCAATGATTGCATTCATGCGTTACATGTGCCAAATCCAATGCTCTCCAAAACTATTGGGTTGTCCTTTTATATTTCAAAGTTTAAATTTTAAATTTTAGGTTTTTAGAATTTACTACAGAAAATGCCTTAGAATGCCTCTATAGCTTTGTTGTCTTATCCATGCCATAGCTGAAGTCTTTAGATTTTTTTATTTATATATCTAATCTCTATCTTCACTCCATTTAAAAATTCTTCATTACTAAGATGACCTATCTCACTTTTGTTCAAACTTCAAGTTCTTATCATTGTGATGCGGAAGTGTAGAACTTTTTTTTTTTTTTATAGCAAGGACGTACTGCATGTGCTTTCCAAGTGATTTTTTACAATATCTCATGAATTGTTGTATGTAAGGGATGTCCAAAAGTTTGATCTTTGAGCTTTTGAGGGATTCAACATTATAAAGAATTAGTAAATTTGATTCTTGAGCAAACAATAGTAAAGATATTAGAATCAAGTTGTTGGTGCGATATTAATATGAGGTCCCCCTCAAATCTCACCCTCACATATAATATTGTCACATGGCTAGAATTCACACCCAATAATGTTACTACACCTTGTCATTCAAAGTACGTAACAATTCTTTTGAGGAAATATATGATGATATTATTTTTGTTTCTTAGTAGATGAAATTAGTATATAAATACTACAATTTCTTAAGACAATTCTACTCCTTTTTGGATAAATGTACACCTTTTGAATGAATAATTAAATTTCATCCATATTTTGCATGTTTTGTGTACATCTATAGATGTAAGTGTGATCTAGATTTCACCATTTCACAAAAACCCAGGAAAATAGTATAGAGATTCTAAAATCTTGGGAATGGTCAAATAGTCTAACATATTAGTAGCTAAAGTCACTTGTTTTCTAGAATGAAAAGGAATTCAATATTAAATATCATACAATTTTTCAATAGACAATTTATTTTATACACTCTTATACCCTAGGAAATAATTTGTTGGCCAGTCCATTAAATAATGCTATTGAGCGCATGATTGCTTTCCCAGTCCTACCTAGTATTCTAGGGGTATTCATAGACAATTTGTCACATTTTCAACAATTTGGCATGCATGATTTAGACATTTAAATGCAACATTTCATATATCTATATTATATAGATTCATTAATTACCGTGAAGCTTTTTTACCAAAACAATTTGTCCAGTCACTACTTAGCTAGCCAAATTACTAATTTAAATGAGTATCAAACAGTCCCAGTCCTCTACAACAAATTGTCCCTTTACTAATGCAAGGGAAATGAGTGTGTAATGTAATTTTCAGCTTCCAGCTTCTCTGTACATTATCACAACTTGTCAAAACCAAACAATTTATCTCTATCTAACTTCCAAAGGTTGCTGGTCTATAATTGTCCTTTGTACCACAAGTTAAAACAAACTGTCTGTAACGTCAGCTTCTGGCCAAACAAATTATTACTACACTACTCAGTATCTTGTGGCTTTTGGCAATTAGTCCACCAACAGGCTACAAATTACAATTTATGTTATTTTATTAATTTCCAATATAAACACAATAATAGACAAGTTGACAAAACAACAACACATTAAAGCTCTCTCATAACAATTTGCCTAATTTTCCACATACTTCAAAAAGACTGTTCATATTCAATTTAACACTTCATTTACTCACAAAAATTTTAATCACAATTTATACTCCAACAACAATTTTAATTTATAATAAATTTGTCAAATATGAAAATAAATTGTATAAAAACAAGCAGTCAACATTCAACTTTTTGCTTTACAATTACATATTACAGTAACAAGAACAGTTTTGAGTAAATTGCGCAATACAATGCATAAGACAAATTGTCATTTTTGGAATTTGATAATTTATAATTGAAAATATAATAATTATTAATTGTGACATTCATAGTTTCCTCACTTCATCAATTATAACAAATTAATTAAACTCATTCTGTAAATCTCAATTAACAAACAAATTGATCACCGCATACTCAATAAATATTTCATACAAATTCAATTGATTTACAAACAAATTGTCAAAGTTTACATTACTGATTGAATGCTCCAATGGACAAATTACCTTGCGCTTGAACTGGACTGCCACGCCATTTGTCCGTCACCGCTGCACTCGAACAAATTGTCTTGCGATTCTTTCTCCGTCCGCATTATTTTAACTTCACTCACATGTACACTCAGACAAATTGTCTTCTCAACTCTCACTGGAGTATCAACATAAAGACTCGGACCCACTCACTAGGAATCCACTCAACAACTTGACAAATTGTTTTAAGATAACGTATTCAATGTACACAATTTACAACTGCTCAATATCTGGCAAAGTTCAGACAAATTGCTTAGACAAATAGTTCAAGTACCAATCAGTGGATATAGATTAATTTACAAACACATACATATAACTCATCAACACAATCACACAACAATAAATCCAATCACTGGATACCAATTTACAAATAATGCAGTGCCCAATTAAACTCTCACAAAGTAGTCTACCTAGACTTTCCTTGAACCAACAAATTGTCTAATTCAAAAATCACAATCTCCACAAAAGTAAATCCAATCACTGGAAATACAAAAGACTCAAATGAAATGAGCACAAAGACGAATTGTTTACAAAATTGCATTAACAAAGCACATCCTGTGCAGAAACAAACAAATTGTCTATAAAAGAATGCTACTGAAGACCAAGAGAGTGGGGGCAAAGAAAGACAAATTGTCGCTACCTGTACTGCATCAAGCGGTACCAAACTATAAGTTGGAATTGCTGCAAAGACAAATTGTCCTACTTCATATCTTGCCTATTTACATCTTTCAAAATCTCTTTACAAAGTCAATTTGTCTATCTTTTTCTACATAATGAGAAATTGTTCTAACAAATTGTCTCTTTTACACTGAGAAAGACAAATTGACTAAAAAAAACAAAAATTTGCAAGACTTCAGTAAGCAACTTTATCACTCATTCACTCCAAAATTGCTTTCTATATTGTCCAAAATATATGAAAACAAAAATGGCATAATTGTGATGCTCTGTTCTAAATAAACAACCACAATAGTTTATTGATAGTAGATAGTTAGGAAATTAAATAAAAAAGACATTGGCAATGAATCAATAATACGCAAGCAAAATCAAAAATCAAAAATCAAAATCAAATAGTTAAAAAGAATTCACAAAATCAAAAATCCAATTCAACCAATTAAATAGAGAGGGGGTCCAACTAGTCCTTCCATCCCCTCCGGCCAAACCCTAACCACGTTGGCATGTTGTGCAAGGTGAATGCGATTGTAGATAGAATTTGAAAACCATAATTGATACGAGAGTTGATGCCATAGTCTTTGTCCAAAGGATACAACCAGTTAAAACATTAGATGATATACACCTTGTGAGTGAATAATTGAACTTTCATCCATATTTAGCGTGGTTCATCTATATCCATAGATATAAACAACTTTATCACTCCACCAAAGATTGTTTTCTACACTACCCCAAATTAATCAAAATAAAAACATTGCCTAGTCACCCATATTACTAAATTCACAGTCTTCTAATGACGGCTTTAGATACTTCGATATAGTTGTGGTCTTGTAGGCCTTGTCAATTGAAAAAAAAGCTAAATAATACTTGATTCAAATTTAAACTAAAAGCCCTCCAACCACAGACCCACATCTTCATTTTGCGGCAATTCCAAAGTAGGTGGGTCAAATTACACTCAAAGGTACCATTGGCATTACTTTGCTAGGACAAGATTCAAGTCCTTTTTTGAACTTTTAAAGCTAAAAATTCCTTTGATGTTGTCATTTTTAAGAACAAAATTTAGATGAATAGTATTGCAATGTGTCCATTTAAAAAACTAGAGAAAAAATTTCATAGAAAAAATCCTTAGAAAGACATAAATCACCAATTTAAAGGCTAAATTTAATGACTTTTTACAATATAGCATTTTAAAAAGATATTTTCATCCAAGTTTTTTTTATTTCTCAAATATACAACTATTTAAAAGGAATTTTAGTGATTAAATCTTGAACTCAAAATAGCATAATTTTTTAATTAATTAAATGATTATTGATAAATTACTAATTTCATCTCATACAGAATTTAGACATTCAAATCCCAAAATAGCTTATGTAGTGACTTTAAAGTCAATAATATATACATCTTTTGTTTTAACACAATCATCATTTGGATTATTTTTTATATTGAAAAGGACATTTACAAGTTTTTACTTTTGAATATTATTGGAAAATGGAAAAATATTCAAATTGTAGAGAAATAGTCCACTTTAATTCTATCATATAATTACATATATATATATTTGATTTTTTTGGATTCAATCACATTATTATGAATCAAAAAATAGAACCCTTTTCTATAATTGAAAAATCTAACATGTTGACATTGAAACTTCAATTAGAACTATAATAAAGAATTTTTTTTTCTGATAAATAAAGCAGTACTAGGCTCACCATGACTTGAAATTGTAGTCAAAAAGGACTAAAATACCTATAATTAATATATTAGTATTAGAAAATGATAGCTAAAAAGAAGTTACATTGCAAATTTTAGTGGGTTTGACCCCTTTTGTGGTACATTTGAGTGTGATTTGACCCAGGTGACACAAACTAGAAAGATCACGTGAGCTTTACCGCACTCTCTTCACGCTGTCCCATCAACAACTTTCAAGCAATATAGTCTCTTTGTGGATTAGCAAGCTTATGAAAATTTGGTTTTAGAAACTAAAGGTAGTCAAAAGTCATATCAAAAATTGATGTGCTAAACCTTTAGGTGTTGACATTTATCAATCAAATTGTCCATTGGTGGATATTTTTAAATTGGACCATACAATTTTTTGAGGGAGGGTGATTTTTAGAGTGAAGTATAATAAAAATATATAATAGTGGTCACATTTCAATACACAACATTATGAAAATTATGATTTTTTGTCCATATAGTCCTTAGAATAATTTTCAATCTCTTTCTAAAGACTCTTATAAGTTTTATACTTGTGCTAATTATTGATTTTAATGACTTGAAATTTAATTTCTAATGAATCTTGTAAGTTTTGTACTTGTGCAAAACATTGATTCTGATTACTTAAAAATGTGCTTAGACTTTTATAGTTATATTTAAACATTTATCAAATTTAATTTAAAACTTCTATTTTTTCATAATAGTAATCATGGTGCTTTTTGAAATGCTTGAAAACTTTAGAGAGCCTGTGTATGTTCTTCTTTCGTACCTTACAGATGGGCATGATGATTTAGCATCTATTATAAGTGATAATCATCAAGAATGTTTGTTTAAGTATCCAATTCATCATTTTTGCACTTGGCCATAAAAATTGCCCTTACTAATTGTACATGCAAAGTAAAGATTAATCCTTGAAGGTGCACACATCCAAAAAGTGAATACCCTTTGGTCAACCTCAATTGTAACTTTCAAATTAGCTATTTTTGGAATTTTATTTAAACTAAGAAAATAGAGCTTGGCAAGATCTATTTCTACTCGATTTCAAAATTTTGGAAAATGTCAAAAATTGAAAGAATTATTGCAACTAAAAGCTCCATGTGTTAGAATCCAAATGGTACAATATGGTTTGTTTTTCATTCATATTTTCTTTTAAAAAATATTCCTTTTACATTTAATTGATAGAATTATATTTTTTCATTCCACCCTTCATTTATGGTTAAACTTAAAGATTATTCTAATATATATTATAATTGGTATAATTTGATTTCCACCTTTAGCTTTAAAAAATTACAATAATTCAATTTTTCTATCAAAAGTATTGAAAAAAATAAATAAATAGAAAATCCATTTTTCCACTAGGAAAAAATTATCAAAATTTTATACATCCATTAAATAAAAGGACAAATTTTGTTTGTAGAAAATAAAACAGCCAATGGAAAAATTTTCACACTCATTTCTATTGCTTCTCATACCTCTTGAAATTTTTTGAAATCATTTGGATTGATTTTGCTATTTTTACTTGTTTCTGGTCAATTTTTACAATAAAAATGACGTTGATTACAATTTTTACAATAAAAATGATGTCGATTACAATTTACAAATTGTTATAGTGATATATAATTTAAAGTTTCAAGTAATAAAAATATAATTTTTTTTATCACAATTTAAAATGCTAAATTTAGCTCAGAGAGGATGTTTGACCATTTCACAATGGACCAAGACGTTTAGGGGTCAATTATATTTATAAAGTCAAGAGTCATAAAAAAAAAACCATGAAAACCAAAGCTACTGATTTGAAAAGATATCTCCAAAATCTTGGTAGAAAGATATTGACTAAGTACTTTTAACTCAGGATAAGCAAAATTTAACCATGAATTGATTGACCATTGTGCCTTCCAAGTTTTTTTTTTAAAGAAATTATAAAGAATACACATATTCCACAAAATTGAATATTTATCAAATGTTATAAAGATAATTTATTATAGTTTCTCATTTTCATATTATGGAAATACCCATCTTTCTAAGTAGTTGATTTATTTAACAATATGGATAAAATTATTCCAATATGGATAAAATCTTTGTATGTACAAGTGATTTTAAGATTTTTTGCACAAATCCTTTCTTGAGACATCTTACAAGCCATCATTTACTTACCATGAATGATTTGTATCTTATCATCTAAAGTAATGAACACAAAGTGATTTAATTAATTGTTTTTTTTTCTTGTCTTTAAGTGAACAATAATTCATAGTATTTTGATTTCTTGTCTGATAGACCAAAGGGGAAGAAAGTTCACATATGCAATAGATACATGTATTACTTTTATTCATCTAGACATAAAAAATCAATTTTTTAAGAATGGCCCTAACATGCCACTATTTCTTTGTAATACTTGTTTCATTTTCATTTTACCTTCATGTTTTTTGAACTTTTGAACCATTGCGCATTGTTTACATTAGATCTCTCCATGTGGAGAGAGACTAATAAAGATCATATGTCTATATTCCACTCAATCAAAAATGAAGGTCTCACGTCAATAATTTGTCTGCACAAGAAGTTCAATGAGTACATTTCCCCTTTTTTCCATGGATTAACTTTTACAAGATGTTGTAACCCTCTTTTTGTCCAGTGAATGATAGAGAATCCTTTTTATAACATGAAACCACCCATACCTGATCATTTAAGCAATTTTAGAACAAATCATAGTAGTATAAAGCAATGCAAATTTTTCCCAAGTAGGAAGATAGAAAATATGGAGACTGTAATTTTTTTGTAATCTTTTTTCCAAAACTACAATTACTTTGATTTTTGAAAGCCAAAAAATTTCCCACTCACTACTTCCTGCACACTTTATAACACTTCAGGACAAGTATCATGGCATTATTAGTTCCAACTTTGAAAAGGTGAAAAAAAACACATTTCAAACTTTCGTTGGCAATCTATTTAAGCCTTGGTTGGAAATAGTTGCACCCTACTGATTGAATTTCCATGTCAAATTCTCAAGGGACCACATCACCTCACACCATTCACAAGACGACATGTGGAACTTTTGACAAAAATGACTTAATTCCTGTTGAATCTAACCTTCACGTAGGGTAGTCAATGAAGGCGGGCAGGGTGAATTGACCTCCTCATAGTCCCAGCCATTCAGCCAAGTCGTATTTCTTCACCTCTCCTACCTGATTTAAGGCCTCTGATTGCACTGAAGTATGCTCACTGATTTCCATTTTCAGTTCTCCAAGTTCCGTGATGGTCATGTTTTTCTCGGCACTGACATCCCCAGTTGCTTCACAAAGTCAATATCTAGTCGGGTAGTCCCTATCCTCACAAGCAAAGGATTGTCGGTAAAAAACTGAACCCGAGTATTTCTTTCTTCCAAATCCTTCGATCATTTCACAAGTTGGCGTTGCGCACACATCAACCTCATCGTGCAGTCTTGCCGAAGAGCTGATCAATTTTGAGCTATGGGGAGGCGCCCGGAGGAGATGGAGAGATGGGGCGCGGCATCCATTTTCAAGGAATCAGCGAGACTGCTGCACAAGCACTACCGTCTGTTTCTGCCATTCGTCCTCGCCTTCTACCTCCCGATCTCGATCTTCACAGTGTTTCGAGATTTGGTCCTTTCACCATCCTCTAGGCTGCTTCCCTTCGCCAGCATCGGCGTGGGCTCCGTCAACACTGCGCAGGTACCGACAGTCCTCCTCTCTTCCCACTTCAAAATTAGTAGAGGATTCGGGAACTTTCGATTCCCCAATTCAAGATTTCGGAAACATTTGCGTGCTTAAAATTCAAGACTTCGGTAACTTTTCCATGCTTCAATTCTTGAAGACTTCGGTAACTTCTCCATGTTTCAGTTTTTGAAGACTTCGGGAACTTCTTTTTCATGCTTCAATTCGAGAATTGGTCTCTGAAAATTTTTGGCTACCGATTCTGCAGACTACCGACCCACCAGGCAAGATCTCATTAACAACGATCTTCTTCTGGGCAATCGTCTTCTTGATTTACGTAGTGGGAACTCTCGGCACAGGCGCGGTCTTCTACATCACAGACTACCTCTACACCCCCACCCCCACCGAAGACGACCGCTCCATCGTCCCCAAAGTCGTCAAATTCCTCCCCCGCACCTTTCTCCGCATGTTCATAACCCAACTCTGGACAGTCCTAGTCTATTGCCTCCTCTACGTCATCCTCGGCGGCATCATTTACGCCATCACTGCCGCCGCCGCTGACTGGTCGGACCTCAGCTCACTCCCTTTACTTGTTCTTTTACCCACGGGCGCTGCCAGCATTTACCTCGTGTTCGCACTGGCGCATGTCATAACGGTACTGGAGCCTGGAAACTACGGAAGAGAAGCGCTGAAACGGAGTACGAGATTGGCGAGAATCGGAAGAGTGTGGACGATTGTCGCTGTCACGCTCACTAGGAATGTACTATCAGCGGTGTGGGAGTTCCCGAAAAACGGGATTATGACCGGGAGAATGCCCGTGTGGGTGAAGGTTCTCGGAGTAGTCATCGCGGGGTTGGATTCGGTGTTTGGTGTGTACCTTCAGCTGGTGTCGGTGGTCATGTATTTCGTATATAAAGCGAGGTTTGATGCTGCTGGGAGCGCGAGAATCCCGGTGTTCCAGCGGATGGATTCGGCGGAGCATTCGTATGACCCGATTGTGGAGGGGAAGGGGTTGGTAAACCGACATAAATTGAAGACTTTGGTACTGTTTGCTGTGATTGCTTACTGATGTATGACGATCTAGAGGTGCTTCAAATTTTGAGTATGAGGATTGAATGCGCTTCTCTGCGTTACTTGCTGTCGGTTTTTGTGCGGTTGGTTGAATTGAGTAATGGAAAGCGCATTGACAATGTTCTGTTGTTGCTGGGCTTAGATCGGCGAACCTTGATCAATCTTCAACATCTTGCGGAAGCTTCGATCTTGATGGTCCTATTCACCTATTGTGTAAATCTATGAAGCTGGAGTGGTGTAGGGTAATCTCACTTCTAGCTATTGAGAGTAATCAGCTAGTGTTACAGTAGTTATTAAGGGTTGTACAGCATTAGAGACAAAAGCAGACCGTTGGAGGGTTGCTCCAGATTGATAGGCCAAGCTATTTTAAGCTTGGCCTGTCAATCTTGAAATGCCCTTGGTGAGCAGTCTTGCTTGCCAAAATAGTCAACTTTTGTACTTTTTTTTTGAAAGATTAAAAAATAAATAAATAAATAAAATTTAATTAATTTTTTACTCCCAAAATTGACTTCTTGCACCACTGTCACTGTAGAATCTTCTGTGCGGTAATAGGGAAAAAAAGCAATTTTTAGCCCCGTTAACCCTAAAGTCCCAAGGCCATTTTCTTTTGTCAAAAACAACTCAAAATTGCCAGTTCTGTTGTGTCCATCTAAGAAAAGAGAAATTTAAAAAAAAAAAATCTAACCATAGGATCTCATTAGGAAAGATTTGAACCTTGGAATGGGCCGTTAACTTTTGATTTTTGGCCCCCCTGCAGTGCAAATACAGAAAAAAAGAATTAAAATTAAAAAAAAAAATGTAATTTAAAGTAAAATATTAAAAAATTGGATATGCTAACGTGGGCTAATGTGGCACCAGTTGTGCCACATCAGCATAGCCACAATTTTTTCTCTAACTACACCATCGGGGTGCAGTTCTATTCAAAACTTGTGGCCCACTTTTGGGCCGCATTTTTTTGTAATGTGTACTTAATTTATCTCAAATCATGTGGTAAAAATTTCATAAAGTTGGATTGTATAGGTTAGAAGATATTAGCATTCAAAGTTGGAAAGAATTGTTTTTTGAAGCACTGGCTTGCAATTTCAGATGACTTTGACTACCATTTGTAAAAAAAATTGCACTACAGACTTTTCATTTCATTTTTCTTATGTTGAATAATTGAGTTGAAAATCTAAGAAAAAAATTTCAAAGAAAATACACTTGATTTTCATTCTTTGAAAAATTGTTAATTAGAAGTAGGTCTAATATTGAAAGAAAAAATAAATTGTCAATAGCTCTAAGATGGGATTAAAACACTATAATTCCAATGGTAGGATTGTTTTAGCAAGAAATCTTAACCCTGTCAAACAATATTTTTTGAAAAATTGTAAAAGTTGCATTCAAAGATGAATCCTACAAGTTATTTTTTCAAGAAGATGCTTTAACTGTTCAAAAAATAAGATTGCTCACAACTTTCACATAACAAATCCAAATGGAATGAATCAAAGCTTCCCATATAGATAAAATTACAATCTATGAGAAAAAAATTTAAAATTTTTTTGTGTGAAAAGATTTGTGCCTGCCGCACTGAAAAAAAGGACCTCTTGTGCCATAACTTTTGCTCCTAGGCACCGATTGAAATAAACGTTATGTGCCCATGAAGCTAATGTGTTTTTCTATCTTCACAAAAAGTTTTAAAAAAAATGATGAATATGGAGGCCGTGGTAGCATGCCCGAAATCCATTTTGTCCCCTGAGGGGACAATGGGATTTTAGGGGTTAAACCAAATTTCAGGGTCCTCTAGAAGCTGTGGAGCAGCCTGCGTAGTGTTCATTTTTTCTCTTATGGACTACAAAATTGCCTCAAATTGCCAATTTACTTACAATGGTCCTATGCTCAACTTTACACTTCAATAATCAGTAGCTTATAGAAGTTGAGGTTATTTATCAATAATGCTTAGAACAAAATCTCAATGCATATTCATACCTTGTACAAGACTAGTAGTTTCCTTTTGTTTTTGCTTGAATTTGAGCACATCTATTGCCTATACCTTGAAATGTTCTCGGGTTATCACTGTGATCATCATCCATGCAATTAACCATTGACGGATAGATGAGGGATGAGCATTCGTCATTGCAAGTACTCCGTATATTACAATGCTGAAAATCCTTCATTGGACACCTTATGCCCTCTCCATCCAGGGTTTGGGAGAGACTAACCCTTAAACGACGTGAAGGCCATTTTGTGGCCGATGGATGATAGAGAATTAAACTGTACAGGATAGAAATGCAATCATTCATCTTCGGAATTTGTTGTGGAAAGGGGAGATTTTCTACAATAGCTTGACTTCCAATAGATACTTTTGGATTTTTTAATGTAGATGATGTCACACGATAATGAAAAAGGATGATTTCCAGGATCATCCCTGCGTCTTTTAAGGGCTACACAAAAGTCAGCCTTTGCTGCCTCAATTGCCGCTGGAGTATCTCATGGGCTATCCCCAGATGTGAAGGGTCGTCTTAACCCTTGAAGGACGGACCGGTAGCCATGGAAATCATGTATTGTGATTCCGTGTGACATCATCTACTTTGAAAAAGCCTAATACATTCATTGGAAGTCAAAGAACTGTTGAAGATCTTTCCTTCTTACTCCTAATACCAAGGATGAAAAGTTGCACTTCTGCTTTGTAGGGAAAGATTCTTTGTCATTCATAGGACGCAGAACGTCCTCGGCAGCGTTCAAGGGTTAATTAGATGTGTGATGCGGAGTTGCGGGCAATGTATTCAGAAGGGAGAAGTTGTCAGCCTCACTGACGTAAAAATCCTATGAGTAATTGGTCACTCCACACTATCCAGGAAAGGTCTTGGAAAAGTCCGGGAAGCTAGGTTCAGTGATCCTACCTATCTCTGACAAATATAATGAAAGTGTTCAATTATCCTACCTATCTCTGATATATAAAAATAAAAGCATTCAATTATCCTACCCACCTTCGACCAATTAAAATTAAAATATTCGTTCACATGTACGGAGTAGTTGCTAAATGGGAGCATTGCAAAACTGTTGCAAAGTTGTGATTCATTCAATATAAAAGTATTGAGCAATGAATCCATGCTATTGCATTTCTAAACTGTTGCAAATTCTAAAACATTGCAAACATAGTGCAATACTTTATATCAAACCATTACAAAATCATTGAAACAAAATTCGTGGGCATTGCAAAACCATTGCAAAAAGTATTGCAAACTTTGCATTCTCTTGTAGTGCGTGCTTCGTGGTAGATCAGATCTTGCTTAGTACGTCGAGCATGCACATTGCAAGCAATTGTGGGCTGTGTGGTGACTTAGATCTTGCTTAGTACGTTTTTGGTGCACATAGTGCAAGCACTTGCATGCTTCGGGTTTGACCCTGCTTACCTTTTGTCGATAATTGTATGAGTGCCTGTGTAGCAGCAGCACAAGCTTTCCATCGAAAAACCTCGTCAAGCCAACAATCAATCCTCCTCTTCACGCAATCTACATCCGGCCTCTGCCAGAACCTCTCCTCTCCGATTTGAAACTAAAGTGCCCATACACCTACGTGAGATTCGTGACCCTGTCCGAGGTTTCATGAGGGGTGCCGCAGCATCGAGAGAACGACACCAAGGTATCATCACGTCAGGATATTTTTAAATCCTCTGCGCGTTCTTCACCCCGCTCCAAATAGGGTTGCCCTAGCCGACGGACGTCGCATGGAATGCGTCGCTCGTAATTGCAGCATGCCACTGGAGACTATTGTCGCCTCACGACTGCACGGGAGAATTAGTCTTCTGCTACGCTGTAGTCTTTCTGTGGAGATTGTCCGATGGGGAAGGTGGTTAACTTATTGAGGGACTTGTGGCAGCGAGGCCGCGCATTCAAGTTTCGGTTTCGTGTGACAACGAGGGGGAGGCGAGCATTTGTGTTGAAGAGGTCGGGACAGAGCTAGAATAAGTTCGCGGTGAGCTTGAGTGTGGATATCCTGAAGGAGGAAATTGAAGCGTACCTTGATGCGCATTAAGAAAACTGTGGTTGTGGTGGGGAGGAAGACGAGGCTGGTGAAGGAGAAGTCCTTGGAGAATTGCCTGAGTGATGCACCGAGCTTGTGCGTTCAGAATTGTGGAACCAGCAGGGTAGATTTATCCCAGAGAAAAATGCAGGAATTTTTTATTTGCGGCAAACTTTTTTTTTTCAAATTTTGAATTCATATTTGCAATCAATCAGAGATTCCAAGCACTCATTCAAAGTCAAACTAATGTACAAGACCTCCTTTTCTTAAAGAAAATTTTGAGGATGAATAGTTGCATTTCTATCCTATTTAGAAAGATTCTCTATCCTTTGAGGGTTAATAATATTTTACTCCGTATGAAATTTCAATTTGGAAAACATAGGGTATTCTACATATAAGACTAAACTCACCATGAGTAAACACCATGACTAAAGCACAAAATGTCTCAATTTTCATTGGTTACTTCAAAAAAGCTCACTTTTCATTGGTTACTTTTGAAAGTTGTGGTTGTTTTGAGTTATGAAAATATTCATTCTAATCTAAATTTTCGGGGTTGGAGAACCAAAAGTGTCACAATTGTATGTGCTTATGTAAGACATTCTACATGTTTAAAGCGACAAATGTCATTTGAAAGCAACTCAATTGCATATTAATTGCTTGTGAAAGACATCTTGAACATGTTAAAACTTATTTATTTACGTTCATTTAAGAAAATTATAAAAATTATATTTTAACATTCATAATTATGAAAAGATGAAGATAACGTTAAGATTTAGAATACCCTATATGAAGGTTAGATTTGGCATAAATTAAATTGATTTTGTTAAAAAGTTCCACTTATCATCTAATGATTGGATTACAATGACAATGACAATGATGTGAACCTTTGAAAATTTTGGCGTGGAAATCCAATTTGCCACTTGCTTGTTGAAATTGACCTTCATTCATATTATTGTATAGAAAAAATATCAAAATTTTGACATATATGTATAAATATATGAAATTGATGAAGTTTAATTTGCTTGCTAGAAGAATTTCAACATTGGGATTAGTGCATTTTAATTCCGTTTTAGAGATATTAATAATTTAGATTTTCCTTCTATCTTGTACCTACTTCTACTTAACAATTTTTTAAAGTATGAAAAAAAATAATTTTGAATTTCTTTTTCCTAGATTCTCAACTCAATTCTCTACTATAAACATTTATTAAAGCTCAAAACTCTGTAGTGCAAAAAATTAAAGTTAAGAAGGTTCAAAGTCAGATAATCTAATCCCGCAATGTGCTGAAAATCATGTTTTTTTCACTTTGAACACTTTATCTTGCAATCTGTGTGGTCAAAAATTCTAAAATTTTTTCCACACATTCACATACTACACTACAAGAGAATGGGGTGTTTTAAGTGAGTTTTTAAGTATAGTCCAAGGCATAAGATTTTAAGTAATGACCTTTAAGGCAATTTTTTAGCAATATTTTATTAGAATTACATGTGTTTCTAGTCAAATTTTGCTGAAAATTGCCTTAAAGGTCATTACTTAAAACCTCATGTCTAGGACTATACTCAAAAAGTCACTTAATACACCCCCATTCACTTGTAGTGCTAGTTTGGTATAAGATCCTATGGTTAGATGTTAAATTTTTTTTTTTTCAGATTTTACTCTTTGCTATAGAAATGACAGTTTGGAGTGTTTTTTAGCAGAAAAAAGGCATTGAACCTTTTAGGGTTAAACTTTGTTTCTGAGCACAATTTTCTTTTGGTTTTAAATCATACTCATATTTCAATGTAAGATTTTTTACATAAGACTACATGTTGTCTACCAATGTAAAAATTCTCTATTAGATTTGAATAAATTATAACTGTTATAAAATTTTAATTGGTTTATTATAATATATTAATAAAAATAAAAATTGAATTAATTGATTTACTTTTTTTGGAGAGGTATGAAGATTCAAGGATTTGTTTTCTTTTTTTATACCAAAAATACCCTCAACAATGGCTGTTAAGGCAAATCACCTATAGCATGCTAAATTTAGTCATTGTATATTTTTTTTGATAATTTTTTGATAATTTTCATGAATAGATTATATACTTTTGTTGTAGATGTTGATTTCTTTGGAAGTTTTATTGCAGAAGTTAAATTATTTTGATTTTTGAAGTATAATATATAAACAAATTAGATTAATTAGAATATATATATATATATATATATGTATATTAGAATAAATAGGTATTTTCATCAAAAATAAAAGTTAGAATGAAAAATGAACTTGAATTTTTTTTTATAAAGATAAATTTACAATTGAAATATATATTATACTATCTTATTTGGACTCTAACTTATGAATCTTCTCGTTGCAATTTCTCATTGAGATTTCAGATTTTTTCCAAGTTTTGAAATTGAATAGAACAATAACTTATTAGAATTCATTGTTTAAATTTTATTTCTAAATGTCTCAATTCTTTTATGAATTTTGCACATTTTTGCTTATATCTTTGAACAGAAATATCATTTACTGGAATTTCATGAATTTAATCGTTAAGGAAGATTGTCTTTTCTAGATTAAAGTATTACATTGGATGAATGAGAAGTTAGTTGGACAAAACAGTACCTCGAAGTCCTTTGTTCATTGTCCAAAATATGGACGTCGGAGCGCTTTAGGGTTAACCCCTAAAGCCCCAAGGTCTTTTTTCCATCAAAATTCACTACCATTTCTATTGCAAAGAGCAAAATCCTATAAAATTGTTCTTTTTTGCATATCTAACCATAGGATCTTGTACTAGACTATTGTAAAAATATATAGAAGAAATTTTAGAAACTTTAACTTTGTAGATTGCAAAACATTTGCATTTGAAGTGAAAAAACAAATTTTTATTCACCTTGCTCGATTTAGTTTTTGTCTTTGAATGTTCTTTGCACTAATGATTTTGAATTTTGAGTTTTGAATTTTGGAGAATTGAATTGAGAATCTAGGAAAAAAATTTAAAAAATACTTCACTAAATTTTCATTCATTAAAGAATTATTAAATAGAACTAAGTTCAAGATTGAAGGAAAAACTAAACCGTTAATATTTCTAAGATGGAATTGCAACATACAAATCTTAGTAGTGAGATTGTTCTAGCAAGAGATCTTGACCGTGTAAAACTTTTTTTTTTTTTAAAACTTTGAAAATTGAATACAAAAATGAATCTTACAAGTTACACAAAAATGAATCTTACAAGTTATTTTTTCAAGAAGATGCTTTGATTGCTTGACAAACAAGATTGTCCACAACCCTCACATAACAAATCCAAATAGAATGAATCAAAGCTTCCTATATAGATGAAAACACAATATATGAGAAACAAAATTTTAAATTTTTTAAATTTTAAATTTTAAAATATTAAATTTTAGTGGGTCTTTTTTCTGCTTATTGAGTAAAAATTTGGGCTTATTGTGCCATAACTTTTGAACTCGAGCACTGATTGAAATGAAAATTGTACTCTCCAAAAGCTAATGTGTTTTTCTATCTTCACAAAAAGTTTTAAATTTTTTTGATGAATATTGAGACCATAGGATCTTGCTTGAAATCCATTTTGTCTCTTGAGGAGACAATGGGACTTTAGACGTTAAATCAAAACCAAAAATGAAATTTTTGAAAGTCACAAATAAATTGGACTAAAGCACATCCACTTTTGGGATGCAAGGACCTCTACAAATTAAAGGGTGATTACAATAAAGTGTTGGCACCTAACCAATGATTTAATGTAAGTGAGGGTTTGATTTAGGAAAGATGTGCCAAAATTGAATTTCTATATCAAATTCTTAAGATGGCATTGCTTTACACCTATAACAAGATGGCATGTGACAATGTTTACAAAAATGACTTAATTTTTGTTGAATCTGACCATTATGTAAAGTTTACTACAATAACATTGTAAAAACAAACCAAGATTTTGTGGAGCCCAATTCTTGTGTGGCATAACATTATTGACTAATGCTTGAGAGCTCCCTTTTGCTACCCGAAATGAAGAAGGCCTCCAAAGAATGAGGTTTTGATCCCTTAAAAGGGTAATGCAAGAGGCTTATGGTTTGAATGTAAGAGCACCCAACTTATGGTCCTTTAGATTTGGAGCACTCGATATGATGTTTAGTGGCCCTCCAAATTGATTGGTGTTTGAGGTATACATGAGAATCCTTAGTTTATGGCACCTCATTGTATAAAAATGAAAGAAGAAGGCTGGAGACCAGTACTATAGTAAAAGATAGTCAACATGCAGTCATAAAAATGTTTTTGCCTTGTCTTTTCCTTTTGAAGGGCTTGCCAAAAAAAGTCTACAAACCGCGACAATCATCAAAATTCAACCATTGGCAATCTTGTCAAACCTTCAAACAACCATTTGAAAGATCGTAGGAAAAATTGTAAATGAACCCTAAGTATTTCAGGAATGATAATCATCTGATATGTAGACTTGCAAAAACCAAACACAAAAGATGCCTTACATACATATAAAAAATGATCCAATAAAGACTTTCATTAACCTATGACTAAATTTTTTCAATAAATGAGATTTGAGCTACATTAGGTTGAGTTAGTGGCCACAATCAATGTCTTGGATTATGGTAATGGAGTGATTAGTGACTGCAAGAGAACTTTGACCTTTTGAGTGTAAATTCATCGCAGGAAGTGCCCTTTTTAGGCCTTCATATTATAGCTAGTTAGAAGATATGTGATTGCTCCAAATTGAGTAGATGACTATTATGGATATATTTTTTTGTTGGTTTTAGGACAGGCTAGAGACTCTTTGGGGCCAATTGGGTTGCACACTTCAAAGATTCATAACAAATCCATGCCTTGTCAAGATAAAATTTAATTGCTCTCTCTATTTTTTACATTTGTGCAAAAAAAAGTTATATTTTTTAATTTTAACAATGCCAATAGGACAAACCAATCATTAGGTGTTGTTTTACTTATGTGCATTTCAAATATTCTACTTGAAATAAAATATCTCAAGGTGGCACATTTGGATGCACATATCTTAAATTATCTATAGTGTATAGGATTGCTCTAAACCTGTTGTCATATTCTAGAATAAATTTCAAAGTCCAACTATTCCATGAAAAGAAGTAAGTAGTGCCACCACATTGGACCCCTCTACCTTAACCCCTCAATGCCCTGGCAGAACCTCGTGCTGGAGTTGTCGCGTGAGGCACCGCCACTCATCACCGATTCCTGGGCGGATTTCTTCATTGTTCATTATATGACCGTTGCTTTCCGTAGTAAACTCAGTTGCGCATCGATTGCATGTATTTCAGCTCATTTCACCGTAGCAATGTGATTATTATAGCAATCTTGGATGACTCACCGGCTGCACTTTAGGGACAATTTTGACTGTTGCGGCACTTTTGAGCAACCTCATGATCAAATTCCTTGGATTCAGAATGGAAAAGAATTGGGAGGTGGTATGTGCCGCCCTCTGTAATGCATGTTTGCAATTGCAAAAGCATTGGGGGAAGCCTGCAATTTCTGCGGCACATAGACCTAAGACGCCGGGAAGCAACGGTCACCAACTGTGCTCGGTTGAACCGGCTGAGGACCGGTGCGATTGCAAGGACATGTTGGCGACTAGAAGTGTAAGACAATACGACAATAGTGTGCAAATCTGAAGAAACTGAAATTGCAATAAGAGTAATTTACGAGATTCAAGAATATCCGCATTGCTTACATGCATCTCAACGTCACTAAACTGCGTGCGACCATGGTCTGGTTGTCATATCAGACAGAATCGGACAAATCGGACGGAATCAGGGTTGATTGGTTGCGAACTTTGGAGGCCAATAACCGTTGCAAAATTATCCAAATTGGACATATGAGATGTTTTTCGGCATCTACAATTTTTTTAGATGCCGAAAAACATCTCATATGTCCAATTTGGATAATTTTGCAACGGTTATTGGCCTCCAAAGTTCACAGCTAGTCAACCTTGATTCCGTCCGATTCGTCCGATTCTGTCCGATATGACAACTCTGAACCATGTACAAACATCCTACAATCTGGAAGCTATGTTGAGAACTTGACCGTGCACAAAGCAAAAAACTCCCAATCAATATGGGGACAGATGAACGTTCACAATCTCTAACATGCTACTGAAAATCGGATAGAGCGAGAGTCATCATTGATGCAAACGCCTTCCTCCATGCATCTAGAAACCATATTGTGGACGAGTTGCGACGGTTGCATTGCAGCCGCCATCTCTCCCAACCCACTTCTACTACGATTGGATCTCCTCACAAGAAAATGAGTGCATCAACAGGACAAGGAAAGCGGAGTACAGCAATTCCCCCAAACTACATTGGATTCCTCAGAGGAAGCGGATGCAACGGTAGCCCACCGGCTGTACCCAGTCAAAAATCAAACTCTGGCCTCTCACAATACGCACCACGCTAATTTGGGCACCATAGTGCGATTTGAATTCCATTTGACTTGTCAAGAAGGACATCGTCGGGTTCTGCCAGCAAGAATCTTGCAACTTTCACTCAAGAACTTTGGCGATTGGGCGTCATCTGGCACCGCTACACGATTTCAGAGAATCCAAAAAGGCGATTTTTCACTCCCTGGGTGTTGAGGGGTTAAGCATTAGAAGAGATTTGAGGCCTCTAAGAGCCCGCGAGTTATCTTGCGTTCCCACGCTGTGGAATGCAGGAAAGTTGCTGGGCTGACGTGATTGAGAGAGTGCCATGTCATTTTTGAAAAAAAAAAAAAAAAAATTTGTTTAGAATGATATTTTGGGCAATTTTTTTTTTTTTTTTTTTTTTTTTTTTTAATTTTTTTTGAAAAAAAAGTTTTGACAGCTCGTACTGGCTGTTCACAAAATTGGGACAGCATTGGGAACAGGCCTAAAACGGCCCTCTAATGCCCTAAAATCTCTTCTAATGAAAATCTCTACCATTGATTCTAAAATGGAGAAAGTGACCCCCTTGCATGCCGTCAATTGTGATTTTTTTATGAACACCCGCCATTGGATTTGAGAAGGAAAAAATACCCCCTCAAATGCCGTCGATCTTCTAAAAAAAAGGAACCGTTGATCTCCGCTGCATTGAAAAATGACCACTCGCCACTCTGTTTATTGCCTTCCATCAAGTAGAATGCGTTTTTGACACAAAGCATCTATTGATGATCATGTAATTTCCAAAGTGGTAGCCAACACTATGGACTAGGTAAAAAGATAGCGTTCATCCATCACTTCTTGGACATTTGATGTAATGAAATCAAGTGCAATTGATGTCTTCTTTGCGGTGCATGCGAGGGTGCATGTGATTTTTTTTACTTTGAATTTGTACTTATGTTTATCAAATTCTTCTACTTATGAGGCGTGCCATTGCAAGAAGAGCATGCATGATTTGTGGTTATTTCAAGATTAAATGCAATGCATTATTGAATTCATTGTGTTTTGAAAATCAACCATTAATATTGTAGTAATTTGTTTTATACATTTGGTGGTGGGCACAACAATGTGCTCATAGAATAAATTCCTCTTTACGTAGTGTGCCCCATCTAAAGTCTTTTTTAGCCTAGGAGAGCAGTGAGCTTCTCTGAACATTGCATACATCACATGTGCTAAACCCAATGCTCTGCAAACCTATTGCAATGTCCTTTCATATTTCAAAGTTTCAATTTTAGGTTTTAGGATTTAGTGTAGAGAATGCCTCTATAATTTTGTTGTCTTGTCCATGCCATAGTTAAAGTCTTTAGATTGATCTCTCTATTTATGTATCTAATTTCAATCTTCACTCCTTTTCAAGTATTCTTCATTACCAAAATATCCTATCTCACCTTCTTTCAAACTTCAAATTCTTGTCATTGTGATGCGAATGTATAGAACTTTTGCTTTATTATGGAGGGGACTCCATGTGCTTTTCAAGTGCTTTTATTGCAATATCTTCTCATGAATTGTTATATGTAAGGGATGTTCAGAAGTCTAATCTTTGAGCTTTTGAAGGACTCAACATTGTGAAGAATTAGCAAATTTGATTCTTGAGCAAACAATAGTAAAGATATTAGAGTGAGATTGTTACTTGGAAATATTTGTTAATCAAGTTGTTGGTACAATATTTAGATGAGATTCCTCCTCAAATGTCACCCCCACTTATATTTTTGCTACCTGGCTAGAATTCACATCTAATAATATCGACTACACCTTGTCACTCAAAAGTGATACAATTTTTTTTGAGGAAATATATGTCGATATGATTTTCTTTTCTTAGTAGATGAAATTGGTACACAATTATTTAAGACAATTCTATTCTTTTCTAGATGAATATACACCTTTTGAATGAATAATTTAAATTTCATCCATACCTATAGATGTAAACAACTTCATTGCTCCACTAAGATTGTTTTTTGCATTGTCCAAAATAAATGAAAAGAAAAATGGCATGACTTAAGGCTCTGTCCTAAATAAACAACAATAATAGTTTATTGATAGTAAATAGTTGGGAAATTCAACAAAGAAAACATTGATCAATCATATACAAGCAGAATCAAAATCAAAAATCAAAATCAATTTTTTTAAAGAAAAACAAAACACCAAAAAATAAAAAAATTCTCATTTGACCAATTAAATAGGGAAGGCGATCAAACTAGTCCATCCACCTCCCTCCGGCCAAACCCTAACTGCATTGGCATGTTGTGCAGTGTGAATGCAATTGTAGATAGGATTTGAAAACTATAGTTGATGCGAGAGCGATGATGCCATAGTCTTTGACCATAGGATTCAACCAATAAAAACATTGGATGAATGCACACCTTTTGAATGAATAATGTAAGTTTCATCCAAAATTTGCATGTTTCATCTCTACCCATAGATGTAAACAACTTCATCACTCCACTTAAGATTGCTTTCTACACTGCCCCAAAATAAATGAAAATAACAAATTAATTAAAAATAAATAAAAATAAAAACACCGCCTGGTCACCCATCGGTTGCTGACTTCAGAGTCTTCAGATGATGGCTTTGGACACTTCGGCACAGTTGTGGCCTTGTGGGGCTCATCAGCCGAAGATGAGCTCCTACTTGCTTGATTCAAATGAAAACTGAAAAGCTCTCCAACCACGCCTTTGCGGCGATTCCAACGCGGGTGATGCGGCCCCGAAATATCACGTCAGCGTCACTGCACTCCCTTCACGGCACTCTGTCCCGTCAACTGCTTACGAGTTTTCACGAAGAATACTATTTCCTGTTGCATTGCAGTTGCGCACTTGCAGGTGTGCAGAAATTTTCCAACTCCGTGAAAGTCATTTCAAAGTTCGAAGGAACCCTGGCAACTTCCGTTGAAGCGAATTTACGGTGCCAACTATGTATATGCCACCTTTCAAACTGTGATTTGCACTGCCTCTTCAAGTGATTGGTGTCCAAACCGTGGGGTTCTTGCATTCATTTTGGTTGCTTTCAGTTCTCAATTTCGTGTTTCTTGGGTCATTGCGGAGCTTCTGTGCACTTGTTGTTTGTGGATTAATGGCGAGAGAGAATGGCGTGTGCTTTCTTTAGCTGGATTTGGCAGAAGCTCCGTTTGACAGATATGCTTGTTGTTTGATTTCTTGTTGGGCAGTCTGGTTTGGTACCCATGGAGGGTGTGCAGAAGGTTGTGGGGGAGACCAAACCCAAACCCCCAGCAAGCACATGGAGAGCGGACGCGCCCGCCGTTTTCTTTACGCTATTGCTTGCAATCTGGGTTGTGCTGGTGGCAGTCCAGATCAAAGAAGGGAATTCTCGGCTGTGGCAAGTATTTGCTGCCCTTGCATTTTTTGAAGGAGTCAATCAATCTCTGAGCCTTTACTTGCGATGGAGACCTGAGATTACTGCTGCACTCACACCCGAGGTGGCAGCGGATTTTCTGAATACGTCCGTGTCGCTTGTCCATTCCTCTATCATCTCCTTATCAGGTGAGGTATGTGCCATGGAAAATTACAAAGTCGCGAAAGAATGACTCCTTGTTTCAATCTACGTTTTTTTACTTGTGCTTGCAATGAATCTGGTAGACACAAATGACAAAACCAATGAGTCCATTCACTGAAGAGGTGCTCTGCAATCCTTTAGGGGTTTATTTGTGAAGTAGCTGGATAGTGCTGTGCCTAATTGCAAGTGTGTGCCTGCAGTGATTGGGTTGATGGTGAAGGAAGCGCAAGTTTCAGGATTGACGAACATGCTGTCCCACGACGTGCTTTTCAACCGGACCTGGCCTGGAGCTTACACTGCATTGGCGATGTCCTGTGGATACTTCGCTTATGATCAATGGGACATGATACGGAAGCATCTCTACAATGCCAAGGCGCCTCTCCTGCTTGTTCATCATGCAGTTCTGCTCACGTGTTTCACTCCTGCTCTTCAGCGCGACTTGTGCATCAACTACTTGATTCTCACTCTCATATGCGAGGTACGAGCGGTGATGCCGGAAATCACTAGGGGTGTTTGCAGTTTGGAGTATTGGGACGAAAGTAGTCTGGCCCAGTCTGGTATCTTTGTAAAACCCAAGGTCAATGAGATCAAACCTTGTGGGACCCCTTTCTTCGTAATTTCTTATATCAGAAAACCCTATTTGCTCGGCTTCGCTATCACAAACCCGACTTGCTCTGCCTCTTAGGCTTTGGGCTTTGTGAATGTCTTGGAAGAGCATCCTGAGGCCGGAATGGGTGGCAGGGTCTTCAAGACATGAGGGTCTGGAGGAAGAAACCCTATATTATACTGGGTTTCCTCCAGATCCTCTATGATGCAAGCTAGCGGGACTATGAATAATTGAATGCCTGAATTGCTTTGCTGCTGCTTGTCGGAGTCAAACCTTGCCCTTTTTGTAAACCCTAAACCTAATTCTTGGATTTGGCTGCACCAGGTCCATTCTATATTTCTGCACTTGCGCAAAGTGAGGAAGCTCTCTTCCACGATGAAATCACAGAGCAGTTGGGGCAGTTTCATCAACTGGACACTGAACTGGATCGCGTTTTTCTTGACCCGGTTTTTTTGTCACATTTGGATAACAGCCAAGCTTCTTTGGGATGCTTCCAAGTTTCCTCGTGGGTTTGAATGGCCGCTGGCCCTCACAGGCATGGTGGGTCTCAATGTCTTGAACGTCATGCTGGGTCAAGGGCTTTACAAAGCTTTGATGAGAGAGAGGTCTTCTCTGAAACGACGGGAGTAGGAGTCTGAAGTTCGTTTTCACCCGACTTTTCTGTACCTGTGAACGCAATTGTAGAAAGAGGATGGGGAATGATTTTCAACTGCTTTGGAAGCTGCTTCAGCGTGGATTTTCATTAGAAGTTGGTAGCACCCTGCGAATGAAGGAAACTCTTTTCTGACGCAGATTGATAGATGTTAGCATCTTGTGAGTACATTGAATACGCTTCCGGAGCTTTACGAGCATTCTGCGCTCAGGTACGGCTTGTTATCCACCAAACAATTTGCATTGATTCTTGGAAATAGTGACGGAATTAGTTTCACCATTTCATTATTTTGAGTGACGTGTGTGTCATAGAGTCTGCGTCTGAAGGGAGGCACCAAGGGTAACGATTGTTAGCTGTGTCCATTTGGTGTAGTTACCGTAGTAGATGGACTCTTGGTGTACGTTGGTCTCAAGGCTAGACTTTTTCTTATTCTTCTGAGTGACACCAGGTGTGAGATTCTACCAGTGAAGAAGGTTTTTATTAATTTTGTACGTTTCTAGTGATCCCTTTATTTAGAGTCGACAACTGACATTTGTACTTCTTAGTTCAGCATGTCGAGTTATTGTTTATCAATCAAGATCGTTTTGATGTTTCAAAGTGATGTGCGGGCAATAGGCTTTCAGGCAACATGTCTCTTGTGGATTGGCAGGCTTGTGAAACTCTGTTGTTTGGAATTCAGAGGTAGCCAGAAGTCATGTTGGAACTTTGATGTGCTAAACCTTGAGGTGCTGACATGAATCTATCAGATTGCTCATCGGTGGGTAATTTTGAGTTGTACTATGTGTTTTTTTTTTTTTTTTTTGAGTAAAGTATAGTAAATATATTTAGTAGTGGTCATACTTCAATCCACATCATTAAGAAAATTATGATTTTTTTTCCATATGATCCTCAGAAGAATACTCCTTCTCCTTCAAAGGAATCTTGTAAGTGTTGTACTTGTGTAAAGCATTGATTTTAAGAACTTGGAAATGTGATCATGCTTTGGTAGTCTTACCATAACACGTACAAAATTTAAATATTTTTTTTTGTAATTCCTCATGATGGTAGTCATGCTGGTTTTTGAAATGCTTGAAAACTTTGGAGAGCCTGCATAAATTCTTCTTTTGTACTTAATATGCATGCATGATGTTTTTTGCATCTATCATGTGAGATAATCATCAAGAATAATGAATGTATGCCTTTGACGATTTGCTACACTTTCAAAGAGTAAAAAAACATCCCTGGAATCTAAAGTTGGAGTTAAAAAGATATCTCTAAAAGTTTAGTAGAAAGATCTTGACTAAGCACTTCTAAATGTAATTATTATTTTATAGTGAAATGGTTGACCATTGTGCATTCAAAGGGTATTTTGTTAGCCGGTTAGAAATATTTTGAGAATATTCTACAAAATCAAATATTTATTGAATGATATAAAGATATTCTATTATATTCTCTAATTTTCCTAAGAATCAATTTTGGAAATACAAATCTTTCTTAGTAGTTGATTTTTTTTACAATATAGATAAAAATTACCCCAATCTTTGTACATGTGATTTTCAAGATTTTTACACACAAACCCCCTTTTGAGACTTCTAACAAGCCATCTCCTACTTATTGTGATTTGCATCTTACTTGATAAAGTAATGAATTGATGGTGATTCAATTAATTGGGTTCTTTACCCATCTTTTGAATAATTCATAATATCTAGTTTTCTTGTGTTTTAGACCAAAGGGGAAGAGGGTTACTTGGACAATAGCTACATATATTATTACCAATATGTGTATTTCCAAAAAAATTATAATCTCTTTTCATAATCTTTAATACAAGTTTTCTATTCAATTGTATGGATTAAAAATACTAGTACCAATATGTAACAACTTTAGAATGTTTTTGCTCCTATATACACACATCACAATTCTACTAGACATTAAAAATTGAATTCTTAAGAATAACAACCCTAACATGTCCCTATTCCTTTCTAACACTTGTTTCATTTTCATTTACCTACATAACTTCTAAACTTTTACACACCACCGCTAGACCTCTCCCTATTCATAGAGATAATAAGATCATACATCTCGATTCCACTCGATCAAAAGTGAAGATCTTACGTGAATAATTTTTCTGCACAAAAGAGCTGCAAAACTGATTTCCCCTTCCTCCTAAGGATTAAAATATTCTAGTAGCCAAAGACTGCTCACTGATTTCCACTTTCTAGTCGGTAGTCTCTGTCCTCACAAGCAAAGGTTTGTCGGTAAAAACTGACCCCGAGTATTTCTTTCTTCCAAATCCTTCCCTCCAGATTTGCACCAGTGCTGTGAAGGCTTACAGTGGCAGTTTGCTTTTAAAGAAAAACATGCTGTCCGTGATTGGACAATTTTTTCTCATCATTACATCCGCAGTTGCTTCAGAATCGATTTCTGAAGCAAAGCTAGGATTGTCGTAACAAAACACCGAGTACTTCTTTCTTCCAAAACCTTCGATCATTTCACAAGTCGGCATTGCGCACACATCAACCTCATCGTGCAATCTTGCAGAAGATCGAGCTGATCAATTTTGAGCTATGGGGATGTGCCTGGAGCTAGGAGATGGAGAGATGGGGCACGGCATCCATTTTTATGGAATCAGCGAGACTGCTGCACAAGCACTACCGTCTGTTTCTGCCATTCTTCCTCGTCTTCTACCTCCCCTGCTCGATCGCCAGAGTGTTTCAAACTTTGTTCCTGTCAAAATCCTCGACGCCGCTTCTGGACGCTAGCATTGTCAAGGGCTCTGTCAACACTGCGCTGGTACCGAGAGTCCCCCGCTCTCTTCCCACTTCGAAATTAGTAGAGAATTTAAGAACTATTTGTCCCAATTCAAGATTTCGGGAAAATTTCCTAGCCGAAAACTCAAGAATTGGAGAACTTTTCTATGCTCCAAAAATTTGGGAACCTAATAATGCTTCAATTCATGAAATCGGAAACTTTTTTATGCTTCAATTCTTGAAGAGTTCGGGAATTTTTCCGTACTTCAATTAGAGATTTTCGGAAGCTATTCCATGTTTCATTTCTATCAGAGTTCACCAAGCTTCAATTCTGGGAGAGTTCGGGAACACTTCTATGTTTCATGCAATTCTTGAAGAGTTCAGGAGCGTGTCCGGGATCCATACTTCAATTCCTGAAGAGTTCGGCAACTTTGTCCATGCTCCAATTCTTGAAGACTTCGGGAACTAGCTTTTCTTCAATTCGAGAATTGGCCTCTCTTTTAAACCTGAAACTCTTTGGCTCCCGATTCTGCAGACTACCGACCCATGCCACCAGGCGACCAGTCATTCTCATCGATCTTCTCATGGGCACTCCTCTTGATTTACGTCGTAGCTAAGGGTTCGGTTAATTACCTATGTAAGTTGAAGATTCTGGAATTATTTGCTGTGCTTGCTTTAGTTACTGATGTATGACGATCTGGAGGTGCTTCAAATTTTGAGTATGAGGATTGAAATTCTGTTCGTTGTTGTTGGATTTTGTGTGGTTGGTTGAATTGAGTGATGAAATGTTTTGTTGTTGCTGGGCTTAGATGGGCGAACTTTGATCGATCTTCAACATCTTGCGGAAGCTTCGATCTTGATGGTCTTGAGTGTTGTGTAAATCTACGAAGCTGGAGTGGTGTAGGGTAATCTCACTTCTAGCTATTGAGTAATCAGCTTGTGTGCCCAGGTACGCAACTCGATATTAAGTGGCCCTAATTATAATCACTTATTATGCATTTTTGTCCAATCTCAAGGGATATGATTTTTTTTGTATAGAAAATTCTTGTAGCTCTTTCAATAAGAAATTAAAAAATGTAATTATATACATGAAATGAATATTTTTTGAGGACAATAATAGCATTAAAAATCTAATTATGTGAATTTTTCTGAATACATGTATCATGGATCAAGCTACCCAACTTTGGGGCTTTTTAATATAAATTAAAGATTTTATTATTATATATAAAACACTGCAAATGAATTTTTATTTTAAGTGGAAGGAACTTTTGTATAGATTTTAAAACTATGCACAGGTGTTTCAATTCTTCATTTGTATTGTGAAGTATTTTTTCAATTAATATGCAACCCAATATTTCCTACATCTTATTTTATCTTCATCTAACTTTTTTTAATCCTTTTGATTTGATTTAATCCTTTTGCCATCCTCTAAGCCAATTTATTGCTGATGACCTCTACATATAATATAAGAGTTGCGTACCTGGACTAGTGTGTAATTTAGAGATAGTTTCATAAGTTATTATTGATTACAAGTTATTTGTCACAGAAATACTTTTCTCTTACAGTAGTCATAAAGAACTGTTCTTGTAGTCAGTACAAACTAGTGAACATTGGACGTAGATATGAGTGCAACCCAGATTTCAAAATGGTTCTCAATAATGGTATCTAAATCCAAGCCCCGTCTGATATTAGTTTTTTTATATATATGGTGATTGAAACCAATGATGTAACAATAACTCTCTTAGGAAGTATCGTGGCAAGTAATCGATTCAGTTTTTATAAACTAAAATGCATATGAGTACCATCAATGAAATTAAGAAGCACAAAGAGTATCATTAACAATATATTTGCACTAGTATATGACGTTTGAATCTTCAAATATTGGTTCTAAATACGATGGTTGCAGTTTCATTCAGTCGATTGGAACCGTGGAAGTGGGAGACGTATTGGAAGAGCAACAATTTATTTTGCCACTCCAAGTAATTGAATGCGCACATGAGGTTCTAAATTGGAATAAGAGCATGAGAATTTTAGCTTTTTGCACAACATTGAGCTTTGATTCTATGTGCTCATTGTTTCAGTGCAACTCACTGTTTTGAGTGTTCATTGCTTTAAAATTCCTACAGTTTCTTCATGTGCTACTTTTGATCAATGTTGTGCGTCATCCTTGAATAGTGATAGGCCAAATCATTTCTCTGCTTCTTTGAACCCCATTGCTGTCAAATCATCTAGTCATTTCAGTTTGTTTCTTGATCAATTCATATATTTATTTGATTTGTGAGGCAAAATTGCGAATCAAGTTGAAAGACAGGAATACTTGCAATCTATGGATAGCTTATTGTTGAGCGAAGAGTTCAGTATACAGATTGACGATGATCTATTGCAGGATCATGATCATGAAGATAACTTCATCGCAACTGATTCCGTTCAAGAAATTGCAGCTGCAGAGACCAATATTGATGCAGACTCTCCGGTTCGTAATCTTGCCAGCAACTTAGCGGAAGTGCAGAGAACATAATTTTATTTTTTCAAAGGTAAAAATTGTTGAAAAGGAGCATCTTTAAGAAAAAAATGTCCTTTTTTAAGAATTTTTTTTTTTTTTTCTAACTATTTTTAAAAAATCAAATATCAAAGTATCTATTTTCTTGCATTTTTCAACACTCTTTGATCGTTCATAACTTTTAGAGATAAATTTTTCTAGGTTTGAATTTTTACACATACTTTTTTGAATGCTTTACAAATTATCCATATTTTATTTTATTTAAAAAAAAAATTATTCCAAAAGTCACAATACTTCAAGAGTACTATGGCTGTTTTGAACCAAAACTGGCAAGTTTTTCGTGCAACAATCCTTCATTGCACTGTGAGAATCAACAAAAGTAGAGTCTCTTCCACCAAAACTTTGGGCATTCTATTGACCTGTAAATGAAGACTCAAATGGAGTACGCATTGATTTGTCGAAGCTGTAACTGATGCAATGCATTCTTTGTCATCCAATCTTGACAGATTTCAACTCACATTCTAGCAAGGCTACATGATCAAGGAAGGAATGATTTGATACACCTCCATTCATGGGTTTACTTCAATGAAGAAACACTTAGAGGCAATTAATGAACAAGACATTTCAAAGTACAATGCGGAGGTTTGAGCTGCAAAGAAGACGCTTCAATTTCTCTACAGAAGTGTAAGAAGTGCAAGGCTTCTGAGGTGAGTAGTATAACTACCTTTTTTGGTACTAGAACGCCCTGTCTGATACTGAACAAATTTGGTACTACTTGTCGCAAAAGGATGCATCTCTTTGTCGATGTATGACAATCCGTGGCTGCGTAGGCTTGTGCTTCAATGTGACTCCAAGATCAATTTTCCGTCAGTCTCTCGTGAGAGTTCACATTCCACATATGCTTTCAAAAATCATGGAGTTATATGTCTTACCTTCTTTATCTATATGTGCCATTGCAAACATTGCATTTGATTTAGGGATGTCAAAAGTAGGGTATGATACATTTGCACTTATTGTAAACTTCATTGACAGTATGTAGGCTCCTCGTCATATTTGTGTGGGACTTTTTGAGATTCCCAATACTTCTAGAACCATGCTTTTTGAGATTGTCACTTCTCTCATTAAAAAATTTGACTTAGCAAACAAGGTGATTGCATGCGGCAAAGATGAAGAGAGCAATTTGTCAAGCCTTGAAAATGCTTTGTCTACAATAGCAAGTTATTCTCTGTTGAATATCACACTATATGCAAGAATTTATTGGGGGCACGTCATTAGTAAAGTTTGCAATTATGCTACTACAAAAGAGAAGGTGTGCCATCAAATAAAAGAAGTGTCGTTCAAGGGCACTCAAAGATGATTGCGAAAAACAATTGTACTATTTGTTGCGTTTTTTATTTCAGCATTTTAGTACTGTTTGTACTACAAGTCACCTTTAGTACTAGCTATTGGAGCAATGGATTATGAAATCTAGACAGTCAAGTGGATTTCAGATTTATTTATTTCACATGATGTTCATCATTGGATGGCAAGGATAGATGGCAATACATAATTCTCCATAAAAAAAGTCTATTTATTGCCAAGTTAGAGGCGCTATAGGCCCCTAAAAGTACTATTGAGTCTTTTTGTGTATCCTAAAATACTATTTTGAGCCATAGGTTGCAAATTATGCTAGAAAATGAAACTTCTACATTTCTAATTTAAAAAAAATTAGAGCATGTACTTGAAAAATTATTTTAAAAGTGGCAATAGAAGAAAATTCAGGCCTCCGGAGGGCTGCCTTACAACCCTCTAAGGTACCCTGAAATTTGCTTTCATTTTGCTCAAAAAGTTGTTTTTCCCCTATTTCTGCCCTGTTGAAATTGCAGCAGCAGTGGCACAGGAACCCAGAATTCCAAATTAAAAATTAAAAAAAAAAATTAATCTTAAAAAAAAAAGATTAATTTTTAAAAATTAAAAAAAAAAAAAAAAAATTCTGCAAAAATTGACTGCTCCGGCGAGTAGTTAGAGATTGTGACTGCTCACCAAGAGCAATTTCAAAGTTGACAAGCCATGCAAACAATAGCATGGCATGTCAACTTCCGATGGCCCTGAAATGGGCTGAATTTTTCTCTAATGACATTGTTGCCAACTTAGTGCAAAGAAGGAAAATCAAAGCTTAAACTAAAAAAACATTTTTATTTCAACATAAATTCAACCTGAATATAGCACACTTTAGGCCAATGCAAAACACACTTGGAACATGTTCTTGAAAATCCCTCTTCTAAGAAGGTGTATTTCTATTAGAAGTGCTAGCCTACCAAATTTGATGCCGTAACTCTTCAAAAAAGGTACTCAATAGTACTAAAAATCACCAAAACTGTATTTGATATATATTCAAATTTAAATCTCACCTGTTGAATTAATTTAGAAAAAATTGAAAGAATCCAAGTACATTTTCTAATGCTATAGGAAGCTTCTTTCAAAATTTCATGTGTATTCAATCATTTTGCAATACTTATGGCACAAAGCAACTTCCGCATTGAATGTGTGACAAAAAATAAGACAAGTGTTTTTTGCAATCACCCTCAAGCGGCTCTGCAGAACACCATCACGTAGATCAAAAAATCTGGGAAAGGACATATTGAATGTGAAAAAGCTTGCATTCAAGTTGAGCTTCCTTGAGTTCTGAAAACACCTCAGAAAATGAGGTTTGCTTCTAGGTATGCCTTTTCACGTACTACTTTTTTCATTTTTATTCCATTTTTATTTTGAATATTATCAAGTACCTTGAGACTTTTCTTGAAAATTGAAGTGATTCTTTTGAGGTCTATAAAGGAGACATAGTCAAATGACTATAAATGTGAAGTCACTTTTTGTCAAATATTATTGGAACGGTAATATTGAAAATGTACTCGACTGTAGGGCTTGGAAAAGGACTTGAACAAACACAGAAGTTTGGATTGATTATTCAATCCAATCAACATAAGTGAACATAACTTTACGCGTTGATTAGCAGAATGGCCTTCCAGTACAGCATGTTTGTAATAAGAATATGACTGACATTCCCAGGATTTTTAGTAGGAAGAATTGAAATCCGATGAAGGTATTGTAATAAGTTAACTGTTTTGAATTCTCCTTTGCTTGTGATGTATTGCTCACAGTAAGTTTTTGCGGCATTAGCCGGGTCTAATCTTTCAAAGATTAGACCCCACTTTAGCCCCTTCGTACACGGAGTTGGGAAAATCTCAGATTTTCTTTGTTAACGAAACATTAGCCCCCCAAAATGTTCACCTTGGCCGGGCTAACGGGTAACTGGAGTAGCTATCTGATGTCTAAAGTGAGACAGTTTAGGCCTCACGTCAACTTTAGGCCCTGGGTCTAATGCCGCAAGATTTTCCTGTGGCTGTTGGCCATTCGATATTTTGCTTCACCTATGGAGATCAGCAACGGCACATTTTGGTCACTTTTAGGTTAACATTTTGAATTTTTAAAAAAACAAAGCATTCTTAATTTCTTAGTTTGTTTGCAAGAATTGAGATATCTTTGATTTTGGTGCAAGTGAGTTCAAAACGGTAGACTCTATAGCCTTCTTTCTGATCCATTATGAATTTCTTAAAAACGATGAATATTGCGATTTCTGAAGCACTTTAAACCCTAATATTTCAAAATACATCATATTACAGTAGCTTGGGATTGAAAGGGTTGATGCTCGTTGTTTGAAAGTCGTGTATCGTACTCGTATTTGCTTGCTCTCGGTACGTACAGTGTTTGCAGTGTGTTGTGGTGTCCAGCTATGGATTTGTTCGATGGTTTTATGCATTGTGACTACTTGTGAGGATCCGTAGGAGCTTGACAAGCTCAGTAGCAGTGCAGGAGGTTCTAGGTTGTGCAAAAGTAGATCATGCGATGGACAACAAGGTCTTTTGGCTCTTTGTAGAGCTTCAAAACCTTTATTTTGAATATCTATTCACATACAGGGTACTGATCCATTGTCATGCGCTCAGATAATGTCCTTCCAATTCTCGTTGAATTGGTAACAATATCGTGAGTTAACTACGTATTTTGATGACGTTGACACTGGGAAGTCAACACCTTGATACTAATTGTAGACAAGGTAGTTATTTAAACTGATAGTGAACATTATTGTCTTAATGACTTTCATCGATTACCTGTGTGTCGATCAGGAGTGTCTCATGAATTAACTAATGTACATTGAATCGGTCAATGAGTCTCATGGATTAATTGGAATTGTGTGTTCAACAAGCTCATTTTATTCCAAGAGACCCTTCAATGTTCAATATATGTTACCAACGGCAGAGTTTACAATTACAAGTCCGAATTCCAAGTGGTTTGACATAGGGGGTGGCCATGGCAATACCCAAAACACTGAATTTAGTTGTGCAGTTGTGCGATAGTGTGTATTGGACCAATCTCGAGGATATTGGGCTTTCCAATGTGTTGGTTGTTGCGATGCAAAATTTTGACAAAATTGAAGTCGGAAGTTAACCACCGAGCAATGCTCAAGGCAATGCTATCGCCCAATCTGCAGTGCGGCGACTCAGATAGCAAGTTAGAGATTTTGTACTCCCGCATGGCTAGTATAGCAGTATCAAAGCTATTTGAACCCTATTTGAAATTTGCAAAGACTTTCTATCCCAGCTCACAATATGCTTGTTCTTATGTTGGACCCTCGATACAAAGGCTTGCAGAGTTTACAAGAATACGTTAGTTAATCGATTGCTCAGAGACTTGTGCAGGAATATGATCGTGAAGTGGTTATTCCATTTCTCATGAAGATAAAGGCGTGCTTGGCGTTAGCTCCCTCTATTGAAGTTGTTGAAGGTAGCCAACACAGGGGCTTTTCGAGTTTCTCTGTCTCACTTTCCCTTGTAAGAATGACAATATTGTGACTTTACCCTGTGTCAAAATCCTATGACACACGGTAAAGTCACAAGATTGTCGTTCTCACAAGGGAAAGTAATATTGAAAAACATTATATTAAAAGTAAGTTTAAATTACAAGCTCAAAACTATATTTATTGTAAATGTAGTGACACAGGAAAGTGAAGAATCATCTCCTTTCATCTTACACACCTTTTAAGTACTTGACTAATTTCTATTATAACTTACTATCCTAATAGCTTCTAAACTACTTAATCTAAATTCCTATATTTAACACTCCCACTAAATTCGATATAAGTAGTTATTTTTTTTTTTTTCCCTTCAAACTGCATCATTCAGCTTCCTATTTGATATGACAACTCTAGTGCTTGATCTTCTTGGGCTTGATGTTCTTGGACTTGAGGCTTCATTTAGCCCCCATTGAAGCCCTCTTTTCTTTACACCCAAATGATATGTGCACCATACATGTTTAACTTTAGGAAGCGCCTTTGTCAAAACATCGGCCACCATTAATTCTGTTGGACAATATTGAATTTTAACTTCTAATTTTCAACATGCTCTCTAATAAAATGGTGACGGATTTCAATGTGTTTTGTTCTTGCATGATATTTTGGATTTTCAGTGAGTGCAATTGCACTTTGATTATCACAATATATAATTATAGGATATTTTTGAGGCTCATTTATATCATTGAAAAAATTCTTTAACCATAAGGCCTCCTTCACAGCTTGTGTGCAACCTCAGTATTCAACTTCAGTGATACTTAAAGCCACTATATTTTGTCTTTTACTGCTCCATGATATTGCTGTATCATTTATTAGAAAAGCATATCCAGTTGTGGATCTTCTATTGTCAGTCTCCCCAGCCCAATCTGAATCAGTATAACCAACCAATGCAATTGAATGATTTAAATCTTCTTCATTTAGATTTCCACTATATGTTAAGCAGTAATCTAAAGTACCTTGTAGGTACCTCATAATACGCTTAACTGCCGTCCAATGTGTTCGACCGGGATTAGACAAGAATTGGGATGCAACTCCCACTGCATATGCAATATCTGGGCGTGTACATAACATTGCATACATCAAACTACCAACTGCACTTTGGTAAGGTACATCTTCCATTGCTTGTTTTTCTTCATGTGTTTGAAGACTCCTATCAAGTGTTAATTTAAGTCCGTTAGCAAATGGTGTATCAATTGGTTTACAATTTGCCATATTGTACTTTTTCAAAACATTTTGTATATAATGTTTTGATTCAATTTGAGTTCTTTCTTTATAAAATTTCTTTCAAAATGAATTCCTAATGAAGATTGAACTGGACCTTGGTCCGTCATCTCAAACTCTGTACTTAAAAATTTCTTATATTTATGGACTAATTGTTTTTTATCATTGCAAATTATTAAACAATCATCAACGTAAATTGCAACAATTACAATTAGTGAAGTCTCTGTGTAAACATACACATTTGAATCAGCTTTGCTTACATGAAAACCAATACTAATCATGTACTTTTTTATTCGTTGATACCAATACCTTGCTGATTGTTTGAGCCCATAAATTGTTTTATTGAGTTTACAGACCCAATGCTCATATCCTTTTTTAGCAAAACCAGGAGGTTGTATCATATAAATATCTTCATCTAATACTCCATTTAAGAATGTTGTTTTAACATCCATTAAATGGACTTCATATCCTCATTGTGCTGCAACAGAAAGTAAAGCTCGGAGTGATGTGATTGTCACAACTGGTGAATAAGTCTTGTGAAAATCAAATCCAGGCATTTGAGAATGACCTTTAGCTATTAATCTAGCTTTACATCTATCAACCACTCCATCAGCTTTTAATTTTAATTTAAAAATCCACTTACATTCAATTGGCTTTCTATCTTTAGGTGGTTTGACTAACGACCATGTATCATTTTTTATTAACGAATCATATTCTTGTTTTACACCCTCCATCCATTGTAGTGCATCTTCCCTTTTTGAAGCTTCTTCAAGGGTCTTTGGTTCAATTACTAAGTCTGTTGCAACTAAAGCTTGAATATAAGCTAAGTATTTATCTCCACTCAACTCAAGATTTTCTTTAGCTTTTGTACTTAGTTTTTGTGCTCTTTGAGATTTTCTCATTTTTATACTTGGACTTCTTGGTGCTTCTTCTATTGAACTAGATGAATTTTCTTCATCTAAATTATCATCATTTTGTTCATTAAAATCATCCAACAAATTATCAGGTAACAATTGAACTGGATCAAATTCATCAGTTTCATTAAAGTCATCACTTACAGTTACTTCAACATTTGTTGAACTAGTCCCTGATGTATCAAAATTATCTTCATAAGATACTTGTTCTGAAGTTGATGGAATTGATGTACTTTGTTGTATTGGAAGTAGAGGAGGTACCACACTTAATGGATTTCCTGGATTAGTTGATATTGTACTTCCTCCTAGTACTTCATGAAAATCTTTATCCAAAGAGATATCCAAATTGTGTGATTTGGATAAAGGTATTTCTTCATTGAAAATGACATCTCTGCTTATTATTACCTTATTGGATTTAGGATCAAATAGCCTATATCTTTTAGTGGTTTCACTATATCCTAACAACTTGCATTTCTTTGACTTAGAATCTAGCTTCTTTCTTGTTTCCAATGGTACATGCACATATGCATCACATCCAAAAGTTTTAATATGTTTTAAGGAGGGGACCATTCCTGTCCATACTTCTTCAGGAGTCTTGTTTGCTAAAGCACTATGTGCAGATCTGTTTTGTAAATAACATGGTGTTGAAATAGCTTCGGCCCAGAATTTATTTGGCATTTTTGATAGATGTAACATACATCTGGCACTCTCAACTAATGTCCTATTCTTTCTCTCAGCAACTCCGTTTTGTTGCGGTGTATATGGGGCTATCAGTTCTCTAATTATTCCATGTTTATTACAAAATTCTGACCATTCTTTAGACACATATTCCCCACCATTATCACCTCTTAATTTTCTTATTTTCTTTTGTAATTGGTTTTCTACCAAAGCCTTATAAATTTTGAACTTATCCAAAACTTGAGATTTTTCAAAAATAAAATAAAATATTGTCTTTCTTGAAAAATCATCAATGAAGGTAACAAAGTATTTCATTTTTCCATGTAATAATGTTTGCATCGGACCGCATACATCAAAGTGAACTAACTCCAAAATATCTGATGATCTTCTACTTTGACCAACAAGGAATTTCAAGCATTGTTGCTTCCCATGAAGACAAATTGGACAAAAGATTAATTTTTGTTGAGGTATTAAATCTAAACCTTTAACCATTTGATTTTTAGACATGAATTTCAAATGTTGTTCATTGATGTGACCCATCCTGTAATGCCATACATTAATATCAGACTTTGCATGATTAGGTGATTTTCCTATATCAAATTTTGCTCTTACAATCATAGCTTGTTGATTGCTTTTGCAAACAATATCCAGCTTATAAAGATTCTTTTGCCTTTGTCCTGTACAAATTACTTGATTAAGAGACATATCTCTTATTATACACTCATTTGTTTTGAATGTAATATCAAAACCAAAATCTGTCACTTTTCCTACAGAAATTAAATTAGTTCGTAAATCTGGTACATGAAGGACATCATTTATGCATCGGATATGTCCATTTGGTAATTGGACTGTGATAGATCCTTTTCCTATCACATTACAAAAGGTATTGTCTCCCAAATACACCTTCTCTGGTTTATCTAATCTTGTGTAATGAATAAACCAATATCTATTTGGAGTTATATGGTGCGATGCACTTGAATCCAAATACAAATTATCTTTTTCATCACTCGAATTCAATAATGCGGCAATGAAAAGAGTTGGTGGTGGTTCTTCACTTGCTATATTTAATTTGTGACCAATTGATTTCTTCTCTTGTTTTTCATTTGTACAATTTCTTGCAAAATGACCATACTGTTTACAATTAAAGCATTTTATTTTTATTATACTTATTTGATTGTTGTGCATTTTTCTTATTAGTGTTTATACCTTTCTTCTTTTGAAAGTTGAACTTCTTTTTAGTCCAAAAAACACTTGATGAGGATTTAAATGACTATCCGATTTCCTTCTTAGTTCTTCTTGTAATAGCTTTGACATTGCAGTTGATAATGTAATGTCAGCAATGTTGCTTAACACATCAACCACATTTTGATATGAATGTGAAACACTTCCAAGAAATGTTTCAATCTGTTCATCTTCTTGAATAGTTGCACCGACGGCAATTAATTCATCAAGAATTGACCTAAACATATGAATATATTCACTCATGCTTTTATCATCTTCCATCTCTAATTTGATGAACTTCCTTCTCAAATAAACTCTATTTGAGATATTGCTTACTTGATAAATTGCTTGCAATTCATCCCAGGCCTCTTTGGCCGTAGCAACTCTAGTAATATGATGCAGGCATGAATTTTTCACACTATTAACGAGTATTGTGAGAGCAGACAGGTGTTTGTCCTCCCAATCAATAATACTCCCTAACCTAGTTGCAGGCAAAGGAGCAGCATTTTCCCCTGTAGGAGTCACTGGTTTCACTTCACTACCGTCTACAATAGACCATAGCTTTTCCTTCCTTAGTGTAAAAGTTATTCTTGTTCTCCATGTTGAATAATTCTCTCCATCTAATTTATCATCATGACGTAATTCAAAAACAGAACCTTGAAGATTCATATTACTATTTACAATTCTTGATATATATAGGAAGGTACTGTTTCTAAAGAACTGTCCTCAAAATATTGAGGATTAATTTCATCAAATTGACCGACTTGGTTTCTTATGTCAATTAGAGAGTTAGGTGAGTTGGATATTCGATCTAGACTGATCTCAAAATCTCGATTCCATGGTACTCCAAAATCTTTAGATTCTTCAGGTGGTGCTACTTCAATTGGTTGTTGGAGGAAGCCGTGTTCAAGATTGAGTTGGAAAAATATGTTCATATTACAAAATTGATTTTCAATTTTGATTCTTTCTTCATCTGCTATCAGTAGATCAAAGACGTCTTCACTTGATCGTACTTCGACCTTGGGTGTTGCAGAGAAGCACATATTTCTTCAATGGGTGCTCATTAATCAAGGCTTATCAATAGAGGCACACCAACTCGCTCTGATACCATACTGAAAAACATTATATTAAAAGTAAGTTTAAATTACAAGCTCAAAACTACATTTATTGTAAATGTAGTGACATAGGAAAGTGAACAATCATCTCCTTTCATCTTACACACCTTTTAAGTATTTGACTAATTTCTATTATAACTTACTATCCTAATAGCTTCTAAACTACTTAATCTAAATTCCTATAAGTGAGACATGGAAACTCAAAAAAGCCCCCTTACAAGATTCATTATTTGGAGTGGCAGCCTCTTTTGAAGAGACTACTTGAGCTGCTCTTATACAAGAATTATCTTTGTTTCGCAAGCTTGTTGTGAATGTTGAGGAGACTTCACAACCTTTGTCTCAAGTGGTGGAAGACAAATGAATCCAACTTTCCGACAATTGGATTTCTTGCAAGGCAAATTTTGGCAACCCCTAGTTCTCAAATTGAGATTGAGCGCATCTTCAGTGTGGCAAGGATCTTAAGAGCTCTCCTTTGAAATCATATAGGCGCAACCAAGTTTGGATCCACTCATTATGATTTATAAAAATTGGTTGAGTGATGCATGTGTTGGATGCCAATCTTTTGCCAACAACAAACTCCATGTTGTTTTTTTGTATAGAAGCTGAGTTCCTTGATGACAATGAAGAAGAGATTCAAGAAGCTCCTTGATGACAATGAAGAAAAGATTCAAGAAGTTGGATTTTTTGAGATATTTTCAGAATAGATTTCATTTCACTTCTATCTCTAGACTATCTTTTGTTGACACTTGCTTTCACTTGTTGACACAATGCAGTGGACATTCAAAGTCAAACTTGAGTTAAATTTTATTCATTTTGTTTCTTTTTAAATCATGTGATATCATTGGACTGTTATGCAAACCTTAGAGGTCCACTTCATACCAGTCACTAGAAGAAAACTTTGTTGGAACCTCGGAAAACACGTGGGATTGGTTTTGTTGAGTTCCTAGTTTCTAACGCAGATTTTTGCGTTCCAATGCGTTTCTGCGTTGGAATTGCAACGCAGAAATGCGTTGGAACTCAAAAATCTGCATTAGGAACTAGGAACTCAACAAAACCAACTCCCACGTGTTTTCCTAGGTTCCAACAAAGTTTTCTTCTAGTGAATGCATTGGTAGAAACATAGAGTTCATGTTGATATTGATAACAGTTTCAATCAACTAAAATAACTTTCAACCTCAATGATTCAAATTTATAAACCAATACTTGATTGGTATGCTGCAAACTTGACCCACGACCAATATTGGTATAGATCACAAGAATTACCTCAAATTGCCTATTTATTCACAATTTATGGTCAACTTTACACTTTGATAAGGTAGCTTATAGAAGACTAAGATATTTATAAATAATATTTTGAGCAAAATCTCAATGCATATTCAAGTCTTATATTATATTAGAGTTGTTGCAAGAAATACCTGCCGATTTTGGCTCAAAATGGCCATAATACTCAAGTATTGTAACTTTTGGAATAGAATTTAAGTACATAAAATAAAATATAGATAGTTTGTGAAGCATTCAAAAAAGTATATGTGTGAAAATTCAAGCCTAGAAAAATTTATCTCTAGAAGTTATGCACGGTCAAAGAATGTTGAAAAATGCAAGAAAATAATACTTTGGAATTAATTTTTTCTAAATAGTAAAAAAATTCTAAAAATTCCAAGAGAAATCTGTTTTTTCTAACATAAAGACACTCCTTTTCAACCATTTTCATCTTTGAAAAAATAAAATTGTGTTCTTTGCATTTGCGCAAAAGTTGTGCACTTTGAATACAAATGGAAGGTGGACAATTTAATATTTTTAGAAAATCATTTGTGGGCTTGTGTAACTTTAGTAGAAGTCCTTGTCTTCCTATTTCGAGCTTCATATTTGCATTTTGGATCCAAAATAGTACTAGTACCCTCTCCCCCCCCCCCCCCCCCCCCCCCCCCCCCCCCCTCCTCCAACAACAAAGATAGACATCCAATTGGAGTTTGTTTAAAAATAATAAAAAAATTTCTTACAAAACAAAATAAATTATTCAACATATGATACCACATGTACTTTCACTTCAAGTTTCATAGAAAACAAACAAACAAATCAAAAGCTATGAACAAAAAACCACTTGCTTGAGGTCAAAGGGACAAAAAAAAGGACAAGTATTTCTTACAATCACCTACTATACAAGGCTAGTAGTTTCCTTTTGTTTTTGCTTGAATTTGAGAACATCTATTGCCTATTCACTGAGATCATCATCTATGCAATTACCCATGGAGGGATGAGGGATGAACATTCGTCATTGCAACGTAAATTGCAATGTTGAAAGTCCTTCATTAACCTTGGAAGGACGGGCTGGTCTCCTTGAAAATCACCCTTTTTGATATAGTGTGCATCATCTACTTTAAGAAATCCAAAAGCACTCAATCAAGGATAAGCGCTTTTAGAAGGTCTCCCTTTTTTGCACGAAATTTTAAGGATGAACAATCACCCTTCTATCCTACATGCAAAGATTGTTTGCCATTCATCTAACACTTCGGTCCACGGCAGCATTTCAGGGTTAAACCCTTCTTGCCCTGGGGTTTGGAAGGGGACTGAAGTCATTGAATGGAAGTCGGGCTTTGCTGTCTCAAATCAATGTTTGGGAAGATCCGGCAGCTAATACAAAGTTAGCCGGTTGAAATGGTCAAAAAACCGGTTGAGCTTTGAAAGTGAAGGATGGAAAATCGGAGGAAAAATTGATAAGATAGGCAATCAACCGGTGTACATAAAAATTTGGGGGATAATTTACCTGTTTCAATTTATAATAGGGTGGATTTTAACCTGTTTGTTTTGTAAAAAGGAGGATTTTAGCTGCTATACATGTACCATAAGTGGCACATACCCAAGGTTAGGATAGGTCGGGTATTGAGATAAAGAGGCCGGCTATTGCATAAGGGGGTCAATGGGACCAGCTGTGGACAGGGCCAGCTGGTCGTAGGGGAGCACCTGAGGAAGAGGCAACCCTTTCTTTCCAAAATATGTATGCTGAATCTGTTTGTGTAGCCTTAGAGGCCAGATTTGTTGATAATGACATTATTGATGCTTTTAAAATTCTGAATCCAATTCATATGCCTCAAAGGCAACTTAATTTAGCATCTTGGAGGGTGGTACAGTTAGATTTGCTTTTGAGGCAATATGGAGAAGAAAAACGCAGGGGAGGGACAATTTACCCTCCCTTGGTGAATGCTGCAACTTGTAAGCAAGAATTCTTTGCTTTCAAGTTGCAAGGAACTACTAAATGGATAGAAAGGACTTTTGGGGATTTGTGGGCTTCTATTGCTTGGAGTGCATCTTTGAAACTAAAGTATCCTAACCTTTTGACACTTGCTAAAATTACAAGATGTCAATTTGTGAATACAACAACGTGTGAGAGAGCATTTTCTGTGCAGAATGGCATCAAGCAGAAATTTCAAAATCGCATGACAACAACACATTTGGATAGTGTCATGCATGTGAACATGGAAGGACCAGCCCAAGACTTTGAGCCCATTTTAATGGATGCCATCATCTTATGGAAGAATGCTAGAAAGTTTAGATATTTATTTACTAATCCTGAGAAGTATTTAACAGGGGCAGCAGAGGATCCTTTTGAAGAAGGTGAAAATTCTGAACCCTAAACTTTGATTTCTGCAACCTTTTCAATGACCATCCTTAACTCCATATTGCATGGGTTGGGAGGATTCTTGGCTTTCAGTTGGTGAAAGGCTATGCTAGGTTCAATTCCTGCCAAGAATGTAATGTCTTTTTTAGATTGTAAACTGGCAATTTTTTGACATTAGAGGATTTTCACTTTTCAAATTTTCACTTGGAAGGAAATAGGCCGGTTACAAACTGATATGGGGGGCAAAAAAACGGAAAAATTCAGAGTTAAAAGGATGAAACCGGTGCCCTTAAAAAAAAAACCGGACCATTATTGTAGAAGGAGGATATCTACTGGTAGAGCTCCAAAATCTTCCCGAACTTTGTCTCAAATTCTCAATTGCCACTGGCATACTGTGCCTTGTACAATTTCCGCCACCCAAGACGTGTTTCTGGTGAAGAGCTGTAAAGCTGTTATTAGACTCCTGTGATTCCGACACTGTCTTCAGTCAGGACAAGTTGTCTGCATTTTTGGAGGTAAAAATCCTTTGCGAAGTTGGTCACAAAAGTCTTGGAACAACTACTGTAGCCTACCTACCTCTGGCAACGAAAAATAAAATTATTCCTTCACATGCAGTTACTAAGCTGAAATGGGACCGTACATGCAGACTGCAGAGTGATGTGTTCAAAATTGGACCTTCGACCTGTGATGATCACAGGTCAGGTGTTTCAGGGTTAAACCTAGCTTAGTGCGTCCCTTATTAATTAGCACATTGCAAGCAATGGCGTGCTTCGTGGTAGATCAGATCTTGCTTGGTACGTCTCCTTGTATGCACATTGCAAGTAATTGTGGGCTTTGTGGTGAGTTAGATCTTGCTTAGTACGTTTTTGGTAAGAGCAAGAGCTCAATGTCCTCTTAAACACCCCCGGCCAAGCCACTGCGAAGCAGTCCACAGTTGAAACAGATGACGGGCAGACAATCTTCTTCTCTGAAGGACAAACAGTCGAGGAAACAGCACTACATGCAATCAAAAACCTCGTCAAGCCAACGATCAGTTTTCCTCTTCACGCAATCTACATCCTCTGTCCCCCAACAGAATTAGGATTAGGGTTAGGGTTAGGGTTTGAACCTCTCTTCTCCGATTTGATACTGAAGTTCCCACACCTTTGTGAGATTTGTGACCCTGTCCGAGGTTTCACGAGGTGCCGCATCATTGAGAGAACGACATCAAGGTCATCAAGACATCAAATCCTCTGCGCATTCTTCAACCCGCTCCTGATTAGGGTTGCCCTGGCTGACGGAGGTCGTGCGGAATGCGTTGCTCATAATCGCAGCATGCCACTAGACTACTAGAGACTATTGTCGCCTTCACGACTGGAAGTCCAAGAAACTCTGAAATCAAGCAATCTTAGGCAAGGCACGATCCTAGGGTGGGGGCCAAAGGAATTTTCATCCGCAATCACGGTGCCTCTCCCGTGATCAAGGGGCAGTGGGGGACTTCCAATCAGACTTCGAAGTTCTCTTGGAAGTCTACAGGCTTCCAAGAAAACTTCCCGCAGCTAAAAGGAGACAACCTTTCCCTTGTTGTCTCTCTTCTTGTCAAGTCTCTTTCTGTTTCAAGTCTTTCTAATCTCTTTTAGTTACTTACTACTTGTTAATTGTATAGGGTCCAATATTGGGCCCCCCACACTAGGACCGTATCCAATCCTATTGGTTAAGAGCTAGAAATTGTTTACACTAGGATTTGGTTTGAAATTTGTTGAAATGAACTATATAGATTTGGGGGCATCCTAAACTTATGAACTCTTGGTCTTGGACCCTAGTGTAAACCCGCCCTCAATCTTTTGCTATAGTAGAGTTTTTCTATAGAGGTTATCCAATTGGGAAGGTGGTTATTGAAGGGCTTGTGGCTTTCAGACAATTTGGTCTCTTTATGGACTAGCAAGTTTGTGAAACTTTGTTTTCCAAGTTTAAAGGTAGCCAAAAGCAATGTCGAATGTTGATGTGCTAAACCTTTAGGTGTTGACATTTATCTATCAGATTGCTCATTGGTGGGTAATTTTGAGTTGTACAATATGTGTTTTGGAAGGGGAGGGTGGTTTTTGGAGTGAAGTATAATAAAAACATGTATTAGTGGTCATATTTCAATATACAACATTACAAAAATTAAGATTTCTTTTCCACATGGTCCTTAGAAGAATTATTATTCTCTTTCTAAAGACTCTTGTAAGTTTATATATACTTGTACAAATTATTGATTTTATAACTTGAAACTTCATTTCTAATGAATCATGTAAGTTTTGTACTTGTGCAAAACATTGATTTTAGTTACTTAAAGATGTACTTAGGCTTTGGTAGTTGTATCACAACACATACAAAATTGCACTGAAAATTTCTATTTCTTCATAATGGTAGTGATTTTTGAAATGCTTGAAAACTTTGGAGAGCTTGCATATATTCTTTTTTCATACTTTATACATATGTGTGATGATTTTTGCATCTATCATGTGTAATAATCATTAAGAATGGTTGGAAGTATGCTTTCCAACAGTCCATACACAATTCATCACTTTTGCACTTGACTATATAAAATTGCACTTACTAATTGTATGAGCAAATTGATAATTAACTATACTTATAGAGAGTCAAAGGAAAAAATTCTATAAAAACTAAAGCTGCACTTAAAAAAATATGTTGAAAATCTTGGTAGAGAGATATTGACTAAGTACTTTTAACTTGGGATAAGCATTATTTTACTATAAAATGATTGACCATTGTGCCTTTTAGGTTTTTTTTGAAAAATCAGTTAGAGAAAATACATATATTCTAAGAGTATTCTAGAAAATTGAACATTTTATTGAATTTTATAAGGCTATTTTATTATGGTCTCTAATTATAGAAATATCCTTGTTTTTGATTCGTTGATTTTCTTAACCTCTAAAGGCCCAAGGTCTTTTTTTTGCCAAAAAACATCCGAAACTGCCATTTTTTTTAGCAAAGAGTGAAAAAAAATTAAAAATGTTTGTTTTGCACATCTAACCATAGGATCTTACAGCTAACTAGTATGAGAATGTGTGGAAAAAATTTCAGAATTTTTGATCGCATAGATTGCAAGATATTTGCATTTAAAGTGGAAAAAACAAGATTTTCAGCACATTGCGGGACCAGATTTTTTGACTTTAAACATTTTTAACTTAAAATTTTTGCACTATAGCGTTTTGAGCCTTTAAATCTTTATAGTGGAGAATTGAGTTGAGAGTCTAGGAAAAAAAAATTCAAATAAAAACTTAATTATCTTTCTTTAAAAAATTGTTAAGTAGAAATAGGTACAAGATAGAAGGAAAATCTAAAATATTCATATATTTTTGATGGAATTAAAATGCACTAATTCCAATGGTGAGATTGTTCTAGCAAGCAAACTAAACCATTCCAAAAAAAAAATTTGAAAAATTACAAAAAATTGCATTCCGAAATGAATCCTACAAGTTATTTTTTTCAAGAAGATGCTCTAACTGCCCAAAAAACAAGAATGTCCATAACCTCCTCATAGCAAATCCAATTGAAATGAATCAAAGCTTTCCAGATAGACAAAAATATAATCTTTGAGAAAAAAAGTATTTAAGAAAAAAATTCAAAATTTTGCAAATTTTTTTTGCTGCCCTCTTTTCCCACGCATTCTAAGAAATGACATAACTTCTTGCTTGAAGGTCTGATTTCAATTTTTTTTTTCCGCCACATACCTCTCTCAATTCTTCACCTTCTCAAAAAGTTTCAAAGAATCATGACAAAATTTCAGCCCGTAGGTACCTGCCCAAAAACGCATTTGTCCCCTGAAGGGACAATGGGCTTTTAGGGGTTAACAATATGGATAATAATTATCCCAATCTTTTTACAGGTGATTTTTAAGATTTCCACACAAATCCCTCCTTGAGACTTCTTACAAGCCATCACTTCCATACCATGATTTGTATCTTACCATTTGAAGTAACGAACACAGAGTGATTCAATCAATTGGTTCTTACCTGTCATAGTATTTCATTTTCTTGTCCTACAGACCAAAGGGGAAGGGAGTTTGTATGGACAATAGACATGCATTACTTTTGTACATCTCTTTTTATATAATCTTTGGTACAACTTTCTATATGATTTTAATTCATTGAAAATACTAAAACCAATGTGTAACAATATATCCGCACATCATACTTTACTATAAGACATAAAACACTAAAATTTTTAGAATAATGGCCCTAACATGCCACCAGCCCTTTTTTTTCCGGCACCACGGGGCCAGAGAGTACCATTTCAAAATAAATGTCTACTTTTTGCCAAATAAAAGTAATCTTTTTTTGCCAAAAATTTTCTGTTTTTATTAAAAATGAAGATGAAGTCGCCAAATTTGAATGAAAAAGTGCATGAATATGATTAAAAGTGTTTTTGGGTCCAAAAGATGGATGGTTTAAGAAATACAATGTGTCACCAAGTTTTGAGTAATCACCATCTTGGCACTTTCTCAAGAAGTAAAAAAAAGGGTTGCATGCCACTATTCCTTTCAAATCACCACCGCTAGATCTCTTCTTGTGGATCTAGAGATCATACCTCTATACAAAATTGTGAAATTAGCTTGCCTTAACAATTAGGTTGCTTTACTCCAAGAAAGTTATGGAGTACTTTACAAACCATCAAAGTGAACATTCAAATACTTCCACAGATATTTCCATTTGTACACATAGAGGTTCATGAGTGTCAATTACACTAGTACCTAATTCAAAAGTAGTGCATTCTTGAACAATAATATTAAAGTACTAATACAGTATCAAATGTTGAGAAATTAGTATAGATCAACCTAATTTCACTATTTTGTGTACAATAGATTCCACTCCATCAAAAAGGAAGTTTTTTCATAACATTCAAGAGCTCTACAGTGATGGTGTGGTATATTCCACACCCCAACAGTGTTTCATCGGTAGCTATTGATGAATTAGACAAGTGGAAGATGTAGAAGGCACACCATCATTGTAGAACAAGGAAAACATCAACACATGCTCCTGAATGTTATGTTTGTCCATACCGTACGTGACAGTCTGATTTGACATCCAGGTGTTGAAATGAAATTTCCATGTCAGATTCTTAGGGGACCACGTCACCTCACACCTTTCACAAGATGACATGTGGCACTTTTTTTTATAAAAATGACTTGATTTCTGCCAAATCTGACCTTTGCGTACGGTAAGTTAGTTTGAGTAGGGTAAGTTAGTTTGCTTGGACAAAAAGTTCCAAAAGTGCAATTCCCCTTCCTCAGTCCCAGGGATAAAATATTCTACTGGTCAACAAATGCTCAGTTGCTCACTGATTTCCACAATTCCACCTACTGTACTCCAAGTTCCGTGATGGACATGTTTTTCTCGGCACTCAGTGACACAGTTGCTTCAGAGTCAGTATATGACAGTAGCTAGTCGAGTGGTCCCTATCCTCACAAGCAAAGGATTGTCGGTAAAAAACTGAACCCGAGTTTTTCTTTCTTCCAAATCCTTCGATCATTTCACAAGTTGGCGTTGCGCACACATCAACCTCATCGTGCAGTCTTGCAGAAGAGCTGATCAATTTTGAGCTATGGGGATGCGCCCGGAGGAGATGGAGAGATGGGGCGCGGCATCCATTTTCAAGGAATCAGCGAGACTGCTGCACAAGCACTACCGTCTGTTTCTGCCATTCGTCCTCGCCTTCTACCTCCCCTGCTCGATCGCCAGAGTGTTTCAAACTTTGTTCCTTTCACCATCCTCTACACCGTTTTTCTACACCAGCTTCGTCAAGGGCTCTGTCAACACTGCGCAGGTACCGAGATTCCTCCTCTCTTCCCACTTCGAAATTAGTAGAGAGTTCGGGAACTTTCTATCCCCCAATTCAAGATTTCGGATATATTTGCATGCTTAAATTTCAAGACTTCGGGAACTTTCCCACGTTTCAGTTCTCGAAGAAGCAAACTTGAAGAAGCAAGTTCGGGAACTTTGCTCCCCTGCTTCAGTTCGCGAATTGGTCTCTGAAACTCTTTGGCTCCCGGTTCTGCAGACTACCGACCCACCAGGGAACAACTCATTAATAACGATCTTCTCGTGGGCACTCGTCTTCTCGATTTACGTAGTGGGAACTCTCGGCACAGGCGCAGTCTTCTACATCACAGACTACCTCTACACCCCCACCGACACCGACGACGACCGCTCCATCGTCCCCAAAGTCTTCAAATTCCTCCCCCACGCCTTTCTCCGCATATTCATAACCGACCTCTGGACATTTCTAGCCAACCTCCTCCTCGGCGTCTTCTCTGGCATCCTCGGCGGCATCCTTTATGCCATCATGTACTCCGCCAGTGGCTGGTCGGACCCCAACGTACTCTTCTTATTTGTTTTTTTTCCCTTGCTCGCTGGCAGCATTTTCCTCGCCATCGTGTTCGCACTGGCGCAAGTCATAGCCGTACTGGAGCCTGGAAACTACGGAAGAGAAGCGCTGAAACGGAGTACGAGGTTGGTGAGAATCGGAAGAGCGTGGACGATTGTCGCTGTCGCGCTCACTGGGACGATTTTACTATCAGCGGTTTATGCGGCCCCGACAATCGGGAATATGGCCGGGGGGATGCCCGTGTGGGCGAAGGTTGTTCTCGGAGTTTTCGTCGGGGGTTTGGATTCGGTAATTACAGTGTACCTTGGAGTGGTGTCGGTGGTGATGTATTTCGTATACAAAGCGAGGTTTGATGCTGCTGGCGAGGGGATCCCGGTGTTCAAGCGGATTGCTTCGGCGGAGCATTAGTATGACCCGATTGTAGAGGGGAAGGATTCTGTTACCTATGTAAGTTGAAGACTGTGGAACTGTTTGCTGTGATCGCTTACTGATGTATGACGATCTGGAGGTTCTTCAAATTTTGAGTATGAGGATTGATTTCTGTGCGTTGCTATTGGATTTTGTATGGTTGGTTGAATTGAGTGATGAAATTTAAAATGTTCTGTTGTTGCTGGGCTTAGATGGGCGAACTTTGATCGATCTTCAACATCTTGCGGAAGTTTCGATCTTGGTCTCCTGTTGTGTAAATCTATGAAGGTGGAGTGGTTTAGGGTAATTTCACTTCTAGCTATTCAGAGTAATCAGCTAGTGTGTAATTCAGATTCAATTTCCTAAGTTATTACTGGTTACGAGTTACTTGTCTTGTCAAAAAGCTTCTATGTTATTATTATTATTTAGAGACGATTTTTTAAAATGTTTAAAGAAAATGTTCATTCCAATCCCTCTCTCAAATTTGTTCATAATTTTTGATTGGAGATTCAAAATTCCAAACGGATTTTTGGAGGTGAAACTTCTCTTCACTTAGTTCAAAGTTTTTTGAGAAAAATTATTTTACTATGCATAAATGAGGTCTGAAATTCTAGTTTTATACCTTTTGACACATTTCTTTGTTTTTGGCTTAACTATGTCCTTGAGAAACTACAAATTCTAGTTTATTTATCCTACATGGGTTGTTCTACCTCCTACCACCCCATGGGTATATGAAGAGCTTCTTTTGTCACTTGAAAACACAAAACATGAATGCAAATCACATTGAAGTGATGTAATTCAAGTATTGAGATAATTAATCTCTATAAATTGATTGCCATTTTGAATAAGTTTGCTATTTTATTTACAGTTTTATTCGAAGTACTTAATTTGCTTTTGACCCCAGTGTGCAGCTGCAACCTTGTAATTGACCCAGGAACCCAGTTGAGTTCTGACAAATTTCGCCAAGTGTCCTTATAGTTACTGATTTGGTGTGGAATATACCACACCATTTCATTCTTTGGATGAAATGATGTGGTATATTTTACATCATTCCATCTAGGGAAGGTAGTACCAGTGATTACTACTGAATGTTATGTGTAGTGGGAGGCCCTCCCTTATCTGTGAGGGCCTTGTCTTGAAGGCAAGGGTGGGAGCCCAAACTTGGGCGAGGCATTCACACGACAAGAGGCCCGCGTGTGAAGGCCTCCCGCTTCATTAAGCATGCGCATGACATACTTCTTACACTTTTTGGCACTCGTTACAGTGCCAGGCACTGTAACGAGTGCCACAAAGTGTAAGAAGTACATTATGCTTTGTAACTTCAGATATTTTCTAAAGGGAGTCAACATCAAAGTGCTTAACAAGTAGGAGCTCACCCCTTGGATTTGTTCTTGAAAAAAGAAAAGGAAAATTACGTTAGGTTTCTTTTGGACACAATTCTCTTGAGCTAAAACTAGACCTCCATGGCGTCCAATATTATTTAAATTATTATCAAATGAATCATGTAACCATTCAATTGTTTAGATTCTAAATGTGTTGTCTTTTGTTCCCTTTTATCTACAATATGCATACACAGCACGGTCCTAGTATGGAAGCCCACGTGATGCAGATGATGGACCCATTAAAAAAATTGCATCGTAAATTGATTAAATAATCTTTTCATTTTTATTATTTTTTAACAAAAATGGAGATAATAGTGATAAGTTAACATTGTAGTGTAATTGGTATTACTTTTTTTATTGAGCATTAATAGGCCCCTTACACAATTTCAATAGGCCACCCTATCTATGCCACTATGTTGACAAAAAATAGGAAGAGAAATTAAAAAGTTCAAATATAATTAAAAAATCACCTTTCTTTTTTGAAATACAAAAAACAGGAAGAGGAAGGAAAAGTTTTAAAAAATAAAGAAGTCTGTATTCTATTTTTAAAATAGAACAAGCCATGTGGGGACCTAGAAAATCACCTACAAAATTATATATTGAAGAAAGTTGGATCTACTATAAAGTTTAATTTTTTTTTTAATAGTCTCTATTTCTTAAACATTGAAAATAACTATGTGGATGCAACAATTAGACTACCTTTAGACTATTTGTAATGAATTCTTAATGTCTAGCTCTTTTGAGGAAGGTGGAATCTCTACAACATCTTCTTCTAGATAGCTAAAGGTTGAAATGTCTTTAGTGTAGGTTTGATTGTAGAATCTTTCATTTCTTGAATTAAAATTTGTGCATATTTGAAGGATAAATCCTTCCAATCCTTCTATTGAATTCAATTGTTGAATTTGGGGTGTCAATCCTTGACTAAAAGAATTTGGGTCTAGAGTCACTTCAACTTGTCAATTGATAGGTCAATTTCAATTTTTACTGATAGGAGAAATTATCGGTTTTGAATGGTTTTGAATGTTTTAAAGAGTACTGGAGGCAATTTGAGGCATTTTCATTGGTTCTAAATGTTTTCCTATCAATGACTTGGGATTGAGTAGCTCTTTTGATAGCCTGATGGCATGTGATTTTCATTAACTCTAGACTCTGATTTGGATTAGGGCACTACAAGAGAAAGGGGTGTTTTAAGTATAGTCCTAGTAGTATAGTCTTTTAAATGATGACCTTTAAGTAAGTTTTTTAGTAAAAATTTATTGAAAAGACTGTCTTTTTAGTAAAATTTTACTAAAAATTTTACTTAAAAGTCATTACTTAAAAGACAATACTACTAGGACTATACTTAAAACACCCCTTTCTCTTGTAGTGGGGTCACTTAAGTTTCAGTTTGGGACTCCATTGAAATGGAATTATAGAGCTTAGCTAAGACATGCACATTGTGGCTAGCCATCATAATTTTAATTCAAAATCTTGTTCGAAAGTGTCTGAAGTCATATTGAGCAAAGTAACTCTGTTTTGCATGAATAGAGTGCCGTCTTATGCAGTCGCGACATGTGCATGTGTAGTTGAAAAATTATTTTCAAATGTTTTTAACAGTTGTGTTGCTTTTTTGATCAGCACAGTTGCTGAATTTTGAAACAAGGGAAAGGAAAAACCTGGCAATTTCCATCACTAGCAATTTTTTTCTCGACCAATTCATAGTAACTTAATGTACCTTGGGGTCATATTCATCAGGCCCTATGCGAAATCAGTTCTTTTTTTATTGAATTTTAATTCATTTACTTGAATTTAGAATTTTTGGAATTTCAATTTTACAAGTCTTACAAACCGTTACGGTTTGAATATTTTGTGATCTTTAGAATGCCTCAAAATATTCCTTGACTTGTATCAGTATTCATAGTTTTATCAATTTATTTGTGAGATTAAATTTTCTTATGTTCACAAAGAAAAGTTTCTTGCACTTAAACTTAGATGAAGTCCAAAAATGGAGTTTTAATATTATGTGCAAAATTATAAAAACTCAAAGTTCACTTAATAGAATTTTAAAATCAATGTTCTCATTTCATTATTCTAATGCTATATAAACATTGGAATAGGAGTATCTATTTATTATCTATATTTATTAGGGTACACCTTTGGATAAATGTTTTCTTTAACTCAATTTACAATATTTTTTGAAAAAAAAAAAATCATAGGATGTATATTGTTTATTACAACATTGCAACCATTGAAATTGAATTTTTTTTATTCCATAGCTAAATTCTTGACAATTTAGTATTTCAAATCATTTTCTACTTCTTTCTACTTACTATTTTTTTCCTATATGTTGTACAATTCCAAATGATCTGAAATTTTTCAAGCATGTAGCCAACTTGCCTTGAAAAATGAATCCAAAGAAGCACCACCATTTTAGATACTTCTTCATTCAATTGTGACCTTGTGAAGTGCAGCTGCCTAGTTTTTTGCAGGGAAAAAAAGGGTTTTTGCCAATTTAAATGCTAATATCTTGCAATCTACTATGGTAGAAATTTCTGAAATTTTTCCCACATCTTTTCAAACTAATGTACTACAAGATCCTATGGTTATATATATCCAATTTTTTTTTCTTTCTAAAATTTGGTACCTATACTAGAACAATTTTGGAGCCTTTTTGGTGAAAACATAGTTCAAGAAACTTTAGAGGTTAAATTATACTCAAATAAGACTACATGTTGTATGTCAATGGAAATTCTCTACTAGTTTTGCATTATATTATAATCTTTATATTTATTTGACTAATTATTGAAAACAAATTGATAAAAATAACAAAAGAGATTCAGTTATATCGATATTTCTTAGAAAGGTAAAATTTGCCATAAAGATTCAAGGAATTTTTACACCAAAATGGCCTCAGCAATGACCTTCAAGTCAAATCACCTTTGTTTAAGTTAAATTTAGCCATTGTATAATTGACTGATAAAATTTTGATAAATTTTATAAATAAATAAATACACTTTTTTATAGATGTTGGCTTTTAGAATTAATTTGAAAAAATTAAACCATTTTGATTATTTTTAATATATTATATAAATATGAAGGTTACAATTAAATTTGATTAAAATTTGATTAATTAAAAAATACATTAGAATAATTTGAGATTTTTACAAAAATGATGGTTACAATCAAATTTGACTAAAATACATCTACTTTGGAGATGTGGAAACCTTTATAGATTAAGGAATAATTATAGTAATGTATTGATGCCCAACCAATGACTTATTGTAAGTGAAGGTTTGATTTGGCAAAGATGTATTAAAATTGAATTTTTATGTTAGATTCTTAGAGGTCTATATCACTTCACACAAATCATGAGATGATATGTAGCACTTTTCTACAAAAATGACTTGACTTCATTTTTGTTGAATGTGACATTTATATATAAGGTTCACTTATTAAAATATTGTAAAAAGAAACTAAGATTTTGTAGAGCCTCAATTTCTTGTGGCATAACAATATTTACCAATGCTCAAGGACTCTTTTTTGCTACCCAAAACGAAAGAAGCTTTCAAGAGAATGAGGTTTTGATTCTTTAGAGGGGCAATTTGAATGTAAGAGCACACAACCTATGGTCCTCTAGATTTGGGCATTTGATAAGATGTTTTGTGGCCCTCCAAGTAGATTGGTGTTTGAGGCATGCATGAGAATTTGTGCGGTGCACCTCAAGGTTATGACAGCTCATTTTACAAAAAAAAGACAAAATAAGTTTAGAAGACCAATTCTACAGTTTAAGAGAGTCAATATGGAACCATAACAATATTTTTCCCTTGAAATTTTCTTTTGAAGGGCTTGCCAAAGAAAGCCTACATAGCGCAACAATCATTAGAATTCAACATGCCCACATAATGGATTGTTAGACTTCAAACTAGTATTCCAAGCACCCGTTTGAAAGACCGTAGAAGATGTTCTAATTGAATCCTAAGTTATTGTAGCCGTGTTAAGAAATATTGTAAGGAAAGTAAGATGACCATTATGAATACACTTTTTGTTGGTTTTGGAGTAGTGTAAAGATTCTTTGAGGCCAATTGGGCAACACACTTCAAAATTTAATGATAAATCCATACTTTATAAAAAAATAAAAATAAATTTCAATTGTTCTTTTCATTTCTCACATTTGTCTTTATGTAGAAAAATATTTAAAAATTTTCAACAAAGCCAATAGGCCAAACCAGTCATTCTACGTGTCATAGGCTGGTTTACACTATTTGCACCAAAAATATTCCTCGTGAAGTAAAAGGTCTCAAGGTGGTGCATTTGGGTGTACATACCTTAGAAGTTAGAATATGCACAAATATAGGGTTCCTTGAGCCTATTGTTATATCCTAGAATAAATTTCAAAATCTATCAAATATCTAAAGTGAAGAGTCTACTAATGTTTGTTTTTTGTGACAAATATAAGGTTCATATGTTGGTACACTGAAAATCAATAAGGAACCTAAAACCCACACAATGCAGTGAATATTTTGAGGGCAACAAGGGTATTTGTTTAGAAAATCGACACAACCCATACAAGACTTATACACTTGGGTTAAAAAATGAAAATCCTCAGAAGGTAACATTCTTGGGGAGGGCACTTGGTTCTACTACTACAAACCACGTGCAAACAAGTGGTTTCTAATAAACTATAATTTCAACCTAAAATTTTGAGCATTGTTTGGTAATGACTATAAGTTTCTATTGCCAAAATTTCCAACTCAAATGAAATATGGAATGATTTCTAGAAGAGGTTGAAAATGAACCTAAAATGACATATTTTTCAACTCAAATATTTATAGAGAACACATTTAGATGACCATTGCATCAATATTCAACTCAAAATGAGCTTTCAATAGAGAGTTATCTTTAGGAATTTTTTGTTCATTTTTTAGACAATTTTTTAGGATATAATATAGGGGTGTGAAAGTTATTTTTTAGTTCTGCAATGTATCTATTAACTTCAAAAATCTGTAACTAATTATCATTAGCACATAAAAATATCAATAATTCAAAACATAAACTTTCAAATTAGAAAAATATATTCATATTTTTTTTGTTTTCATTTATTTAAATTTTAGGATATAATATAGGGGGTACAAAGTTTTGGTCGCACGTAGTTTGGATTAGATACACTAAACATTTCTTGACAGAGTTCACAAACACCATGGGTCCAACGTACTATTGTACATACTGTACTAAATCAAGGAATCAAACTTTGATGTGTCCAAGGAAGGATCATGGTGTCCAAGATGCTCAAATTCACTCGCATCATTCTTTGACGTAGATCCTCACATCTCAAGTTCCAGAATGACAGAGTTAATACTTGCTCTGTAATCCTTTAGGGGTTTATTTGTGAAGTAGCTGGATCGTGCTGTGCACAATTGCAAGTGTGTGTTTGCAGTGATTGGGTTGATGGTGAAGGAAACGCAAATTTCAGGGGCTGACGAACATGCTGTCGCACGACGTGCTTTTCAACCGAACATGGCCTGGAGCTTAGTACACTGCGTTGGCGATGTCCTGTGGATTCTTCGCTTACGATCAATGGGACGTGATACGGAAGCATCTCTACCGCCAAGGCGCCTTACCGGCTTGTTCATCATGCAGTCGCGCTCTTCAGCAAAACTTGTGCATCAACTACGTGATTCTCACTCTCATATGCGAGGTACAAGCGATGATGCCGGAAATCAATAGGGGTGTTTGCAATTTGGAGTACAGTTAAGAGAGGGGGGCGAATTCTGCGCATTTAGAGACCAATTACTTTGCAGAATCAACAGCCCTGAAGACTTGCCGATTATGCAGTAGACGCTGTCGATTCTGTACTTCCCCCTGCTCTTAACGCGAGAGAGCGGGCAATGGTCTGCAGATTCTGCAGACCAGCTTGCCTCTGCAGACCCCTGCCCGTTTTCTAGTACGTAGAACTCGTCTTAGTAGTGCATTGGTGCTGGGCACGACTTTCTTTTTCATTGGCTTCTTTGGGAACATTTGTTTCCACTGGTTTATCTATTTCTAAGAAGGTAAATACTTAATATTCTAATAATCGAAACCAATGAAATTTCAACATACATGTATAATTTTTATATAGTACCATATGCAATACAACATATAGTACATCATACAACACAATTTCTAGCACTATGTACAATACAATATACACTTCTTGTATAGATGAAGCATATGTTGTGGAATTGCATTCAAGAGACCTACATATTATACTTCATGGGAGCCTCACCATGGACAATGCTTGTGGAATGATGTCCTAAACAAAGAATGAAGAAAGCAACAACAGTAGGGACATTGAAGCAACCTTTTGATACCTGAACATTGCTTTTCACCTCCAAGTTATATTCTCACTACAAGCGTTGCTCACAAATTTCATTGTTGGGAATTTTGACACCCTTATGAGGGCTTGAAAAATTGTTTTTTTATAATGAGACTCTTGGCATGAAATCATTACTTTACACTATAAGAGAAAAGGGTGTTTTAAGTGTAGTCCTAATAGTATAGTCTTTTAAGTAATGATCTTTAAGTAAAGTTTTTAGTAAAATTTTACTAAAAAGACGGTCTTTTCAGTAAAATTCTATTAAAAACCTTACTTAAATCACTTAAAAGACTATACTATTAGGACTATACTTAATACAATCTTTTCTCTTGTAGTATTCTTTTAATAACATGTGTGTTAGATTTCAAGGTCAAAAGGTCTACGTAAATGGAAAGGTTCTAAATCTACCAATATGCGTAGTTATGAGAAACAATTTCACTTTTGCAAAATTAGAACTTGTCTTTACACCTAAAGATTGACAATCTGCTAAGGATTTTATGGAAGTGATCTACGGTGGCCGGTTGTTTCATTTTATGGGTAAAATTTCATATAGATTGTTTATAGAAGATGGTGCACCTATCCATTGCAAAAAATTATGTAAAAAAATGGAGAATATGGACAAGCTACTTTAGTATACCTTTGCAATAGTCTTTTAATGCATGTTAGCTCAAAGGCTAGACTCCTTCTTTGTGACATTAGATATGAGATTTTAATAGTAAGGAAGGTTTTATTAATTTGTTCATTTTTTAGTGATCCCTCTATTGCGAGTCTATGATTGACTTGTTTACTTTGTAATTCAACATGGCAAGTTATTGTTTATCAGTCAAGATCCTTTTAATTTTTCAAAGTGATGTGCAAACAATATGCTTTAGGCAACATGGAATTGGTAGCTTGTGAACATCTGTTTCATTAGAGGAAATTTCAGCCCCTTGGAGGGCTGTTCAAAGATGACATGCCATGCTATTTCATGCATGGCCTGTCAACTACAAAAAAGTGATCTTCGTGAGCAGTCAAATTTTGCAGAATTTTAAAAAAATAAAAAAAATTTAATATTTTCTTAAGACTAAATTTTTTTTTTAATTTTTTTAATAAATTTTTGTTTGTAATTCTGGGTTCCTGCGCCATTGCTCCTATAGTTTTAGCTAGGCAAAAATAGGGGAAAAAAAAGTTTTTGAGCAAAAGAAAAATAAATCTTATAGTACCTTGGAGGCTGTGAAGTAGCCCTCCAAGGGGCTAAAATTTTTTCTAATGTTTGGAAATAATCTAAAGGTAGCCAAAAGTCATGCTAAATGTTGATGAGCTAAATCTTTAATAGATCATGACATTTATCTATCAGATTGCTCATCAATAGGTATTTTTGAGTTGTACCCAATGTGTTTTTTTGTAAAGGAAATTTTTGGAGTGAAGTATTATGAAAATATATACTAGTGGTCATATTTCAATCAACAACATTAAAAGAATTATGATTTTTTCCCATATAATCTCTAGAAAAAAATCTCCATTTCCTTCAAAAGAACCTTGTAAGTTTTTTTTCTTTTCTTAATTATTGATATTTATAAATAAGCTTGAAACTTAATGTGCTCATGCTTTGGTCGTTGTATCACAACACATATCAAATTTCATTGAAAATTCCTATTTCCTCAGGATGGTAGTCATGATGATTTTGAAATGCTTGAAAACTTTGGAGAGCCTTTGAAAATTCTTATTTTGTACTTAATATACATGTGATGTTTTTGCATCTATCATGTATGATAATAAAAAATGGTTGAAAGTATGTCTTTGATGATTAACTACACTTACAAAAACTAAAGTTGCACTTAAAAAGATATCTTTGAAAGCTTGTAAGGAAAATATTGACTTTCTATCAAATTCCTAAAAGTCTATTTTGAAAATATCCATCTTTTTAAGCAACTGATTTTCTTAACGTAATGGATAAAAATCACCCAATCTTTGTATATTTGATTTTTAAGATTTTTGTATACTATCTTTTATGAGACTTCTAACAAGCCATCACTTCCTTATCATGATTTGTATTTTACCATCATTTTGAAGTAATGAACTCATGGTGATTCAATCAATTGGGTTCTTTATCCATGGTTGCATGAACAATAATACATACTATCTCATTTTTTTGTGCTCCAAACCAAAGGGAAGGAGAGTTTGCATGGACAATAGTTACATACATGTGTTACTTTTATTCATTTCTTTTCATATAATCTTTAATACAATTTCCCATTTGATTTCAATTGATTGAAATAATAAAACCACTATTTAACAATCATAGAATGCTACAGTAGAACATCTCTTAGTGCATAGTGTAGGGACTATGCACTAAGAGAGATTTATGCAGTTGCAGAGGTTCTGTAATGAACTCTAGCTAACGTGGCCACTCACTATAGCTATGGGGCTTCCAACTACTGTTCACAAATAAATGCTTCAAAGTACGACCTCTCTTACTGCATGTTATGCACTAAGAGAGTATGCACTAAGAGAGGTTCTACTGTACTACTCCTATGTCTACACATCATAATCCTACTAGACAAAAGAAACAGAATCCTTAAGAATACTAATGGCACTAACATGCCACTATTCTTTTCTAACACTTGTTTCATTTTCATTTACCTACATAACTTTTGAACCATTGCACACCACCGCTGAAGATCTCTCCCTCTTCATCTAGAGATAATAAAGATCATAAGTCTAGAACCCACTCAATAAAAAATGAAGGTATTATGTCAAAAAATTTGTCTGCACAAAAAATTCCCAAAGTGCTCTCCCAAAATGCATTTCGCCTTCCTACCAGGGATTCTTACGGGTTAAAATATTCTTCTACTCAACGAATGCTCACTGATTTCCATCTTCTCCAAGTTCCGTGAATCGATCACTCACTGGGCGGGTTTGTTTCTGTGGCGACTTTCAGCCACTCTGTGACAGGTTTGAACCTGTGAAACTCTTTCCTTGCAGAATTGCGCCAGTGCTGTGAAGGCTGGAGGCAGTTTACTGTGAAATAAAAACACGCTGTCCGTGATGGACAAATTTTTCTCGTCATTCACATCCACAGTTCCTTCCTGAGAGTCAATATCTAAGTTAGTCGGATATAGTAGTCCCTGTCCTCACAAGCAAAGGTTTGTCAGTAACAAACTGACACCGAGTATATCTTGCTTCCAAATCCTTCGATCATTTCACAAGTTGGCGTTGCGCACACATCAAACTCATCGTGCAGTCTGGCAGGAGAGGCTGGAGAGCTGATCAATTTTGAGCTATGGGGATGCGCCCGGAGGAGATGGAGAGATGGGGCACAGCATCCATTTTCAAGGAATCAGCGAGACTGCTGCACAAGCACTACCGTCTGTTTCTGCCATTCTTCCTCGTCTTCTACCTCCTGAGATCGATGGCCCCAATGTTTGAAACCGTGTTCCTGTTACTATCCTCTACGCCACTTCCTGACGCCAGCGTTGTCGAGGGCACCGTCAACACTGCACAGGTACCGACAGTCCCCCTCTCTCTTCCCACTTCGAAATTAGTAGAGGATTCGGGAACTTGAAGAGTTCAGAAACTTTTCCGTGCTTCAATTCTTGAAGAGATCAGGAACTAGCTTTCCATGTTTCAGTTCTTGAACACTTCGGGAACTTTTCCATTTTTCATTCTTGAAGAGTTCGGGAACTGTTTTTCCATGCTTCAGTTTGAGAATTGGCCTCTCTTTTGTTACTGAAGCTCTTATACTCCTGATTCTCCAGACTATCAACCCACCAGGCGACCAGTCATTCACAATCTTCTCACGGATACTCGGACTCCTCTTGATTTACGTAGAGGGAACTCTCGGCACAGGCGCGGTCTCCTACATCACAGCCTACCTCTACACCGCCACCGCCACCGACGGCGACCGCTCCATCGTCCCCAAAGTCTTAAAATTCCTACCCCGCGCCTTTCTCCGCATCTTCATAACCGACCTCTGGACAGTCCTGGCCGTCCTCTTCCTTTACTTCTTCTTTGCATTCATCGCCGTCATGCTCGCCGTCATCCTCGCCATCATCCTCACCTCCGCTGGCTGGTCGAACCCAAGGTCCCCACCGCACTATTCTTTGCGCTTGCTATTTTTGCGCTTTTTCTCTTCCTCGCTGGCATCATTTTCCTCACCATCGTCTTCGCATTGGCGCAAGTCATAGCCGTACTGGAGCCTGGAAACTATGGAAGAAAAGCGCTGAAACGGAGCAAAAAGTTGGCGAGAATCGGAAGAGCGGGGACGATTGTCGCTGTCACGTTCATCTGGATCTTACAATCAGCGGTGTTGTCAGTCCTGACGCTCGGGATTACGACCGGGGAGATGCCCGTGTGGGTGAAGGCTGTTCTCGGAGTAGTCATCGGGTGGTTGGATTCGGTGTTTCGAGTGTACTTTGGAGTGGTGTCGGTGGTCATGTATTTCGTATATAAAGCGAGGTTTGATGCTGCTAAGAGCGCGGGGATCCCGGTGTTCAAGCGGATTGATTCGGCGGAGCATTCGTATGACCCGATTATGGAGGGGAAGGGTTCGGTTACCTATGTAAGTTGAAAAAGTTACCCTGAAACTGTTTGCTGTGATTGCTTACTGATGTATGACGATCTGGAGGTGCTTCAAAAGTTGAGTATGAGGACTGAATTCTGTGCGTTGTTGGTTTTTGTGTGGTTGGTTGAATTGAGTGATGGAATGCGCATTGACAATGTTCTATTGTTGCTGGGCTTAGATCGGCGAACCTTGATCAATCTTCAACCACAGGGAAGGTAGGAAGCTTTACCTGATGCACCATCAGGCAAAGTGCATTATCTTTCCCACATTCTACTGTTCATGAAAGGGGAAAGTATGAATTCATTAGTTGACCACGTGGTAAAGTGTGAGTCCAACAAACACTTAACACATGAAGAAGTAAATTTTGGTATCTTCCCACATGGTATAACACTTCCCCCCAAAAATGTGATTTTACCATGTGGTTCTTTGATGTAGACATTATCCCATAAGCATTGTCGTTGGTGAGACTCTCATGAACTATAAAAACACAGTCTTTCTACAGTTTCTCCATGGTTTGTACTTAGTATCTTCAAGAAGTACATACTATATTGTACGATGTATTATACAATATATAATAAATTATACTTTATAATTAAATAAAAGATAAAAATACACAATAATAGAAATGTAAATTAATGTTCAAAAAAATTAGACCAAAATTTTCTCTCTTTTTATGATGTATTTATTCCCTTCCATACTCCATTACCACAAGGTAATTCATTACCAAATTCCCATGTAGTAATTGATTACCATGAGATAATGGTCAAATTTTTACCTTCAGAGATTATGCTATTATTCAGGTAAAGTTCAGGTAAACGCTTCAGTGATTCCCATGAAGGATTGGACTCTACCTTCCCTGTGAACATCTTGCAGAAGCTTCGATCTTCATTCTCCTATTGCGTAAATCTATGAAGCTGGAGTGGTGTAAGGTAGTCTTCTAGCTACTGCGAGTACTGAGCTAGTGTGATTCAGTTTCCTAAGTTATTACTGGTTACGAGTTACTTGTCTAGCTTGTCATGGACTTTCTCTGTTACAGTAGTCATTACGGGAGTCATTAAGGGTTTGTACAGACTACAAGAACTGCCTCAAATTGTCTACTTATTCACAATGGTCCTATGCTCAACTTTACACTTCGATAATCAGTAGCTGATAGAAGTTCAGGTCAATTATGAATAATGTTTTGAACAAAATCTCAACGCTTGTCCAAGCCTTGTACTGGCTGTACAAGGCCAGTAGTTTCCTTTTGTTTTTGCTTGAATTTGAGAACATCTATTGCCTTTACCTGGAAACATTCTCGAGCTATCACTGCGATCATCATCCACGCAATTACCCATTGAGGGACGAGGGATGAATATGAGCATTGATTTCGTCATTCCAACGTGTATTGCAATGCTGAAAATCCTTCGTCCCCATTCAGGGGTTGGGAGAGACTCTAAACGAAAGTCAGCCTTTGCCACTGGAGTATCTCCCGGGCTATCCTCAGACGTGTTTCTGGAGAAGAGCTGTATTTAGATGTGTGATGCCGACAATGTCTTCAGTCGGGACAAGTTGTAAAAATCCTATGAGAAATTGGTCACTCGTACACGATTCTAGGAAAAGCCTTGGAAAATCTACAGTCTTGACATGTGAAAATAATCAGAATAATAATTCCTAGATCTAGAAAAATTCATTGGACTCTATTGTTGGGGGATACTGGACACGTGAGGGTCAAAGATGTGTTGATATTGAATTTCCATGTCAGATTCTCACGTGTCCATGTCACCTCACACCACTCAGAAGATGACATGTGGCACTATTAACAGAAATGACTTAATTTATGCCAAATCTAACCATACATAAGGTTTGTTGAACGGTGCAAAATGCAACTCATTGTCATGTAGAAGGAAGCCTGGAAGGTGCAAAATGTAATTCATTGTCACCGTTAAGAGGTCCTTCCCAGACATCTTGGAAAGCTGATAACACCTTATCAGCATGGGGAGGACCATTGCCTCGTTATATACAATGTTATGTTTGCATCAATTTTCTTTCCATTGAATCTTCTTCTATTCTTAGGTTCACAAATAAGCGTCATTTGAATCCTTTTTCTTTATTACAACAACAAACCCAAACACTCTAAAGCATTAAATAATTCTCTTTTTTACCCAGAACAAATATTAGCTCTTGCCTGTAGGGGATGAGGCTTTGCCTTGATAGAAACTAAGTTTCCATCTGAGGAAGTTTGCATAGGACCTTAATCAACTGATAATGCTCACTGTTGGCCTTGTGCAAATTTTCAACAGGGTGGGTCTGGCAATGAGAGAAATCTGAGAGAAATCTCTACTATTACCAATTGGTAATAATTTAGTGAGTGCGGATCCATGTAACGGCAGGAGAGATTTGCTATTGTGGCATGTTTTGATTGGTTAAGCAATCAAAGAAGTCAAATGGCTCAACTCTCCTACCAATTGAGATTATGTCTGGTAATTGCAAAGTAGGCCAAGTCATAAAAAATAATCGCAAGTCAAGACCAAGACTGTCGTCCGCTCCTCGGTAGGTGCTAACGACCAACAATTATTTTTGATAATGTGGCCTACTTTGCAATTACCTAGTCCTTTTTGGAACTAGGCGATATTGTTCTTATCAGATCCAATATATTCCTTTTGTAGTTATTACAATCCTAATTAATGAAAATAAATTGATAAAATAAAAAACTCAACTAACTTAATATTTTTTGGAGAAATAAAAGTAATTATGAAGATTCAAGTAATCATTTTCTTTTCTTACAGTCACCCAAAACACCAGCCTTAGCAATGACCTTCAAGCAAAATTACCTAGGGTTGTCACCTTGGGCGTTCCAGGGTCACTGCACGTCCCGAACGGACGGGCGAACCGGATCGGACGGACGGATGGACGGACAAACGGTCCGAACGGGTTTGTACAGAAATCAAAACCATGGAGCTTTGAATTTTGTCAAGTAAAAAAAAGTTACCATTGACTAGACGGGGACTTAAAGGGTGGGGACTTAAAGGGCGGGACGGGGACTTAAGGGACTAGGCGGGGACTTAAGGTGTGTCCAAGGTAACTCCACTTTGACTTTTTTTTAACTTCACATAAAGTCAACTATATGTTGACTACATCGGACGAGCGGAATCTCAACCAAACGGGCAAACCGGACGGGCGGGCTGGCAGACAGCTTGTCCGGTATGACAATCCTTTAATCACCTCTTGTAAGTTAAATTATTAACCATTGTATAATTCGTTGATAAATTTTTTAATTAATTTTCACAAATAAATAAATAGATTTTCTATAGACATTGATTTTTTTAGAAATTTTTTGGAAATTTTAAATTATTATGATTATTTTAAGTGCATTATATAAATATAAATAGATTAATTAGAATATATATATATATATATATATTAGAATAATTTGGGATTATAATACAAATACAAACTTTGCCTTAGATTCCAATACAAATTTTTGGAGAGGGTGTAATTAAAAATGCAAAAATTGGTGTAATTAAGAATACAAAAATAATTTTAAAAATTAGAAATAAAAACCTCCCTCATATTTGTACACATTTTCAAACAAAAAGAGTAGAAAACCAAAATTGACCAAATTGGATCCTACAAAATTTTAAATAATTTACATATGCATCAATTTTTGAAATTTAACAATTGATATTATTAGCATATTATTTGGATTCATTCTAATTATTTTTGTAGCCTTGTATTTTTAAAATTGCTAAAATAAAAATTTGAATTTCTTTTTATCTATACCTAATTTGTTTGTGCATAGTAAAGACTAGAAATGTCCAAATTTTTTTATTTTACCATCCCACTATTCCTTTCATTGTACAAGAAACTATTTTGCTCCCTTTTTCTATTAGATTACATTTCTTAAATAAAATTTTAAATACTTCTCACATTGAAATTTTGATAATTAGAAAATGCAACAATGAAGTATGTCAACTTCTTACCCTACAAGTCCCTAGTTTATAAAATTTTGTTGTAAACACATGTATTTCTAGTAAAATTTTACTAAAAATCTCCTATTACTTAATTATTATTATTATTACTCCCTCTGTTCCAAAATGATCTTCCTGTTGGCCTTCAAAATTTGTACCAAAATTGAGATTTATTTCACCCTATCAAGAATTTGCCATTGAAAATTTGAAGATGACACATTGTGTCTTCTTAGTCCTTGAGGGGTTAAGGGATAACTATAGTAATGTATTGGCACCCAACCAATGACTTACTTTAAATGAGGGTTTCATTTGGCAAAGATGTGTCAAAATTGAATTCCCACATTAGATTTTTAGAGAGGTCTACATCACTTCACATCAATCACAAGATGACATGTGGTACTTTTTTACAAAAATGACTTAATTTTTGCTGGATTTGCCCTTGGTTCATGTAAGGTTTACTTACAAAAACATTGTAAAAACAATCCAAGATTTTGTGTAAAACCCCAACTTCAAGTGGCATAATATTATTGACCAATGCTTGACAATTCCTTTTTGCTACCCAAAATGAAGGAAGGTTCCAATAGAACAAAATTTTGATTCCTTATAAAGGCAATGCAAGAGGCTCATGATTTGAATGTAAGAGCACCCGGCCTATGGACTTCTAGATTTGAGGCACTTGATAAGATGTTTAGTGGCCCTCCAAATTGATAGACGTTTGAGGCATGCATTAAAATCCTTGCAGTGCTCATGATACCTCATCCTACAAAAAGAAGACAAACAAAGGTTGGAAGACCAATTCTATACTTGAAGAGAATCAATAAGTGCAATCATGACAATATTTTTGCTATATCTCTTTGGATGGCTTGCCAAATAGAGCCTACATAGCGCGGCAGTCATCAAAATTCAGTGGGTTCATGTAATGGTGTGCCTATTAGACCTTCAAACTAGTGCTTCAAGCAACCTTTTGAAGGACCATAGGAGATGTTCTAACTGAACCCGAAGTATCCCAAAAAAAGATAAGTATCTAATAAATACTTGATAAGTAGATGTGAATGGGGAAAATGAGGTAAGGTAAATCAATCCATCACATGCAAAAGATGCATGACAGATACGTAGGGAATGACCCTTTAAAATATGAATCTATGCTAGACTTTTTTCAATAAATGAGATTTGGATACATTAGGTTGATTTATTGACCACAATCAATGTCTTAGATGATGGTAATGGGGTGATTAGTGATTGCAATAGGAACTTCCACCTTTTCAGTGAACTTTATCATATAAATTGAATTTTGTAGGCCTGCATATTGTGGCCATGATAGGAAATATTGTGAGTACATTAGAGAAAATTTCAAGCCATGGGAGGGCCAAATTCTTGCATGAAAATGTATAATTGCAAAAAAATATCAGTCCAAATTGGCTCATAAAGAATCTTGCCATTGAGCAATCAATTTCTATGCCCTGTTGGATTCTTGATTAAAAAAATTATTACTATTTTGTTCATTATTATTATTATTATTATTTATTTTATTTTATTTTTTAATTCCCTGTATTTACACATTCACCCAAAGTCAAATGGCCCTCTACAAGGCCTACGTTTTTTGTAATGACTTTAAGGGGAGTAAGATGACTATTATAGATATACTATTTGTTGACTAGAGACTCTTTTGGACCAATTGGGCATCACACTCAAAACTTCAAAACAAATCCATACCTTGTCAAAAAAAAAAAGGTTCACTTGGTCTCCCCATTTCTTACATTTGTCTTTTTGATGGAAAAAATTTAAAATTTTCAACAATGCAAAAAGGCCAAACCAGTCATTTTGCCTGTCCTATGCTGGTTTACTATTCCACTTGAAATAAACAGTCTCAAGGTGGTGCATTTGGTGCATTTAGAATATGCACAGGTGCAGGGTTGCTCTGAGCCTGTCGCCATATTCTAGAATAAATTTCAAAGTCTACGAAATACCCAAAGTGGTACGTTGGTACACCTGAAATCAGTAATGAACCTAAAACCAACACAATGCAGTGCATATGGTTCTGAGGGCAACTAGGGTATTTGTTTAGGAAATCAACACAATCCATACAAAACTTAAACACCTGGGTGAAAAAATGGAAATCCACAAAAGGTAACATTTCTTGACAGAGGCCACAAACACTATGGTTCCAGCTATTGTACTCAATCAAGGAAGCTTTGATATGTTCAAGGAAGGGTCACGGTGTCCAAGATGCTCGAATTCACCGGCATCTTTCATCCTCACATCTCGAGTTCCAGAATGACAGAGTTAGTAGTTGACCAACTATGGCAGTCAAGTGTAGTCACTACAACCACAAAGCAGCTTCAATTAAAAGAGTGAAATACCATCACTGCTCTAGAATCTTATGAAAATTTGATGTCCACCCTAGGAAGAGTATCTCAACTGTGTGTCTAAAAAGTCAATAAAATGACCCTGGTGTTGCAAACCAGTTATCATGGATGATGCATCCATGTAACCAGAAAGTCTGAGAAATACAACACACCTAACCTCTTCATCATCAGAATAAGACTACTCAGAAGCTGCGCCGCAAGTTGCAATCTGAAACTTCTACTGTTGAAGTAGCACCAGACTCTTCAAAGACGATATCGTTGACTAACTGCATCGTCCTTCATATACGGACAATTTCATACCTTTTAATTGTTGACCTGCCTAAGTGATTTATGCAAATCCAAGAACCAAATATACCAAGTCTCCCTTTCTGAAGTCACATTCATATTAAGTCGAGTTGGTGCCGGACACTGCTAAATTGATGAGAGCTTTCCGAAGATGTGGAAGACCGCCACCCGTTTGTGAGCTCACCATCACCTGATTCCACACGCAAAACCCATGCCAAAAATCTAAGGATGCGTTCAAGATTGGTCACGAATTTCACCACCTTTTCTATACTGGGAGGTTTTAATATCACATAACTGCACTCAGTTCAACAAGTTGTACGAGAAGATTGCATGACCATACCACAGGTAAAACGAAGTTCCTGTGACGCTTAAGAGCCTGCACATTCCAACAATTACTGTTTTGATCAGTACAAACAAGGTTTTCCGTAAAAATCCTTTCAAGCCTTCAAAGACCACAAAGAAAATGGCACTTACAAACCCATTGATCCTGATTCCTAAAGATAAACCACCAGTACATGAGCATGAGCAGGGAACTGTAAATTAAGGACTACCTATCGCTAGCTGATATAAGTGTCTGGACATTGCAAGTAACACTACTTCGGTTACAGGCGTCCTACTGGTATGGAAGGCGACTGGTCCGTCTGAAGTATACATGATCTTAGTGGTTATGAAAACCACTCTGATATTTGAAATGAGATCTGTATCATGCCTACAATAGGCTCACCACAGCAATCTCTCAAACTTCTGAAAGAATCAATTGTAAAGCCAAAGAGAAGCAAGTGTTACTACAATTTTACAGAAAAGTTTTTGTCTACATTGGTCACCTCTTGTATCTGTGTGGCCCGGCGAGCAAGATCCGATGGCGAGAGGATATCTGATTTGGTAAGTACGACTTGATAATTTGTATGGGCACTGTCAGGCAACAGCACATGTCAACATAACAAGAATAGAACAGAAATGATCCATTGCAAATGAAAAGTACCATACGGTCAGAAACATTACTTCTCCATAAGATGAATAAGTTCTTCGTCTCGTGGCTTCAAGCCCCATTTGGAGTCCACCAACAAGCACACCCGCTTCAGATTATTCCTTGTTGTAACATACTCCTTGACCTAGTTATTAAAAAATCCATTCTGTCAATCAGGAAGTGCAATCGTCACAGAAATCTCATTAACCTGAAAAACATAAATTGGACATTACTAAGCGAGCGTACTAACAAGCAAGTAAGATTTTTTTAAGCACTTACAAGATCATCCCAGGCCTCCTTTGCCTCTTCCTTTGCATAAGCAAAACCATATCCTGGGAGATCAACTAGACACAGCCGAGATCCCAATGTGAAGAAATTAACCGACTGTCAAGACCAAAAATCCAGGTTAGTTTCAGAATGAGCCATAAGTTCACGTGCAGCTTAACATCGAGTTCACAAACTTAAATTTCAAAGACCACCATATGTACCTGAGTCATCCCAGGCTTATCAGAGGTTCGAACAACACCCCATTGTCTTGTAAGCGCATTTATTAACGAGGACTTCCCTACATTTGACCTGCCTGCAAAGACAAGATATATAAGGAACAATCATACTACTATTTTACTTGATGCGACCTTCAACAACAGAGTTTGACATCAAGAACAAGCTCAAAAGCAAAACCTGTACATCAAGTGATGCAGAAGGAAAGAATCCATAAACCTTACCTGCAAACGCAATTTCAGGTAGACCTAATGAAGGAAGTGAACGTGAAACTTTGGCAGCAGCAACGAATGTGAGCTTGTGCTTGAATACCTGCAACAATAAGTAGATATGAAGTGACAATACAGCACAAAAAACGCCAAGTTCATCCTTAGAAAGTGTAAGAAAAAGAGAGAAACGTAACAAAACTGTATGAAAACTTCTGTGCTACATAACATTCTTTCCAATACTATTGAAGTCCCTATTGGTATATGGATTGAAAGTAACAAATGTCAAGCTATCTTAAAAGACTCCTTCCAGATACCTTCCCGTTCAAGGGTTCATCAAGGTAAAGCTGGAAATCTAGGCATACAGGACCACTACATTATTTTGCGCAACAGACATTTCAAGTCCGGTAAAGAATATTGCGAGCTAATTCGTAATCCGGACGACATCTACAGTCGTGTTGCAAGCAAGCTGTAAACACTCACAAAGAACATAAAGAGGGAGGCGATAAGCCTACAGTCTCCTGGATGGGAAGCCGCCCCTCCTTGCTACCATGAGGTACGTCATCCAACGGTGCCTTCAGTTTTTGATGATACCCTCCTTTCCTCCATTCCCACAATCGTCTTCGTCCAAGCAACTGGCCAGAACAAAGCCCAACAACTACATCGATCAATCTCTAAGCGCAAGTTTCTCGTTAGATACAAATATACTGTATATTGACAACCCACCAAAGCTTAAACCCAAAACGACCAAGGTTTCATGGCTTGAAAATGTCAAATTCGGTTTACCATGTAGTGAAAAATATATTTCAAATGGGACCAAATTCTATGTTAACGGAATCAGTGAAGAGCATTGCATGTGTTGGTAAGAAAAATTAAAAGTTGACAGAGAGAGTCCATAAGACCTACTCAAAACTACTAAAATACATGAGGACCATTTTGAGCTTCTTGGCCCTTTTTGAGGGGTAAAAAAATGACCACTTTCAAAGAATATGCAATTCGCAATCTTTGAATGTCAGGTTCAGGATCCTACTGATACACTGAAAACACTCTTGATCCATGGTTCATAAACTGCATAAAAATTGGGAAATGGTGGGCATACATGGGTATCGATGTGGCGCAATATCTCAGGCAATGGCTGGATGGCTCTAAATTGAGCATTCTGTGAAGAACTCGCATCGTCTAAGACTCCGTCGTCACTTGTTGCAGCTGTCTTCGATTGTGCTGCTTGGCGATTCAAGTAGATATAGTCATCGTCTAATCTTAAAAGGATAGCAGAATTGCTCCACTACGTAAGGTAGAAAATACTAAAAAACGTTCGGAACCTGATCCCTGACTCTTATGGACTGTCCCCTATTATAAACAGCAACTCATCTATTCATACATTTGGTTGGACTTCAATTAACAAGTTGGATGTAAGCATGACTTGGGTAAATGTGTATGACCACGGATCTTTGAATGGAAATCGGCTTGTCTACTGTCCCTTCAATAACAGCCTACAACCTCCCACTTTGAGTCGATTGCATAAGCAATCCATATAGTGATAAAAATACGATCTCAAGAAAGTTTATCCCGTGAACCAAAAATGATCCCTGTAAAGCTCTATAGAGGTTAAAATACTTGAAGTGACGGAAAGAGTATCCTCTACCTTTAACAAAAGCAAGGCTGATCAATACCTGGGGGTGAATCAATAGGAGAATCATCCACAATGCGTTTGTTGGTCTGATCCGATGGATGCCAGCGCATCACTCGCCTTTTACGCTTCGCAGGAACATCTATTGAAACCAAGCAAACCGTGGAAACAGAGCTCATCAGTCACGTTGCTATTGAGCAAAGTACCGGACCAGGAGGCTCAGTATCTTCGATCAAACTACTCTCTCAAATACAAGATCCAGAAGTCTAGTCGATTCTTGAACCCTAAACCCTGAACCCTAAGAAAATTGAGAATCCTGAATCCTGAAACCCTAAACCCTAAACCCTAAAACCCTCAGCACATGCCAAATAGAAAATTTCCAAACTCGAGGTACAAGGGAACCTGCTTCTGCTTCAGTATCTTCAAACCCACGCCGTCGCAATTGAAAAGCCTGAAAGCTCCTTGGCTTTATCACATTACTCCGGTCCACTATCTTCCCCGAATTCATAAAGCTTCGAGGTTTCCATGATTTTCTAGAACCCGCCGTATCCGACTTCAAATGCGATGCCGAACCTTCCCGTTTCTGAAGATTTCTGAATGTTACTCCTGGCATCGCCCTGTCTCTAATCGGACGCCCGCTTGGTCGAGGACCATCTCTCTTAACAGGCTGCTTCGCTAACCTTCTCAGTTGAGTGCTACGAGTAGCAAAAGACCGCGAACCAAAAGTTCCGATAAACCCTACAAAACCCTCCTGCTTTGATTCACCCCCAACTGTCCAACGCAAACCCTCAATACCTGCACCAGGAACACCAGGAAGCTCCATACGACATGATCCAGTTGAAGGAAATGCGAATAACAGACCCTTGTGCGCTCGTCCAAAGCTTTCGTTCTCCAATATGCCGTTACATTGCTCATGCACTAAGAAAGAATCCTGAAGCACCGACGTAGTCCGCAGCCTCCTAGCGAACGAGGTCAAAGTTGCTCTGGCCATTGTCATCAACACACACGCCACCGCGAACGAAAAAATTCTGCGAAATGTGACTGCTGTAGTCCCATTCCTGCAGGAGCAAACTTCGAATTATGATCCTCAATGTTGCAAACATTTCTGGCCGAGATTCTCAATGTGCACTAAAACATTACACATTCAGAGCTCTATTGTTTACCGATCCTGTTTCTTTTGCAGTTTCCCTCGCCATGACTTCGAAATTGCAACAATGCATCCGAGCCCTAATTGCACCAATCTCGGATTTATCCCTAATTTCACTTTGAAATTGCAACAATGCATCAAAACCCTAAATACTTAATTGCCTCAAGTGAAGACGACGGCGACGGCGACGGCGACAGGATGTGGGTGTCGTCAGCTCCCGTCGTCGTGGGAAAAGTGCCGACGGTGGTGTTTGGAGTGTGGCGTATGTGTGCATGGAGTTGCAGAAAGGTGGCGCCACGCGTATCTCTTGCTTCTTACACTCGTGCTTTGACAATCTCCTCTCGATCCTTATCTGCGCCAATTCTCTCGATTTTACGCAATCTGACCCTCGCTGCTTCCAAATTTGAGGCTGCGGGGGTCGAATATAGTCGATTTGATCGCAATTGTGGAAAAATTCAAGGTATGTCTCTCTAGTAGGGTAAAATGTGTTGGAATTTTAGCTGTTTTCTTTAACTCAGATTTTGAATTGGGGACACTGGTATTTTCGGGGATTTCAAGGCTGCGAAATCGGCGATCCGGGGATTGGTGTCAGATCTCTTGTTGGTGCTCTGACGGATTTCAACTGACTTAAGCTTAGTATGCAACAAATCCGTTGATCGAAAACGAGCTTTTACCCTCTAACGTCTTTTCGATTTTGTACGTTTCGTTGCAAATGCAGAGTATGTTGAGAATGGCATTTGTTTGAATCTCTCTGGAGCTGAGACTACTGATGCAGTGGTTTTATCGCAAACGTTGAATCAACGCCATTTTGGATCGCTGTCAAGCTTGACCAAAGATTTAGTTGATTATCCAGTAGTCTTCTGCTTCTTCAATCACAGTCATAGTGTTTCTCTGTGAGCGCATGAGTTGTATCGTCTTAGAATCTGGGCTTTTCTGTCTTCTTGTGAATTTTTCTGTCCCAACACCACGCATTCTTGAGTGTACCAGAGTGATATAGAAACCTTTACACAGAGCCTCAAATTCTGTATACGTCATATTTACGATCTAGAATCTGAATATTTTTTCCGTGGGGTGCAGGGACGGCTTCGGTTTGGAGACATCTTCTGGGCGTTAGGCCGTTCGTTCACTTACTGAAGTTGTGAAGGCAAGGAACGTTTATTGACTTAAGGGTTGAGAGATTTTCACATCTGGGCTTCATTAAAGAAAGAGCGATGGATGTGGTAGTGGGCGTTGTGCTGCCTGCTTTCAACTCACCACCTGCACATAGTGCCCAGCGTCTTGTATCTGGGAAGGCCCCTTCTTCATTGGGGCATTGTGGTGGTGCCGATGTTGCTGGCAGACACGGGTATACCTTCTCAACCGCTTGGATGATCGTCTACATGAGAAGCTCCTTTTCTAGAGATTTGGAAATCCGACTTGTGTTTGTGGTTATGCTTTTGATCCTGATTTTCACAGGGGTTTACTTTCATGCAGGTTTCGGAGGGGAGGCTTGTTTGTAAGATGTGCAACGGGCAATCAAAGCCGAAGCAGTACTATGAATGGTATTCGAAAGCCTTTTATGATTTCTATCAAATGTTTATTGGTATTTTGTTAATTTGATGTAATCTGCGATATCGTTTTTGAATGTCTATTTATTGCACTATGCATGTATCTGATCATAAAGCTATGACTCAGTTCTTGAACAAAAGTCAAATATCTGACGCAGGTTCTGCAATGCGGGATTATTATGACGTGCTTGGTGTGTCTGTGAACGCCTCACCTGAGGCTATTCGGAAAGCCTACAGAACGCTACAAAAGATACATCATCCAGATGTTGCTGGCTCTGAGGTATGTTATACAATGTAGGATTGATAATATTCCTGCGTATGTTTTGAGTAAGAGTGAACAACATCGAATTTCAATTTGGTTTCTGTTGACTGACAATTTAAGATCTTTACTACCTTCTCTGGAGAAGTTTTTTTTTCCATTGTTCACTTACTGAAGCCTTACCGCGACTCAGTTAACATGTCTAACTGTATCACCTTTGACGGTATTTTTATTTTTATATTTATTTGTGCTTTTGCTTTGCAAAAAGGGACACGCAATGACGTTATTATTGAACGAAGCATATGCAACCCTGATGGATGACAGTCTTCGAGGGACTTACAACGAAGCCCACTCTCACAAAGCTGCTATGCGAGCAGCTGGGCATACCACATTTTCGGGTTCCCCGTTTAGCCAGTGGGCGGGGCCGGACCGACCTCAAGGAATCTTCGTAGACGAAAATGTCTGCATTGGTGAGTCAATTCTATATATGTGTTTGTCAATTGGTATTGATTTATGCAACCTTGTGCATTGATTAAATCAAAATGTTTTATCCATCTGCGACACTAAGGGGTTTCAAAGTTGGATATTGCAACAGTCAATCTGAGTTTTCTGAATAACTAAAGAAAGTCAAGGACATGTGCCATGCTTGCAAAATTCAATGGTTCACAGAAACTTAGTTCAGAATCATCGAGACCTTTGGAATCTTCTTTTTCGTCTGTTGGTGTCATGCGGCAGTGAAATGGCTGCATTGCTTGTTGTGCTTGGTTGTGATTAGGGTAGTCGTAAGAGTGTCAAGGATGCTTCTCAGTTTTTTCTTACCACTGGGCCTCTTGTAATCACTAAGTTTTCAATCAGCGACTCCCACATATAGTCTTGACACCACTGTCAATGAGGTTCTTGTCCGGTACTTATGATTTTTTATATCTTTGGCAGGGTGCCAAGAATGTACCCATGCCGCCTGGAGAACATTCGCCATGGATGCTGTTGAGGGTACCGCTCGTGTGACCAAACAATGGGGGGATACTGAACCCATGATCAAGGTTCATAATCTTGTTTTTGTGCTTCTGATTGCGTATGCTGTCAAGGCAGTTTCATGGACTAGTAGAAAAACCCTAGAGGTTTAGCCTTATTAATCCTTGCTAATTTTAACATCATATCAGACAGTTTCTAACATGGCTAGGTTGTCTTCAATTCCTGTGTGGGGCTGGATTCTCTTTTATTATGAAAGATCTAGTCATTTTCCACGTGACTATAAATTTATAGATGCACTGGACAAGTTTTATTTCTCTACCAGTAGCTCACATTTTCTCGGATGGTACCAAACCAGGAAGCAATCGATGTATGCCCTGTGAACTGTATCCATTACGTTGACCGAGAGGATTTGGCAGTACTGGAATATCTTATTCGCCCACAGCAGAAGGCAGGCGTTGGCGTGTATGGAGGTGGATGGGAACGCCCCAAGAATGTCTTCATGGCTGCGCGCACATTCAAGCGCCAAATGGAGGAGAAAAAGGCTCGTGCCACCGGTGCTGGTCTGCTCCATCTCTTGTATTGTCTGTGAGTGGAGCGTTCGATTACTCGTAAATGCATGAAATATGCTAAAGGGTTGTGTTATTGACCCCAGAGGTATTCTTGAAGCCGTGTTGCAGTTGGCACGGCTTATCATGGTAGAAACTGCCTTGAATGGCGTAAAAACTGGCAGGGTTTAACGCATTTAGGTTTTCCAGGAATACCTCAAGGGGATTTTCCTTTAATAAATTTTTATTGGCTTACAAAGTATTAAAGCAACACTTTGCATTCTGAACCGTGCCTTCTCTCAACTTTCTGTGGAATTGACAGGACCTACAGCCAAGGAAACACCTGCGCAGAAACAAGCCCGCGTGGAAGCAGAATTGAAGATGAAGGCAGGGGCTTTCTGGAGACTGTGGTCGTGGAGTTCGCGACCCATGCCTTGGCAGCGAGAGACTACAGAAGAATTTAATGCTGAGAATTTTGAATGGCCCTGGAAAGGTCTATTTGGTCGTTCGTCCACATCGGAGCTCCTCAGTGTCCCTGTTCCTGCCACCGACATTTCTAAGGTGATATTCTGCATACTCAGTTCCACGTATTCTGCATTACTGTTGCAGAGAGTCGGTTACGGTATGGTTATGGTATGATTATTGAGCACGAGGGCTGGGCTTAATAATCCATCCGTCGTTCCATTTTGCTCCAACCAAGTATGCCAATCAGCTAGTTGGTGCCTTAAGATTTGTTTGCTATCTGAAAGTTAACTAATCTTGTATGTGCCTGCACTCGCAAGGCAACTAACGGAGACTCAGTTCTTTTAGTTAGCTAACTGCTGCTACTTGATTGTTGCTGTCGGACTCAGCACTTCAAACCAATAGTAGGGGCTCAATTACTTGTCCAATATCAAGGAGTTAAGTTAGCTGATGAAAATGAATTTGAATTCACCTCCATCTAGTTAGCATGAATAAGCACCAAATTTATCTACTTTGGCAGCGTGGCAACTAGTAACTCATTTGAGTTAGTTGAAGCCACTACTTGGTTGGTGCGGGTGGGCCCTAAGAACAACAGTGCAATAGGAATTTCACTAAGAGTTTTACTATGCTTCTAAACAGGGGGTCGGTAGTTTCTCTTATTTGAGGCTCGTGAAGAGTACATACTAATCATATATTAGGGGTGTCAGAATGTGCAACTTGAACTGCGAGGTTCTCTTCTTTCTTTCTATTGTGAGCCTTTTGCAAGTCTGATCCCCAAATTGTCAAGAACACTATCCCGAACTCAGAGTTTCCAAGTCTTGTTTGTAGAACACAAATCTCATTCTCCTATTAATCTTATTTCCGTAATTGAATCAGGTTGCGTCTCTGATTCAAGGCTGGGCTACGACGTTTGCATCGTCGAGTGAGATCCCTCTGCCAATGCCATTCCGAACTGATTCACTGCCGAATGGAATTCGGCTCACCTTCATCACAACGAACAATGGCATGCTGTCATCAATAGGGTCGCTAGTGGCGACTGTGGAGCAGAAGCTCGATCCCGCAAACACGGAAAACGCGGCCTTCGGTGAGCCATTTGAGACCGAGGCAAAATTTTTATTCGTCGTGAGACGAGAAGGAGTCACAGGAACTGGAGCATTGCCTGGGGAGGGACGCATCCTGAAGCTCATGAAGGAGGTGCTGGCTGGTCGAGACTCCTCGTATTCTGCTTACAGCATTCCTCAGGACCCTTTCAGTGGGTGACACTCATAAGGTAGGGACACCCAGAATCGCCTCTTTTGCTGTTGAGCATAGTGTCTATTATCGAATTTTTGTTTGCTCTTGTTGGTGAATCAAAGAGGATTCCAATGCACCCGCATGTCATTGTTCGTTGTGCTTTGGATTCTATATACAAAAGTTAGGAAGGATCTCAGTTTTATTGGAATACTTTCTGAAATGATTCCCTTGACAATAGGTACATATTGGTTGAGGAGATATGCACCTCCTGAACATTTGATCAAGTCGCGCTTTGGGGATTTTAGCGATTCTAGTGATATATTTTACTGATATCTATTGAAGACTCCAGAAGGTCTCTCTCCCTCACCCGCATGTCCATTACAATTTGTCGACTATGTTTGTATAGCCAAATATGTTCCACTGCTTGATGGTAATTCATCTGTATTTTATTTCCTCATCTTAGTAATATCACTGTTGTAAATAATAAGCATGTCTCCAAGGATCTAGGAGTTTACAGTATTATTTTCAGTGTTGCGGTTAGCCAAATTCTGTGGATATTTGCAACTCTTCGTCTGTTGAATGCAAGTTTCAATAGCTAGACAAGCCAGGAAGTGAGGCTGATGGGAGATTTGAGACTTGTAGGTGCACTGCAAGATTTCTTGAAGTGGTGGTTGCTTTTGATGGTTTTAAAGTGCAATTCTATGATCTGTCAGCTTGTGCAATCAATCTAGATGGCGGTTGAGAAAACTCTAAACTAACCTGCTGTTTTCACTTGTTGTGCATTAAGGTGACTGACTCCATTCCAGGCACAAGTTTGGACAAGCCTATTGCAGACCCGAAAATTCTTGTGATGTACATTGTGTCTTCACAAGAAGAATTGTGCCTGCAATGGGCTTATCCAAAGTTGTGTCCATAATGGGGTTAGTTACTACCTTAGTTGGATAGCACGGGCTCTCTTACTTGGATGAAGTATCCCAATCAACTCTTTATTAACGATGGTCTTTGGCCCAACATTACTAATATTTTTTAACTAATCAAGCTAGCTAATTTTTTGCTCTGTTTTTTCTACATTTCACTGTGTGCATTGATAATTATTGCATGGCTAGGATGCTCATCGTTTGGCACTTTCGTGGATAGTAAGAAAAGGCCTGCGCGTATGCACCTTTTCAACGGCACAGATGCCTGCACTGCATGTATTTGATGCGAGGCTTGCTGTGCATCTTCTGCTCAATATCTGTAAGTTGATTGCTACCATAGTGGGAGGAGAAATTTCTCGTTAGCTTCGTGTAGTCGGTTGACCACGATGAATGTTTGGGAAGGCTACGAGAATTATCCTAGCAAACAAACATTCATCATGGTCAAAACGACTAGAAAAGCCTGAGCATTTTGACTTAAAAACTGAAGTTCCTTTAATACTTACAAATCATTCTTCAATTTGATTTGAACCGATATAATTACTAAGGGCCACACCAAGGACTAGAAGCACTCTAAAATATCCCACTTTGTTAGATGTAACCATGCAAAGCAAAAGCTTAATTTTAGAAGGGTCTAAAAGCCTTTTGCGGCCATATAGTATATTTTGCATTTTGTGGTATTTGATCAAAAGGACATTGATCAAATACAAAGTATATTAATGATCATGATAGAAACATAAATAACAATGTGTCACAATTGATATGTTGCATTCGGTTCACTCTCATTTTTCAAAATTGCTTTCACATATACTTTCCAAACACCACTACTTGTGTAATGGCACTTTGCATAGTCGTGATATAAACCCAAGAGATACCATAGTTAGGCCACAACTATTTATTATTGAATATGACATTGTCAACCGCAAGATCATATTATATCTATGGTTGTGACGTTTTTGTCCATCATGGTCTCCTAGAAATCTATTAGGCCTACTTCAAAGAGGTGGTTAAGAAACTAAAAGTTTTTTAGAAATTGGCAAAACATTATTTGCTTTGGCCTTGTAGGATTCTAAGTGGACTTTTCATCCATGAAAAATAGCATGGACCTTAGTTAAAGTGTAAACTGAACTTAGACTATGCCTATCTCTCCACCAATCACTATTTTGATAATTCTAGAGGGCCTTGGATTGGCCTTGGCCCTATAAACCAATCCTAAGGTAGAGCGACTAGAATGGCTTATATAAGCAATTTGGAAATATAAGGTTCATTATGTTTGTAATTTCATGGTTTAGCATTGAAATACAAAGTTCAATCCATGTAATTTCATACATTTTGGGCATAATATGCAATATAAATTTCCAAAGTACATAATATGGTTGTATAAAATTTAAAACAAATAATACATTATTAAATCAAAGAATTTTGATTCATGTCTTTGCCTGATCTCAACCTTACGCAAATGGAGATTAAACAAGCAGCTACACTATGATGCCCTATTATTGTAGCTTTGTCTCACTTTTCAAATTAGGTAGCTTTTATCGATGCAAAGCCTCCTCATGTTCAATACAAAGCCAATAATGGTGAAGGATGAAATGAAAGTACCATTTATATTCCAATGTGAAATATTATCCACTAAGGTAGTGCCACCCATAACCACCTGAATAAGGAATTCCAACATGATCTGGAGTAGTGAAGGCAAAACAAATATTTTTCAAAGATACATTAATAGAAATGACAAGGATTGCAAAAGAATTGGTAATTTTATCACTTGAACTAAAATTATTAGGAATTTTGGGAGGCAAAAAGTGCTTTGGACCCATGGCCAACCTCTAGACTCTTTCAATTTCGATCACTTAATAACTTTTTTCCTAATCATTATTTCCTACTTTCTTTCTCACAACTTGGGACATGTATCATGTATTTATTAGTTCCAGTCTTGAAAAGAAAAGAAAAAAAACATTCTAAGCTTGGTCAAAAATACATGCACCTATAGGTCAAGAATGGGTCACTGGTCGGGAATGGGCCATTGGTCAAGAATAGATGGCTCTACCTTATTTAGATAAAGTCATCATGAAGAGTGAATTAGCAAAATGCTCAAACCTTAAAGTGCTTCCAATGTTGGAATGGCAAGCAAATTAAAACCTATCACTTACTTTTAAATTGCATATTCACTTAATTTTTGACATACTCAAAGGCATATGAGGCTCACTATTGGCAATATGATAATGAATCTCTAACAGCCCTTCATTTTTTTTGGCAAAATGGTGCCAGAAAGCACTATGTCAAAAGCATAGGCAAAAAGGCTATAGGGAGGAAGGGCAAAAAATTGTTACATAGCAGCCTAGGATTTTGCTCAAGCAACCACCTTGTGCCTCGTAAAGGTTTAGGTTTTGCAAGCGTTTTGCTTTCTTAACACTAGTAGAAAATTTAGTGACCAGATCAACAAAAACTCAACACAAAAGTATTGATTTTTTTTAATTTGGATATTTGTGAACAAAAAGTGTTGATTTTTTAACAAAACTATGTTGATTTTTTTGTTGATTTGGTCTCATTTTTAAAAAGACTAAAAAATTTTTGGAAAAAATTTAATAATTAAAAAAATAAACAGCATTTAAAGGCTGCCACTTAAGCAGACCAAAAAACTGTCATGTGGCAGGTGCCCATATAGCAGCCCAACTACCACATGGCAAGTGTCACCACCAAGGTTTGATCCTTGGACCTTATGCTTGAGGCCCAAGGACCTTACTAATTCACCACAAACAAATACACATAACTATAGTTGGTGTAAAATTTATTTGTATAGTTTTTTCACTTTTTCCATTACTTTGTAAAGTTAGCAAATTCTGGGGGCAATTTTGGCCTAGAAAATGAACTTTTTCCCAAAAAATTGGACTAGAAAAATTTGGCAAATCAAGTCAGCTTTCACCCCAAAAATCCGTTTGAGATTTAGATGTCCATTTCCACCTCTTTCTGATTTTTGTTGGTAACTTTTGATTAGAGGCTTGAAATTTCAAATGGATTTTTGGAAGTGAAATTTGGATTGATTTTCCAACTTTCTTCAGTTCAAAGTTTTTTGGAAAAATTTAATTTACTAGGCCAAAATCACCTCTAAAGTATGCTGACTTTAAAAGACACCAAATTGTGAGTAATCATTTAAAAAGATAATTTGCATTGTATTATTAAGATTCCATAAAATGTCAAAAGATTTCAAAGGATTCCAAAATAATTAACAACCTTTTTTTGGTTTGGTCGTTACACTATCCAAATAAACAAAAATAATTTGATCACTTTATTAACTTGGGCAAAATTAACAAAAAATTGTGAAAACGGACGTTCTAATACCCAAGTTAACCCCTAAAGTTCCATGACTATGTTCCCACCGAAAATGCTCAAAAACTCCCATTTCTAGTATAAGTATCCAAATTTTGTAAAACAACTTTTTTTTTACACATGTAACCGTAGGATCTTGCAGTATGGTGACTTGAAAACATATGTTAAAAATTTCAGGAATTTCCACCGCGTGGATTGCAAGATATATGCATTCAAATTTACTAAAACCATTTTTTTGGCCCTGCGAAAAACAGGGCAGCAGCACTTCACAAGCTCACTTTTCAATGAAAAAATGTCCAAAATGATGGTGCTTCTTTCGATTCTTTTTCCTAGACAAGTTGGATACATGCTTGAAAATTTTCACTTCATTTGGAATTGTACAACATAGGAAAAAAATAGTATGTAGATAGTAGTAAAGAATCATTCAAAATACAAAATTGTCAAGAATCTAATTATGGAATTGAAAATGCTAATTCCAATGGTGGCAATGTTATATTAAATAATCTACATCCTAGTATTTTATTTTTTTCAATAAATATTGAAAATTGAGTGAGAGAAAGGACTTCAAAGTTTATTTTAGAATAGAGAATCTATAACTGCCCGCAAACTTAAAATCTTCATAACTTTTGACTCATTGATCAAAATGAGATGATTCAAAGCTTTTTACCTGTATGTAACTCTAACAAACCAATTTCAAATTTTTGTTTTTGAAAAAAGTGATTTTTAAAAATTTGCCCGGACTGCCCAGTTACAAGAAAAAGTAACATATTAGGCCATAATTTTTTACTCGTATTTCCAAATGTCATGAAATTTGGTGCATATGAAAGATGTTCCTTGCCCCTACCTTCTATTAAATTTTCAGCCAAAAATAAGGAAATTTCTAGTTGTACGTACCTGCCCAAAAATTCTATACGGCCCAAAAATGCATATTGGTCCTTTAGGGGTTAACAAAATTGTTGATCATTTGTTGATCTGGTCACTGATTTTCTATTAGTGTAAGCACCACTACAAAAATGGTTCTTGCCATCTTGCGCCCTCTACTTAGACCCCCATTGCCACATTGCCCACCATCTTCTCTCTTGTCCTTGCCACATCCATAAGCAATTTTGGGTGGAAGATTGTGAGTTCCAATAGCATTAATCACCACCTCTTTACCACATTTAACTCCACTCTTTCTCTCTTTATTCCTCATAAGCAACACTATTGGTACTGGATATAGAATCCCCATTATAAGGAGCAAATCAACATAGGCAAATTTTGACAAGTTTTCAAGACAAAGGAGTTTGTTATGCATTTACTAACACTTGCGCAACTACTACTGCATGAATTGATTCTTGTATTGTTGTCCATAGTATAAGTTAGGGCATGTTTTTCCATTGTTCCACATCTCCTATCAATTTACAATCCTTTGTATTGTGCTTTCACCACTTCATGGTTTGAACTAAAATTGCCAAAGGCTTGTGTTTGAAGGTGTGTTGCTTTCACTAATTGTAGAAGCAATTTATATTGACATTTGTTGGGTCCAATTGCTTACAATGAGTGGGTGCATAGATGACTCAAATAGGTAAGGCATGCTCCTGGGTAATAACTTCAATTGCATGGTGGTGGATATTGTCAACCTTGCAACAAAGCGAGAGTTGTTGCGGTGGAAGGTAGCATTGATCTAAAGAATCATAGCCAAAGCAAGGGCTATCTAAGCAGCCACAAAAAAAGAGGCTACACAAGAAGCTGAACAGCGACATGAGTTGAAAGGTAGAGTTGTGTGTCAAGAAGATTAGACGTAACACCATGCAAGATGCGTACCACGTACCATCAGTCAATACTTCCATAGCTCAAAAAATGTCAAAATTGCTCAGCCTTTCTTTCTTGTTTACTATTTTTTGTCAGCCCATTTTTATCTCAAATCCATTCCTAAAGAATCTAGCACCAACTTGCTTTCAACAACTCTTGTATCTAGTGAGACAATGGTTATGGCAGCAAAGTCAGGTCCTAAATGCTCGGAATCTGAGAAAGGATCCAATAATGGAAGATTACACGGACCTGATAACAAGCAAGTCAATTAGGCTCTTTGAAAAGACTTGGTGCAAGTCTATAGTGGCAAAGAAGATGAACTTAAATTGGACAATGATTTCATTGAGATCCCCTTCCAAAAAAATCCAAAAAAAATATGAGCGTACTCAGAGGTTTCAAAATAAATGGGTTGCCAAATTTGTCTAGATAGAGCCAATATATAGAGTTGATGGTTTAGTGCACCATATGCTAAACATTTGAGAAGCAAATAAAAATCTTGGGCTCCAAGTTGGATAGTTTGACAAAGCATGAAGGGCAAAGCACGGCAACTCTTGATATGTTGAGGTTGGGAGTAAAAAAAAGAAAGTAGTAAATCTCAAAGACTTTCTAGCATTAGATAAATTTGTGACATTTTATGACACAACAGCCTACACATGTGCTTGAGCAGGTAAACAACAATAATCCGGTAGAGAGGTCTAAAAATTCCATGGAGCTTGTGATATTGTTCAAGATTCTCAATGTTGGTCGGCCTACAATTGAGTATGAAGAGTAGGAGGCATTTGTATTTGTTTTTAAATGTCCCAAACATGGCCTACATGCACTAGTTCAACATCTGGATTAGAGAATGGATGAGTTAATGTAAAAATAAGTCATTGCAACCATCAAGCATTGCCCTTTCAATGCCTTAGTTGTAATCAATTCACAACGGTGGACAATACCCCATGGATATGCATCCATGCCTATATGGTAGAAAATTACATGAGAATTCCGCATTTAATATCTTTTGTACAAGTCATGGCTAGAGCTGGAGTTGACAACCTACTCAAATTATCATATTTTGGATTTTGCAGCATTGCTAGATGAAGAACAAATCTCCACCTACCTACTATCATTTGGGATAGATGGTACAAACACATTCCAAAGTACTTAGACTGGAATGATGAAACAAATTCAAAGCAAGCACCCATTCTCTTTGGGTGAGCACTATGTTGTTTATCGATGTAATTTGGCGTTCAAGACTCTGAGCAAGTTGAAGATCTTTGTTGCTATTGAGCAAATGGTGATTTGATTCATGGATACTTCAAGCATAATCTGAAAAGACATGTTGAGTTCCGGATAGAGGTTGGTTATAATGATAGCATTACAAAGTTCCTATGTCACAAATTATCAATAATCGTTCAATTATTGTCAGGCTCTACTTTCATGTTACATTCATTCATTTGAAAATATTGCTACAACATGATATTGACATTCATTAATACCATGCAGTTTAGGCATGTCATTGATATTTGAGTTTGAAGTGCTAAAGTTGCATGATAACTACGCATGACAAAATATATATGACATCAGTGGTTTAGTAATACACAACTAACTTTGTACAACATTAGTGCTTATTTAAGACACATCAATTTAATGCAATAATCACACAACATCAGGCCCATGCATAGTTTTTGCATTAACACTACATTACTTTATCTTTCACAATTTCATTACTAAGTCAATTGAAAAGCAGGAATTGTGTTGAAAATAAAAGTTTAGACCTCATTTAGGCATAGTAGAATAAATTTTTCCAAAAAATTTTGAACTAAAAATAGTTGGTAAATCAAGCTAGCCTTCATCCCCAACAACCGTTTGAGATTTAGAGCCTTCAATCAAAAGTTATGGACAAAGTTCAGAGACAAGTTGGAAGGGACATTTTTTCTTACATTTTCAAACATTCTTTTTGAATTTTGTCCATAACTTTTTATTAAAGTCTTGCAATCTCAAATGGTTTTTTGAAGGTGAAAGCTAGCTTGATTTACTAACTTTTCTTAATTCAAAGTTTCAAAAAAAAGCTATTCTACTATGCCAAACTAAGGTCTGAATTTCTATTTGAGTGTTCATTGAATGGAATTCAGTATATAAAGGACTTCTCTACCTTTCATTCTCACCAAGTGCTAATGAAGTGATTCCTTCATTACGTCATCAAGTTTCTTAGTGACCTACTAATGGATTTGGTTCAAGCTAAAATTTGATGTCCTATAGTATTGATGGATTTCGCTCAATCATTTGGTGCAATTATTAAGATGTAAATTAGAATTTATTAGAATATATACTAATTAGATGTTGACAAACAAAATGCAAAAAATTTAGTTAAGAAAAAAAATTATTGTTAATTAAAATGGTGATCAACAATTGAACATTGATAATATTTTTTGGAATATTGATACCATTTAATAAGCATTCTTGCAATACAAATAGCAATGACATTATTGTCATGGATTTTTGGTATACTTTGACGCATATAAAATGTACATTTAAGATAATAAATTTTTGTGCATAATTTGTGTCTTTTGCGCACTTGTAATTAATGTATAGGAGTCACATAATTAATAATGATTACAAAGTACTGCCAAATTCTTTGCAATAATTGTGTGCATCGTAACAATGCAAGAAGTTTCAAATTAACGTGTACCTATAAAATAATAGTAACCACATGATATCTATTGACAATCTGTAGGTTTTGAACTTTGTGATGTGAATCTAAGGAACTCAAGTTGTTAGCATCTGTGAAAACCAAATGATTTCCCTCCTAGAGCCACTTTGCCGCTTGTTGGTTAAATATTGCATTGTGTTGGCAAAGATGGCCACAGATAACGAAAACAACAAGGCAACAAAGTTAAACCTTTATGCTATGAGTGGTTTTCCATTTCTTGTTATAAGATACCTCTACTTTCCATTTTTTGCTCTATAATAGCTTTTCCATTTGGAAAAAACGATAGCTTTTCTCCTTTGTTTTTGATAGCTTTGGTTTTCATCTTCTATTTTCTAAAAGGATTTAGTTCTATGGTTTTGTTTTATTTATTCTATTGATTTGGGCTTCTTTATTGTGCTTTCTTCTATATAGTATCTAGAAATGTGTGCAATTCTTCAATGATCCTTATTATTTGTTGGTCATGACAACCCTCATGCCTTTCATAGAGGTTGTTAGTGTCTTAGTTATGATCATGAAAGAATGCGGTGTTTACATTTGCAATTTTGTAGTTGTATTGAAAATATGTAAGGTAACAGGTCCAGAAATCGCTTATTTAAGAGCTGAAGTGAATTTTGGGGAGGCAAAGCTTCTTGAGATAATTTTTAGTAAATTTTCCTTGAAAGACAAGAGGAATTGGCATCTAACCCAAGTGGTTTCATATTTTTTGGAGCTTTCTAGAATTAGTTATGAAATTTTGAAGTTGAAGTGGCATAGGGCTCTAAAATCGCCCACCCCCTAAAATGTACACTATTTGTACATTGCTAAAGGCTATGAAAAATTAACATGTACAAGCTGTGTACATTTGAGTAGGGTGGGTGATTTTAAAACCTGTGCAATTTCAGAGCCTGTTACCTTAAGGGTCAATTGTACTCCCTCTACTTGGATATGGCCACTTCTTTCTTTGCAGATAAAGTTTGGGTCTTCAAAAAGCTCCTAGATTGTAGCCACAAGAAAATTCACCTCAAGTGGATAACTGATCTCAATGTAGAGACGTCACAATTGGCCTTTGTCATCAACAAAAAGAAGCTTGCCTAGACAGAACCAATACAAGGTGTTGATGGTCTAATGCACGTAGTGAAGTATACCGTGTACTCAATACTTAAGAAGCAAACAAAAGTCTTGGGCTCCAAGTAGGATAGTTTGATAAAGCATGAAGGGCAACGCAAGGCAACTTTTGATATGCTAAGGTTGGGAGTTAAAAAAAAGAGTGGTAAATCTTGATGACTTCCCACCATGGTAGCATCATATAAATCTGCGATCTTTTGTTTAAAATAACATCTAAGAGCTTGTAACATCGTTCAAGATTCTCAATGTTAGCCGGCCTATGATTGGATTTAAAAAGTAGAAGGCATTTGTATTTGTTCTTAGATATCCCGAACACACCCTATTAATTGGTTTGACTTCTTGGATTGGAGAATGGATGAATTTATGTACAACAAGTCACTGCAGCCATCAAGCATTGCCCTTTCAATGCCCTCAGTTGTTTTAAAGTTGCAATGGTGGACAATGTCTCATGGATATGCATTCATGCCTATATGATAGAAAATAACATGAGAATTCCGCATTTAATTTCTTTTGAACAAATCATGGGTAGAACTGGAGTTGACAACCTAACTTTGACTATCATATAGGTGTTGAGTTTTGCTACAATGTTGATGACTAAATCTCCACCCGCCTACTATCATTTGGGACAAATGGCACAAATACATTCTAAGGTGCTTGGACTATGGTGATGAAACAAATTCAAAGCAAGCACGCTCTTTCTTCTTTTGGTGAGCACTATGTCCCCTATTAGTGTAATTTGGCATTCAAGACCCTGAGCGGGTTGGAAATCTTTGACTATGGACAATGAAGACAACAAGGCCGCAAAGGATTAAAAAATTTGCTTTTGACTCTTTTTCTATTCAAGCATACCTTTGCTTTCCATTTTTTGCTCTATGACAAATTTGCTTTCCATTTGGAGAAAATGATAGCTTTCTTTTCTTTTTTTGGTTTTCAAAAGGCTTTGCTTTTTATTTTCAATTTCTTAAAACGTTTTTGTTTTTGTTTTTGCCCTTTTCTTGCTCTATACTCTATTGATTTGGGCTTCCTTGTGGTACATGTTCATTTTGTGGTGCATGAAAAACGTTAGCAATTCTTGAAAGATCCTATGGTTTATTGGGCATGACAACCTTCATGCCCTTCATAGAAGTTGTTGATGCCTTTGCTACATTTGCATAAAAATGTAACGTTTACATTTGCAATTTATAACTGCATTGAAAATATAAGAAGGTCAATTATATTTCCTTTAATTTGGATAGGGCCACTTCTTCTTTTGCCAACGGAATTTGAGTCTTCAAAACTATCTTACATTTTAGCCACAAAAAATCCACTTCAAGTGGAATACTTATCTAAATGATGAGATGACACAATTGATCTTTGTCATAAATAGAGAGAAGCTATTTGCAAAATATGATAACTAGCTTATTGATTAATAAAAATTTAGTGACTTGGTCACAACTATCAAGCAAAAATGCAGTGGAGAGTGCTCCTTCTATACTTCCATGAAGTTCTAATTATTGATGCAAATATGATGACTTTGTAGGTACTGTACAATAGCTAGTAAAAGAGCTTGGGAACCCATTCCCGAATCACATTGTCATGGATGCTGTGGAAATAGTATATGTAGCAATGTACCATATTTCTCTTGAATAAGGTAGAAGGTTCCATAATCACCCACCTAAGGAAAGAAACAAATGTGCTAATGCACTAGTCCAACAAAACATGTCGAATTGTTTTTCATAGATGGAGAAATAGAAAACAAGTTGAAGACTTTTTTTGGGTGATTATTTTAGTCATATTGAATAAAATGTGATTTTCCAAAGGGAAAGGGATGTAGGACGCTATTGTTGCACATAGGTTGCATCAGTCATCAATTGCATTGTGCCTAAGAATGCAACAAATGAGTCTAAAAATTGATTGACATGAGCAAGAGTATGTTCAAAGGATTTTAAATTCTAAATGTATTTGACTCGGTTTTCATCAAAACGCTCCAAAATTGCCATTTCTACTACAAGTACCAAATTTTAGGAAAAAAAAAAATTTTGGACATTTATAACCATAGAATCTTGTAGTACGCTAATATCCTTCAATTTATAAGGTGGAAATATTGAAAATAAATAAATTTGGACATATGTAACCACAAGATCTTGTAGCATACTAATTAGAGAACATGTGGAAAAGATTTTAGAAATTTCCACCTAGTAGATTGCAAGATAAAGGCATTTGAATTGACAAAAAACTTTTTTTGGCCCTGTAAAAAATTAGGCAACTGCACTTCACAAGGTCACCATTAGATGATATTCAAGGGTCTTGGAGGGCCGTTTCAGGCCCATTCCCTAATTTGTGAACCCCAATACGGGGGTGTCAGAATTTAAAAAAAAAAAAAAAAAAAAAAAAAACTTACCAAAATATCATTTTAAGCAAACAAAAAATTGGTTGCAAAATTTTTTTTTTGCCACGTTAGCCAGCTGCTGCTGCTATGTTCCCGCAGTTTGGGAATGCAACAGATAGCAGGGGAACTCGGAGCCCTCCAAGACCCCCGAATCTCATCTAATGATTTGTATGAAAAGATGTCCAAAATGGTGGTGCTTCTTTGGATTTATTCTTCAAAAAAAATAGGCTACATGCTTGAAAATTTTCAAATGATTTGGAAATGCACAATATATAAGTAAAAATTAGTAAGTAGAAAGAAGTAGAGAATGATTCAAAACATTGAAATTGTTTTTTTTCAAAAATATTGAAAACTGAATTGAATAAAGGACCCATTGAATAAAGGACCCTAAAATCCTAAAAAATAAAAATAAAAAATCCTTTTTAGTGAGCTGCCCAAAATTGCTATATTGCCAAAAATAGTATTTGGGCAATTAGGGGTTAAAAAATGCAAAGATAATGCCAAATATGAAGCACGGCTCATCCCTATGTCAAAAAGCGTGACAAACCACCACTATAGTCGCCTGCAAGAAAAAGAGAGATTCACCTGACAATTTCATTAATGACCTGAATTTTATTTTACTGTCATCATTTGTATTTCCGTCAGGGCTCTTTAAGAATGTTTCATAAATCAAAAACCGCACTTATTAGGAGCCCCTATGGATTGTTTATATTCCTGAAACAACGCAGTTGAAATGAGTTCTCATCACTTTTCAAAATCTATCCCTTTTGAAAAACATGTGCACACTTTCTGCACCATTTTTAGGGGCAATTGAAAATGCCCACACTATTTTAGAGCTTCCTCCTATAGATGGATCCAAAGCTTGGCCTATTATATCCTTCTTGAACTTTCCAAATTGAAGTATAAATCTTCTTCATTGTATATCTTTTAACTAATCTCCACTTATTTCTTTATTCTTTGTACGTGAGAAGGGAAGAAGAATCCTTCTAGGGAAATCAACAATTGTCATGAACCTCCTTCTACCTACAATTTATGTTTGGCTGCATTAGATCTAAATAGCCGTGCATAGTATTTTGCTTTATTTTGTGTATATGTATATATGTGTATATATGTGTATATATGTGTATATATGTGTATGTGTGTATGTGCATACTCATAGGACATGCACACATCTAAGTCCCTCCGCATTTGGATAGGTTCACCACATTAGTAATACACCTACGGAGCTCTCCACATTGGGAATACATCCACCCTAAAGTCTCACCACTATGACTCCAATCTAAATACTAAAAGAAAAAAGAAAAAAGAAGGAAGAGGTTGGTCTCCAACTACAAACCATCACTAGTAGAAATCCACAGTCCACATGTGTGTACGTGCATACTCATAGGACAATGCACACATCCAAGTCCCTCCACATTTGGATAGGTTCACCACATTAGTAATACTCCTATAGAGCTGTCCACATTGGCAATACATCCACGCTGAAGTCTCACTACCATGACTCCAATCTAGAAACTAAAAACTAAAAACTAAAAACTAAAAAAATTGGTCCTCAACCACAAACCATCACTAGTAAAAATCCATAGTCCACGTAAACCAAAGAAACCACCATGAAAAAATCCATAACTCATCCACTTTGTAGTATACCACCATGAAAAAGTCCATAACTCACCTACTTGGTAGCGTACCACCATAAAAAAAAATCCATCTAACTCACCCACTCAATTGCCTAGTACGTCTTCTTCAATTGTGGATCATTTCCTTGCTAGTGTATGCCTTCCACGTGTCCAACCGTGCATGCACATTTCTCACTTCCTTGCAAATCAAAACCCATTGTACCATGAAGTTGACAACTTTCCTTCGTCTTCTTTTTTTTTGTCCTTTTTTTTCAAAACAATCCTTATTAGAAGAGTCATTCTTATAATGCAAGTGCGGCACATGACCAACAATGCGAAGACCCTTTAACGATGACGAGACGAGGGGAGGCTCCGTGCAATTGCTCCGTTTCTTGACTAGCTTTGCTCTCTCCTGCAGCCAATTCATGGCATGGCGGCGTTCCCAGTCAAAGCCTGGCTACTAAAACTGCTCCAAGGATTGGGTAGATGATCTGCCCAAGGAGCTGGTAGGAGTTGAAGGAAGTCTGTTTGTCAACTAATAAGTTAAGTTAGTGGCTCTTTCTTTGAGGTCGGCAACCGGTGGGGCTCCACTTATATACCGTGGATTGAAAACTTGAAATATCTTCAAAAAACAGTACATATCTTCATGAGATGAAGATTCTGAAATATTGGAGTGGCCTATAGTAATTTGCAGTGAACAATGTACTGTTGAATGTACTGTGGATATGTTGAGATTCGCTTCAATCAAGATGACTCACAGTCGTCATTTCTTTCAGTTCTTTTATGGGGGCTTTTCCATGCCTTTGACCTCGGTTTTCCTTTTTAGGAGTTCCCCACCAATGCGGAGGTTCTCAACTTGAAAGTGCATGGCCACCTGGAGTGACCACATTGGACAGGACTCGGGGGTAGATAGATCAGCAAAGTGACGTGGATGACAGGTCAGCTTGTAGAACACATCGGCAGGTACTCACGTATAAGATTGTATAACCAGGCAATGGTCCTCCCCATGATGGAAAGGTATTAACCCTCTAATAAAGACAGGCTGGTCTTTGTGGAAACCATTCTTTATGATACAGTGTGTATCATCTTCTTTAAGAAAATCAAAAGTACTCATTCAAGGTCAAACTACTATGCTAAGGCCTCCTCTTTTTGTACAAAATTCCAAGGATGAACAATCACACTTCTGTCCTACATGCAAAGATTCTTTGTCATTCATTGCTCACTTAGTGTGCGCAGCAACGTTACAAGGTTAAGAAGTCTCCCCAGATGCCTCTGAGAGATATTTCACTACAATTCAAGGATTGGGGTTGGAAGCTTTGTTCACTGTAGGGGTCTTCTTTTTAAGGATGAAAGAAGATCCCCTCCTTGCCTCATTGGTAAACAATGTCATGTCATGGCACTAGTTTATCTTGTTAGAGTGTCTTACAAAATAAAGTTTCACACAGTTATAAACTTTATTATTAGGAAATGGATTTTTGTATCCATCTTACGTAGTGTTGTTCGTGTTGAAGAGTCTTCACAAATATCATAAGTAAAAATATTCCTCTCTTAAAAAAGTTATAAGGTCATTGTCAATGCAACTGGTAACAAGTCACTATAATGTAGCTGAAATTGGAAGGGAGTGGGGCCATGAGAAGAAGCAAAAATGCAAACCCAATGCAGCTTGCAAGAGACGTACTCATCAATTTGGAGGCCTCTACAAGTTTTTATTTGATAGGGCATTTTTCTTTTTGTGTTGTATCCTCTATGTGAGCCAACAAACCTCTCATAAAGTAATCATGGTTCATGGCCTTCAAGCCAATGAAGAGTATAAGAAGCTAGTTCAACCTCCAAGATACAACAAAAATAACTTCTCTTGTCATGATAAGTAATGGGGATCAAATGTGCTAGAAGCCTCATTGTTAACAAGCCAAGGTTTTACAAAGGATCCATACTGTGCTTGCATTGGCATGCTTAACCTTACACTATTCATTTGCAAAACCAGGGCCTAAAAAAGGCACTCTATACTGCATTTGAAATGACCACATATTGAATGCACATTGAAGATGCTCTAAATATAAAAGAGATCATTTTGTAACATACATTAATAAGACAATACATTGCACATTGATTTGCTCTATTAGTTAGAGGTGGAATTGGTGTCACCTGTAAATTTTTGTCACTCCAGAGTTTAATTTCAGTAGAAACTGTTACAAAATATCAACCTATCCTAATTTAATTGTTTTACATATAATAACTGTAGAAATTTTGTGTCACATTTTTAAAGTCCCTATCCACTTATTATCAACAGCTTCATTATTAATTAAATTGAGAGGATTCTATTAAAAATTCTTTATGTCATAATTGCCAAAATAACATTGAATGAATTTTGTATTTTGCATGATTTTTTTAATGCAATTGATAGTATTCAAGAAATTCAATATATGAATTTCATTATTACATTGTTTTTGTTTTGGAATTGTATGAGTATATAATTTACTAAAATTTGGTAGTTACAATTCACAATCATTTCAAAGTTCTCTCAGTATTAGCACAATCATGTTTTTAGTATATAATAATCAATAAATTAAAAATGAACTCAAATTAAGGATAAGCAATGAGTAAGATTTTTAGCAATGTAAAGAACAAATTCCTCTTTTGACCTCCAACAAAACATACTTATGAAGAAATCCAACTTCATTTTGAAAAGAATGATGCTTTTAAAGGAAAAAATGAATAACAAAATCTTCATTTCATTTGTTGTCAAAGCAAAAACTTTTGTCTTTCTTTCTAGAAGTTGATGTGATTCAAGAGTCATTTTCTTACTAAATCTCAAGAATATTAAAACTCTTTTTCAATTAGCCTCTCAAGGTGTTGAAAGCTTTTTTCTAAAATTGAATAGAACATTTAGTCCTCATAGATATATAGCCTTGAGTAAAGACAAGATCAAAGGCAATGTGGTTGGATTGTATGCAATCATGCCTTGTTCTCATTTCAAAGGAACATAAATTGAATAAGAGTTTATAGGGAAAAACCAACCTTGTGAAGATAAATATATGGTGACTTGAATTTACATGAAGAAAAATTTAATATTTTTTGTTTCTAATACATAATTCATTTTCATAGTAAAAAACAAGATATAATTAATATAGGATATATAGTAAAAATATATATATTAGAAATATATTAGAAATATATACATTCATCATGGGTGTTTTTATGAATCTAAATTATTAATGTCTCTAAAATGTAATTAAAATGCACTAATCCCAATAGTGAGATTTTCTAGCAAGCAAATTAAACCATGTAAATGTATTCTTTTGAAAAATTGAAAAATTGCATTCAGAAATGAATTTTACAAGTTATTTTTTCAAGAAGATGCTCTCTAAGTGTCCAAAAAACAAGATTGTCCATAACTTTCTCATAACAAATTCAAATGGAATGAAACAAAGCTTTCCATATAGGCAAAAATATAGTCTATTGGAAAAAAATTCAAAAAAAAATTCAAATTTTTGAATTTTTTTTGCTGCCCATTTCCCCCTACTTTGAGCTTATTTGGGTATAACTTTTGTTCCCGGGCACCGAATGAAAAAATATATATTCCCACAAAGCTAATCAATTTTTTATATTCAACAAAAGTTTCAGAATATCAAGACAAAAATTCAGCCTGTAGGTACCTATTAGGTGTTTTTTTCATTTTTTAAGAAGTGACATAGTGTCGATATAAATTTTTGCAGTGGTGCTTCAAATTTCAACATTCATCCATACCAAATAGAAAATATACATATCACAGGTCTATAATTTGGTTTCCATCCACAATCTAGCGATTTCATCTAGTATTTCTTTATACTTTGAATTTTTTTTGGCAATTTCATCCAAGTTTTTTGCCATCTTTTTTACCATTTTTTAGCCAAATTACTTTTTTTGGTGCGATCTGCTATCAAAAAGCCAAAAAATAAAAGCCCGGGTACCTACCTAAAATCTCATTTGTCCTCCAAAGGGACAATGGGCCTTTAGAGATTAATCCCTAAAGGCCCATTGTCCCCTCGGAGGACAAAATGGATTTCGGACAGGCTCCGATGGTCTCAATATTTTTTGTAATTTTATGAAATATTTTGTGAAAATAGAGAAGCACATTAGCTTTCCAAAAATGTAATTTTTATTTCAATCAGTGCCCGGTAGCAAAAGTTATGGTAGAAAACCTCCAAATTTTAGTTCGGCGGGCAAAAAAAAATCCTCACAAAAACTATAAATTAAAATTTCAAATTTTTTTTTTCATATAGATTTTATTTTCATCTACATGGGAAGCTTTGATTCAGTCCATTTGGATTTGTTATGCAAAAGTTATGGACAATCTTATTTTTTTGGCAATTAGAGCATCTTCTTGAAAAAATAACTTGTAGGATTCATTTCTAAACTCAATTTTGACAATTTAAAAAAAAAAAAGTTGCACAAGGTTAAGATTTCTTGCTAGAACAATCTCACCATTGAGATAAGTATATTTCAACCCTATCTTAGAGCTATTAATGATTTCATTTTTCCTTCAATCTTAAACCTACTTTTATTTAACAAATTTTTAATGAGTGAAAAGTAAGTGTTTTTTTTTTGAATTTTTTTTCCTAGATTCTCAATTCAATCTTTCATCATATAAAACTAGAAATTCAAAATCATTAGAGCAAAAATTTTAAGTTAAAAAGGTTCAAAGCCAAAAAATGTAGTTGAACAAGGTGCAAATAAACTTGATTCCTTCACTTTAAATGCAAATATCTTGCAATCTACACGGTCAAAGTTTCTAAAATTTCTTCCACACATTCTTACACTAGTGTAGTACAAGATCCTATGGTAAAATATGCAAAAAACACATTAAAACATTTTTTTTGCTCTTTGCTATAGAAATGGCAGTTTCGAGTGGTTTTGGCAGAAAAATGGCCTTGGGCCTTTAGGGGTTAAATTTAGCAATATACGACACATGAAGTACGTAGAACTTCTATTATTAATAGACCTTGAAGCTTGGTGTTATAGATATGTGATTTCCTAAAAAGGCAAGATCTATTACCAAGTTATTTTGCCAAAAATGATCTTGATTTATAGACTAATAGGTACACTCTTCATTTCTACGACAATCTTGGAAGTCATCCACTGGCAATTTTTTGGCCTTAGCATCTTTTAGAAATGAAGTGTTAGCTTTCAAGGTCTTTAAGATTAACAATTGGATCCCTTCTACTTTGTTGTATGCTTTCCCAATATTGGAATTAGACCCTCACACTAAATCCTAAAATCCTAAATTGTTTACAATCATACAATTGTATGTTATCTTGCTATATGTGGTTGTAGTGTTTGTTTCCTTACACAATGGATAGCATTGTCTTAAAATGATTCAATTTATATTTTTTGGGCAATTTGTTGGCAATGAACATTTAAATGAAGAAGTATTTGTATTTTCATGATTTGTATGGTTAGTGTTAGCATTTTGGTCTGCTACTTTGTTTTTAGTTTTTGTTCTTTCTCCTTCAATTGTCTTGCCATTCTTGCTATGTTGATAAATGTATAAAAGGTTGGAGGCATAGCTCACATTTGATTTGTATGCAAAAGTTGTAAATGCCTAATACAAGAGGGTGAGTATTAATACATTTAGTAGCTAAAACTAATACTTCAAACTATTTAATATAAGCTGTGATAAATATAGGGCTATTTTTTCAATAAGAATTATTCATAGCATGCCAAAAATTAGATCAACTTTGAAAACTAAAAAATTATAGGTTGCCAAAAAGTAAGAGATATTTGAATAATATTCTTTCTGTAATATTTCTTTGAACTCAAGAGATGCCAAAATTTACAAGAACTATGTCCCACGAGTGAAATTTAAATACTTCTAGAATAACTCTAATATCTACACTGAATAGGGGTATTAAGGGGACCCATACTAATTAATTGACATTCCACACTATATAAATATCTACCTTGAGTTGTACATCTTGTCTCAAATATGTACAGTTTCTAAATAATGGTCCCTTCAATTATTTGGTCCCCTTAATACCCCTATTCAGTATAGTGGATTTTGTAGTGACTTTTGAATGAATAAACTCTTCAGATATTCACAAAAATTATATTAAAATACTAGAAATATTATTCTTCCTTACCACAAGTTCATTCTTCTACCAATATTTTTGAGACATAGTCTTAGAAATTTATGAAAATCTTACTATTAGCCCTACTTTTAGACTTTTAAAAGGATTAGATTTTTTCTTTTTTTCTTTTTTTCTCTATGCACATACCTTTTGAGTCCAACTCTAGTTTTTTTTATCTTTTTTATTTTTTTGACTTCTTATAAATAAGTACATTTAAAAATCAAAAGAATATTCCCGACCATTTTACACTATATGCACTTCAATAGATTTATGTTTTTGACTAATGTAAACATTAGAAGTATCAAATAAAAAATACAAAGGTTAGGAGTCAATAGTGAATTCATCCAACTTTAAAAGTTGCATGAGAAACAAAGAGAATTATATCCCATGAGACTTCTTGCAACCATATAATTTCAAATGTAAATTTGACATTCCAACCTTCAAAGGTAGTGGAGTTTTTCCTAATCCATCATATAATCAAGGGATATAGTTAAAATTCAATATTTTATCATTTACATAAAATTTTGAATTTAATGATTTATTTCATTTGAGCTTTGTCTTTTGGTTATAAAACAAATTAGAAAAAACTCCAACAACTTTTGGAAGGTTGCAACTAGTGTAATGGATATATTTTACTTTGTCTCCATACAACTTTCAATGAGAATAAATTCTATACCAACTCACAACCTCAATATTTCTTCTTCTATATTTCCATTGTTTAAATTTAAAAGCATTTAAAATTGAGTCGAAAGAGGTACAACTTGTGCAAAATGGTGGAAAGCACTCCATTGGTTAATAAAGACTCTCATTTTTATAGAATCAAAGGAATAATTTGACTTTGAAATAAGAGTTGGACTTAAAAGACATCTCTTATTATAAATTATCACAAACTCCACGTTGAACAATTTCACTAGTGAAAAAGAGGGTCTTTAGGCACCAAGATGCAATATGAGAGCTTAGTTCCACATGCTCAAACGGGCACCAAATTGGTAATTATCTATTTGAGCTTCCAAAACAAAACTCTCCTACAATAGCTTGGCGGAAAAGATCTCCTTTTTACTCAGGTTAACTTTGGTGCCTGTAAGATTTATTTCTCTCTCAATTTTTGCTTCTTGAGTTAATCCTTGATCACTTTCCATGGCAGGCAGTTTATTTTCTATGTTTATAAAAAAATTGAAACTCAATTGGAATGCACAATAAGAAGGGCAATTGTACAAATACATGAGCCCTTGGTCAGGTTTTATGCAAAACTATTGAACGTACAGTACAATTGACTCTAGTAAACTGCTAGCCACACAGTAAGGGCCTCTTCACACTATGGCCGTCCAAGTCAAGAGGCCATGGGATTGAGAGTCCAAACTTTTGTTGAGAGACCAAAAAAATGAGCAATAAATGATAGGTTTTGGAGCCTTTGGCCAGCCATAATGTGAAGCTTCCAAAGGCCAAGCCCAAAGTCCAAACCTATACCATTTGTTTGACTTCTATCCTTTTCTTTCCACATTCATCCATCCAATTTCTGAAATTCCCTATAAAGCCTCACTCATGCGGCAATTTTTTCAAGCAAAAGCTAAAAAAATATGAAAAAGGGGTCATATACAGCCTTGGAAAAAAAATCACAGCACATGCTCTCATCATCAAGCAAGCAATATAAAGGATATAAATGGAATAAGAGGATGGCATTGGAATAAGAAGGGGGGCATCCTATGCAAAGACTCCCCATTGTCATGGTGGAGACTAGGTTTCAAACCCCAACGGCGACACAAATAACAAATAACAAATAACAAATGGGAAATGGGAGGTGCAGTCTAAGAGTTTGGGTCCTGCAAATTGCAGGACCCAAACTCTCCTTGAGAGTCTGTCGAATTTTTCTGCCATGTAAGCATTTCTCTGCCATATAGGCAGTTTTGAGGGCGACGGGCTTGAGGGCCAAACTTTGAAGTTTTTGAAATCTGATTGGTGGAAACCGAAGGACTCTCGACCCACGGCCGTAGTGTGAAGTGGCCCTAAGTCCCCTTGTTGAATGCCAACAAGATCCCACAAAAACTTTTCCAATACAATAATGGATTGAAACATTTTAGACACTTTTCCAAGGTGTAGTTATCTTAACTCCTAAGTGGTTTCGAAGAGACATTGTGTCTTGTGGATTCATACACAACCTGTATTCGCCAAATTCCATGAAGTATTAGCCAAAATTGTAAACTACAAAATTGAAGGTGCAATAGTCATTGACATTACCAAAAATATAAGGCCTCGACAAGGCTGCGAGTGCTGATTTTCAAGACCCGTGGGATGCAATTACGGAATTTTTCTTTTCTTTTCCAAAAAAATAATTAAAATAATTAAAAATATGACATGGCACTGACGTAGCGCTATCAGCAATGACGTGGTCGAAATGCAACCACGTCACATTTTCAGTTTTCCTTTTCTTTTCCTTTTTCTTTTTTCCATAATATCACCATAGGGGGTCCAAGCTTAGCAGCCTTGTTGAGGCCTCATATTTTTTGTAATATTTTCATATGTTTTCAGAAAAATATTGCAATGCTCGTTGTTGAAATGAGATGGTGTTGAACATGCAAAAGTGTGTATTTCTAGATAAATATGTGTATTGGAGACACAACTTCAAAACATTTACAAAATTAGTAATATGTCCGATGTAGCCAGAAAGTCTGTAGTTCGATAGAAGACTTTAGTGCACATTCAATAAAAAATGAATAAAATTTAAATGGATAGTAACCCATTCACATGCAAGGATGTGTACATTGCACTTACCATATGTACAAATGCATTGAAAGACACCCAAAACCACTTAGGGGTTAAGTTATTGGATGTAAAGAAGATGAACTATTGGTAATACCGCATTATCCTAACAACTAACAACTTTGACATCTTCAAATGTTGTATATTTATTCCCCTAGATTTTGTTGTCAGCTGCTGAAAGGTTACAACATCTAAAACCGTCTTGAATAAGGATTTGGCCTTTCAAGCATGGTTCCTAGTATTAAATTGTAAAAGCTCTATTGGATCTTGTTGTACTCAAGAGAGGATCTCAAAATTTCTTAGAATATATTTCTTGGACGTTGCAAGAATATACAATTGAATTTCAAAGTGTTGAAAGTAGGCACACCCAAAATTGACTCTACGCTCTTACAAATAGTTTTTTCATTTTGGTCAAGCATTTAGAAGCTAGTCATTTAAAAAGACCTTGTTCTCAATGCTCTATACACTTCAATAGCATGTTCACATATTGTACATACATTTGCTAAAATATGAATTTGAGGACTTTTTGCTTTAGTTATATGTAAGGATTTAAGCTTATTACACCTAAAATTGTCCAAATAAGCTTTTAAAGTACTCTATGGATCTAAAAGAAATTGATGAAGAACTTTTACACATTGGCAAATGTTTACAAAGCAAGAAGCAAAGGATTGCATAAATTGTGGAAAGTTAATGAACTAACTATGAATTCTCAATAAACCCTTGAGGATTAGGTGTTCAAAATTTCAAACAACGGATGGATGCAAACACATCCCAAGCACAAAAATGCATTTTGTCATTCATCAATTTTTTTGAAGATTCTTGTGTTGGTTCTTTAACATTTATATGGTATAGATTTTGAAGACATTGCTTTGCAAATATTCTATAATGACTTGAATGAAAACATAAAACAAAAATCTTCAAAAATGACTATGATTAAAATTTAAAATTTGGAACTTAAAGAAAATAATTATTGTGAAAATCACAAATATTCAATCTACAATCAATTTTTGGAAGCGGAGTTTTCAATTTTAGCTTCAAATTTGATTGAAAAATATTGATTTGTGTATTAGTTGATCTAGCTTTGAGGTATGATCTACGGATCATATTTTACAATGATTTTATAAGAGTCATCATTAAATTGTTAAATTTCTAAGTTGCATTTTATAATACATCTTTACAATTTTAGAAATCTAGATTATCCCTTGGTCCTTAGTTAAGGAGTTAAAAGGCTATATGCTTAAATTGATAAATCCAAATTCTATATTGTTTACATGAAGAAAAGATATAGCATAAAATAAGAGGATAAATTGAAAAACAAATGCACCAAAAAATGTCCCTCTACAAAGCAACCTTAGGCTCCATTGTACCATAAATGACCCCCTTTATTACCAAAATGACCTCCAAGTCCGCATTCTTTTTAATTAAATTCTTAACAATTTAGTATTTTGGATCATTTTCTATTTCTTTCTACTTACTATTTCTTTTGTATATGTTGTACAATTCCAAATGGTTTGAAATTTTTTAAGAATGTAGACAACTTGTTTAGGAAAAATAATTTAAGGAAGCACCACCATTTTGGAATTTTTTTTGTACAAATGTGACATTGTAAAGTGCAGTTGCCCTGTTTTTCGCAAGGACAAAAAAAAGATCTTTGCCAATTTAAAATATAATATCTTCCAATCCGCATGGTGGAAAATTCTGAAATTTTTTCCACATCTTCTAAAACTAGTTTACTATAAGATCCTATGGTTACATATGCAAAATAAGTGTTTCTTTCAAAAATTTGGTACTTGTACTAGAAATAGCAATTTTTGAGTGTTTTGGGTGAAAACATAGTCATGGAACTTTAGGGGTTAAGCCAAAATCAATGTCCATATTTTATGAGTTTCATTGTTAGGAGAAGTTACTTCATTGTTTACCTTGTACCATCAATGTATGATTAGTTATACAAATATATTCCTTTCAATATATACAAGTGAAATTTTTTTTCATTGCAATATGGGGTGTCTACAAATAGGCTTTCAAAAAACTAATCTGAATTTTCAGAGGAGTTACACTTTTCATTACATTTTCTAATATAAATTTTTCTTCAGAAAGAGAAGGAGAAGTTGCATCTAATCAAAGTTGTTGTAGAATTAGTTATGAATTTTTGAAGTTGAAACGGAAAGATGTCCTTCTAGTTTTCCCACCCTAAGGTATACAACTTGTTTCCAACCAGGGCCCATTTGCACAAGATATATAGTATGACCTATTTTCATAAATGAGGGGAATAATTATGATGTGGTTTAACAACTTTTTTATTGTTATTGTATAACAAATAATACATTGACACCTAATGAAGTTGCCAAGACCAATTTTTAGTTTTGCACTTTTCATAAACAGGTTTGTATAAACATCAACAACAAGTCAGACAATAATCTACACTTCTTCAATTTCTATTAATTCCAAGCTTGATGAAAATTTAGCAAAAGAATAGTGCAATCTTTATTATTTCTATTCCTTGACTGAAAAAAATTACCTCCTACCATCGCTCAATCAAACATATGCTAAAACGCTTAACATTGTTGAAAACAGGTCATATACTTTAAAATGTTTACTAGATAGCGGTATATGTAAGGAGATCAAGCCAATCCTAAAATTGGCACTTTGTATTGTTTCCCTTTCAATGAAATCTGTTCAGATTTTCAAAAGAAAATGGAACCAAATGAAATCCATACCTTAAGTTTGGCTGTTTGTTTTGTTTTGTTTGTTCGTTCGTTTGTTATGTTGAGATCTCACGGACCGTGCATCTCTTGACAACGTGCGTGGTACCGTCGGAAAGCCCTTGGCGAGGAGGGATGCACAAGCTTGGTTTTGTGGCATTTAGAGCTACAATGTGGAAGTTATTAAATTTTGAAGTATTTATGGATTGAAAAAATTAGAAAATTACTTTTACTTTGATTTTGGGTGCGTTCTTGGTACCATTGGAAAGCTCTTGACAAGGAAGGGTGGACGGGTTTTGTTTTGTGACGTTTGGAATGACAATGTGAAAGATATTGAATTTCAAAGTTTTTATTATGAATTAGAAAATTAGAAAATTATTTTTACTATGATTTTTTCTGTGGCAACAACACAGGGCACACTAATCCTATTGACAATGTTATCCCATGATTGCAATTTATACCAAATATTTTTATGAATCTCTCCACCTTGGATTATAATAACATTAAGAGATTGAATATTACTATTTTTTCACAAATTTTCATCATCATTATGTTACATGCATTTCGGTTGAGTCTAGACTATCTTCCATCCCTGATTTGAATTGCTACATCAAATTTTTTAATTTTTTACTATAGACCTTGCAAATCACCCCCACGCTTTGTCACACCTGAAGGGTGGTTAGACACATCAAAGTAAGTGAACTTGGTATTAAATGGGATTATTGTATGTTTCACGTGCAATGAGCAGATTGATTTGCCATGAATCATCAACACCCACTGTGACTTACCGTTGTTTGTACGCACTGGACAATACGGCATCATGTTTCAAACGTAGAACAAATCAATTAGAAATTCTCACAAGTCACAACACTTACAATGTGATTTACATGTACTGTATAATACATACTTCTGGTGGTGTCATGTGTACAGGACAATACAGTACTAATATATCCCTAAAGCAATCCATTAAAATATTTAGAACCAAAAAAAGGAGAGTTAGTAAAACTGTTTAAAAAAAAAAATTGGCAATTTACATTAACCCATAATGACAATGAGCAATGAGATGAAAAGAACGAACACGTCTTCCTGTTTCAATTTCTCTCTCCCCCCATTTTGGAAAAATCTAGAGCCATTGATTCAGTTACAAAAAAATTCCCACCTCCTTTCCAATGTTGTAGATCTTGAATTTAAAAAGTAAACCATCGCCATTGATTGCCATTGTGAGAAACGATCTTGGTCAATGGTGCTCTGAGATATGGAATACGGAACATGGATATGAAAATATAGCTATGGAAATACGGATATGGATATGGCAAATGAGTTTCAAATATCCCATATTGTGGTTTGTTAGCCAAACTGATGTCACACAAATACAAATATGAGGTGAGGTGGTGTTAGTCACAAGTATCGGTCTCATTTTTTCAAGCAATGATGAAGCGACACATGTAACCCTTTCAAGTTTTTTGGAAAAGATTAACGACAAATGGAATGATGCCATGTGTACCCCTCTTGAAAATGATTTGTGTTTTTCTTTGAAACTGACATTTTCTCACAATGTGCTCACAGTCAATTGAGACAAATGATAATCTTATCTACTCGTCCTTTCAATGGTAACGTTGAATTGGATATTCATATTATTCTACACGGGAACTTCCATAAGGTAATAGCTCAAGACCGGAGGAGAATATTACAATAGAGAGGTTAGTGTTGTAGAAAGGGGTTGCAATATTAACCTCTAAATGTCCAAAGTCTTCTCCAAAATTTGCAATTTGAGAAGAATTGTCATAAAATACTATTTGAAAGAATATTTTGGAATTGATGTACAAGTAAGAGTTGTAGGTTTTCAATTGTAAATTTCATTCATATAGTTAGATTTACCAATGCTATCACTAATATTTGTCTATAAATTTTGAATGAAAAACTTCAAAATTCCTTTAAATTTAATTACAAGCAAAATATTATCATTTTTTGCGTAAAATTTGTTGGAATGGATTTGAAAGGAGGTTCTCTTGACATAGTGAACTTGTGAATATTTTTTTGTTCTTAAAATCTATGACCTCATTTTTGCAAATCCAGTTTTGAACTAAAGTCAATGCAATTTTGGCTTGGTCAATTACTTGACATACTTCTACGTTTGTAATTTTAGAAAAATATGTACTTTAGTTACACCAAATCCAACCCTTAGACAAGACGACAACTTGATAGATTATCTCCACAAATTAGGATGACTTTCATCCAAGCACAATGAGAAAGAAACAAGAGTTTCAATCCGTTATTGTTCAAAAACTGGACGTCAAAGCGCTTAGGGATTAATGACGTTTGAAGAATTTTTTAGTAGATTGCAATTTTGTGGTGCTTACGGATTGAAGCTATATTTGCCAAAGCGACATCTAGATTCCAAATTCACTGAAAGTTTTTTTTTCCCTTTATTTAACCCCTAAAGGACCAACATGCGTTTTTTGGCCGTATAGAAATTTTGGGCAGGTACATGTGACTACAGATATCCATATTTGAAGCTAAAATTTTAATAGAAGGTGGGGGCAAGGAATATCTTCATTTGTACCAAGTTTCATGACATTTCAAAATAGGAGTCAAAAGTTGTGACCTAATAGAGTTATTTGTAAAATCCCCCCCAGTTTGGAGGGGACTTTTTCCGACAAATTTCCTCCAACGGACGACCCCGCAAGCGACCACAACCCCGCAGGCAAAGTCCGGACGAAACTTCTTTTTGGCCGATTTGGACGCGAAAGAAAGTTTGATATCCACTTTTGTATTGACTTTTTGTCCAAAACCTGCTTTATTACAAAACAATGGGTTTTAAACTCCGCTTTTTGGTACTTTACGAATAACTCTAATATGTTATTTTTTTTTCGTAACTAAGTAGTTTGGGTAGATAAAAAAAACCCGTTTTTCCGGAATTTTTTTTTTGAAATTGGTTCTCTACATTTATATATACTTAAAAAGCCTTGAGTCATTCCATTTCAATCAATGAGTCAAAAGTTATGAGGGTTTTTGAATTGGGGGTAGTTATGGATTCTCTACTCTAAAAGAAACTTTAAAGTCGTTTATTTAACTCAATTTTCCAAAATTTTGGAAAAAAAATAAAATCCTAGGATGTAGATTGATTATTAAAACATTACAACCGTTGGGATTGGCATTTTTAAATTCCATAATTAAATTTTTAACAATTTAGTATTTTGAATCATTTTCTACTTCTTTCTACTTACTATTTTTTTCCTATATGTTGTACAATTCCAAATGATGTGAAATTTTTCAAGCATATAGACAACTTGTTTAGGAAACTGAATTCAAAGAAGCACCACCTTTATCGGCATGTTTTCATTGAAAAGTGAGCTTGCAAAGTGCAGTTGCCCGATTTTTTGCAGGATTGAAAAAATGGTTTTCAAGACTTTGAATGCTTATATCTTATGATCCACACGGTGGAATTTTCTGAAATTTTTACCACATGTTTTCAAAATATCATACTGCAAGATCCTATGGTTACATGTGTCAAAAATTGTTTTTTTCCAGAAATTTGGTAGTTGTATTAGAAATGGCAGTTTTGGAGCGTTTTTGGTGATTACATAGTCATGAAACTTTAGGGATTAAATTGTACATCTTCAATGCATCCAAGCTAGGACTAAAGGAACAATATCACTTTAAAGAAGTTATTGGCTTATAGAAGTTCACTTTATAAAAGTTCTACTGTATAACTAGGCAATCGTAAGGTACTATGCCTTGCTAGATGCTTGGGAGAGACTTATCAATTAATTCAAGGATGGGGATAATGGGGTTGGTTGAGAGTCATCAATAAGACAATTTTGTTCATTGTAGGGTTTGTTTGTTTTTTCTTGCTTTTTTTTCAACAAATGAAATGGAAGGGAGGTTGCCTTTCCAAGAATGCAAATGGGACCCTTGCCTCATTGATAAACAATGGTATGGAAGTGATGGAGTCCATTGATTAAGGTAGAATTACTTGTTTCCGACAACCCTCCGATGCTGGTTATATAGGGTGACTTATCGTCAACAACATTTGGATGCATTGTTTGTTGAAAATAGTTCTCTGTTTGTACCTTCTTGTCCACTCATCTCTCTTCCTTCTTTGATTAGGGGGAAGTGCCAAAGCTAGCTAAACGTAATAGGTGAGTTTGTGAAATTGGAATGGGTCCAAATGAAAAATCCACATTTATATTGAATGAAACATTCATTAGTAGTAAAACTTTTCTTTTAAATTCTTCCTCATCCGTATATTTGCACACACATTCAACTCAATTTCTCAACAAATTTCCAATATCCTATATAGTAGAACCTCTCTAAAGTAATAGAGTTGGAACTAGTCTGACACATTGCATTAGAGAGGTTATTACATTAGGGAGGGTCATGTTGTTTGTAGGTGGTTCATATTGTTAAGCTAGGACCAACAATCAATACTTTCTGAGAGCACTTTATTGGTTTAGAAAATATTGATTTAAGGAGGTTCTACTGTAAGCTGAAATGCTTAAGTTAAGGTAGAAGCACCAGTAGTCAATCATTTAAGCAATTTTGAAATAGATCTTATGCCATAAGAGGTGGTGGAAAATTTTCCCATGTAAGAAGATAGGAAATATGGGGATTGCAAATTTTTCAAAATTATATTCCCAAAATTTGAAATTACATTGAATTTTGGGAGCCAAAAAGTACATTTTACTAGTAGCCAATGTTTAGAGTATTCCAATTATGATCATTCAAGAATAATAAATTCGTGCTCACTACTTCCTATTTTCTTACTCACTACTTTCTATTTTCTTGCTCACTACTCCGGGACAAGTGTCACAACCCTTATGAGTCCCAACCTTGAAAAGGACCCAAAAAACATATTCCAAGATTTGGTTGGATATCTATTCCACCCTTGCTTGGAGATACTGCACCCCTACATATTGGGTACTGGGCGTGGTTGACAATTCGGGTACTTCTCCCTTATTGGAAATAGGTCCTTCTACCTTACCAGGACGTGGAAATTGTTGAGGGTGGAAATTGTTGAGGGTGGAAATTGTTGAGGGTGGAAATTGTTGAGGATGAGTCCTCAGTCCTCAGTCTCAGTCCGGCAATAAGGTCGCCATTTTCCGATCTGACTGGGATACATGGTCAAATGGTAGTTGAAAGTGTTTTTATTGACTTGTCCACCACCAAGTAACTTAACTGATTGAAGTGAGAAAGTCACACCCCGGCTTGCTCGCTCGGCTCCTCCCCAACCCCTGGCAGTATTGGTTGCAAAATAACTTAGTTTGTACTGTTTGCCTTGCAATGAAAACCTGTTTCATTTGTTTCAAAAAAAAGAAAAAAGTAACTTAGTGCGCCCTGCCTGGTGGTATCGTTTGTGTTCGTACGTGGCGTGGAAACCTGCCAATCATCTTCCCAATGGTACTCTCCACTCCAATGAGTTGCACCGATGTCGGGAGAGTCAACCAAGCCAAGACAAGCAAGCTTCGTGTTCGTGGGGGGCGTGTTGTCAAGTTGGACTTCTGTCCGTCCCACACAGCGGTCTCAATTAACACAAGCCCCCATGTCCAGTGCATGACTTTTTTTTCTCATTCCAAGTTGCAGGCCACACCTCGAAGTTGTTGCTGTCTTCATTTGTTTCAATCAAAAACATAAAAAATGAAAATAAAATAAAAAAGTTGTTGTTGCTCTCGTCCCAACAACGCTTGAATTTGATTTGCAGTGTACACACACACACAATGCAGCACATTCCACCATGTTGTTTGCACACCCTGGGAGAGATTTGACTGGAGCCTTGGAAGATTCTTAGCTCGCTCACCTTTGTAAATTGGCCGGAAATGGAACAACAATGCAGGCAGGGGGAAGGGAAAAAAACAAAAGTGGGCAATTCATTGTTTGACCGTGAATCTCAGTCATATTGATATGACTGATTTTTTTGGTGATCAGTCGGTTGCCGGCATCTTTCTGTTCATTTATTTTTGCCCTTTTTGGTGTAAAATCACCAACTGGCACGAGGAAAGCATAATAGATGAGATGCTGGCCTGAGATGCTGGCCTTAGCTGTATTGCCAATTTGTCCCTTTGCCATTCAGAATCATAAATTTTTCTGGAAATGTAGAATCTTGCACCACACTAGTATGAGAATGTCTAGAAGAAATTTCAAACACTTTGACCATATTGATCACAAGATATAAGCGTTTACTTAAAGTGAAAAAAATGAAGATTTTTTGCTCCTACTATAGCTTGACTAGATTACAAAAGGCTTTGAATCCTCTTAGCTTAAATATTTACACTAGAGATTGTGAATTTAATTTTTTTTATGTTGAAAATTTGAGTTGAGGGTTTAGGAAGAAAAAATAAATAAAATAACATCTGTAATTTTCATTCTTTAAGAAATAGTTAAGTCGAAGTAGCTGGTATGAGACAAAAGTACAAACAAAATTGTTGATAGCTCTAAGAAGGAATTGAAACATACTAATCACTTTGGAGAGATTATTCTAAAAAGAAAATGAAACCTTGGGCAACTTTGTATTTTTTTTCAAATTTGTTAAAATTGAGTTAAAAAACAGATCCAATACATTAATTTCTCAAAGATTTGCTGAGATTGTCTGCAAAACAAGAAGCTTCATAACTTTCACATTATTTATCCAAACGAAATGAATCAAATCTTTCTACATTGACAAAAATAAAATCTATAAGAAATAATTTAAAAAAATCTATTTTAAGAAAGTATTATTGTGCTACCTACCTTTGCCTATTTTGGGCTTATTGTGGCATATTTGCTCTTGGGCATTGATTAAAATAAAAATTGTACTTCCAAAATGCCAATCAATTTTTCTGTCTTGTAAAAAGTCATTAGGAAAATTTTCAGCCCTCCAAAAGGCCGTGAGTTTGGCACCCACCCGGTGCAATTATGGGAAAAAATCAAAATGATTTTATTTTATTTTATTTTATTTTAAAATTGGATGATGATGTGGCACTAGTCATGCCACGTCAGATTTTTATTTTTTAAAATTTTTAAAATTTTTTCATATTTCTTTTTCAAAAAAATTATTTTTTTATTCATTCTGAAATTGCACCAAAGGGGGCCCATAAATCAATTTCTCAGTGGCCTTCTGGCGGGCTGAAATTTTTCCTAATGTTTCAATAAATCTTGCCAAAAATTGAGATCACAGTTATGTACCTAAATCTTAAAGAGCCTTGCAACACGACTCTTGGGACTTTAGGGGCTAAATGCATATGACTAGAGAGCCTCTATTTTTTTTTATGTACTTCCATTGAAAAAAAAACTATAAGTGAGTGAGTCTTCATTTCAAATTTCATATATAGGCATAGAGAAAGCAAGTTAATAATTCCATTATAAATTATTCATTTTGAAGAAGCAATTGACACATGGCATTGATTAACCCCTAAAGGACCGGTTGTCCCCTCGGGGGACAATTTGGGTCCGGGCAGGTTCCTACGATCTCAATTTTTAGTAATATTTTTTGGGATTTTTTGAGGTTGTATATTTTTGCGAGATCTTTGCGAATATATAATTTTTATTTTAGTTGATGCCCGGGAGCAAAAGTTATGGCACAATAAGTAAAATTGAAATTTTGCGGGCAGCCCAAAAAAAATCACAAAAAGTCAAAATACTTTTTTTTCAAATTTTTCCCTCAAAGATTATATTTTTGTCTACATGTGAAGCTTTGTTTCATTCAATTTGGACTAATAATGAGAAAGTTATGGACAATCTTAGTTTTCCGGGCAATCTAAGCATCTTCTTGAAAAAATAAGTTGTAGAATTCATTTTAGAATGCAATTTTGAGAATTTTTCAATTTTTTTTGTTAGACAGGGTTAGATTTTCTTGCTAGAACAATCTCACCGTTGGGATTATTGTGATTCAATTCCATCTAAAAGCTATTAACAATTTAGATTTTTCTTCAATCTTGTACCCACTTCTACTTAACAATTTTTTAATGAGTGAAAATTAAGTGCTTTTTTTCCTAAATTTTTTTGGTAGATTCTCAGCTCAACTACTTAACATAAGTAAGTAGAAAATCGAAATCAGTAGTGCAAAAAATTTGAACTAAAAAGATTCAAAGCCAAAAAACCTAGTGAAGCAAGGTGGAAAAAAACTTGTCTTCTTCACTTTAAATGCATATATCTTGCAATCTACGTGGTCAAAGTTTCTGAAATTTCTTCCACATATTCATATACTAGTCAAGTATAAGATCTTACGGTTGGATATGCAAAAAAAAACAATTTTTTAAACACTTTTCTCTTCGCAATAGAAATGACAGTTTTGAATGGTTTTTGGTAGGAAAATCACCTCGGTCCTTTAGGGGTTAAGTTGTAAAGTCCTAAGAGTCCCCTTGGAAGATTCTTGAAAGTTTGGGTACTAGGTAACTATGATCTCAATTTTTGGTAAGATTTTTTGAAACTTTTTTACAAGATAGGAAAATTGATTAGCATTTTGGACATATAATTTTTATTTCAATCAATGCCCAAGAAGCAAAAAATTATGCCACAATATGCCCAAAATAGGCAAAGGTGGGTAGCCAAAAAAATATCCTTGAAGAAATTTCTTTTAAATTTATTTCTTATAGATTATATTTTTGCCTATGTAAAAAGATTTGATTCATTCCACTTCAATAAGTATTTGAAAGTTATGAAGCTTCTTATTTTGCAGGCAATCTTAGCAAATTTTTGAGAAACTAATGTGGTGGATCTATTTGTGAATTCAATCTTAACAATATTTCAAAATCAATGTTGCCAACAAGGTTTAGTTTGCTTTCTAAAACAATTTCAACATTGGAAATAATGTGTTTCAATACCATTTGAAAGCTATCAACAATTTTGTTTTTCCCTTCTACTTCATACCTACTTCAACTTAATAATCTTTTAAAGAATGAAAGTTTTTTTGTTTTTTTTTGTAGTTTTTTTTCCCCCAAGCTCTTAATTCAAGTCTTCAACATATTTTTTTCTTAATTCACAATCTGTAATTTGAAGCACAAAAATTTGAAGTTAAGAGGATGCAAAGCCAAAACATCTTGTCAAGCTAGGAACAAAAGAACTCATTTTCTTCACTTTAAACACTTATATCTTGTACTCTATACCACGAAAGTTTCTTCTCGACATTCTCATACTAGTCTAGTGCAAGACTCTCCAATTGGATCTACAAAACAAACAAATGTTCAAACCTTTTGTTATTTGCATTGAAAATGACAATTTTGAGTGATTCTTGACCCCCAAAAGGGCCTTATTTGGGACTCTCTGTAGTGGGTAGTTAATCTACTGCCATTCAGGCTTTGTGCAGGAAAGGGGGGATGATTCCAAGTGCTGGTGGTAATACTGTAGATCATTCATTCCCCAAGGCCGGCCCCCTTTGAAGAAAGCCGGCGGTTGTTGACAAATGTCTCATTTCAAAGACCGATGTAATGGAGCACCTTGCAAATCATTATATTCCTTTTATTGAGTAACAGTATTCCAAATCCTGGCACAATGACATAACTTATACCCTAGTAGGGTATTCCCTTCCATCCAGCAATGGATCCAATTACTGAGTCTCACTTGCCATGCACTGCAAACTTCCAATCCAATGCTCAATGCGCAATACTCCATGTTCCTAAAATTCAACACCCAATTACTAAGTCTCCCTTGCCATGCACTTTCAATCCAACGCTCGGCCAAAGCGATCAACGGATCCCTCAGTCCAGCAGCAAGTTCCTAGGACTGCCGCAAAAGCAAAGCAGACGAGTCTACAAACTAAGGAACCAAAAGGAAACCACCGGCGCATTTCTCCATCCGTGCATAAAATATTATTGGTCAGTCCACTAGTTTTAGTCAAGGTAGTGCAGTCAAGCAAATTTTGGGGGACTTCTGCGTCTCTGCCAGAGAGAAAGGAGAGAAAAGAAAGCAATAAAGAAAGCAATTGGACACCCTCAAAGAAATAAAAAGAAATATAAAAGAAATAAGTTAATATAATACAAAGGGAGGGACGGACAGGGAGGGAGTTGGGAAACTCCACCAGCAAATAAGCTCACTGGCTGCTAATAAGTTATAAGTGTACCAATAGGGGGCCCGCTGGCTTTTGCCGACTTGAAGCCATTAAAATATGGCCTGCCTACACAGATCACTCTTCAGGGAGTCAATGAGCCACTCCTGTTTGTACACCTGGACACCACCAACGACCCCCTTGGTCTACTACGGTGGCCGAACTCAGAGTAAGGTGAGTCATCCTATTGGTGCCATCATGAGTTGTGGTCTTTTTCTTTGTCATATGTATGTGTAGTGCACATTGCAAATTTAAGAATGGGCATTAGTGGAATGGGTTTATATGAGGACACAAAGAAGTTCAACCCAAATAAGTGGCATGAATAGGATGACATAAGGTAGGCGCACCCATAAGCGTCAATCTAAGAGTTCTGAACGTGATGAATATTCATTGTACCCATAACCACTATCAAGATTTCATGTTCACATGTTGTACATCCTTATCATGACATCTATTTACTTCCAAAGAGTTTCCAAGATTTCAGAGCTGACGGTTATGGGGACAGCGTTGCTTATGGGTGCGCCTACCTTACCTTCGTTCCAAAAAGAGCCATCGTCTATATTGTAGTGGGTGGATGATAGATGTTTTCAAGAGCTTTGAGTAGAAGCTGATTGGTACAGACAATGTATATCCAAACATGCTGAAAATACAATTTTTGTCTATTCTACAAGGATGTGATTGGCATGGTCACTTGGTGTTTCCAATAATTTTTTTATAAGATTCTGCATCTGTTTAAGACTAAATTGATTTGTCCCAACATAGCATGTAACGGTACGGAAAAAAAATTGGGGGTGGATGGGGTGGGGGGAAGGGTGACACTAATTTTCTAGGCGACACTAATTTTCCATATGCACTATAGTGAAAACTTTGCAATAATGAAGATTTTCTACATTCCCCACCCTTCTTCCAAGGCTCCCATTGTCTTACCATTACCATTTCCATCGATTTGATCCAAGTTCAGGAAGTTGCCAGCACCGCAACCTATTTCCCCTTTCTTATTAATTTATTAGGCACTATCTGTCCGACGAAACTTCACAAAAGTAAAACTGAAGTAGCATACCTTCCAACGAAGTTACCTCATACTGTATTCAAATCCAAATATTTTTTTTTTAAAGATTGAAAGAAGCACTTCCTCCTTCACATCCCAACAAATTAAGTTAGAAAAGCTCACCGTTAATCAAGCCTTCAACCCCAACTCCCCAAGACTTCCAAACTGGCGACGAGACTTTCTAATAAACTCTACCCCCAAGACTTCCAAACTGGCGACAAGACTTTCTAATAAACTCCCAGAGACCCAGAGACCCAGACTTCTATTCCATTCCAACTATAGTAACAAATTCAAACAGCTCCCCCAGACACGGAGCCCAAGTCCGGTCAAAGACCCATGCCAGCGCATCACTCCGACAAGACCAAAATCATGCCCCCAAACTGAGGATAGAAAGAAGAGAGAAAAATACTTTAAGCTTATTCTCCAGCAAACTTGAACCCTAAAATGGAGAATTACCGGTAATGTGGTTACCTGATATCCAGGGTTTTTTTTAGTTACGCAAATCCAGTAAATTAATAATAGGCATTGCCATGCTCCAGTCGTCCAACGACTTCAATCCAATCCACTCACGCTGACGACAAACCTAAAGTTAAAAAATAACCCAAACTACCATTTTTTATAATAAGTATAATAATAATTTCTTAATGGTGGATCACTACTTCATGGGTCCATTCCCAGTAGTTTCGACTGAATGTCGTTGCTGGGCTGGCAATCCGCAAGTGTGCGGCGTGGGTGGGGCAGGTGTGATCAAACTGGACAATGCTCAAAAAACCCTCAAAAAACCCTGTTATTAAATACTCCAAAGCTCTCCCCTAAAAGGTGAAGCCATGGCAAGCTAGAACTGCGAGCTAGATGATGACGATGATGATCACGATGATGCCTGCCATAGGGGCTGGAAATTGATCTCCAGCAGTGAGTTGACTCGGTTGCGCCTGTCACTAACACCCCAGGCAGGGCTGCTGCTTATATCATTACGTCCAGCGCTCCCCACTTCTGCAGCTTTCTACCATCCCTGGCTGGCAACAACAAGCAAACGAAGACGAAGAAGAAGAAGAAGAAGAAGAAGAAGAAGAAGAAGCCTCTTCTTCACTTCCCCGCTTCCCTGGCTTGCAATCACCTCTTGGTCGCGAGCTCCCAAGTTTGGAGTTTTCTGGTTCGTGACGAGACGGCAACCCAAACGCACCCACTTCAACATTTGGCTCGCGAGTGAGCATTTTGTGCATGTGTGTGTCTGTACACCATGAGGAGGTGGCGCGCAACTGATGTCAATGACGATGGTGTCTGGGATTAGGTGGCGTGGAGTGGAAAGGCGTGAATTCTTTGTGATTTGGTGTGATTTGGTGTCTTTTGGTGTATTTGGGAGTGTTGGGGTAGTTTAGGGTGGTGATTGGGACTTTGGTGGTGGGAAACTAGCTATGGCGCTGGGGTTGCAGGTGCGAACGGGGACGAGTGGTAGTAGTAATGGTAGAAATGGTGAGGTGGGCGTGACGCGTGAGGAGCCTGCAAGTGTTGTGGTGCCATCTTTTTTTCTGTGTCCGATTTCCCTTGAGCTCATGCGCGACCCTGTAACCTTGAGCACGGGCATGACGTACGACCGCTCCAGTATCGAGAAATGGTTAGCAATCGGTCACAACCGTTGCCCCACCACAAACCAGGTTTTGGAGCTTGACGCGGAGCTCATCCCCAATCACACCTTGCGTCGTTTGATTCAGAACTGGTGCGTCGCGAATCACGTGGAGCGAATCCCCACTCCGAAATCGCCCGTGGGTGTGGTGGAAACCGTGACACAGCTCTTGCGCGTGGTGGAAGAGCAATGCGAGTACTGGGAAGACTCGCTTCACAACCTTGTTCGTCTCGCGACGGAGTGCGAGCGTCACCGGAAGTGCATTGTGGACGCGGGCGGCGCGCCAGTGCTCGCGAAGGCGCTTCCAGACATGGAGCTTGACCCCGCGATGGACGCGTTGGGTGTAATTGCACTTCTGCCGTTTCGTGAGAGTGATAAGAAGGCGTTGTCGAATCCCGCCACGCTCGCGGCGCTCGCGGCCTTTCTGGCTCACCCGGGCGTCACGGCGGAGGCGAAGGTGCACGCGGCGGACGTGTTGCTCGCGCTCGCGGATCACGACGCGCGCATCAAAGTGGCGATTGGGGAGGGCGCCATCCCGGCGCTTGTGGAGCTTTTGAAAGACGACCGGGCCGTGCACGCGGCCTTGCGATGCTTGCTGTCTTTGTCGATGCCGCGGCGTAACCGCGTGTTGGCTATTGACGTGCGCGCCATCCCCGCGCTCGTCGGGTTCCTGCCCGCGACGGAGAAGCGGAACAAGGAGCTCGCGTTCGCATTTCTGGAGATTCTGGCGAACTGCGCTGAAGGCAGGGAAGCCATCACCAACAACGCGAACGCCATCCCCATGATCGTGAAATCCATGCTTGGGGTGAGCCATAGGGCCACTGAGCACGCTGTGGCCACGTTATGGGTGGTGCTCTCGTACGCGTCCAACCGGAGCGTGATCAACATGGCGCTTCACGCGGGAGCCTTTACCAACTTGCTCATGCTCTTACCCAGCGAATGCTCGCAGCGAGCCAAGCTCAAAGCCAGAGATTGCTTGAAGCTTTTGAATGAGGTTTGGGGATCCTACACTTGCCGCGCCGCGGAAGAATCGTCGCCCATTATGCACGCCCATGTCATCAGCCGCAAACGCAATATGGGCCATCTCAGATTTAGCACCGAGCTGGTGTAAACAGTGACGGTCCTTTTGCCTTCCCCAACTTGCTCATGCTCTTGGATTGCCCAAGCTTTTGAAAGCCTCTGGTATTTTTCATGGACTTATCACAATCACCAAGCTAGATGAGCGCAATCAATGGGGGATACATGTGAGCAGCATCAGCAGCGAGATTGTGCAACATTGCCGGTGCTTTTGCCTTCACTAACTTGCTCATCATGCTCTGGGATTGGCCAAGCTTTGGAAAGCCTCTGGCGCATATCATGGGCTTATCATCAAACCTGGGCTAGATGAATGCAATCCCATGTGAGATTTAGCAGTGAGCTACTGTACAATTTCGGAAAAATTCAAGAGGGATGTATGTGTCGGTGTCACTCCAGTTTGAGTTCATTTGTTCGAAGAGCGAATGATGGTAGGAAAGTTGGACGTGAGACGTGGGCGCAACTCTTTCTTCCATTCTTTTAGGGTGCTGCTGTGATTACAGTCGCCCTTCCACATTGTATAGTATTTGAATCCGATGGATAGTTATTTTGTAGTGGTCCACTCGATTTGTATAATTCGACCTAGCTTCGTAGGGTTTTTTTTCCATCAATCGACAGCGTTGGTGTTGAGCAATTAGGGTTACTACTACCATAGCAGCAGCTTTCAGTCATTCATTTTTCCAGCTTTGGCTGAGAACAATAAAAAGCTGAAAGCTTGGCACACAACCCACCACTTTGTGTTAATACAGTAATTTGGACATCATCTTGCATGTATGTATGTGTGTGGGTCAGGCAGCCAGCCACCGACAGTTTGCTTTGTGCAATCAAGTGAATCAGCTATGCCAGGTTGCTGTAAAGAGTTGAATTGGTTATTTACCAAAGGTCAAGATTTGGATCACTTAAATGGCGCAACCGTAACTAGACAGTGAATGAATGGGCAGCTGAGTCGTCGTCATTCTTCAACCAAACAGAAGCTCTTACGAAATTCAGTAGGAGCGTCTGAGTTGAATTGATTATCGACTGTACTGCTACTGTTGAGCTACAACAGCGATGACTTTGACGCTTTTATTGTGCGGCTGCCATCTCCACTACTCGTAAAGTCGTAATGGAGGCTCAAATCGCACAGTATTGCAACAGTCAAACCAAGTATTACATTTTTTTTAATCTCTTGTGGCAGTGGATACTAAAACTGTTCGGAATCTGTTCGGAATCTGTTATGGACTCCTGTTTCTCATCTTCTACTCAGACACATGGCTGGACTTCTATGGTGAAACCCTAACTTGGCTATGGCCACTGATCTTTGAATGAGTGGAAATGGGAGTTGTGTGCTGTGCATCCCGTCTACAGTGGTCTGCAACCTCCCACTCCGAATGATTGCATAAGAAATCATCCCATACACTGAGTGAAAAAACGATTTGATCTCAAGAGAGTTTGCCACTTGTAGTACCCACCAATTCACAGCTCTATGAAATGATCTCCCGTATGAAACCACACTCCTACATTGGGTAAATTTTAATGCTCAGAGTAAACGGGAAGAGTAGATCCTCTCAAGTCTCAAGTCTCAACTCAGACACCGTGCGAGAGCTTCGTCAATCGTCATCCGTGGTGAAATTTACTCTTCACTCGTACCGAGTCCAGACATAATGAGTTTGGGCCTTGTTCATGACGAGTACATAAATGATCAGTTCACGTCAACCCTTATTAATCACGCTGACTTCCCATTGAAAAGTCCCTCTCACTCCATGATTTAACGTCACTAGCAGCCAAGGGCGATCGATTTCAGAGTAACTAAGCACACAAGTTATCGATCCATTTCACGGGAAAGATCGAAACCCTTCTCATGCGAATTGGCTCTTCCCTCACATGGTTCGTGCTCTGACACCTACTTGTCTCATCACTGCGAGGCACAAGGTACATGCAATGGTCATGTATAAATAATTACATGCAGTAGCCATTGATTTTCGTCAATGGAGGAGCGGTGTCACGGGCAAGTAAGTTATCATGACCCACTCGGGGATATATAAATGGCTCGCTTCCCAGCCAACTCTCCTCTCCTCTCCTCTCCTCTCCTCTTCTCTCCCCTTCAACAATATCAATAAATTCATTAAACAATTCATTTATTATTGAATCGGTTGCAGCTGCTGCAGCAGTAGCAGCCGCTCCTTCAAAACAAAAAAGGGCTGATGATGGAAAGAAAATCGAACCACCAAGTGAAGTACTGACAGCGCGGAGTATGAGCTCCAATTCGTAGCTAGCGATGGAGTTGATGGTCCTCTCTGACATGAGCATACGATACTCTTGAATTGGTTCGCCCCAATCAAGTTATCAACTGATGAGCAACCTCCTTGACTTCCCCGTAACCATCCCCCTGTCAAGCAGAGTGGGGAGATCACCAGTTCACCACCCACCGAACATCACTGACATCGACTGAGGAACTTCGTCTGTGCGGCAGCAGCAGGCGCTTAGCTAGGCCTGGCGCCAGGATGTACCAGACCCGCAAACAGGTCAAAACCAATGGAATTAAAACACTCCTACTGGGCAGAGTCAATTGACCTAGCTACTCATGGGGGTAGACGCTGGTAGCTAGGCTGGCTATTATTTTCAGTTTTTCTGGGCACGCAGAGAAAAACATTTCAAATGTTCAAAGGCGAGAAAAATGCAATGAAACACGTAAGTTTCATTTGTTTCAAGAACAAATGTTTCAAAACAAAACAAAAAAGGCGAGAAAAAACAGTACAACTTCGATCAATGCCACCCGGCAAAGCTAGACTGGCTTTCCCTCGCTCTACTCTCGTATGTTGCAGTTGTTGCTGTTGTTATTGTTGCTGTTAAGTTATTACACTCTAGCCAAGGGTGGGGTGTCAGACGGTGCTTGAGTTGGAAGACTGCAGTGCCAGGGCTGCTGCTCCCATTGCAAGTCAACGAAGGCTGCAGGGGCTGCTGGAGCTGCAAAGGGAAGACTGGCCGGGGAGAGGAGAGGTGCAATCAGGGCTTTACCTGCACATTTTTGACTATAGACAGAGTGGCTATCAATCAATGATATTGTTTTGTTTTGTACTTGAAATGAGATGATAGGTAGAGAATTGTCTCTGGCAATGAATTTTCGTTTCATTTGTTTCACAAAAAAACAAAAAAAAGGGGTTAGTGGAGAAGTAGATGGAATATCATTAAAAATGGATGGAAATTCTGCAATTAAAATGTAACTAAGGTTTCAGTTTCTGAAAGTAGGTTTCGTCATCCAGCTTGATCTGGGCTTTTTCGTGCAAACTTTTGAATATAGCTAGAATGGTGATCATTGATACTAGTGTTTTATGAGTTGAAACTAGACGATGGAAGGTAGAGATGGAATGAAGTATCACTCCAAAACCGATGAAAGTTTTGGTGACTAGCCTTGTCCAAATTTATGAGTAGATTCATTTTCTCCCATTGCCAGCTCAAAAAAAAAGTTGGTTTCACCCACCCCCAATTGTTGATGTTGCGGCGTCATGATGTGTTGCTATGAGTTTTAATTGTTTCCTTTACTTCGTTTTTTTGTAAATGAAACTGACTTGGAATGAGTGTTTGACTTGTGATCATCTAAGTTTTACTCTCGACGTGAAGTGAAGTACGTGGTGCAGCAGCAGATTGTTCAAAGTGGGTTTTAATTTGATGCTCTTGCTCTCCTGCGCATGTTCTCTGGCGATGGACAGGGTTCTATAATTAGGCTTGAGCTTCACCCACCTGGATTTATTGGGTGGCCTTTCGTCCCTCTGGGCAGGGCAAGGCTCATCCTGTTCAGCGTTGAATTGGAGCCCGTGTACAATACGGCTCATCATTCCTCTGGCACGCACTGGCTCCATTCATTTGAGTATTTTTTTGGAAAGGTTGACACCAATGAACGGGGAGTTCTGTGGGCCAAACGGTCAATTTCCATTAGACTTTCATCCCTCCTGGTAATTTTAAAAATTGGCTGGAAGTGTGCCGGGAGGTTCCAAAATTGGCCGGTCAATTTCCTAAGAATTTTTTTTCTCCCGGTAGCATTGCCGCCATTGTCCAATTCCAGTCAGAAATTTTCCTTCAGAGTCACAATCTGTCCGGTTGTAATTTTTGGGGATTTTTGTCTTTATTCTTGAAGTGGCTTTATTTTGCTTAAAGTGGCTTCATAAGCATTATCCCTGGCAGGATTTGAACCTGGCATTGCCCCTACCAACTTAGGGCCAGGGATTCAGCCTTCTGAAAATGCACCAATCTAGAAGAAGGTTGATGCATTTTCAAGAGGCTGGTTAGTACGACATGCCCACAACATTCACATTTACAAGAATCAAACAACATGAGTAAAAAAAATGGGGAAAGGAGTGAGAACAAGCCACCATTAACAAAAATCAAACAACATGAGCAAAAAAAATGGGGAGAAGAGTGAAAACAAGCCACCATTTACAAGAATCAAACAACATGAGCAAAAAAAATGGGGAGAGGAGTGCAAACAAGCCATCATTTACAAGATTCAAACAACATGAGCAAAAAAAATGGGGAGAGGAGTGCAAACAAGTCACCATTTACAAGATTCAAACAACATGAGCAAAAAAAATGGGGAGAGGAGTGCGAACAAGCCACCATTTACAAGATTCAAACAACATAAGCAAAAAAATGAATACAAATCACAAGAAGCTATCAACACAACGGTGTCCCCTACTGATGCACATCTTCATGCATTGAAGATGCATTGCTTGCACTAGGGCCCGGGGCTGAATTAGACAAGTAAGTAGAGGGATTAGCATAAAGATACTTATATTTGGTTTCATGCTTCCACAAAGGTATGGCATCGTGCACTATACCATCATACTCATCATCCGGTCCCTCTAAAGCAACTCTAAGCAAAGCCTCCAAGTTTTTGCTTCCCAATCGGTTCCTAACACAAGTTTTAATTAAATTTTGAATGCTAAAAGCTCTCTCGCAGGTAGTTGTGCAAACACATTGTATTCTACCTATATCAGCAAGGACAAGCAGATTTGGATACCGGATTTGTAGGGCATGATTCCAAGTGATCATGCCCCACAAATCCCGAAAGGTTTTGTCCCCCCATTCAGTGGTGCATTGCAATTTAAAAGACAGAAATTCTCGCTTACAAGCTTGCACATCAAGGAGGGGGGGAAAGGCAAAACCTGAATGTGACCGGTCCTCTCCATACAGCTGCAGCAGTCTGTCCAACTCAGAGACACCCCAACTCTGCAATCCAACTTGCTTGGACGACATGTTAGAAGGGTTAAGTACCTTGAAGCAAGAAATCAAGTCATTGTCTTGAAATCGAGCTTCCAAACCCTCACAGACCGCTTCAGCAAATGAACGCTGAAATTGGAGAGCTTCCTCCAAGTCAGTTCCTAGTCTAGACCTAGACATTTCGACATCATGAAATATATTCCCCTGTATTTGGCTTGAAAGCTTTCTTAGATGACCCCCAAAAGGGCCATACTCAGGAAGCACATGAAACCCTGTGCTCTCGTTAAAAGTGTCAGCATTCAAATCTGTATTTTCCACAATGAAGAGAATTCGAATTTGAACTATCTCTGTGCACACTATGCTACCTATACATGTGACATCTACAAATTTACATTGGAAGACTTTAGACAACATAGCCAAGGACTTCAAAATGTCAGCAAGAAAGAACAACATGTAAATGACTTTGAACTGGGACAACTTTCCTAAAATTGGTGCAGCCTTACTTGAATCGTTGTCCTTCACATCACAAAAGTAACACAAGACAGACTCTAATGAGTCACACAAAGTACTCACCGCCTGCCAACGAGATAGCCACCTTATTTTGTGGTAGCGTTTCATACATTTCTGTGCATCAAAAAGCTCCTCTTGCAAGGCAGCCAAAGCCTGCTTCCGCTTAGACGATTTTGAGAAGAAAGCAGCAACTGAATTCAAGAAGGAATCAATCTCACCTGAATTCACCTTGCAGGCGGGTGACTTCGCAGCATCAAGGGCCGCCAAATTTGTGCGGTGCGCCACACAGTGAACAACAAGCAAGTAAGGATTTACTTTTTTTTTAGTCGGGTAGCCACTCCAATTTCAGAGCCTGTCATTGTGCTAGCGCCATCGCTGCCAAAGCCCAAGAACTTCCGCAAGTCCAAGTTCCACGATTGCAAAGCTGCAACCAGCAGTTGGTAGATGATGCCAGCATCCTTCTTCCCACCTTCAATTGGCAATAGGCCCAAGAAAACACTCACCGGCAGGCCCTCCTTGATAATGGTGGCAAACACCACAAGGTGCCCTGTGACACTGATATCGGTAGATTCATCTATCATCACACCAAAAAACGGTGAATTTCAAACACGATTCAAGATCTGCTTATGCATCACAACTGAAATGCATAAAATGAGATCGGCACATGCTTTCTCGTCCTGATACAAAGATAAGGTCATCGGGGCTTTAACACTTACCAACAAATTACATAAAGAGGGGAATTTAGAGTAGGGTAAAGAGTTCTTCTCCAAGAAATACGCAGCCCGCAACAAAGACGCCACAGCCTCATCGCATGCTCTCTGGCCGCTCAAAATAGCTTTCTCCATCACCTTCCCGCCACTCTGCAATGCCCACACGAGGCGTCTGTGCTCATTGGAGCTGGCGTGATCTTGGTAAGCACTTACCTTCAAATTTTTGGAGCCGTCTTTGGCATACGACGATCGCCCGCCTTTATCTTTGCAAACCTTGCAAAACACCCTCCCGACATTGGCATCAAATTGCAGCCATTCGAATTGCAAGAGCCACTGGTCCTTCTACAAACTTTGAACAAGCTCTGCTTCTGAAGGAGGAGCAATTCGATCCACCGCTGAAGCAGCAGTAGTTCCAACAGAAGAATCGTTCTCAGACCCCGAGGACATCAGATTTACAACCTCTATTTCCCTAGACTTGGTAAAGTAATGGTCCCTCAGGGACCTTTGGCGTTTAGACATCAACCCTGCTGTCCCTGATTTCCTGCACACAAAACCCAAAAAATAAGACATGAATCACAAAGCAGCTGAAACTTGAAAGCACTCAGCAGTAAAATATGAACCCTACAAACCTTGCTCACAAAACACAAATGCAAACATTCCTCAACATCATCAAGAACCTAAACCCTAAACCCTTCCAGCAACACTTCAGGCTTGAATTTCCACTTCTGAGAATCTCACATGTTTCCCTTGTCCGAGCCTTTGTCGCTCTAATTTCAGAAGTTCCGCTGTACATTGACTACATTCAGAAATGAACTAACTAAAAAGAAAAATCCCAAAAAGGACCACAGAATTACATACATTAATCCTAAACCCAACATTGACTGCCGTTCAAACACATTGCAAGAAGACGATCGACTAAGCTAGTAAGCCATACAGAAAGAAGCCCAAAAGCAAGGCCGGAGAAAGAGAGCGATGCGCAGTGAAGTAATGCGGACCTTAAACTGACTCGACAGGAATCGTGAGGACCGCCGCTCGCTGGGACCTGCGCGGCCGCGCTACTTGTCAGGACCGCTGCTCGCCAGGAGCCCAGGAACCGCGCCGCTTGCCACTGTCGCCAGGAACCGCGCCGCGCGAAGGAGCCGAAAACACAGGCGATGACGCGAAGCAGCGAGCAATCGAAGCCAGAAACAAATTGCTCGAAGGAGCGACTGAGCGAGCAATCGAGGAGAGGAGGACTCTAGGAGCGACTGAGCGAGTGAGCGACCGATCAAGACTTCAAGAACGACCGATTGAGAGCGACCAATCGAGGAGCGATAGCGGAAATGCGGAATCAGGAACGCTAGCAGAAAAAAAACTACAGACGGACAATTGCAAAACATTGCGACTGTGCGAGTGTGCGTTTGTGTGACCATGTGACAGCGTGATTGTATGAGTTTCGGAAACCGAGAAGTGAGAAACTGAGAATGGTGCAGCCTCACAACCAGTGAGTTTCTGAGAGCCGTTGTGACTTGTGAGAGTGAGTCTGTGAGACAGCTAACGGCTAACGAATCACCCTAAATCCTAAGTCCCTAACCCTATTCCTGAATCCTTAAGCACTGTAAAGATATAATTAATAAAAGAGTTAGTTGGTCTGCGAGTTAAAGAGGAAGTTAGTGAGTCTGTGAGAGTCTGTGAGGTACTGAGGTATCCTAGGTTTTGTAACTTGTACTCTACTACTCTTGTAGTCTTGTTACTTGTATAGCAAAAGTAAAAAATAAAAATAAAACTACTATATAAAAAATTTCCTACAAAGTATAATCTCGGCCGGCTAAAAACCGGATTTATGAATTTTGAATCGGTAATTTTCCGACATGCTCCTAGGATGGACAGCAAAATGCCGACATTTTATTTTCCTAACCGGTCCATTTCCAAAAATCTTTTTTTTCATCCGGAACCTCTGCCGAAACTTTTCTATCTCAACCGGAAATTCTCAAAATCAACCGGCTAGGATGTAACTAAATGCCGGTACTCCCCGTTCATTGGTTGATACAAATCAAAGTAAGGTATGAAGGTCATCCTCAATGCAGTTCCGGAATGTGGCCCGCCAAATACAAATCTATCTTTTCAGTGTTGTGGAATCAGAAGTTGAAATTTTTATCATTGGAACGGCATTCAAAAGTACTTTTGAATAGGTATAAGAAAACTCAAATTTAGATAGTGGACAAAGAAAATAAACCACTTCATAAGGTAACTAAAGAGACAAAAATTATAGAGAAGTTGGCAAATCATGGTTACTAATGCACATTTCACTCCAAATTGCACCAATTTGGAGTGCAAAGTGCATTGATAACTACGATTTGCTAGAACCACTATAAATTTTGTCTTTTATCTACCTTAAGAAGTGGTTTATTTTCTTTCTCCACTGTCTAAATTTGAGTTTTTTTTACCTTTCCAAAGTACTTTGAATGCGCTTCCAAAGGGAAAAAAATTTCAAGTTCTAATTATAATCTAGTAAAAAGTAAGAAGTTCAATTGGAGAGCCAAATTCCGATGTCTGTTGGAGAAGCTCTAAGGTCATCTCTAGGGCACTCTGGAATTTGTCCTTCTACATACACTTCTAAATATTTACCAGTATATAATTAGAACTTGAAATTTTCATCATTGGAAGCACATTCCAAAGTACTTTGAATAGACACAAGAAAATTCAATTTAGACATTCAGACAATGAAAATGAACATTGATTTATTTTCATTGTCAAATGTCTAAATTTGAATTTTCTTGTATCTATTCAAAGTACTCTAAGATGTGCTTTCAATGATAACAAATTCAAGTTCTAATTATATAACAATGAAAATTTAGAAGTTTGTTTGGAGGGAAAAATTCTGGAGTACATTGAGGATGCTCTTAGCATAAGGGAGGAGGTTTGAGGTTACAAGTTTTTCTTATATTTATTTTGGACAGTGTAGAAAGCGATCTTTGCTAGAAAGATTAATTTATTTATATTTGTACACATGTATGAATCATGCAAAATATGGATAAACTTTGAATTACATATTGAAAGGTGTGTGCATTCATTAAAAAATTTGTGATATCATTCTAAAATTTGTAACAATTTAGAAATTTCATTCACTAATGAAAGGACAATATATTGTCAAATATTCCCTCAAAAAATTGTATCGCTTTGAGTAGAATACGGCCTCAAAAAAAAAAACTTTGTAAAAGGGCTATAATAGTTACCATTTACTATTGGTGATTTGCAATTTGTAGGAGTTTAACTTCCTAAAATATTTCTCAATAAATTAACTTGAAAGATAAATAGAAGTAGCATCTAATTTAAGTCGTTTCACATTTTTAGAACCTTCTTTGAATTAGTTATGAATTTTGAAGGTGGAATCATATAAAACTCTAAAAGTATCCAACCGTAATATATTCATTGTTGATACATTGACAAATGCAATAGGTGCATTGAAAGAAGGAAAATGTCCCTTGTGTTAGAAAAAGCAGTTTATAAATGGTGATTTAGAAACCTCCTACCTTACATGCAATAGAACCATTCCAAATTGCACCTTGTCTTTATATTTGTATAAGATTTTTGATTGGACATATATAGATAGAATATGCATTTAATAAAAGGTTCATGATAGATATGTGTACCTTATAGGTACTAAGTGCATTTAATTGTGACTTATTTGTAAGGCTATCTCATCTAATTTCTTGTCTAAAATGGAAGCTTTGCTTTTGAACATGAGAACCTCAGGTCACTTTTGGATGTGGATGCAAGTATAGTACTTGGTTTATTTTCACTAAAAAATACTAAGAAAATACTATCAAAAAATAAAATGTTTACATTTATGATGTAATTGTGCCAAAAATACCATTCTTTTGTACAATGCCTTCAACATCTTTAATTTATTTCCAATTTCTAACTTTCCATTTCTTTGGGTGACAGATGGGAATCTTGAGCAGATACCTACGGGCTAAAGTTTTGTCTTGATTTTTTGAAGATGTAAAAATGGATTAGCTTTGTGGGGATTTTTTTTATCAATTGGTGCGTGGGAACAAAAGTTATGCCCCAATCAGCCCGGAACTTGTAGGAGGGGAGGGAGAGGGGAGAGGGAGCAGCAAAAAAGCTTTCAAAATTTTTAATTAAAATTTTCTTTTCTCATAGATTATATTTTTGTCTACCTGGAAAGCTTTGATTCACTACATTTGAATTTGTTATAAGAAAGTTATGGACAATCTTGTTTTTTGGGCAATTAAAGCATTTTTTTTGAAAAAATAACTTGTAGGATTCATTTCTGAATGCAGTTTTAATCATTTTTCAGAAAAAATATTTTTACATGGTTTTGCTTACTTGTCAAAAAGTTCTTACCATAGGATTCCGTGCATTTTAATTCCATTTTAGAAATATTAATAATCTAGATTTTCCTTTGATCTTGTACCTACTTCTATTTAACAATTTTTTGAAGTATAAAAATTACTTTTTTTTTATTTTTTTATTTTTTCTAGAATCTCAAATCAATTCTCTACCATAAAGATTTGAAGCTCAAAACTCTGTAGTGCAAAAAATTAAAGTTAAAGTCAAATAATGTAGTCCCACATTGTGCTGAAAAATTGGATTTTTTCACTTTAAATGCAGATATCTTGCAATTTGTGCGTTCAAAAATTCTGAAACTTTTTCCACACATTCTCATACTAATTAGGTGTAAGATCCTATGGTTAGATGTGCAAAAAAAATAATTTTTAAATTTTTTAACTCTTTGATATAGAAATGGCAATTTTGAGTGTTTTTTGGCAAAAAAAAAGCCTTGGTCCTTTAGGGATTAAGATCTTATAGATCTTCAAAAGTAGGCTTGATTTATTTGTATTCAAATGCAATTTCTTCTACAAAAAAATATATAATTATCAAACTCAGTGGTAAATAAAATGCCAACTTATATACTTTAGAACACCCAAAAGAGATTTCCTACTTGTTTACATTTTGATTGGATTGTAGACCAAATTTCATATTTTTCCAAATTTTGATATTATACAAAGTGATCAAAAAGTACCTCATAACATTATTGTTTTTCAAATGTAATGGTCTCTAATAACAATCATATTTACAAATAATATATTTGTATATGTATAAAAAATACAAATTCTAAAAAATTTAAAACCTCTATCATTAGATGAAATTTGAGGGCATAGGAGGGCCGTTTCAGGCCTGTTCCCAAATCTGGCCAGATTCTGTAATTAGCCGGTATGGGTGTTCAAAATTTTAACAAAAAAAAAAAAATTACCCGATATTTCATTTAGGCAATTTTTTTTTTCGAAAAATGATGTGGCACCATTTTGACCACATCAGCCAGCTGCTTTCTTGCGTTTCCGCAATCTAGAAACGCGGGATAATTTGTGGGCTCTTGTTCCCATATACCTATTTTGGAATTTTATAGTTTATTTATATGTTGTACAACAAAATGCATGCAAAGAGAATCTCAAATCTCTTTTCTATTCTCAACAAAGTCCAACAAAAATCTAGACAATTTGATACTATTAAACAAATTCAAATGCTTCTTTGAAAAAAATAATGTGCTTTAACCATACTCATTCTATTGCCTTTTAAAGCCCTACTGATACAAAGAGTGTTGGATGTGGTCAAAAATTATTTAGATGTGATGTACAATAAGTGTCTTATTCCAAAAAATAGAGTTTCAATTGAAAGAGACTATGTTATTTATCATGAAGAGAAATGATCCATATAGCCAAATTAGAAAAAATATTTATGAATATTTATCATATGAATTCAAAGTGTTTCACTTAATAATTTATCAAATACCAGATTCACACTTTTAGGATATGAATCTTTAATGATTGTCAAAATTTTCATTATACATAAATTAGCAATCAATGGCCAAAGCATTGATGAAAAGAGCACCATTCTTAGTCATTTCAATAATATCGTACACTTTGTGTTCATTTTTTCATTAAAACAATTTCAATTTGCAATACAATTGCACAAACTAATTCCAATTTGTTATATGTATTAAAAAAATAATAAACTATTTTTATAAATAAAAAGTATTAGAGAAAATTTCAGCCCACACTACAAGGGAGCAGTGTCAATTCGGACATTTTTTTGTCAATTTTTTGTCAATTTGGACATTCTTTTGTCAATTTTCTGTCAATTTGGACATTTTTTTGACAAGATTTTGTCAATCCGGACATTTTAGTCAATTAGGACGTGTCAATTTGGACACTGTTTTCTTGTAGTGCCACTGGAAGGCCGTTCCAAGTTGACATGCCATGCTATTTCATGCATGGCCTGTCAGCTTGGAAAGTGCCCTTGGTGAGCAGTCAGAGTGTATGACTGCTCGCCGAAGCAGTGAGATTTTTCGCAATTTTTTTTTTTTTTTTAAGATTAATTTTTTTTTAATTATTAGTTTTTTATGCGCGAATTTTGGTTCTTGCGCCACTGTCACATTAGAAATTGTTGCGCGGAAATAGGGCAAAAAATAAATTTTTGGCCCCCAAAAACACTATTTCAGAGTCCTTTGAAGGGTTGTGGAGCAGCCCTCTGGAAGCTTGAAATTTTTTCTAATGCATTGCTTAACTACAAGTAAGAACTAGAAAGAGTTGCATAGGTCATTGAGGTGCATAAAAAGCTACTCCCCACTCTTTAGAGATTATTTTGCAGCTTGTAGGCCTAGTTTTCTTCCCAAACATAGTGACAGTTTGACATGCACGACGTCTAAGACGACTAGTAGCACCTCCGTTTGTCTAGTAAAGTCTAATAAAGTCAACTTTAAGTTTGACTTTCAAATAGCCTTCAAATAAAGCACTCTTTATTTTCAATCTTGACATATTTAAGTTTCATTTTATTGAAGTGTCTCAATTTAATAAACACTTATTACATTCTAAATTTTTAGCCCGTCCTGAAAACAAGATTTTGCATGGACTCAGCTATACATTTGGCTCTATTAGACATGATTTATCGGACAATATGTCAAACGACATATGACGTCAGACGGACAACACGACATGTCCGCCAAGACAACTCTGTTTGTAGGTACAAAGGTGTGATGAAAATCTTGAGTTGGATAGGACACAAGTCAAACGTAACTTATAGTAGAGTGCAAGTATTAATTCCTTTTTGCCATTTAAATAAATAACAAGTTGAATTTGAATCCAAATTCAATCTAAAATAAGAATTGAAAGAAGGAGCAAATGAAATGCAACATGCCATGAATAGTAGGATAATTTTGATGCATGGGGAAAAAATACTACTCTCTAATTACTAGTAGTCAAGGAGCAAGGACATTGTCACTTAGTTGAAAGTACTCAATTCTGTCCCAAATACAACTAGTCTCTCTATGAGACTGCTCTTCTTTCACCCTTTTCCCAACCCAAGTGAGGTCATGGTTAGGATGAAATGTAAAAAGGTTAGGTGAGTTATAAAAATATGTGACAATTAAAGCACTTTCAAATTAATAATGACAAGGCCATGAGATCATTGGTAAGGTCAAGCAATTTATACATTATCACATGAGATCAAAAGTTCATATTTAATTTTGTATTCATTGAAAAAGTTCTTCAATGAATTTGGTTTTAGGTAGAGGTTTAGGATACTTATTTGTGGATATTTGGTCAAATATTGTTTGATTATGGATTTCTTTTAGCCCCTAACTATGAAACATTTTGTATTTTGAGAGCACACTACTTTAGAAATTTGTAGAAACTATGATTTATGTCATATAAAAAGAATTTACTTAGGCTTGTCCCATTTTATCAATATATGACAAATTTGTATAGATCTACAAATATTTTTTAAAGTGTTATTATGCCAAAATGGATGATGATAGGTACTTCCACCTAGGAAAGATATTGAGGAGTGAGGACTACAAGTGTTCAACAGAACTTCAAGGGAAATTGCCAAAAAAAGGGTGCACTTATTCATCCAAGAATCTGATAATTCTTAGTTGACTACCTTGATGATAGAGCTGAGTCTTTCAAGGATTAAAACAAATTGAGGAACACTCATGCATTTCTTCCTCTCCAAATAATATTTTGTAGAAGGTAACTACACCTAAAATTGCACGCTTCCTAAAATTGCACATTGGATATTCTTGCCTAAAATTTACTTCCACTGTTCATGTGACTCTATGATCGCTTTTACAAATGCCTCTTTTGAGCACTTTAAAAATTCGTAGTTTATTCACACGGTGTCCAAAAAAATGCATTCTTACAGAATCTAGGATCCTGTTTTGACTACCAATGGGATCCCACAATTTTTTTTCCAATATAATAGTAAAAACCATGCTGAATCATGCTGAATTGCTTAACTGCACTATTTAAGGTGTAAGGTAGGAGGTCCATAAAGCAGCCAGCTAAGTGCTAAAACTGAATTTTGGGGAGGTAAAACATCTTGAAATATTTTTTAGTAAATTTTCCTTGAAAGACAAGTGGAATTGACATCTAACCCAAGTTGTTTCATATTTTTGGGACCTTTGTGGAATTAGTTAGAAATTTTTGAAGTTGGAAAAAAGTGGTCATTTGTGGTTATCAAAAGTGACCACCTCCTGAAATGTGCATATTTTGTACATTGAAGAAATCAAAATGTACACCTGAGTCATGTTCGCTTTTAACGCCCGGTTAGAGTTTGAGCCTCCTACTTTAGTTACCTTAGACCATCTGCAATGCAACCGGCACCTTGCACAGTATCGGCACTGTGCAGGGTGAACAAGAATTTTGATTTAAAATTGTGCTCCAATGCAATTGGTATGGAGACCTCCACTTTCATGGTCTTGGTATGGGATCCCCCGGGATCGACATATTTTGTCATTTTGCCAACCCCGGCAAAACTCTCGGCAAGTTGATTGATGGGAGTCATCATGACAAAAAGTGGTAGTAGCCAATGGTTGCCAAGAAAAGTTTATTGGTATGTGCGCTAATCAATTCAACCTTCCTTGTTTCCATGAAAAGTCCTTCATTTAATGTAGATTCTTTTCTTCCTTTCTTTTTATAAATACGTAAAGTCCATTTGACGTTTGGATGCCGTCTTTGCATTGGGGCAAATTTTCCAAAGAAAGAATCGGTACTTAAGAGGCCTCCTGGAATGGCCCGCGATGTATTGTTACAGGGCCTTTTTGCCGTTGTTGCATTGCAGATGGTCTTAGACCATTTGCAATGCAACCGGCACCTTGCACAGTATTGGCACTGTGCAGGGTGGACAAGAATTTTGATTTAAAATTGTGCTCCAATGCAATCGATATGGAGACCTTCACTTTCCTAGTCTCAGTATGGGACCCCTCGGGATCGGCATATTTTGTCATTTTGCCAACCTTGGCAAAACTCTCGGCAAGTTGATTGATGGGAGTCATTATGACAAAAAGTGGTAGTAGCCAATGGATGCCACAAAAATTTTATTGGTATGTGCGCTAATCAATTCAACCTTCTTTGTTTCCATGAAAGGTCCTTTCTTTAATGTAAATTCTTTTCTTCCTTTCTTTTTATAATATTGTAAAGTCCATTTGACGTTTGGATGCCGTCTTTGCATTGGGGTAAATTTTTCAAAGAAAGAATCGGTACTTAAGAGGCCTCGTGGAATGGCCCCCAATGTACTGTTACAGGGCCTTTTTGCCGTTGTTGCATTGCAGATGGTCTTACCCCAAGGCTTGGTGTGCCATGACTGTCAATGATCAATGTTTGTTGTTGTTTGCGACTCTTGACTCCTGAGTACGTAACGCATTGATTTCCTCGATCTGAACGTCGACTGGCAAATTTGACGATTGACTGATCTTAAGTTAGTTTCCTAGAAGTCAATACACAATTCATACTGGCTGTCGAGGAGCTTCGAAGGTTCTATATTTTGTTTATTTAGTACTCCGTCATTTGAAATGGAAGGAGGTTTTAGTTTGCATAAAAAACCACGGCGGCAGCATGACAGTCAAAGAAGAAACTGTGATTCCACTCACACAAACGTGGCCTGGCCGGTGCTAATGAGCGTGACGGAGTTTCCAGTTTCCAACTTAGAAATTAAATCGGGACACCTGCTGAACCGACGACCTCGCTCGCCATCGCCGGAGGGGACTGCGGGTTTCATCATCCCGCCCCCCTTCTCTAGCGTGATGGATGAACAATGCGGTGGTTTCTAGTTTCTCTTCCTCTTGTTGTTTCAATTAAAAAGAAAAAAAGAAAACCCAAAAAACTCGGCCAATCAACCCCTAGTTCCCTTGAGCAAACCCTACGGAGGACTGTAGCTACGTGCCTATCGACGCTCCGCTATAGGCCTAAACCCTACTCGCTCTGCTCCGTAGGGTTTAGGAAATTCATCCATTGCTGTCTTTGTTACCCGGAAGAAGTTCATCTTGTGGGTGGGGGACGCCCAACGATTCTTTGAGTGCCATTGCTGAGGTCGTCGGTTCAGCAGTCTATCCATTAAATTTCCAAAGATGAACACTTGGTGGTATCACCCCATTGAATTCTTCTTGGTCACCTTCTTGGTCCTCACCGCATTTTGTGGAAGACCACGCGGAGGCGGAGATGTCACGCCAAGCAAGTTGGCCAACTTGTAGCAAATGTTGATCACCATTTGAGATTGATTTTGTTTTTCAAATGGAGTGAGAGAGAGAGAAAGAGAGTGAGTGTGTTCCACAGTAGTAAAACAGTGACTTGCAATACCATGAATGATGCTTTCAATTTCAAAGTTGGAATTGTAGCTTCCATCGAACTGCATTCAAACATAACTTATTCATTGGATGTTTTGGGAATAGTTACCCTTATTTTGCATTGTGTCTTCAGTCTATGGTCAATGCCGGATTTTGGGGCTTGAGACATTCACACTTTCACAGTATTTTTAGTGTATTATGGCAAGAAGGACAAGAAGTCTCAATGCTCAGCGTTTCAAAACTTCAGTATCACCTTGGATTTAATTTGGTGATCAACTTTATATATCAACACGCAGGCAAAATTTATTGGAGGTCAAATTGGAGGTCAAATTATTGTGCAAGATTTACCCTTTTTCACATGAAATTCCAAGGATGAACATTTGCAATTCTGTCTTAATACATAGAAGGATTCTTTGTCACCCATCATACACCATTAGACCATTGCCGCATTTCAGGGTTACATTGCTGTCCATAGTTCAACACAAACTAAAATATGATCCCACCCATTGCCAAGTTTTGATTTGATTTTCTTTTTCGATATTTTTAACTTGTCAATGTTTGCTTTTCTTCCTTTTTGACTACTGATACTGTTGTTTTCAATGAACTTTGAAGATTCAGTGGGATGACTTGGCATGAATTTTTGTAACCTTGTCTAGCTCATCCAATCCATCTCAATTCGTTTTCAAAGTGTACCTAACTTCAGTCAAGTTAACCCCTAAAGGTCCATTGTCCCCTCGGGGGACAAAATGGATTTCGGGCAGGTTCTTATGGTCTCAATATTTGTTGTAATTTTCTGAATTTCTGATAGAGAATCACATTAGATTTCCAAAAATGTAATTTTTATTTCAATCAGTGCCCGGTAGCAAAAGTTATGGTAGAAAAACTCCAAATTTTAGTTCGGCGGGTAGAAAAAAACCCTCACAAAAACTTTAAATTAATTTTTTTAAATTTTTTTCATATAGATTTTATTTTCATCTACATGAGAAGCTTTGATTCATTCCATTTGGATTTGTTATGCAAAAGTTATGGACAATCTTATTTTTTGGACAATTAGAGCATCTTCTTGAAAAAATAACTTGTAGGATTCATATCTGAACTCAATTTTGACAATTTAAAAAAAAAAAGTTGTACAAGGGTAAGATTTCTTGCTAGAACAGTCTCATTGTTGAGATAAGTATATTTCAACCCTATCTTAGAGCTATTAATGATTTCATTTTTCCTTCAATCTTAAACCTACTTCTACTTAACAAATTTTGAATGAGTGAAAATTAAGTGTTTCTTTTTTAAATATTTTTCCTAGATTCTCAACTCAATTCTTCATCATATAAAACTAGAAATTCAAAATCATTAGAGCAAAAATTTTAAGTTAAAAAGGTTCAAAGCCAAAAAATGTCGTTGAACAAGGTGCAAAAAAACTTGATTCCTTCACTTTAAATGCAAATATCTTGCAATCTACACAGTCAAAGTTTCTAAAATTTCTTCCACACATTCTTACACTAGCATAGGTCAAGATCCTATGGTTAAATATGCAAAAAACACAATTAAATTTTTTTTTTGCTCTTTACTATAGAAATGGCAGTTTTGAGTGTTTTTTGGCAGAAAAATGGCCTTGGACCTTTTGGGCCTTTAGGGGTTAAGCACTATTCCATGTCCATTCCAAAGTGAGGATTTTTCTTGATCTGGAGCCTAGTCAGATGGAGTGAGTTGGAGGAGGTCAGACTGTTATTTATAGTTGAGGGTGCCCATGGCCACAGTGTGAGTGCTCCTGTTTCCAAGGGGATCTTCAGTCAACAAAAGGACCATATCACCGTACCCAGATTCGATGAATCTTGACCATTTATGCCCAGGACACGCCTGATTTAGCAGATAATTTCCTTGGAAGGGCCAAGTTTCCTGAAGGTAACAGAAAATGCAGGCAAAGTCCTCACTCCCCCTTGTCTGTGCAATCGTACTAAACGGAACTAAGGGCCTCCTTACATGTATTGGTGGGTGGGTGCGGTCAACAATGCCAAATATAGAAGGCACTTTTATGTTCCTTCTATAGTGTTTGATACCCCAGGATCGGTAGAACTCTCCTCTTTCTTTGCTTGCCAATCAATCGGTGCTACTGTGTTTGTCTTCTAGTTGCTTTTTTTGCCCACCAGGCCAGCATGTAAGCCCGCCCTAAGGGCCTCCTTACATATATCGGTGGGCAAGTGGGTGCGGTCAACAATGTCAAAATATAGAAGGCACTTTTATGTTCCTTCTACGGTGTGAGATACACGGGAAATCGGTAAAACTCTCCTCCTTCTTCCACGCTTGCCGATCATTAGTGGTCCTGTGTTTGTCTTCTAGTTGCTTTTTTTGCCCACCGGGCCAGCATGTAAGCCCACCCTAAGGGCCTCTTTACATGTATTGGTGGGTGGGTGCGGTCAACAATGTCAAAATATAGAAGGCACTTTTATGTTCCTTCTACGGTGTGAGACACATGGGAAATCGGTAAAACTCTCCTCCTCCTTCCACGCTTGCCGATCATCAGTGGTCATGTGTTTGTCTTCTAGTTGCTTTTTCTGCCCATCGGGCCAACATGTAAGCCCGCCCTAAGGGCCTCCTTACATGTATCGATGGGCGGGTGGGTGCGGTCAACAATGTCAAAATATAGAAGGCACTTTTATGTTCCTTCTATAGTGTGAGATACACGGGAAGTCGGTAAAACTCTCCTCCTCCTTCCACGCTTGCCGATTATTAGTGGTCTTGTGTTTGTCTTCTAGTTGCTTTTTCTGCCCACCGGGCCAGCATGTAAGCCTGCCCTACCCCACCACCACCACCACAAAATAGGCCCTAGTAACAAAACAAAATCCAGTTGTGCATTTAATTTTGGGCAGTTTCAAAAATTGGCCCGTTGGATGGAAATTGCAGTACATCAAGCTCAGATTGGATTCATCAGACAAAGTTTAGCTTAACCCCTAAAGGACCAAGGGATTTTTTTTGCCAAAAAAGACTCAAAATTGCCATTTCTATAGCAAAGAATAAAAAAAATTGAAAATTGTTTTTTTTTCTTATCAAACCATAGGATCTTACACCTAACTAGTATGAGAGTGTGGGAATTCAGAATTTCAAAATTTTTGACCACACAGATTGCAAAATATCTGCGTTTAAAGTGAAAAAAACAAGTTTTTCAGCACATTGCGGGACTAGATTTTTTGACTTTGAACATTTTTTACTTAAAATTTTTGCACTACAAAGTTTTTAGCTTTAAATATGTATAGTGGAGAATTGAGTTGAGTCTAGGAAAAAAAAGAAGTTCAAAAAAACTTAATTATCATTCTTAAAATAATTGTTAAGTAGAAGTAGGTACAAGATAGAAGGAAAATCTAAAGTATTCATATATTTTAGATGGAATTAAAATGCACTAATCCCAATGGTGAGATTGTTCTAGAAAGTAAACTAAACCATCCAAAAAAAAAAAAAAAGGGAAAAATTTGAAAAATTGCAATCAGAAATGAATCCTACAAGTTATTTTTTTAGGAAGATGCTCTAACTGCCCCAAAAACAAGAATGTCCATAAATTTTTCATAACAAATCCAAATGAAATGAATTTAACCTTTTCAAATGGACAAAAATAAAATCTATGAGAAAAAAAATATTAAAAGAAAAATTCAAATTTTTGTCCATTTTTTTTGGACTACCTGGACTGCCCCTTCTCCTCTGTTTTGAGCTTATTTAGTCATAACTATTGTTCCTGGGTACCGATTGTGAAAAAAAGTATATTCCCACAAAGCTTAGCATTTTCTCTATCTCCAAAAAAAGTTTCAAAAAATCAAGACAAAAATTTAGCTTGTAGGTACCTGCCCAAAATCCCATTTGTCCCCCGAAGCCCTAAAAGCCCACTGTCCCTTCGGGGGACAAATGGGATTTTGGGCAGGTACCTACGGGCTGAATTTTTGTCCTAACTTTTTGAAACTTTTTTCGAAGATAGAAAAACTACTAAGCTTCGTGGGAATATTATTTCTTTTTTAAATCGTTGCCCAGAAACAAAAGTTATGTCCAAATAAATTCAAAACAAGGGAGAAGGTTCAGCAAAAAGAAATTCTCAAATATTTAATTTTTTTTTTCTCATCGATTATATTTTTGACTATTTGGAAAGCTTTGATTCATTTCATTAGGAATTTTTATGAGAAAGTTATGGTCACTCTTGTTTTTCGGGCACTTAGAGCATCTTCTTAAAAAAAAATAACTTGTAGGATTCATTTCTGAATGCAATTTAAAAAAAAAAAAAGTTCCACGTGGTTTAGTTATTTTGCTAAAACAATCTCACCATTGGAATTAGTGCTATTCAATTCTATATAAAAGATATTAATATTTTAGATTTTCCTTCTATCTTGTTCCTACTTCTATTTAACAATTTTTTTAATAATGAAAAGTAAATTTTTTTGATTTTTTTGATTTTTTTCTAGTTTCTCAACTCAATTCTCCACTATAAACATTTAAAGCTCAAAACTCTGAAGTGCAAAATCTTAAAAGTCAAAAATCCAGTCCCACAATGTACTGAAAAACTTATTTTTTTCTTTAAACACAAATATCTTGCAATCTGTGTGGTAAAAAATTCTGAAATTTTTTCCACACTTTTTCATACTAGTTAGGTGTAAGATCCTATGGTTAGATGTGCAAAAAAATGAATTTTAAATTTTTTTACTCTTTGCTGTAGAAATGGCAGTTTTGAGTTTGTTTTTTGCAGAAAAAAGGCCTTGGGGTTAATTCAAACTTTGAAATGACTTGGAAGCTTCACAACAACAAAAATCCTTCACTAGCATCCTGGATTCTCAATGACTTATAGGTCCAAGTTTTTCAATCAAACTCTGAAACAAAGCAATGGAATTCTGTTTCATTTGTATTAAAAAAACAAAAAAACTCTGAAACAAAATCCACGTACTAGCACGTAGTTAATAGTCAAATGACTATGATTACATAGTCATTTGAGGGGGCTGTCTTTTGAGTGGATAGTGAGGGACAGCTCCCTCACCATCCACTCAAAAGACCCTCACCAACCCCCCAAAAAAGATTTTTTTTTAATTTTTTAATTTTTTTAAACCCACCCGCCAACCCCCCCAAAATATTTCAAATTCATTTTCTTCAGAACCTCCCCCCTCCCCCTCCCCCCCCCCCCCCCGCTTTGTAATTTTCAATCCCATATTGATCTCACAATCAATATGGGATAACTCTGTATTTCCCAAGTATCCGTATCCGTATGCGATCCATATCCATAGTTAATATCCGTATTTATATCTGTATATCTATATTTGTAGTTGTATATTATATCCGTCTAAGTATCCGTATGTATATCCGTATGGTGGGGTGGTTTGTAATTTTTTTTTAAGAAAAAATCAACGGCTCTTGTTTTTTAGGAGGGAGGGGGGGCAACTAATTAGGTGTTCCTGTAAACACAGTAGATACTGAGGCACTTGCAGCTCACTAAGGTGCGCTTCACATCACAAAGAGGCAGGAAGTCGGAAAGGCCACCACTCTTCGGACTTCTCAAGTCTCAACAGTGAAAAGCAGTCTATACGCTAAACACAAGTGGTAGAAACCGCTTCAAAGCTCCATCGCTCAAAGAAGTGACACATTGTAAGCCCCTTCTAGCCAAAAAACTCTAGAAGAATTTTGTTGCCAATGGCAAGCGACATCAACAACTTTTTCATCCAGTGTTTTTTTTTTGGGCCTTATGGGGCCCAAATGCCCTGAAACCATGGGGGGCTGCCTCAGGCCTATAGAGAAATTTCTGAAAATAAATAAAAAAAAAGGCCCAAGTGCCACATGTCCCTGTTTCCACGTAGTCACTATTGGACCATCACATATGTAAAGTTGAGGAACGAGGCCTGACATTTGTGGCTCCTTTCATTGCTAGCGTTGGTACGTTGCCAATTTTTCTCAATTTCATGAGAGCTGTTGTTTTCTGAAGCTTGGTCAATCCTAGTGCGGAAGAAATCTGCTGCCCATATGCTTGCAGTCGCCATTGTTGCTATTGCCCCCTTGCTCATAGATGTTTTGGGTGAATGACAAATGGAATCAGGGTTTTTGTTGTTGTTGCCCTCTTTGCTGCAGGCGTTAGCGTTAAATTGCCAAATCTCGTCCAATGTATTTTCAATAGAGCCAAATCCGGACCATGTGCATTAATTGTTGATATTCATTTTTTGCTTGAGTCTGTGGCTCTGTAGCATTTGCATACTTGCAAGATGGAGGTTAGGCGAGAATGTGAGATGGTGGAGCTCTCTCTAGGATTTCACATTCTACGCAATTGGAGTGTTGGATACACTTCATCTCTTCCTATTTTGTGTTCACTTTTGGTTTTCTTTCTCCTATTGAATATAAGGTCGTTGCTGCCGTATTGCAATAGTCTAGTGTCGTTTGCCAAATTGGTTTGTGGGTTTCTTGTTTTGTGCACATTGCACTGTTGTCGAGGATTTTAGGGTTCTTGAGATGGAGGACCCTGCTTCAGTGGACGTTGTCGTATTGAGAGGAGCGCACTTTGGGAATACACAGGGTATTTGGCTGCAATTGGGATAAGTTAGCCAGGGTCTTCAAACAAACTTCGTATCTTCTAATCTTCAGTCTTCAATCTTCAAATTCCTCCCCATTGGCCTATCATGTGTTGGCTCTAAACGGGTCAAGGTTCGGATAGGTAGGTAATAAGAAACCACGGGCCTCGGACGGGTAAAACGGGACAGCATAACACGAGATGCCATCCGGATGATGGGCTCCTAAAATTCAAACCCACGTTGACCAGCAATCGTGCCTCACCGGTGGGAACAACATATAAGATCGACCATGTGGGTGATTAATCCCACTTCGTCGCTACAAACACAAAATGGGGCTACTCTTGGATTCCCACAGAGCCCGCAACAAGTTTACAATGCAGAAAGGAAGAACAACTAGCCTCCAAAACCGGCTGGGAATAACAAATAAACAAATCGGGCCACAAACCACAACATAGAAGGGTCTTCAAGTCTTCATCTCTTCATTTCTCCTTGTCTTGTATTCTTGAAGTGTTCAAAAACACAACAAGGAAACCAAAAACTAACTCCAAAATACCTCTCAACTTCAAACTAATGCTACAGATGCCTCACAACTCCAAATGTTAAATATCTTAGCTTTTTGAAAAGCTAACAAAATATACTAACACTTTTCCAAAATTCAGCTCATTCTAACCTACTGTCCAAACACTATAGACAGAACAAGTTTCGGCCTTCATTCTCTAAAGACAGCAGACCTCTCCCTCTACGAATCTTCATATCTCCCTCAAAAATACTTCAATTATGAAGTAGAATAAGTTTTTGAAAAGGTAGTCACACAATCTTCAACCTCACAAAATCTCATACAAATTCAAACTACTGTCCATCCGTTATAGGCCTCGAAAGTCTCGGCTCCTCTTAATTGGGTAACCGCAAACTTTCTACCTTCAAACTATCACAACTCCCTCAATAATCCTTCAAATCAAGCTTGCAAACTCATTTTGAAAAGATAATTTCACAAGGAACAAACTCGCAAATTTTTCTTTCAAAAACTTTTATACATATCGAGATATCTCTCCTCGAAACTCGGTTTTCTCCCTAAAACCAAAAACTACACACACCTACCTCTCCACACACAACAACAACCCAATAATTCAATAATTCCCAAAACAATTGGTCTTCCCTCTTAACTCACAACAGGAGAGAAGATGAAAAGTAACCGCCTTTTTACCACCTATCTCTACTTTATCTCCACTCTAACTTCACTCTATCTCTTTATCTTTTACTTTTCCATTCTATCTCCACCTTATCTTATCTCTAACTTCACTCTATCCACTCTATCTACGGAATAAAGAACTAAAATCCACATATATCTAGTAGAGGTAAAAAAAACTAGAGCTCCAATTTCTTGAGACTCAGAAAAAAAACCCTCTAGTTCGACATAGTATAATCTAAATAAAACACAAAGAAAAAGAATATCAAATGAGATGAAGCTACCTCAAATGACTTCAACTTCTTTATGATGCAATAAACATTAAAATCTATCTAAATCGTGTGTATGTACATAATCTACATAATGTCTGCATTTGCAACACAACAACGTTGGATTAGCTGTTGCTACGAATGCAACGTTCTTGAGAAAGGCAGCCAAACCAAGAGAGAAGAAGTTTGCTTGTTTAGAGAAAGAGAGGGAAGTTGTAGCACAAAAGAAGCTCCAGAGTAGTTGCGTGATTGAGTCCAAAGGGTGCGATAAGGCGCGCCAGAAGACAACCATGTAGTCGTATTTCTTGCACTCTCAAAATGGGGACAATACAGGCGCTTTGGGCTTCACGGAAAGTATATCTGTCAACGAAGGTGGAGGGTTGCCGGACACTAAGGGGGTGAATGCTTTGCGCGACGTCACTGTTTCTGTAGAGGCAGACTTGAAAGCGGCCTCCAGAAACTCTAAAGCTTCTCTTTTGGTGTTGCGATTGACCCCAATGGCAGTCTTGATCTCTAGCGACGATTCAGATGACAAAGTTGTGGCCGTTGTATCCGAATTGAGGGAATTCCGCATCCCCTTTGGAAGTGAGGAATCTTTTGGCAATGAGGACTTCGAGGATCCTTCGCCATCCAAATGCAATAAGAAAAATTACAGCCTCACGGAAATTCCAGATGGAATGGTCTGCCAAGTGTCCTTGGACGAAGATGATTCGAGCAGACGACATTGTGTTGCTCTTGGTTCATTGCTGTGTTTGTCGCCACATGGGCTATAAAGCTTATTTGATGGAACCAAAGTTGTACACGTTGCTCACTTACAAAAAAAGAGCAACGCACAAGAAGAATATGGTCCTCCATGCAGGCCACAGGCCTACAATTGTGTTGGAGCAGTTGAACTCCAATAATACCATGGAGTCTAGCAAGAAATGCATGCAGCTTGCGACCTTGTTCCAAGTTCTCAGGTGTGGTAGACCGATGTCTAAATTTACTTCACAACTTGCACTATATGAGCTCTTTAGCGTGCCTGACTTGCCCCAAATGCATTTGACAGAAGGAGTTGGTTGGATTATGGCCAATCAAATGTGGTCCATTGTCCAAGAGAAGATGAAGGGTACAATCTCCTCTGCTCTCTATATTGTTGTTATAGTTGATGAGCCCAATGCTGTAGACAACATGAGCTACATTGCAGTCCATTGCTACGTGGTTCAAAATCGGATTCAGGTTCCAATGCTCATTGTATTGCAGAAGTTGGAGTTTGATGGAGGTTCAGCTGACAACCTGACTTCTCTAATTGTTTCTGCCTTGAGTGTGAAGGGTGGCTTGACAGCAGATGCAATTTCTACAAAAACTCATTTGCTTTGGGGTTGATGGTGTAGCCGCCTTCCAAGGTCACAAATCAAACAAGAGTCACAAAACAAATCTAGAGTGCCTACGCCCCTTTCATGCAGGGCGTCCATTGCATGGCTCTCAGATGCAATTTAGCGTTTAAAATGTTGTCCTTCTTGGACATCATGTCCACCATAGAGGACGTGCTCAACGTGTGCCACAAGTACTTTGCTTAGAGCCCAAAGAAGTTTGCAGAGTTTAATTGCTTAGCAGTGGCGATGCAAACAAAGGGTCTGAAACTGCTTAAAATTATGGTGACGCATTGGGTTTTGTTGATTGATCCTCTCCATCGACTGCTTGGCAAGTATTGCTCCGTCATGGCAAAGCTCAACCTAGACGCTACAAATAGCAAGAAAACCATAAATTTTGTAAATCAATGTTTTTTCCGCTTTTTCACTTCTTCTCTTGCTAACTGTTAGTTTTGTTGCTCTCTTTTTCTCACTACTCCTTCTGTGTTTCTCTTCTGCAGAAACGTGCAAAAGTGAAAGCCAAGGGCATTGTGGCTAAACTAATTGATCCATTTGTTGTATTGGGCATGACCGCTCTACTATCTTTGATAACTTGGTTGTCTTTGCTCAAAAGTGTGATGTATTTATTTTTGACTTTGTGGCAACTTTCTAAGTCTGTCAAGGACAACTCTTTAAGTTCTACATGGAAGGTGACCATGCCTTTGTGACAGAGGAATTTTTGTCCTTCATGCAGCTCTTGCAATGCTCAATGGAAGTAAGTGCCATACCAATGGGCCTCAACGCTGCTGGCCAAGCGGCGCATTTGGCCTTTGTTGCAGGTGACAAAATTGTTTTTGGAATGCATAACGGTCACTTTGTCACTTGTCATTTTCCAAAATAGTGGCCACCATCAAGCATGAGTGCAAAGGTATTTGGTGTTCATTCATTTGTGGTTTCGTTGCCATTCCATCTCTACATGTATACATAAAATTCTTACCTTTTTTGGTTTTCCAATGCCAATTGCTAAGGCGATCTGACTAGCAAAATTGCTTTCCGGTGCAAGTTCTGTTAATTTGGTAAATTAGTATTGAGGTATGGCAGTGGTGAAGGTAAGCACAAATGTAAGGTGGTAAGGTATTGTGATATGTTTAATTTTATGTTTTCCGTTTATAGCTTCGGAGGTCAAGGTTCAAAATTCTCATTCTTGCTGTCACTTATGTGTTATCTTTTGCATTTTATTTGTGTTGTTTGGTGGCCAGCAGACATACAATGCCGCAGGTTGAGGTAGGCTTGCTGAGATTGTAAGGTCAAGGTAAAGATTTCATCTTTGCTTGCGGATTTTTTTCCCAATTAATTTTTTTTTGTAGGTGGCCAACAGCCACCCAGTGGTATAGCTTGACAACTTCAAGTATGCTTGGTCAAGTTGTAAGGTGAAGGTAAGGAATCATCCTTGCTTGGGTGCTAGTTATCTTTTCTCTTTTTTTGTAAGTGGCCAGCGGCCACCCAGTGGTATAGCTTGACAGCTTCAGGTACGCTTGTTGAAGTTCAGAGGTGAAGGTAAGGAATTCATCCTTGTTTGTGTGTTACTTTTTTGTTTTTATTTTTTGGTAGGTAGCGAGCGGCCACCTACTATTTGTGGATTAGATGAGCCTATAAGGCTCTAAAGCCGCAAGTACATAATTCTATGTTGTTTTTACTTTCCTATTTTATTTTTGGTTTGGGTGGCTAGCAGCCACCACATCTTCAACCTTCATTTTCTATAGCTCCAAGTAAGGTGCTGACAGCAGCCCAGCAACCAAGGTATCATCTGAAAGTACAAAACAGGTATGCTAAGCACTAAAGGTAATGTCATTGCATTGCTTTCATTGTCCACATTTTCTTCACTTCATGTGGTTCACCCAGGTTGCATGGAGTTGCAGGTATCGCATAAGCAAAGTAGAAGTCCATAAAGGTTTCTCGATCTTACATGTTTCTTGTTTTGTTTTCTTGTCTGCCTTGGTCGTGTTTGCACTTCTCTTTTGTCTTTCTTGTTCTCACATGTGTATGGACTGTTGTCTCTACAGGTGCAAGGCAACAGCTCATTGATAAGTTCAAAGCACAATTTCCATTTGATGCATCCATAAATGCATTGGGCTTGGTTTATCCTCAGTATTAGTTACAAGACGGGTGAAAATCAACATTCTGCAAGCATCTAGATGTGATAAAAAAAATTGGTGAGGTCTAGTGGCTTGTTGGGAAGAACGGTGGTAAGCTTGTGCCCCTCTTCTTGACAGCTTCCAGTTGAAGTGTCAACATGTTCTCTTCAAGTTGACTATGTTGCCCAATTCCATAACAGCCATGGAATCGCCATTCCATGTCAATCCCTTGATAAAGTTGTGGCACACTCTAGATGGTAACTCTACCTTGGCCAGCAGTTTCTCATAGTATGTCAAGTTGGTTCAAATGGCCATGATCCATGTGTTGGGGTCGGTGGAAGATGAACATTGTTTCTCTGTCTTGTCTTTTTTGGAGGACAAGTTGAGGAATCGTTTAGATTCCAACTTGGCCGTGGTGGTTGAAATGAAAGCACAACATATTTACAATTTGAGTACTTTTCCTTATAAGGAATGTTTTCAGCAGTGGCTAGCAGACATGGAGCGACAACGCTATGGCGTTTTCAGCTAACTGCTAGCTTTTTTTACTAGTTAGTATTGCATATTTCTATAGGAGTACTTGTGGGTACTCATGCATACATCATCCATTATTGGTGATCCATTCGCTAGTGCATTCTAGCTCGGGGTTCTCTGTGTGTAGATGCACTCTTGTTTCCATCATCCTTGCATGGTTATGGAATTTTTCCTACCCGTCCTTTTCATTCAATAGAACCTTTTTATTCGTACGTTTCTTGTATTCATTTCTAACTTTCTGAAAGGTGAGTGCTTTGCTTTCAATTTCAGGTTCAAGGGTGAATGCTTTGCTTTGAATTCGAGGTTGTACAGCTTGCGTATTTTGTTTTTTTACAAATCGTTTGTAAGCTCTTGTGAGTTTCAATGATCCTTGCTTGTAAATCTTTGAATGTGATATTGTGATACTTGCTTACTTATAAATCTTTAAATGTAATATTGTGATACTTCCTTACTTGGGCGTTGGAGTGTGTGTGCTCTTTTGCAGGTCTCCTATTTTGATTTTTTGGTAAGCTCTCTTGACTCTCACTCATCCTTGCTTGTAAATCTTTGAATGTGACACTTCCTTACTTGTGCCTCAAAGTGTATGTGCTGTTTTGTAGGTCCACTACTTTGTTTTTTAAAAATTGTTGGTAAGCTCTCGTGATTTTTAATGATCATTGCTTGAAAATCTCTGAATGTGACAGTTCCCTACTTGGGTGTTGGAGTGTATATGTTGTTTGGCATTTCTGAATATGGATTCTTTCTAACTTTGGCGTCGGAGTTTGTTCCATGTTCTGCAGGTATAGCAATGCGAACCGCAAGAATATGCTTGTGTACTTTATAGTTGCAGAACATTTTCAAGAATATCAATGTGGACTTTTTCTTACTTGAGCGTCGCAATGTGTTTGTTTTGCAGGTCCACTCCTCTCAAGAGTCAAGCCCTCAATATTCCTTCTATATATAGAAAAGTAGCTTCTAAATGATTTTGTTTTTCAGTTCTAATTTGATCAACTTGTGTACTTCTTTAATCTTCCATCAATTAATTTCACTTAGAACTTATTTGATGCAAAATTCTTGTTGCAATCATAGGCCAATGGCACTTTTTTTTTTTTCAATGTCATGCCTCATACTTCATTTCAAATTTGTAGCATTGCCTAAATGACAATAGAAACCCTTGCTTGCTTGCCTAATGAACTTAATTTCCAAATCACTTAATGTCAACACGTACACTTCAAATTTCTAGCATTGCCTAAATGATAGCATAATTCCTTGCCTGTGTGCCTAATGAACTTCATCACAAAATAAATCAATGTCAATGCTTGCACTGCCTCCAAAAAATAAAAGGCCACCAAGCTTCAAAATTGGTCACCCAAGGTCCACCTAAAGTTGTACATCCTAAACCCAAATCCAAAGGAGCTTGGCAAAGGAGGACCAATTGAAAAATGAGGTCACCTGTCCATTACTCCGAAAACCAAAAAATAATCATTAATTATTTTCATCCATGTACTTTCTTGCTACCACTCTAGCGTGAAATCCCACAGTTGTGCACAACCAATTACAATAAAGAAATACTATTGCCACCCATATTCCTATTGCTCATGTGAAGCCAATTTGAGGCACTGTAATCTAAGTTTTGTGACTTCTACAAACACCCAGACAACTAGTATAGGGGTTCAAAATCTAGGGAATAGTCAAATAGCCTAACATTTTGTGACTAGGATCACTCATATTCAAGATTGGAATGTGATTTACTATAATATTTCACAAATACCAGGAAAACATACATTCACTTTTATACCCATTTGTATAATTTGGTTGCCAGTCCTTTAAATAATGCTATGGATGCACGAAAATGCCGTCTTGGTCCTGTCTAGTGTTCTATGGGCATTTATAGTCAATTTGTCCAGGAATGCTCAACAATTTGTCATGCATAATCTAGAACTTAATGCAATATTTATATATCATGAATATATATATATATCATCAATCATACATAGATTCCTTAATTACTGGTTATTTTCTTTTATCCAGGCAATTTGACCAGTCATTATTTATCTAGCCTAATCACTAAATTATAATGAGTAACAAATCAATCTCAATTTAGTGGCAATTTGTCTCTAACTAAATGCAAGGGGGAATGATTGCAATGCATTTTTGTTCCTTCTCCTTCTGCACAAATTCAAACAATTTGTTAAGGACCAAACTATCAATCAACCAAGATTCACTATTAACTACTTGGTTACTCAATTCCTTAACCAATAGACTTGTACTAGTCTCTCAAGTTTTATTACGATTTGTCTTTCTTACTAATGGCTGACATCCAACAACTTATCACACTACAGTGCCAGTATCACAAACACCGACATGGTAAGGCACATTGTCAGGGAACCAATCCGTTACCACTGGTTTATTAATCCAGTCCAAGACAATTTGCCAAGCTCTTGCTGAATCAATTCCCACATCCACTCTCTTGATTCTATAAGTCAGTCAAACATAATAATTTACTTGGACAATTTGTTTACATTCATTTATTTTTGTAACTCAATTTCTAAACAACCTAAAGACAACAATTCTCATGTATTTGACAAATACAATCACAGTAATCCAAGTAATTATGCTCCTCGCTCCTCCAGCAAATCGTCAATTTGCTGATAACCTGCAACTTATTTTCCATACTACAGGTAAGTCTACATGATATTCATAACTAACATGGCTAGTTGTTTGAATCAATTATCATTGATAAAACTAATTGTTTCTAATTCACGAAATCTTTTTGCCTAACAATTTGAATATATCCAAGTCCTTCTTTTATCACTTTGATCATCTATACGATTATACTCTAACAATTTGCCTCTTCTATCATACTGACAATTTGCATCCTAAAGGCATATAAATAATATTCTACAAATTGTCTTTCTCAAAATATGAATTTACATCATCTAATTAATACTCTCAACATTAAGTAAGTCCAATTGTAATTAATCAAGAATCTCTTACCAAGTCACAACTTGAATCTTGAACTGCACAATTCGTCCAGCAAATTGTAGTGGAAAGTTCTCGCCGCCTGAAGTTCCAGCAGCTTCACATCAATTTGCCTGATCAACTTTTCTCCTCAGCAATTGCTCAGTCGACAAGCGCATCCATTTGCTGAAATCTCTCATAGACAATTTGTAATTCTCTCACACTCAATGACGAGATCAAGCAACTAGTCCACCATTGCAAACCACTCTCGGTTGACAAATTGTCTCACAAAGCTCATCTTGAGCAAACATTCAAGCATAAATACATATCCATTACACAATGACTAATAGACTTAATTCATCAATTTCAAGTTGCATTTAATCAAACAACTCACTGATCCTTTCCATTCGCTCCAAACACACTCACAGACAATTTGCTTAACACTTTTGTCATACTCAGTTTCTAGACCTCACACCGGTCACTCACAATTTGACAACGACAATTTGCTACTCACAACAAAATTGTATGTCCACTCCCTGGTACATACAGATTTTTAGCACTTCAAGATGTTCCAGCCAAATCGCTGGATTAACATACAATTTGTCAGTGGAATGCAATAGTTTAACTTAATTAAGAACAATGCTAATATTCGAACACAACGAACAATATTCACAAACGATTTGCAAACAATCAATTTGTCACACACACAAGTTAGAGAGACCAGTCGCTGGAGCTCACTAGATTCACAATTCTAGAATTCGCTAGACTAAATCCAATCACGAGATTCTTAGACAATTTGTTTCTTCCCAAACAATTCAGAGGATCCAACTACTGGATCCTGATTGTACAATTTGCAAACACTCAAATTAATCCAATCACTGGACTTACAAATACACACACAAGAAACATACACAAGAATTACAAAAGACAATTTGTATATATTCAAAGTTTTGAAAATAGTTCAGTATGCACGACAACTTGACACGCTAGAACTTGAAGCTGGGAAGAAGGAAGAAATGGAAGTCTGAGAGACTATAAGGCCGCGGGTCCCAAGAGAAACAGAACCTAATTGGCACCAAGTTAGTTTGTCTCCTTCTCAATCTTGACCATTTGCCTCCTTTACAATCTGTTCACAATGTCAAATTGCCTCCTATACTTCTCCAATGTGAACCTAACCTGCCAACTTGCCTCTATTTATACTACAACTTCAAATTGACTAAAATTTGAAAATTTGATAAACTCACAGGCACCAACCTCTAACTGCCTAACCAACCATATATAGGTCGATCTGAAAATTTCAAGCTTGATTTTTGTGGAAGCAATTAAATTTGTTTGACTGTTTAAAAAAATTGTTGGGTGGTATTGAAGGTTAACTATTAGAGGCTTTTATTTTTCACTAAAAAAGGTGAATATTTGATTTTTGAGAGGTACCATTAGAGGAAGAACAAAGCTTTCCAATTTTACTTGATTTCCCAGCTTTGAGAAAATATTGCCAATTTAATTGATTTGAGATTTATAAAATTATACTTATCCATTTGCTTTGAAAATGGTTCCAATGGAAAGAGAAATGTGTTTTTCATGATTTCCACCATTGAAAATTTACACATGCAAGTGTTGATTTGGAATTATTTGCGATTTCTACATTAAAAAATTTGCATTTTAACAATTGCAAGGTGGATTTTGTAATGAGCAGCATAGCTCTTCATTTGAACTTATGGTTTTTGGAAGTGCATTTAAGTGTGCTAACACAATTTCTAATTGTTCATGTCACCTCCAATCCCATAAAATTCTTATATGCAAATTTCTCAAATACAATTGTGAAGATGATCAAAATATTAAAATAAAATATGTACATTTTTTTGTTATAGTCTCACAACTCCTATGCAATTTTACACCCAAAACTAGTATTTGCACTAATATGCAAACTCTTTAAACATCTATATGGTTAGATTTGAATGAAAAAGAATGCTTCATTAGGGATAAGCCCATGCTCTATTTTCATAGAAACATCACACTTAGAAAGGCTTAGGCAATTAGGAATTAACTCAAAAATGCCCAAGGCCTTTTTTGAGCTTCTTTGGAGTTTTTGAAATCTATTCTACAATTTTTAAAATGATTCAATGTATTTTAGGCTCATCTCTATGAGCCTTTACCACTAAACCAAAATAAGATTTGCAATGAAGATCCTTGCACAAATATCTTCAGTAGAAAAATCATAAATAGATTTTTCAAAATTGAATTTTTGATGCTTAAAATATCATTCAAAGGATATTCAATTAAAAATATTGAATATTGAGTAAGATAAAGGATTTTAAAGTTTATCTTAGTCTCTTAGAGTAGAGAATCCATAACTACCCGCAAACTAAAAATCCTCATAACTTTTGACTCATTGATCAAAATGGAATGATTCAAAGCTTTCCACATATATATAATTCTAGAAAACCAATTTCAAATTTTTGTTTTTGAAACGAGTGATTTTTTTTTATCTGCTTAGAGTAGTCCCAGACTGCCCAGTTACGAAAAAAAGCTACTTATTAGGCCATAATTTTTATTCACATTTCCAAATGTCATGAAATTTAGTGCATATAAAAGATATTCCTTGTTCCCACCTTTTTTTAAAACTTAGGCCAAAAATATAGAAATCTCCAATCACACATACCTGCCCAAAATTTCTATATAGCCAAAAAATGCATGTTGGTCCTTTAGAGTTTAAATTGGTCATTAATTTTCTAATAGTGACAAGTCGCAGTGAATTCACAAACAGTTTGTAAATGAACCAGACAAATCGTAATAAAGTCTTAGATGAGTCACAAAGAAGTCACAGATGAGTAAAAAAAGAGTCATCAACAAGTCGCACATAAGCAACCACGTTAGAAGGGTTCATCAATGAAGTTCCAAGTAGGTTGTTGAATGATTGAAAAACAACCCCTTTGTCTTTTGTGACTACAATTCCATATACAATTTGTCCACAACGACAACGGGTCTCCAAATTATAATAAGTTGCAAATGTATCATGCAACGAAATGACTAATTGTTCTTTGAAGTTGCAAAACCACTCATTCTCTTCTAGTGGTAGAGAAAGATTGGTTGAAGATCTTTAATCATAATTGTATATCAAGCAATTGTCAATTCCTACAGAATTATTTTGAACGAAACATGAGTTTTTTCTTTTCAATTTATCTCAAGAGGTAAGTTTTTAATCTTATTATTAAAATAGACCCATTTAGATTCTTATCTGAATCTACACTTTTTAACCACTAAAGTCCCAAAGTCCCTACAGAGAACTTTTGGGATTTTAGGTAGGCTTTTGTGATCTCAATTTTTGACCTAATTTTTTGAATTTAAAAAAAAAATTAGGAAATTAGGTCAACTTTATAGGATTATAATTATTATTCCAATCGTTGGTCGGGAGCAAAAGTTATGCTACTTTAAGTCTAAAAAATAGCTCAAGGGGTAGCCCAAAAAAAATCACAAAAAAAAGAATTTTTTTAATTATTAATTTTTCTCAAAGATTATATTTTATCTACATTTGAAGCTTTGATTCATTCTATTTGAACAAGTGATGAAAATTTTTGGACAATCTTATATTTGGGGCAATCTAAGCATTTTTTTAAAGAAATAATTTATAGAATTCATTTTTGAATGCAATTTTTACAATTTTTCAAAAAAAAGTGTTAGACAGGGTTCAATTTGCTTACTAGAACAACTTCACCGTTGGGATTCTTATATTCCAATTCTACTAGGTTAGCACTATTAATAGTTTAGTTTTTACTTCAATCTTAAGTAGGGATTTTTTTTTGGCTCTATGGTTTTAGATTGTAATATGACTAAAAATTGTGAAAAAAATTATGAAGTTTTTTGCCAAAAAAATTCAAATCAAAAATAAATCTTGGATGAAATCGCCAGATTGGTGGATGAAAATCTAGTCACGAACATGTGATATGTGCTAATGTGATATTTTCTATCCAACATGTGGATGAATGCTGAAATTTAGAGCATCACTATAACATTTTATATCGCTTCTTTGGCACTTCATAAAAAAGAAAAAAGAAATTGATCTTGAATCTACTTATTTTAACAATTTCTTAATGAGTCAAAATTAAGTGTTTATTTGTTGAATTTTTTTTCTAGATTCTCAACTTGGTTATTAAACATAAAAAATTAGAAAATTAAAATCAATAGTGCAAAAATTTTAAGTTAAGAAGAATTAAAGGCCAAAAATCTAGTCAAGCAAGGTGCAAAAATACTTGTTTTCTTCGTTTCAAATGCATATATCTTGCAATCTACACAGTCAAAGTTTTTGAATTTTTTCCACACATTCTTAAACGAGTCTAGTACAAGATTCTTTGGTTGGATATGCAAAAAAAAAAAATTAAAGTTTTTTGTTGTTTGCAGTAGAAATGATAGTTTTGAGTGGTTTTAGATGGAAAAAAGGCCTTGGGACTTTAGGGATTAAATATGAGAGTCTAGAGTTAATTTTGGATTTTCTTGTATATAATTGAGCCTTCAAAAACCACAATTTATTCATATAGCATCTAAAAATACATACAAAAGAATTTGGAATCCAGTCTACAAGACTGACCATACTAATGTGCTTACTCATATAGTCAATGTTGTTTAATTAACACAATTTTCTTCATCAAAAATTGTGACATTCATATGAGCAATACAAACTCTATAAATTTGGAAAGGCATAAAGTTATTAGTTTCAAGTTGCACATCTTGAAAAATGCCTCACTAATGGAATTTCGTCAATTTAACAAAATGGATATCTCAAACAATTTTAGTAAGTGTAGTACGTGTAGTTGTTTTGTTGTCATTTCTTGCTAGAGTAAATCCAAACTTTACTTGACGCTACCAATTAATAGCAAATATTGTGTAATCATGTTTTGTTTTGTGCACTATAGCTACAATGCAAGGTATTTGCACGCTATAATACACAAGTTTATTTGGTCAAATTGCACTAAAAAATAGAATTTTGGTATATTTAGAAAATATTCATGACATCATGTGTGGCATATGAGGGTATTATTTGGAGTTGACTACGAGTATGCAGAAGTAGGAAGTTGGTTTTGAAGGCTTGGAGTGTAAAAGAGGTTAGCAAGGGACTTTTAAATTCTTGGGCCTTGAGTTTGGGCCTAGGTGATCGTGTCTTTTGATAATTCATTTAACTCCTAAAGACCCAAGGCCTTTTTTTTGCCAGAAAAACCCAAAACTGCCATTCTTATAGCAAAGAATTAAAAAAAAAAATTTAATTTTTTTTTCTTGCAATTCTAATTGTAGGATCGTACACCTAACTAGTATGAGAATGTGTGGAAAAAATTTCAGAAATTTTGACTACATATATTGCAAGATATTTGCGTTTATAGTGAAAAAAAACAAGTTTTTTAGCACATTGTGGGACTAGATTTTATGACTTTGAACATTTTTAACTTAAATGTTTTGCACTATAGAGTTTTGAGCTTTAAATATTTATAGTGAAGAATTGAGTTGAGAGTCTAGGGGAAAAAAAAACCCCAAAAAACTTACTTTTCATTATTAAAAGAATTATTAACTAGAAGTATATACAAGATAGAAGGAAAATGTAAAATATTAATATCTTTTATATGGAATTAAAAAGCACTAATCCCAATGGTGAGATTGTTTTAGAAAAAAAACTAAACCTTGTGGAACTTTTTTTTTGAAAAGTTGTAAGAATTACATTAAGAAATGAATCCTACAGGTTATTTTTTTCAGGAAGATGCTCTAAGTGCTCAAAAAAACAAGATTGTCCATAAATTTTATATAAAGAATCCAAATGAAATGAATCAAGATTTTCAAATAGACAAAAATATAATCTACGGTAAGTATGCCGTTGATTGCACATTGCTGAAAACCGCACACCATACCACACAAGTTTCTCATATTGTAAGTGAAGGGATGGATCTTCGAATCTTTACAAACCACATTGTGAGGTGAAGAGATGCAAGCGATTTTTTATTAGAAAAGTTGTAAAAACATTGTCACCTTCATGTTGCAACAAAATTTGCAAGAGGAAACATTTTTATACATTTTTTTGGAAGTGAATCTTAACACGGCATATCATAATCGCGCCAAGTTTTAGAGCTTGCAAGTTCCTATAATATTATGGAAAAGGATTTGAATTTTGCTTGTGCGGTGATTGGCACATCTACCTTACAAGAAAAAAAAAAGGTTAAAAAAAGGTTAAAAAATTATTTTTGCTACCCTCTGAAGGCTGTTTTGAGCTTATTTGGGCATAGCTTTTTTTCCCAAGCACCAATTGAAAAAAAATTTATATTCCCATAAAGGTTAGCAAATTTTTATCTTCAAAAAAAATTCTAAAAATCGTGACAAAAATTCAGCCCGTACTCCCGTAAGTAGCTGCCCAAAATCCCATTTGTCTCCCGAAGGGACAATGGGCTTTTAGGAGTTGTGAGCCCCGAGGTTAGCACTTGAACCTCATAATTTTCTTTTTTTTGCTTTTTGCTCACATTTACGGTTAATTAGGGTTAATCAGTATAAATATATTTACATGACATTTGGAAGAAATCCCTAAGAATGCAATATAAATTGACCGAGAAGCCCGGAAACACTCTAATACTTCTATGAGCTAATATTAGGTCTACTTAGGCGTTTGAGAGCACATTTGAGGGTTTAGATAATATTAAGCCCTGATGGCCAAACCGTAGAACCACTTAGAAATAGGCTTTTGAGGGGCATGTGAAATACTTAGGATAAAAAATAGAAGATATGAAAGAAATCATGTGACAATGCAAGTAAAACCATAGACCAGGATTACGAGCAATCCACGAGCAAAGAATGGCGGTTTCGACTAAGAAACATGCCAAGAGCGTAATGATGAAGGTTGATTGCTAGATTCCCTCGACCAAGAATGACTCCATCCCCCCGGGAGGGAATGAATCCTATATCCAAAATAATTCTCTTCCCCGGGTGGGAATTAAACTGGAAGGTATTGAATTAGACACTCCTTTGATCAGTGCAAAGTAAGATGTAAGCTTGCACGTGGCACTTGGAAACTTCCTAGAGGTTGCCCAAAAGTTTCATAATTTTCCAAATTGCGGAAATGACTCTCTGGAAAGTCAACCATGTTTTTACAAATTGGTAAATTTCCAGAAAATCCAAAAGTGGCGGTAAAATCCCACTAAAAATTAGGATAGAATATTTAGTGCTAATAAAGCGCCCGACCAAATTCCATTATATTCTGACCCCGACAAATACCAGAACCGGCGGCGCTATCATGTTGCAAATGCAGACATTATGTAGATTATGTATATATATATATATATGATTTAGATAGATTTTAATATTTGTTGCATTATAAAGAAGTTGACATCATTTGAGGTGGCTTCATCTCATTCAATATTCTTCTTTGTGTTTTATTTAGATTATACTATGTCGAACTAGAGGGTTTTTTTCTGAGTCTCAAGAGATTGGGGTTCTAGTGTTTTTTTACCTCTACTAGATATATGTAGATTTTAGTTCTTTATTCTGTAGATAGAGTGGATAGAGTGAAGTTAGAGATAAGTTAAGATGGAGATTGAGTGGAAAAGTAAAAGATAAAGAGATAGAGTGAAGTTAGAGTGAAGTTAGAGTGAAGTTAGAGTGAAGTTAAGGTGGGAAAAAGGTGATTTTTTTTCATCTTCTCTCTTGTTGTGAGTTTAGGGGGGGATCCCATTGTTTGGAGGTTGTGTTGTGTTGTGTTATGTTTTGGAGAGAGGGGTATTTTCAATGAAAATTGGAGGAATTGTGTATTATGATGTTGTGATTGGAAGAGGTCTTTTCTTGCTTGAATTGAAGTTGTGAGTGGAGATTTGTGCTAGTTTGAGTGGAGGAAGGTCTGTTGCCTCCCAATTGAAGGGGCTGAGACTTTGACCAACCATAGAAGACGGACAGATTTTTATTTTGCAATGAAATTTTGAGAAGTTGTAGAGGATTTTGTTAGCTTTTCAAATAGCTATCATTTGTTGTATTTGGAGCATTTATAAGTGAGTTGTGAGTGTTGAAGTGAAGGAGGGTCTGCTGCCCTCACTTTTAGAGGCTGAAACTTTGGGCAATCATAGATATTGGAGAGAGTATTTGAATGAATTGAAATTTGGTGAAAGTATAGAAAATTGTATTAGCTTTACAAAGAGCTATCAGTCATTCTATTTGGAGTTGTGGAGCATTGGTGACGTTCATTCAAAGTTTAGCTTTGAAATTGAAGTTGGAGTGAAGATTTGAAGTTGGAGTTGGAGGAGAATTTGTGTGTTGTGGCTTGTGGCTTGTCTTTTATTGTAAACTTTTGTTGTTGCGGGCAGCTTGGGTTAAACCAATGCTTAGCCTCATTTTGTGTTTGTGGAGACGGTGGGATTTAATCACCCACATGGTCGAATTTGTTTGTTCTCACGGTGAAAGCTAAAGCCTAGTTAGAGCTGGTCACCGGGAGTTTGAAGTTTAGGAGCCCATCATCCGGACGGCATCTCGTGTTATCCCGTCCCGTTTTACCCGTCCGAGGCCCGTGGTTCTTATTACCTACCTGACCGAATCCTGACCCGTTTAGAGCCAACACAGGATAGGCCAACGGGGAGGAGTTTGAAGGCCGAAAAACGAAAAGAAGATTGAAGACTAGAAGAGTTGAAGATTATTTGAAGTCAATGACTAACTAGTTCCAGTTGCAGCCAGATACTTTGCGTATTCCTAAAACGCGCTCCTCTCAACTCGACAGCGCTAACGGCTTTTTAACGAATTTAAAAACATCTGTTGCATTGACCAATGCACCAAGAGCTCACAATGTCCGATTGGAGTCAACTTGGACTCTTTTCTTACTGTCTTAGACCTTTTCAACAACTCGAACCAATCAAAACTTGAAAGTAAAACTATCTCCAACAATTGGATTTTTTATCCTTTTTATCGATACGCTAAACGTTGGTTTTAACATACAAAACGGCCTGGAAATAGGATGTTGAATGACCTTTGGACTAATTTGGGTCTTCTAAAGACAATGGCGCAATTGGTTTAGAGTTTGGAGCATTTCTCCTAAAGTTAGAGCAATCCGAGCAATAGTGTAGAATTTTAATGAAGTTAATTTGGATTTACCTAGGAATAGAAATAGGTAATTGGAGGGAAGTTAAGGGCCTTGAGCAACTATATAAGGCCCTCTCCTCCCCTCTCTTTGCATCCCTTTTTCATTTTGTTAAACTCCGGCCAAATGCGGCCACATTGTTGAAATTTGATATTCTTGCCAAAACGTCTTGTTTCCTTTACATTTTGATCTCTTGCTTGCTTATTGTCAACAATTTTTGTGTTTTAAAGCATCTTTCAAGGACGTTGGGGACCCTTGAAACGCTTGCTTGCTTGAGGTGTGTTGATTTGAAATACTCATTTGTCATGTGTTTTGTTGATGTTTTAAAAGATTGTGGTTTCTAACCCCTTCAAACCAAGCTCCATGAGCGGGATATCTTGACTTTATGTCATAGAACATCCCCCTAGAGCCTTGACATTTGAAAACGTGGTCCTTAGGAGTGTCCTTATTTGTTTTAGAGAAATTTGGGTTGGAACCAAGCTCTTGCCGTTAAGTATTAACCATTCCTTGTTTGAATTTGCCCAAAATTTGAGGTTAATCCCTTTAATACGGCAAAGCTATTGCTTTGGGTCTAGTTGTGTGTACTATTAGATTTCTTTTGTTTGAAATCGTCCAGAATTTGAAGTTAACCCCTCTTATACGGCAAAGCTATCGCCAAATTTTTAAGTTTTTTCAACTAAGTTTTTTTTACAGTACTAGAATTTTGGGGCTACCCCCCACCCACTCACCCACCCACCAATACGGCGAAGCTTTGCCTTTGTCAAGTCTTTTAACAAAAACTTTTGGAAGCATTCTTGTCTTACAATTTGGAGTTAATCCCCCAATACGGCAAAGCTTTGCCTTTGTACTAACAACTTTTTTTCAATTTCTTTTTTATTAACCCTAAAGGACCATTGTTCCTTCGGGGGACAAATGGGATTTTGGGCATGTACCTTTTGTGGGTAAAAATTCATAATTTTTTTTGAAACTTTTATGGCAGATGAAGAATTGAAAGAGGTACGTAGGGGTCCAAAAATTTTGCAAATCGGATTTTCTAGCAAGAAGTTATGGACAATTTTATAGAAAGTGGGGGAGGAGGGGCAGTTCGGGCAAGGCCTGTGGCCAGTAACAAGGTGTTGACTGTGTGGAGGGCACTTAGAGCGGGCAAGGCAGCGAGCTGAAAAAACTGGGTCTCCCACCACGGCCAGCTCTGACAAGTCTTCGACATCATCGCGGACAAGGGGCTCTGACCCAGTCTACGAAGGAGGAGCCGGAAGGGGATTTGCGATTTTGCTCCGATGCGGGGTGTCAGTGGCCTACAACGTCGAGGGAGTCTGTCGCCTGTGAGTCGGGGGCATCAACAGCCTGGAAGGAGCCCCATTGCTCCGATGACGCTGTCGGCGACCGGAAGCGGCGATCGCAGGGCAGCACAAACCCGCCTAGGTCGGCGCCCACGACATCAGCAGCCTGCATTGTCGTCCTCCTCCACAGCAACGGTGCCGCTTACGGCCATCAATCAAGGTGGCTGCAGGTTAGGAAAACAGTTTATAGTTGCGCTTCTTTCATGAAGACTAATGTAACTAATACCCCGCAGGGGCATTAGTCACATTAGTTACAATTGAGTAAATTTGCCACAACTTTTGCGTGGGTGGGTAAAATTCTATAAAAGTTTGTATACATACTATTTACTATATTAGTCACCCGCTTGCAAATTTGTGGGAGCATTGGACACTTTTATAAATTTTCATTATTTTTTTATTGTTTTAACTTCCAAGCCCCCCAAAAGTAGGTATAGGCATTGAATTGTCTAATTTTTTAGATTAGGATGCTTGTTTAGGATTGCTTACAACTATTGGGAAGTTTGTGGACAACTTCAAAATAGAAAAGGCATGTGTTTTGGAAGATTGGCCCAACTGTGACTAATGTGACTAATACCCTTAGGGGCATTAGTCACATTAGTCACAGTTGAACAAATTTGCCACAACTTTTGTTTGGGTGGGTGAAATTCTATAAAAATTTGTATTCATATTGTTTATTATATTGGGCACCCACTTGCAAATTTGTGGAAGCATTGAAAATATTTTTAAATTTTGAATTTTTTTTTATTATTTTACCTTCTAATTCCAAAAAAACACGCATTGGTAAACGCATTGCATTGTTTAATTTTTTAGGTTAGGATGCTTGTTTAGGATTACTTGCAACTATCGGGAAGTTTGTGGACAATTTCAAAATAGAAAAGGCATGTATTTTAGAAGATTGGTCCAACTGTGACTAATTTGACTAATACCCCTCGGGGGCAATAGTCACATTAGTCACAGTTGAGTAAATTTGCCACAACTTTTGTGTGGGTGGGCACTTTCCCTCGGGGGAGGGAGTAGCGGCAGTTGTTACTACCATGGTGGAGAGCATTTTTTCTTTTGAAGGCAGTATTCACAGTTCTATTTGGTTTCCACTACGGCATATTTTGGCTATATATTACTACTTAGATACTGCATGAATTCGTAAATGACATATTCATGGCACCATATTTCAAATCTTGGCACCATATTCCCATACTTCGGATGAATATACATTTATGTGAATGAAACAACTAAATTGCCATCCATAATTGTAGGTTTCGTCTATTTCCATAATTGTAGTTCTTTTGTCAAAAATTCCCTGGCTGTTGTGGAAATCGCTTTGGGGAGTGCCTGGAATAGAGGTCCCAAGATTTCACCTGCTGTAGGTTGTATGTTTCAAAATTAAAAAAATTAAAAAAAAATTCACCTGCTGTCCTTGGGGAGGGGGCAGCTTCCGTTGGGAGAGGAGGAGGCGGGTCCCGTTGGAAAGGGGCCACCTGCCTCTCCCATTGGGGGCGGGCCACCCCCTGTCGCTCCTGTGGAAGCCCTGCCCCGCCAGGCAGCACAGCCCCTCGGCCAGAGGATGGCAGGGCTGTGGCCGGGTCAGCACTACGCTACGGCCCCCGGCCAGAGCCAACAGACTCCCGGTCCAGGCCTGCCATCCCTCCTCAAACTTCACTGTCAGAAAGGGAATGGAAGGGGCCCGGCGTCCACGTCGACGACCCCTGCAATTTCACAGCCCGAGTGAAATATTAGGTGTTCCACTGTTCTTTGTTTGGAGAGGTGGTAAATTTTATTTTTTTAACTTTTTTTTTGCACCAAGCTATAGAAGAAGAATATGTTCTCAATTTGACCGTTCGGATTTGGAAAATAAAATAAAATAAAATTTGGAGAATGGTTACAAATTTCTCTAATGTAAATGTCATTTTGAAGACCTCCTGGCCTTCCCACATTTTTTTCCATATGATCCACTGCTCCAAATCATCTGAAAATTCTACAGCACATAGCTAACATAATTCACTAAAGAAAGAAAAAAAAGCTCAAGTTCATGTAGACCAAAATTTCTCCTGTACAACCGGTCAAAGCCAGCTGAAATTGCAGGGCAGCATCTAAAAAAACTTTGGCCCTAACTTTGAAAGCTCATAACTTTCAATCCGTACGGTCAAACTTGCTCAAATTTTTACCACATGATCACTAACAAGTGAACTTCAACATCCCTATGGTTCGATTTTCATAAATCTATTTTTTTGGGTTTACTTTGGTGAACGCAGCTGAAAACACAGTTTTCACTGCATTCTCACAGAAAATGAGCTTGGTCCTCTAGGGGTTAGAGGAGTCCCCAGAAGGAGATCCAAATTGGCGAGCAACGGCCAGAATTTTGGAAGGAAAAAACATTTTTTTCAAACTGCCGGACCAGCCAGTAGGCCAGCCCGCAAGGCAGGTCATTGGACTGTCCAGGTTGCTTGATTAACTGGACAAATCTAGTTCCGAACCATACATCACTTATGAAAAGACCAAATCACAAGGATGATGCCCAAGAGCCCCTTTTTGGTTTTTTTATTTGTTTCTGGAACACTAAGCTTAGACTCTGGTAGTCCAGACTGTAGAGGAAAATATTTGAGATAGTCTTAGCTAACTGTTGGTAGATAATCCCAGAGGAATACTGGGCAATTCTGGAAGATTGGTAGGATAGAATTTAGTTTCTCAAAGAGACTAGTACCAAATTTCAGATTTAACCCCTCCCAAGCAAATCAGAGTTAGAAAATTCAAGCAATTAGAACCATAACTCCAAACAAAGCTTTAACAATTCCAACCAGGCTCCAGTGAGTATTCGACCTCCCAAGAAGATCAGATCACAAGGCCCCCCAAGTCAATTGGGTTGACTTTCAAGCTTGAACTGATCTGGCTAATGAACTGCAAACTTTCAATTCCAAGATTGTTGGAAGGAAACTAAACACAAAATTGAGAGATATTGTAGTTACAGAGTTTAGTTGCTCCAAAATATCCACTCGCAAAAGATAGTTGACTTTTGAGCCATCGTTTTAATTAGATTAGAAGAAAAAGAAGGAGAAAAAAAACACAAAATAAAGAATAGTTTGACTTTGGGAGAAGTTCTCAAATTAGTATTACTAGGAAAACCTTGACAAGTTTATTTTTTAAGTTTGGTTGACTTTTGGACCATTAGCAAAAATCCTATTAGATTAGATTTGATAGGATTAGATTTATTTCCAAAAGATCACAAAAGAAGAAGAAAAAATTATAAAGAAAGAAGAAAAGAAAGAAGATAAGAAAGAAATTGATTTTTTTCCATCTTGAAGAAAAGAAAAGACAACATGGACGCTATGTTCAACTACAACGAAATCACAATGACCGTAAACAAGGATGGCATCATCGAATCTGTGATTTTCGGAGTAAGTTCTTAAAACCCTTTCTTTTATTTTATTATTTAAACGTGCTAGTTAGTGAATTAAATTAGGATTGTTAAGTAGGATTAACGTCATGGAATTAGTGAGTTGGAATGCAATTTAGAACATAAGGAACCATAAGAAATAAGAACTGGAAACTTAAAATTAGAGTAAAAATTTGAATAGCTTTCTAAGAAGCATTTGCAATTAGGAATAGGATAAAAACTCCAAAAGTTACAAGACATTTAAGTTAGAGTAGAAATTAAGAATAGTTTAGAAAGAATCATTCAAAGATAATCCACCAAGGAGTTCTAAAACTTACAATAGAAAAAAATAACCTAAGTTAATAAGAATTTAAGGTAATCTGAAAATATTTCATCATACCAAAAAATTACCAAAATTTATCTTGAATAGGAAGTAGTAGTAAAAGTAGAAAGAAAAAATAGAAAATTATCTAGTAGAATCTTTAAAGAATTTTAGAATCTAGAGTAAAAAATAAAAACAGAAAGATAGAAGCAGAAGTAGTTTTGAATTTCCAAAGTAAAAAAGAAATTACGGAAGAATTTTGATGAATTGGATACCGGTCAAAATTCATCCGTAAAACAACTTTTACCAAAGAAGTTAGAGTACTTTTACTTTATCTTTAAGATAAAAAATCAAATCTTGATAGTAAAATTATTTTATCTTAGAAATAAAAAGTAAAAAAAAATTGTGTAAGAATATTGATGAACCGACACGGTCAAAATTCACCAATAAATAACAATTATCCAAGAAGTCAAAAGTTAAAAACTTTAGGATAAGAAAGAATTACATAAGAATTTTGATGAACCGACACAGTCAAAATTCATCCGTCAAATAACTTTCATCAAAGAAGTCAGAAGTAATCTATTTTACCATAATCAGTATAAAAATAACATCTCTAAGGTAAAACTGTTTAGTTCTAGAAGTAAATTTGAATTTATCTTATATTAGTAATAGTAAGAACTTATCAACATTTATCCAGAAAGGATAAAATAGAAGAAGTGATAAAGTTTTAAAAGATTATTTAGTCCTAACTTCATCCGCCATTATCCTTAGGGATTTAGATCAACTTCAGCTTTCTTCACCATTTTGGAAAGGGTAAAACAAACCCTACACATTATACCATTCCATTTATTTGCTTGAAGACTAATACTAGATCATAGTTTGATTGTTAATCAATCATAGTAGAAACCAGCCAAACAATACTAATATCTTTTGGATTTTTATAGCAAATAGAAGTGGACAAAGCTAAGAATAGGAACAACATCAAAGATCCATTGCTTGGAAGGCGTAATTGGATTATTTGTGTTAACACCCGATAGAATTTGATCCACGACAAAAACTAGAGCCCGGTTGTGTACACTTTATTCCAAGGGTGGGAATAAAGCGCCCACAAGGGTTAAGCCCTCAAAGTCCATCCCTTCTCGTTGTATGTTTGGAGACTATATTTTCCTAAGTTAGATCTCCTATGTGATGGAGTGGGGCATTTGCCTCATGGCTTTATTTTAGCATATAGATGTTTTTAAAGAATGATGTAAGCTTGACTTTAGTAGTTAATGACACATTTTTAGATTCTATAGGAGCTTTTCCTCATTTATATTACTTAGAAAAAATATTCCTATGTATATGGGTGTAAATATAGGAGAATTGGATAATTATGCGTGTTTGGATGCAACAATGATGGTGCTTAGGAACTTAAAAAATCATTGTTTATTATTGTTTTTATTATTATTATTATTATTATTATTATTATTATTATTATTATTATTATTATTAACTTACACTTGTTACATGTTGGCATAATATTATTTTGGTATAATGTGTTTGTGCTCAACAACAATAAATGCACATTGAATTTGATATGGAGGACAATTTTTTGGGGGAAATAAAGCCACCTCGGTTATATAAAACTTATATATATATATATATATATATCAAAAATTAAAATAAAACTACATCTATATCTATATCTATCTCTCTCTATATATATATACATATATAGACATATACACATACATATACATATATGTAAACTATTGAGATAATTTCTATTTTTTTAATGTAGTCTTTTACAATTGAAAACATTATATTTTTCAAGTTTAGAATAGTTTAGAAGTTTTATAAGTTTTCTATTCAACTTTGAAGTTCTAAAACTTAGATTTGAATTTAAGGTTTTGACAAGGATGTACACACACATATATTTTGTAAGGGTAGATTTGTCTTCAATTCTTTTATTCAAGGTTATGAAATAAAGAGTGGGTATATTAGTGCAATTTTTGGTACAAATACCAAAAATTTATGCAAACCATAACATTTTTATACACCTCTAGTGCATGATGCACTGATAGAAATTTGGTCTTTTACAACTTTATTATTTAGAATAACTCGTGTGTACCACTTATAATTTGTCTATAACAAATGAAAATGAGTTGTTCAGGGACCGCATCCAGAATAACTTGTTCAAATGACTTGTTTAAAAAAGCAAGTTGTTTTGGGACAAAATGAGTTGTTTATGACTGGTTGTAAAAGACCAAATTTCTACTCGTGATGGGATTTTTTGTTTACCAAAGGTTGTAATTACTTTTTACTTTTTACTTTTTACTTTTTTGAAACAAAAGGCAAAAAATAAGCCAATGATTGTACAAAACACTCATAATATTTGGGTATCATATTTTGCGCATACATCTTCTCTTCTATTGTAACTTTTGACTTATAGAGCTAATGGATTTGAAATTTCAAAAAAAGATACACGATATCTTTTATATTGTATTTTTTATTTTTTGAACTAAAAAATTTAGAATTTTATTTAGAGTTTAATTTTGCTAATTTATTACAATTGGATTTTCATATTTTTTTAACTTTGGAGTATCCAAAATTAATGATCTGGAGGTTGAACTTCAAGGGACATGTTTCCACTTTTGACATGAAGTGGTTGTGCAAAGCAATGTACGGAGAGTACCGGCATTTAGTTACAAGTTAGCCAATTGAAATCAGGAATTTCCTAATTGATTCAAAATCTTCGGAAAAAATCCGACCATTTAAGAGAAAAATCAAAGAATATTCTCTATTTTTTATAGGAAAGATTCTTTGATTACTTTGCATCATTATCGTAGCGTTACAATGCATTACTTGCAACTGCGTCGTAACAATGCAAAGTAATGCATTGTAATGATGTAATAAATTGTAATAAACGTGCGAATCCATAAAACAACAATAACCACATGATAATTGTTGACAAACTATAGGGTCTAAACTTTGATTATTTTCAATGTTTTTAGATATAAACTATTATTAAAAAAAATATTAATCTTAATAATAAATCCAACTTTCTTCAATATATCATTCTCTAGATGTTTCTCTAGGGCCCGCATGTCTTCTTCTTCTTCTTCTTCTTCTTCTTCTTCTTCTTCTTCTTCTTCTTTAGTTATAGTATATATATTTTTTTTAAATTTTAGGGAAATCCCTATTATTTCTATGACTATGTGAAATATATCAATTTGCCATCTTATTAGTTACCACATATTTATATTGGGTAACAAAAACTTTTTATTCCCAAAAATATTTAATTAGTAAACACATATTAGTCTCAAAGAAAATTACTATTGTTTTCTTTTAATAAGGATCTTGCTTATAATTGCTATTTTTTACACATTAAGTGTGAATCTAGCTTACTTCTTGTCTATTGCTATGAATTACACATTTAGTATAAATTTAGCTTCTTTTACTTTACTATGAGTTACTTTTTACATTTCTTGTAAACTTAGTTGTGATTCTAAAAATACTGGATCCTGAGTCATCTTTATAAAATTTGGGACCTATCATTTCAAAATTAGGTGAGAGTCTCCAACTACTAGATGACATGTACAGTGGTCCCACCCACCCACCCAATATGGGTGGCGCTTTATGTGACTAATTTTCTTCACTATGGCATAATGGTAATTCAAATTACTTCATTAAATGCCACTATGAAGCCTTCCCTCCAAATTAGTGACTATTTAGTTGCTGGAGCTTGCCCTATTTCACCATCTTGTTGTGACGGCTCTTTGTGGAGGCGGTTCGTGAGGAAGAAGTGTTTGTGCAACTCTTGAGTTTCTTGTTCTACTTTGGGGAATGGCAAAGGTCTCTATGGATAGTAGTTGGTTTTTTTAACTATGCTGGATGTACTTTGCTTTGTGATTTTTGTGACCTCTTGATTTTTCCTACATTGAACTTGTAATCTGTGACACAAATAGCAATTGGATGCAGCTGTAGACACCTGATACATCCTCACTAACATAACATTGGATTGTTGTGGTTTTGGGACGGGTACAGGTGAGGCTGCTCCTTCAGATCTTGAGTTCCAACCTTGGATTTCTTGAGTGAAGACAATTTTCAAGCACACAAACTATTTGTGATTGTGATGTGCTTATTAAGGATATTTGCACCTTTTAGTGATTATTTGTATATACGGAGTTAACTTTAGGAGATACAATATTTCCTACAATGTCTCCTTGATACTTTTGTATTGCTGTTGAATTGTTAGGGCATGACTTATTCTTATAAAGTTATGCCTAATACATTTATTTGATTAAAGTTAGGTTTTGACAAGAGGAAGCCCAGTTTTGGGATGTTCAGTCTTGTTCCTTCTTCTCCTTCTCCTTCTCCTTCTCCTTCTCCTTCTTCTTCGACTATGGTTAGGGTGAAAATCCTTTTTATTTTACTAAAAAAGCCATATGAAGTTTGCCTTTAAGAATCTTTGCTTTGGTAATGATAAAATATTTTATCTTCCAATAAGCCTATTCCCTTGCTTGAAAATTTAATATTTCAAATATTTCATATATATTGTTTATGTTAATATTCTTTTTAAACACCTTTATATGTTCTTCTGAAGTAGGCTAGCAAGTTTTATCTATATAAAATAGTCTTGCTCTACATGCCTAATTTCCTGGATCATTAGCATTATGATTGATCCATTAAAGAAATTTCAAAATTTGAAAGCCTATACTATGGCTGGATGGTGGGAAATACCACCCACCCACCCACTAAGGGTGTAGACATTATTAGGTGCCTCCACTACTAGAGTTTGTGATTTAAATCACAACCACCTCATCAATACGTCTCTCTGGTTTTTCCCTCCAAGTTAGTGACTACTTAGTTGCTTGAAGTCGCCATACTTCACCATCTTTGGTGCGGCGGTTGGCTTTGGCTTGGGATTGTGTGGAGTGATCTGCAACTCTTGAACTTCTAGCAAATTACTTGACAACGAGAATGGCAAAGGTCTTATGGCTTCTTAGTGTGTTGGAGGATATGTTTTACACTTACTGCATTTGTTTGACCTATTGATGTGACTTATGGCCCTTGTTTTGCCTTCCTTTCCTTCATTGTTTGGAATTTTTAGGATCTGGGACATAGATAGCAATTGGCTTTCAGCTTTAAACACCTGTTTGCATCCTCACTTACACTACATTGGCTTGTTTTTGTGTTTGGGACGGGTACAGGTGAGGCTGAGCCTTCAGATCCTGGACTCCCAAGTTTGTGGATTTCATGGAACAAGATTTTCAAGCACATGGACATCACATCTTTGCCCTATTTTATGCTTAGGCCTATGGATATATATATTTATGTTATGTTACTTCTTTCAAAACAAAGGAGTATTTTATACATAAACTTGTTGTGATACTACTGGAGCAAGCTTGAGAGAATGTTGAGATTTGATGTAGAATGGTTTATCTCATGGCCAAGATATTTGTTTTGCTTCAAGATTAAGTTGAGAAAAGATGAAGCCTTGTTTTGGGGTGTTTCAGTCTTAGTCCTTCTTCTTCTTCTTCTTCGGCAATTAATCATGTTTTGTTTTTTGTGATTTAAAAATATCCCAGATTGTGGATAATTAAAAAATTGCCTAAGTGAATGCAAGCTAAGTCCTTATGCCTTTGGGAAATGGTTAAAATATATTTTTTAATTCATTATCCCTTCTAGTTCTTCATAGCCCTAATTGTCATATCTTTACACATGTATCCACTTTGTATTTTATACATTTTAATTTTATTTAAAGTTTAATTTTAAATTTTTGGTAGCTCTCTAATTATTTTATGGAGTAGCACAATTATTTAAAACATGCCACCATTATTTAATTTGGAGCAGGGGACTTTTTTCTATGAAAATTCACTCTATAGATTTGTAAACCTATGCATTAATTTGATTTTGCTATGGCCCAGTTTTTACACTAAACCTATTATAGGTTGGCCAAATAGGTGTAATTAGGCCTTATGGTATGAGATACCACCCACACCACCCACTATGGGTATGGCTTTAAATTAAAATCATACCACTATTATGGCAAGTAGTTAACCAACTACCCCATTATGACTTTTTGAAATCTTTCCCTTCAAATTTTGTGAGCATGAAATAGCCGCTTCCACGCACTATCTCACATCTTTTGAGCATTGGCTGTGGCGGTTAGCTGTGGTGTGGTGCATTTGTGTGACGACTCTTGAGCTTCTTGAGAATGGCAAAGGTCCTTTTTTGCTTGTGTGTTGTGATTTGAGTTAGTTACTTGCTATGACTTTGATGTTTTCTATCTCATGACCTGCTTTACTAGTTCTTGCTTTTTGGTGTAATGGATTTGTGACATAGATAACAATTGGCTTTAGCTGAAAACACCTTGTGCATCCTCACTGACCTAACATTGGTTTGTTTTGTACTTTGGGATGGGCACAGGTGAGGCTAAGCCTTCAAATCCAGTTTCTCCAACATGGAATTGGTGCAAGATTTTACTGTCAAGCACATGGATTTATCCTGCTTGCATTCTTTGTGTTATGTTTGGAACTTGTAAATAGACATGGCTGGGCCATGGCACTTGTGATTGTCTTTGGACTCATAGTTATCCAATACATTGTCTGGTAGTATCTAGTTTGATACTTTGGATGACTCAAATCTAAACTTTATAAATGATGTAATGTGATGTGAAATCACTATGAAGCATAAAGTTAGGTTTTGACAAAAATGAAGCCCTGTTTAGGGTTGTTTCAGTCTTTGTCTCTTTTTTAACTTTTTGAAAAAGTTCCAAAATGGCAATCACTTAAAATGTATTTTCATTTCATCCATTTGTTGGACCACAAAATACTTTTCAATTATATTCATGCTTTTTTCATCCAAACTTGGTGACTTCATCCATATTTCAAATAGAATATTTTTAAAATGGAAAATTTCTAGTAAAAAAGGATTATTTTTATTTGGCAAAAAATAAAAATTTATTGATTGAAATGATACAATCTGATCCCATGATGGTGCCAAAAAAAAATTGGTTCAATGCGTTGTGTGGCCCTATGTTCGGGAAGACCCAATAGCTAGTTCAAAGTTAACCAATAGAATTGGGGGAAAAAAAAACTTGTTGCAATTTGAAACATCAGCACAAAAATCAATAAAAAAAATCTACAATGTGTTAAATTTCCATTTTAAGTAAAAAAAATAGTAAAAATAACTAGATTTTGCCATAACATTTAGTAGCCTTCAGAGAGGTTGCATTTCCCTCTGTAGAGTCTTCATCCACAAAATTCATCTTCACATAATTAATGTAATATGCTTGAGTACCAAGATAGTGGCAAAGCATTCTTTTAGGACCAAACATACAAATCAAAAAATATTTGCAGAAAAAGATGTTGGTAAAGAATCCAATGAATAGTGCATTACAACCATTTGCCATCAATAACATATTTTGGGTTTTCAAGTGAAAAAATAACTCTATATATACACATGGGATGGTAGGAGGTAGAACAACCCATATGGGATAAATAAATTAGAATTTGTAGTTTCTCAAGCACTCACAATTAAGTCAAATTAAAACAAAGAATTGTGTTAAAAATAGAATTTCAAACTTCATTTAGGCATAGTAAAATAACTTTTCTCAAAAAATTGTAAACTAAAAGTATTTGGTAAATGAAGATGAGTTTCACCTCCAAAAATTTGTTTGGCATTTTGAATCTCCAATCAAAAGTTATGGACAAATTTGAGAGAGGGGTTGGAATGGACATTTTCTTTAAAAATTTTAAAAATCATCTCGAAAATTTGTTCATAACATTTGATTGGAGATTCAAAATGCCGAATGGATTTTGGAGGTGAAACTTATCTTCATTCACCAACTTTTTTTAGTTCAAAGTTTTTTGAGAAAAAGTATTTTACTACGCCTAAATGAGGTCTAAAATTCTACTTTTAACACAATTCTTTGTTTTTGACTTAGCTATGAATGCTTGAGAAACTACAAATTCTAATTTATTTATCCCACATGGGTTGTTCTACCTCCTACCACTCCATGTCTACACGTATAACTTTTCTTCTTCCTTGAAAACTCAAAATACAATTGGTTTTGTATAAATGCAAGCTAAATGTTGATTCATTATATATTTATTTTCATATCAAAATATACAAAAAAGGTAAAAAAAACAATGAACTAAACATTGAGCTTGCATTCATACAAAACCAATAATATTTTGAGTTTTCAAAATACACAATGTATAGGTGTAGAACGTTGATTATTGTGCGTTTGATTCAATGGATGCATGAACTTTGATTTTGTTTAATTTTTAATGTATCTTGTACAATTGCGGCTAGCTGATTTATTCTCTGACAAATTGATGCATGTATTTTAGCTACTGATGGTGTGCTATATTCCACACCATCTCATCCAATGAATGAAATGGTGTGGAATATACTACACCATTCAATCAAGAAAAGGCAGCCCACCACTCTGCTAAGGTAGGAGGCTTGAAAACAATTCAGGCATTTAAAACCAAACATGAAACATAGATACATTTTGCTTTTTTCAATTGACCAAAGTGCATTGTAAACAGTGTACATTCTAGGAGGTGGTCGCTTTTAGAGCCCTATGGCATTTCAACTTCAAAATTTCATAACTAATTCCACAAAGCTCCAAAAAGTATGAAACAACTTGGGCCACATGCCATTTCGTCTTGTCTTTCAAAGAAAACTTACTGAAAAATAATTCAAGATGTTTTACCTCCCCAGTATTCAGTTTCAGCGCTTAGAGTGATCGCTTTGTGGACCTCTTACCTTACTGAATGTCATACCACCTCAAAAATCGGTTCAAGTTGGGAATTGAAGGAAAAGAAACTGTATAACTGTACTGTACTGTAACTCAAGAAACTTCCCGAATGCTGGACAGGTGTGGCCCGACCTTCAGTGGCAATTGACCTTGGAATCTGGAACGTAAAGCCTGCCATATATAGTTGTCTGGATTGTCAGTCAGGACAGAAAGACTCGGCAGAGTCCAGATGCGATTCGCATGCGAGTTTGGTGGTGGGAAGGAACAGGTCTGCCTCAACCCTTATTAGTCAATCAATAAAATGGAAATCCACCAGTGCATCAACAACCGGCAATGGCAACCACGAAAAGCTAGGTATCGATCCACTCCTCACCTTCTAGCTCTAGATCTGTCTGTCTCTGTCGGTGGGTGCCCTGCAGAAACGGAAGCATGTGGGTAAGTTGTGCGTTCTATTGAGCACCGCTGATTTCTATTCTGCATCATCGATCATCACCAAAAAGTGAATGATAATTACGAGTTGACTTATTACAGACTTACACTCTGGGAGCTAGCTAGCTAGTGCCCTTCACACACCACAGCAAATTAACCTGTGAAAATGGACGGGGTAACTAACATCAATTGCATGCCACTTGTAATATATAGCTTTCGAGCTGAGGTGTGACAATGAAGATATCCTGTTATCAAAAATGCAAAAAATAGCGTTAAGGAATGGGATGGAACTATGCATGGAAGAAGAAGAAAGCCTTGGGATGGTTTACTGTGGGAACACCTAATTTAACTGGGTTGTAATGTAAGGATGATTCCAGGCAGAGAGGTAATCGATGGACTGTGTGTGACAACAACCAGGTGTATATATAATCGGTAGTATTGACACCCCGATTGACACTGTAATCACTGTAGGAAATGACAGCGAGAAGACCTACAACTGGTCTAATTAATTTGTCATTATGGATCGTTTTCTATTAATGTAGACCATGATTTCACTAGTGAATAAAAACAAAACCTATCTCGGCAATGGCGTCTTACCTTCAAGGCAAGTTAGATTCTGAAGAAGTAGGCATGCCTCAACTTATCAGTCTAGCTCCGTCAAACGACTTCGTGATCAGTTTGTACTACTGACATTAAATCTCTTTCAGGTAGAGGCACTCTTTTGCTCAAATCGATCTGCTGCACATGGGGTTTTGAAAAAACAAACATTTCACGTACAACAATCTCCTTCTAACAAAGTCAATTATCTTACATTGCAATCGATCTTTGCAATTATATTACCTTGGACCAGCAGCACAATTTCGTCTGCACAGAATTCGATCTTACTAATATTGAAGTTTTCATTCGTACGCCCACCTGAAAAACTGCTAATTATATCGTGAAGTTTCCACCAATATAACGAAATTGATAGTCAAAGATTGCTAAGTTAGTACTAGATGCCGGCCAGTACTTCGATGTTGATCGATTCGTGTCAGTGCAGCATTGGTTCTGGACTTCTGGGTCTTGTAACAACCCCAAAATAGTCAAGTTCGAGAGAGAGAACTTGACAGACATGCTGTTGACGTTCCAGTAAGTTAGTACTCCATGTCCCTGCTTATAAGAAGTGTAGTCAGTAGACTGAGAATGGGAATCGAGGCCTAGCTAGCTAGACCCGAGGACTTTCGCCAAGCTAGCCAACGGATCGATTATCTTGTAGAGAGCTAGCTAGTGCAGAATCTAATTAAGCATATTGTTGTTATGTACTGCGCGCAGGAGCTAGCTAGCTGTAGTACTACTACTAGCTATACCGGCCATGCAGCTCTGAGCCAAAAGTATATATATTTTCATTTTCAACAGAAAAATCTGCCCAGGAGGAAGTACTTGTACCCCAAATATCAGAGAAATCAACATTGAGGAGCTACGTCACAATTTGACACATATCATATCATGTTGACAAGTTTGACTATCTGACATGTATCTGGCTCACAGACTCACAAGAAGACGGATTGCAATCGATCTGCGCAGGACCCCTCTTCCAAGCTGGTCTCGACGTCGATTCGAATTCTCCTGCCAATTGGACATATACTACTGTAGTTATACGGTACTTGTACTATGTATTTTTGAGAGGTAATAGAAGTAATTTACGGTATTTCAAAACCCCTCGATCTCACACTTCATCAATACCGACAGTTCACTCAAAAGTCAAGTCTATGTTAGAATTATTTTCCTTCAGAGAGCCATAATAATAGCCTAAATAGGTGTGCATATTGGAGTTTTTGAGGTTTCCAAAATGAACATTTCAGGGTGAAGACAACCTCCAATTTTAATTTCAAAAATTCGTAACTAATTCAATAAGAGTTCAAAAATTATCAATTCACATTACTGATGTGCTTCCTTGTCCTTCAAAAAACATTGATTAAAAAATGTTTTGAGATGTGTAGAATTTGAGTCAAAAAATGGACTTCCCTTTCAAATACATTACTGATGTGTTTCCTTGTCCTTCAAAAGACATTGATTAAAAAATGTTTTGAGGTGTGTAGAATTTGAGTCAAAAAATGGACTTCCTTTAGAAAGACGTTCTATGAGTAGTTGAGCGTCCCACTATAAATATGAAATTGAGGTGGACACTATTGCACAATTTTTATGAAAGATCAATGAAAGAAAATATTTTACTTTGTAAATCAAGCCACCTTCATCAACATTGTTGGGCACTTACTATTTTTTGTGACATGTCTCTAGATACAGGGACTTTTGTTAAAATGGCAATATTCCATACACGATTTTTAGACTGCGTGGTCAGAACTGAAAAAGTGCCATCTATGACAAATACAAATTTCAGACCTTGGAATAGTCTAAATTTTTAAATGCCATCGAGGTCAGGTACAAATTTTGGAGCGGTCGGTCTAAATCTTAAAAGTTACAAAGTTACAAAATGATTGCCATTTTAACAAAATTCCCATTAGAGAAAAAATGAGCCCTCCGGAGGGATGCTCCACAACCCTCCAAAGGGCCGTAAAATTTAATTTAACGGGACAAAAAAATGTTGATTTTTCCTATTTCCGTGAAGCAATTTTTGTTGTGACAGTGGCGCAGGAAGTCAATTTTCCGAATAAAAAATTAATAATAATAATTTTTTTTCAATCTTAAAAAAAAAAAAAATTTAAAATTATTATTATTAATTTTGCTAACTGCTCACCAGCAGCCATTTTGAGATTGCAGGCCAAGCTTGAAATAGCTTGGCCATGTTAATCAAGAGCAGCCCCCCGGAGGGTTGCTCTAGATTGACATGCCAAGCTATTAAGCTTGGCTTGTCAAACTCAAAAAGGCCCTTGGTGAGTAGTCAGTTTGACTGACTACTTGCCGAAACTATCAATTTTTGTACTTTTAAATTTTTAAATTTTTTTAAATTTAAAAAAAAAAATTCTTAAGAATGTGGAGGACATAAAATAATGCATTTCTAGATGCCCTTTGATAGAAACATGTTAGACTACTATAGAAATATATTCCAAAAATCTCAAGTTGAAAATTCATTAATTTACACCGCTCAGTAGTTTTTAAAATCTGTAAATGTCAAAGTATGACAAATTAAAAAAATCAAATTTTAAATATAAAATGGTTTCCTAAAATTTTGAAAAATAAAGGGTTTGAATTTCACCAAAATGTTTAGAAATAGATTTTTGTTTTTGGCATTGGATTCATAATTCAAAAGTTATAGCATTCCAAAATCAAAACGCAATGAAATGGGAGGTGTTTTTTGCAATCACCCGGCTAAGGATGTATATGAAAAATTTACAATCATCATTAATTAGATAATATGCGTATTTTCTTCAAAAACTTTCCAATTGATATAGAATCAATTCAAAAATTAAAAGAAAGGAGCATGGGATTGAAACACAGTTGTCACCATCACGTCACGTTTGGACGGACGTCACTCTAACAAAATGTCAAGATCCAACTCCAGCGTCCGTTCATATCCAAAAAAAAATATATATATATTTTTTTTGGACGGTCTGTCCGCCCCCATTGACAACTAGTTCATCCTTATTGACGGTCGGTCCGCCTAGGTCAATGAATAGGCCGCCAAAAAAAAAAAAAAAAAAAAAAAAAAATTCTTTTTATTTTGATCTCAACATGATCCCGACGCGTCCGGATTGTCGCCGACGGACGTCTCGACATGAAAAGCCAATGTCACGTCATGATGGACAACCCTGAATTGAAAAAATATGACAGTTTAGAAAATTTGAGGTTAGTAGAGGGCCATTTGTTTCTATAGAATTCCATTGGCTCTTAAATATAAATAAATTCTCCAAATTGCTTATATTGATGTAGCCAAAGCTTAAGTCAATTAATCAATTTGAATGCAGAACAATGTTTATTTATGTTGCTAAACTACAATAGTTATTCCCCTATTGGTTGATGAAAATTACTTTTTGCTATGTTCTATCATAATATTTTCCTAGTATGACCTATGTGGTTGCCATCTTTAAATTGCATTAAGTTTTAGTTAGGATGATTGACATTGTTTCCTAAAGGTATAGCCACACCGGGACTTTGTAAAGATTGTAGTTGCGGTTCTTGCAAAAAGTAGCTATGTAGTGTTTACACCAACGGCCTTTAATAAATGCCAAACCTACCTGGTTGCCCAAGTGGCGCATATAAACAACAACTTTTAGAACGTTTAGTGCAAATTTTAGATAAATTATTGGCAAACAATCACAAATTTCTTGCAACATGAAATCTTGAAGAAATGTCCATTTAAGAGCTCTTGAATTAGTTTTACGAAATTTGTCAAAATTTGGACCATTACGGAAGACTGTAGGTTACTAGGTTCTAAAAATAGAATGGTGACTTTCAAGGCATTGCTGATCAAGTTCTGATAACATGGTTGCATCGACCACTCTCGTACTTCTTTTAAACAACTTTTGGATCACTTATAAATCATGATTGTAATTCTCAATATAATTTCATTGATAAGCACTTCATAAACTTGTAGAATTTACAATTTATAGTGTGTTATCTTATAGTACTTGTTGATATATTTTCTTACTCTATTCATGATTTACGGTATTCCCTGATAGTATTTGCTAATTATGATCTTCTCTTATTGTGATTGCAACTAATAGTTAGTCTCTTGTTGCTTCTCCTATCATTTTTCATTTTTGTGTGAATCATATTCTTCTTGGTAAAAGAGCTTAGTACCTTGTGGATCAACAAGTTCCACTTCAATTTAATATATTTTGGTGATCAATATAGACTTTGATTGTTTTTTAGTTTCATGTGAAGAGAAGTCAAGAAGAGTATTTCATACAAGTGGGCATATGCATGCATTAGGAAGTATGATCTTGGATATAATAATCCATTTGTAATATTCCATAAGCGGAGATGAAAACAAGAGACCCTCTACGGAAGCTAGAATCCAAATGCTTGTCCATAGCCCTTAGTTGAAGAAGGAAAAAATGGCCGTTGTGAACAGTAAGTGTGACAACGCTCCTACCCTACAACTCCATCCTTGCAAGTGTGAACCCAAACTATAGAATCAGAAAAGAACAAGTCAAAACTAACACCTGGAACTTGCAATTTGACAAAGCTTTTCACTAATTTGAACACTGTTACATAAGTTTTTCATATAAGCAAACTAAAAAGCGCTAATGACTATGCAATGGTACAATAACTTGATAGCTATTGGATTTGGGGTCTTTACAAAAACTAATCCCTCTTGACAAAGTCTTGGTGTGGCCAGACTGAAAGTATTACAATTTTTTTAAAATAAACTCGATTAATATCTTGGTATATTGTTTTGAGGTTTATATCCATTGTACAAAGAACCACATGATGAAAATGGTTCATTTTACATGCAAAAAATCTTTTATCACTCATTGCTTGTTTTTAAATCACTTCATTGTTTGTTTCACATAGTTTGCACTTTGCACTACAACACATGGTCTTTTAAGGAAGTGTAGTTCCAATATTATTCCTTCCAATAACACATGAATCTTTAAAAAAATGCATTACAATCCTGTCTATTGTTTCATAGTTAAATTGATCCAAAGTGTAATACATCAAAGAATATTGTCATATCATCTAAACAAAAAATTATTACTAAAATACAATTTTTTGCTTTTCTATGAGCCTTTAGTGTCAAACTTATCCTTTAGAGCCTACATGAGCCAAAAGTAGTCATTCCAAGCATGTGATTTTGAAAAATATGAAATTTATTTAGATTTGAAACTTTGTGCAAATTAGATAAATCAAATTGTGTAAGAATGTATGTCAAGTCTCAAAATAATGGTAGTACATACTAATATTATTCTTATAATACTTTAATAGATTGCAATAGTAATGCATAATTATAAAAAAATAATCTATAATGTATTTAAGGCAAGCACATTTTGTTTATTATAGATCATAAATTTGATGCTTAGTATATAAGTATAACATCCATCCATTTTTTCTAGACAAACATCATCCATAGATGAAGTATTTTGATGGAGCTTTGAGGTCTTATGCTTAATCTTCAATTAGTCCTTAGGCTTTTAGTTGTTACACTAAGAGAGTGCTCACATATATTAAAGAGAGGGAAAGAGACAATTATTTGGTAGCTTTAAAGTTCACTATAGTATTATAAAACTCATGGGTGAAGTCCAATGTTTGTTATTGTTCTATGTTTGGATACAATAGATTAGTTGGTATTGCTTCTTTAGATTTTGGACCATGCGCACATGTACTTTGTGTGTTTCACTTTGATTTTTACCTTTTCAATTTCACGCTTTTTGAATAGGTTTTGGTTAATTTTTATATCTTGATGCACAATTCGTATGATTGTTTTTCTCTTAAAATTTTCAAATTTTTTTTGATTGTATATCCATTTAACATCACTCTTTTAGGTCACAAAAAACAAAATAAAAAATCAATTTTTTAAGTTTCATTAAGAGTGGTTGCTTAGAGTGCACGACCTTTCGATAAAGTACTAATAAGCTAGTAGTCTTACAAATTTCAAGCTTGTGAAGACAACTCCACCAAAAGATCCTTGTGAAGGTTGTACATTTGGTATACAACATTAGACAATGTACAAATTGAGTTCAAAGAAAAAAAAATCATCTATACTATAAATTTAATACATGGCGATTAAGTGTCGAAAAAGATAGCAATCCCATCTTTCACAGGTTTGTGCTGTTTCCTATTCCCTCTGTCCCAAATGATATTTTTATTTGATTAAATGTCCCAGATTAAGGTTAAAGATTAATATTTTTTAATTCTGTCTTGATCCAAAAATAAGATTGATACTCTCCAATTGTCCTTCCAATTTGAGTTTGAGATTTTTTTTCAATTAAAAGTTATAGAGATTTGAAATGTGGTTTTTTAGGGTCTTTTGGGAGGAGCACCGGTGGCCAATAGATTGAACACTTTGCGCGTTGTTTTGTTGTGACTTTTCCTCTTCCCACTGTGTAACCTGTAACTCCCGCGTTGGTGTTGCCCATTAGTGCATGGATGAAAATAACTATTGTAGTAATGTAGCAAGGTCTTTAGAGGCTTTTTTGTTTTTTTATATTGACAGGATCCAACAAAGAAATCCACGCAGGTTTTTTTGAGTAACTGCAAGCCCATGATCTCCAACCTATACCTCCCATTTGAAGCATCTAGGGAGTTTCCGCTCATTAAAGTATTTTGTATTTATTGATTGTATGGGCCCAACTATTTGTTGTTATCATGATGGCCGCATTATCTAAATCTATTTACTAAATTGTCCATTACAGAGGGAATTCATTTCGCGGGCTATTTGTCCTAGTCACAAGAAGAAGATCATTTTGAGACAAAAAAATAAGACCAACCAGAAGATCATTTTAGGACGGAGGGAGTATTATACAAGGATGATGCATTTGGTTATTGTTTTGTTTATTTTGCCTAGAATATGAAAGAGGTATCCAAATTTTTTGTCAAGGTTGTATCAGTGGCAAATATAGATGTACGGAATATTGTATACAAATTTAGAACCAGCAAAGGTATTGAATTGTGCAATAAAGAATTTGAGTTAGTTTTATTATCAATGTTGTTTCTCATGAAACAAGTACAAGTTATATACCACAACGTTATATACTACAATATAATGGTTATATTCTAAAGCAGGATAATAGGACCTTGATAGAGATGATCTGCATTATATTATTGGTCAAAAATCTTCTGAAATTCCTCTAAACAAAAGTTATTGCTATAAGAATACATATTTTGAACATTACAATTGGTATAAAGTGATTTTGGTGATTCTATATTGTATGAAAGATAGTTTAAACACAAAACTTATTGTTGATCATTACATGTTTTGTTTCTTTAGCTTATATTTTTCTAACCAAATAAAATAAAATTATGCTTGATCCTAAGGGCTTGAAAGAATATTTGGTTGCTTATTTGATGACCGATAAAGCTTACAAGTTTTTGAATCATACAATTGAGAAGATTGTCGAGAATTCTAATTTCAAAATTGTTGAATACTTTGAAAAGTATAAAACAAGTTTTTCTTCAAATCTTAGACAAGATAGAAGTATATTTATTGAGATTTCTATAGATATACATGATTGGATGATTGATCAATAAATAAGATCAAGTGTATCTTCATCAATAGAAAAAATGACATCATTAGTGGGAGAACTAAATAACATTGTCAACTAGATATTTTCAATCAAATAGCTCATTATAAGTAGGAGATGATAATTAGAAGAGATTATTTTGCTACGTGAAGATGCCTCAATAAGTTGAGATGAACCAAATCAGCCAAGACATGTAAGCCCAAAATTCAAAAGTATAGATGAGCTTTTTACAAGCAGTATAAGATTTCTTAACTATCTTCAATTTGTTCTACTTTCAAATATGAATCTTACCACCATTCAAAAATATATATACAAATTGCAAACTTTTAAGGCAATGATGAATTCTATTGAATTTATTAATTGGTACAAGGCCATGCAAAAAGAAAGTCAATCTTTTATTAAAAAGAAGACTTCAACTCTTGTACTTTTATCCAAAAGAAAAAAGATAGTAAGAAATAAATGGATTTATAAGATAAAATATAAAGCCTATGGTGAAATTGAAAAATATAAATATATAATGCAAGGTTGGTTGCAAAAAAATTCACTTAGAAGGAAATGATAAATTTTTAAGAAACATGTTCCCTTATCATCAATCATGATTATATTAGAATAATTGTTGCTATTGTTGTGACACATGGAATCAATTTCAAACAATTTGATGTAAATAATTAGGTATTGTCTTCCTCAATAGTGATTTATTTGAGCTAACCTATATGATTGAATTGAAAGATTTTATTGACAATGAAATCTAAATTACATATATTAGCTTTATAAGAGTTTATATAGTTTAAAGCAATCAATTTGACAATAGAACAAGAAAATGGATAATCTCTTGAAGTAGTGGGAGTTATCCTATAGTAATGTAGATTCTTGAGTTTAACCCCTAAAGTCCCATTGTCCCTGCGGGGGACAAAATGGATTTTGGGCAGGTTCCTATGAGCTCAATTTTTAATGAAACTTTCTGAAACTTTCCCATAAGATAGAAAAACTTATTAGCTTTTGGGGAATGTAATTTTTATTTCAATCAGTGACCGGGAGCAAAAGTTATGCCCAAATAAGCTCAAAACATGGGAGAAGGGGCAGCAAAAAAATTTTGCAAAAAATTTAATTTAATTTTTTTAATTTTTTTTCCTTATAGATTATATTTTTGCCTATTTGGGAAGCTTTGATTCATTTCATTTGGATTTTTTATGAGAAAGTTATGGACAATCTTGTTTTTTGGGCAATTAGAGCATCTTCTTGAAAAAAACTTTTTCTTTCACTTTGAATGCTAATATCTTTCAATCCGTATGGTCAAACATCACAAAAATTTTACAACATGATCTGTAAAAAGTGTAGTACAAAATCCTACTGTTCGTTTCTAAAAAAAATATTTTTTCTGATCTTTTAGATGAACGCAATAAAAGTAGCAGTTTTGAGTGATTTTTGACAGAAAAATGGCCTTGGGACTTTAGGGGTTAATGTAACAAAGGCAATTTGCATACAATCCTAGGGATTTATATTGATGATGGGATAATAGCCTCAAATATTCCTACACATTTAAAAAAGATTCTAACATATCTAAAGAATACTTTTAAGATTATTAGAAGTATGATGGAATATTTTGTAGAATTTTAAATTGAAAAAAAATCCTTTAAGACTTCAAGACGTGAATCTTTCATCAACACATGTTGATATTCACACAATAAAAGCTTAGTAATTATGGAGATGAAGCAAATCTAGTGGTTGAATTTTTAAATTAAAAAACTATAGGATGCATTATGTATGCTACTTTATTGACGAGGCTAGACATTATATATGCTCCAAGCAAGATTGTTAGATAATACACAAAACCTAAGTAAGACATAAACAATCTCACTGGATAGCAACAAAGCATATTAAAATGTATAAAAGCTTATCTTGAACAACCAATGATTATGGATTTTTATATCTTAAGCTAATTTCATTGGACACCAATAAAGTGTATCTTGAACAATTAACAATTATAGAATTTTGTGTCATGCGCAATAAATGTCATTATGAATTTTGGATTATATCGATGTTGATGTTATAAGTGATTTGATAATAGAAAGTCACTCATGAGTTTTATTTATACATTAAGATTAATATCAGTTTTATAGGAAGTCCCTAACAAAGTAGTATTTTTGATTCAACAACCAAGCAAAATTGGTGGAATGTGCAAAATCTGTAAAAAAAGAGTAACTAGAATGATAATGGAGAGTAAGTAGAACAACAATAAAGAATAACTACAATGACAGTGGAGAGTAATTTCAATCACAATAGACTATAACAATAATAACAATATAGAGTAGTTACATTAAAAATGGAGAGTAACTACAACGACAATGGAGACGGTAACTACAATAATAATAATGGCACGCACTGTAGACTATATATACAATAAGAAAGTAGTATGCATATACAAAAAATCAACAACTCTTCATTTCGGCGATTTAAGAATTTATAATGCAACCATTCTTTTTTTTTTTATCAATTTTAAATTCATTAATTTGAAAAAGAGTGATCGAACCTGTCAGCAATTCATGGATTTTCTGTTGACAACTAAGCATTCTCCAATTCCCGCATATATGCTGCAAATTCAAATGACATAAATTGTAGATTTTTGATGGTTGCATTCAAATTTTTTTATCTCATGGAAGTGAAAAAAACAGTGCAAATGATATGCAAAACTTGAGCTCAAACAAAATACAAATGTTAAATTCAGTACTTGAAGTGGAAGCACGGTAATTTATTTGTCTTCCGCGCGCCAATTTTGAGGGTCCATAGAAGTGCGCTAGCAAAAAACGACAGATAACAAGAAAGAACGAAAGATAGAGTGGAAGCACATGTGAACATTTATTTATTCCCCTTTGACAAATAAACGAGCACAACCAGATTTTTGGTAATCCAGGTCCAATTCTATCGATGGGTGTCTAGCGTCAATCCATTATGCCTTCCAAACAATAAATCTATTCTACCTATCATAAGTTTCTCAATTTTCTACTAATTTGTCATGGTTTAAAATTAAAGTAAAAGCAAGTTGGAACTAAAAATATGGAGACAACAACAAAACTAAAACACGTGGACTTGAGACTCTTTGATCTTAAGGGGATTCAAAGTTTTGCCGTCCCAATGGAATCAATCAAAGTGGAAGCTTAAGAGCCTTGATTTCAACCCAACGCCTCTCCAAAAAGATGTAACAACAGGACCAAAATATGTAGACTTGAGGCTCTTTCACCTCATGGGGGTTTAAAGCTTTGCCGTCTCAACGAGAAGAATAAATGCGAGAACTTGAGAGCCTTGGTTCTAACCCAAGGCCTCCCTCAAAAGATGCAACAACGAGACTAAAACACATGGATTTGAGACTCTTTCATCCTAAGGGAGTTCAAAGCTTTGTTGTTCAAAGCTTTGTTGTTCCAACGAGACCAATAAATGCAAGAACTTGAGAGCCTTAGTTTCAACTCAAGACTTCTCCGGAAAGATGCACTACGATTGGATTTTAAGAGCTTTGGTTCCAATCCAAGGCCTCTCTAAAGAGATAAGAAAGAACACCAAAAGAAATAAAAATTTGGCCCAAAGGGTCAGAGCTTAAAATAATATTGGTATCATCAAGGTGAGAGATAGTGTGTCTGAATAAGAGAAATGGAGGCCCTTTTATACCCCCTCAAGGCCTTGGAGTGTCTTCTAAGTGTCCTCAAGGTGCCTTTCCCTCTCACCTTTCTAGAAGTTCTTTTCTAATTTAAGAAGCCATCGAAAAAGTTTCTAAATATCTCCAACTTCTAGTAACCTATATCTACGTTGGTCATATGGGCTAACTACTAAAGGTCAACTCCAAATTGAAAACCAATTACGCCACTAGCTCCAGATTGTCGTGTTTAGTCCAAAAAACCCTTATCTCCCGTACTGAGACTAAAAAGCCTTCGTAGGCTAACCTAAATTAAAAACCAAATTATGATAAATTCTAGATCTTGGGGGTCTCCTATTTTGAAAAAAATAATTAATATAGGATCTCCAGTAGGTGCAAAAGAGTAGGAAAGGACTCTTGGTTGACTTTGTTTTGCCATCCTATGGTCATGGAACATCGGCATTAGATGATATTTGGGGGGCTTGGAAGGCCGTTTCAGGCCTGTTTCCTAATCTGCCCAGATTCAGTGAACATCGATATGGGTGTGTCAGAAAATTAAAAAATAAATAAAAATAAAAATTATATATATATATATATCTCAAAATATCATTTTAAGCAATTTTTTTTTTTTTTTTTTTTTTTTTTCAAAAATGACGTGTCAGTCGTTCGACCACGTCAGCCAACTGCTGCTGCTACGTTCCCGCAGTCTGGGAACGCAGCAGACAACAGGGGAACTCAGAGCCTTTTAAGACCCTCGAATCTCATCTAATGTCAACGTTGCAGAGATTTCGCCATATGGTTAATTCCCGAGGAATCTTGCCAGTTCGGATATTTGTCGCTATTGGAATGCCGCAAAACTTAACGGAGCGCATTACTAACATAAAACAAGCTATCCTAATTTTTATTGAGATTTTATTGTAACTTGGGTAATTTCCACAGAATTCCCATTGGAGATTAGAACGATTGACTGCCCGAAAGAGGATTTTCTGCAAGTCGGAAGATGTTGGGAATTCCCATGGATCCTCTCAAGGAGTTTTGTGAAATATGTGGAGGTGCGTTTTTGTCCTAGCACAATTGGTCAGTGGAGATCCAAATTGACCATCTCCTTGGATTGTCGATGGTGCGGAAATCTTTTGCAGATGAAGAAACCTTAGTGAATTGATTTCGCCGTTGAACTCCTAGCATAAGATATATTTTAGAACACCGTCTTTGGGTAGTAGATTCCTCCACGGCCCTGTCTTGCATTAGTGGCTCCTACATATTAACAATCAGGATTTTGGAAATTCATCGATCTAGTGGGGAATTCTAAATCTAATTCTAGGACCCAACCTAGTGGCCTTGTTGTGGATCCTTCGGACCGCCTTATCCATGATTTGCCACTTTCATGGTGGGATTTAGCCTTTTTGAGGCTATGTGACTCAAATCCTCCAAATTCAACTATTTTGTGATTTCTACTCTATTTTTAGGCAAAATTTGAAAAAATTCTAGGTGTAAATATAAATTTAGACCAAATATTATAATGGGTAGGACGCAACCCTATTCTGGTTCTACACTCTTTTTATGGCTTTTTGTATATTTATATTGACTTTGAATTGCAAATTTCAAAAAAAAAATTCTACAAGTCCCAAGTGACAAATTGGAAGCTCACAATATGCAAGTGAGCAATACGAAAGCAAGGCATTAGAGAAAAATACAGGCCTCCAGAGAGCTGCTCCACAAGCCTCCTAAAATAGTATTTTTTGAGGCTGAAAATTTATTTTTTGTCTTATTTTCACGTAGCAGTTTCTGCTATGATAGTGGCACAAGAACCCAAGTTTGAGTAAAATATATATATATATATATATATATATATATATATATATATATATATATATATATATATATATATATATATATTTTAATCTTAAAAAAATATTTAAAAATAAGAATAAAAATAAAAATCTACAAAATCTGACTACTCCAGCGAGCAATTATGATGTCAACAATATTTTCAAGTCAAATAAAACTTAATATTGTTGCTATTTATAATATTGTATATTTTTGAAAAGTTTTTTTTCAACTCTAGTTTTAGTATCAAAATTCTTATTTTGCAAATGATTGATTCTGATTTTCCTATTGAAAATTATATGCAGAGGTATTCATTGCAATCTTGACTTTTTGTAGAATTAAGGGCTCTTAGACATGAGCCTCAAAAAACACTAAATCTTTGAGAAAAATAACTTTAGAAATACATTTAAAAAGTTGTATAATAGATTGCAAAGAGCCAAAAATTGATTGCAGTTATATATGTTAGGATCTTTAATTTCATTTTTTTATGGTGACCAACTTTTTAGATTTCACATGTGAAAAGAGGATTGAAAAACTTCAAATCACTTTCATACTCTTAATACCCTTTTCATCAAACATTATCATCTTTCAATCTATAAGTTACATTATTGTGTTTTATTTTCCTACGTGGTCTCTACCATATCAGTAGAGATTTTAAAGTGTTCAATGATAAATTTGTTATTAACCCCTAAAGGACGGACGGTGTTTTGGAAGAGAAAAAGTTCAAAATTGCCAATTTCTTATGCATTGTCTAAAATTAAAAATAATTTTTTTTTTTTTAATTTCAACCATAATTTTTTTATTAAACAAGTAATTGAATGTGGGGAAAAAATTTTAGACCATTTGACCACATCAAACAAAAGATTATAATGTTTGGAGTGAAATTTTTTTTTAATCCTGCAAAATACAACCAGTACACTTCGAGCCTTGTTCTAGAGTAAATTTTTTACTATACACGAAGACAAAGATTTTAGCCGTTCATATGTATATGATGTTAGGTTTACTCATGCCAAATTTGAGAAGCAGATATAGAGTCTACCTTACATAACTTTAAATCAACCTACACTGTAAGGAGGTTAAGTGCATTGGCAATATACTAGTCATTTCCTGATGATTTCTTATGCAATAAGGAAATTTTTTATTTGAAATCCCAACAGTAAAAATTATAGACAAAATTTTTAAATAAGATATGTGGAAAATTTTTCAAGAACTTTGACTTCACATATTGTAAGATAATAGCACTTCAACTACAAGAGGTTGTTTATTTGAAGCCATCATAGCTACTAAAGTTGACTCTTCCTAATTTATGATTTGAAAAAAAAAATTGCAATGATTGTATTCCATATTTTAGTAGTTTCATACATGCTAAATTTGAAAAGTGCATGAGTGTTTTTGTAAAACCTGTCTAAAAGATGTCCAAATTGTTTGGGCTACCAAAATATTTCAAGGCAACATAACTTTTGTTTCGGGTACTCAATTAGAAAGAAGTATATTCTCAGTAAAGGAGTATATGTTCACATCTTGATACAATTCTTTTTTAAAAACGACCCAAATTGACTTTTTTTACATCCTACTCAGATTTTCATTTGTTCATTCAGCGGACAATGGTCTTCAGGTGTAAAAATACCACTTTGTCAATTGGACATTTAAATTTTATATATAAGATAGCTCCACTTAAAAAATTGCATGAATGAATTTACAAAAAACAAGGGGTATTTGAAATATGTTCCTTGTAGTTTTTTTATGTAAAAACATGATCATTTGAAATTCAATAATTAAGGTAAATAGCCCTGCATCAAATACCCTCTTAACTTAGGTGTATACCTTAAATTACAAGTAGTGATTTCCTTGGGCATATTGCTTAGGACTAATTTTCATTACATTATTGATTGGCTTATTCAACTTTTGATGGTTCTTAGGATAACTCAGTCTCTACCAATTATTGTCTATTGTAACAATTTGACAACTATTCATTTTATTATAAATCCTAACTACCAAAAGCAATCCAAGCATGAAGCTTTGATTAAGTGTTACTATATTTGTGATGCAAGACAAATTTGCTATATCAACATCAAGGAGCAGTTGGTTGACATTCTTACTAAAGCCTTACAGAGAGAAATTCATACAAGACTTTGCAAATTAATTGGTTTTTCAATTATCTTAGAGAACATGAGGAAGATGATGTGAGAGTGTTTTTGGTATAATGTGCATAGTTATAGAGGGAGTGTAGAAGTAAGAGATCCATTCACTTTCTACAAATGAATATCATCTATATATAAGGCACACAAATGAAGTTTTGAGGTTTGTATGTAACCCCTAAAGTCCCAAGGCATTTTTTTGTCAAAATTGACTCAAAACTGCCAGTTTTGCTACATTCATCTAAGAAAAGAGAAAAAATAAGTTTTTTCAAAATCTAACCGTAGGATCTTGTATTTAACTTACCTCAGATCATGTGGTAAAAATTTCATAAAGTTTGACCATACAAATTAGAAGATATAAGCATTCAAAGTTGGAAAATTTTGATTTTTTGAACACTGACTTGCAATTTCAGATGACTTTGACCGCCACTTGTAAAAAAAAATTTCACTGTAGACTTTGATTTTAATTTTTTTTATGTTTAATAATTGAGTTGAAAATCTAGGAATTTTTTTTTTTTTAAAATTCACTTGATTTTCATTCTTTAAAAAATTGTTTAGTAGAAGTAGGTATAAGATTGAAAGAAAAACTAAATCGTCAATAACTCTAAGATGGGATTAAAACACTACAATCCCAATGGTGAGATTGTTTTAGCAAGCAAACTTAGCCTTGTCAAACAATTTTTTTTGAAAAATTATGAATATTGCATTCAGAAATGAGTTCTACAAGTTATTTCTCAAGAAGATGCTTTAATTGCCCAAAAAATAAGATTGTCTATAAGTTTCCCATAACAAATCCAAATGAGATGAACCAAAGCTTCCCATATAAGATATTAGGCCATAACTTTTGACTCATATTTCCAAATGTCATGAAATTTGGTGCATATGAAAGATGTTGTGTATGTAAAATTACTAATGATATACCAACATCATTGAGTTAAGTTCAAGTCATATTAGTTAGAAAAATAGATAAAAACACAACCTATGAGAAGATAATTTTTGAAATTTTTGAAATTTATTTTTGTGTGAGAAGATTTCTGCCCGCTGCACCGAAAAAATGACCTTTTGTGCCATAACTTTTGCTCCTGGACACCGATTGAAATAAAAATTATATTCCCATAAAGCTAATGTATTTTTCTATCTTCAAAAAAAGTTTCAGAAAATAATGATGAACATTAAAGCCGTAGTAGCCTGCCCAAAATCCATTTTGTCCTCCAAGGGGACAATAGGACTTTAGGGGTTAAGCTTCAATCAGTCTTTAGACCTATACTTGTTGTTACACTAAGAGAGTGCTCATGTACATTAGACAAAGGGAGAGAAACAAGTACTTTGTAACTCTAAATGTCATTGTGGTGTTATAAACTTTATGTGGTAATTTAGCATTTATTATTGTTCTATGTTTGGATACAACAAATTCGTCATCATTTTTTTTCTACGTAATTATGAAGATTGGTCTTTTGATCTTGTTATAAGTACAAGAATTAGTGCTACTATAAGTGCATACAAGCCTACACCATATACACATTGCATTTTTCAACTTTGAAATTCTACATGAAAATCACAAAATAATTGTATATACTACACAGCTCAAAGCTTACAATGTGTCATTAGAAAAAGTTAGATATCTTGTTTCTAGTGGGGTTTTTTTAAACAATATATTGCTGTGAGTGAAGAAGGAGCAGTATAAGTAAATTCCTCCAAATTTAAGCAAACACGGTTGCAAGTGCAAGTGGGAGGGATCATAATTACAAGAGTAATTCCTAGCTATGGCTGTCGCTCTGCTCCGGAGGCCCTTTGGCATCTGCCGTGAGAGTCCCAGAGGCGATCAAATGATTTGCGGGAGTTAAATACAATCAATTCCAATCCAGAGCTGTAGGTCAACTTTAAGCTGGCTTTTTCTTCCCCGGAATAATAGAATCAAAGGGATCAGATTTGGGTGGGGAGATTCTCGACATTAGGTCAAAATTAGGATTAAGGAACTAGGGAGTGAGTACAGTTGGAGGAAGAAAGTGCAATTCCTTCTGCTTTGGCAAAATTGCATTGTAAGCTATCTTGTACTCACCAGCCCCTAAAACAACCCCCTATTCCTTCCCTAAAGCATATTAGGGTTCATTCAATTTGAGGGAGGGCAATGGAGAAGCCTTCCTATGCAAACTCTATCCGAGAGAGGCTTGAGCACGCATCAGTAGATCGTCACAGCAAGTAGGAGGCTTCAATCAAGGGACTTCAACTAGCAACAACTATGCAATTGAGTCGGAATTGGTAGCTGCAGTGACAAGTATGGCAAGTCACACCAAGATCCACCCCACAATTCCTGCACCTGGTGAGATCCTTCCTGAAAGCTTTATTCGCAGTAGTGCTGATTTTTTTATGAGCACCATTCCTCTGGAAGTCAACCATGATATAGTAAGGAGAGAAATTGAGAGGCTGAAGAAACTCGCACTGGTAGCATATTTTGTAGGAGGCAAACCAACGTTGGCAATACAGGCTCAATGAATTGCAGCAATTCAAGCACAAGTTGGAGACCAAGTGGGGTTGGAGAGAGACCTAGAAAAAGGCTTCTTTCAAATTCTCACACGTTAGAGCGCTACTACACAGAAGCTCCTCACGCTCACCTTCCATCATTCAAGATGGAGAACCTGCATAATGCAAACGTGGGCTTCAGGATTTACAACCAACAAGCTCACAAAGATCAAAACCCCAATATGGGCCACCATGAGAAGAATTTTGTTTGAATTCTTGGGAGTCACAAAGGAATTGGCAAGCGGCATGGGCGAAGTTCACATGGAGGCAAGGTATTTTCTTGATCAGCATCCTTCAAAAATTTAATCCCTTCAAGAGGATCTGGCTTGAAACACGGACGACGGTTTTGTAGTCCCTCTGGATCTAAAGGAACGATATGGTATTCAATACCATCGCTTGGACCCCGGAGCGTTTGCTCAACCTCGTTTGGAGAAGACTCATAGACTACGGACGAGCGGAGTGGACAGATGCTTGCAGCACCAAGTAGAGATCTATTGGTGTGCAGCGTAGAATGATCGACGCCTTTGTGAAAAGGAAATGCAGATTTGGCATCTTTGCCAGGATAGAGGAAGGTCAACTAAAGTGGAGAGCGGTCGGCCCCAAAGCAGGCTTTGCGTTTCAGCCTCTATGAAAAGCCCCTCCGGCACGGCGAGGCGCCACTCCGCAGCGGGCCGCAAGAAGCCTTGCCGCCTCACCCCGTGCTTTGTTTGTCCCGGCCCTCGTTGGTCTGTCAAGTCTTGTCTTTGTCCAGTAGTGTCTTGAGTCTTGGTTTTCCCCATCAGGCCACCTGTGGCTGATGGGTCTTGTATTTTATCTCTTTGCAATGAAACTTGCTTTCATTTGTCTCAAAAAATATAAATAAAAGCCAACACAATGATACCTCTTGACAATTAATGTTAAAAGAACACAACATATTGCTTGTTTCATGTCATATTTGCCTAAAGTCAAATGCTCATTTGGACTAGTTTAGGGGTAGTTAGAGCATCTCCTGTAGCCCTCCAAGTATCCCCTCTCCTCTAATTCTTGGATAAGCAATCAATTTTAGCCCTTAAAAGACGGACCCATGATCACTCATTTCAAGCCTCACTGCCTATCACTCGATTTTCTATCATTTTGCAACTAGATATGAATGAAAATTTTTATATTTATTTGTTAGAGATGGAACTACATATCTTCTATACTTCATAAATTTTTTAGATTTTTTTATGAAAAATTATTTTTTTGAGAATTTTTGAAAAAAAAGTGAAGAAAAATCACATCAAATAAAAAAATATTTCAAAAAATTTGAAAATTTTATCATGTGTGTATATTACGGTGACAAACATCATAGTGTAAATTCAATTTCCATATCATTATATAATTAGAAAATAATAGACATTGAAAATGCATTCAAAGTTCAAATTGCTATAAAATATTCAATATTAGGAATTTTTTCAAAATTCAATTTGGAATAGAAACTAGAGTACATAACCTTCATTTCGTTAGTTTGGCTCAAACTCAAAAAGTACCATTTTTGTGAAGAAATTTCAGATTCAAAGCAAGGAGCAACAACTTTTCAAAATATACTAAAATTAGCATATTTGTGATTGTTTTTTTTTACTAACTTCTCATTCCCTTTGAAGACAAACACTAGGAAGACTACAAATTCAATTGAAGATTCTTCATAACACAACATGAAAGGTCAACAAAAAGAAAGTAGATGAAAAAATGCTTCTAAACACAATCATCCCAACGCCACAAAATGGTGCTGGTGTCGCTTGTGGGCTAGTATATGTCAAGCTTGACCTTTACTTTTGCCCTCCAAATAAACCATATTTGAAAGGGGCCTTTGTATTCAACATGCTATATTTTCTCTTGGGATTAGCAATTGTCATAGCTTATTTATTGCTTTTGCAAGTTTTGTTACTTGTGATTGGTTGGAAGTATATTTAGTGAGTTAGGGATTCAAGTGGCCATCCATACCTTAAGTTTGGTTGTTTGTTTTGTTTTGTTTTGTTTTGTTTTGTTTGTTACATTGAGATCTCTTGGACTATGCGTGCCCCAGTTGCATGCTTGATACCATTGGAAAGCCTTCAACGAGAAGAGGTGCACGGGCTTGGCTTTGTGGCGTTTGGAGCTACGGTGCGGAAGTTATTGAATTTCAAAGTATTTATGGACCAAAAAATTAGAAAGTTACTTTTACTTTGGTTTTGGTTGCGTTTTTGGTACCGTTGGAAAACTCTTGGCAAGGAGGAGTAGACGGACTTTGTTTCGTGGCGTTTGGAGTGACGATGTGAAAGATATTGAATTTCAAAGTTTTTATTATGAATTAGAAAATTAGAAATTATTTTTCTGTGTTTTTTTTTTCCTTTGAACCAAATGAAACGGAATTTCATTGCAAAAGAAGGAAACAAAACCACCAGCCACAAGTGGTCTGGTGGGAAGACAAAGACCAAACAAGGACTAAACAACGACAGACAGACCAGACAAACAGGAGACAAGATCAACCACCAAAAGAGGCGCAATATGGTGAGAGGCCGTGAGGCCTCTTGCGGCCGGCCATGAGAGGAGAGGACGCGTTGCCATTTTTCTATGGTTTTGGTTGTGGTAATAGCACAGGGCACACTAACTTAGTTCCCTTTAACCCCGAAATGCCCAAGGCACCCAAATTTGATGTTTGCAAAACTTTGAAGTTAAATAAAACCTAATCAAGTTGCTATTTTTAATAGTTTATATTTTTAGAAAGTTCTTCTTGAAGTTTGATTTTAGCACCAAAAATTTGATCTTGAAAATAAATGATAGTGATTTTTCTATTCAAGTTTTTGTACCAGGGTATCCATTGCAATCTTGACTTCCTGTAGTGGTGAGAGCTCTTGGAAATGAGCCTCAAATACACTAGATCTTGGAGAAAAAATCACATTCAAAATTCATTTAAGAAAATTGTAGAGTAGATTTTAAGAAGCCATAAATTGATCGGGATTGTACAAGTTAGGTCCTTTAACTTCATATTTTTTTGGTCACCAACTTTTTAGATTTGACTTGTGTAAAGAAGATTGAAAGATTTTTGCAATTTTAGCACCCTCATGGTCAAACATTATAATCTTTTACTCCATAAGTGATATTGTTGTGTTTTCTTTTCTTATGAGATCTCTAACATGTCCAGTTTGACTTTGTATGGTTACAATTAAAAAAAAATTGATACCACTTATCAAAATGTTGGCATTTTGTTCAATTTAGAGCAAATTCTAGGAAGCCCAAAACAGGCCTTGGGCATTTAGGGGTTAAATTAGACAGATCTGGATTGAAGGAACAATTTGTGTGGAGGGCTGCAGGAGATGCGCTTACCAGTCACCTATTGAGAGCATCCCCACTCCAACTCAACAAGTGGCTCAAACTAGGCAAATGGCCGTGCCCGGCCATAATGAGTGCCCCACAACATGCACGGCCAGGGCCAAAAAATGGTCGGACACGGCTAAATTTGAAGAGCACCCAGCCAAATGAAGAGTCTTGCTTGCGGCTCGGTATGAGTTATTTTATCTTTATTTCCAAGTTTCAAGAGACCTTTTCATTTATTCCCCAAGTTTCGAGAGACCTTTTCATTAATGAATGTCTTTCCCGAGTAGGTATTCATGAGGTAGCACTTGGGGGCCGTGTAAACCCGGTTTCCCATGTTCGTAACCCGTGTTGCCGTGGGGCACATGGGCCGGGCTTGGTCAAATGACACTCCAAGTGCTCCCTGGTCGTGCCATTTGGCCGCGCCTGGAGTGGGGATGCTCTGAGAAACCAGTCCACCTTGCACACGGAAATGTCACCGAATTTGTTTGACCAAAGATCTGGGGGTCTCGAAAGTCTCCAAAAACGAACGCCCGAAAGTTTGAAAAGCAGGAAGTCGGTGAAGCATTGAACGATATGATAGATTCAAACATTCAAATTTTCAAACCGTGGAAGAAGTAAGTTAAGTTCACCTTGGAGCCTCCGCCTTTGACTTGGCTCAGTCCTGCGCCAGCCTTCCCACTTTCCCAGTCTTCCAGTAGTGTTCCCAGACAAAGCCTTGCACAAAGATTCCAGCCATGGCGGAGTCCCCGAGATTTGCTTTCAGCAGGAACCCGCAAGAAAAATGAGTCTCTATTCGAACTCCCGAACAATTCTCGCACTTCTCCAACAAAGCAATGTGATCACTACCGGCACTACCGAGCTTGTACGATTTTTTGGTTTTGAACTCTGTTTTTCGCTGGGCTGGCATTGAATTAAGGCGACTGCGTTGAGTGATATAGAGCCCCCAGGAAGTTTTTCAGAGGAGGTTGTGATGAACCAGAGCTGCCAGGAGAATGATGGTGTCAGGAGACGAAGCAGCCGGCGAGGTGGTCGAACAATGGGGGATGAGGAGACGGGCCCGGCGTTGCTTGCTAAAGTGAGGGAACTCGCGGCGTTCGTGCGAGAGTCCAAGTACGCTGTGGTATGTATCGCTTTGGCACACTCTTCGTTTGAGAAATTTCTAGAGGAAAAGAGATTAGGTTTTAGGGTATGCAAGGATTTTAGAGTTTGCGCACCTTGTCTACTGTTTAGTCAAATTGCGGATTAGGAAGTTTGATGAAAGCATTCCAAATCTCGTGGGATTGAGCTTGGGGTCGACACTGGTTCTGGCAATGTCTCATCTGTACTCATCACGTCCAAGTACGCTGTGGTGTGTATCGCTTTGACACTCTCGTCATTTGGGAAATTTCTTGAGGATGAAAGGAGATTAGGTTCTGAGCGTCAAATGATATTAGGATTTGGGTACCTTGTCTACTATTTGGTCAAATTGCGGATTAGGAAGTTGATGAAAGCAATCCGAATCGCGTGGGATTGAGCTTGGGCTCGACAAAGTTTCTGACGGTGTTTCACTTGCACTCATCACGAATTCAGAGTAATTATTGTTAGTTGATATCATATGTCGATGACCTAATTATATTCCATCGGAGCGCTGGGTATAAAAGCCCTGGTAACAATAGATGATGGATTCAATGGAGCACGCAAATCGAGATTTCGAGCGTTCTTCGTTTGATATTTTGAGTGATACCTTGTTGGAAACTACTGGAAACGCACTTCTATTGAGCTTTAGCATGCTTCCTAACTCAAAAGTAATGAGATTACAACAAGTAGATCACAGCAAGCAATTGACAGCATGCAGCGAATATGACTGCATACCATATAAAGAGCCAACGAGCAATTTTTTTTTTGAAATTTCTGGGTCAAATCTTCTGAGTGATAGCTTGATGGAAAGCTATAACTATGTGTTTCCAACAAGCCATTACGATGTTCTGATTTTCAGTATTGAGATTGCAGCAACCAATCGAACTTCGATAAGGCTTTTATCTGGTTTAAGATCTGAATCGATGCTCATTTGCAGGCGTACACAGGAGCAGGCATTTCTACAGCAGCAGGTATTCCTGATTTTCGTGGACCATCTGGTGTGTGGACTCTTCAAGCCAAGGGCAAAGCTGTTGCCGAACCGGATTTTACTAAGGTTTGATTCTCTTCTCTACAAGTTTGTTGCAGGGTTACTGGTTGTCTGAGTAGTGTTTAAATCACGTGACTTTTTCAATCTACCCCGTAAGGACCAAGAGGTTCAAATTTTTGTTATTAGCACTTTTGAGTGAGTCACATGGAGGCTGTTTTCTGTTCAATTTTATTATTCATTGACCAACGCACGCTATGTGCTTCACTGATTCTGATGATATGAAATTTGACCGTGTCTGAAATATATTCTTCACTATATGACCGATCAAATGGGTCATTTTGAAACCATGAAATCTTGGTCCTTAAGAGGTTGACTTTGTGTGAGTGTTCTGTTTTGACGCTTTCAACCTTATTGTTATTTCTCTGCGCAGCTGAATCCGACACTGACACACGATCTTCTGAGAGTTCTTATAGAAAGTGGTCACTTCCATCACATTGTTACACAAAACATTGACAGTTTGCATCTGCGGAGTGGTGTTCCAGTGGAGAAACAAAGCGAACTTCATGGGAATTATTCTTTGGAAACTTGTCCCATTTGTGAAACCCGCTATTTCAGATCACATGCCGTATGGAAAGGATTGACGGCTCCTGCCACAAATCCTTTAACATCTCGTACGGACTTGAACCAGGAGGGTGATGCTAGATCACAGAGATCTAGCAGGAAAAAGGTGCGCAACATTGATCATAGGACCGGGTTCTTGTGTGAAGCAGACAGCTGTTCTGGGGAGCTGGAGAACTCCGTGGTTCTTTTTGGTGAAAGCTTGCCGGCGAAGGTACATTATGCATATATGGGAACAACTGTTGCATGTGGGAATGATCTTGGGGCCACTTTAGATTGCACAGGTCAAAGCAAAACTTGAGATAAAAAGAAATCCTATCCCTTGATTGGTGCCAAAATCCTTCTTCGCTTCTTTTTCCTCCGTTTTGTTCAATGCCCGCTTTGCACTAGTCTTAATATCAAGAATGAGCTTGAAGTCGTGGCGCTTCCATGACGGCTTATGTGGCATGCTAAAAATACTTGAGATAACAAGGTTACAAGCTACCTGTTTAAAGTGGATTGGACCCTTGTTACCTCAAATGCATCGTAAGGTGTCATAAATTCTAAGGAATGTTTTAAGCTTGTTACTTCACCCCTAGATGCACATGATGTTGGTTCAAATTTTAAGGTTTTTTCTCAAGCTTTGTTGCTTCATTTACCAATATCAAAGAAGCAGCTTTTTAGTTCTTCCTTTTGGTAATTCTTATTGTCATTTGCGTTACAGGAAGTGGACGCAGCTTGGAAACATACAGACAAAGCAGATCTTGCCTTTGTTCTGGGCTCCAGTTTGAAAGTAGGACCTGCTTGTGATATGCCTGCGCAAGTAGCCAAGAACGGCGGCAAACTAGTTATTGTCAACTTGCAATACACTCCTTTTGATGGGCAAGCCTCTTTGGTATATGATCAACCCCTTTCTAATTTTTCACCTCGTTTGTTGCAGCATGACACTACCTTGTTTTTGCTCACACAGAATCAGGGTTCAGTAAGCGTAGATCGTCTTTGGAACTTTCAGACATCCTTAAGAATCTCCTCCATCATTTATGGAAAGGTCTCTCTATGGTCACAGTGATCACATAGAGATCTCCCTATGATCACAATATAGGGAGGTCTCTATGTGATCACTGTGACCATAGAGAGACTTCCTTCATCAATTATGGAGAAGATTCTTTCTGCGATTTTGGCTACTAGCTTTGAAAGTCTAGTTTTACTGAAAACCTTGTTAAAATTTCACTGTGCTTTTTCTACTCTAACCTGTTCGTGAAAATCCTCTGCGCAAGTATGTAACATGATTGGTATCCCGACTAAGCAGGTAATCCATGCTCGTTGTGATGAGGTGATGCGATTGCTGGCCGAGGAACTTCATCTTGAATTACGACCAAGTCTTCCAGAGGGACAGAAATTATGTCGTAATTCCTTCAGGCAGACTCTAAAAAATGGCAAAATATTGTATGAAGATATCTCATCTGCGTATGATGACCAGATGCTCCAAGAGTTTGAGCGAAGTTTCATGGTTCAAATGTCAGATTCTGTTCCTCCAATTTGAGGACAAGTGCTAAAGAGTCTGCTCCATTTTCGCACCGTCTTATCATACCTTGGTAATGTAGAATAGCAATCTAATTCAGTAATGTTGAATAATGGACACGCCAGTTAATTTTGACGTAGCACTCACTATCCTAGCTAGCAGAACCATCACCAACAGACTTTCATTTGCCCCGGCTTTGGGGCTGGGAATCTTCTGATGAGCAATGTAATCATCTTGAGATATAGCACTTTTTATTATTCATATTCAATGTTAGTTATAGTTCATTATCATACCTATGTAGGGTATAGCAATGAGTTATTATCTCTCGTGCACATTGATTCTTACTGGTACTCTTGTTTGTATTATAAGCTCTTTGATATTGCATCAAGTATCATTGGCTTCATTTTGCATGTGTGTTTGAGGGCGGGTATTGATCTTCTCAGGTGTGCCTTAACAAGTAGAAAGACATGGTCATTTAGAGTCCATGCACCAGATGGCACCACATTCAAAATGATAAGCAAATGTTAGGCTAAGTCACCTTGTATTGTTGACCATTTTGTGAAAGGGACATTTTTGGAACACTCCCAATCTAGTCAACAGGAAAAACTTTCCAGCTTTTGACCAATCAAATTGCTGGCTTCTTAAAATATGGTTGGAATATCTTGTCCTTTTGTCCTCAAGGTTTGTCTGGATAAATATAAACCCGCCCGGACATAAAGCATTAAAAACCCCTCCCCCACCACCCACCACAAGAACACTGACTACATATATACACTATCAAACATGAATCAAACTGGTATCATACTAGAAAATACCGTGTAAGTTATATTAGGGTACCCACGTATAATACATCGTGCAAACATACTGTTTGCATGCTACAAAGATCACGATAAAAGATCACGATAAAAGATCTTTGTAGTCAAAGATCCTGGCGTAAAAATTTCAGAAAATCACCAGTCAATGCAGTGCACACTAGATCTACACAACATTCCGTGTCATAATGAGGAGAGTTACGCGGATGCGCTTGCAGACTCGGGCTCAATCTCACACTTTGAAGGAAGCTCCCCAATCCCATCGAGGACATCCTCAAACCGAGGTAGGCGACCAGTCTGAAAATCATACCACGGATATTTCAGGAATATGAAAACAAAAGATATCTGCAAACTCAAGCTAGTTTTCCAGTCTATTTCATTCGAAGGGAAAAATGACAAAGGGACTCCCAATCATCCCCAGATTCAATCAGGGTCACCAATTTGGTGGACAATTTTAGATTGACCCCTTCTCCTTTGACACAAAGAAAGGATAGATCAAGGGAAGTACATAAATTTTAAGGTGAGAGACCTTCCGCAGTGGCGGAATTAAAAGAAATGTTGGTGACATCAGGCTAGAGGAGCTTAGTACTGAAACTTTGGGATTGAAACGTCTGGAAGCGAAAAGTTCCAGGCATAAAGAGTGCTCACCTCCAGCTTTGACCAAATAACATGTCCATCGCTCGTTATCTCGAATGATCCCTTCCTGTCACATCAGAAGTACTATTTGTCAATTAAACTCTACTGACAAAATATTTCTTGTTCTTTTATTTGACTGTAGTCTTACATATCGTACGTTGTTAACGCCTAGTTTGTACCAGAGAGGACCTGGAGGAGGAAACCCAAGATACTACAAAGTTTCTTCCTCCAGGCGAATTGCTGTGAAGAGCCTGCAGATGTAGACCCTTATCCAGGCTTCAGTGAGCTCTTCAAAGACTCATAAATCACAAACCCCATACAGCAAAATGAGTAAGGTGTCTGACAAAGCTGAAAAGGCTGTGGGTTGATCTCATTGACCTTTGCTTTTTATATACTGGGGAACTCTATACTTAGGATTGGACTTCAGTTGCCTTCCATACCCAGACCCATATCCTTCCAGAAAAGATACTAGTAGTCATCTTTTGTGATTCTGCACTTATGGCCTGACCTGCAGGTATTCCTGTGCGAAAAGGGCCTGAGTAAACACGTGAATACGAACAAGAGCCAGTGAACTGAATTGTGGTCTTAGAAGGTGGTGTCATGAAAGTACATACCGGGCCTCTGTGTTGTTTGGACTCACGAGGACTGCCAACTCCGGCATTGCAGACTCTGCAAGCATCGTGAATACCATCAGACCACTCATTTTATAGATAGCAGCAAAAATAATTGTAAAAGTAATACAGTTATGACAATAGTTATAGCAATAAGAAATTTATAATAATGCATCTTTTCAAAATGTTCCCAACAAGGAAGAATAGGGAATGTGGGCGATGTAGTGCATAAAAAATTACCGTATTATTAATAACCCTATTGCAATGCACTGTACATTACATGCAATGCATAATACTATGGATTACATCGGCCGCTGTTGACGGCAGCAATAAAACTGTCATATACAGCATTCTCGAATAGACTCAATCCTCTCTAATGACACACTCTGTAACTTGGACGTTCCCTGTGCATACTCAGAGTCTGTCATATTGAGTAAACATCTAATTGGACAACTTCCACAAGTCAAGTAGCGAGCACAAGTGAGAGAACATTTAGAAGCTTATTGTCCAACGAAGGCAGTGCAATTAGAGAGGGCTGACGGTAGACAACAAGCTTCAGTGACACTAGTAGATATTCAACACGCTCCATAACCAGGGTTTCTTTCTATTAACCAACTTCAAAGGCCATGGTTCTCTGAAGAAGAAATAATACGTACCAACTTTGTCTGCAACTTCGATGAAATAGTCAGTGTATTCACTATCTTCATCGTACTCAATAATGATCTGCAATCAACATTCAAGATTATGCTTAAATCTTTCTTAAAAGGAAAGAAATATTAATGACTCAAAATTAGAATAACAGGTGGCTCTAGGAAACACTAATCTCCATCCACAAGCTACTCTAACTCAATTTGATCTTAAGCATGAACAAAACTTTTAAAATTTTGGGCAAAATGGATGTCAGTAGATTGTTTTTCAATTTCGAACTTCTTCACCACTATATAAACTAGGACAAATTATTGTAAGTAAACCTAACAAAACAGACGTGATTCTTGGTGAGTGCATTCATTGGTAGGCACAAGGTTCCAAATTTGAATTTCTTCAATTAAGTCATTGATGGAATGAATTCCACGATTTCTCGTTTTTGTTATTATTCAATTAATTAAACCAAAATCCATCACGGCCTACGCTATACTGTTAAGGTCAGCGACGATCTCTGCAACAATTTAACAATTTGTTCTCATGCTTTACAAATTCTCACAAATTCAACCCAATATGCTCTGGTTTCATTCCGTCGGCTTCACGATAACGAGAGCTCAACCCTAAAGAAACTCAAACAAGGCGGAAATTGCAAAAAACAGAGTCGCATACCTCTCGCGGGGGCGGGTTACCCAAATTGGCACAGCAAGACATGTGGTGAGCCTGAATCATCTTGCGCCAGTGGAACCCCGGCTCGAACGTCACATTGCTCGACTCCCGAAAGGGCGCAGCGGCTCCAAGGACGGGTGAGATTGTTCGCGGGGTAGCATCGACAACAGCAGAGGAAAGAACCCTAGCGAAATTCTTCAGACCTCCCGATCGCCGCATCACACCACCCAGCATCGCCATCTTTTCCAAAATTGCAACTCCAGACACCTCTCAAAAAACAGCACCTCTCGTTGGAAACCAGCGCAGTATGAAGATGGAATTTTTTTCAGAGAGAACTGAATGGGGATTGAATTCAAGCAGTGAGGTTGGAATCCATGGAATGCGCGGTGGGAAATGCACAGGAGGGGGGAACAACTGTGGAGTACTTGGTGCTGTGGGCTCCGTCGTTCTTTTACTCGCTTTACTGCAACGTTGAAGGCCAAGATTGCGCTTCCGAGGAGGACCTGCGACCGTGGTGATGGTACTGACTTCGACCGTGGCGGTGGTGGTTCTGTTCTGTCACCGTGGGGATGATATTTGTATGAACTGTGGGAATCCTGGCTGCGGGCTGGCTGGCTGGCTGGCTGGCTGGGAGTGATTTAGATCCGGACCTCCTTAATTCGTAAGGTAGGAGGCTCTTAAAGCGAGCATCTAAGGGCTGGTCCGCCTTTTTCATGTGGTTTCTTGGATGCGATTATTTTTTGCTCATTTTCTAGACAAAGAGAAATAGATTCTGATTGTAATCCAAGTCGTTTTGTATTTTTTGAAGTATTTTTGAATTACTTATGAATTTTCAAACAAGATGTGTCATAGGTCCCTATTTATGACCCTAGGTCTTCCATAAACCGTTCACTTGCAACTTCTAGAGAGAAATGGAGAAAGCAAGACAACAATTGGCTCTGGCAATAAATAATAGTTTTTTTTATTGATCCATTCAATGACTATAGAAGGTCCATTTAAAGACCACCTCATGTTCATTCTAAACGAGTCTATATGGCGGTTCTAAATGACCCTCCAGAATTCGAGCCTCCTACCTTATCACCTAGGGAATTGATGTTCCTATTTACAAATTTGTATTGTATTGTCTCCACTGTAAGCGAGGTGCAATCGGCACATCTCTTCTGAATTTATTTCGTAGCTAATAAATCTCCAAATGGCAAAATTTATTCTTAGAAACTCTAAATTTTGACTAAATCTTATCTTCTTGTAGTCAAATATTTTCATCCATTTTAAGTGATATTTCGATTAATCGTGGAACCACCTGCTGAGGACGAAATGTAGGTGAAGCGACAATCTGGGGTAACTACTCAAACATATGGCTCAGCATACGGTATAAACTTCGTCAAAAAAACTATTCTCTGATCTTCGTAACAGACGGGCATACACTGGGTACTGGGTACTGGGTACCATGTCAACAACAGGAAGCTGCTTCAGCAGTGGACCATACATGTACCAGTCCAAAATTTGAACTCATGGACTTATCTCCATTAAATAAGCCAGACTCTGTGCAAGGTTACCTTCCTCCTATGAACTCGAAAAAGAAGATGGTTTTCATGAGATCTGGAAATCATGCTCAATTAAAAATTTGACATGTGCTGGGGAGGGTCTAAATGCAAAATTGATAGCAACATTACACGGCAATACATGGCAAGACATGCGTAATCGAGATTTCTCATTTCACCTTTACAGCAGACACTTTAATACATGAGTCACGGTGAAACCTGTGGCAGTGCTGAAACAGCATCTGATGCAACGACCAGCTTGTCAATAGCATCATACAAATTCGAGATACGCTCCCCTAGCCGGATACATCACAATAGAGTCTTCACAAAGAAACCCTAAACTGGCCTCCATTTCACATTCGATAGAAACGAATTCGGTGATGCAAGAATCAATAAGAAATCGGACACTTACCATCCTGGCAGAGCCCATAGCCCGCTCGCCTCGGCTCAGATCTAAACAAATTTCCAACAAGGGCAGGTAGCGTCTACGGATCTCAAGATTTTCTAAGAATCTTCAGTACTGTGACTGCGATCAAGGACTTCAGCAAAGACGGAAATCACGGACTTTCTCCCTGGGCCTTTGCAAAGACCCCAATTTTGCACTCAGCAAATGCAAAGCAAATCCTAGCTGAATCGCCATCGTCATCTTCGTTGGAAACTTGAAAACATACTTTAGCTCCGGAACAGGTTTTGGGAGGAGATGACGACGATGGACTCTCTGCAATTCCTCCCGAACAAACCCTCTCAGACGGAAAAACAACCACATGCTCGAGGAAAGGAATATTTCTCCCGTGCGACTGATAGACTGCAAACTTATAAAATTGGCCATCTCAGAAACTTAATCTGAGAGAAAAGAATCTTCTTGCAAAAACCAGGGCCATCATCTTAGCCCACTCAAGTGAGAATCAGAATGTATAAATTTCCTCAAAATTATATTAACCTAAACCACATGCTCAAGGAAAAGAATCATTCTCCCATGTGACTAACAGACTGCAATATGATGAGAAGGGACAACCGCGCATTGCCATTCTACTTAGCGCGCTTGGCAGCTCGTTTGCCATGACCCTTCTTAGGAGGACCCTTGCCTCGTCGCTTCTGCCTCTCCGTCTTCAACTGCCGGCGCTTAATGTTAGGATCCTCAAACATAGGGTCCAGCTTCTGAATCGGCGTCGGGTACCACGCCACGATCTTATCCCCAATCAACTTCTTCCGCAGCACCTTGTGCGCAGATCGCTCCCCATTCCCGATCACATGGCCAAAGATCCTGGCCCTTGCCTCATCGATCGACTTCAACTGCATCTCCCTGGATTGGGCAGCCGTTTGGGCAGCCGCAACCGTATCCCCAGATTGCAAATCCACCTGCACTTCACTCGGAGTCACCAGCTTTACAAATTCTCACAAATTCTCACAAATTCAACGCTACATGCTCGGGGTTCATTCCGTCGGCTTCACTACAACGAGAGCTTAACCCTAAAAAAATGCAAACAAGGAGAAAGTGCAAAAAACAGAGCGGCATACCTCTCGCGGGGGAGAGCTTCCCAAATTGACACTGGAAGACATGTGGTGAGCTTGAATCATCTGGCGCCAGTGGAACCCCGGCTCGAATGTCACATTGCTCGACTTTTGAACGGGCGCGGCAGCTCCCAGGACGGGTGAGATTGTTCTCGGGGTTGTCTCGACGACAGGAGAGCAAAGAACCCTAAAGACATTCTTCACAACTCCCGATCGCCGCAGGGCACCACCCAGAATCGCCATCGTTTCCAAATTGCAGCTCCAGCTCCAGCTCTAAACCTTTCAAAAAGCAGCAACTCTCGTTGGAAACCAGCGCAGTATGAAAGTGGAAATTTATCAGAAGGACTGAATGAGGATTGAATTCATGCAATGAGGTCGCAATTCATGGAACGCGAGGCGGGAATGCACAGGAGGGAGGATCAATCGTGGAGTGCTTCGGTGCGAGTCCCACGCACTTGCGAGAGCGGAGCCGCTCCCTGCGACGGGGTGAGGGAAGCAGAGTAGCAGCCCCCTTGTGGTGAACTTTGGAAGAAAAATGTGAAGAAAATTCATATCAAATACGGAGTATCAAAATACCGTATGTGAGGGTCAGATTTCAAATATAAATTAAGAATTTTTGAAATGTCTTAAATTCTAAAATACTACTCCGAGTATAAGTGAAATGTTGAAAAGGTTGTTGAGATTTTTAATCCATATTGCCTAATTTTGGGAATATTTTAAAAATTGTATTAGAAATTGTAGAGAGTAATATTTTTGAGTTATATAAAACTCTATAACATTTATTTAATGATCATCATCAAGTTGAAAATAATAAAAATACATTGATTAACCGCTAAATTACCAAAGTCCCCTCGGGAGACACTTGGGATTTCGGGCAGGCTCGTGTGACCTGAAATTTTGACCTACTTTTTGAAACTTTTTTTGAAGATAGGAAATCATATTAGCTTTCTAAAAATATAAATTTTTTTTCAATCGGTGCCCGGGAGCAAAAGTTATGCCACCCAAAGTCCAAAAAGCAGTTTGCCGGGCAGAAAAAAAAACTTTAAAAAATTGGAATCTTTTTTTCAACTTTTTTTCCCTCAAAGATCATGTTTTTGTCTACATTTGAAGCTTTGATTCATTCTATTTGGCATCAAAATGAGAAAGTTATGGACAATCTTGTTTTTTGGGCAATCTAAGCATCTACACAAAAAAAACACTTATAGAACTCATTTATAAATGCAATTTTCAATTTTTTTCAATTTATTTTTTTTGAAAAGGTTAAGTTTGTTTGCAAGAACAATCCCACCATTGGAATTATGGTGTTTTTATTCCACCTAAGAGCTATTAACAATTTAGTATTTCATTCAATTTTGGACCTACTTCTACTTAACAATTTTTTTATATGTGAAAATCAAGTTTTGACATTCTGAAATTTTTTTTCCCAACTCTCAACTCAAATTTGCAACACAAAAATTTTAACTTTGTGGTGTGCAGTGCAAAAACAATCCACAAATGGCCGTCAAAGTCATCTAAAATTGTAGGCCACAGTTCAAAAAAAATTCTCTTTCCAACTTCAAATGCTTATATCTTCCAATCCGTGCAGTCAAACTTCATGAAATTTTTACACATGATCTAAGACAAGTGAAGTTTAAGATCCTATGATTAGATTCAAAAAAAAAAGTTTTTTTTGATTTAGGGTGTGATTGCAGCAAAAATGGCAGTTTTCAGTGGTTCTGGAGCCTGAAACTGCTTTGGTATCTTAGGGGTTAAAAAGAAAGACAAACAACCAAAAAACAAGAAAAGCCACGGCAATCAAACAAGAAGAATTGAAGTAGACAAAAACCAAAAAATTAATACCAGTAACCTTAAGTACCAAAATCCTAAATGTAAAGTTTAACTTATTGAAATCACTCAACACTATAAAAGAAATTATTTTTTTTAATTTCAAATTTGACTTTAATGTATGGTATTCTAAATTTTTTACTATGGATGTATATTATAGTGTAGAACATCACAGTTATTGTATTATTATAAACCAAAGTTATTGTATCATTTTAAAATTAGAAAATCAACAAATCGCATGGTCAATAAGCCCAAAATTCAAATAGCAATAAAATTTCAATTTTTCCAACTTTTTTAATTTTTTCAATTAGAGTAGAAATTAAACTTGATAAACTTCATTTCATTAGTTGGGCAAAAAACATCATTTTTTGGCTAGAATTCACATCAACTGAATAATGAAAAAGAAGTTGCCAAAAAAATATATGGATTAAGCATTTTCTTCTTTTGAAAAGTCAATAATATTATGATGAGAAAATATGCAATACTAGTCACTGAAAATGCATTCAAGCAACTCCCCCTTCCCAAAAAGTTTGATGAAAAAAGGTTATTTTCCATCCTATAGTCCTACTTAAAGTCATCCATGCATAGGTCCAATTGGTGTAAATTTTTTGTGGATTTGTAGAATAACACTACAATGGTTGCAAAAAAAATTCAAAGTTTTTCAATAATACTTTCTAATTTTTTAATAAACATGTACACAAGAAAGAGGCTAATTGAAAGTGGTCAATTTGAATGGGTATAGCATGTTTGCAAGGGCACCTCTCATTGAGAGGACCTCCAAATCCTTCCCCAATTTTTGCATTACATGGGGAGGAAGTTGGAGCACATGCCATTGCTTTTGTTGTACTAAAAACAATTGCATTTATTTTTTTGAAAATTCTTTGTATATTCTTGCTTGCAAAAATGAAAGCCACTTGATGGATATATGAGAAAGTGTAGCTAACTTACATACACAATCATGTGGTGTGGGAGTGTGAGAATACCAAATTTGCACTTGTGTAGACAAGACTTTCATCCGAACTTTTATTCTTTGAAAGTTTATATTTCATTCATATGGTATCCAAATAATTCATAAGAAGAAAATAAAAAAACACTCTTTTGATTTTTAGCACTACAGTAAAAAATTTAAGCAATTTCATATTAGGGACAATGCTCAATTAGTAATCTAGACACATTGAAGCGTAAAAATATTAATGGTGTAAAGCCTGTGACTATAAAAGAGTTGCTGTAAAAGACTACAATACGTTGTCCATACATACAAATAGTCTTATAGGATCAAGAGAGTCTACAAGGTCCCATGCTCAATTATATATGAGCTGCTACATTGCCATTGCAATGAATAATTGTATCTTGTAATTGTTACATTAGATGTTATTTGAGGCCTCCAAGAGATTGCAAGTTATCCTGCGTTCCCAGACTGCGGGAACGCAAGATAATTGCTGGCTGATGTAGCCAACACCGTGCCACGTCATTTCAAATAAAATAAAATAAAATAATTTTTTTGTTTAAAATGATATTTGGGAAAGATTTTTTCTTTTTAATTTAAATTCTGACAGCATTACTACTAGTTAGAATAGAGAAACAAATTGCGGGAATAGGCCTGAAACAACCCTTCAGAGGCCTCAAATCCCCTCTAATGGTTGCATTGAATTCAAATGTTCAAAAATCTCAGGCAAGTAACACAAAGGTTCCAAGCTACAATACCTTCATATAATGGGTTGTAAAATACCCCAAAATCCACCTTTCTTTTTTCAAAAAATTAGACAATTTACATCATGACTTTGCACACACTTTCATAGTTCAAATTGTAATCCAATACAGTTGTTTACCTTGCCATTTTTTGTTTCTAAACATCTAGAGGACTCCAATGGTGGTCCTCCAAACCATCTAGGGATTAACTTTTATTGTAAGAATATTTCATGACCAGTTTGCATTCCGCAGTCTACAAACCATGGTAAAGTAGTCTACTCTAAAAGTGTCTGTGCTCTAAAAGTGATAATGATACAAAGGTATATCTTCCTTTCTTCAATGTACCAATAGTGTGCATTTCAGGAAGGTGGTCACTTTTCGTTACCACTGCGTTTCAACGTTAAAAACATGTAGCTAATTCCATTTTTCTTCCTACAAAAATTATTGAAAATTTATTGAAATTTGTTTCAAGGAATTTAGCTTCCTCAAAGTCAGCTCATAAATGGTCGCTTAAAAGGCCCTTAGAGTTCCTATATGTGACCCTTATTTAACCCCTAAAGTCCCATTGTCCCCTCGGCCTCAGTATTCATCTTTTTTTTTGAATTTTTTTGGAAAGATAGAAAAATACACCAGCTTTATGGGAATATAATTTTTATTTCAATTGGTGCCCGGGAGCAAAAGTTATGGCACAAAAGGTCATTTATGTATATGGGAAGCTTTGATTCATTCCATTTGGATTTGTTATGTGGAAGTTATAGACAATCTCATTTTTTGGGCAATTAGTATCTTTTTGAAAAATTAACTTGTAGGATTCATTTCTGAATGCAATTTTCACAATTTTTCAAAGAAATTGTTTGACAAGGATAAGTTTGCTTGCTAAAACAAACTCACCATTGAGATTATAGTATTTTAATCCCATCTTAGAGCTATTGACAATTTAGTTTTTCTTTCAATCTTGAACCTACCTCTACTTAACAATTTTTTAAAGAATGAAAAACAAGTGTATTTTTTTTGGAATTTATTTCCAAGATTCTCAACTCAATTATTCAACATAAAAAAAATTAAATTCAAACTCTGTAGTGCAAATCCTTTTTACAAATGGCGGTCAATTATTTGAAATTACAAGCCAGTGTTCAAAAAATTAATTAATTTTTTCCAACTTTGAATGCTAATATCTTCTAATCTGTATGGTCAAACATTTTTTGTAATTTTACCACATGATTTGAGATAAGTTAAATACAAGATCCTACGGTCAGATCCTAAAAAAATATTTTTTCTCTTTTCTTAGATCTATTAGTTTTGAGTCGTTTTTGACAAAAAAATGACCTTGGAACTTTAGGGGTTAACCTTATAAGTCTTCAATTGCGGATTAAATATAAGAATTGTAATACATTATTATTTACTTACTATTATTTACTTTGAATTGAAAATATTTGGTCAATGTTTTTCTGATCAAATACCGTATGTTATGAATTCGGTGGGCCACCGAATTCATAACATACTATATGCCGCAAAGGGCTTTCAGGCAGGGCAGATCGCCAATCGGCCCATGCTCTGCATAGTGAGGAACCCGAAACTGGTCGAACTTTCGATGCGGAGGATTTGCAGAAACGTTTGCAGTTCGCGACGTGTCACGAGAATTCCTTCAACCCTAACTCGTCTCGCTGCGTTGAATTGGCGTCTTTACAAAAACAGTTCCTGCAGGAAGTGCGTTTCATGTCGTGAGGGTTTCGGATTGATCGGAGAGGCGACGAGTGGTGAGGTTGGAGAGGGAGCGCCATGGCCGGGCTTCTGGCCTGGGCGGCCGATGTGGTAGGAGGAAACGGAACGGATTCGCCCGATCGCACGCTGCGCCTCACGCCGCAGCAATGGCAGGCCGTCAGCGCCCTCGACGCGCACGCGGCCGCGTTGCAGCACAGCCTTCAACTGCTGCGTCAGCGCATGCCGCCGTCCGACATCGCGCAGCGGTTTCCGCATCTGCACGCGGATTCGGTGGCTTCGCAGTCCGCCCTGTCTCTGGAGAAGATGGCGCACGCAGCGACGCTCAATCAGGTACGGTTCTGGTGGGTTCTAGGGTTTGGTTGAGTTCTTGATTCGAGTTAATGATGGTATTGTCGTTTCCTCGCTGGATTATAGTAGGCTTGAGAGGAATGAGAGATCGACTTTCGCTAACTTAAGAATCAAACTAAGTGTGGATAGACTCCATTGCTTTAGAGACCTCGAGCGATCTACGACTAAGTGGTGGGAAATTTAGCCCTCGTGTCGTTCCGTTAAATCCCAGCTGATTTAGAATACACTGTGAAAATTTCGTTTGTAGTCGGTCACTTTGATACTTTCAATCTTCTTAATGTGACAGTTTAAGCTTTGTGAGCAATTAGGGTTGAAAGTACGTGAATTCGAAACTTAGAATCTTTACGAGAATTGAAGAGAGAGCCCTGAAATGAGCGGATTCTGATACAATGAAGTGAGTTATTTATAGTCATAATGTGTGGGCTACAGAAACCTACTTTGCCTGCATTGTTCCATTGTGAAGGGACAAAAGATTATCTATAGAGATTGCAATCAATTCCTTTTATGAAAGCAGTTCATTTTATATGACAAGTAGATACTCCAAAATCACTTTGGATTTGATCTTGAATGGACAATTTTTCATCTATGAACATATGGTAGCTGTGCACAAAATGTCAAGTTTGTAATGTTGAGAATATCCAAAGCCAACATAGCATTTCCCTTAATGCAATTTTCATCGACCTTCGCTCCCAATATTGTCGTCTGTGAAATTCGAATAGTTAATCCCACTGCCAGTGGGAATTTTGGATCCCTTCTCTGTTCAATAATCCCCCAAACATAGCTGTTGCAATTAAGGTGGGTTCATAATAAGATGTTGTTTCCTTAGGTGAAGAATGAGTTATACCCGTAATAATTATATCTGGAGTTCTGTATGACTTGTCAGAGTAACTCCCGTTTATTTAGTTTGGTCACTGCTTCTATTTTTGTCATGCAAAGTTGTAGGAAGTCTCGTTACAGTTCAATATAATTTTTGTGAAGATCTCACATGCCATGCCATGTAGTTTTCCGAGCTCTTAATTCTTTTTAAGATTCTGAATTGTGCGATCAGGCGCCAAATTTTTATAAAATTTAAGAAATGTTGAACTGTATGGTATAATTCACATGGTCTTCTTATTTGCTACAGCTGCTATCAGTGGCTGTTGACTCGGGGTGCATTGGCGTCCGAAGTACAGTTGTACAGACTTTGCCTCGCTAGAACGAATGATGTCCATCGCGAATTTATTGATGTGATCTTTTATTATTTGTGGATTGTGTTTGAAGTGTATTTTAGCAGTGGGTTGACATATTTTTGTGTGGCTTGCATGACTTTTTCCAGTTGCAAGCCAGAGAGGCATCATTACTAGGAGAAAATGCAAACTATGCTAATGCCTTAGCTGCAAGGCAGCAGCATGCCCGGGAGAAGGCTCAAGAGGCCGTACATTTAGCAAGCACTTTGGAGGTATCATTTTGCATTGTTCTTCATCCGGTAACATAGGAGTTTTCAGATGAGAGCAGGTCCGTGGATTGACAACCTTGATGAGTCTATAGCGGTAGCACCAGATCTAAAAGAAATCAGAGAAATTTATTCAAATGCTAATCATCCCTTTCAATTCATGTCATTGATTTGTTGACTATGCTGAAGATCACACATCGTCTTTGAATAAAAGTAAGAAGCAAGTCGCTTCATTTAATTTTTTATGTTACGATCTACCATACTCAGGAAATAGGGGCTGCTGAGGAGAACTTTAGAGCCGAGTTCGAGCGGTTACATAATGCCGTTGCGGAGAGGGAGACTGGTGCTTCTTCGCCAGCAACAGTTGAAAAGAAGGAATTACAGGATGATGGAAAGCTCTCTGAATTGTCTTCTTCACACGATATGTCTGCACTCGAAGAACAAGAGTTGCAGTCGATCAAAGTTGAGCTGGTAAGATATACATATAATGCTCATCATCACTGTATAGAGATTGAGCTATATAAATGTGGAGAGATCAGTGAGTGAAATTTGATACCCAATCTCAGTGGTCTTCCCAGTAATACACGTCAACGTCTGTAATACTGCATGCGTCGTCGTTGCACTAACTTCCGCGTCTGCTAGATTTCTTCTTTACACTAAATATTGGTATGTTTCGCATTGTGGATGATTTAGACAACCTGAAGTATCTTGATAATGTGTAAACTTGTGATCTTCATCGAATTTGCCGATTAGGGTTCTGATTTTGAGATATTGAATTGAAAGTTACTTAAGGTTAAATTGGTTAGAACTGTCTCAGTTATGTTGTCGTGAACTTTGTGCAGACGAGGTGGGAAAATAAAGTTATTAGGCTTGAGAAGGAATGGGAATCTCTGCAACACAACACGTCAAGAACGCCCTCCCCAGGTGAAATTTTGTGTATTGTATGATATAATGTCAGAATATGGAATTAATAGACTCTTAACAAATCCGAATATGTAAATGAACAGCTGGCTTTCACAGATTAAGTTCATTTAGACTATCAGCGCAGTTGTTAGTCAGTTTGAACGTAGGATTGGTTTGTATGCATATGAAACATGTCAATTTATTTGTGTGTAGTTGTTCAGAAAGAGCTTTGATTTTGTTCAAATCAAAGTGTTCACATATCTGAAATGATGGGCTCCATTGCTCTGCAGCTCAACGTGAGAAGGAGCTTGAGCGCCGGTTAAGAACCTTAACCGAGCAACTGGTAACTAAGCAGGTAAAGATTTTCTTGCATATCTATTTTTCAATAGAAGTTCTGAGCGTCAACCAGGACAGCATGTTCACTCAGACCATTTGTGAATGCCTATGTTGGAACAATCTCTCTTACAGTTACCTCCTTTGCAGGCTCAAGCAGAGTCACTTGCCAGTGAAAGGAATGCATTAGAACTTCGTCTAGAGCAAGCTTCTGAGGCTCGTCGGAATTTGCTGGCTGGGAATGGAGACCATGACTTTTTTAAGAGAAACAAGATCAGTCGGTCATCTTCAGGATTGTCATCTCAAACAGCGACGATAGCCTTGGAGAATGCGTCCCATCGATCTGCAGCAATGCGTCAAAGAGGTGCCAAGGTCACAGAGAATGTAGCTCGAGTAGCTAGAACTGTCGATGCTTTTAGCATGCATGCTGGGAGCCAGTTAAGGAGAAGCATGCTTCTGCGTACCCTCACTGTTTGTTATGTGCTTGGTCTTCACGTCGTTGTGTTTCTGATTCTTTCATCTGTTGGCTTAAGACGCCTCCATTAGATTTGTATTGCTCCGGAAAGCAACATAGAAGTTCATCTAGTTTAGTCATTTGTAGGCTTGTATCATAAATAAATTAAAAAATAATTAATTTTCTTTTTCTTTTGTGATCAACGATGCAATTTGCCGGTATTAGTTTTGAAAATATTGGCCAAGTAGTAAAACTAATAAGATCAGTGGATTCTTTGTTTTTCTTTCTTTGTCACGTTTTTGATGTCACAAACCATGAAGCCAGCGAGGGCTTGTGATTTGAATTTTTGGTCGATTTCTCGATTTCTCAATCGATTGTCTTAAGCATTTTCATTTCACATGAGTACTGTAACTTGTCAAAAGTTCATTTCTAAATCATTAGAATTTAGAAATACGGGTAACGTCAAAAGAATTGATCGAGGTACGTGTGAAAAACTCCCCCAGTCCATTAACCGTCGATTCCGTATATGCATAATTCATTTAAGGCAGATATATCCGTCATCAAGATTTAGCTCTACGCTTCGTGTATTGTCAGGCTGTGTGCATTATTGACAAACTACCCAGCTTTGCATTGATGAAGAAAGCCAACACTGCAGACACAAGACTGTAGACATAACTCACATTCTTTGCAGACTTTCTTTGCAATCTTTACCCCTTACTTGCTCATACAACATAATAAGCTCGTGTTCACAGCATCCTTTTATACGCACTACAGTAGTGCGCATCCTGTAAATCCTTGAAGTGCTCTAGAGCTCGACCTTTCACTTTCTTTCATGGGAGTTGAGGGAGCAGCTTTCGTTGCCGTACGATATGTGTACACCAGTACAAGTTACTTGCTCGATGAGGTTATCACTTATCAGTGAAAGCTAACTTTCGTCACACTATTGACAACTGCTTGCTCACCTACAGCAGACAGTCTGACCATAGCCGGTCAGAATGGGCAACGTCAGATACTGAAACACTTGTGGTTTTTGTTTTTTTGTTTCTTAGGCATTCATTCATTTGCAACTGATCAAATTTTGTGGTTTTGAACTTGTCAAATTCGTGTGTAAGATGTGTTGCACAGCAGGATGTTTGGGATTTTTACTTTATGAATTTGAGGAAACATTACGTTCTTGAAAGGAGCTGCATACACTTCAGGTCCACCTGCTTCAAGGAGCTGTTTCAAGGAGGAATCATGGGATCCAAGATGCTTTGATTTTCTTTTTTTACGTGGCACAAATCCTCAGTCCTCACATCTTGATGCAGGCAAACGGGTTCTCAACTGCCATGACCAGGAACAAATATTCTGGTGAACAGACTTAGGTGGAATCCAAACCAGTGGTACAGTATCAAATTTTCGTGTGAACTCATTATGAATCCTCGGATCCTACGGTCCTACCTCTGTAACAGCTCCAAGCACGTGTGTTACAATCAACTGATTCAAACAAAACTTAGATGCTTGTAAATTGTACTGTTCACAAACGTGTCTACAAAAACTTCTACCTAATTTGTTTAATGTGAACACCAGAGAGGTAAATTTAAAAATTTAGCACATTTAGAAATTTGTCATGAAAATCACAATCAAGATTTTACTTACTAATTATTAGCTGGTGAACAATGGTTTGTTGATCTACCAATCAAGGCAGACAGCGTGTTATTAGCTCTGTCAAAATCATACATGCCATTTTTTTTTATAAATGTACTCCTCAGGAGCCTCTGTCACAGTTTGTTGGTTACCATCACAATAGTTTTAACTTATATTACGAAATTATGTTGTTGCAGCCTGAGCAATGGGGACTGACATCTCAGATTGCGTCTTGAATTGTTTCATCTCGGAGGAGCACCCTGCATGAGCAATTCCTCCGCAGGACAGCTCGATCACAAATGTCCTTCGGATTCTCATTTCGATTTCATTGCTCGTGTTTGACGGAGTCTGAAGTCTCCATAGCTAGAGATTGAAACAAAGAGTGATGTCCATTGTCCTGGCTACAATTAGGTAGCTCTTGCGGCATCATTCCGAACATCATATCTGATGTCTCTGGCTCCCGGGTTGCCATTCTTGGTTTACAGGGAAAATTTGTGCCTGGCATTCCCTCATGCAAAACTACGGGAAAACTTCTGATATGTCCTGCAGACCGGGAAGCAAGGAATAATCGATCTAACTCCCAGTGTGGTTGTACCTGATCCAGGCTCGTTGATAAATCGATATATCAGACTGCTGGAATGTGCCACAGCTGAAGGGTTAGGTCTTTGTCGAGCAAATTCTAGCTTTGAAATGGGGTGGAGACATGGCCTAAGAACAAAAGTGGTACTGATACTCCTGATGGCAGTGGCGGTCGCGACGGCGTTTGAATTTGCGCATGCCAAAGGCGAATTGCGAGTGTGGCATTACGCCTTCACTTGTCCCCACGCGGAGAGAATCGTCCGCCAGGCGATGGAGCGCGGAATGCATCAGGACCGCAGCATTGTCGCTGCCGTGCTGCGCCTTCACTTCCACGACTGCTTCGTTGAGGTTTGTACTGTTTGATCGATCTACGCTTGATTGCCTACCCCCATGGCCGCTATTGCTGTATTTATATCTCTTTCCATCAGCCCTGCGGGCAGCTGATGGATCGAAGCAATGACTGGGAACGAAGCTTAACGTACGAACACAGTCATGTTATCGTGCAATCACATATTCCAGATCGGGGGTGAAGGACTGAGGACCATTTCGTAGTATAGAGTATGCACAGAGTCAGTGCTTGTATCCCTTATTCGTCAGAAACGAGGAATTTTCACCGAATTGGTGGGCATGGAAATTTAATTAACGACTGCGTTTTGACTGAGGAGACAGAGCAGTTTCGAGTTGTCTAGCTAATTCGAACTGAACTGGAGCGGTTTTGAGACGCTTGACTGGATCTGGAGCCCCGCCTTTTAAGTTGCCCAACTGAATCTCGTGTCTATATTAGGCCTAGGTTTGAGTTTGTGGTCTCAGGCGATCGTGAAGCCACATCAAAACTCATCTTGTGGAGCAGTTGAAATTTTTCATTATAGAAGCTCGAGGTGCTTGAACTTTAGTCTATATTAGTTTTCAGAGTTTCGAGTACACGAATGTCACATTGTTGGCACTCTGAACCCGCCATTTTTAACGAAGATGAGCATGTGTTGCCAGTTTGACCTACAACAATGAAATTCACGAGTTCACGCAGCGACGACGCAATAATTTATGTCAGTGGGAGGGATAGGCGGAAGTTGATTTAGATATGTAGATTCGGTGGAATTGAGATGGATTGGTGCGTGATTCCAGCTGATAGTTGGTGTACATATGCAGGGATGTGATGGATCAGTGCTCCTGGACGGAGCGACCTCCGAGAAAACAGCCGTGCCCAACTTGAGTTTGCGAGGCTTTGAGCTTGTGGACGCGGCCAAGGCGGACCTGGAAGCGCAGTGTCCGGGAGTGGTCTCATGTGCGGACATCCTCGCCTTCGGCGCTCGCGATGCCGTAGAACTGGTAAGCCTTATCGATCGATCCCTCCCGTTGTTGCAGAAGTCTTGGGCACGGAATCAATACATACCTAAGTACGTCTAAACTGTTGCCTAAACTATTGCAATCTCTACTATATAATTGCAAAGACATTGCATAGTGTTGCACTAAACGACTGCAAAATTGTTAATAATGGCCGTATCAGCCACCCGTGCTTGTGTTTGCCCGGATGTTTGCCCGATTTTGGTTAACCAATTAGGGAGGGATGGAGGTATTCAGACAGGGGGGGTAGGGTGGCCAGTGCGAGCCGGCAGACTGGACGGCCGCGTCTCCAGCGCCGCTCGCGCCATGGCGGACCTGCCCATGCCGAGCTTCACCGTGCGCCAGATTGAGGAGCTGTTTGAACGCAAGGGCTTTTCACGAAGTGACATGATTGTACTATCTGGTAAATACTACTGCTTCCTCTACAACATCGATGCCTTTCATTCATGTGGTTACAAGGAAAGCAACAGCTAGTTGAACCATGCATATCTGAAAAATACAAAGATTGGGTAAAAATCGGTCATCTGATCATCTGAATTGAACGTGAAAGCATACCATGATTCTGTCTGCTAATTGAAGCTGCTCATGTTTGAGCTCTCATGTTAACGAATTGCAGCATGAGAGCAACAGAAACTAGAATGCAACAACTTGCTTCCAACCGTGCGGGGAATGAGGCAGATTTTGAGACTGGAGCTCCACAGTCTCCACAAAATGTTTGTAATCGATGTTTCATACCAAGTGTATTGTTGAAGGGAGAAGCTAACCTCATGATGTGAAACCGCAAATGCAGCACATGTAATCTGGGTCTCTTCAGAGCAATGTAAATTCAAACATTTGGTTCAGATTTAAGACAAGATCGATGCATCAGTGTCAGAATTGGACTATCTCGGTTGCTTAAACCCACCGACAACTGAACCGGTCGTTGTCTAACTGATCACAATTTGTTGGCCTACGCTTAGTTTATATTGCAACCCGGCCCGGTCGAATTCAAGCAGATGATTCCTCCAGCTTGAGATTAATTCAATGTCTGTGCACAATGCTATTATATCCATCAGGAGCGCACACCATCGGGCGCGCACACTGCGCTTCGGTGGTGGACCGCGTGTACCCCCGGCAAGATCCACTGCTGAGCGACGCCATGGCCGCGGAGCTTCGAGCGGCATGTCCTGATCCGCACGCAGGAGTCGGGGCGACGGGGATGACAATGCCGACTTTGAATTTGGATTCCACCACCCCTGACCACTTTGACAACACATATTACTCCAATCTCGTGCACAACAAGGGTCTCTTGCAGTCCGACCAGGTGCGCATTGCATTGAATAATTTGTCGATCTACCCTGACTGCATGCCCTACTGGAATGTATGTACCCTCTCTCTCTCTCTCTTGATCGGTATTTGCAAAGTGATACATCAGCCCAGCTCGGAGTAGTACAGTTATCTCTTACGAATTAGCATAACATAAGGTTCCGGACAATTCAAGGACCTTCCAAAAAGCTTTGCGCTTAAAATCACGTAAGGGTTATTTCACAGCCCTTCTTCATACCGATACTCCTCTCTTTGAGAATTATTTTGCTCTTCGTATGATGAACTTCGATTTCGTTAGATTGAAAGTATTCCATTACTTTGGCACGTATCAGGAAGCACATTTTCTGAAACATAAATCCATGCCTGTCGTAATTTGTGGCCTGACATTAAACCTTTGTGAAGATATATGCCACAGTTTTTGATGCCAGAATCGTGCCAATTTGACGAAAATGCTACAGCTAGTGAACATCATGCACGGGCTCCCTCATCCCATCTTGTAAGCTTGTAAACTAATGAATGTTAGCTGCGTAAAGATGTACTTGCTCTCAACTTCATTATGGACTAAGTAATTGCAAAGCAGGCCAAGTTATCCAAAATAATTGCTGGTTAGGACCTCCCGAGCCACAGGTGGTGAGGTTGGTACTAACCTGTGATTATTTTTGATGATTTGGCCTGCTTTGCAATTACTTAGTCCATAATGAAGTTGAGAGCAAGTACATCTTTACACAGCTAACTGCTTTGCAATTACCAGACATAATGTCGATGTAGGAAAGTTGAGCCGTTTGACTTTTTTGACTGCTTAACCAATCAAAACATGTCACAATGGCAAAAGTCTCTTGCATTTTAGATTATATTAATTGGATCCTCACTCACTAAGTTAATACTAGTTGGTAGTAGTACAGATTTTTTGCTAATTTTTCTCACTACCAAACTGATGAAATTTCTACTTCATACCCACCCTGTTGAAAATTTGCACAAGGCAAGCAATGAGCATTATCAGTTTGAATCTGCCTCTCCTTAACCAATGGAAACATGCTATGACGGCAAAATTGTCCTGCATTGACATTATGTTAGTTTTGACTGCGAATGTGTGCATGTTCTAGCTTACAGTTTACAAAGCTTATATGCTTGCTGTGTACGTAGACCAAGCAGTATGGTAGTTTGATGTAAATCAGTAATTACTTTGTAGGCACTCTTGAACGACTTGGGAACGCGCGGGGAGACGTTGCTTAATTCGCTCTTGGCAGCTCCGTGGACGCTGCAATTCACGCGCGTCATGGTGGAAATGGGGAACGTGCAAGTGAAGACGACCACTGCCGACCAAGGCGAGATTCGGCGCCATTGCAGATTTGTCAACTAAAACCCAAGAATGAGGCCGTTCTTCAGGGAAGGAGAGCTAGAGGCTTTGGTGTGTATGTTCTAAAGAGAATGTACCAGTGGTGTAGGTTTCAGGGGGATTACTCATTCCAACAGGCAGCATATTAGCTCAACATTAGTAGTGGGTATATTAGAAAATGGTCTTAGCAAATCAACAAGGTTAGAAGAACAATTCTACAATGAATTAAGACTGTAAGAATAATTATCGATAATTATTCATTGGTCCATATATATTAGTTGATTGTGCCTAAATATTATCTCACATAAACTCCTATAAAGTCTCCTTGAAGAAAGGACCATCTTCTATTGGTTGCAAAAATAGAAGAAATTATCCATCTTTGAATGCATTCAAGTTCTAAATGTCCAAATTTCAGATTCCATTAAAAATGTGATGAAATTTCCTATATTAAGTTAAAAGAATGTTTTCTTTAATAAAATAAATAAGTATTCAATTTCAATTGAAAATTAGCTACAACTACTATTTGGACAATTGATACATTAGAGATCTATACCTTAAATTTGGCTGTTTGTTTTGGCTGTTTGTTTTGTTTGTTTGTTTTGTTTGTTACGTTGAGATCTCCCATACCGTGCATCCCCCGGCCGCGTGCTTGGTACCATCGGAAAGGGCTCGGCGAGGAGGGGTGCACGGGCTTGGTTTCGTGGCGTTTGGAGCGGTGGTGCAAAAGTTATTGAATTTCAAAGTATTTATTGATTAAAAATTAGAAAATTACTTTTACTTTGATTTTGGTGGCATTCTTGCTACTGGGAGTGGAACTAGAAGTGGATGAAAATTGGGCCAATGGCACAGGGCCACACTAGTTAATATTAATAACAACTCTTTTGAGATTAAAGGCTAGGTGATTCTATAAAACACTTGTATTGATTGGATGTCACATGTTATGCATACATTATGTCTTCTACTATGACTTTTGAATTATAGAACTAGTGGATTTGAAATTTGAAGGAAGATTCACAATATCATTTATATTGTGTTTGTTATTTTTAATTTTTTGAATTCTCTATTTAATGGTTAATTTTATTGATATGTTATAATGGGATTTTATGTTTTTTTAACTTTGGAATTAATGATCCAATGGTGAGCTTTAAGGTCCAAGTTCCCACTTTTGACATAAAGTGATTGTACATAAAAGGCCATATTCATTATAATGAGACAAAGTGTAGTCTCAATTTTATCTTCGACTCAAAGATAAATTGTTATAACTTTTTATTTTTGAGATTATTTGGTAACTTGAGACTTTCATATGTTAATATATATAAAAAACTTTGATTGCCCAAAGGTTGCACTTGCATTTTATCTTTGACTCGATGATATCATTAAAACGGTTTTAGAATTGAAGTCTCAAAATGACCATTTTTTCTCATTTTAACGAATACGGCCATATAAGACACCTAAAATAATAAAAGTAGTCCCCTTTAGCTGTGTACAAAAACAATTGCCTTATGCATGTAATTTGGACATCCAATTGTAATTAGTCTCTAATTCTTTGATTTAATCTCATTTCCATTTTTTTTAAATATAGAACTTTTTTGTTTTTTTAATTATTAATTTTAAAATATACTTATCTATGTATTGGTATAGCCCAAAAGCAAGATAAATTAGAATACCTATTATTGTTAATTGTTTAAAAGTTAATAAGTGAAATTTATATTATTTGTTAATCTTTGAACACCCTAAAATTCCAAATCTGGCCTCCCAAAATTAAAAAAATAGGTTGCTTGCCACTAGATAGGGACGTACTGCCCTGAAAATTATACAAAGTCTTGACATTTTGGGCAATTCATTACCATTAGAGAAAAAATCAGCCCTTCAGAGGGCTGCTCCATGGACTTCTTTAGTGCCCTAAAATTTTGTTTATCAGGTCTAAAAATTTATTTTTTCCCCTATTTCCGCGCAGTTAAAACTGTTGTGATAGTAGTGTAGGAATCCAGATTTACAAAAAAATATTATTAAAAAATAAAAATAAAATAAAAATAAAATAAAAATAAAATAAAAATAATATATATATATATCATACTACTAAAATCATAACTCCCTCTGTAATATCACAAATGCTACCATTAATAATAGGGGCTCATGCTTGCTGTGTTACGCATTCATTGTATCAAATATTAGTAAAATTTTGATATATTTGAATAGAATGCATGATAATGATTTCAATAAGTCTTTGAAATAATTAATTTTAATATTTTGTAAGAACATTTTCAATCATGCATATATAAAAATAATATTTTCACACAATGTTATATTACAGAAATGGAGTAGTAGTTTGCAATCACCTTTGTAATATTACTTTTACAGCTTTTATGATTTCAAAATTCTATGGCTACTACCAAATGATTTGAGAAATTTATTCAATTGAAACAATTTTGGATTTCACAACAATTAAGTTGTTCATGAAGTTTTTGAAATTTACAAGTTTTTCTTTTCATCTCACCAAGTTTTGGGTTGCCATTGTTCATAACAATTGAGTCAACTTTTGAATGCATTACAATAAATGTGTATCTTTTACAATATTCACCATTGCATATATTTCATTCATCATTCAATAAATTTCTATTGTACATTTTAATATATGCTTACTTATAAACAAAATTATACAAAGATTTTAGTAATTTTTATTTGAAGATTTATTGAAATTCTTAGTTTGCATTTTATCTAATACATAAAAATTCTAATAAAATTCTAATGATGAATGCGTAGCATAGCAAGCGCCAACTGCTAGTATATCTTTAAAAAAATAAAAAATAAAAAATAAAATAATCTACGAAATCTGACTGCTCCAGTGAACAATCATAAATTCTAACTACTTACCAGGGGTACTTTTCCAGACATTACAGAAAATCACAGGCCTCTAAAGGGCCGCTCCAAAGTGACCCAACCAATCTATTACTTGGAAGTAGGCATGTAGCCATAGTGAGTAGTCAGAGTGTGAATTTTGGGAAGGATGTCAAGACTCACTAATGTTGTGATACAAGTCTGATTAATTGGGTAATTAATCAAATTCAATCAAATTAACCAAAATGAAGTAGATTTTGATGCTAATTGTCAAAAAAATTAGAAACACTAGTGATTTTGAACTAGCTTTGTAAGCCAAATAGTTTAGTGAAGTTGAAGTTGAAAAGGGAAGATATTTATACAAGTGGGATAGTAGTAGGTATAACAATTCATGTGGTATATGTAAACTAGAATTAATAAGAACACAACCACTCATAGTTAAGTAAAAAGCAGAAATTGTCTGAATTTTAGACCTCATTTAGGCATAGTAGAATAATTTTTTTCAAAAATCTTTGAACTAAAAAAATTTAGAGAATCAATCTAGTTTTCATCTCCAAAAATCCGTTTGAATTTTAGAGCCTCCAATAAAAAGTGATGGACAAAATTCTAAAAGGATTTGGAAGCAAAATTTTATTTGACATTTAAACACCCTTTTAGAATTTTGTCCATAACTTTTTATTGGAAGCTTTAAACCTCAAACGGATTTTTGGAGATGAAAACTAAATTGATTTTCTACATTTTCTTAGTTCAAGGATTTTTGAAAAAAATTATTCTACTATGCCTAAATGAGGTCTGAAATTTGACTTTTAACAGAATTCTTGGATTTGAACAATGAGTGATCTCTCTTCAAAATATCCCATAGTCTTTGAGATTTCACCATGGACAATTGATTTTTCTATATAAACAATCTCTTCACCCTTCATTTTCACCAATTGTCAATGAATTATAACTATCACATTCCCATTAAAAAAGATCTTGATAGTAGATGTCATTGGACTAATTTTGACATTTGATTTTTTTCCAAAACTTGTTTAGAATTCAAGATATTGAATAATCAGGGTTAAGGTGCATTACAATACGTGAACCCTTATTATTTGACTACTTGTACTTGGGTTTCAAACCACTGACAGTCATCAGACATTGCGACTTCATTGCGACTAAAGGTGATCAACTATAGAAGAAAAACAAATCATTAAGCAAAGTTAAATGTAATCTTGGGGTCCTTTCAACTGCTTTAGAGCGGCCCACTTGAAGCCTGCGATTTTCTATAATGGTTGACAGGCCAAGCTTGAAACTTGGCATGTCAACTTGGAGTGGCCTCCGGAGGGTTGATTTTTGATCTAATGAAGTGAGTGGGGAATAGGGGGATAGGTGGTTAGGGGCATCATACATCCAAGTACACCAATTAAGGGCCACAAAAGCTCCTTCTGGAGTCATTTTGTCTCAATGAGACCGATAAGGACCTCACGATTTCAACAACACTTTGACAATTATAATCTTTTGATTAGTAAATGGTTCCATATTTTCCCAGCAGCTTTGGGCCTAATTAGTAATGTGAAATGGTTCTTGAATGATCGGAGTTGACAAATTCTATAGATTAGGTATGGGTTCAGGCTAACTTCGGGCTTCCAAAATTCATTGTAATTTGAATTCAAGGAAAAAAAATTACGAAACATTCATTTGGCAATGCTTGTCATTTCTATCTTTCTGTAGGACAAAAAATTAACATTGGCTCCTATTGCTTCAGAGTTCAGAACATACACAAAATTGCTTAAGTGGTCGACTATGGGTGGTTCTACCATTGAGGTTCGACCAGGTTTTTTTTTTTAGGCAATTTAATGCCCAATTTCCTCAAAAAAATAAATGCAGCTTCAAGCCTATAGAAAAAAAGGGGATAAATGTGTTAAAAAATGCCAGACTATAATGATGGCCATGCACACTATTGCCACAATGCTTCCAAAACCTAATTTCATCCATCAAGCAAAGCCAACATATACAAAATTTGCATACAAAAATGACATATTCGAAATTGCATACTCTAAATTGACCTCTTTTAATTCAAACCCCAGAATAAAGGAGCCACAAAACTCAGAACCTTCTTGAAAGAATGGCCACATAATCATTCGTCCAAAAAAACAAAAGCAAAAAACTGGGTTCGACTGTACTATTTACTGTATAATAAGATGCAAGGGAAGTGTTACCAAAACAAGAAAATCAACATCTACCAGTCCATTGACTTCCTTTTAGGACTTTTTTTTCACTCCGTAATTGTACCCGCTGGTACTGGTCCGCACAGTCCGCCTTTCCCAGGGAACACATGCCAAACAGGGCCAGTGAGGCTTTGACTACATTCGTCTGAGATTCTGAGCTACCGGTAGCTGGCCTCCCCCTCCGACAATCCGCGCTTCCTTCGGACATTTTGCACCCCCCTGGATAAAATTCAAAGAATAAGCTTAAGTTACGTGATATGGAATCACGTGGAGTTAGTCCCACAAGGAAGTTTCAACCCTGAAAATCAGCCGCCAATGTGCTTGAGCAGCTTTCCATCGGCCTCCGTCCAGATGCCCGCGATCTGTAAGTATAGCTAGTCGCGCTCGCATTCGCTTCAACTTGCACCCCGCTTTCTCGCACTCCAAATTCATGCCAAATCTCCAAACACCTCCATCGCCTCCTCCATCTGCAGAAATGTAAACACCCATTTAGCTAGCACTACTTTCTTTAACTTCCCCAAACCGCCAGTTTTCGTAGCTATAGATTCCACAATATATGTAAACCACAAGATCGGGCACTAGATTCAGGCGCCACTCTCAACTGACTGTCTCTCCGACTCCTTGTAATATCGTAGCTCGCATTGCAGCTTGTATTAATTATTGTAGCTTGTTGGCAGACTAGACGACGTTGCTTGGACACCATGAGGACTGCGGTTGCAGCGATTGCAGTTCTGGTGCTCTGTCTGGCACTTGTACTTGCACAGACGCCACCGAGTCTCGCGCTTTCGAATGTCGGCGATACGAAAGACGGAGTGGTTCCCAGTGTACTTGTACTCCAGTCGAGCTCGAGGAACTTGGTGCCCGACTTAGTGCACAACCACCGGAGATCTCTGAAGAAAGCCTCGAAGAGGACCAAGAGGAGGACCAAGTGGGCAGCGGGTCAGCCGACGTTTCTGGGGACCGTGATCACCGTGTCGATAATCGTGGCGCTCATTCTTATGTTCGTGGTGTACTTGCTGATCACGGAGAAGAAGAAGCAGGATCCCAAGTGGAGGGTGCGGGATATGTTCAAGCGACGGTTGAAACCGGGCGTGAAGCGCACGCTCACGAGGAGATCAACGCGCAAGACGGCGGGTGGGGAGAATATGGAGGAGTTGGAGAAGCCGAAGATGGTGGAAGATGGTGTGCCTCCGAAGGTGTAATGGGTAGAGCATGCTTGACGTAGCTTACTATATTTTTAGGTACTCTATGAAAGAAGCAACCTTCTCCACAATAGTTAGAGTTCTCAGTATCTTAATCTTGCGCCGCAGCCCATAAGTCACTGTTGGCGGCGTTGTGGTATTTGCTGTCCACACAGAGATTCTCAAGGCAAGGCCATTCTGATCAAGGTACAGGCTCCATTGATATTTACAGTACATTTGAGACTCCTGGACCATACAGGGGAGCTTCGATTTGTGCTAATTTGTGATGATACTTCATTTATCAGTGACATTTGTTGCTTTGCAAATGTTTTGGAGTGTGACACATAAATGTGCAGAATTTTAGATGGTGCAAGTCTCTAGATTGGTGTAGGAAAAGGTTTGAAGTGAATGGAACCTCTCCCTTACTGTTTGGCGAATGGAGACTTTACGTTAGACTTCAAGATTCCCTATTTTGTATTTTAGAGCTTTGAATTCCTAGCAGATGGAGGCTCCAGTAACCATATACTCCTTACTACATTAGAGGCTCCATTGACCATACAGGTGTGATTTTGATTTGTGGTAATTGTGAAAATACTTCATCTATTGACATTTGTTGGTTTGCAATTGTTTTGGAGCTTAACAGAAAATAAATGTGCAAAATTTTAGATAGTGCAAGGTTCTAAATTCAAAGTGAATGGAACCTCTCCTTTACCGTTTGCAGGAATGGTGAACTTTACACTAGGCTTCTTCCCTTTTTGTGTTCGAGAGATTTGAATTCGTAGCATGTTGTGTGATTCCGAAACTCTTATATAAAATTATTTCGCATCAATTCGTTGAATGGGCTTGTTCTGTTAGTTTCTTTATGGCAGGTTTCCCAGTATGTGAATTGATTGTGACATTCACGTGCACAGAGCTCTAGAAACTTGGACTGTAGGACGTACTGGTGCAGATTTGAGGCTTGGAAATAGTGCCGATTCTGTGAAGGTTTGTCATTTGATTAACAGATGTGACAGTCTTTCCCTCGATGGTCAGGGGTTTCACAGCACTGTCTCAGTGTGCATTTGCTTGAGGATGTTGTGTTCTAACGATGAGGAAAGCAAATCCTGTGAAGCTGAGAATTGGAATAGAAACCGACAAGAGTGTACATGCGAATAGAAATCTAAACAAGAAGAGGGAGTCAGTGTGGGCTACCAAGCAACGTTTAGGGAGGATAAGCTCTTATCAAGCTAATTCACACTGGACACCGTAATGAAATGTTACTGAGGTTTCAGTTTTTCTGCGAATTGCAATGAAATGAACCTGAAATCCAAGAATCACTGGCGTTTGAATGTTATTTGCAAAACGTATGAGAGGTCAAAGTTTCCAAATTCATACATTAAGTTCAGCTAATGAACATTCTGCAATGAGTATCTGCAGTGTGGTTTCCATTTCCCGCGAATCATTACAAAAAATTTCAGGCCTCAACAAGAGTGCCTGATTTTCGGCACCCGCGGGGTGCAATTACGGGAAACGAAAAAAAATGATTTTCTTTTTTTTTGTTCGAAAAAAAATATTAATTTCTTTTTTAAAATGTCGTGGCGCTGACAGCACTGACATGTTTGAAATGCAACCACGTGACATTTTGAATTTTTTTTTTTTTTTTCCGTTATATCACTGTGGGGGGCCAAGCTTAGCGGCCTTGTGCCGGCCTCATATTTTTTGTTATGAGTTTCCAAAGAAGCCCAACAACGAAGACCATATTCAAGTTTTGAAATGTATACCACTAATATAATTTTTGCCTGCAATGGGCTCACTCCCATTTGGCCCACAATGGGTTCACTTACCTTATGCAAACAACCCTTGCAACATGCCCAAGACTACAAGCATTACATTACAGACGATTCCAATTCAATTGGCAATTCTCCATTGCAAAAGCAATATGTACAGCAGCAGGTTTTCCTTTTATAGTTGGGACAAGTTTTAGACTTAAGTTTAATATGATTGCACTATAATTTTCCAATTTTCCATTCATTAACCCTTAAACAACATTGTAGATGTTTTCTGTCCTTTAGGGATGATTAAACCTAAGTCTATAGGATGGAAAATAAAATATAATTCATCCAATTTTTTTGCAAGTTGCTTGAGCACATTTTTAGTAAATAGTATCGCAAATTCTTTCATCAAGGTATATTGAATTTTCTAAAGAAAACATGCTTAATCCACAAATCATGCTTATAGTGAATTTTGTCCATTTCTTGCTATTAGTTCTTGATGTGAATTTAGTCATAAAAATGATATTTTTTGAATTTGAATTGAAGTAATGAAGTTAATCTTATTTCTCAAATGAAATTTCTATTCCAATTGAAAATTTCATAAATTTTAATATTTTATAGCAACTTGAACTTTAGGCCCATAAATATGGTTAGTTGATTGTTTAATTTCATAGTGACACAATATCTTTGGTTTATACCATGATATCATACACTTTAATATACATCTATGGTGAAAATTTCAGATTTTTGAGTCTATTTGATATTTGATACGAATTTTCTTTATGTTTATTTAAAGAAATTCATAGTAATTTGAATTTTTTTTTACTTTTAGCAAACATATGACTTCATCTTTGAAAAATAAATATAAAAAGCTCATTTATATCTAGTTGCAAAAGAGTAGCAGATAGAGTGATGGCCTCATATTTTTCATTCTCTTTGAATGCGTTATTTGTTGATTTATTTTTTTATTCAATTTGGTTTATTCTTTACCTCTACATGTCCAATGTTATTCATTGATTGTGATGACATAAAATATGGTCTCATTTGAATAGTATTTTTATCAATTAAATTGGCCCTTATTAAAGAAGGAATACTTTGTCTTTTAGGAGTTAATGTGATTGAGACATCTTATACTACATTATCTACAATTGTTAATCTCAAAGGATTGGGGGTGGAGGTGGGTGGGGTGGGGTGGGGTGGGGTGGGGTGAATATAGCTCTTGTTTTCTTGACTAGCTCTTGTAACAAGCATAATCCTTCATTCATGTGGAATAGTTTTGATGATGACCATTGTTGAAATCAAAAAAATACTTAAGTAGCTTTCCTTAGAAAATTTATAGATCAACAAAATTGCACAATTTTTGAGAAAATGCCACCATTGCTAAGATTGAAGAAAGATGTTCAATTAGACTATACTTTGTACATATTCTGAAATCAGAATGCTCAGAAGTGTTCCAAAAACTCTAATTTTTTTTACCATAAATACACATCATCATGATTTTGATGTGTAATTTCTTTCAGATCATTTTAAAGTGTAAGAGAAATCAAACTAAATTCCAAAGATGAATTGTAAAAAAATCAAAATGAAATCCACATGGAACCAAAATCAATTGAAAAAAAGATAGAAAGGAAATCAAAAGAGCAATTCAATGCTATTGATAAAATTCACAACAAACAGATATTCACGATAATGACGAAATGAACAGGTTCACCCGTCTCAAGGACTGTCAGAACGAAGCCTGTGAAATTGAAGGTGGCATGGCGGACATTCCCAGGGCAATTCACACCAATGATATTGATCCGGACTGATAGTGCCACACTTGACTAAGCTTAAGTCCATAATCAGAATATTCACATTCATAGAAACACATAACTTCAATCCAGTTCGTCGCTCACACAGGAGATAAGCCAGGAGCCCTGTTGGTAAGAGAAAAGATGGGCATTCAAGCGACTCAGCATTAATGCAGTGCAGAGTAGCCTTACCCAGGGCTCATCTCATCACACGCAACTGGCTTGATATCTCATGATACTCCTCTGCAGTCGTGTCTTTGCTGGGAAATACCAGATGTCCTTCCCACGAAAATCTAATATACCGTCCCTTGCACAGGAAAAGGGCATAAAAACACAATTGGGCATTCGGGATCAATTGCCAAGGTGTATACGACAATTCATCCTGATTCAAATAACTAAATCATTGATATAGATCAGGGTCCGGTGCTTACTCATGCTCCTCCTAAATGCGCTCCTGAAAAGAAACCAGCGATTTTCTTGCAAGTTCCCCTTTCAGAGGCAAAGGATGAAAGGGTATCAAAATTTCAGATATGGTTACACTAAACTAATTCCTAGGATTTTAAGACAACTGGTGCAGCAGCCATGGACCTGTCTTCTGCATCACCAAAAAGGTCATCATTGTCATCTTTCATCAACCCAGGACTAGTTCCTGGAGTCAAGTTCCTATTCGTTTGTCCTTTTTCTAAATTACCCCTAGAAAGTGCCGTTGCATCCTTGTTCTTTATTCCAGGTGAGGTACTCTCCCCATCTGAATTAGCTCCATCTGAATTGCTTCGGGTGGACCCTGCCCAAGAACCACCCACTAATCCTGATGATACTGAGTCCCCATATAAGTCCCCGTACAAACCACCCTTATTAGGGGATTTTACCTTGTCCAAGTACTGCTGAAGCCTTTGTGTCACACCTGGTATTGACCCACCCTGTACTTTCCCCTTCGAATCATCTTGCCCCTTTGGGATAACTGTGACTTGCACCAACGACTCATACTTGCCAACTAAACTCCCTTCTCTTACACCAATTGGTCCAGGTTCTGTACTCACATCTGCACCATCGGAGATGCCTACTACTTCCGCAAGAATTCCCCCATACTCGTCCCGAAATGACACCCCCGACTTCCTCGCCCGTTTTGTAGGCCTCTCAGATGCCCTTTCTTCCCCTCTTGCTGTTCCGTCTGTAGAAGCATTCCTCTTGTGCCTGCACATGCCCAGGTCTGTGATTCTGCGGTGGGTGGAGCGAACGAGGAATTGTCACACAAATTATGAATTTTATAATACTTAAGATATTGAATCAAAGCATATACGGTTATGTGTTATTATGTGTTAATATTGGTCTATGATAGAAAAAAAATATTATTGGATATATTCCACTTCAGGCTTGATGGATAGCCACGACATTAAGACCATAGAATATAGTTGGTTACTGATATATTGGAATTGATGCACGCAACAAAAGTGAATGAACAGGTCATACCTTTGATATGTGAATGTCGGAACAGGATTTGGACTTGGAACTCCTAGCCTGTTGAGGCTTGTGTTGTAAGCCACGACTGCCCCCTCATCGCTAGCATCTGGGGCTGGCGGATACTCAAATTTTTCTGGCAACTCTGTAGGGGCTGTAGATGGATCTGGAACTATTTTCCTAAGAACATAAGTCCGTGTTGAAGCTGCAAATTTGAGAGATTGCCCCACTTCCAGCTCCACAGGATTATCTTTGGTCAAGCGCTCGTTGGCCACAAACGTCCCATGAACAGAACCCAGGTCAATGACATACACACTGCCACAAGAACACCACAGCAGAAATATTCTCAGACGGTAACTCTTTGCGATCATCGTCGTTGGAGAAGGAAATGAGTAAAAAAATTCGGAATTAGCTCCATCCACAACAACGAAAAGGGATTGTAAAGTAATAACCTTCCATTCTTGTGCTGTACAATAACAGCATGCTGGCGGGACACTGAGGGATGATCTAGTACATAGTCGCACATAATAGCTTGACGCCCAAAAAGTGCACGTCTTTTTTCAAGTGATATCTTGTCTACCACCGCACCATCTTTAACTACCTCGAGAACATGAACTCCATTCTTAAACTCCACAGCCCATTCAGGAGCCTGCCAGTTCGATCCTCCTTGTCCCAATGACGTGCTTGAGGCCTGCATCATGATCACATGAACTCCCAACTTCGTAAGCGTAAGCTTGACTTTCGTTTAGTGATATTGTTTCACAACGTGAGGACAATGTCCCAAAAAGAAGGGGAATGACGACATGCAGTCCTCACGAATAATGTAGTTACATCTGAACAAAAAAGAGAATAACAAAGACAGCCTACCACAGTGACTTGGGCTTCTGTAAGGGGGGGAGGTGGCGGAAGCCGGGTTTGAGGTTGAGAAGGCGCCTGCTTAAGAACCCCAGGATTTACAGAAAAAGGTTCAATAGATTCTGCCTTCTTGAATCTGTCCATGCCATATCTGTTCAACATCTTGTACAATCCTTTCCGACTCCAGCAGCACTCTCTGATGGTAGAATTCTCGATTCGCTTCTTGAAGTTAGTAACCTCGCTGCCTCCAGTCAGGATTTGCTACTATTGCAGAAAGCATATACCATGGTGTCTTCCAAAAACACAGCACGTGAACTTGGAGAAAACTGCAACCCCGGAGAAACAGCATCAATATTGCATTTTCATAGAGCTGAATACGAATACGAAGGATAATCGGCTACCCTTCACCACACCAAGAGAGAACAGAAAATCCATGCTGCTATGAACATACCCCCGGGTTGATCCTCTGAAATGTTATGAAAAACAAGCGACAGAAATCAATTTGAAACAAGTCTACGCGTCTAACTTAAAATTGGCTGAATCTTCCTTCAATACAATAGCTGACAAAGAACGAAGAATAAGAATTTATGTAGAAGCTTCCATAAACACGTCCACCAATTTCCAGTTCGTCTAAACTAAGGTCATAAGCACACCAATTGCACACCATTTTCTGAATGGTCCCATCTACACGAAAGCCTAGCTGGACTATACTTCCGATTATCAACCTCGAAATATGTTCGTTTCTGGGTGTCATAACCCTAAAGAAGAACTATTCGTCGTCTTGGCATCGAATGACCTTCCCAACGTAATACGTTTCCGCCTCCTATGAAAAGACCAGCGATGAAAGTACCGAATTAATCAGGAGAACGCATGGACAAAAAACTGAGGAGACTTCGCCACCTGACAAGGAATCCATACCTCGTAATTCGAAATCCGAAGTAACTTAAATCTTCCCTCGTAGACAACTACTCGTTCTGTTTGAAAAGTCATTATCTTCTCCTCTCAGTTTATAATTACTGATCAATCTAGAGAACGTGACCAAAGCCGAAAATTTCAACCCCATACTGCCGTCAAATTAAAGCATAACATATTATCGCGAACCGAAATGAAACTTCAACAACGACATAATCAACAAAATCTTAGCGCATCCACTATTGGTAATCCCTAGTTCGAGATTAAATCAATAAACAAATACCTATAGGTCAATACCTATTACAAGATGTGCACACCTTCAGGGAGAAAGGTCTCGAAGCTCTCATCTCAGTATTCTAATTCATGATCACTCTAGAAAAAACTTGACCTAAAGCAGAAAATATTTCATCCTACACTGTACTTCCAACTAATCAAATAAAAGAATTATAGCATAAAAATTCGTGCAAAATGGATGGAAACTTCTATAACGACATTGAAAGTAGGATATTCGGCCACAGGGCATGTCAAAATAAAATTTAAAAGTAAATACCTAAATACAAGACGTGCACACCTTTAGGGAGAAAGCTCTCGAAGCACCTCTGCGCTCCTCATCTTCCTCCTGATCCTCATCTTCATCACTGTCCTCAAGGATCAACCAACATGCCCTGGACCGCAGCAATCAAAAGAGAGGCCGATACAACCATTGTAAATCATCCGCAATTTCGATCTCAAATAACTTAAAACGCATCACAGCAGAAATATCATCACCACGATTCTCTTTCCCGACTGAAGGGTTTGCTCTCTCTGGTCCTGCTGGCTATGGTCGTGGCCATGGCGACGCAGGGCAGAAGCAGCAGCGGTCTCGAAACTGTAAAAGACGATGGCCCGGGGTTGAGAGGAAGATGACGATCCCATTGCCGCGTACATCGTATCTTGATCGTCGATATTCTTGGTTGGAGATCGAACGGTGATCGGGAAATGAACGAGTGAGAGATCCCCCACCGTTGAAACTTTGACCGTCGGATGGTGAAGATTTATTTTCATTTTAACCCAGACGTGCTTGTTCCTTCAATTTTACAGGTCGGTGATGACAAGGTGAAGCATGAATTTTTAATCTTTTATGGATAAGAAGAGTAGGAATTATAATTCAATCCATTAATTTGAATATAAATGTTTCTCTAAAGGTTGAGATAGTTTATGCTAACAAAAAAAATATTACCTTTGAGGGGCAAGAAAGGAGGATGGCGTTCTACCTTTCATTAGGGCATTTCTAATGACTAACTCAAACCTTTTTTTATGATAAAGTCCTTTATTTTTTATTCTTCCACAATGCATATTAAAAATGACTACTTTTGAATATGTGAATTACAAATTCAAATTATTATTGCCTCACTATCGTCTCAAAAGAGACAATACATTTTCTAATAAGGGCCTTATTATCTTTGAGAGGGCAACTTGTTATGATGGCTTTCAAGGGAATTCTTCAAAGCTTTCTCCATCATTTTTAGCAAGTGTCAGTAGGGACCTTTCAACCTTTGACGTAGAGCATACCATCTGTGTACTTGACTCTTGAAGTAAAGGATGTGATTTTTGTTTTATTGTACCTTACAGTCTTTATTGTGCTCTTTCTCTTTCAAATCTAATGTGTTTTCATCTTTGCAAAATATGGGAGCAAAAAGAGTGATCTTGTATGGCATTGTATTCAAAATGTGTCAAGTTATAAGCTCTTGGTATCAACCAATTCATATCTTCCAAATGCTTTGTAGCATTGGAGAGGCACTTAATTGGATGTGGAATCAAGAACTCACCATAAAGCTTTGGAATCTTTGAATTGATGGAAGGTAATTTGAAGTTGCATCAAGAACATTTGCAATAATTTGGTGCAAGCTAGAGGTGCTTGCAATGTGCATCAAAGTGGTTCAAAGTCAATTGGAAAAGCACATTGAGATATATCAAGTGCATCAAGAGGCTTGAATGGACACGATTGAGTTGAAATTTAATACAATTGAAATGAAACTCTAGGCATCTCTTTAGATGGCATCTATCAAATTGCAAACTATATAGATAGAACTCAAGTGGTGCCCTTAGGCATGTTGGATTGTATTGAAAAATAGAGTTAGGGTCAAAGAAAAAGTAGTGGTATGTTGAACACCATTGGTAGGTCTTTCTCCTATTGTTGAGTCTTAACACCTTATTAAGCGTATGTTTTGAGGGCATTAATGCTTTGCTTGTAAAATTAGGATAAGAATGTACAAGTATATGGATGGATACATATATGTGCTTTAACCCCTAAAGTCCCAAGGCCATTTTTTTGTCAAAAACCACTCAAAATTGCCATTTTTGTTGTATTCATCCAAGAAAACCAAAAATTGTTTTTTTTAGAATCTAACCATAGGATCTTGTACTTTACTTGTCTGAGATCAAGCGGTTAAAATTTCATGGAGTTTCACCATATAGATTGGAAGATATTAGCATTCAAAGTTGAAAAAAAAAAATTTTGAACACTGGCCTGCAATTTTAGATGACTTTGACCACCATTTGTAGAATATTTGCACTAAGAACTCTAAATAAAATAAAAAAATTATGTCGAAGAATTGAATTGAAAGCCTAGGGAAAAATATTCAAAAAACACAAACTTGATTTTCATTCTTTAAAAAATTGTTAAGTAGAAGTAGGTCCAATATTGAAAAAAAACTAAATTGCTAATAGCTCTTTGATGGAATTGGAACACAATAATCTCAATAGTGAGATTGTTTTGGCAAGCAAACACAACATTCTCAAAAGAAAAAAATTGAAAATTTGTGAAAATTGCATTCAGAAATGAATCCTACAAATTCTTTTTTCAAGAAGAAACTTAGATTGCCCAAAAAACAAGATTGTCCTTAACTTTCTCATTATTAGTCCAAATAAAATGAATCAAAGATTCACATGTAGATAAAAATATAAAATCTCAAGGGGAAAAAAATTAAAATACATTTTGACGTTTTGCGATTTTTTTTGTGTTGCTCGCCGAGATCAATTCTAGGCTTTTGTGGTATTACTTTTGCTCTTGGGCACCAATTGAAATAAAAATTATATTCCCACAAAGCTAATCAGTTTTTCTATCTTATAGGAAAGTTTTAAAAAGTTTCACCAAAAATTGATGTCACAAGAACTTGCCAAAAATCTGATTTGTCCCCCAAGGAGACAATGGGACTTTAGGGGTTAAAGAACTTTCTAATTAGGAGATGTAAATTTTGATTTTGAAATAAGCCCCATCCAATAACATTTGGTTTATTGTTATCTCAAATATGTATTTAGAATTTGTAAAGGACATGCTCTTTGGTCAATTGCATACTTTATAATAATGAAATGCAAATGAGTTACCGTTATCTCAAATATGTACTTTGTGTTTTTGAATTCTTGCTTCTAAAGTTTGCCAAAGTTGGTATTATAATGTAAACATGGCCCCTTGTTTTATTAAATTTAGACAAACATTTTGCATCACGTCATCATCTTTATGAACTCTTACCAATATTTAAAGTTTCAAAGGTCCTGGTCAAAGTATATTGAAAATTGTTAATCACAAGAGTTTCTAATAGTCTTATATTTATGCCTTTGGATTGATGCATGATTGTGATACATTCAATTGTTCATACTAAAGCTTTGGATGCTATTCTAGATTAGATGTAAGTGGAAGACAATGTTGACCCTTGTGTGGACCATGACATTACAAGAAATTTGGGCCTTGTACAGGGCCATTTTAGTTTTAGCAGATGTGCAAATATAGTGATATAAGACATTATTATTCTTTAAATATATATTTTTTAAATAATCAAAAATTTGATGGAACACACTGGCTGACTGCTCACCTTACAAAAATTCTAACTACAAGTTTGGGCTAATATTTCTTATAAAAGCAAATTTTCTTGCAAAAAAGCAGCCTTCCTATGGCCTGAAATTTTCTCTAATGAAGATACTCAAATTAACAAGGTTGAAATACCTAAAAAAACCAAAACGACTATATTGTACAACCATTAGGGGACATTTGAGGCCTCTAGAAAGACTGCAAGTTCTCCTACATTCCCAGATTGCGGGAACGCAGGCAAAGCAGCTGGTTGATGTGGTCGACACCGTGCCACGTCATTTTCGGCAAAAATAAAATAAAAATAAAAATTTCTTAGAATGATATTTTGGGCAATTTTTTTTTTTTTTTTTTTTAAATCCAGCTGTTCACAGAATTAGGACAGCATTGGAAACGGGCCTAAAACGGTCTTCTAGAGGCCTCAAATGTCCTCTAATGAATAAGGTCCTTTGATATAATCTTTTGGAAAACCCTTGAGGTATTGATTGTAAATCTTGAAAATGTATTGTCTCAAAAGCAAAACAAGAGGCAACAATGATGCAAGCAATGATGTCAATAGCAAAGAGAATATGATCTTTGGTTGGATTTAACAAGACATTTTCTTATTGTTAGAATAGTAGATATTTTTCCTATATATAGGCCTCATTGTTGGATTTGTTGGAACTAAATTAGGTTCAGTGTATATTGAAATTAAAGAAATATCCCCCTCTTTGCTCCTTTCAACTAAATAAAATAAAGTAAAACACTTGATTCGTCCACCCACCCTCCAAAAAACCTAAAACCTAAAAAACTTTGATACAAATATGATATATATAGAACACCCATAAATACATATGGATATGATATATAAAATATTAATACAACAAGACATATAGGTTCAGATATGCAATATTATATACTGTTCTTAATCCCATATCAATTGTAATCTAGAATGTTAAAAAATACAAATAAGGGGTTATTGAAAATACAAATATCAGGAGGGATATTAACCCCTAAAGGACCAACATGCGTTTTTTGGCCGTATAGAATTTTTGGGCAGGTATGTACGGCTAGAGCTTTCTATATTTTTGGTTGAAATTTTAATAGAAGGTGGGGGGCAAGGAACATCTTTCATAAGCACCAAATTTCATGACATGTGGAAATACAAGTCAAAAATTATGGCCTAATATGTTACTTTTTTTTGTAATTGGGCAATCCGGACAGATAAAAAAAAATCACTTTTTCCAAAAACAAAAATTTGAAATTGGTTTTCTAGAGCTATATAAAGGTAAAAAGCTTTGAATCATCTCATTTTGATAATGGAGTCAAAAGTTATGAAGATTTTAAATTTGTGGGCAGTTATGGATTCTCTACTCTAAAATAAACTTGAAGTCCTTTATTTTACTCAATTTTCAAATGTTTTGATAAAAATAAACTCCTAGAATGTAGACTATTTATTACAACATTGCCACCGTTGGAATTAGCATTTTTCAGTTCCATAATTTAATTGACAATTTTGTATTTTGAATAATTCTCTACTACTATCTACTTACTATTTTTTTCCTATATGTTGTACAATTCCAAATGAAGTGAAATTTTTCAAGCATGTAGCCAACTTGTCTAGGAAAAAGAATCCAAAGAAGCACCACCATTTTGGACATTTTTTCATCAAAAAGTGAGCTTGTGAAGTGCTGCTGCTTTTCACAGTGCCCCAAAAATGATTTTAATGAATTTGAATGCTTATATCTTGCAATCTGCGCGGTGGAAATTCTGAAATTTTTAACTTATGTTCTCAAGTCACACTACTACAAGATCCTACGGTTACATGTGTCAAAATTTTTTTTCCAAAAATTGGATATTTATACTAAAAATGGAAGTTTTTGAGCGTTTTTGGTGAGAACATAGTCATGGAACTTTAGGGGTTAATTCACTTACTTATTAAGTAAGTGGGTGACATTCTTTCATTATCCTCTCACTTCATGTATCACCCTTATTTATAAAGAAATGAAACACAAATTATTCAAAATTATTGAAGTGCTAACATCTAATGCTCCAAATGGAAAAATTAGTCATAATGGGAATCCTTCAAGATTGGCTTTTCACTTGTTTGTGACTTGTTATGTGGGACTCTTTTGCAAGTCGTGGCGTTGGTCACTTCTTCAAGTTTCTCATGTGTCTTTTGAGATTTTCTTGTTTCCCAAAGGATGCATTTGTATTTTTCTTCTCACTCTTTTATCCCAAGTTCTTTTCCTCACTTTTAAAAAAAATTTAGATGTACAATAGAATATATTTTTTGAGGTAAACATCCAAAGAGTTTTCAAATTATTTCACTATGATAATTTGCCAAACATACACACAATGTCAATGTACCAAAAAGTGGTTGCACACCATGTGAGCCCCCACCCACCTACCCCAAAGTGAAATCAGCATCCGTCGGATGAGATTAAAAAATCCTAAGACTACCCTCCACTGCCGTGCGATGTGAGCTAAAAAAATAATAGCCATGCAATTCGAAAAAAAAACAATAACCTCTTTGAAAAATCAATAGCCTTGCAATTCAAAAAGAAAACAATAACTATAAGATTTGACTTGAGAAAAAAAAAATTGAAGAGTGAAAAATCAACAGCCATGCAATTTGAAAAGAAAACAATACACCCCTTCTCAAAAATCAACAACCATGCGATTCAAAAAGAAAACAATACCCACCCTTGAAAAATCAAAAGCCGTACAGTTCAAAAAGAAAACAAAAGCCGTGTGGTTTAATTTGACTTGAAAAAGAAGCTGTTAGTATCTGCGTGCTCCTATCCTATGACTTATTTGGTGGCAATAAAGTTTATCAGCAAAATGATCACACCTCTCAAAAGTCCATTTTAGTTTGATGCAATTTCATTTTCTTAAGAGTAATTCATTAAATTTTGATTATAATTGTAGATTTAAAAAAGGATTTACATTATATTTGAATAACTACATCATCAATTGTGAAGGTTTAAGAGACCATAGTTGAAGGGATCAATATGTATGCAATCACAACTTTAAACTTGTTGTAATGGAAGTTGAAGATGCTATTGAAAAGGTATAGAAATTCAATAAAATAAATACTTCTTCTATCTCAAAACAATCTTCTGGTTGGACTATATGTTTGGGATTTTTTTGATGAAAATAACATTACTTATTTCAACCCATTTTGAGCTATAAGTAGAGTTCAACACACTCTTATTGTCCTAAAACTTGAGTTTGGTGGGCCTTTCAAAAATGCAGTATTAAATTTATTTGCAATAAAATTAAGGGGAACCAAAAGATCATTTTGGGACAAGGAGGGATTACAAGATTTTATTAATATAACTATATTAATTCAATGCTTAAATGTATCATTCTACAAAGAAAAGAATATTGATTATTGCTATGAAGTTGGCATATTAATATGTCGGCATAGTGCATATTTTTTTACTAGAGGGTAAAATATCATTTTATATTGAAAAATAAAAAATGGATAAAATATGTTATCATAAAGAAACATTGTTACTTTCTTTTGATACTAAATATTTAATGCTTCAATATTATTGTCCACTTTGTATTCATTTCTTCACGAATAAAATTAAGCAATAATAATTTCAATTTGTAACCATCACTTCAATTGTTGCTTGAATAGTCACGCAAATTGACCTTGATGCCTAATTGACTAAAGAGACCACTTTGGGTTTCATAAAAACTAAATTAGGTTCTATTGACTTTATACGTTGGAAATTTAGAATAAGATTTTTACAATGGATGCTAATCATTTTGATCTACATGTAAAGCTTTGTTTCACATCATTCCGACAAATTTTGCAAAAATTATAAGTTTAAAATTATTCAATTTCAAATTGGACTATTAAAAGTATGTTCTAAAAATAAATAAACTAATTTTATTTGATTGTTTAGATTGACACCTATTTAAAAATATTTGAAGCATTCAATTCCAAATAATGAAATGAAAGTTGTGAGGACTTTAATTTTGTGGGCAATGAAGGCTGAAAAAATAGATAAAGTTTTTTCTTAGAGTCAAATTCCAAATTAAATCAATGAAAATCAATGTATTTATAATTTGTTAGAAAATTCTCACCATCTAGATTGATAATTCTCAGTTTTTTGTATAAGTTATTAGTGATTCAGTTTTTTCTTTCATCTACTACTACATTCAACTTTATAGTTTTTTTTTAAAGATGGATGTGAAACTTTTTGTATAAGTTTTTTTCCATATATCTTCAAACCATTTCAAATACATTGGCTAAAATGCATAAGTTATGGAAAATGTATTTTCTTTTCTAGAAATGTTGAAGACAAAGTTCTAACTTTGGAAAGGGCTAGAGAAATATGCTTTAGGAAGTTGAGGCTCATTGAATTTATAGCATTTTTACTCTAAAATTTGGAAAGGCTCCATTTGAAAAAATTAACTCAAGAATCTTATAATTGGATTTGTTAAAGAATGAAGTTTAGATGAAGTTTTTAGCCTTGTTTAAAGTATGAGTATTTTGAACTAGTTTTGGGCCTCAAAACACTACAATAAATTAAAGGGGTAAATAGTCACTAAAAATTGCTTTGATGATGTTGAACATTCAAATGTCATCCAAGCCTACCATTGCTCAAATCATATAAGTTATAATATTGCCGGTTGGCATATACATATATATCAGTACATCCCTTATGCCTTCTAAGCATTGAGGAATATTTAGAAGGAGCTATGGACATAGGTTGAAATGGTTTGACAAGAGCAATGTGTTGTCCACATAAAAACTCTGGTCTACAAAATGACTTCCAATACGGTTGAGGTGATAAACTGCAAAATAGACTGTAATTAAGGCTGAAAGATGGCTTGACAATGGGCTATTTGCTAGGTCTACATTTAAAAATTGGCCTATTGCTTGATATAATATAAGATACCCTATTTGTATTGTTTGACTAGTATTATCCCTTTGTATCTACTATGTATAAAAGGTGTACAATTTCAAAGTTTGAAAGGTACACTATTTTTGCATCCATGTATTAAGTTAGGTTTTTGTTTTGTTTTGTTTTGTTTATTACGTTGAGATCTTTTAGGCCGTGCGTCCCCTAATCGCGATCTTTATACCATCAAAAAGCCTTCTATAAAGTGGGGTGCAAGGGATTTGTTTTTGTGGCATTTGGACATGCAATGTGAAAGTTATTGAAATTCAAAGTGTTTATGAATTAAAATTTTGGCTACAGCAATGGTACAAGGCACACTAGTCTATATCGAAAATGATTGATCTTTGGAACCATGTGTCCCGGTCGCGTTCTTGATGTCGTTGGAAATCTCTCTGCTAGGAAAGGTGCGCGGATCTTGTTTTGTAGCGTTTGACTTACCGTTCTTGATGCCGTTGGAAAGCTCTTTGCGTAGAAGGGTGCACAAACTTTGTTTTGGGAGTTCGACTCACGACAGAAAATATAATGAATTTCAAAGGTTTTAACCCCTAAAAGTCCATCATCTCTTCAAGGGACAATTGGAATTTTGGGCACGTACCTACAGGCTGAATTTTTGTTGTGATTTTTTGAAACTTTTTTTTAAATATAGAAAAATTTCTAGGCTTTGTGGAAATATAATTTTTTTTTCAATCGATGCCTATGAAAAAAAAGTTATGCCCCAATAAGCTTCAAAACAAGGGAGAGGGGGTAGTAAAAAAAATTTTGCATTTTTTTTTTTTTTTTTTAATTTTTTTTCTTTTCAGATTATATTTTTGTCTACTTGGAAAGCTTTGATTCATTTCATTTGGATCTATTATAAGAAAGTTATGGCCAATCTTGTTTTTTGGGCACTTAGAGCATTTTCTTGGAAAAATAACTTGTGGGATTCATTTTTGAATGCAATTTTTACAATTTTCCAAAAAAAAGTTCCACAAGGTTTAGTTTTATTCTCATTATTGGGATTAGTGTTTTTTAATTCCATATAAAAGATATTAATATTTTAGATTTTCCTTCTATCTCGTACCTACTTCTACTTAACAGTTTTTTTAATAATGAAAATTAATTTTTTGGGGATTTTTTGCCCTAGACTTTTAGCTCAAATCTCCACTATAAAGATTTAAAGCTCAAAACTTTGTAGTGCAAAAAATTTAAGCTAAAACTGTTCAAAGTCATAAAATCTAGTCCCACAGTGTGCTAAAAAACTTGTTTTTTTCACTTTAAACACAAATATCTTGCAATCTATGCGGTCAAAAATTCTGAAATATTTTCCACACATTCTCATACTAGTTAGGTGTAAGATCCTACGGTTAGATGTGCAAAAAAGAAAATTTTCAATTTTTTTTACTCCTTGCTATAAAAATGGTAGTTTAGGGTGTTTTTTGGCAGAAAAAAGGCCTTGGGCCTATATTGGTTAAGCATTAAGAATTAAAAAATTACTTTTATATTTCATTATATTACATTGCAGCAATGGCATGGGCATACTAGCAATGGTTCAAATAATTTTATAGTGACTTTTAAATCTTGACCCAAATAGGATTTAACTTAATTCAAATCTAAACCACCATTGAAGCACTAAGGTACAAGCACCCAAATGTAACAAGAGTCATTCAGTTTGATACCTAAAAGACAACCTAAATCCAAGTGCAGTTGGATCCAAAGTAGAGAGGTGGGGTTCCAAGAAGTTGACACTATTATGAGAATGGGTCCTGCGTTGGTGAATGATCGGCGCATGATCCAAGGTTACAATGTGTCGCTTTCGGGTGTTTTTGTGCCCCCTTTGGTGTTAGTCTAGTGTCCACAATAGGTGCATCTATGCAATTGTTTTCAAAAATTTGTATTATATTCATACAAGTGTGGAAAAATACGAAACCAATTTTTTGGATTTCTTAAACCATTTCCTAACAAGCACACATCATTTTATTTTGTAGCTACCTTCAAGTTCTACAAATCTTGAATAAATGTCACATTTAGGTGCTTCTATCTTATAACTTAAATTAAGGGAGAGGCATCTATTGTCGACCTGGACCCATTCCCAATCTATAGGGGATACTATTTCCAATCTTAGCTGGAATAAACCTAAACAAATCCAACCTAAGCTTGGAATATGTTTTTTTAAGGTTGGGACTAATAGGTTATGACACATGTTCCAAAGTAGCAAGCAAAACAACAGTTCTTGATGAATTGGAATTGGAAGAGTCTAGAGACTGGCAATGGGTTCTTAAGTACTTTTTGGCTCCCAAAATTCACAATAATTTAAACTTTGGGAATAAAATTATGAAAAATTTTCAATCCCCATATTTCCTATCTTTCTACATGCAAAAAAACTGCTTCATCATAAACCTGTTTATGATCTGCTGATAAATCCTTTAAAAGATCGTCAATGAATGCTTCTACCTTAACCCCTAAATGCCCAAGGCCTGTTTTGGGTTTTGCGGAATTTGCTCTAAATTGAACAAAATGCCAACATTTTGATAAGTGGTATCAATTTTTTTTGAATTGTAACTATACAAAGTCAAACTGGACATGTTAGAGATCTTATAGGAAAAGAAAATACAACAATATCACTTATGGAGCGAAAGACTATAATGTTTGACCATGAGGGTGCTAAAATTGCAAAAATCTTTCAATCTTCTTTACACAATTCAAATCTAAAAAGTTGGTGACCAAAAAAATATGAGGTTAAAGGTCCTAACTTGTACAACCCTGATCAATTTATGGCTTTTTAAAATCTACTCTACAATTTTCTCAATTGAATTTTGAATGTGATTTTTTCTCCAAGATCTAGTCATTTCCAAGAGCTCTCAACACTATGGGAAGTCAAGATTGCAATGGATACCCTGGTACAAAAACTTGAATAGAAAAATCACTATCATTTATTTTCAAGATCAGATTTTTGGTGCTAAAATTAAACTTCAAGAAGAACTTTCTAAAAATATAAACTACTAAAAATAGCAACTTGGTTAGGTTTTATTTAACTTCAAAGTTTTGCAAACACCAAATTTGGGTGCCTTGGGCATTTAGGGGTTAAAAGGATCTCCACAACACCCGACGCCTCACTTCGACACTCTCAGCTGCTCCAGCATCAACAAGCCATGAAAGGAAATCATAACCGGTTGTTGAGTTTTCAACACTCACGTGGCACCGTCCCATTGGCAACCCATCACCGTTGCCATTACAAGTTGCAACTCATAACCTTCTCTCCTCTCAACTTGCTTCCTCCACCTTTGGATCACGGAGATCAAAGGTTGTGATTGAAAAGTGAACAACCGGTTATGTCTGATAACCTACTCGCCGCTACCATGGCTCGTCGGTTATCTAATACATAATAAATGCTAATAATTCAGGCCATCAACTTTCCCACTCAGGGGCCGTCCAATGGCTTCCCAGGGCGGGCATAAGCGGAAAGCCCTCGATCCTCACCTCGATTGAGTCCCAAACCCTAATGACCGGACCCGGACCCGGATCCCGATACTGATACCCGCGTACCCCGGTCTCGGCCGAAGCTAACCGCGTAGGAAAAATGCGAGTGCATTGATGCAACTTGGACAGCAGCGGAGCGACTTCTAAGGCATTGCTGGTGTTGGGAGCTTCAGTTCGCTTCGGATCTGCGGTTCGAAAGCTTCTTCTTCTCCGTCCGCAGTCTGGAGAGTTGCACCGGTGTTGTATCGTCGTCTCTTGTGGCCGGTAGGGCTGCCGGTAGGGCTGCCGTTAGGAAGGGTTTCGTTCTTCCTGTTCGCCGCGCACTCTCTCTCTTTCTCTCTCGCACTTCCATCTGTATCAACAGCCTCGTCCGTTTCGTGTCGTCCCATCCCGTCCCCGCGGGGTGTGGTTGCCGCCATGGGGCTCACCTTCACGAAGCTGTTCCAGAAGCTGTTCTCCAAGCGGGAGATGCGCATCCTCATGGTCGGTCTCGACGCAGCTGGTAAGACCACCATTTTGTACAAGCTCAAGCTCGGAGAGATCGTCACCACCATCCCCACCATCGGTACGTCATTATCCTTCCTCTTCAACTGCTTACTCTGTTTTTCGCAGCCCCCATGCTGTGGTTGAGACGGCGTGTGGTCGGGGAGTGTCGGAGCCCTCGCGTGTGCGTGCGCTTCTGTGTCGCGTTTCAGTCTTAGTTGCGCGGGGACGCGGCGCGCGGGTCGGTTTTCGCCGACGCATTATCTGCGTGTGTTACAAATCTTGTTCATTCTTGGCTGCACTTCTTGGTCCAGTTTCTGTAATGGCTCCTCGCGGTGTGCCTTTCGTTTCGGAGCGTGGCAGCTATCCCGCGGGTTTAGGTTGAGACCGATCGGGCGATTTAAACTAGGTCACATGGCTGGCCATGCGATGCTTTGGAATTCCCTGTTCTGGTCGCCGGTGAGCCTCGTGTGCTCGTGTGTGGTCGTTTTCGAGGTGATGCGCCGGGAGATCCGGTGGCCGGTCGTTCCAGAGCTGGCTTTTCGCGTTTGGTGAGATCTGGTTCCATCTCCGGTATGCGCTCAGATCCAAGCGACCCGATGCCATGTGGAATCGGCGGAGGTCGTTTTCCTGTGAAGGGAACTGTGGAGCGCGGCGGTCGGTGTTGCAAGGGAATGAGTCGAGTTGTTTCTGTTCTTCTCCGGCAGCCTCTGGACGTTTGCGGTTAAGGCGCGACCTTCAGATGCTGTCCGCCCTGGCGCTTGATGTCGGGGGTCCTGAAATTGGTTGGGAGCCTCTGAAGTGACCGTTTCTTGAGCCCTGACGTGCTGCGGTTGGTCGTGCAGGTTTCAATGTGGAGACTGTGGAATACAAGAACATTAGTTTCACTGTGTGGGATGTCGGAGGTCAGGACAAGGTGAGTGTCGTAGGTCTCTCTTCGCATGTTTCCCCGGACCTGGGAGTGCGGCTTCGCTTTCGACAATGTGTAGTAGTATGATCAGATGCTGTCCTTGGGGACAATTGTCCTTTTTTTCTTTTGAGACGTTTCCATTCGGCGTGCATGGTTGGGAGAGAACTCTCGATGGTGATCTCCTTCTGACTTGATTTCTGCGTGTTTCAGATTCGTCCGTTGTGGAGGCATTATTTCCAGAACACTCAGGGCCTGATTTTCGTGGTGGATAGTAACGATAGGGACCGTGTTGTGGAAGCCCGAGATGAGCTGCATCGGATGCTGAACGAGGTACTGCCTGCATTCCCTTGCCTGGGTGATTGAATTCCGCTGACGTTGCTAGAGAATATTGTGACGAATTTGTTTTCGTCGTGGTTGCTCTGTAGGACGAGCTCCGAGATGCCGTGCTCCTTGTTTTCGCGAACAAGCAAGATCTTCCGAATGCCATGAATGCCGCGGAGATCACTGAGAAGCTTGGTCTGCACTCCCTTCGACAACGCCACTGGTAATGCCCGTGGACCTTTTGCGTTTTGTTGTTTGTGTTTGGGTCGGATCTTCTCTTTGCTGGTTTTCAAAGTTGGGTGTCCTAGTGGACTCATGGTTTCTGTTTCGGATCCTGCAGGTACATTCAGAGTACTTGCGCCACTTCTGGAGAGGGTTTGTACGAAGGTCTTGACTGGCTGTCCAGCAACATCGCAAACAAGGTAAGAATCATTTTGGACTGGATCGGTTCCTGAACTGTGGCAACGTGCATCTTTCCTGTGTGTAGGTCGATTTGGTTGGCATCCCTTCTCGGACCCTCCTGATTCTTGGAAATGTGGATCTTTGCAGGCCTAGTGACGTTGGTTCTGAGTGCTGCTTTTTCTCTTCAAGAGGTTTTATGCAATCTACCCCGAGTTGGCACCATTTCATTTTAGTCTAGAACTTGCACGTAGCGTTTGCCAGTATGTTTCTCTCAGTGCCTTCTATACGTTCCACTCGGAGTAGAATATTGTCGTAATGAAACTGTGTACCTCGTACACGTTCCTCTTCACTGATTGCATTATGACGTCCAGTAGGTCATTCATCATCAGTTTTGTACCTATTCTGCATTCGACTGCAGATATTTGAAATTGCTTTATTAGTCCCGCCCATGTCTCGCCTGCTCTGATCGCTCCTATTCCAGCGGAGATGGTTTACTGTGTTTGTTCGGGTTGGTTGCTTGTCTGTTTAGCGGTTCAGATGTGTTGCCTAAGTGAGTGGATGGGTTGTAAAGGCTCGGTAGTGGTCCGTAACCAATTTCTGGATGTTGACATGAAAACGGCTAGTTCAAGTTTTCGTTCCCCAGGGAGGTGGTTTGAGTAAGGGTTCTGAGGTGTTACGGTACTTGAATTTGATGTGATGAAGCGAAGGTTGATGGATGTTTTGCCCTTGATTTAGGTTCATTTTATATAGGTTACTGAAATTAAATCCTCGAGGCAATTGGATGTTACTTGCATACTGCGTTTACTTGGCTTGTGCAAGATTTTTTTTTTGCACACTGTGCATTAGTGTGCAATGTTCCCTGCCTTTTGGAGAGATGATTGCTCGATTGATGAATATTAGCTCAGTTTGGAATTTCCCGTAACCCTGGAATGACGGGCCTTTGTCCACTCTTTCCACTTCGAAGTCCTCCTGTGCTCTCATTTTTCAACTGTGAATGAAATTAGTTACATTCGGAGATGTTATCACCTGTCTGACTAACAAATGTTTTTGTTTTTGTTTTGGAAATTTGAAATTACTTTGAACTTTTGAAGAAACGGTGAAGTAAATGCATATCAAGTATCGAGTACAAGACATGATTTAAAAATCTGAAACTTTCAACATTGGTGACATTATGGAGTAAATACGATGTCGTTAATAAATTCTACCATTTCAATCTGAAATTAAAAATTGAACACCCGACTTTTTAAGCCCGAAGTTCAATTTGCAAAATGAATATATGATTTTAGGATTTTTCCAATTTCCGAATTGGAGTATAAACTAGGCTTGCAAGGCTTCATTGCATTAGTTGGTGTCACATTCAAGAATCATCATTTTCATAGCTAGAATTCAGATGTAAGAGAAAGTAGAAGTTGCTGAAGTACACAATTGTTTACATGGATTTTTCGTTTTCTTATGTGGGAAAGTCCAAAAATGTCACAATGAGAAAAATTCACTGCCATGAAAAGTGACTTTTTAGGACAAATTGGGATGAGAAAATGTTTTTTCCAATCCAACCACCTCCTTGAAATCATTGAAATCATTCGAAGGATACAAAACATCTAATTAAGTGTTTCAAGTTTAAATGATTGTTTTTTGTAGCCACATATTATAGCATATAGGAGTTCATTTGTATATGAATTAAAATCATTGTTATAGTTTTCATTAACCAACATTCATAGAGTATAGGAGTGGATTTGTGAAAATCTATGTTAATCCGGTAGTTCATAGGTTCCTATTGCAAGAAGTCACTAGATTCTTGCCTTTAGTTTTCTTTTGAGATACATATATTATTTTCTGCATATGAAATGTTATAATAATTGAATTGTATAGAAGTGCACAAATCTTGTGATCTTGTAGTGTTTGTATAGAGTATATATCAAATGTGATAAATTGTAATTATTTACATTTCTTTGATTGTATGAATAATAGATGTGGAAAGATTTCTATAGTGATTATGTACCAATTGAACTATATGAGGTCCTAGTCAAATTCTAACTTTTGTCAAGCTTGAGACATGAACTGAATGCCCTATACTAACATTTAATCCCTAAAGTGTTGAGGTTTTTTTCTAGGGAGACATTGTCAAAAATTGTAGTTTTTTGATATATTATCAAAAATAAAATTTGAGTTTTTTCTTGAAACTTCAACCGTTCAAATTGAATTAGAATATTTTACAAAAGTGTGGAAAGAATTTTAGTCCATTTGACAACGTGGATTGAAAGATTACAATGTTTGAAGTAAAAAAAGAAACTTTTTTCATTCATGCGAAACAGGGTCAGCAAACTTCAAGCCCTCATGGAGTAAAAGTTTTGCTCTACATGAGAATGAGGATTTTGACCACTCATAAGCATATGATGTTAGGCTCACTCATGAATATTTTAGAAGCAACTGAGATGTCTAGCTTACATTAGATCACCCTACAATGCAAGGAGGCTAAGTGAATTGGCAATACACTAGTCATTTTTTGATGGTTTCTTGTGCGATGATGAAATTTTTTATTTGAAATCTAAATGGTAAAAAGATAGAGACAAACATTTGGAATATGCAAAAATTTCTTCAAGAATTTTCACTTCATAGATTGCAAGATAAGAGGATTTGAAGTTAGAGAAAAATGCTTTTTTTTGAAACCACCCCAACATAGCTAACCAAGTTTGACTCTTCTTAGAATGTAAATTGAGGACTATAATTTGCTTTTTCTTGAACAATTGTATGCATTACAAGAAAAATAAGCCCTCGAGAGGTCAACTTCCCTTTATAAAGGGGCTGTGAGTTCCCCGCAATGGACCTTAAAGCCCCTTTGGCCACTATTCATCATCAATGATGAGTAGTGGTCACAATAAAATATTGTAAAAATATTGGAATATAGAAAAGTATTAAAAAATATTAATACTATAATTAAAAAATTATTAAAATAATCAAAATAATATTCAAATATTAATTCAGGCTAACAAGGATAATAGTTTGACCACGTCATATTTGATATTTTTCAATTTCTCTATTTATTTCAATAATCATATTTATTTTCAATTTTTCATTATTTTCTAAAATTATATTATTAAATAGTCATGACCAAATTAGGCCCTACAAATCATTGATTGAAAAAATAAAAAATAAAAAAATAAAAAAATATCCCATTTATTTGGCCAACATTCCTTACTTTTTGGGAACCCACAGACCTCTCAAGGCTTCATTTTTCTTGTAATGCCATATTTTATTAATTACATACATGCCAAATTCAAAAGTTGATGAAACTTTTTGCAAATGATTCCTAAAAGATTTTTGATTGCTTGAGCTGCCCCCAAAGTTTAAGGCAATATAAATTTTGATCCAGACATCCAGTTAAAAAGAAAACGAGTTTTCCACCAAGTAAATACATGTTCATTCATTGTGCCCAAATTTCATGAACATCCGACCAAAAATGACTTTGTAGGAATCTACCCAAGATTTCTTGTGTACGTTGAATGGACACTTGGTCCTTTAGGGGTTAATAGCTTTCATGCTCATTGCCTTTCTTCTATGCACCCCACTCATCACATTGAGCCTCCACTTGTCTACTTAATTACTTATGAAGTATTGTTGGGTGTGGAATATTCTACACTGGGGTGACCCCACGGTCATCCAAGGTAGATGATCTATTTCTGACCACTTAAGCAATTGAGTATATCTAAAGTGCGGATTTATTGAGTGGGAAAAAATTCTTTATGTATAGAAACAGATTTCAAAAGGACTATATAATTTTTCAACGTTTTATTTTTCAAAACAAAATTACTTTAAATTTTCTAGGTAAAGGTTTTGTTTGTTCCATACTGATCATATAGGTTGTCCTATTTCTGATCAAGGGCTAGTTGCAAAATTGAGAGTCCTATAGCCAATCATAATGCGCCATAACTTATCATTAACTCATCTGAATGTGCACATAAATAAACCAATCTACATTGCCAAAATGGGAGGCTAGTCAAGAACGGGTCCTCTATTTTATAGTAGAAACAAGGTAGTAATATTGCATGCTACTAAATATTATGAGTATTTGTAAAGAATTCTTGAGGAAGACGTGAAGCACAATTTGGTTTTTATTCATAATCGTATTTTGGTCTAGTAAGGTAGAAATATTCATTCCAGACTAGGGAGCGATGACCAATTAGTAGGGGGCATTATTTCTAGCCAAGCAAGGCGCTCAAGCTTGGAAAGTGTGATTTTCTCCTTTTCAAGGTTAGGATGAATAAGATCATCACCCATGTCCCAAAGTGCAAGGGAAGTAGTGAATGGATACATTATGTAAGCCCCTAAAGCAATTCAATGTTTTTAGGTTCAAAATCACTTCATAGTACTCAAGTCCAAAGCAAGGCTAAACCTGCATCTGTTTTGTTCATTAACAAATCCAACCATATAATCATTTATCTAACTTGTTAGAATATACCCTCCTAAAATTTCAAAATAAAGAACCTTATAACACTACAAGAAACTGGGGGTGCAAATGACTTCAATAAATGACTCAAAAATGACTTCAAGGAGTCATTTCAGACATATTTGACTACAGAATGACTCAGGCCCCCTAGAGTCATTGTAAACAAGCCATTTATAAATGACTACAGTGTTTATTATCACCATCCATTTTTTCCTTGGATGGAGGTTGGATGAAAAAGTCTGAGGTGGCAAGTGCTTTGGACTTGCCATGTCACCAGTCAATTGAAAGTCATTTTGTAGTCATTTGCGAGTCATTTTAGATCTACCTTTTTTCAAAATACTTGAATTTCAGATTTTTTTTTTTAAGATATTTAAATTTCAAATCTACATTTCTTTTAGACTTTAGAATTTTAGATCTATTATTTTTTTAGATTTAAAATTTCAGATCTAAATTTTTTAGATTTTAGAATTTCAAATCTATTTTTTTTAGATTTCAAAATTTCAGATCTATCTTATTTCTAGATTTCAAAAATTCCAATATTGATATTTCATTGATTTCATTGATTTAGGAAACCTCACAATTTCATAGATTCTAAAACTTTTTGGATTTTAAGTATTTTTTTATTTCTATACATTATAAAAATCTACAAGTTGTAGAAATCTACATTCTACAAAAATCTACAAATCTATACTCTCTAAAAATCTACAAATTATAGAAATCTTACAATTAAATCAAGAAAACTCATTGTATAAGACTACAACAACTTACAAGTCTTATATGTCTAACTTCATGATACTCTTTACAATTGATTTGGAACAAGTGATCCAAAACAAATGGGAATGAAGTTTAGAAGCAACTGGGAAACAACTAAGAAACAACTAAGAAACAACCAGTGTATGATTTGAATTTGACTAAGACATGACTAGCTTCACAATTAGAAAATTCAGCTTCATTGTTGATTTGGTTGCATAGATTTGATTCATTTTTCTATTGATTTAGAGGATAATTTGTAGATTTGGATAGAAATCAATAGAAAGTGAACCAAATAAATGCAACTAAATCAATACAAAAATTGAATTTTCTAATTGTAAAGCTAGTCATGTCCTAGTCACTTTCAAGTCGTACACTCGTTGTTTCTCAGTCGTTTTCCAATTGTTTCTTAGTTGTTTCCAAAGTTCATTCCCATTTATTTTGGATCACTTGTCCCATATCAATTGTAAAGTATCATGAAGTTAGACATATAAGACTTGTAAGTTGTTGTAGTCTTATACAATAAGTTTTCTTGATTTAATTGTAAGATTTCTATAATTTGTAGATTTTTAGAGAGTATAGATTTGTAGATTTTTGTAGAATGTAGATTTCTACAACTTGTAGATTTTTATAATGTATAGAAATAAAAAAATACTTAACCCCTAAAGTCCCATTGTCCCTACGGGGGACAAAATGGATTTTGGGCAGGTTCCTATGAGCTCAATTTTTAATGAAATTTTTTGAAACTTTTACATAAGATAGAAAAACTTATTAGCTTTTGGAGAATGTAATTTTTATTTCAATCGGTGCCCGGGAGCAAAAGTTATGCCCAAATAAGCTCAAAACAGGGGAGAAGGGGCAGCAAAAAAATTTTGCAAAAAATTTAATTTAATTTTTTTGATTTTTTTTCCTTATAGATTATAGTTTTGCCTATTTGGGAAGCTTTGATTCATTTCATTTGGAATTTTTATGAGAAAGTTATGGACAATCTTGTTTTTCGGGCAATTAGAGCATCTTCTTGAAAAAAACTTTTTCTTTCACTTTGAATGCTGATATCTTTCAATCCATACGGTCAAACATCTCAAAATTTTTACTACATGATCTGTAAAAAGTGTAGTATAAGATCCTACGGTTAGTTTCTAAAAAAAATATTTTTTCTGATCTTTTAGATGAACGCAACAAAAGTAGCAGTTTTGAGTGATTTTTGACAGAAAAATGGCCTTGGGACTTTAGGGGTTAAAATCCAAAAAGTTTTAGAATCTATGAAATTGTGAGGTTTCCTAAATCAATGAAATCTGTTGTATACCAATATTCAAATTTTTGAAGTCTAAAATAAGGTAGATCCGAAATTCTAAAATCTAAAAGAAATGTAGATTTGAAATTCAAATATCATTCATTTGGTTCACTTTTCTATTGATTTCTATCCAAATCAACAAATTACTCTTTAAATCAATAGAAAGGTGAATCAAATCTATGCAACCAAATCAATAAAAAAGCTGAATTTTCTAATAGTGTAGGAAATCATTAGAAAATAATTAGTGTGCGACTAGAGAGCAACTAGAAAATGCTTCTAAACCGCAAACACGTCAGCGTAGCAAAATCCACAAAGGCAACATCAAATTCCTTCAAAGGTGACTTCAATGAAAAAGAAGTTATTTGTAAGTCACAGATTGGTCATTTGCAAGCCGCAGATTAGTGAGGTCAAGTTGCAAAAAATGACTTTGACCTCCGCAGCAGGAAAACAAATGAAATGTCGACAAAACACGCACAAGAAGTCTGATTTCATCGCATCTTCATCCCCCAGTCACGCCTGCAACTGGTAAATGACTCAGATGTTGTCAAAGAAGGCCAGAAGGTGCAATTAGAGAGGTGCAATTGCATTGTAGTCATTTTGAACAGGTATAAATGACTCTGTAGTCATTTATATCCCCAATTTCTTGTAGTGTTATTGTTACCAACTACAAGTTCATGATGCTTGAATTTTAAAAAGGAGTACATTCAACTCTTTTCAAATGGTTTCATCTTTCAAACTTTTTACACAAAAATGTGTAAATCCTACAATTTGCAACTCTATAATATGTTGAAAAAACAAGTTGGAATTACATATAAAAAACCTCAAATTTTTTTTCCAAATTTATATTTGAAAAAAATGATAAGTAGAAAAAAGTAGACTACGATTAAAATACAAAACTATTAAGAATTAAGTTATGGAATTGAAAATTTTCAACCCTAATAGTTGTAATGTTGTAACAAACAATCTACATTCAAATGTTTTATATTTTCAAAAATATTGAAAACTGAATTAAATAAAGGACTTCAAAGTTTATTTTAGAGTAGAAATTCCATCAGGGTTGCTGAAGTGTGAGCAATGAGCAACAAGCATTGAGCAATGAGCAATTGCATTTGAGTGATGAATTTTTATTTATTATAATTTTTAGGTTTCAAAATTGCCATTAATTCTACATTTAAATATGAAGTTTAAGAAAAAAAATTAATTTTGGATGTAAATCATTGATTCATTCATTGCTCTAAATAAATGAAGATGATGATGGATGAATGTAGATGAAAGTTGATGGATGAAAAAAACAATCCAGTCCTAAATTTTTCATATTAAATGAAGTCAATTGCATTATAAAGCATCTAGTTTAGATGGACAAGGCAAATTTATTTGATATAAATGTAAGTAATGTAAATTGTTTGCATTGTAATGTAAACATACCAACCTTGTGTAGGGTTCTAAGAGCAATTTTGGTTTTGAGAAGGCTCTTAGGAAGACAATACTCATCTTACATACCACATTCACAAGGAATCCCTAAGAGCCGCCTCCATTCCAAAGAGACTCATAGAGAGACAATAATAAAGAGTAAAGATGGTGATTCTTATCTTCAAATTCCAATAAGCCTTCTTTGGGTATCAAAGAGCCTTCCTTGCAAGAGTCCTCTGGCACCAAAGAAAGGCTCCTTGGATCCGAGGAGCCTTCCTTGGGTTCCAAAGTCCTTTTTGAAAGAGCCCTTTGGCACCAAGGAAGGGCTCCTTGGAGTCTGAGGAGCCTTCTTTGGATTCTGAGGAGCTTCCCTTGGGTTCCGAGGAGCTTCCCTTAGGTTCCAAGGAGCCTTCTTTGCAAGAGTCCTTTGGCACCAAGAAGGACTCCTCAGATCCGATGAGCCTTCCTTGGGTTCCTAAGAGTATTTTTTGAGAACCCATTGGCTCCAAGGAAGGCTCAAAATTTGGTCTATGAAGTCAATGTTCTTAAATGAAAGGTTTTGAAATCACAAAAAAAATTAACAAACCACTATAGAATTGATTGTTTCATTTCTTTAGATGAATCTAAATGGTACTCTTTGGCTCCAAAGAGCTCTAAACCACAACCAAGTTACAATGTAGGATTAATTGTTACATTTCTTCAAATGAACTTGAAGGTGTTATTTGGTTTCAAAGAGGACTAAACTAGCCTAAAAATAGTTAACAAAGTTTTGTGGTTCACAATGCAAATCTTAATGATTTCTGTAAATTTTTATTTTTGAATTAAAAAAATGAATTTACAATCTATTTTCTAGGATGTGTACTATTGTGTTTAAATGAAGTCTTTTTTAGATGGATGAAAAATGGATGACATGGATAAAGTTCATTCGTACATAGATGAATGGATGTCTCTTCATGCAACATTTGCTTGTAACATTAATTATTTGATTTGCAATATTTCTTAATTATTTAAATTTTTGTTTTTGACATTTATTACTCATTTAGTAAAAATCCTTGCAACAAGCGCTCAAATTTAATAGTTAATTGCTCAACGCTCAATGCTCATCGCTCCCTCCTCATACTCTAGCGTTGTTGGAAATTCCATAACTACTTGCAAACTAAAACTCTTCATAACTTTCATTTTGTTGATAAAAATTAGGATTTATGAACTAGGATACATTCATAACTTTCATTTTGTGAAAATTTCAACGGAAAAAAAAATGAAAATTCCATTCTTAAATGGATGACCAGAAATGCTATGTTGCCAAAAAAATAGTTTTGTTCTTTAGGATTTAATGGACTTCAAGACATTGTTCTTCAATCTACAAAGTGTAATGTTACATTTCTAATGTAGTAAAGCCTAAAATTGTCAATACTTGTGCAGTGAAAGATGTTGCAAGTATATTACAAATTTTCAAAAAGAACCAATTGTAGGTCTATGTATGTGTTATAGACCAAGGAATAGGAAACAACACATTTGGAATTTTGAAACCTCGTTTGAAACAACAGAGATTGATGCATAAATATCGACACCCTTACTTCACTTTGATAATCTACTCTAATTCTAAGTAGGAAGTTTGTTTTATTCAAGAACCTGAGGCATGTTGCTACGACAATCTAGAGCATCTTTAAGAATTTCTATATGGCACAATCCTGGAGAGACAAGGGCCACTAGCTTTCAAGTACACTTCCTCTTCCTCTTCCATGTGGCAAGTCTAGCTAGAGTTTCATTGATTTCATTGATTTCATTTTATAACTTTTTTTCCTCGAGTTCGTTCCCACATTCATTTCAATGATTTAGTGGGACACAACAACAATTGCTTATTAAAATTGGATAAGGTAAGTACACCTAAGAGTATCCAAATAAGCAATTTTCCATAACTATAGGTCAAGTCGGCAAAAAATAAGTATTTTAAAGAAAGCCAAAAAAGATTAAAATGAAAAAGAAAAATTGTCGACTTCAATGAGAATTAAATGACCAAATTGTTAAGAAAAAATGTTCAATATTAGCCAAAAAGTCCAAAATAAAGTATAATTACTATCTACCATCTAAAAACATTTTAATGAAAAAATGAAAGAATTATTTTATTGACATTTGGTGAGAATGAAAGGTGGAGCTAGAGGTGAGTTCTATAATGAAATCCATTGTTTATAATGAATCCTCAAAGGATATGGGATAATTTGAAGATAGGAACCGTTGATTGCACATTGTCAAAATGTAGGAATTGTATTCAAAAGTAGAATTTAAGACCTCATTTTGGCTTAGAAGAATAACATTTTTCAAAAACTTTGAATTAAAAAAAATTGGGGAATCAAGTTAAATTTAAGTTCCAAAAGCCTATTCAAGATTTCAAACCTCCAAACAAAAGCTATGGACAAAATTCAAGGAGGATGTTTGAAAATGTCAAAAAATGTCTCTTCCAAATTCTCTTAGAAATTTTTCCATAACTTTTGATTGGAGTATTTAAATCTCAAACAGATTTTTAGAAAACAAATTTAGCTTGATTTCTACATTAATTTAAATCAATTTTGTTTTTTAAAGTTACTCTAGTATGCCAAAATGAGGTCTAAAATTTCACTTTGAACACAATTCCTGCTTTTGACTTAATCCCTAAAGTTCCATGATTATGTTTTTATCAAAAATGCTCAAAAACTGCCATTTTTTGTACAAGTATCCAATTTTTGAAATAAAACTTTTTTTGACACACGTAACCGTAGGATCTTGTAGTATGCTGACTTGAGGACATGGGGTAAAATTTTTATAGAAACCTCCACCGCGTGGATTGCAAGATATAAGCATTCAAATTACTTGGAATCATTTTTTTGGCCTTGCAAAAAATCAGGGCAGCTGCACTTTACAAGCTTACTTTTCAATGAAAAAATGTCCAAATGGTGGTGCTTCTTTGGATTCTTTTTCCTAAACAAGTCGGCTACATGCTTGGAGAATTTCACTTCATTTGGAGTTGTCCAACATATAGGAAAAAATAGTAAGTAGATAGTAGTAGAGAATGATTCAAAATACTAAATTGTCAAGAATTTAACTATAAAATTGAAAAATGCCAGTCTCAATGGTTGCAATGTTGTAATAAACAGTCTTCATCCTATGATTTTGTTTTTTTCAAAAATTATTGAAAATTGAGTAAGATAAAGGACTTCAAAGTTTATTTTAGAAAAGAAAATTCATAACTACCCGCAAACTAAAAATCTTCATTAGTTTTGACTCACTAATCAAAATGGAATGATTCAAAGCTTTTCATGCATATATAACTCTAGAGAACCAGTTTCAAATTTTTGTTTTTGAAAAAAGTAATTTTTTGGATCTGTCCGAGTTGCCCAATTACAAAAAAAAGTAACATATTAGACTATAACTTTTGCAAATGTCATGAAATTTAATGCATATGAAAGATATTTCGTGAGCCCACCATCTAATAAAATTTCAGCCTAAAATATGCAAATCTCTAGTTACACGTACCTGCCCAAAACTTCTATACAGACAAAAAACGCATGCCAGTCCTTTAGGGATTAACTATGGGTCGTTGAGATCCTATTATAGGAGGCAGAACATTCTTGATCACCACCCCATTTTGGCAATGTAGGTTGCCGTCTTTTTGTGCAAGAAGAGATGAACAATGATTAATTATGGTACAAGTCTCAGTGCAATTGTGGAACATTATAATTGGCTATAAGACTCTCAATATTGCAACCAACCCTTGGTGGATTTTGCAACTAGTCTTTGGTCGGAAATAGGAAAATCTATATGACTAATATAGTGGAAACCTTCTAAATTCTATTTCTACACACGAGAAAATTTCCACACTAAAGAAACCCATCTTGCACATATGTCTAGTTGCTTAAGTGATTAGAAATGTGTTGCCTCCTTTAATCAAAATTTACATATCCCACATGGATTGTTTTACTTCCTACCACCCTACTTGTATAATGAGCTTCTCTTTTCATCTCAACACACCAAATTAAGTGGCTTTTGAAGTTAGATGCCTAATATCTTGAATGTTATTTGAGTACAAGGTTGAATTTTTAATAATTAAGTTGAAAAGTGTTGAATCTACATTGGAAACTTTAGTTAATTATTCAGCATCAGTTTGCCAACCCTACCCTACAACTAGATTAGTTCTATTGTAGTATTGCAAAGTAAATTAGCCTATGACAAGCAAAATTTTCAACAATGCCAATAGGGCAAACCAATCATTCTTAAGTTGAAGTTTTATTTTTTGACAAAGTATGAATTTGTTATGAATTTTTGAAGTGTGTTGCCCAATTGGCTCAAAAGAGTCTTTGGACTACCCCCAAACCAACAAAGAGTGTATCCATAATAGTCATCTTATTCATATAAAGCAGTTACAATATTTCCAAACATGGCTGCAACGTCAAGATCTAAGAAAAAATCACTTCCTGTCATGAACTTACACTCAAATTTTGAAGTTCCTATTATGGTCACTGTTCATTCCATCACCACCATCTACAACATTGACTATGGCTACTAACTCAACTTAATGTAGCCCAAATCTCATTTAAAGTAGAACAACCCAATGCTTTTAGTCACCTGCAATTCCTACATCTAGTGGACCTTCCTAATTTCATCAGTCACCCACCCATTACCACAATCTTAGAAACCTTTTAGCATCATGACAATGCACTTCAAGAGGGGATACTTTAGCGTGTGGTTTAGCATGGGTCTACCCCCTCTTTACCAGTTTAGTCCCCACAAACTTTGAAAAATCACAAAAAATTAATTTCTTGTCAGAATGTCTTGATTCGACTTGCAAATGACTTCTCTCAAATTTTTTCAATATTTGAACAATAGATGAGTTGACAAATAGCTTTTCCAAGGTACTTTAGCAGATGCGCTTGTTTATAGGCAAGCTTCCCTTATTGAAAAAAGTTTGTCACTTGTTTGAAGCAAGACTTTAATGGGTCATTCCCAGGTGTCTCTGATGGATGTGATGCTTGTCATAGTCATAGTCTCAGTTACCTTGGAACCTCTTCACACTATGGCCGTCCAAGTCGAGAGGCTGTGGGACTCTGCAATATGATTGGTGGAAACCAAAGGACTCTCGACCGACGGCCGTAGTGTGAAGAGGCCCTTAGTCGTCAGCAGGAGATTTATGTGTTAAAAATTCTTGAAAGTAGGAGAGGACATCGCTGGCTGCGTCTCTGCCATCACAATCTTCACTTTCTCAGCGCGTGATGCTAGTCTACCAGAGCGCTGAACTGGATGTCAGCCAGGGAAGGGCATCCCCTAAAGCTCGCTTTCTATTCTTCCACAGGAGGACAGAATGAAAAGTCTGCATTCAATGGTCGTCAGTTTCTTTGTCCTGAACAAACTTCACTTGGTTACAAGCCCAGTTTTCGATGATTCTCCGTAACAATTCTATTGCAAGAGTTATGCTGAAGTCAAGGCAAATGAATTCTACACAAAATAGTGAAATTGGGTTGCCCCACACTAAATTTTTGCAGCCCACACTATAGAAGTATTCACTACTTTTGTACAATGAAGCTTTCAATTCAGAGCCATGTGTATAGCATAGATTTGTGCACCAATTCAAGGCTTGGTTCAAAGAGTGGCATGCGCCTCCATGTGGAACAAGCATTGATCCATGAGGTGGTTTATCTTTGGTAAGGCAACCTAAGTGACAAGGCAATTTATTTTCACTACTTTGTGTAGGCCAAAGGCTTTATAATCTCAGATTTTTCTCCAATCTGAGCACATACATACTCGATTTTCACATAATTATGATCGTGTTCAAGATCTTAACCTCTAAAAGCCCATTGGCCTTTCAGGGGACAAATGGTATTTCAAGCAACGGGCTGCATTTTTGTTGTGATTTTCCGAAGCTTTTATTGAAGATAGAAAAACTACTAAGCTTTATGGGAATATATTATATTTTTTCTGTCTTAAAAGCTTTGATTCATTTCATTTGGACTTTTTATGAGAAAGTTATGGACAATCTTGTTTTTTAGGCACTTAGAGCATCTTCATGAAAAAAATAACTTGTAGGATTCATTTTTGAATGCAATTTTCACAATTTTTCAAAAAAAAGTTCTACGTGGTTTAGTATTTTGGCTAGAACAATCTCACCATTGGGATAAGTGTTTTTTATTTCTATATAAAAGATATTAATATTTTAGATTTTCCTCTATCTTGTACCTACTTCTACTTAACAATTTTTTAATAATGAAAATTAAGTTTTTTTGAATTTTTTTTTCCTAGATTCTCAATTCAATTCTCCAATATAAACATTTAAAGCTCAAAACTCTGTAGTGCAAAATTTTTAAGTTAAAAATGTTCAAAGTCAAAAAATCCAATACCACAATGTGCTGAAAAACTTGTTTTTTTCACTTTAAATGCAAATATCTTGCAATCTGTGCGGTCAAAAATTCTGAAATTTTTTCTACACATTCTCATACTAGTAAGGTGTAAGATCTTATTGTCAGATGTGCAAAAAAAAACAATTTTCAAATTTTTACTCTTTGCTATAGAAATGGCAGTTTTGAGTGTTCTTTTGCAAAAAAAAGGCCTTGGGCCTTTAGGAGTTAAATGAGATTTGGGCTACCATTAGAGGAGTTTTGGGCCTCCTAAGAGACTGCAAGTTCCTGGACTGTGGAAACTTTGCAGGAATGCTGGAACGTGCTGGGACGCTGCCAAATTGCGAGGCTGACGTGGCCAAGCGATTGCCACTTCATTTTTGAAAAAAAAAAATAAATTGGTTAAAATGATATTATGGTAATTTTTTTTTAAGAAAATTATCTGACACGCCTATACTGTTGTTCCCTGAATCTGGCCACACTAGGGAACGAGCCTGAAACAGTCTTTCAAGGCTCCCAAAACTCCTCTAATGATTAGGTTGAGTTAGTAGCCATAGTCAATGTTGTGGATGGTGGTGATGGAGTGACCACAATAGGAGCTTCAAAATTTTGAGTGTAAATTTGTGATAGGAAGTGGTTTTTTTTAGGTCTTCATGTCGCAGCCATATTTGGAAATATTGTGACTGCTTTATGTGAATAAGATGACTATTGTAGATACACTCTTGGTTGGTTTTGAGGTAGTCTAACGGCTATTTTGAGCCAATTGGGCAGCACTTTAGAAATTCATGATAAGTTCATTCTTTGTCAAAAAATAAAACTTCAATTTAAGAATGACTGGTTTGCCCTATTGGCATTATTGAAAATTTTGCTTGTCATAGGTTTATTTACTCTGCAATATTACAACAAAACTAATGTAGTTGTAGGGTAGGGTTGGCACATTGATGCTGAATAATTAATTAAACTTTCCTATGTAGATTCAATACTTTTCAACTGAATTATTAAAATTCAACTTTGTACTCAAACAACATTCAAGATATTTGGCATCTAATTTCAAAAGACACTTAATTTGGTGCGTTGAGATGTGAAGAAAAGCTCTTTATATAGTTGGATGGTAGGAAATAAAACAACCCATGTGGGATATGAAAATTATGATTAAAGGAGGTGGGTACTAATATTTATGCATCAATCTCTGGTGTTTCCAAGTTCCAAATGTGTTTTATTCTATTCTTTGTTCTATAACACATTGTACAAACCTACAATTGGTTCTTTTTGAAAATTTGTAATATACTCTCTGAGCAACCCAAAATGACAGTTTTATTTGCAATATCTTTCACTACACTACAATTTGCTCATAAATTTAGTTGGTAAGAAATTTCACAATGTGGCCACACACAAAAGACATTGAAACCCATGTATTGACAATTTTAAGCGCTACTACTATTAGAAATGTAACATCACTCTTTATAGATTGAAGAGGCACAATGTATTGAAGTCCATTAACCCCTAAATGTATTTGACTATGTTTTCACCAAAAATGCTCCAAAACTGCCATTTCTAATACAAGTACCAAATTTAAAAAAAAATCATTTTTGGACATATGTAACCATAAGATCTTGTAGTTCACTCATTTGAGAAGATGTAGAAAAAATTTCAAAATATTCCACGGTGCAGAGTGCAAGATATTAGTGTTTGAATTGAGAAAATCCACTTTTTGTCCCTGCAAAAATCCAGGCAGCTTCACTTCACAAGGTCAAATTTTTATGAAAAAATGTCCAAAATGGTGGTTACTCTTAAAATTCATTTTTGGAATCAAGTTGGCTATATTCTTGAAAATTATCAGATCATTTGAAGTTCTACAACATATAGGAAAAAAATAGTAAGTAGAAAGAGGTAGAGATTGATTCAAAACACTAAATTGTTTATAATTTAATTATGGAATTGAAGAAAGTCAATTCCAACGGTGATAATGTTGTAATATTCAATCTACACCCAATAATTTTATATTTTTTCAAAAATATTGAAAATTGGGTTAAATAAAGGACTTCACAGTTTATTTTAGAGTAGGGAATCCATAACTGCCTGCAAACAAGAACACTTCATAATTTTCATCTCATAAATCAAACTGGAATGATTCAAAGCTTTTCATGTATATATGTATATGTATATATATATATATATATATATATATATATATATATATATATATATATCTGAAGAAACAATTTCAAATTTTTATTTTTTTTAAAAGTGATTTAAGAATTTTTTGAACTGCCCGCCAAGCACTAAAAATCACATATCATACAATAACTTTTTAACCATGTAGTTAAAATTTATGAAAATTGTTGGACCATAAAGCTACTCCTCGGGAAAATGTTGTGTGAAAATTTCAAAGAAAAAAAATAAAAACTCCATTCATAGTAAGCTGCCCAAAATTGCTATGTTGCCAAAAAACGGTCTTTGGGCTTTTAGGGGTTAAACCCTAAAGAACAACACTGCTTTTTTTTGGCAACATAGTGTTCTTGATCATCCATTTACGAATGGAATTTTCATTTTTTCTTGTTGAAATCTTCACAAAACATGTGGTCAAGGACACAACAATTTTCATAACTTTTAACTACATGGTTAACCCCTAAAGGACCAAGGATTTTCCTATCAAAAATCACTTCAAATTGTCATTTCTATTGCTAAGAGAAAAGAACTTAAAATTATTTTTTTCCATATCCAAGTGTAAGATCTTATACTTGACTAGTATATAAATACATGGAAGATATTTTAGAAACTTTGAACATGTAGATTGTAAGATATATGCAGTTAAAGTGAAGAAAACAAATTTTTTTGCACCTTGCTTGATTAGATTTTTCGGCTTTGAATCTTTTCAATTTAAATTTTTTCCACTAATGATTTTGATTTTCTACTTGTTTATGTTAAGTAGTTGAGTTGAAAATCTATGGGAAAAATTTAGGAAAAATGCACTTAATTTTCACTCATTAAAAATTTATTAAGTAGAGGTGGGTTCAAGATTAAAGAAAAACTAAATTCTTTATAGCATTTAGATGGAATTAAATCACAATAATCCCAACGGTGAGATTGTTCTAGCAAAAAAGTCTAACACTGTTTAACAACTTTTTTTGAAAAAATCTAAAAATTGCATTCAAAAATGAATTCTACAAGTTATTTTTTCAAAAAGATGCTTAGATTGCCCCAAAAAACTAAGATTGTACATGACTTTCTCATTATTAGTCCAAATTGAATGCAGCAAAGCTTCACATGTAGACAAAAATATAATCTTTGAGAAAAAAATTTGAAAAAAAATGATTTTGACGTTTTGTATTTTTTTTGTGTAGCCCACTGAACTCTATTTTTACTGTTTGCTTATTGTGCTGTGACTTTTGCTCCTAGGCATCAATTAAAATAAAAATTATATAATCACAAAGCTCTTGCAAATATACACAACTTCAAAAAATTCCAAAAAATGTCACTAAAAATTGAGACAGTAGAAACTTGCCCGGATCCAAATTGGGGACAAATTGTCCTTTAGGAGTTTAGGGATTAAAAAATTATTGTATAATATGCAGTTTTTGTTATAGCTTGGTCAGCTTAAAGAATCACTTTTTTAAGAAATAAAAATTGAACTTGCTTTCCTAGATTTTATATATACAAAAGAAAGCTTTGAGTCATTCCGTTTTGATTAACAAAATGAAAGTTATGAGGAGTTTTAGTTTGCAAGTAGTTATGGAATTTCTACTGTAAACTAAACTTAGTTAATTCAATTTTCAATATTTTTGAAAAAAATAAAACATTTGAATGTAGATTGTTCATAACAACATTACAACCATTGGGATTGGGAATTTTCCAATTCCATAACTTAATTCTTAACAATTTAGTATTTTAATCGTAGTCTACTTCTTTCTACTTATTATTTTTTTCAAATATAAACTTGGAAAAAAAATGTGAAGTTTTTTGTATGTATTTCCAACTTGTTTTTTCGACATATTATAGAGTTGCAAATTGTAGGATCTACACATTTTTGTGTAAAAAGTTTGAAAGATGAAACCTAACCATTTGAAAAGAGCCGAATATACTCCATTTTAAATTCAAGCATCATGATCTTGCAATTGGTAACAATGATAAGGTTTCTTATTTTGAAATTTTAGGTGCGTGTACTCTAACAAATTAAATAAAGTATTGTACGGTTGGATTTGTTAACCCCTAAAGGACCAACATGCGTCTTTTGGCTGTATAGAAATTTTGGGCAGGTACTTGTGACTAGAGATATCCATATTTGAGGCTGAAATTTTAATAGAAGGTGGGGGCAAGGAATATCTTCATGTGTACCAAGTTTCATGACATTTCAAAATACGAGTCAAAAGTTGTGACCTGATAGTTACTTTTTTTCGTAACCGGGCAGTTTGGGCAGATCAGAAAAAATCATTTTTTCCGGAAGTTTTTTTTTGAAATTGGTTCTCTACATTTAAATATACTTAAAAAGCTTTGAGTCACTCCATTTCAATCAATGAGTCAAAAGTTGTGAGGGTTTTTGGTTTGCGGGCAGTTATGGATTCTCTACTCTAAAAAACCCTTCAAAGTTGTTTATTTAACTCAATTTTCAATATTTTTGGAAAAAAATAAAATCTTGGGATGTAGATTGATTATTACAGCATTACAGCCGTTGGGATTGGCATTTTTAAATTCCATGATTAAATTTTTAACGATTTAGTATTTTGAGTCATTTTCTACTTCTTTCTACTTGCTATTTTTTTCCTATACGTTGTACAATTCCAAATGATGTGAAATTTTTCATGCATATAGACAATTTATTTAGGAAACTGAATTTAAAGAAGCTCCACCTTTATCAGCAGTTTTTCATTGAAAAGTGAGCTTGCAAAGTGCAGCTGCCTGGTTTTTCGCAGTATTGAAAAAATGGTTTTCAAGACTTTGAATGCTTATATCTTATGATCCACACGGTGGAATTTTCTGAAATTTTTACCACATGTTTTCAAAATATCACACTACAAGATCCTATGGTTACATGTGTCAAAAATTGTTTTTTTCCAAAAATTTGGTAGTTGTATTAGAAATGGCAGTTTTGGAGCGTTTTTGGTGATTACATAGTCGTGAAACTTTAGGGGTTAATGAACAAATATAGATGAAGATTTTAGGCTTGCTTTGGATTTGAGTACTATGGACCTAAAAACATCGAACTGCTTTAGGGGCTAATATAATGTAACTATTCCGGGTACTTTGGAACAAATGTCATGACCTTATTCGTCTTAACCTTGAAAAGGAGAAAAACACTCGTTCCAAGCTTGAGCGCCTTGCCTGGCTTGAAATAATGCACCCTATTAATTGGACTTTGCTCCCTGGTCTAGAATGAGTGGTCCTACCATACTAGACCAAAATAGAACTGTGAATAAACACCAAATTGTGCTCCACATCTTCCTTAAGATTTCAGCTCCATGGTCTAGAATGAATAGTCCTACTTGATTAGACTAAAATATGACTATGAATAAAACCAAATTGTGCTCCACGTCTTCCTCAAGAATTCTTTACTAGTACTCATAACATTCAGTAGCATGCACTATTACTACCTAGCTTCTACTATAAAATAGAAGACCCGTTCTTGATTGGCTGCCCATTCTAAAAGTGTAGATTGGTCTATTTCTGCGCAAATAGAGATGAGTTAATGATCAATTATGGTGTATTATGATTAGCTCTAAGGTAGACCTCCCATTTTCAATCACTTAAGCATTTCAGCATATGTATGATTGAGCAATGGTGGAGGAAAAAATTTTCTCTAGTGAGGAAATAGGAATAAGAAAGATTGCCATTTTTTGGTAATTTTTCATCCAATGTAAAATTAGTAAAAATTAAAGAAGCAAAAAAGTCAGGGTTTCCTATATCCGATCAATAGGCAAGCATGTTCTTGATCAATGGCAACTTTATTAGGTGTCAATGTGTTATTCATTATAGAAGAATCAAATGAGAATCAAATGGCCTATAAAGCTATGGTTACAAATGGATCAATCTATTGATTAACCCCTAAAGGACCAAGGTGATTTTCCTACCAAAAACCACTCAAAATTGTCATTTCTATTGCAAAGAGAAAAGAGTATAAATTTTTTTTTTTTTTTTAATATCCATTTATAAGATCTTATACTTGACTAGTATATAAATATGTGGAAGAAATTTCAGAAACTTTAACCATGTTGATTGCAAGATATATGCATTTAAAGTGAAGAAATCAAGTTTTGTTCCACCTTGCTTGACTAGATTTTTTGGCTTTGAATCTTTTTAGTTCAAATTTTTTGTACTATCGATTTTGATTTTCTATTTATTTATGTTAATTAGTTGAGTTGAGAATCTACCAAGAAAATTTAGGAAAAAAAGCACTTAGTTTTTACCCATTAAAAAATTGTTAAGTAGAAGTGGGTTCAAGATTGAAGAAAAAACTAAATTGCTAATAGCTTTTAGATGGAATTGAATCACAATAATCCCAACAGTGAAATTGTTCGAGCAAGAAAATCCAACCCTATATAAATTTTTTTTTTGATAAATTTTAAAAATGGCATTTAAAAATGAATTCTATAAGTTATTTTTCAAGAAGATGCTTTGATTGCCCGAAAAACTAAGATTGTCCATAACTTTCTCATTATTAGTCCAAATTGAATGAAACAAAGCTTCACATGTACACAAAAATATAATTTTTGAGTCAAAAAATTGAAGATAAATTATTTTGACTTTTTGTGATTTTTTTTGTGTTGCCCGCCAAATTCCATTTTTGCTTATTGTGCCATAACTTTTGCTCCCGGGCATCAATGAAAATAAAATTATATATTCACAAAGCTCTTGCAAAAATATACAACCTCAAAAAATCCCAAAAAATATTACTAAAAATTGAGACAGTAGGAACCTACCCGGATCCAAATTGTCCCCCGAGGGGACAACCGGTCCTTTAGAGGTTAAAAATGGGAGGGTGATTGAAAAGGGGATGGCTACCTTAGAACCCTCAATTTTGCAATTAGTCTTTGGTTAGAAATAGGATAACCTATATGATCAATATAGGACAAACAAAACCTTCACCTAAAAAATTCAAAGTAATTTTGTTTTGGAAAATCAAATAATAAAAAATTATACAATCCTTTTGAAATCTATTTTTATATGTAAAGAATTTTTTCCACTCAACAAATCTGCACTTTAGATATATTCAATTGCTTAAGTGATCAAAAATAGATCATCTACCTTAGATGTTGTAGATATTCCACACCTAACAATACCTCATAAGTAGCTAAGTAGACGAGTGGAGGCTCAATGTGATGAGAGTGGGGTGCATGAAAGAAAGGCAGTAAGTATGAAGCGAGGTATGAAGGCTATTAACCCCAAAAGGACCAAGTGTCCATTCATCGTACACAAAAAAACTTGGGTAGGTTCCTACAAAGTCATTTTTGGTCAGATGTTCATGAAATTTGGGCACAATGTGCAAACATGTACTTCCTTAGTGGAAAACTAGTTTTCTTTCTAATTGGGTGCCCGGATCAAAATTTATGTTGCCTTGAACTTTTTAGGTAGTAAGAACAATCTGGGAATCGTATTAGAAATCTTTTGCAAAAAAGCTCATCAACTTTTGAAATTTGGCATATATGTAACTAATAAAATATGGCATACAATTGTCCAAGAAAAAACAAATTATAGTCCTTAAATCACAATCTAAGAGGAGTCAAACTTGGTTAGCTATGTTGGGGCAGATCCAAGAAAAAACATTTCCTTCTAACTTCAATTCCTATTATCTTGCAATCTATAAAGTGAAAATTTTTGAACTTTTTACCATATATTCCGAATGTATGTCTCTAACTTTTAACCATTTGGATTTCAAATAAACTTTTTTTCATTGTACAGGAAATCATCAAAAATGACTTAGTGTATTGCCAATTCACTTAACCTCCTTGCATTGTGATTTAGTGTAAGCTAGACATCTCAGTTGCTTCTAAAATTTTCATGAGTAAACCTAACATCATATACTTATGAATGGTCAGAATCCTCATGTTTGTGTAGAGCAAAAGTTTTACTCCAAGAGGGTCCAAAGTCTGTTGACCCTATTTTGTTGGAATGAAAAAAAGATTTTTTTTTTACTTCAAACGTTATAATCTTTCAATCCGCACGGTCAAATGGGCTGAGATTTTTCCACACTATAGTGAATTACTCTACTTCAATTTTATGAAGTTTCAAAAACAAAATTCAAATTTCATTTTTGAATAACATACCTAAAAACTGCACTTTTTGACAATGTCTCCTTGAAAAAAACCCTCAGTACTTTAGGGGTTAAACTTTATCTAGAGCATGCAGTTCATGTGCCAAGCGTGACAAAAGTTGGAATTTGACTAGGACCTCAGATAGTTCAATTGGTGCGTAATCACTTTAGAAATTTTCCCACATCTATTACTCATACAATAAAAAAAATGTAAATAATCACAATTTTTTCACATTTGATATATACTATATACAAACACTACAATCTTTTAGATGTAGTATTTATACAATTAAATTATTATAATATTTCACATGCAAAAAATAATACATGTATTTGAAAACTGAAGTCAAGAATCTAGTGACTTTTTACAGTAGGAACCTATGAATGTTGGTTAATCCCTAAAGGCCCAAGGCCTTTTTCTTGCCAAAAACACCCCAAACTGCCATTTTTATAGCAAAGAGTGAAAAAAATTGAAAAATGACTTTTTTGCACATTTAACCATAGGATCTTACACCTAACTAGTATGAAAATGTGTGAAAAAAATTTCAGAATTTTGGACCGCATAGAATGCAATATATCTGAGTTTAAAGTGAAAAAAACAAGTTTTTCAGTACATTTGCGGGACTAGATTTTTTGACTTTGAACATTTTTAACTTAAATTTTTTGCACTACAGAGTTTGAGCTTTAAATCTTTATAGTGGAGAATTGAGTTGAGAGTGTACAAAAAAAAAATCCAGAAAAACTTAATGTTAATTTTAAAAGAAATTGTTAAGTAGAAGTAGGTACAAGATAGAAGGAAAATCTAAAATATTATTATCTTTCATATGGAAATAAAAAGCACTAATCATAACGGTGAGATTGTTCTAGCAAAAAAACTAAATCTTGTGGAATCTTTATTTTTGAAAAACTATAAAAATTATATTCAAAAATGAATCCTACATGTTGTTTCTTTCAAGAAGATACTCTAAATGCCCCCAAAACAAGATTGTCCATAACTTTCTCATAAATAATCCAAATGAAATGAATAAAAGCTTTCTAGATAGAAAAAAATATAATCTATAAGAAGAAAAAATAAAAATAAAAATAAAAATAAAAATAAAAAAGTTTTTTATTGCTCCCTCTTGCCCCCCTGTCCCCTATTTTGAACATATTTGGACATAACTTTTTTTCCTGGGCACCGATTGAAAAAAAATTATATTCCCATAAAGCTTAGCAGTTTTTCTATATTCAAAATTTTTTTGAAAAATCACGACAAAAATTCAACCTGAAGGTACTCCCATTTGTACCCCAAAGGGGCTTTTAGGGGTTAATGAAAATTATAACATTGATTTTAATTCATATACAAATGAAATCCTTCATGCTATAATATGTGGCTACAAAATAAAATCGTTTAAACTTGAAACACTTGATTAGATGTTTTATCTCCTCTGAATGATTTCAAGGAGGTGGTTGGATTGGAGAAAAACTTTTTTTCATCCCAGTTTATTCTAAAAAGTCACTTCTCATGGCAGTGGACTTTTTTTCTTGTGACATTTTTGGACTTTCCTACATACTGTAAGAAAACGAAAAATCCATGTAAACAATTGTGTACTTTAGCAACTTCTACTTTCTCTTACATCTGAATGGTAGCTATGAAAATGATGATTCTTGAATGTGACACCAACTAATGCAATGAAGCCTAGCAAGCCTAGTTTTCACTCAAATTCGGAAATTTGAAAAATCCTAAAATTATGTATTCTTTTTGCAAATTGAACTTCGGGCTTAAAAAGTCGGGTATTCAATTTTTAATTTCAGAATGAAACGGTAGATCTATTTACAACATCGTATTCTACTCCATAATGTCACCAATGTTGAAAGTTTCAGATTCTTTAATCATGTATTGTACTCGGTACTTGATATGCATTTACTTCACCATTTCTTCAAAAGTTCAAAGTAATTTCAAATTTCCAAAACAAAAACAAAAACATTTGTTAGTCAGACAGGTGATAACATCTCCGAATGTAACTAATTTCATTCATACACAGTTGAAAAATGAGAGCACAGGACTTTGAAGTGGAAAGAGTGGACAAAGGCCCGTCATTCCAGGGTTACGGGAAATTCCAAACTGAGCTAACAATCATCAATCGAGCAATCATCTCCTCCAAAAGGCAGGGAACATTGCACGCTAATGCACAGTGTGCAAAAGAAAATCTTGCACAAGCCAAGGAAACGCAGTATGCAAGTAACATCCAATTACCTAGAAAATTTAATCTCAGTAACCTATATAAAATGAACCTAAATCAAGAGAAAAACATCCATCAACCTTCGCTTCATCACATCAAATTCAAGTACCGTAACACCTCAGAACCCTTACTCAAACCACCTCCCTGGGGAACGAAAACTTGAACTAGCCGTTTCCATGTCAACATCCAGAAATTGCTGATGGACCACTACCGAGCCCTTAGAACCCATCCACTCACTTAGGCAACACATCTGAACCGCTAAACAGACAAGCAACCAACCCGAACAAACACAGTAAACCATCTCCGCTGGAATAGGAGCGATCAGAGCAGGCGAGACATGGGCGGGACTAATAAAGCAATTTCAAATATCTGCAGTCGAATGCAGAATAGGTACAAAACTGATGATGAATGACCTACTGGACGTCATAATGCAATCAGTGAAGAGGAACGTGTACGAGGTACACAGTTTCATTACGACAATATTCTACTCCGAGTGGAACGTATAGAAGGCACTGAGAGAAACATACTGGCAAACGCTACGTGCAAGTTCTAGACTAAAATGAAATGGTGCCAACTCGGGGTAGATTGCATAAAACCTCTTGAAGAGAAAAAGCAGCACTCAGAACCAACGTCACTAGGCCTGCAAAGATCCACATTTCCAAGAATCAGGAGGGTCCGAGAAGGGATGCCAACCAAATCGACCTACACACAGGAAAGATGCACGTTGCCACAGTTCAGGAACCGATCCAGTCCAAAATGATTCTTACCTTGTTTGCGATGTTGCTGGACAGCCAGTCAAGACCTTCGTACAAACCCTCTCCAGAAGTGGCGCAAGTACTCTGAATGTACCTGCAGGATCCGAAACAGAAACCATGAGTCCACTAGGACACCCAACTTTGAAAACCAGCAAAGAGAAGATCCGACCCAAACACAAACAACAAAACGCAAAAGGTCCACGGGCATTACCAGTGGCGTTGTCGAAGGGAGTGCAGACCAAGCTTCTCAGTGATCTCCGCGGCATTCATGGCATTCGGAAGATCTTGCTTGTTCGCGAAAACAAGGAGCACGGCATCTCGGAGCTCGTCCTACAGAGCAACCACGACGAAAACAAATTCGTCACAATATTCTCTAGCAACGTCAGCGGAATTCAAGCACCCAGGCAAGGGAATGCAGGCAGTACCTCGTTCAGCATCCGATGCAGCTCATCTCGGGCTTCCACAACACGGTCCCTATCGTTACTATCCACCACGAAGATCAGGCCCTGAGTGTTCTGGAAATAATGCCTCCACAACGGACGAATCTGAAACACGCAGAAATCAAGTCAGAAGGAGATCACCATCGAGAGTTCTCTCCCAACAATGCACGCCGAATGGAAACGTCTCAAAAAAAAAAAAAAAGGAAAATTGTCTCCAAGGACAGCATCTGATCATACTTCCACACATTGGGCGAAGCGCACTCCCAGGTCTGGGGAAACATGCGAAGAGAGACCTACGACACTCACCTTGTCCTGACCTCCGACATCCCACACAGTGAAACTAATGTTCTTGTATTCCACAGTCTCCACATTGAAACCTGCATGACCAATCGCAGCACGTCAGGGCTCAAGAAACGGTCACTTCAGAGACTCCCAACCAATTTCAGGACCCCCGACATCAAACGCCAGGGCGAACAGCATCTCAAGGTCGCGCCTTAACCCCAAACGTCCACAGGCTGCCGGAGAAAAACAGAAACAATTCGACTCATTCCCTTGCAACACCGACCGCCGCGCTCCACAGTTCCCTTCACAGGAAAACGACCTCCGCCGATTCCACATGGCATCGGATCGCTAGGGTCTGAGCGCATGCCGGAGATGCAACCAGATCTCGCCAAACTTAAAAAGCCAGCCTCTGGAACGACCGGGCATCGGATCTCCGAACACAATACTTGGAAACCGACAACAAAGGGGCACCCGAGTCTCACTGTTGACCCTAACAAAGAATTCCAAAGCATCGCTCGCCCAACATGTGACCTAGTTTAAATCGCCCGATCGATCGTCGCAAACTAACCTCATTCGCGGGATGGCTGCCACGCCCCAACACGAAAGCCAGAGCGCGAGAAGCCAAAACAGAATCGACCAAGAAATGCAGCCAAGGGAGAACAAATTTTTTTAACACACGCAGATAATGCATCGGCGAAACCGACCCGCGCGCCGCGTCCCGGCACAACCGAGTCGGAAACGCGACAAAGAAGCACGACTCTCTCCGACCACACACCGTCTCAGCCACTGCATGGGGGCTAGAAAAAAACAGAGTGACAGACTTAGAGAGAGAGACCAGTTGGAGAGGAAGGATAATGACGTACCGATGGTGGGGATGGTGGTGACGATCTCTCCGAGCTTGAGCTTGTACAAAATGGTGGTCTTACCAGCTGCGTCGAGACCGACCATGAGGATGCGCATCTCCCGCTTGGAGAACAGCTTCTGGAACAGCTTCGTGAAGGTGAGCCCCATGGCGGCAACCACACCCCGCGGGGACGGGACAAGACGAGACGACGGGGACTTCAAAGGCAGAGAGACGCGAGAGAGAATGAAACCCTTCCTCTAACCCTCGATGTTGGCCACAAGAGACGACGACGACACAACAACAATGACAAAAACAACAGAGGCGCAGGCAAGACTACTAAGTTCCAGGAGAGGAAAGGCGGGGAGCTAAAAGGGAAGCTCCAGTTGCCTTCTTCCCTTCCCAGTTGTTGCCCAAGTTAAATCAAATGGTCTCTCGCATTTCTGCCAACTTCTACGCGGTTAGCTCCCGCCGAGACCGGGGAGTCCGGGTATCTGTGTGCGGTCCCGGGTATTTCGCGGTTGTGGGTCTCGGGCCTGTGACTGATGACCTCGTATTATTTCGGCCCTTTGGGTCGGTTTGGGACCCAATCGAGGTGACGATCGACGTCCTCTCCGTCGTTGGGGACCGGGCAGTGGCTGCATCGGACGGTTGGCCATGGCTGGAATTATGAGTCCCGAATTCGCTTTTTCGTTCAGCCAGGTCGCCGCTGCCGGTGGCCCGTCTCCGTCCGTCTCCGTCCACGGCCGACTGGTTCTGTTTGGAATTTTCTGATCTGAAGCGTCCGTTTGGGGGCAGAATCCTGGGTGATCTCGCCGGGTCCACGTCAGATGAGGAATTCGACGGACGTGGCATGATTTTTCTTTTGCTGAGTTGGCAATTGCATGTGATGGACTGATGGAAGAGCGGGTTGGGGTTTCAGAGTAAAGGAGATCACCTCCCATTCTTGCAAGTTAGGCTGTTGTAAACCAGCCCATTGTGGTCAAACTTTGGAGTCTACCCTCATGCCATTGTTGAAGTTTTTCAAATTTTTTCTCACACGAAGATAAGTGTGAGAGACAGTGTAGACATTTGAAATTATGTTTTTTTGGACCAAGTATGAATTACTTCTGAATTTTTGAAGTGATCAGCCTATAAGGGTCTGTAGGCCACCTCATGACCAACAAAATCTGAATCCAATATGGCCATCTTCCTACCCAATACAATCAAAACATTTTCAAACATGAAAGACCTAAAAAATCAATTTTTACAAAGAATTTTACTCTGAAAAGTTGGAAGTACCTATTGAGGTCACTAATTACTCCATAACTACCATGTAAGGCATTGATTGTGGTCTAAAAAACCACAATGAGGTCATTAGGTGTCCTTCTGACCGCAATGGGATCTTTTACCTTATTTCAGATTAGCAATGGTATAGTTGGCAGTTTACGAAGAGCAAGAGCAACACAAATATCTAGGAGGTGTACATTGAAAGCATACAATCATCACAACATGTATTGTACATTGAAAACCACAATGATCACTTAGGTTGCTTTTGTAACCAATTTATGGTTGGAAATAGGTTTGCCTATACATCGAGAATTGGACAAATAGAATCTTCACGAAAAACAATTCATGGTAATTTTTTTTTGAAGGGAAAAAATGTAGAAAACTATGAAATCCTTCTGAAATCTATTTCTCTAGCTACGTGGGGAATTTTTTTCCTCAACCTTCCCCGTGCTTATGGCTGTTCCCCGTGCTTATGGCTGTAGATAGGCTAAATTGCTTAAGTGGTCCGAAATGGGTGTTATCTTGATAAGCTTATAATAAGCTTCCTGTTCTGTCTTGGGGAAGGAATGGCATGATAACTTACAGGCATTCCGACGGAGGATCCAGCAGTTGTTATTGGGCCTTTCAGGCTTTGTGGGGCATGAATTGAGTGTGGAATCAGTGGGGAATGATGAGTGGGGTTGCTTGGAATTCAAGCAGCTCGGGCCTATCAGTGGCGGACACGTGGCGAAGAGAGGGGCACTTGGGCTGACGCACCCCGAACGCCGCCAGCACTGACCAGGTCAACTTACTTCCAGGGTTGGGTCTAGGCTCTAGACTGGTCGTTGTGAGGAGCAGTGTTATTCTTAATCATTTTAGAAAAGTAGCCAACTACAGCATTTCTTCAATACTTGGGTGATACTCGGGTGATATTTGGGTGATATCTACATTAAAACTAGGTGCATTTAGAGAAAATTTGGTTATTGGTCTTAACCCCTAAAAACCCAAGGGGTTTGGACAAAATACAAATGTGTTATAAAATATAGGTTCTAAAACTTTTTTGAAGTTTGTATCAAAGAAGATAATGTGAAGCATGAAAAGTAGAAAGCATCCGTGTGGTCAAAAATGTAAAATTACTCTTAGATTTTTTTAAATGAATTTTGAAGATATAACTACAAAAATTCACCAAAAATACAATTTTTGTTTTTAGCATTTGAATTTTTTTTGGATTGGTCAAAATTGTGGTTTCTATTGATTTGTGAAAAAAAGCATGAGATCTAGTAATGTAAATATCAATACTTTCTCGAAATAGTAAGTTTTTCAACTAGGCAAATCTAGACACTTTGTGCTATTTTTCTTACAGTTTTTGTTTGACCATAGCGATATGAGTTTTCAGTATAAATATTGATAGACAACCCAATCTTCTACAAAAAAACATTAAAAAAATTAAAAAAATTAAAAAAATTAAAAAATTGGCTGAAAATTTTGCCCGAAGTCGAGCAATGACCATAAAATGGTCGCTTGAGCGCTTAGGGGTTAAAATACAACAATAATTTGGCTATTTTGATTGAAAATTTCCTTTACAAAAAAAATCCTGCATTTGTCTTTTAGTTGTAGTCAAATGGTGAAAAATCATGCATAAAATAAACATTGGTGAGAAGGAATGTGATTTTTGGCTTTTGGTATTTGCCACTCCCTGCATCTCATAATACTAATCATGTATTTCTAGTAAAATTTTGCTAAAAATTGCTTTAAAGGTCATTTCTTAAAATCTTATGTCTCGGACTATATTTAAAAACTCACTTAAAACATCCCATTCTCTTGTAGTGGTTGTGTACATTCAAAATTCTAATGCTTTAGTTGTGTACCTCAAACTTAGGGGGGAATGCACGGTTGAGTGGCTTTTGGATGACACCATAAGAATTCATATATTGACGAGTTTTTGGTACATTGGATGAATTAATGGATGTTCATATATTGACATATTCATCTATTGGATTTTCAACATCAAGTCCACCTAAGGATTTCCGTGTCATACAGGTTTCTCAAATCAAAAATAGAAAAACACCTTTTTTTTACCTTTTGGAAAAAAAGGCTAAAATCAAACGATTTAAAAGTTCATAAGTACACTTCTACAAATGATTACTTAAAAGAAAATGAATTTTAGGCCTCCAAATATAAAGCACAATATATGGTAAGTTTGTATTGACATGATATGTTTTTTCATTACATAAAAATATCCCAAACAAATTCAAATTCCCTGTTGACCAAAGTCCATATTCTAACTTCAAAAGTCCCTAATTTTCTTTAAATTAATATGAATTTTGAAAAAATAAAGCATAATCTTTACTACAATAAAGCTTTTTATATATATACAATTTTTTACATTAAATAATGTGAGTTCACTATGTTTATTTCATCTTGCAATGCAAATACATCCTGAAAATAGCACTGTGACACAAAAAATAAGTCACTCAATCGTGCATTCACCCTTAGAGTCAAAATATGAATTTAATCATTTGGTATTACTCCCTCTGTCCCGAAATGATTGTCCCTTGAAAAACTTTTTTCAAGATTAAGGCAAAATTTGAGAATTTGGTAAAGTAATGAATGCAGACATGTAGATTAACTCTTGATTTACTCAATGGTTTGCAAAAACGGCAATATCAAGTTTAAAGTATGAACTACTTAAAGCGGGAAATTTGATGCTGTAAAATCATATGATAAATCACCCACTAACTTATGATTTTCCACCAAAAATGAATACTAAGCATAGCAATGCATTGTTTTCTATCTTGTCTTTGTACCCCATGAAGATTTTGTGAAGATAGTTTACGGTTAGATTTTTCTTGAGCAGCTTGTGAGCAGCTTATTATAAGCAGCTTAGGGAAAATCATATGATAAATCACCCACTAGCTTATGAATTGTATCTTCATCTAATTGAAACTCTTATTGTGACATACTGACTATTTCATGAATTTCATCTTCATATAACTAAATTTGAAATAGTAGACAATCATTTCTCGACATCTATTTCTAGAAAGATGGACAATCATTTTGGGACGGAAGGAATAAATGATAAGTTCCTATTTTTTCTATATAGATGAAAATTTTGGAATTCATTATACCAGGTTTATGTAATTATACAAGGTAATTATATTTTTGTTGTAGGGTAAGTTAGGTGAAGTGTACAGTTTTGGAATTAGATGCCAAATACTTGAGGACCTATTTTTTCAAAATCATTTTATTTAAAAAAAAAATGAATGTTGCAAAATATTTATATTTTCATCATTTTCTTAATTGTGTTTTTCAAAATAAATGAACTATTTGACATGAAAGTGTCAATCTTTTCCTTTACTCATGGTATCAAAAATTAAATAAGAAATCCAACATTGTAGACCTGAACGTGCCACAGCAATATAATTGATGATTTCAGGTGCACTCTTGGTTTAGTATCATTGGGTTGTTTCACACTCTGCACCATGTACCATTTCTCTAAGTCCCACTTCAATGTCAATTTTTAACATTCGTGGGGAATAAAAGGTGAATAGAATAAAAAATGATTTGGAACTTGGAGCTTCATAGTGTAAAGCCAAAGTTCCAAATCTAAGTCCCAAAGTTTCTAACATATAATGTTGTAAAGGAAAGTTAGGAAACATATGTCAAAAATGGGTTAAAAACTCAATAGACATTTGGAGGGGCACTTTTAACATAGAATCTGCAATTGACAAGTTTGTCTAGCTATTAAATCTACTTTCAAAGATGCTTGATTAAGTATTCTTCTTCTAATCATACTACTAAAATTCCCTCTATAATATCACTTTTTCAAATATTGTGATATTACAAAAGTACAATAGCCATTGGTGATATTAGAGAGGATCAATAGAGTGACATTAGAGAGGTGAATGGTATTAGTGAAGTATGATTGTATGGTGAATGTATAGCATAGCAAGTGCCAACCGCTAATTTTATATAAAAAATTAACAAATGTAACTTGGAGCCTAAGTTCAGTCTTTACTTTTGTTAGATCCCATTCAAACAATAATTCTTTTGGTTGAATTCATCAAACTTTAATAGAAACAAGCTAGGATTTGTAGAAGTTGTATGTTTGTAACAAGAAGACATTTGAGTTGACTTTCTATGAATTAGACAATCTTCTAAGATCAATGGTGTAAAACATTTAAAGTGTTGCTTCCCTGTATTGCAGTGGGGCTACTCTTATATATATATATATATAAAAATAAATTTTGGGCAAACTAGGTTAGTAATTTTTCAAAAATTAATGCACCCTTTTATTATATATATATATATATATATATATATTTTTTTTTTTTTTTTTTTTTCTAACTAAGTTGCTTGGAGGCTACAATAGGTTCCAATCATCTTCTTTACTTTTTTTGTTCTTTTGAACAATTCCTTGGTACTTTACTATATCTTGTAATCCATACATATGTGCATTAAAGTTTTTTTTTATTATGAGGGCTATTTAGATATTATTTCATAATAGATATGTCCCTATTTTTTTCTTACCCCTACTTTTTATCCATTTTGCTATACCCTACAGTAGCTGAAACTGAAATCTGAAGCATTTAAACATGTCCTTCTTATAATTCAAAAATTAATATGCAGTTTTAGGCATGATAAATTCATTAGATGTTATTAGGGGGCATTAGAGGGCCGTTTGAGGCCCATTCTCCAATCTATTCCTGACGCAAGGATGGAACGTCAAGGTGTTGTCAAAACCCAAATAACCAGAAAAAAAAAATTGCTTTTGAAATTGAAAAAAAAAAATTCCAAAAAGGAATTCCAAAAAAAAGATGACACACTATTTACTAGAAACACATGTATTTTTTATAAATTTTTATTGAAAATCTCCTTACAGGTCATTACTTATAATCTAATGTCTAGGACTATACTTAAAAACTCACTTAAAACACCCCTTTCTCTTGTAGTGAAGGTGCTGCATACGGGCATGGCCAAGCAATCTAGGAAAAGAATGCTCCCAAATCGCTTGACTTGCCCCCACAAGGTTGCCCAATCTGGCCAAGACTTATTCAACAATCAAAATTAGAAAATGGAGCCTCTTAGTGGGACAAGAATTTTGTTTGATGTGGAGGTTTTTAGTAGGAAAAAGGGAGTAGGAAAAAGGGAGTAGTAGAGAAAAAGCACCTAAAATTGTCCGAATGAGGGCTTCAATATGGTTTTTTGTATTTGAATTGTAAAAGTTTATATTGGATCTTTTTGGTGATTAATAGGGGATTCCAAAGTCTATTAGAATGCATTTTGGAGAGGCTACAAGAATAAACATTTTAAATGTTGGAACTAATAATTTAAAAAATATCAAGTTACTATAGCATCACTTTTTTGAAGTGCATGGAATTACAACTACAATATATAGTACGTTGTAATAATCCACAGTATATAATTCATAAATCTACATAAGGGATAGTCTATTAAAAAAGGAATGAACCTGCATGAAGAGCTCCATTTTCCATTTGCAAATCAAACAAAATAATGAATAGCGTCTCATTTTGGATTGCTATCTATTTATTTGCTCCAACTTAGGTATGTGGCAAGCAATTTTCAAAAACACGTTGTATTTATATAAGAGGGCAAAGTGTAGCCATTGGAGTATCCAATATAAATAATAATATTGGGGTTTGTTTTTTTAACTTTTGTGATTTTTTTTCCTATTGTATATATATGATTTGTTTGTATGAATTATCTCATATTTGATGTTTGTGTATGCCGATTACAGGGAATTCGGGGGCCTTGGGAGACCGTTTCAGGTCCATTTTTCAATCTGCCCAGATATTATTATAGTGCTTGTACTTGCTGTACTTCCTGAGACAATAGTATTGATGATGTATTTGGTGACCATCTAGGCACTATGAAGATTTTTTCATGAAGTGGTTTAGGTTTATTTGTTGTGGGTATTTAGGTTGGGGCACATATTTCTAGTATCGCATTGATGCCACCAACCTTTAAAGCATCAAAAATGATGGAGCTGGTAGCATTTACAAATTATCCTCAAAAAAGATACTCTTTGCATGGATTTTGGGTGCCAAGATGATGGTGCCTAAGTTGGAGATTTTGCAGAGATCTAAAGGATGGATTATTGGTTATTGAATGCCTGTATCACTAGCAAAAAGACTAAAATTATAGTTAATCCCTTGTGGGAAATTTTTTTGGAGGTTATTAGTGGGACAGAGGGGGTATATTGTTTTCTTTATAGAAAATCTTAGAAAAAGATTTGGATAAACTTTGGTAGTAGATTCACTCCCACACAAATTAGTTTTTTTTTCATTTAAAAAAAAAAAGACAAGATGACACTCCTTTGAAATTGGTGAAACACTCCATTTCTACTTCATCCATCTTTTGGTCCAAAAAGCACTTCAATTCAATTACATCCATGCACTTTTTCATCTAGATTTGGTGACTTCATCCATATTTTATTTTAAATAGAAATCAAAATGTATGACAAAAGTGACTACCGTACTCTTATATATAGTGAAAATTAAAAATTTCTTTTGAAATGGTGCAATTTAGCCACCATAGCATCCCCAAAGGACATTTCTTAGAGAATCCCCACTAGTTGTTTTGTATCACTATCTACTAACTGCAATTGATGTCTCAAACTTGACTGCATAGGGATGAGACCTTGCCAATTCTCTATATGAGCCTCTGGATACAAAATTGGGACAGAGTTTTATAGATATAGGGGTAGTCACGGCTTGTTCACAGTCGAGGTGAACAATGGAGATTAAAGCCGTGATAGTATAGGGTTGGCCTCCTTTCACCGAAATATTCTTAGCGTGACATTGTTTGTTCACCCTCAACATCCATCTTCAGAGGTGAAAGTTGGGAGTGCGCAAGCAGTGAACAATGGAGATTGAAGTTGTGGCGGCGTAGGGTTGGCCTCCAAGTACCTCCGTCCATCTCCATTATCCATTCTCAACAGTCGACCATTTGAAGGTGGTTATAGCTTGTTCATCCAAGTTGGCTCCCCATTAGCTCCTATTTTCCCTCGTCAAATCTCAATATCCATCTCCATGGTGCTGCCGAACAAGCTATGACTACCTTTATTTTAGAGATACAAATTTTAGAAAAAGATTGGTGCAATGAAATTTCTGTACCTCTATCTACATCTGAGGTTCTTCTCCTTAAACCTTTAGGGATACGGAACTCACTGGTGGGGATGCTCTTACACTAAACTTATGGGGGACGATTTTTAGGGTTTAGGTCTTCGCGTGTATCGCCACTATCTATTGTCATCATCGCATTGCAATCTGCTGGTGTTTTGACAATCACGATGAGAAGGATGCGAGGGTTACTCGCGACGACCACCATAGCCGCTGCCACGACGGGCGCCGCTCTTACGTACGCTTTCTTCGCAACGACGCGTTCTCCCGTTTCTCCTCCTTCACCTCCTCACCAGTTCTCTCCTCCGCCGGAGTTGCCGTCGTCGTCCAAGCTTCTTATTCCCAACGTCAATCTCGCCTTCTTGCCGCCGGATCCCGATGTCCGACCGCCGCGGTGTGATTACGGACCTCTGTATGAGTGTATTGTCAACGGCAACGGAGGATGCGAAGCTCTCGAGCAGGATTTGCGGAACTGTTTGGACAGGGTGGGGGAACTGGAGCCTGCGAGAGTCGCTACCTCGAAATGTGACTATGCTCCGCTTTGGGAATGCATTGTTAATGGAAATGGAGGATGTGAAGTTCTAGAGAAGGAATTGCGGAAGTGCTTGGAGAAAAGCCCAAAAGGAAATTAGGAGGCCTTGTACAGGAATTGTCATTCGGGTATGTTCGTTTTCTATGTATCCCGCATTGTGAAATTTATGCCGTTTTCTTCTAGGTACTCCTTTGATTAGCTGATCGACTCACATGATTCTTTGAATTTTGGCGGATAGCGAGATTTAGAACTAGAATAATTCTACGTCCCGAATTTTACGAACGAGCTGGAACTAGAATTTTTAACCTAGGAGCTTTGACGTGATACAACCCTAGTTCATAATACGGAGTAACACATTGTGAGCCAAAGTAGGGACACAGTTGCTGTTGAGCATAGTTGCTATTGTTAGACTGGTCCAAGTTTTAGGCGGTCTTGTTGACGAATGAAAGAGCATTCTAAGGCACCAAGAATTCGTTATTTGGACTATGTGTGCCGAAGTTATGAAGGGTTACAGTTTTTTTGGTAGATTTTCTAAAATCGTTTTTTTCTAGAATTGCTTCTAAAATTGCTTGTTTTTTGACTGTCGTACATGGTCGTGGCGGTGATGTACACTGGCTTATCAAATGACTGTTTGGGACTCTGTCGATTTTCGGGGTCCCGACCTTAGCAGTAGTCTCTTAGAGTAAGTGCATTGTAGCGCATGCACATTGATGCTGTCTCTAACTTCGCATGCAACCAGTGAGAGTTAATAATCCTCAAGATTTGGACGAAGGGTGGTTAGGGTTTATTAACAATAATCTTCATTGTAGGTGATCAAGCTACTGTACTCTAGATTTTCGAGCTTCTACTCGGCCATAAGTTTCTATCGACTTTTGCGACAATGCATAATAATTTGGAGGAGTTTTGTTTTCTGTTGCTTATTCTGCATTCATATAATATTGCTTCTTCTGTTTCAGGCTTACTTCGGGAAAGATTATCAGCAGTTTGCAGTCTCGATGTTGATGATGCTGTTACACAAGCCAAGAAAAGCTTCAATCTGTTCTTAAGATTTGCAAGTAAGGTTTGCAAGTAAGACCTTATGCTAGTGCCTTGGTATCAGATATTAGTATTACAACTACAACTTGCTTTAATTGTAGATTGACTTCTAAATATTTGTAGGCCGTGTTTGACAGCATTTTGTCCTAATTCTTTAGGGGAAGCCAAGCTAAAGAGTTGGGAGAGCAAAGCAGATGGAGGGAACGTTTCGAAGGTTACCTCGCTGGTGTGCTGCGTTTGAGGTGAGTACCTATCTGATAGAATGCAAAACTCAAGTGTCTCTACCCCAAATAGAAATTTATTATTTTCAGTCTCTTTCTATATAATTCTTAAACTCAATTTGCAACAGAATTCTTGAGGTAATATTTGCTAATCTTGAAGTCCAAAAATCGTCGGCATTGTCCTCGCGAGTCAAAAATTTCAAAAAACCTATTATTATGATAGCTTATCCTAGTGGACATCCTTGTGGACATCCTTTCATTGAACTATGCGGAAGTTATGTAATGAGATTTGTAACTTCATTGACATGGTTTCTTGTGAAACTTGAGAACGTTTGAAAGAATAGGATATTCTGGCACTAAAGGATGTATTCAATGCACTTAATTGGCTCCACTTGTGCAGGTCGAAGGTGACTTGAGGGTTATTCTCAAGTTCAAGGTGCAAACAGGAAAGAAAAAGAGGAGGGACTGTCACATTGGTGATGGATCATGGATCTTATTCTTAATAGAAGTTTTCTCCATTTTGGATCAGCTCAATGTAACAAAACATTAGATTTGAACAGAATCATCCAAGGTTAACGACATCTTAATAACTCTTGCTGTACTGATTGGCTTACTAGCTGTATCTTTTTCTGTTGTTAAACCTAGAGTGCAGCGATGCATTTATCACAATCAAGTCTGTTCTAATTTGAATTATCTTCTATTGCCAGACTTTCTACAGTTACATATAGTTTGCACTTGCAGTTTATAATTTGGAGAAATTTCATTTGATGTCTAACTACTGTAGTTTATCTGCCCCTGAGCGTCCCCAGCCGGGCCAGTGAAACTGTGCTGTAGGAATGAGGTCCGTCCTGTATGTGAGGTGAAACGTATCTGTACGATACACTGAGGCTGTCATTATGACAAAATTTTAATCCAACTCTAAATACGAGGGCCGAGGCAAATAGTTGAAGCAGTAAACACGTTGTTCCACATCATCAAACCCTTGATATTTGATCAAATATCAGAGGGAGACACAAGAGTGAAACAGTTCGAGTTAGTGCAGGCAACTAGTATCATCGGTATTACACATTCTTCGACTAAGCAAGTGAACTCATTGAAGCAATTCTAAACCCTAAACCGCGCCAGGACGGCAGAGGATACTAAAACCATTGAGACCTGATCCCCTCTCCTGTACCGAATCCTTATAACAACAGCAACTCGTATATTCTTCTACTTGGTTGGACTGACTAGAAAGTGTATGCGAGACCAGGCCACATGGCTAATGCTACTGATTTTTGAACACCAATGAACTTGTCCCTTTCGGATCACATATGGCTCTTGTATGGAAAAATCTCTACAAAACTCTACGCCTCTTCCAAAATTACCTCCAACAAATGCTTAAATGCTTAAAAAAACGCAAATTGCATCCGCTACCTAATTCACTGTAAGACTTGCCTAAGTGTCGATTCTCGTGACGCAAAGAAATCGATTACAAATATCGCTCCAAAAGGACCACCATGCTACTGCCCACCTCATGAGGAATGTGGGGAATTAGGGAACCACGAACACAACCGAAGCTCTCTAATTCCTGAGATAACCTCAACATCGGCTCTCTTGAAGATAGATAAAGCTCTAGAACAAACTAGTCGAGTTCAGCAAATCTCCACAGTCAGGCAAGAGAATTCAAGAGTTAATTGTCTACTTCCGTGCGACAACTCTCCTGTCTCAGATTTTTTTATCAGAGACGAGACCAGTAAATTGAATATATGGCTTGTAGAACAAAGGAAGATAAAAACAGAGCAAAACTAAGAGGGAGACCTCAATTCATGTATTCACTTGGCAACTCAACTGACAAAATTAAGGCATAGAAAACGCAAGGGGAACGCTTTCCATGAAAAAATAAGGAAAATCTCAAAACTGAACTTTCCTTTTGCGACCTGTATATTTAGAATCGTCCGGCACATTCGTATACCCTCGGTGTCTCCTCTGCTCTTTCTTCTTCAAAACCCACGACCGACCCTTGACATTCTTCTTTCCATTCTCCCTCCTCTGTTTCTTCGCAGGTCGTTGCCTCTCCGATACATTCACAGTATTTCCCTCTCCCTCTTCCTCACTCCCACTCTCCTCACTGTCACTCACCATACCACTCCCCTCTTTGGCCTTGGGCAGCGCGGTACTCGTACTCGGCGGTCCACAACTGAGCACCAGAAAGTACTTCTTCGCCCTTGTACTATGCGGATAATCCACGACCAACCCTCCCGAGAATCCCGACTTCATCGCCGCAGACGAGATCATCTCCAGCTGCGCAGCGTTCTCCGGGTAAAGCTGCAAAACAGCCCTGGCTCCTCTCGCTAGACTCTTATACAACGATCCGAAGAAAGCTTTCAACCGGAGCCGCGGGTGATTACACGTCTTGTCGGCGTTGCATAGCCATTGCACGGCGGAAATGCTAATAGCGCCATCCAGGGTTCCGGGCCGAAACCCTAACCCCTGGCCGATGTCGCTTAAAAGAAGGTCCCCCTCGGTCTCGCGCTCCACGGCCACATCAAGCATCGACTCAGAGATGTCCATCCCGATCCAGTGATGCCCGCCCTCACTCAGAGTCTCTCCGCTTAGTCCCGACCCGCAGCCGATGTCCAAAAGCAGGCGAGGCACGTCGTCGTCGGGGAGGGCGAGAAGCTCCAAAGCGCGCTCCGAGAGCTTTGCCTGGATTTTCACGATGCGAGACGACGTCGTGTACTTGCGAGCCTCCCTGTCGTTGTAGAAAATCTCCGGAGGCGCTTGCCGCTCCGGCCGAATCGACATGGCGAGAGATTCGCTCCCGCCTTGCAACTGATTTCCGAAAAACCCTAAAAATTTGTGAGCTAGAGATTTTACCCGGAAACGCAAGAGTGAACATGAAGACGGTGCGGAATTGATTGTCTGCAGAGAGAACGACGTGCTACGGGTCAAGAGCGCTTGGGCGAGAGTGCAACTGGAGGGTCAAAAACCCAAAACCCCCAAACCCTAACTCCTAACCCTAATGAGAAAATGCAGACCATGGAGCTCCATGACGCTCCAAAGTGACAACAGGAGTCTCTTTTCCCTGAATGCCGAGGTTGATTGCCGGTAGTAACCGGCTGGAGTTTGACTTGCAACCGGCTGCAGATTATCAACTGGTCAAAAAAAAATTAACCTTTAAAGGACTGGGGTCTATTCCCACCTGGCCTTATGCACGTTCTTTCATTTTTATTTTTATTTTTTATAATCATTTTTTTTTATAATCGACTGCTGAATTTCTTGTTGTGTTCCTATACACGTTATTTATACACCGGAATTTCTTGTTTTGTTCCTATACACGTTGTTTAGCAAATTTCAATCCTAGTTGAAATTTGACGTGTGTAGAAACAGGAGTAGGATGTAGTTTTCGGAGCAATCACAAAGAACTCGCAAGTTATTTCTTAGCATTCAAATCTTTAGAATTTGAAGATTTTCATTGAATCCCTGCAGTGTTTTGTATTGTTGCCTCTTTGTGCCCATTAACTAAAACTGCCATTGCTACAATATCTGATATATTGCTTTGCTTTTGCACAACTAAAGCCTTGCAGAATTTATCAACTAAGACTTGTACAACATAAACTCCTCAAACCTTGCCAAACTTGCCAAACTTGCCAAACTTGCCAACTAAGACTCAATTAAACCCTAAGAGGTTTTCCTTGTTGACAACAAGCTTCAATTGTGGCTCCTACTTACACTTGAGTCTAGAAACCAAATCTCATGCCCTCGCATGTGCACAACTACACAATCTATCTCAATGTGAAATTGCATCCGAATTATAGCTACACAAACAAAAGAAAACTCAAAAATTAAAAAACAACAATGAAAAATTGCCATCAAACAACAACAAAACTTTACGAAGCAAAAAAACAAATGCTTGCAAAAATCACTCAAATGATCAAGAAGGCCACACATACGCAAAATAGAACCACAAACACCAACTTCCCACTTCCTATGATACAATGGATTTGGTAGTAAGTATAAGCCTTGTGAAATCTGTACATAGCTAAGAAACAAGTGCAACAATTGTGAACCTGAACTCTCGTAAAAAAAGATTATTTCCTACTTATATGGAGGTCTTATCTTTAAATAGATGGAATTTGCAAACGCCAGGTAGGAACGTACCCAAAAGAGCCCACTTGGGACTTTTTGCAAAATTGGGCAATCAATGACAAAATGATTTCTAGAGAAAATTTTGGAAAAATATGTAGACATAAACACTTTGCATACCTTGAATTTTAATTTAAAATAATAGATTTTTTTTAATTTTTAAGCAAGATATGACATGTTTTGTGAAATTGAAGTACACTAGATATGAGTCCAAATTGAAAATACAAAAGCTAAAGGGCAAAGTGGTTTTCTTATATTGTTATGCATACTTGACTCCGAAGTCTCAGTATCAGATCTTGGTCAACTTCATGAAAAGGGATCGTGAAAGATTTTGTTCCATTAGCATGACATACTCATTACCATTCAATTAAGGATACCACCTTCATATACTAATTCAATACATTTGTATTCTAGAATGTTTTCATACGGAACATAAAGCCAAAGTGAGAATCGGATGGTAGTCGGTTGTAACCTTACATGTAGAACCTTGTTGACTTCAATATGCAAAAGTTCAAGAACAATACACAACACAATTTTAACAGGTGTCAAAAAAATATAGAAAAAATTCCATTGATAGGACTTCATCCCAGTTTTGTCACCCTCCATTGTGAGTAAAGGAATAGAGTTTTACAGCCCTTCTTTAGTAGGATGTGTCATGGACTTTGGTTTTAACTTGAAGACGAGGCACAAGGATACATGACACCATTGGAGAGGTCATTTGAAGTACCTGATGAAGGAAAATGCTAAAACACCTCGGGTTTGAGAATCTTATAATTGGGGGCAACATTTGCAATTGCATTCACAAAGAGTGCAATCAAAAATTGGAAACCAAACTCTAAACCTAATCCTTTGATCCCTGTGAATCAATCAAATTATTGATCAATTTCATGTATATCTTGAGTCTTAGTTTCTTATTTGCGAAAGCAATTGCTTATATTTTGGAAAAGTTTCTTTCTAAGGTACTAAATCAATTAATCAAAGTGCTCTAGAACATTGTTGTAGCACTAATGAATAAGTGAGAGGCTCAAAGAAAGAATCATCTTTGTTGGAGTAAAAAAAATGCAACCTCATTTCATGTTCTTGAATGCATACTTTTTTAGATATTTGGAATCCTTCCTAGATCCCTTAGGGATATATCATACTATGTCCCATATTCCATCTCTAAATTTTACTTCAAGGTCAAATTCCATATTTCTTGGAATATAGAAGGTGAATACAAACACTACAAGAAAACAGTGTTCGAATTGATACGTCCTAATTAACTAGAATGTCCAAATTGACAGATTTCTGTCAAAAAAATGTTTGAATTGACAAAAAATTGACAAAATAATGTCCGAGTTGAAAAAAAATTGACAAAAAATGTCGAAATTGACATTGCTTCCTTGTAGTGAAAATATTATATATGGAAATTAGGGCTTTATGGTATGAAGGTCAAAGTTCCAATTCTAAATTCCATTTCTTTACGAATGTAGTATTATGGAGCAAATATGTGTCAATAGAATGGGTCAAAACTAAAAAAAACATTTGGAAGTACTTTATGCATGAACTTTCTAAATAGACAAATTTATTCTCAAAATTAGCAAGTGAAGATCCTTAATTTTGTATTATTCTTCTCATTTTATGTACAAAACATTAGATGGGTCTTGGATTTTGAGTTGGGTCTCTAATTTTGTTAGACCCAACTTGGGCTCCAAGTCTTGCTTTTTGGTTGCCCAAACCTCCTCAAATGTTGGTGTGTAGGCATTTTGAGTACATTTGGCCTTGGGACGTAAATTAAAGCTCTAAAGTTTCCTAATTTTTAACTCTCCACCAATTAGATTTTGAAATTTGGTAGGATGTGGGAAGTGGAACACATTAGGAAAAATTTCAAACCTCTACAAGTCCACTAAGGAATTGATTTACAGGACCCCTTTGGTGCAATTTCAGAATGAATAAAAAAACATTTTTTCTTAATAAAATATTTTTGAAAATAAATAAATAAATAAAATAATAAAATAAAATAAAAATTTGATGTGGCACTACTAGTGCCATGTCAGCATCCAATATTTAAATATTTTAAAAAATATTAAAAAATAAAAACAATATTTTTTATTTTTTATTTTTTTCCATAATTGCACCGGGCGGGTGTAGAATTCGCGGCCTTCTGCGAGGGCTGAAATTTTTCCTAATGTAGTGAAAATCAACCTTGAGTTTTTTTCTACTTAAAAATGAGGCGTAACAATTTGATTAAGAATGTTATGACTTGTCTTATAACATTATTCAAGAATGATTGGTAATAAGATGTTTTTGAAATTTGTATTAATATTAATAGCCCAAGGTAATTTATTTACTAAAATGGAGAATAAAATATACTAGGAAAGACAAACACTTACATTGATGTCAATGCTTCTTCATTGTAGAAACTTATTAGAAGAGATTTGAGGGCATTGGAGGGCCGTTTCAAGCCCGTTCCCCAATCTGGCCAGATCTGAAAATAGCCGGTACGGGCTGTTAGAATTTTTTTTCAAAAATATCATTTTAGGCCAATTTTATTTTTTATTTTTTTATTTTTTTCTCAAAAATGATGTGGCAATCTCTCGACCACATCAGCCCAGCAGCTTTCCTACGTTCCACAATGTGGGAACGTTGCGGGAATGCAGGATAACTTGCAGGCTCTTGGAGGCTTCAAATCTCTTCTAATGTGCGAACATAGTCCTTGATTATAGAAAGTCATTGTATCTTCTCCAGTTCAAGATCTACTCATTCATTGTATCATATAAAGAATTATTCATTTATTTTGCATTTTGTTATTCATTTTTCTATTACAATAGTTTATGTCATAGATTGCATGCAAATGCAATATCTAGGAGCTGATTAAGAATAATCTAGACCACCATTCATAATGTTAATTATATGGGATTATTTACAATTTAATTATATAAATATTATCCCAAAGGGACCTTTAAACCTCTTAAACTTTTGTGGGGAATTGTAACTACAATACTTCATTTTACTTTGAGAATATAAATCATGTATTCAAATCTGGCAAGACATATACCATTGGATTGGTTATTAAACAATTTTAACATTTCATTTGAATGTCTGCAATTGAACATCTAAATTGTATCTCACTCATCTACAACACCCAAAATACATGTAGAAGATGCAATAATGATTTAAATTAAGAGTGCCATGTGTCCTTGAATCTGGTTCAACATGAGGACAAACTTTTAACACAAAGATTTACCTCAATTCATAGTTTGGTCATACAATGTCCAAAATATGCCTTCTTAAGTAATCTAAAATCTTCTATTGACTACCATCAAGACCATACAATACAAAATTCAATACAATAATAGGAACTATTGAATTGCTTATTTAGGCACATTTTGGTGTATTTACCTTACTATCCCTTCAAAACACCAACCATCCCATTTCAAAAAAAGAATATATTGGCCTTTATATATAATTCTAAAATTAAAGCATACAATGCGTACAAATATAGATACAACTACAATCAGATATTGCTATACATGTGGACTCAAATACAAATATATTTACATATACAATTGTTGACAAAGATGCGGATTATCCTATATCTTTTGTTAACAAATTGAATTGAAACATGTATTTGAATTCTTGGATTTTAATAATCTCGGATAAAATTTTAATAATCTCGGCTTCGATACATTGAGTGACTATCTCCTCAAAAATATCCAAGGACCCTTACATCCTACCGCTCGTCAAGAGTCAAGATTGAACCATATATTTTGTGAAAGTAAAATGTGAACATCCCTGCCATAATTTGTTGGAATGTAAGATGATTTGATCATATAAGGCAAAAAGACCTCAAACCATTAGTATATGGTTCCTAATAAATAGACTCCTATTAAAAGTGCCTTCAAGAGTGTCGTTCCCGTACTTAATTGTGTTTGCTTGATTGTTCATTATCTAATTTTTGATTTTATGACCATGCTATATGATGATTTTAGTGGTCAAAGGAGCTTCTTCTTTGAAAATTTATAGTAGTTACATGCCTTCATCCAAAATATCTTTTATATTTTTCAAAAATTTATGATTTTCAAATATTAATACTACAAGAATGTTTTTTTCTAAACAAAAGTTGCCTCTAAGTCCGTGGAATTCTTTTTTATGATGTTCTTTTTATAAACAAATCAAACAGGTTTCTCTTTTTTCTAATGATTTTGAATGTTTTCACTTCAAACATCAGAAATGTACTCCCTTTGTTCAAAATCCATGGTACTCCAATGGTTTTCCACTAAAAATTGCAAGATGTTAAATTGTACCATCAAAGGTGGGCCCTGCGGGTCGAATTTATCCTAGAAAAAACGTTGGAATTTTTTCTTTACTACAAACTCTTTTCTTGCAAAACCTAAATTTATATCTGCAATCAGAGGCCCCTAATTAGCGAAGGGGCTTAGTAAGTATCCCTAGACATGGCTCAAATGTAGGGGGCTTTTTTTTACTTCTATTCTTGAGAATCTCGAATTTATCCTGCTGGGCGATGGCACGATTTAACGTGTTTCCTAAAAACCATATTTTTTAATTTTTGTACAGAGGGAGTAGAAAAAAGTAGCCATCACTGCAAAAAGTTGACTAGATTCTCTTCATAATAATAAAATAAGGACTATAAGTGGATATTTCACCACTTGGCGAGTCATCTTGTGGGGCCATGACTCTTCAATTAATATGGCCGCACACCAAACAATGAAGTTTGCCCATTTAGCGCCCCTTTTTTGCGAGCCAGGCGTGGGGTTGCCTTTATTATTGAATATGAGTCCGACATTTAGTTCAAGATTCTAGGCAATGACACAAGTCAAACAACAACAACGTCAAGGGTTGATATTTCAAAACAAATACTCAATTCCTTTTAATTTTTTAACTTTTTAATTTTTTTAAACAAATTAAACAAATTTTCATCACATTCCGTTTTTATTTTTGGTTTTAACCCCTAAAGTTCCATTGTCCCCTCGGGGACAAAATGAACTTTGGGCATGCTCCTACAGCTTCAGTATTTATCAAGATTTTTTGAAACTTTTTGTGAAGATAGAAAAAGACATAAACTTTCTAGAAATATAATTTTTATTTCAATCGATGCCTGGGAGAAAAAGTTATGACAAAAAAGGTCCTTTTTTTTCAATGCAGGAGGCAAAAATCTCTTCATACAAATTTTTTTTTAAAGATTTTTTTTTCTCTTTCATATATTGTAATTTTCTCTATATAAGAAGCTTTGACTCATTTGATTTGGAATTGTTATGTGAAAGTTATGGACAATCTTATTTTTGGGCAATTTGAGCATCATTTTGAAAAAATAACTTGTAGGATTCATTTCTGAATGCAATTTTGACACTCAAAACAAATGTTTGACAAGGGTAATTTTGTTTGCTAAAACAATCTCACCATTGTGATTATAGTGTTTTAATCCCATTTTAGAGCTATTAACAATTTAGTTTTTCTTTCAATCTCGAATCTACTACGACTTAACAATTCTTTAAAGAATGAAAATCAAATGTGTGTCTTTTGAAAAAAAAGAATTTAGATTCTCAACTCAATTCTTCAACTCAAAAAAATTTAAATTAAAAGTATATAGTGCAAAGTTTTGTTACAAATGACGATCAAAGTCATCTGAAATTGTAAGCCAGTGTTCAAAAAAGTAAAATTTTCCAACTTTTAAATGCTAATATCTTCTAATCTATGTAGTCAAACTTTATGAAATTTTTACCACATGATTTAAGATAAGTTAAGTATAAGGTTCTAAAAGAATTAGATTAGATTCTAGGAAAATATATGTTTTGTTTTTTTAGATGAACGCAGTAGAACTAGCTATAGTCACAAAGAAAGTCATCCACCAAACACTTTGTGTCTTCAATGTCGTTTTGAAGTGAATTTTTTGTGATATATGCTTTTGTTTTTCACCTTGTATCGGATCATTACACTTTTTTTTGCCCATGTAAAGACTACGTAGGATGCCACATGCCACATGCTAATGAATGGGGTGTGAGTCTTAGATTGATGGCTTGGTTATTGGGTTAGTATTGGTTGTTATGTCTTAACTTGCAATAATAACACTTAAAATTGTCCCCATATGCAATTGAATATAGTTTTTATTATTAAATTGTCTTGATTTTGGTTGAATCTTCATGACAATAAAAAGAAGATTCTATATTCTTCTAGTTTGAAAGAAAATTTTGACACTATATAACTAATTATAATGTTTTATAGCAATGATTAGAAAGTAACCAAAATTGACCCTAAGTTCTCACATTCAAAAGATTTACATTTTAGGTTAAAATCACAATGTTATGGATTTAGTAACATGGTCAAACCTACATGCACTTATTGTAGAGTCCTCGTAACCTTTCGGTTCCTTTTTCTATCATTATTCTATATATCATAAACATTAGGGAATAAAATAACCTCGAGTTATAATTTTGGTTCCATCTATGCTCATTAATTAGCTGAATGAACGATTTTAGATATTTCTACCTCAATGTAATAACACTTAAAAACATCTGAATAAGGTTTTGAACATGGATCCTATTATCAAATTCTAAGAGCTTTGTTATACCTTGTTGGTAGCCAATAGGAGATTCTAGATTTTCTTAGTAAACATTTTTGAACTCTATAATCATGAATTAACCATGAAATTTTAATGAGTTAAAAATAGGTATATTTGAAATCAATCCTATGCTCTTATGTATAGAAATGGTACATTTTAGACAAGAATCCAAATGGGATGGTTTTGCAAATACTATTAAGTATTGTTACCACAAATGATAAAGAGCATCGTAAACTTTTTGAATTTTTCTAAATTACTAATGTGGCAATCAATTATAGGATGAAAAAGTCTATTTTGTTAAAGTGATTGCACAAAACACCTGTTGATTTTGTTGGGTTTGCAACATTGCTCGCGATTTTTTTTGGAGTACTTTGAAATTAGAAAAATCATTTTAAATAATTTAAAAAATATGGGTAATGTACACACCTTTAAAATGAAGATAAGCACCAAAGGAAAAGCTTAGGAAAAAACTCTAAGTAGGAAAATTAGAAAAGTGCCAAAATTCAAGAAAATTGATACTTCAATGTTTAAATTAGTTCAAAACAATTTTTTTTTAATAAATAAATTAAAAATTGGCCATTTGTAACAATTCTATGTAGATGGTCATTCACTAAAGAAAACACCAAAAATGTGATTTATATCTTTCAAAATGCAAGTTGAATGAAGCTCACTTTGTGGACTTCTACAACACATAAAATTAAGTATTTTTAGAATTGCTTTGGACTGTAGCTATAAATCTATTAGAAAACCATCTCCTTGAAATTTCAACTCTAAATTTGTTTTTTGGATACTAAATAATACTAAAACCCCCTAAATTGGCAAGCGTGACATAATATTGGGGGCTATTATTAAATAGTAAACACTTTTAAAAATTTCCAAAAAAATCAGGCAAGGTGTATAATAGCCATTAGTACCTTGTCTATGAATTTTGAGTCATTTGGAGTGAAAACATAAAAGTTATAGCAAAAAACTAATTAGCATGCAACGTGTGACAGAAAATAGTACAAGTGTTTCATGCAATCACCCGTTATTTTAAACTCTATTGATTCCCATTAATCCATTTTTTAGTTACTATGATAAATGAAAGATTTGGCAAATTCTATACCAAACTTATATGGAATTGGTAAAAAGTTGGTCAAATTTTGTATAGATTGGTCGTTAGCCTTTGGGCAAGGCTGTTTTCTAGCAACAAATCTCCCAAAGCATCCAAGGTAGGAAGGCTAGAAAATGCCTACTTAAGAGCATATTGGATTAGGATTTCTCCTATGTTGATCAAAGCATTTTCTAACAAATTTTCAAAGAAAGAAGAAAGGAGGACACATTCATTACAATTTGATTTGTAATTTTTTTGACTTAAATTGAATTAGATACGGTTTTCTGAAGCTCACAGCACTAGGCTGCTATTGAAGGCCATAGGTACTACCATTAAATGCCAAAAAATTGTCCATTAATGGTGGAAATGGAGTCTAAAAAATGAAGGCATGCAAAACTTTCAAATTTGAACAACATAGTACATGTAATTGCCTAGGATGGTACAAAGTGTCCCACCACTTATAAATCCACATTATTTTTCATTGAAATTTTGTCTACTTTCAAATCAAACTTAGTCTCTCCAACCGTTTATAAAAGTGCGCAGTAGTAAATTCCAATTGGTACCAACTCATCACTGGACTATTTCTCATTCCTATAATAAATATTCATGGTTTAACCCCTTTGGAATGTTGCAAGCTTGGTTGGACTGCTATTTCTTGTATTCCACGGTTTTGGGGTCCTTCCCTATTGTATTTGTACAACATGTTTACAAGGATATTGTGGACACAGTTGTGAAGAAGATGAAAATATTTTTCCAAAAAAAAATTACAAATAGGATAGTCCTATGGATAGTGTGGAATGTGGTATTCTACGTATTCATAGATGAAAACAGGGTCTTTGAATGAAAAGTACCTTTGACCAGGTATTTCAATGTTTGTGTATAATTATGGGTATGGTAACCAGTAGTACATGTCAAAAAGCGGTTACCCTAAACTAGGTTAGAAAGCGATATCCTAGACTAGGAACAGAAGCTGAGGCTTTGGATCCGGTGCGCATTCAAGATTTCTAGTTTTTGAATGAAGGTTCGTGTTGCTTGAAGGGAGCTTTCATTTTGTTTAGAATATATTGCATTGTCGACACATAATACTAGAGCTTGCAATGGAGGTGGCTGGAGATGGAGACTGCATTTTGAATGATGACAAATTTGAACTATGGGGGGAAATTCTTAGAGAGCGACAACTTAAACCTTGGCCGCAAGACTTGGTTTCTCAAAAGAGAGTGGATAGCAGCCAATTCAAGTATCATTTGTGCCATTACTGAAATCACCGTCGTCATCCAATTATTTCATGGAAAGTTTAGAGAATTGCGCACAGATTGAAGAACTCCGTCGAGAAGGAGTTGAAGAAGCAATTCGCATTTGGTTGCGGCAACAGGGGCGGTCAGAGGCTACATCTATGAAGGTGGTAACACTACTGCAACGACAGTGCCTACTGTCGGAGCCGCAACCAAAGACGTGGAATCGGACGGGAAAATTTGTAGACAACGAACATTGTCGATGTTTGTGGTATCGGCACGCTGCTAAACTCTTGGGTTGGAAGAAAAGACGACACTTCCCACAATTTCTCACAACTTTGTTGAAGACCCACTTCTTTCCGAGTCCAAGCGCAAAAGATGAAGGAGCGTGCAAGTGCACGATCAATGATGTCGCTGGAGTCCATACAAGTGGGAGAGTTGGCACCACCACCACAAATGATGCTATGGGTAACATCAGACATGGTTGGAGTACTTCTCTTCTCCGATCAGCTTCAGGTAACATGTTCAAGAATTTGTGCTAATTGAACAAAAGATTATTTTAAATGGTCAAGGCACAAAATTTGAGGCTAATGATTTGGGTTCTCAATTCCAGATTAGAGAATTAACGCATAGATTTCTATTATTTAGGGTCCATGCATGGGTCTTACACAATTTTGGTGGCAATCTCTAGGAGACGGCACCGGTGACATTGACAAATGCATTTCTAAAAGAGACCATGACAGACTTGCTGGGCTTCGGCCAACCTAGCATGCAGGAGACACTGTTGCAAAATTATGAAGCTAGAAGAATGGTGCAGCAATGCTCAAGAAACCACGTGCACCAAGGAAGAAGAAAGAGGCCTCAATAATCGGGGGGGACAACAATCTTTAGCAGAAGGCGCGGAAGCCTCAAGCACCTCGCAAGAAGAAAGAGTTACTGCCAGGATTGACGAGGTGCGAGGAGCCAATTCAAGGTGTAGCAACTGTCAAGAAGGCATGTGCACAAAGAGGCAAAAATGCAAGCCATGACCAGCAACCATTGGAAGTATTGGATGATGAAGGGCCGCCTATGGTAGAGCCAATTCCTCAAGAAACTAGTAAGTGCTGCATACACATGTTCATGGATAGTTTTTGGCACATTTAGAGTTCAGTGTTCACCTACCGCCTCTGTCGCATCTTCTGCTTGGAGTCGCCGGGATTCATTCTCTCGCTCTTCATTCTTGTGAAGATCGTTCTGTTTGGAGTCTCCCGGATTCATTCTCTCGTTCTTCATTCTTGTGAAGATCGGAATATCTGACTTTAATGATTTGAAGCTTGTGCTCGGATTTGCAATCTCTTTCCTTACTATGAAGGACGTAAAGTATTCACTGGTGCTCGCATGTTATCCCTCAAATTAGGGATGTTGGAGAACCGGGAGCTGCAAATCATGTGCTTGTTGGACCACCCCAACATTGTAGCTCTGAAGCACTACTTCTTCTCCACTATGGATGAAGATGAGTTTTATCTGGATCTGGACTAAGTGCCCGAGACTGTGTATCGTATTGCCCAGCACTACAATTGCATGAATCAGCGAATGCCCCTTGTGTACGTGAAACTGTACAGCTATCAAATCTGCCGCTCCCTCGCTTACATTCACAATGGCATCGGTGTATGTCCCAAGACATGAAGCCGCTGAATCTGCTGGTGTGTTTGTTTTGTATCTTGTTTTGCTCAATCGATCCTTCGCACTCAATCCTTTGTCGTGTTGCCGCCTTGGCATTGTGATTGGACGAGAGTTTGTCTTGTTGTCCAGGTGAACCCTCACACACACTAGCTGAATCTCTGCGAGTTTGGAAGTGCCAAAGTTCTGGTGAGTACATGATTCTCTCGATATGTTGGGCTTTGTTCTGCACCCGACAAGGTCGAAGGTTTCTTGTATACATGTTTTCAACGTTGTTGGTCTATAGATTTAGATAATTTGTTGCTTTTAGGTTTTAGAGCGTTTGTATTATTTTTATTTTTTTTTCACTTTCACAATGTCACCCACTAGGTAGGTAGGGTGCCAGTGCTTGCGTGGTGGTTTGGCTGAAATGGTCCTGTTGTGCAGGTGAAAGGGGAGCCTAATATATCCTACATTTGTTTGCAGTATTACTGTGCTCTTGAGCTAATTTTTGGAGCAAACAAGTACACCACTGCTATTGATATATGGTCAATGGGTTGTGTCATGGCTGAACTTCTTCTTGGACAGGTTCGCATAGAATCCTCTTTTTGTTGTTTGAGATGTTTACTTTTTTTGGACGGGGAGTTCCCCTAGACTCTGATTTGACGCATCTCTAGCAGTGTTGTGGGCATTGATTTTAGCCTAGTTTCAGTCGGAGGCAACCCCCTCGAGTGTAGCGTTTGTCTTATTTTGCCATGGTTTGGATGCTTACGAGGCTTTTGATGTTGTTGCAGCCTTTGTTTTGTGGAGAAAGTGGAGTGGATCAACTGGTGGAAATTATTAAGGTAGAATTCTCATTCTGCAACCTTTTGAAGCGGTTAATGTTGGCTGTGTGGTGGTGAATGGATCCATGCTTGATTTCAGTATGCTGGTGTTATTACTTTTGTTTCTAGTTGTATTGTGTTTGACTACTTGACTCATGCAAGTTGGAAACGTGATATTTTTGAAGTATTTTGTTGTGTGATAGGTGCTGGGTATCCCCACTCGTGAGGAGATCAAGTGTATGAGTCACAATCACACAGAATTCAAGTTTCCTCAAATCAAGGCTCATCCGTGGCATTTGATCCCCGAGCATGCAAGGAAGCAGAATCCCATGCTTGCATTGTAAGTGATGGCTGGAGTGCCGCTGAAAAATGTACTTTTCAAAAGTGTCCCCTCCTGTGAGGACCAGTCAGCTTTGTTGAAGGGCATTATAGGCTCTCCTTTCTATCTACTTTGCTCATGTCATCCAGTCTGAATCGGCTCCTTGCTATGCTCAGTTTCTATTAGTGAAGAGTAGGGATTCTGAGCTATTAATGATGATTAGGGGTGTTGGATCTTAGATTTTTATTGGAGTTATGCTCATAGTTACTGGGCTCAGTTTACATTCAATTTATATTATGTATCTATGCTCGGACAAGGTTCTTGAATGCAAGGCTTGCTATGGCCAAAAGGAAGCTCATTCTGTTGTTCAGTGATAATTCCTCAACCGTTTTTATATAGTTGTCATTCAGCTGAAGGTGGTTTTGTCATTCAGCTGAAGGCGGCCATGTAGACCCTTCCTCAACCGTTTGTATTCAGTTCTTGAAGTATCATTGGTTGAGTTGATTTTGGCACGAGGCATCCTGTAGTACTGCAATCTAAATACAGGTTGAAGAAGTCAAGAATGTGACTGTGAAACCGGCTGAAGCTTGTCTTCTCGTATGCATGGTAGTTGCACGGCGGTCCCTAAAGCAACGTTGCCGTCCATCTTGTATTGCACACTTCACAAGCCACCGCTTACTTCTACTCTTTGGCAAGTTCACGGGATGTTGTGTGTTGCAAAAATTTGACAAAATCATGTGTTTATGTAATGCAATTGTTTTTGGGCAGTCTATATGTCATTTGAAAGGAGCAGTAGCACGATTTTTTAGCATATCTTTTGGACATCTTATGCACATTCTGTGGCTTGAGATTTCCCCATACAGCATTTTACAACATCATTCCTCACTGTTGCATTTATACAAGAAATTTTTTCATCCTAAAGAGCTTACTCAAAAATTATGCAACTTGCACAACAAGCTTCCCTGTTGCTCTTGTAAGCCCGAGAAAAAAAATTGGACCCATACAACACTCTTTGCTAAGGTAAAATGTCACTTGTATTTTGACAGGTGCTTTGTATGGTCACCGTATCAAAACAGGCAACCTCCTTTAGGGGTTAATAGTAGGAACAAATTCTTAGAGCATGGGTAGAAAATGAACAAGAAGAGAAATGCTTCTCAGGTCGCTTTACATTACAAAGAGGTATAAAGTCAGAAAGGCCACAGCTCTCCTAACCTCTCAATAGTGAGAAGCAGTCCACATATGTGTCACAATGTGAAAACATTTCCTTATGCGTCCACGTGGAGGCCACGTCAGACGGACTCATGCCACGTGATATTTAGCCCGGTCTACCGAATCAGTGGTCGTCTCCAGGTGGAGTCCAGGTTACTAATAATAAAGACCAGCGCTAAGCTGTAACCATCCCCATCCGAGTCCACGTAGGACGAACTCATGCCACCTATAATTTCACAGGGTCTGACGAATGGGGAGGCCGCGTTCTCAGGCTCCTCCAGCCATCTCTCACCACTGTCGTTTGTGCTGCGCGTGGAGGCGACTGGGAACTTGGGAAGGGGCAGTAGTGAGATCGTGGACCGCCATCGCCGATCGGGGCGCTGTTTTCTCGCACCCCACTCTCAGCTTCGGACGGAATCTCACCGGCCCAATCTCGCAGCCAGTTTCGCTGGAAAACCTTTTGCAATACAGTCGGCCTTACCTTAATAACTTAAGTTAGTTTTCTGGATCTTCTGGCCCTTGCTGGCTTCCTCTATTGTGTTTTGATGCACACTCATTACCCGCGTTGCCGGCTCCCTCTTTTGCCTTATCCAGATCGGCGCCGCGTTGCCGGCATTGCGGGTTTCGTCTGAGGATCGTTGATGCGGGACCGAGACAGACAGGCACTTGTTCAGTGCGCATCGCGATCCGTTCCGCATGTTTTGGGTCCTAGGGGTACCTATGTGAAACGAAACTCCCGGGGATTGTTTCCACTTTGAAGAGATTATTATAGTTGCACCTTGCAGAATAAGATTGATCGATTTTCAGCTTCTGGTGGAGGTGGGTGAGTTGATTCGGAGTTACGATGATGCATTGGGAGTCGTGCGTGTTGATGATGTTTCGTTTTGAAATGGTTTGGTGAAGGAAACCCTAAGTTCATCGAGTCGGTGGTTTTTGTCATGTAGTAGCTTCGGCGATTTACAATTTATGTGGTGTTGTCCTATGTATTTGGGTTTTTCCATGTCGGGATCGGTGATGTCAATTTCATTTAATGAGAGTTGATCTTGTGTCAGTATCCTGGGGGTTTCTTGGTACTAGAGCGCGTGGCGTTTGTTGCTTTGTTTACTTCGTTATATTCGCTGCATCTGGACTAAGCAGACCTAATTTGTGGAAATATTGCAGAGCTGAATTTGGTAGAGTTAGCGTCGGTGTTCTGGATCGGTAGGGCGACGAACTAGGAATTTCGTTACGAGGAGGCGTTTAGGGACAGAGAGAGCTGGGGTTGTAGGACGGAGTAGAGCCTAGTAGAGCTCGAGCTTAGCTCCTTCACAATGTCAGCCTACGCGGATGACGAGCCCATGGAGCACACATTACTCGTGGTGAGAGAGGTTTCCGTGTACAAAGTGCCGCGAAGAGTCTCCAGCGGGGGTTACAAGTGCGGGGAGTGGCTGCAATCGGACAAGATCTGGACGGGGAGGCTGAAAGTGGTTTCGTTGAACGACGCGTGCGACGTGCGGTTGGAGGATTCCAACACCGGGGAGCTGTTCGCGGAGTGCCATGTAATGCCTGGAAAGAGAGATGTGATGGTGGAGAATGTGGTGGATTCGTCACGCTACTTTGTGCTCAAGATCGACGATGGGAATGGAAAGCACGCGTTTATTGGACTGGGGTTTGCCGAGCGAAATGAGGCGTTTGATTTCAATGTGGCATTGTCCGATCACGAGAAGCATGTGAAGAGAGAGGCGGAGAAGGAAGAAGGGCGAGGATCCACCAAGGAGGACGTCCCTTCGCAGCCTTCATTGGATTTACGGCTGAAGGTGACTACTGTTGCCCTGTGTTGTGTCTTGCGTGGGAAGACATATCCATCCGTCGAATTGGAACTTGATGTGTAAAACTTTTTCTTTTCCTCCCTCTGCAATTTAGAGTCGACAGATACGAATATCTGTGACGGAACATTCGGCTGACGATCGTTGTGTCATTAACCTGGACTGCATTATTGCTTTTAGGTCTAGGTCTCTTCTTCTGTCTCGAGTAGGAGCAGAGATTTCGTTACTTGATTCGACTGTGATTATGTTTTTGTTTCATTCTTAATATCCAGTGACCATTCAGTCCTAGGGTTAGCTCCTGAGTGTCCAGGCTAAAAATAGAAAGTCAACTATTGGGAGCTAAAAGTTGGTTACAGAAATTTTCCAAACGTACTTTTATTGGTCAAATACCGTAATGTAGGTTCTTTCTATTGGTACATTTTTCTCGCTTCTTAGACGATTTATTTCAGCTCCTTCCTATAGATATGGAAGCCGCCTCTTTTGGCCCTGTGGGCTCTCAGGGTTTAAATAAATATCAGAGTCAATTAAAAGACTTAGTCTTTAACTCATTCAAAGTGGGGACACGGTTCTTGTTTCAGTGAAAGAAAGTGATGAATAATGAATAATGTTATGAATGGGTATTGGCAAGGCTTTTGTTTGGTGTTTGAATTACGAATCGGAAATATTGTTGAAATTCGAGGATACCTCCTCATTTTGGGATTTTCGGTAATTCTATCTATGAGGTTATCTTCGCACAATGGAGACCTGGATCATCAGTAGGCTAGTCTTGTGCTGCTGTCAAAATTAACTGCATGAATTGGTGTACTCTATCCTCTCGTATGACCTTATCGGTGCTCCTTTCCTCGGAATTTCTTGTGAACTGCATCTTCGTTGGAGACGAAGAAATTCAATTTAGTTTCCGTTCGCACCGAGGTTTCTGTTTGATCAGTGTGTACTGACTTCATCTTCCTGTATCATTACCTTTTTCAGGAGGGAGAAACGATAAGAATTAACGTGAAGACAAAGCCAGGGTCTGCAACGGGCATGCTGTCAGGTGCAACAGGACCCACTAATGTAATCAGCAGTACTGGTCGCATGAAGGCTCCACTGGCACCTCCCCCAGGTGGTGGACGCATCCGTTCTCCGCTTCCTCCTCCTCCTAATGACAACAAAACCATTCGTACTAGTCCTGTTTCTTCTGGGACGTCGTTTGCATCTAGTCTTGGATCTGCTCATGGTCCGGACAAGTCAGGAAAGACCTCTGCAGATCCGTTTTCAGACTTATCCGAGCTTGAGGTACTATTCGCTCATATATCACCATTTCTTTGTATGAAGTCAATTATGACGCTTCAGAATTACGCCAATTTACGCTGCTTGTGGAGACTTTCCCGGTCAAAGTAATATTGGAGTGAGTCTTATTTCCTGTGTTATTATTTCACTTCCATGCGAATTGTCTTTTCCAGTTTTACGTCCACTTAGTTGATTTGGTGTGGTAATTGGTTCCAAGACTGCATATTTACTGTTGTCCTCGTACTTTCTCGCTTCTACCCTCACATAATATTTCTTCTGGTCTCTATTCTATGCCTCTTTGATTTAGTCAGTGTCCACTGATTCGTATAATAACGCTGACAAGTATACTTCGTTATTACTGCTCTGACCATGATATAATTGTAATGTAACAGAGTAACTTGCCAACAACAACAAAATCGGGCTCAAGCAGAAACGGCAGTGCGGCAGGAGGCTGGGCTGCATTTTAACCTGGCGTCATGTGTTTGTCGTTCTAGTAGTTTATTTAAAAAAATTCATAGCATCCCGTTTAGTGATCTTTGATATATTTTGTCGTGCAGATAAAGTCAAGGGTTGTGAGTTTATTGAGGAGAAATCGACTGTTTATCCCTGCATACGTTCCTCCCCAACCAATGAATTTCTGTTTTGATTAGTGCTGTAGTGTATTACCTGTATAGAGGTGAAAACTAGATGGCACAGGTGGTGTAGATTATGGATAGTCTCCTGCTTGCGCACCCTCCCAAGTATATTGCATTGATACTGCAAAGACTATCAAGATCTTATTTGTGGAATCTCTCACCTGTAGGGCAAAACGTGTGAACTGAGGACATGTTTTGGCTTTGCCTTGACGCGAATTAGAGTATTACACCAAGGGTGCAAACTTGTGGTGCTTGTAAATTCACCAAATGAGCGAGGCTGGAAACCACCATCAAGCAAAAAATCTTAAAATTTTTTGTAGGTGATCGTGCAGAGCATAGTGTAGGTTAGGATGGAAATGTCCTCAGGGCATGTGAACCGTGAGGAGGCATCTCCATAACTATTTAGCCGTATACGAGACCAAGCACTGTATAAATAACGTTATAGTTGTGATTATGTCCAACGTATGCATACCACATTCTTCGTATTCTAATATGGTAGTATTGATGGAGATTACCCTACGTGAAGGTCAGATTTGGCATAAAATTTATAAAAAAAGTGCCACATGATCCTCTGTGAATGGTGTGGTGAAGTGGACCCTTGAGAATCTGATGTGGAAATTCAATTTTAGCACTTGAGTGTTGAATTAGCCCTTCACATGCAATAACTCTATGAATCAATGCTGACATCAAATCATGGTGTGGAGTTCTTTTGACCATAGAGATTGCAAGATATATGTGTTTGAAGTGCAAAAAACAACTTTTTTTTTCACCTTGCAATACTAGATTATAAGTCTTTGAATCCTCTTAACTTGACTCTTTTTGCACTATAGATTTTGAATTATTATTTTTTTATATCCAAATTTTGAATTGAGAGTTTGAGGAAAAAAATCTTCCAAAAAATTGGTTTTCATTTGCCAAAAAATTGTTTAGTGGATGTAGATAGCAGATACATTAGAAGGGATTTGGGGGTCTTGGAGGGCTGCAAGTTCCCCTGTATTCCCTGATTGCAGGAACGTAGTTGCAGCAGCTAGTTGACGTAGCACAGGGATTGCCATGTCATTTTTGAAAAAAATAAAAAATAAAAAAATATGCTTAAAATGATATTTTGATATGAATTTTTTTTTTCCTTTGAAATTTTTTTTTTGACACACCCATATTGTTGTTCAATGAATCTCGCCAGATTGGAGAAAAGGCTTGAAACAACCCTCCAAGGCCCTCAAATCCCCTCTAATGGAACTAAAAAAATAAATCTTTGATACTTCCAAGATGGAATTAAAATATACTAATTCCAATGGCAATGATTTTATTCTAACAAGCAAACTAAACCTTGTGGATTTTTTTGTTGAGAATTGTGAAAATTGAATTAAAAAATGGATCCAATATGTCATTTTCACATGCAAGGAGATGCTATAATTGTCCGCAAAATAAAATGCTCCATAAATTTCACATCAATAATCCTAATGGAATGAATAAAATCTTCCTATATATTAGATGAAAAATCAATCTATAAGAAATTATTTTATTTCATTTTTTTCAAGTTTTTTTGGGGTGGGATTGCCCAGCCTTAACAATCACTAGAAGAAAAATGTGTCCAGCACAACCGGCTACTATTTAACTAGTGTCCTATACAACTATCCTACGATTGAATCCTCTCTATTAGCACCAAATCTAACTTCAGTGTTTGATGATTTTGTTTTACAACATTGATACATTGTTTTAGTTGCAAAAAAGTCAATCTATAGTTGCAAAAAACAACTAGAAAACAACTAGAAAAAGATTGCAATTGTAAAATGACCAAAGTTCTTTAGTAGTCGCTTTTCAGTCGCTTTCTAGTAGTACACTAGTTGTTTCCTAGTCATTTTCTACACTACTAGAAATTTAGCTTTTCTGTTGATTTAGTTGCATAGATTTGATTCATTTTTCTATTGATTTGAAAAGTGATTTGTTGATTTGGAAGAAATCAATAGAATAGTGAACCAAATGTAAGCCACAAAATCAACAAAAAAACTGAATTTTCTAAGTGTGAAACTAGTCATTTTTTAGTTGCTTTTAAGTTGTATACTAGTTGTTTCTTAGTTGTTTCCTAGTTGCTTCCAAAGTTCATTCCCATTTGACTTATATCAATTGTCCCATATCAATTGTAAAGACTACCATTAGATTGGACATATAAGACTTGTAAGTTGTTGTAGTCTTAGACAATTAATTTTTTTGATTTAATTCTAAGATTTCTATGATTGTAGATATCTACAGAGTATTGATTTCTATACTTTGTAGATTTCTACTATTTAAATCCAAGAGATTTAAAAATCTATAAAACTATAAGGTTTCCTAATCGATGAAATCTATTGAATATCATATTTGAATTTTTGAAATCTAGGACTAAGATAGATTTGGAATTTTGAAATCTAAAAGAAAGATAGATTTAAAATTCCAGAAGCTAGAAGAATGGTAGATCTGACATTCAAAAATCTAGAAGAATGGCAGATCTGAAATTCAAAAATCTAGAAAAATGGTAGATTTGAAATTCAAAAATCTAAAAAAATAGGTAATTTTGAAATTTTGAAATTTACAAATCAATGAAATTAATATTCTAAAATCTACAAGTTGCAAACAAGTTGCCCATGAGATGGTGTCCACAGCAACTACAAGTCTACCGAGAAGTCTCCAAATTATCACTAGTCGCAAACCAAGCACAAATGTCTTATGCAACTGAAAACCAGTTGCATAGTGTAGTTGCAAAATCCCTCATTTCCTTCTAGTGAATTTTGAGCTTTGTATGGCATAACTTTTGCTTATCGTTAGATGATATTTGGGGGTCTTGGAGGGCCGTTTCAGGCCTGTTCCTTGATTTGCCCAGATTCAATGAACGCCGGTACGGGTGTGTCAGAAAAAAAAATTTCAAAAAGAAAAAAAAAAAAAAAAAAATTTTTTTTTTTTACCAAAATATCATTTTAAGCAATTTTTTATTTTATTTTATTTTTTCAAAAAAATGACGTGGCAGTCGCTCGACCACGTCAGCCAGCTGCTGCTGCGTTCCCGCAGTCTGGGAACGCAGCAGACAGCAGGGGAACTCAGAGCCTTCTAAGACCCCCAAATCTCATCTAATGATGAATCCATTGAAATAAAAATTATATTTCCAAAAGGTCAATATATTTCTCTATCTTGAAAAAAAAATTAGAAATCATGTCAAAAATTGGATTCATAGGAACCTATCCAAACCTTCAAGTGTCCGCAGAACAGACACTTAGAACTTTAGGAGTTAACTAGGTGCAGATTATCCCCCACAAAAACCTTGAAACTTTAGAAGTTAACTAGGTGCAAATTACCCTTAAAAAAAACCCTTGAGAAAAGTGGTATCTCTGTCAAGATAATTTGAATCAAGGTATGTTAAAGTTTAATTAAGAAACAATCATTGCTGGCCTAGATTGCTTGTAAGGAGGACAAAGGAACTCCAATGAAGGTGAGGAATGTTATAAGGGCCTCCTTACATGTATCGGTGGGCAGGTGCAATCAACAATGCTGAAATATAGAAGGCACTTTTATGTTTCTTCTATAGTGTGAGATACACAAAAATGGGTAGAATTCTCTCTCCTCCTTCCACACTTACCGATCATCGGTGGTAGTGTATTTGTCTTCTAGTTGCTTTTTCTGTCCATCGGGCTCACATGTAAGCTGGCCCATAATGCATGAGACTCACTTTCCACGATTTTGTCTAGCAAGAGCCAACTTTATCAACGTTCAAAGAATGTTTTTTTGGATTGACCATTATGAACTAAAATTCATCAGGTATGTCAGCCAATTGATAGTTTGATTGCAACTTTTATTGCAAGACTCTACCAAAGATGATTGCTTAAAATGATTGCTAGTATCATTAAAAAAAAGTACAGCCAGATAGAGCAAGGCTGTATCGCGGCACATGATTTGTATTGGATTATACAATGAGGACAATTGAAACATTACAACTAACTGCCTCACACACTTTCTATCGAAATTCTGAAACATTGCTGCCAATTCTGTCTGACAAAAGAGCAAATTCAGGTGCTATCATACACTAGAAATAGTTCTCTCAACTACCGATTGTCGACATTTTTCAAAATGAAGTTAATGTGAAACAAACTGAAGCGGACTACAAAACTCTTCACAAACTACAGTAGATAGTACTAATATTCTCACTCAGGAGTTAACCCGTCCACAAAATTATGCGACCTGAATCGGTCTTTCTCACTCGTAAGCTTAGTTCACATGGAATTGAAACTCAACAAACGAAGTCTGATTAATATTGCTTGTACTACTGTGTAAACTGTTACAATCGTTTACAAAGCGTGCACTTGGGCTGGAGGATCCACATGGACGAAGAAGCTGGCAGCCACAATGAAGTAGCACAACACCAACATCACTCCTTTGAAGTAATTGGCTGTTCCTTCCTGCAAATTGCCATTGTAATGTACGATATATCATGACGCCTTTCAATCTGATTTCCTTTCGAAACTCGAACCAAATCATGAGTCAAATTTGAGCTTCATCTGGACTCTGTTAATCTAATATTTGATTCGATTAATTATTCTTTTGTGACAGTGAGAAAATGGAAATGGGGAAGCTTCTAATCGCTTTGGAGCTAGAGGCTCAAACAAATTCGTGTGCGCATTTGGATTTGCAAGTTTGCAATCAATGCAGTGGAATACACTTCCTTTTGTTTTTTTACACAATCAACTTACAAGCTAATTGAATAATATTCATCATCAACAGCCAAACTCTCTTGTGTTATGTACCTCTAAATGAATGATCAACTTGATTTATACATTTGAGCGTGTAGGGATTAGTCTAGGAGGATAAGGTGTACTGCATTGAATTATCAAATATACTTATTTTAGGAGAACAAATTAAAGACGAAAGAGGAATTAAAATTATGGATGGACTTTCTAAAGGTATAATTTTATCTCTTTCTCCTCCCTCAGAATCTTGGAGAGAACTCCAGGGGGAATTTTGTTTACTAGATGTCTAAATCGACTGATACAATGCTGAGATTTTGCGGAGTAATATGCAGCAACATAATTTATTTTGTTTCTTCGAAGGAGGGTTGAGTCATACCAGAAGCATGAAGGCCACCACGAGTACAGAGATGAAGAGGACTGCTGTCTCAAACAGCTCGAAGTTCAGATCCATGTTCACACCCATCGGCCAACCAAGAAGGGCACAGACAGGAATCTGCATCAAGCATCAATAACGAATATGAATTGAACCTCTAGAGACTGTCTGGAAATTCAATTTGAATGTGAGAATATCATGACAGTTGCTAATTGTGTTTAGGAAGGAAGCCATAATTGATTGAGAAGCTGAAAGCAATGAATTAAATATAGTACAGTAAGAATGCCTTTGATAGGAATATTGATTCAAGACTGTCTGAAAATCCGATTAATTAGAGAGTTGGGTTCCCATTACATTGTAATATTCAGGGGTGATGAATGTTATCAGATTATTTGAATTTTAACCGTTGCAAAAGAGCACGAGTACAAATAGCTATATATTGTCAACTTCGTATCAAGTGAATTCTTACCACAAGCATGGAGATTTGGGTAGAGGACCCAATTGCCACAGCCAACGAGAGATCCTGTCACCAGAAAGACGGCACCATGTTCAACAAAATGAAAGTAACTGAAGTTTGTCATTCTTGTAAAGACGAGGGTGCATTTGCAGAAAAAAATGCAATTTACAGAACTAGAAATTGTTAGTAGCTCTAATTGCAGTCAGATATCAAAGAAGTGGTAACGAAGTTAAAAAGATGCGATACTAATTTATTTTGGTACAAGTAAGCCAACCTCTTCATGCACATGGAACTTGTAATATATACTGCAAATATTCAATGTATCCATGTGTTTTGAAATTCGTACCAGATTATCTTTCATTGCGAACATGATCGCACTGGTGTGCTCTGCAGCGTTCCCCACGATGGGCAATATGATGACGCTTATAAACGCTACAGGAATGTGCCACTCCTCAGAAGCACCCTGTCATCAGCAAGATCACAACAATTTCCATTGTCATTTAGTCTTCAGCAGGATTTGACTTGATGACAGATGTGATGATAGCTAGCTAACTCCAATTTTCGGGAGTGTTTGTAGACTCACACTCGTTAATTCTGTTTTGCAATTAGCAAACACAATCCGCAGCATTGCAGTTTACATTTTATTGTCGGTATTTTCGTTGTTGACAACCCAAGATTGAGTGTTGCATGCCCTTTGTGACTCGTTTTGACATGTAGCCACAACCACAAGCTGCCTATAGCATACCATTTGTTATGAACACTCAATCTAGATCATAGGAGGTCAACACGCACTCTAGATCAATGGTATTCCAGTTTGGTAATCGGCAATGCTTTTCTTCTGATGCAGAATAACGAATTAAGTTCAAATCCTTTAATTTGTTGTAATGAGCATGCTAATTTGATCTACAGAATTCAAGGGAAATCCTTCCTGAACTTCCTTACTTCAATGGCATCAACAATATACTTGGATAGGATGGAAATGAAGACGGTCAGAGCAGCCAGCCAGAAAATGGCACTCCATGCATCCACTTCCGCCGCCTCCGCCTCTTGTGTACTGTCAGCAGCTTCAATGTCCTGCAACCACAGCTGCAGCTGGGTTACTTCATTTTAATTCTGTAAGAAACAAAACTACTCTCAAGCCTCCATAGATAGCTCATATCGAATCCTCATGTCAAAAATGAAGTGTAGTCTGGGTACATGGTCCCACACTCAGTGAGGCACCATGTACCCCACATGCATGTACCCACACAAGAGATCCAAAAGAAGCTGCTTGAGCTCGAGGAAAGTCACAGAAATGGGCAGAATCACGACAATGTAACGAAATCGACCACTTGTGGAGAAACCCAATATGGAAATTGGACCAATGTCCTTTTGTGTCCCAAATTCCATTCTTACTGTATGTTTATATCCTATTCTATCTTCACTGGACATTGACTATGGAATTCTTCCAAAATCCCATAAATGGACACTTTGGACTTCTCCTGTAGAACCATTTGTGAACAATTCATGAGACTCGAGTTTAATGTTACTGAGTGTTACCTCATTTCGAAGAGGTGTTACGGGATTGCAGAGTTGGAAGACAATGTATCCAGTGTACGCCACCAGCATCACCGCACTCGTCACCCGCGACAACACAAGCTCCGACTGCCCGAGATGAAGCTCCGTGCGAGTAGCGTGAAGCGCTGCGGGGAACAACATGCACAGCACCGCCATCAACAGCAAACTGGAGTTGAGATGCGCGGCTGCCTTGTCGAACTTCTGCTCCTTCTTGCTGTTGGCCAGTCCGCCGAACACGAAGGCGCACCCCAACACCAGCAGCATGCTGGACAGAATGGAGCCCAGCAAGGATAACTGCACCACGCGCACCATGTCGCTACGGAGGGCGAACACGCAGATGATCATCTCTGTGGCGTTCCCGAACGTCGCATTCAACAGACCGCCCACTGGAGGGGACACAATTAAAAAAAAAAACGAAAATTCGATTCATGAATATTTCCTCATGTGACCAAATGCTCTGATAGCTCGACTTCGATTTACACGTTCGCGGACACAAAACCCACATATTTCTAAACATTTTGTCAAGTGCGCACATGCTGATAGAGTTTCACGTCAATTATACTTACTCGCGATTTACACAAAACCCATAAAATTTCGTATCAATTTCTTAATCCCTAAGTGTCAAACTTGATCAAGAGAAGCCGGTTCAATCAATTTAGTTTCTGTAGGAGTCAACCGAATTCAAGGACGGTAACAAAATGGTGATATCAGATTATCAGCTCTCTTTTTCAGAAATTGAGATTACAGTGGGTTTGGTGCGTGAATTTCTCTGCTCAGTGTAAGCTGCGTTGATCATGGGAGATGGGTTGATGTGCAAGTACCTGTTGGACTCGTGAAGTACGCCAATTGCCTGACAGAATCAAACGCAGTCGAATCAGGAAAATTATTTAGGGATTTTTTAATTGCACTTCAGTTGAGAGTCTAAAGGCAGGTTAGGCAGCTTGAGCGTATGCTCAATTAACAAATTGCAAGCTTGAAGAATTCGATCAGAACGTGTAGTTTGATAGCTCTGGCGATACAACAGACTTGGTGGTGGATTCGAAGCTCACTCTGTTATGAATCCTAGTCGTTCTGCCAGAGGAACAAGTCCAATCAAACTCAGAATGAACACCCATGACTGCACACAAACGCAAAGGAATTCTTTGTCAGTTAGAAGCTGTAACATGCATCCCAGCCTTTGCAACAAATCGATTGAAGCAATTGTGTAGGGTGCCACCAAAACATGAAAATGGTACTGACGGTAATTTACAGATAATGCCATTCTTCAATTCTCTCTAGTACGCAACTCAAAATCATAATCAAAACTAGACCATTTTTCACGAAGTCGCCATTCCACCCAACACTTTTGAAATTTCTTTGTGATTCGAATACATTATTAAACCTGGTTTGCTAATAAATCGTAAATGTTGTACAGAACGCTATGAGTAGATTAAATGAGATCGAGTACTAATAAAGAAGACGAACTAACTTACTAATCCAAACCATGAAAAACGTTGTGAACAATTATGAATTATAGATTTATCAATTTCCTCTAACCCGGCCAACTCAAATCATAATCAAAGTCTTGGTGAAAACATGGATTGACTGGTGAAGTTAGATGGCAAGTTAAGCTAGCGCACATTTCCGATGTGAAAAAACTTGCTATAGAGCGCCATAGGCACAGCCACAAGCAGCACATTCAACCCCGTTCCAAACAAGACATGCTTGGCGCTGTCCATAAACTTCTGCCAAACACTCGGAAGGCACAGCGTCGGCAGAGACGGAGCCAAATCCGCCATGATGGTCTTCTCGAACAATGCATGATTCCCATTCTTCATCGCCATTGTTGCAATGGTTCCCGCTTAGCGAACACCACCTGATCACACAAAACCTGCACAAATTAAAGTTAAATTCATTCAGCACAGTCGAATAAATAATTCTATTCATTAACTTGCAATCTTCCAGCAGTTAACATGGGTACAATAATGAGGACACAATGGCATTTAAATTAGTATTTGAAAATTGAATGGGAGTGGCTCTTACAAACAAGCAAGGACAAGATTCGAGCTACAAAGCTGTGCGCTGCAAACCATCACCAGCTGCGCGCAGCTAGCTGGCTGGATTGATCAGATGAAACTCTAGACCTTGAGATTTGAAGTCCACGAACAATGCATGAGGAGCGCTTTTGAGGTCGAAGAGCGCACACTTAGGCAGCTAGCTAGCCTAGTTTGAAGCTGGAATGATCGATTACATGAGCATTGAAGACGTTAATATATACTTCCGTTTCGATATTCGAGTTTCACCTACAGGGACATTCCATTATCTACTCAGTACTTCAAGAACGTAACGTAGGATGTGTACTATTGAGGATCGATAATAGGCAATTGAAAATATTATAGTCAGTTCCAATCCAAATTTCTACTGCGTACGCAAGACATCATTTCTTCTTGAATTCGTTTGATATAAACTTTAAAAATTCTTCATGAGTTACAATATTTTTTGTTTACTTCCGTTTCGCCATTGGGAGTACTGGAGGCTCCGTACGTCTAATAATCAAGGTCACATTGTTTCACCCGAGCCTATTTCTTATAGAACTCTTTTCCTCCTTCGATTTGACACATATTGTTGCCTTACTTGAAGCTTCCAAAATGATGTAAGCTTTTCTAAGTGTACTTTTTTAGTTTAAATGGCTCTAGAATTGGGAGTCTTTTTCAGAGGCTAGGCTACAAATTAAACCATAAAGTTAGACACAAATTAAATCTACATCGCCAGCTGATCGAATCTATGCACACAACAATATGACACAGTTCAACTGCTTCCCTCTTTCTACTGCCATTGATATTGTCACCTTCCTTGAAGCTTCCTAAATGAGATATTCTTCAAGTGTATTTTTTGTGTAAATGGCTGTGCCACTGGGAGTGGTTCAGAAAATTTAATCTCAAAGTAGTTTCGAGGAAGTTGCACTCCGAGCAGTGAGAATGTGGAACCCTCCAGGAACTCGCTCTGATGGATCCCCTTGTGGCATATAATGTATACAGTATCTTGAATTGGTCACTGCAATGGCAATAAGTTTGGGACATTGATCTCACTGGAGGAGTACGTACGTACGTGTCTCGATCAGTCGGACTGAGGTGAAAGAAAGCGGCCATGGCTATCGATGAGTGGTCGGATCCACGTCTACGGACACAGCAAGAGACGTCGAAACCAGCGATCAGGAAAGCGCATGTTACGTTTGAGTTGTCACTTGATGAAATTCTTCCCAACCGACAAGTTCAGGAAGGGAAGATCGACGTGCACATAAAACGCAGCTCACTTGCTCAATTGATGTTTCCTGTCTGATCATGAGTGATCGATCGGGCCCTAAGTTACTGCATGACTTGTATACTGCAAGCCAGCTTTGGTTTATTCCCTGCTGATGCCGACGTCCACGTACAGGTGGTGGAGTACCAGTTGTACCCCACCGTTGTACTGGAAGCTAGTACTGCCGGGTGCATGGAGCTTCCGTGGTCGATCTGTTGTCTAGAGTTTGAGCTAGAGTTGCAATTGCAGGATTTGGCAAAGCTAGAACTAAATAAGCATACTCCATATATGCACTCTGTAATTGGCACATTCCTTGTATGGCCTGAGAATTAATGTTACATTCCTTGTGCAGAGATTTGTACCCACCGTTGTACTGGAATTAATTGCGTATTGTCGATTAAACCGCAGCTCCACCCCTGGCCAGCAGCAAGTTAGCGTCACTGCGGTGATGAATTAATCGATTTCCCCTCTAGAACGGGAGCTAGAGGATTTGGAGAAACTGGCACAGCTCAAGCGGCGTGACTGAAAAGTTAGGACTATAATTTGGATTGTTCACGTGCAGTAACGTTTTTTCGCAAACAGTCATGTAAGTTTTGCTTAACTTCAGCTAACAATATAGATGCATGGAAATATAACAGGCCGGATGATAATGTGATAACATGACGCAGCTGGACAGGTGGCAAGTCCACCTTCTCATTTAAAATTTTTGGTGCAAATGAGCTTTCATTACAAAGGGAGAGCACAGTACAGCAGCTACTTCCGGGATCCTTCATATTCAGAGATCGACCGTATGTGTTCGAACTACAGGCTAGGGCTGGCGTTTTATATATCTTGGAAAATTAAGTGTGTTCTCACTTCTGTATACACGTCTAAATCTTACTCACCAACATCTACCTCAACATCGATCTTCCTCTTGACTTCTTCATGAAATGAAGGAAAAAACTCAATTGAAATTGTAACTTTGTTACAGACCGTGACTTAATTTCATCTTGATCGAATTGGGAGGGCCACGGGAATTCCGTGATGCACACCAGTTGTGGTCAGTGTCATAATATGGGGGCCATGGGGAATTGGGGATTGTCAATCAGTTGTCATATTACCAAAAGACAGACACAGTCTGTACCTTAAGTACAGTGCTCTGAAGGACAGACTTACAATGAAAGTACAATACTTCAGTACCTCAGTCTTGTTACAGTACTTCAAGGTCGTGTACTTTGAAATGACCTGTTTGGGCTGTTATCGTTAACTTTGAGGTTTGGGTGTTTCCGGGTTGCCAACTTGTTGGTGTTTCCCAATTTTGTATTGAGTGAAGTTTTCAAATTTTGAAAACTCTACATAATAATGATAACTGAGTGCATTGTGACATGAAAACTGGTGCACTGTATCGTGCAAATGTCCACTTTGGAACATTATTTTTCCTTTAAAATGATGTTTTCTTTTTATTGGAATTTTTTTTTGAAAATTGTCTTCCTCAAAACTTCCTAAGTGCTACACTTTTTTAACCCCTAAAAGCCCATTGTCAATCAGTTGTCATATTACCAAAAGACAGACATAGTCTGTACCTTAAGTACAGTGCTCTGAAGGACAGACTTACAATTAATGAAAGTACAACACTTTAGTACCTCTTGTTACAGTACTTCAAGGTCGTGTACTTTGAAATGACCTGTTTGGGCTAGTGATTTTTTTTTTTAGTTTAAAGAAATCTGGATTTGGGCTCCAAGTGAGAAGTCAATGGCTGAGGTTAGGCGCCCTAGAATTTTTTTGGTCCAAAATTTGGCTCCAAGTTAAGAACTGGTGTGAGTAATATGGCACCAAAACAAAATCTGCAAAAAACATCTCTAGCAATTTCAGCTCTTGGACTGGTGCCTCCCCTTCCTCTCTCCTTAGCACTTTCAAGTTTCAATTTCTTCTCGCTTGAATAGGCCCAAAATTCTCTCTTTCCACAAGCTCAGTCGCGTTAACTAAGTTGCAAAGTCGCAAACTAGATCAGATTCACCACTGGCCACAAGTCCCAAAATCCGCAATAAACCTCTAAAGGAGGGCCACCTAAACTTCTCCAAAAGTGAAAGGGTCATGTTCCTCTGGCAACCATTCTAATTTCTTACTAACAAATAAGAAAACCTGGTGATATGACATAGGCACTGACGTGCATGCGACAACAATCTTTATTAATTTTACCAACTTTGGTGTAATTTAAGCGACACCAAATGAAAAGTTGTTGAATCAACCATTCCACAGTTGGCGACAAGGTCGCATATTCCAAGAGTCATTGTGGAGGCAGTGGCCGCAAGGGTGTCATCAAAGATCCGGATCTGGCTTTTTAAACTTTTTTATCTTCACATTTTTCCAAAGGCTTGGTGCAGGAGATAATTTCTTGGTGCTTTTAGTCTTTTTATCGCCTAAAAAAAAAGACATTGGTGTGGGCTATTATTATTAACTTTGAGGTTTGGGTGTTTTTGGGTTGCTAGGTTGGTATTTTCCAATTTTATATTAAGTGAAGTTTTCAAATTTTGAAAAGTTTTACATAATAATGATAACTAAGTGCATTGTGATATGAAAACTGGTGCACTGTATCATGCAAATGTCCACTTTGGAACATTATTTTCCTTTTAAATGATATTTTCTTTTTATTGGAATTTTTTTTAAATTGCCCTTCCTTGAAACTTCCTAAGTGCTGTACTTCTTTAAAACTCTTGTAGAAGTGAAAGTAGACACTTTTATCACTACTTACTAGACATGTAATTTTGAAATGATAGAAATAGATATTCCACTTTGACAACCTCTACTTAAATAAAGTTTTCAAAAAGCAACTATACAAATAGAAAAATCTTACAGCCTGGTGATAAAATCACTTAGTAAATAGAGGTCATCATTCAAAAGAAAGTTCCTTAGTCCTCTTATGTTCAATAGAATTGTAATCACATGGTAATAAGTTAAGAATGGTAACTTGAATGTCAAAAGTTACAAGACCAAATGAAAATGAGATAAGTGTTGTTAGAATTGTTTGTTTTTTAAATTGTTGTGAATTTGAAATTTGTCAAATAGAGCATTTTTGAATGAAAAAGGAGAGGGCCTCCTTTATAATATCATTGTAATAAGTATATTTTGTGTTATAGTAGCCTATAATACATGAGCAAGCTTGCATTTAAAAAGTTTTATAGTGAAAAATGAATGTATGGGAGGCATTTTTGGGACATGGCAATTACTAGCAATTGATGTCTTTAAATGGTTGCCAATATTGATTTGCCATTGTGAATCAACACAATAATTCTACTCATATTGGTACTTCAAATCTCATTTGTGTAAAGTAAATCAACATTTTTGAAAACCTTATTCAACCAAGAAAATGTAATAAATCAAACTCTTTTTGAGCTCCAAATATCCTTATGTAATTTAAAGTCTCTATTAATAAAAATAATATGCAAAATTTAGAGAAACATAATGAAAACATACTTCCTACCCCTTTCTTAACTTTTTCCATAACATATAGTTAGAGAATTCAATCACAATCGGATTTTTTAAACTGAATGATAATTTGGTTTTTCAATTCCTATATTTTTTTAGTCGCACAACTTTTGTACAAAGTTGACAGTTTATTGTGCTCAAATGAAGTATAAAAGTTAAGGGTAGTTGCAAGAAACCAGTCTACCAATTTTGGCTCAAAATGGCGTCAGTACCGGAGTACTATGACTTTTGGAATAAAATTATTAAAAATAGTATAAAATATGGATAATTTGTAAATAATTTTAAATAGTACATATGTGAAAATTCAGACCTAAAAAAATTTATATCTAAAAGTTACGCACATTCGAAGAGTGATGGAAAATGCAAGAAAATATATAGTTTGGGATTTTATTTTTAGAAAATAGTGAAAAAAAGAAAAAGAAAAAGAACTATTTTTCCTAACTTGAAGATGCTTCTCTTCAAACATTTTCACTTTTGGAAGGAAAAAAATTGTATTATCTGCACATGCGCAAAGGTAGTACACCTTGAGCACATGTGGAAGGTGGACACTTTATTATTTCTGCAAAATCTCTTCGTATGCTTGTGTAACTTTAGTACAACTCCTTGTTTATGAGTTTTCACCATCAAATTTGAATTTTTGAGTTGGAAATAGTGCGAAAAAACTCCAAAATGGCCAAAGTAGACATCCAATCAGAGGCAGTTTAAAATAGTAAACTAATTAGAAAAAATTAGAAAAAATTACACAATACTTGAAACTACTACATGTACCTTCATTACAAATTTCATGAAAAAAAGACATACGACCCAAAAGTTATGAGCAAAAATGTATGTGTTCAAGGCCAAGGGAATACCAAAAAAGACAAGTGTTTCTTGCAACGACCCTTAAAGTACTTGTTAGGTAAGAACATGTTGACGTTTTGGATTTAGAAACAAGTCTTAATTTGGTGCATTTAACTTACTTAAGTGTGTTTTACACAACAAAGTTATATCAATTTTCCAATCATGTGAAAATAGGAGAAGTGTAAAATTCCCCCTTGTGATCACAGTGAAGTCTTTTATGAGCTCTCTTCTCTTTATAAGTTCTCCCCAAGTCCACTATGCAGCCGTGCCTAGTCTAAATTAGAAGCATTAGATGAGATTCGGGGGTCTTAGAAGGCTCTGAGTTCCCCTGTTGTCTGCTGCATTCCTAGATTGCGGGAACGCAACAACAGGAGCTGGCTGACGTGGTCGAGCGACTGCCACGTCATTTTTTGAAAAAAAAAATTGCTTAAAATGATATTTTGGTTATTTTATTTTATTTTATTTTTGAAAAAAAAAATTCTGACACACATGTACTGGCGTTCACTGAATCTGGGCAAATCAAGGAACAGGCCTAAAACGGCCCTCCAAGACCTCCAAATATCATCTAATGATTTTACAACACATTGACCTTGGAGGGGTCACTTAGTGCATTTTCAAAACCACGTGCAGCTTAATATAGATAGGACTTTATTCTTTTTACATAAATTTTATAAACAAATTACAAGTAATGTAGGGACCCACATTAGAGAAAATTTTAGGCCTCCGGAGGGCTGCTCCACAACCTTCCAAAGGACCCTGAAATAGTGTTTTGGGGGGTTGAAATATTGTTTTTTGCCTTATTTTTGTGCAGCAGTTTTTGCTATAACAATTGCGCAGGAACCCAAATTTGCGAGTAAAAAATTAATAAAATAAAATAATATATATATGCTTTTTTTTCTCTAATCTTAAGAAAATATTTTTTTCTTAAAAAATCTGCAAAACTTGACTGCTTCGGCGAGCAGTCATACACTCTAACTGCTCACCAAGGGCACTTTTCCAAGTTGACAAGCCATGCATGAAATAGCCTCCCGTGGGTTGAAATTTGCTCTAATGGAAAGATACAAAGCCATTATAAGTAATTTAGGTAGCCTAGAAATGGGGACCATTAATTCTTACTTACATGTAATGAAGGGGCTTCATATTAAGATCCTATGTATTGTAATTAGTATAATATGTTGGAACAGCTAGACTTGACCTGGATTAATTGAATTTAGAGGTGCAAGGCTGCTAAAACTCTGTGGATGAAAGCACCAGCTGCCCGGAACTCTGTAGATGAATAGCTTGTTGACTTTGAACTCTGAGGGTTCATGAATTGCCCATTGGTCTTGGCATTCTTCCTCGCACTGGTGTATAATTTAGGTTAGGGTTTTGTGCAAGACTGCAATTGCAACGAAGCAAGATTGAAAAGTTCGAGTAACAATCTTCGTATTGATGCTTTAGAATATTTGGATGCAGTTTTGGATTAGGGTTTCTGGAAAAGATCAAGTGGTGCTTGTCATGGCTGGGGTGACAGTTACTTCTGCGGTTTCAGCCAAATCTGCAATTTAGGGTGCAACCTCTCTCCAGATAACCTCTTCTCCTTATTCCCTTTCTTGATTTCGGTATTTGCTTGCTTGTTTGCAAATTTATACTTTATACCTGAATTCTACAATGCTGATTGATACCTTCCTGGTTTGTTGGAGGTTCTTGCGCAGTGGAGCCTGCAGAGATTTGACATATAGAACGATTGGGCTGCAGTGGGCATCTCGGGCGAGGAGCGTGGTCAAGATTTCAAGCTCATTGTTGGTTGTGGAGTCATGAACCAGCTCATACGGGCAGCTGTGGTCAACACACTGGAGTTTGTTGCCATGTGACTAGCTTTGCATGATGTTGCTTTACCCCAAATTCAACAGCAAGTCTTCATTTATTGCTTTGAAGAGAACCTTGCTTTGTTGCGCACATCGTAGGTGTTGCGGATGCCGCTGTCAGATTGTTTGAGATCCTCTCCGTTTTGTGAGTTGGATATCTTTCAACTCACAAAAATTCGCAGATTTTTGAAGGCAAGGTGGGCCATGGAGTATTGCGTTCTTGTAGATGGTGGTAACCTAGAAAATATTGAGGTTTGAATTACCTCGGCTTTATGATCCTAAGGACAATGTTTGTGAGATGAGTTTTGCATGCATGAGAGTGTGTGGATGTGGGGCAACTTTGTTTTCATGCTGCAGTTTTTCAAATTTTGACCTACATATACTTTTGTAAATGCATTTTTTGGTGATATCTATTGATTGTAGTGTACACCTAAATCTGATTCTATGTGCATGTAATTTGTGATATACAGTGTTTTTAACACATAAATCATAGTTTCATTGCAATTTAGTATTTCTTGTTTGCCTTCTTAAGCTGTGTTGTTTAGCTAGCATGATGCATTTTTGTATTGTTGTGCTCTCTTGTTTCATGTACAATTAGATGTGAGGTCCATACAGGTGATCAGGGATTTGAAATCACAATGGAAAATGTAGAGCAAAATTTTTTTGAATGTTTTTCATGAAATTTCCTTTAGAAGCCAAAGGAAATTGAGATGTAATGCAACTTGTTTCATGTATTTTGGAGCTTTGTGGAACTAGTTATAAATTGTTAAAGTTTGGATAAAGTTTATGGCATGGTGAAGTGAATGTATGTTAGAGTTTTGGATTACACTTCCCATTTTTTTCTTACACAACTGAATTTGAGGAGCTTAGCCTTCTTGAAAGAGTTTTCAGTTCATTTCCTTCAAATAGCACCATTGTTATGTACTTGTATGTTTAAGTTTTGGTTATGCTCCCAATTGTTTTCCTTTTCCTTATGATTATGGTGAACTTTGTATGAACTTGTTTTGGTTATATTCTCTATTTTTTTCCTTCACACAACTATGGTGCAGTTTGGATGTTTGAGTTTTGATTATGCAACCTATTTTTTTTCTTTTACTCAAAAATTCAGTGAACTTTGTATGTTTGAATTCCACAAATGCATTGTACTTTTTTCCCTTACACTTTAACTTTTACCTTGCTTTTCCATTATTATTTTTCTTTATAAAGAATATAGCTAGCAAAAAATACATTGAATTTCATAAATTGAGTTGATTTGGAGGTAGGAATCCAAATCAACTCAAAAAGCACTGAAAAATGCACAAATCCCCTCCGAAAAAGAAGCAAACTAGTCCTTGTGGTCTCAAGACCCCTCTTGAACTTCAAAATCCCCTTCTGTTGTGGAAGAAAATATTTCAAATCACTTCTTCGGAAGGGGAAGAATTGGTGCATTTTACACACAAAGGAAGTGATATAACTTCCTTGTATTACCCAATATCATTTTATTAGTTTGTATAAATTTGATTAATATTATATAGATGAATAAATTACATTTGTTTCATCCATATTCCATATGATTCATCCAGAGTCATAGATGTAAGTAGCTTTATCACCCCATTGAGGATCCAAGCTTATATTCTCAAAAATCTGAAAAAATCCTTGACCAAAGCATCTAAAGTTCCTTTAAGACTTTGTGTTATAAAATCAAAGGCATTACTTCCTAATATCCTCAATTGTGGGAAAATCAATTTTTATTCACACTTAACCTCTAAAGTCTATTGTCCCCTTGGGGGACAAATTGGATTTTGGGCAAGGTTCTTGTGACCTTGATTTTTTTATGAAACATATTGAAACTTTCTCATAAGATAGAAAAATCGAGTAGCTACATGAGGATATAACTTTTATTTCAATTGGTGACCGGGAGCAAAAGTTATACCACAAAAAGTCTTGAACTAAACTTGGCAGGCAGCATAAAAAGACTACAAAAAATCAAAATATATTTTTAAATTTTTTTCCCTAAAATATTATGTTTTTGTCTACATGTGAATCTTTGATTCATTCTATTTGGACTAATAATGAAAAAATTATAGACAATCTTGTTTTGGGGGCAATTAGAGCATCTTCTTGAAAAAATAACTTGTAGGATTCATTTTTACAATTTTGAATGCAATTTTCACAATTTTTCAAAAGAAATTGTTTGATAAGGTTGTATTTGCTTACTAAAAAAAACTCACCATTGGGATTATTGTGTTTAAATTCTATCTTAGAGCTATTAATGATTTAGTGTTTTTTTCAATCTTGGACCTACTTCTATTTAATAATTTTTTAAAGAATGAAAATCAAGTGTGTTTTCTTGGAATTTTTTTGTCTTAGACTTTCAACTCAACTCTTCAACAATTTTTTTTTTAAATCCAAAGTTTGTAGTGCAAGAAAATTCCACAAATGGCGGTCAAAGTCATCTGAATTGCAAGCCAGTGTTCAAAAAAACTTTCTTTCTCAACTTTGAATGCTAATATCTTCCAATATATATGGTCAAACTTCATAGAATTTTTACCACATGATTTCATACAAGTAAAGTATAGGATCCTTTAGTTAGAATTTAAGAATTTTTTTTTTTTTTTTTTGGATGAACGCAACAAAATGATAGTTTTGAGTGGTTTTTGACAGAAAAATGGCCTTGGGACTATAGGGATTAAAGTAGGGCCCTTTTGAATATTTGAACATCAAGCTAATAATTAATAGGAAATACTTTCAGACCTAAAGTACTATATATTTCATCTTTATTGTTATAAGCATCTTTGCCATTATGATCCAATTGTTGCTAAAGATTGCTCTTCAAAACTTGATCGAAGTACTTGCTAATGTATGCCATTGCCCTTATACATACATTCTATACCACTGACCTACAATTTTTGAAATCTACCAAATAGAAAATTTTATCAATCATGTAACACTCTGAAAAGCTATGTCCAAACACTAGTAATATAAGCCTCCAATGAAGAATCCATATACTAGGATCAAGTGCTAAATAACACCTCAAGCGTGACCCCTTGACTTGGTAGTTCCAACTACCATCATAACAGGTTGCTTAATAGCACCAAGTGCAAAGGGAGCTTAAGGTATCTCAATTGATTGCTTATTTCTTATATTCATCTTGTGCTTCTTTATATCAAAATTTTGTGTCATTTTTTTGGATTCAAATGTAGGTGTTGCATTTAAGCAATAATGGTATAGGTGCATATGCCTTATACAATGACAATAATGGGTGCACCTATAACTGTCAATTGTAGAGACTCTTGTCAATAAGTTTTAGTAGCTCTATAGCACTTTGATAAATCATCAACATGTCCTAGTATTTGAAAACAATGTAGATCAACTCTTTAGTTGGAAATGTAATGCTATATCTTCACTTAAGAAATCAAAAATCAAAATCCTTATTCAGTGTTTAGAGATGATAAATTAAGAATGCGATGTGAATGTCAAAAAGGAGATTCTTTAGAATATCCCAAAGCTCCATAATGCAAAACTTGTGAAATTTCTATAGTTGCTCTTGAAATGGGCGTGAAAGGACATTGAATACCTCTAAGGTTAAAACATCCAAAACCATCCATGTATCCATTCCTGACAAGTAGATTTGTATGGAAAGTGTCTCCAAAAGTGCAATCAAACCATATGAATACCCACGTGATGGATTCAATAGCCTAGGGAGTTTTACATTGAAAATTCATAATAATTACTCACCTTATCCAAAAAATCTAATCTTTTAAACGAAAAGTCATGATTTTCAATTGCTAATACTACAAAAATGTTTTTTTTCTTACAAAAATGGCTAGAAAAAGGTACCTTCAACTATACTTAATTGCTTATTTTGATGGTTTTGAGTATTTTCACTTCAATTGATTTGATTTGCAAAAGTAATACTTTGCTCAAATTGTGACAATTATGTTATGTGCTAAAATCATGTGTTGTTTTTTAACCCTTAAAGGACCAATTTGCTATTTTTAGCAACATAAAAATGTTGTGCTAGTACGTATAACTAGAGATTTGCATATTTTAGGCTGAAATTTTGGTAGGTGGGGATAAGGAATACCTTTCATACACACTAAATTTCATGACATTTGGAAAAGAAGCTATGGCCTAATATGTAATTTATTCTCAACTCGAGCAATTAAGGCAGCTCATAAAAAACCACTTTTTTCAAAAATAAATTTTTTAAATTGGTTTATAATATATATATGTACGCATATGGAAAACTTTGAATCATTCCATTTTAATCAATGAGTCAAAAATTATGAGGAGTTTTTGTTTCCGGGCAATTATGGATTTTCTACTTTAAAATAAACTTTGAAGTCCTTTATCTTACTCAATTTTCAACATGTTTAAAAAAAAATTAAAGCATAGGATGTAATTTGTTTATTACAACATCATAACCGTTGGAATTGACATTTTTCAATTCCATAATTAAATTCTTAACACTTTAGTGTTTTGATTCATTTTCTACTACTGTCTTTTTACTATTTCTTTCCTATATGTTACATAATTTCAAATTATCTGAAATTTTTCAAGCATGTGGCCAACTTGTACCACCATTTTGGATGTTTTTGCATAGGAAAGTGAGCTTGTCAAGTGCAGCTGCCCTGTTTTTTCCAGGGCCAAAAAAATGATTTCAAGGACTTTGAATGCTTATATCTTGCAATCCACAAGGTGGAAATTTCTGAAATTTTTACCAAGTGTTCTCAAACTAGCGCACTACAAGATTTTACAGTTGCATGTGTCAAAATTTTGTTTTTTCAAAAACTTGGTACTTGTACTAAAAATGGCAATTTCTGAGAGCTTTTGGTGAAAACGTAGTCATGGAACTTTATAGTGGAGAATCATGCTTCATGTAGATGAGGCAATACACGCACATGTCCATGTTGAACTTCCTTGAACTTAAGCTCAGACTATGTTATAAGTCAAAACATTGCGTGCATTTTTTCAGTGAACTCTTTATGGTGCGACTTGACCATAGCCAGAGGTACTGTACATATGCTGTACTCAATAGAAGGGATTGAACCTGCTGGTCTCACATTTCATTGCCCCTGTTTTAAATATTATTTTTGTTTGAGATGGTGGAAGCTATAGCATGTTGTGTGATTCATGTGGTATTTGATTTCTTCCGTTTCCACGTTGTTGTCATAACTTACTCTGTATCGTGCAAGGATTCTCTTTGTGAGCTTGTTCCTGGGTCAACTTGGCTGTGGAGTGCACTTGCATCATGCCATGTCCTAAGAATCAAATCAAAAAATGCAGATTGATATATTTGTGAAAGGAAGGGCTTTCAATCATCTCCTAATCCAGCAACTGTGATCTATGCTTTGCAAATGAGATTTTTGTTCAAGCACCGTACCAGTATATTTCATTATATTGGCAGATGGATATTCACAACTTTGTGGTACTTTTCAAGTTCAGTGCCTTGAAACATAAATGAAAACCAACTCTAATCTTAGAACTGGAGCAATTCATTGTCACAACTTTCACACAAGTAGAAAGGTAGGCTCAAAATGACACTGAATGGATCACACATATGAAATTTGGGATGCCAAATTCTGCTCAAAAGAACAACACCCAAATTATGTGTCATTCAAAGCTTTGGTGCCTTCATTGAGTTGTTATCTTTCCTCACCTTCCATGATCAAGTCTCCAACGCTTTGAATTATGGCACCAATATACCCAAAAATTGATGTACCTCAAGGTACGCAGAACTTTGTTAGGGTGTTAGTTGTGAGAGTCCTCATCTTAGTGTTGATCTGACAACGTAAACATGCATGGCATGGTCTTGGATTCAAGCAAATTTATAGCTTGAAGATGATGTGCAACACCAGATTCTAATTAGACTGCTTAACCGTGAAGCGCTCCGACATTCATATTTTGGACGATGAGCGGAGGGCTTCAAGGCACTGTATCGGCCAACTAAGTTCTCATTCATCCAATGTAACACTTGAATCTAGAAAAGACAACCTTCCTTAATGACTAAATTCATGAAATTCGAGTAAATGATGTTTATGTACAAAGATATAAGCAAAAAAATTCAGAAAAGGATTGCTCAAGACGTTTCGGGGTTAACTCACAAGTCTCAGCTAGGAGAGTACAAGGTGGGTACCCCAACTGACTGCCACTTCTTGCTAATGTGCCTACTTATTGTTATTAGACTGTTCAAATTTTTCTTGTTTGCAAGTGATATGAGGTTCCAATGCACCAAAGAACACAACATTTGGATATTGGTACATGCAAAAGTTATGAAGGGTAAAAAAAACTGGTAGATGTTCTAAAATCGTTTCTTCAACAGATATACATATTGATTTTGGAGTTGTAGATAGAGTGATGATGGCGATTATGATTCAATATTGAAGAAGATGTGTGTATCAAAAAGGAAATGTGAAAGGATCAAAGCCCCTTTGGGGTCCCTTTTGCTCCTCAAGAAAATAGGAGCCTCCACCGTTGCAACTTCATAGCCATCGAAATGAATGACTCTTTGCAGATTCAATTAAACTCACTTTCTAAAGGCTGGATTATCCCAAACTCCAAGGGGGAATAGTTTAGGTTGGTTAATAATCGGTTAAGTAACTTGATCTTCCTTGAAAAGGTAACACATTGTTACTATCTGACAGGACACAAGAGAACCATAGAATTTTCACAAATTAACACACTATACAAGTCCAAAAATTGAAATGACAGTGTTGAAATCATATCCACCTGATCATTCATTAGCAAATGGAATTTCAATCTTTACAAAGTCATCAGTTCATGATCTTTGTATTTTGCAGGAGTTCTACATACATTACTGAGGATAGTTTTCCTCATTCAGTTGTTGTGCCATGCTAGTGATGGCATGCAGGCCCAAGTTCAGTGACACTGCCAACGAATTATTTAACATTCACATTGCGAGCCTATGCAAGTACTTACTTAGAAAACAACAACTCAAGACTAGCTTGCATAGTCAGTTGCTAGATTCAAAATCTCGCATTATTGTCACTCAGCTAGCTACACTTAGACAGTAAGAAACTGATATAAATTCTCAAAGTCCAAGTAGGTTTCTTAATTTTGGATTAGTTCCGAAGAGCACAATTAGAACGAATCTCTCCATTTGGATACAGCTTCACCTTAATCTCGGTCATCTTCGTCATGGAATGGGCAAAGTTGTTCCCAGATACAAGGTTAGAGGCTCCATCAGCAGCGACACGGAGAGGATCACTCTTTAAGGCATCGTCAGAAGTAAAGAGAGCCTTGCCATTATTAATATTGTTGAAGTATTCCTTGTCAAATGCAATTGGAGTCGTCACATCCATGTTTACAACATTTAGAGGGCTCCCTGGGGGGCATTTGATTTTTAGATCGGCAGCAAAGGTAGCATTTAGAGCTGGATCAGTGCCAGTTCCGTCGCCGTTAAAGTTGTACAATCGTTGAGTGAAGGTAATACAGTGAGCAACTCCATAAGTATGGGCTCCTGAAAAATAGTATAAACAGTGTTACTAGAGAAAAGTCAACCCATATCAGTTATTTTATTTTTCTGGAGGGTAGAACTTTAGATGAGTGTTCCACACAGTCAAACATCATTTGAAACAAGGAACATAATTTTTTTACAATGGCACAATTCATGGTGACACAATTATGACATTGAATTACACAAAGCTCTAAAAACTGCCACCAAAAAACTACCACCAGTGTAAATTTCAGTTTCCAAGTGCTCATCAAACGAATGTCACAAATTTCCAACATTATTAACAAATTGACTTTCCAGCTTTGCATAGAGATACAAAAAGAGGTCATATATAACCATTTAAACTGCAAACTAGTGAAGAGACTCAGTCTATGAATAGTGGGAAAAGGTTTTCTTTATGATTTCTTCTAAAAGTTCAGTAAACAACCCCAGTACGGCAGTGTAGGGCACTTCATATTTTTGCATCACTATCAATTGATTGCTTATAAGTACTATTCACATTTCTAAATCACATGAATTTGGTGAAATATTTGAGCATTTTTATTAGTGCTTAATACCTGAAAGGTGAACAAGGTCAGCCTTGTCCAGGCCTTGTGCAGCAAAACCTGCCGCTAGCTGGTTATAATTCTCATCAGGACGAGGAATGAGTTGATTGGCATCTGTTGCGAGAGAAACTTGTCCATCACGCCTCCCATATTTCAGTAGCCATTGAATGTTGGGGTTTGGTTGGACCTGCATCCATGGACACCCAACCACAAATTCTCGAATTAGTCAAACTTAATTGGGACTATGTTCTTCGTGTGCATACTTTTCTCACAAGGGATTCCGTAAGAATTGGCTGAGTTCCTGGAGTCCATGGGCTTACAGAACCTTAGACGGAATTTTTGGGAGAACACTGAACTTGCATGCACAATTCCTTGGGGTAAAACTCTCTCATGGAGGGTCTAAAATCATTTCAAATGTGGCCATCTTATGAGCGACAACCATTGTAGCATTATTAACTAGTCATGGGAAGGCTCCTTCCACGTCAAGAATACAGGAAAAACGCAAGAAAACAGGTCTGAATTGAACTACAGTATAGAATTCTTTTCATACAACGCTCAATCATCAAAACATCATGTGGAAATAGAATGTATCCTCCAGTTTCTACTTCAGCCTTGGGACTCATCTCTGTGGTTTACAATGCTCTGTATACATGTGAAGAAATGAAGATCCAAAGCTTCGTGAATAATTACAAAGAAGACCAAATATTGTTTGCACGCCTTGACTAGAGAAACTTGCTCACCACATATTTTTGTGCTGCCAGGGCAACCTCCTGGACAATGTCGGCACATGAAAATACTCCTGGGCAGACAAGCTCCAACGCAGCTTTGACTGCATTAATGACTTCGAACCCTCTCAGGGTAAGGTTCGGAATTGCATCCTTCTCGGCTGGTGCATTACCTGGTGTAGAATCTAGCAGAACGGAGGCATCACACCCCTGCATCCAAAATCAAAGAAAAAAATTGTCTTAGGTCAAATGCAAATATCAATTCATCAATAAATTCCAGCTCAAGTTCCTTCCAATTATGAATTTCCACAGCAAACTTTTATTCTCCCACTGAGAAACAGTTAAATTGCTCAGCAATACATAAAAATACTTCCTCAGGCTTGTGGAAAGACTTACTTGAACAAAGCAGTCGTGAAACACCATCCTGCACATAAATTGCGATGAACTTGCTTCAGATATGTATATGACTTTGAAAACACGTATATAGATAGTCAACTGCCTAGAAACTAAATGGAATTCAAAAGCTGGGTTCATCTGCCTAGTTCTAGTTGCTTCTACACATCGGAGTTAAAAAATCCAAATACTACTTATCAGCGGAGGCCCAATTTTCCGTGTCATAGAACTCATAGCATTGCTTACACGGATTGGTTCAATCAGAAATTTCTGGCTAAGTAGGTTTATACTACAATCTCCAAATCTAACCAACGGACCAAACAATACGTATTCGTGCGTGTCACGAATTTTTGTACCATGAGTAAAGACTGAATGTATTGGAAAACTGAATATATAGATTGACAGTAAAAACAAGGCCTGTTGTGTACACACCTCACCATGGCAGGAGCAAGGCCAGGATCAGCAAGGATTTTGGGTTTCACAACAGAGTCCGTAAGATTTTTAAACTTCAAAGTAGTGAAAGGGTCAAAGTCGGGGCCACACAGCCCGTCGTAGTAAAGGAAGCTGAGAGCACTGCCTGGCGTGGTGCCATTCACCAGCCCCAGTCCTGTTGACAGCATAAGAAAGGCCATTGCCGCGGTCACGAGTTTCCCTGTCGGCATGAATTGCTGGACCTTACGCCCGTGGCGGTGAAGCTGCTGTACGAAAGCTGTTGGCGACAGCATCTTATCCATTGCAGTTTTTCCGACCTGGAGATGTGAGTCGTGGACTAGCTATCTCGTGGCAAACTTGCAGGCTTGAACCTTGAATTTCAAAGAATTGAAGCCTGCAAATAAATAGCAAGTCATTCGAAGCACTTTGGTACCGCAGTACTAATACCATGATTGAACTTGCAATACACTACTGTAACTCAAACAAAATACATAGAACCATGTTGTAATGTGCCTTCGAGGGTCGCAAACAAGGTTCACCTTTTGTCCAAGAATTCTAGGCAGATCCAAAAGGTCAGAATCCTTGGTTCAAATTTACAATTCAAGCATACTAGCTTTCAAGGTTTACATTTCCCTCAGAGAAAATGAAGAAAAAGCATATGATCGATGACAGAACTAATGTAACTTTTAACAATTTTGTTACATCAGTGCAGTTCAGAGCGTCAAAATTGTGACATTCAACTGCAAAAAGCTCTAAAACTAGGAACTGGTATGGATTTACGTTTTAGGCCATGCAAAGTGCCGAAGTCGTGAATTCAGAGAGCAACTGAGGATATAATGTGCATACTAACTATTCACTCTCTACTGATACCTCATATATGGTACCCCACAATGTGAATGTGAAAAGATTTTACGCAAATATCATCCTTTGCTACGGGATTCTGGGCAGCTCAACAAGGTCAGATTATTTAAGCATCCATGGACTCAACATTTGTCATGCTTAGGGTCCCTGCCCACCTGCGTCCTAAAGTGATGGTACGCATTCAAAACGTCAGGATTTGTAACCTGGCCTTCACACAAGCACGGTGATAGCTCCCACACCACGCCCGAACCTACGTGGACAGAGTTGGTGGTTGCCATGAATATACTTATCATCCACTTAAAAGTGAAACAATTCGTATCATCTCAGTTTATCGCGGATTTGCTAACATCTATGAAAAATCAAGACTTCAGAGGCATGTGGGCGATGTTTGCTACTTGGACTCAATCCCGTGCTTTTCCAACTGTCTCCGCGTCTTTCCCAATCGAGCATACCTAGCAAAACGATGAAGTGGGAACACAAATTGCGAGCAAGAGAGTGCCACATCAGCAAGTGAATCAAATTGCGAGCGATCGTGACGAAACAATGGTTGTGGGCTCTCTTGAAATTTCAGTGAAATGGAAGGTGTCGCAAGAGACTCAGGCGCTACGGGGGAGACTCCCAAGAATCTAGTCGGAGCACAGGTGAGTTGAAGAATATGCTAAACCCTAACGATCTCTTCCGGCTCTGAGATCGTTGCCGATAGTCACGTTCAAAGCATATTGGGGACTATCGATCGCAACACCTACACTCAAGTTGCGGTGACTCCTGTTTAGGAGAGCTTGATTGATCTCAATCTGCTCGTTTCAATGGATTGGAAGTGAAGTTCCAATCAATCCAAGTTAATTAAGCATAATCTTTTGGGAACGGAATTTGTGTGAGCATGCAACAAGGTGACTCTATCGATCATTGCACACTCTAGAGAAGGTGTAAGCAGACTGGAGGCGCTGCATTTGAAATATGCAGGCCGCTCAAACATGAATCTTGAAAATCAATTTTGGAGGGATATATGAAGGAGAGAGAAGGAAAGCTCAGTAGCTAAAACTGATTCAGTAATGTGAATGCAGTTTACGGATAGGTGTTACGTAAAATTAGCCCTGGTGTGAAGGGAGCATTCTTTAACTGCACGATACCAAACCCATGCATACCCATGCAAAGGCTTTCAAGTTCATCGAACCTCACAATATCACGCACAATATCTGGTTCCGAATGCTCAGTGTGAACAGATGGAGATTTTTAGTAAACCCCGATGGTGTACTTATCACAAGCTGTTCAGGTGGGCAGGGACCCTTACAGTCCTCAACATGCAGTTGGCATGCATTTCCACTGACAAAATGAAGACATTCAAGACAATGAAAACCTTTGCTGAATGCAGGTAAGAAAGAAATTGATGAAAGTGCCTGAGTGGTGGTTATGCAAAGCACAAGCAGCTGGGCTGAGGATGAATATGCAGAGGTCAAGAGCATTTGCGTTTCAACTCCATATACCTCAACTATCCACCATGCGCTTCAAACTTAGAACTGATTTGGATGGCATTCTGTGAGAGCCACTATTTATACTTTACTCCACAGGGACTTCCGTGGACTGAAATTAAGCTCACAGCACCATTACCCTGTCCTTTGGCTAGTGCACCACGCAGTACTTTCACGCAGGATTTTAACTTGAGTAAAGTTTCAGATCAATGCATGTTTGGACGACGTCACAAAACTAAAGGCTTGACTTTGGGAGGCTTGACCTTGGCTAGCAAGACAAAATGTGTTGAAGGGTAAGGTAGGATGCTCTAAAAGCAACCATTTCAGGGCTGGTCTGCCTTTTTTTAGGTTTGCATGAACAGGAATATTTTCCACTCATTTTTCAGAGAAAGAAAAATGGATGCCAAATGTAACACAAGTGGTTTCATATTTTTTGAAGCATTTTTGAATTAGTTATGAATTTTCTAAGATTTCTATTATAGGTTCCGTGACTTACAACTTCTGAAGTGATTTGAAGAAATGAAGGCCAATGACTGGCTCGTACAATAAAGAACACTTTTTTTATGGATTCAATCAAAAGATTGCCTCATATCCATTTGGTATCATTTAAGAGGGTTGATTTGAAGATGCCAGTCGCTTTTAGAGCAGACTACCTTAGTGCCCATGTTCGAACACAACATTAATTCAGTTTTGAAGCACGTGGCAAGATTGACCTTTGCTCGCTAGCTAGTGTAAGATGTACCCTTAGAGAAAAAATGGACTCTCTAGAGGCCTTATTAGGTGTGGCAAGTATAGCGATTTCAAGAACTATACAATTAAGTCCTACTCGAAGTACATGAAAACATGTCCATATCTTATATGAACCTCATAGGATAGACAAAGGCTTGTGTGAACCTCATGCGACAGATAAAATAGACGACATGTTGTACAACAATATTTTTTGATATTTTATCTTGTTCCTATAAAAAGAGGGTATCTTCACTTTCTTTCTTTATCTTCATTTTTTCTCTTTTTAATGCTTGGTTGTTGGTACCATGTTTGCAGAGCAAATTGCAGAGGTACTATCCCATCTCTTTGATTAAAAAGATTTAGATTGTCCTATCTCTGTGAATAAAAAATACACCAAAAGTCAAGATCCACCTCTCTTAAAATATAAGCTTAAGGTCTTTTAGCATTAGAAGGAATCTGGACCCTACAGAGGGCCACTGCAACTACAAGAAAATGTGCAATTACAAGAAAAAAAAATATAAAATAATAATAATAATAATAATAATAATAATTTTCTCAAAAACGTTGTCAAAGTGTATGCCACGTAGGATTGGGACTTATATATATTTTTTATTTTTTATTTTTTATTATTATTATTTTATTATTTTCTCTGGATTTGCACATCTAGTGGCTTGTCAGACGGCCCTCTATAGCACCCAAAATTTCTGTAATGCCAGAGAGTTTCTGAGCAGCCCTCCTGAGATTCCATTTTTTCTCTAACGATTCTATTTCGTTAAATTGGCACAACTCCGGTGCCAAGTTGTGACATATATTTACATAACTGTATGCAATCTAGGACAAGTATGGATTTTCAACCGCCAATCTAACGAATTTAACGAACTTGACGTTTAGTGCAGGTAGGTTTACACAGATTGGAGCCTCCTCGGCAGCGTTTGATTTCCTTGTGTATATTTATGATTTCTTCTTTGGTGCACATGTATTGTCTGTTAAGGAACGATCAATGTATCTTTAGAAAGAGTTCCAATAAAAACACGTACGTTCCCAAATACCAAGGAGTGGCATGAGATGGTTTTTAATTATTTTCATACTGAGAAGATAATTGTAATACACAACACAAGGCAACCTCGTAGCCTTCCTAAATATTTCTTTTCAAAAGTAGTCAAATGAAGTGAATAGAAGAATGCAAAAATGGAAGAGTCCTCGAAGACTTGAATAGTTGTTCTTCTTCGATCAGCTTTCCTTGACACTTCAGTTGGTTATGGCCTTCACGTATTGTCTGTTTATACTAATTCCCGAGTGTTAATTTACTGTTGGGTGAGTTGGTCCAGACATTCATTTGACGGTGTTTATTTCCTGTGTCTGTTCTATGAACTTTGTCGATAATGGATATTTAGTTAAAATGGTGATATTCTTTTGTCATTTTTTCCTTCTATTTTCTATGACTGGTATAGATTTCAGACCATATTGTCTAAAATATAGGACTGGTTTACATTTCAGACCACATAGTTTAAACCTACAACTGCCAAGTTTGTGGAATATTGCCATTCTAACAAAATATCCGTTGGATATGTTAGTATCAGATCAAGCTAGTTTGATATCCAAAGAACTCTAGTTGCAGAGTGTGAGACGACACATAAGGCCAATGACTCAGAGAGCTGGCCATTGAAGTGTGATTGAGGGGACACCTGTTGAAGCGACGACCTCGGTGCCATTACCGGAGGAAGCTGCGGGTTTTCTCAGCCCGACCCCCTTCTGTGTCGCGATTAACAGGACTGCGATGAACAATACGGTGGTTGAGCGCCCCGCGTTTGTCCTCTTCTTCTTGCCGTTGCGAATAGATCCTTGGGTCGTTTTGATCCTTTTTGTACTTCCGTTTTGCCCTTCCCTTGTAAGCGATCTTGCCCTTCCAATGCCCCATTGCAATGGGTTGAGGTGCCCCAAGCTCATTGGAAATAAAAAAATGTTGCAAAGCATCACAGAGCATCTGCTTTGTTCAAACTCTACTGTTCTCTTCTGTTTCACTGCGGTTTAGAATTACTGTGCTTGGTCTCCTGTTTTCAATGTGGCTTTCTTGATTTATTGTTTTTAGGGGTCTTCTAAGTTTCTTCTACCATAGCATCCCTATCTATGCACAAATTCACGGAGAACACAAAGAATCTAGAGAGTTGTCTTGCCTTTGTCCAAAATTTACAACTCATGCCGGATAGGATGAATTGTGAGGCATGTGGCATGGTCATAGGGAAGGTTAGGGAAAGGAGGCGATTGGACGGTTTTGTGTGGAGGTGTGGGAAGGTTGGTTGTAGGAAAACAAAATTGCCTAGATTGGGGACTTGGTTTGAGCATTCAAAATTAACTCTTAAACAAGCCCTTACTCTAATGTATTGTTGGGCTACTAAAAGTAGTCAAGATCTAGCACATATACATGCAGGGGTTGGAAAGTATCATACGACTGTAGATTGGTATAACTATTGTGGAGAGATTTTTGTACTAGCAATGAATGATGAGGATGTGGAAAGAACTGGAGGTACAGAAAAAATAGTAGAAATTGATGAGAGCAAGTTCGGTAAAAGAAAATATAACTGTGGTAGAAGAGCGGAAGGACAATGGATATTTTGGGGAGTCAAGCGTGGTTCAAATAATATTTTTTTAACATGTGTTCCGAATCAAACGGCAAAAACATTGGAAGAGTTAATTGTGAAATATGTGGAGCCCGGCACAACTATTATTAGTGATAGTTGGCGTGGTTATGGCACGGATCGATTGCGTTTTTTGGGCTATTCTCATCAAACGGTTAATCATTCTTTACATTTTCGAGACCCAGTTATAGGTACACATACTAGTACTATTGAAGGGACTTGGAGTGCAGTAAAGCATTCTTTACCACGATATGGCACGGTAAAGGACCACTACAATGGCTATTTTGCCGAATATCTTTGGCGGCGAAAATATGTTCAAGACGTTGGCACCACATTCTCTACTCTAGTAGAACATATTGTACAATACCACCATTAATATGGTGGAATTTAATAAAATATATATTTTGCAACTTCTATTGCAATTTTTTTTTTTGGTAATTTTTGTATTTTTAGTGCGTTGTAACCTCTAAAGAACCAAGTCTTTTTTCCATGAAAAGCACTCGAAATTATCATTTCTACTACTTTAAACAAAGAACTTCAAAAACTATTTTTTGGGCACAACCAAGGTCCGCACAATAGTATAAATGTGTTTCAAAGAAATTTTAGGAACTTCAAGCATGTAAATTGCAAGATATTTGAGTTTAAAGTGAAGAAAATAATTTTTAAACACCTTGTTTGACTACATTTCTTGGCTTCAAATCTTCTTAAATAAACTTTTAGGCACTATTGATTTTCATTTTCTAATTCTTTATGTTTAAGAATGTAATTGACAATGTAGAAAAAAAAATTCAACAAATTAAAATTTAATTTTCACACATGAAAAAGTTGTTTAGTAGAAGTAGGTTTAAGATTGAAGGAAAAACTAACTCATTAATAGTTCTAAGATGGAATTAACTCATAATAATCCCAATGGTGATGTAATAAGCAAATATAATCCTATCTAATAAATTTTTTAGGATAATGATAAGAATTGAATTCAAAGATGAGTTCAATAATTTATTTTTTCAAAAAGATGCATACTGCCAACAAAAGAAAATTGCCCATAACTTTCTCATCACTAGTCCAAATAGATTGAATCAAAACTTTAAATGTAGACAAAATTGTAATTTTTGAGGAAAATATTTAAAAACAAAAAGATTCAAGGTTTAGGGATATCTTTTGGCTGCCCTTCAATTTTCAAAGTAAATATTCTTAAGCATATGTTTTTTGTCATGGTGATTTAACACATTAAAAACAAGAGATGAAGATTTGACAAAGATCTTTTTCATTTAATTCCTGCAATTGTACATTATAATTCTAAAATTTCTAAATCCTAAATCCAAATAGAAAATTAAATTAGAAAAACTATAAAAAAAAATAAAAAAAGCAGAAGAAGAAGAAATTTTAAAAATAAAAATGACATAATACAAATAAAAATGTACTAGTTAGATCAAAAGATTTTTTATTATCAATTTCTATATTAGTGTAATTCCTTGGAATTATGCAAATTTATGTATTGGTTTAGTTCTTTGGAATAAATTTTGGTATGCAATCATATATTTTCTATTCATTACAACTCTAGGAATGTAGCATACAATTATTGATTAATTTCTCTTTAATTTTTGAAATTTTTATACTTATAGTTCTATATGATAAAGAAATGCTTCAAATTACATACATTTGTCCCACTCATTGTTAGAAATTTATAATTTTTGAAGAGCAATGGAAACCAAAGATAAAAAAAGCTACAATCGTATCAAAATAGTCCTTCATTGAACTCAATTTTCAATAATAGTTTTGAAAAAATAAATAAATTATAGAATACAAATTACTTATTAGAATATTACAACCATTGAAATTGGGATTAGGATTTTCAATTCCATTATAAATTCTTAAGAAATTAAATATATCCTTTCTTTGTTCTACTTACTATTTCTTAAAAGTGTAAATAAAAAATGTTTTTGGTTGAAATTTTTCATGTGTATTCCAAATTAATATTTCTTCAAAGAGTTCTTGGATCTATACATGTATGAGAGATGAAATTTAATCATTTGGTAAGAATTCGACCTTAATCTTTATATGATCAAATTATATACCTTATATATGACCACATGTATATGTTAAAATGTTTATTATAATCATCTTTAATCTTTATTGTATCAAACTATAGTTTTTATCACACCACATGTACAATGTAGATGTATGATAGTAATATGGATTTCTTTCATACTTTTATAACAAGCTACAGTCTATTTTTTTCTTTTCTTTTCTAACAAGCTACATTTTGGATGTCTAATTTTCTTGAAATAAGCTATGTCTTTGATTGGGGTTTTTATATTTAAAAAATCTAATTTAATCTATGTTATGAATTCTTTTCTATTTTGGTAAAAAGAAAGGACTACCACAAAAAAGGAAGAATGCCAGAAGGAAGGAATAATGGGAAAGAAGAATGTCAAAAGGAAGGAATAATGAGAAGGAAAGGTGTCCAAAAAAAGGAATAATGAGAAAAAAGAATGCCAAAAGGAAGGAATAATGGGTAAGTAAGGTTTGAATCAATTGCTATTAAGATGGATAGGTAAGGTGGGTAGACCCAAAAGCGCCACAAATTGGGCCATGAGTAGTTTGAAGGCTAAGTAGACAGTAGTGAGTACAAGATTATAAAGAGATGTATAGAAAAGGAAGAAATGTAGTAAAAAAATTCAGATTTTGACAAATATGAGAGCACAGTAGGGATACAAAGTTTTGGAAGTAGAGTATTCAAAAGCACTCATAGGCTCCACTAAAAATCAGCAGTCACATGCACAAAGTTCCCCTTCCAAGGTGTCAGAATGAAAAGAAATGGAGTTGCAATCGTGTTTAAAACAATGAAAATAAAATAAAATTAGTAACCAACAAGCAATAGAAAAACTTGTCAGTAATCAATGGGAATTGTCCATGTATTTCGAAGAAGAGAAAACAATGATTCCCTTGTCAGAGAAACAAATTAACATGTGATGTGAGCTTAGAAGTATGTCATCAATACCAAAATGGCCAATGGTTCTTTGATGAACTACCATATTCATTCACTGACAATTTTCAGTAGAGAACTACACCATTTAAGGGCTTAATTTAGGATGCGCTTTAAGGCACTGCGCCATAATGGGGGTACCCACCTTACTTGCTTTTAAAGAAAGATGGATGAGACGAGGTACAGGTTAGGGACAAGCGACTGACAGGCGGAACAGGCGATGCACACGTGATGGACCACGATGAAGTCCATCGGCTCCGGCTTGGTCACCCCGTGAAACCCCGGGCGCCATCGCCAAGGTCGTCGCTTCAGCAGTCTACCCGTGATCGAGAGCAGCAGCATCAACAGTGGAAACTGTGCATATGTGCACGACAAGTTGTGACGTGAAGGCAATAATTTTGAAAGTCATCAGTCAATGTCGGAAAATTGGCGCCTTCCACGACGTCTTTAGCACATTCTGGACAATCGCAATTCTGTACCTGTCCCGGCTTTCCGAGTTTTTAGAGCTAAGTTTGAAACTATAACTTTGCTAGAGGGAGCCTGAACTTGCTATAACTAGCACTGTTAAGTCGAACGTGTTGCAGCCTTGCAGGCTCCCTGGCCTCTAGCAATATGTCAATCTCAAGTACCGTCCAATCTATTCTAGAGACTCGTACGTGATCGACCCTGCTAACTAGAACATGCACAGATGCACTGTCTGCGTAACTTTCTAGTTGAGGACATTTCGATCTATACAATTTATTACCGACATTACGTTATATTGATGCTGACCATTTCTTCATTGTAACTTTGTAAGTGCATGGTTGCTGACAGTGGTATATTTAGATTCCCTGCGATGGACTTGAGGGATGTCTTTTGAAACTACTGACTCTGGTGCTAATAATTAAGTAACTCACTTATTTATTTGGAAATCTTGCTATGGACTGAAGTTTGAGCAGATTCAGCAAACTGCTAACAATACTAACAATTCAGCAGGACAAATATAATAAACTAGCCAATAAGTAATTGCAAAGCAGGCCAAGTTATCAAAAATAATCACCGGTTAGGACCTAGCGAGTCACAAGCAGTGAGGTTGGTACTAACCTAGGATTATTTTTATGAATTAATTGGTCTACTTCGCAATTACCAGACACAATCTCAATGTAATTAGAAAAGTTGAGCTGTATGATTTCTTTGATTGCTTAAATTAATCAATCAAAACATGCATGCCACAACAACACTACTCTCCTACATTTTGACTACGTTAGGTGGATCCGCACTCACTAAGTTAATACCAGTTGGTAGCAGTAGAGATTTCTCTAAGATTTCTCTCATTGACAGACCCATGAAATTTCTAATTTATACCCACCCTGTTGAAATACTTGCATAAGACAAGCAGTGAGCATTATCAGTCTTAATCTGTCTCCCTTTCACCAATCGAAACATGCATCACAAGGAGAACGGGAGGGCATTACCCCCCAGTAGAAATTTGTGTGTGTGACTTGACCCCCCCCCCCCCAAACTTTCTATCTTAAGAAAATTTGTGGGGGGTCAAGTCACACCCCCAAATTTCTACCGGGGGTAACGCCCTCCCGTTCTTCCAGTGTGCATGCCACGAAGGCGAAACTCTCCCGCATTTAGATATTACGCATTTCCAAGCCCACTCTCGGAAGAATATCCATTTCATGCAAAGCCTGAGTAAAATTTTGGAAGCTTTTCATGCTGAAAGTTAGCACTAGTCTGGGTGTTACTGCAGGAACGCTTCTAATTTAGTATCCAGAGTCTGTATTTTGATATTGCCATTCAAATTAGCAACTGGTAACTATTACAGACAGTGTTAGCAATTGTTGATCGATAGCAATTCCTCTTAATTCTCCTCCTCAGTCTACTCGATCATTTAGGCCGTCGGAACAGACGTATAATTAATATTTTTCAGGAAATCAGAGTTTCATTGCAACGATCGATGATCGCCTACTGACTGTGGAAAATATGGTAAGGCCAATGCGGCACTGCTTTCAACTGTTTCTCAATTAAAATTTAATACTAACTAACAGGTGGTTGGGTACACTGGTTGATTTGCAAGCTCCTGTTCAGTAATTTGACAAATTGGCAACACTGTAACGGTTTGTTGTTGTTCTGTAACGGCCGGTTAGTACTGCAATTGACCAGAACTTACGCACCACAGTAAGCACACAAACTTGGCACTCATCAAGGACTTTTTAGGTTGCCATTTAAAAGTTAGTGTCTGGACACTTCTGGAGGCAAACGGTTTGCCCCAAATTAAAAGAAGTGGAACAACAAACTGAATGCCGAAAATGCATGCTGGTCTCGTATGACCAACATCAGGAGAGAGAAACTCTAACAGTGGGATATGGTTGGCATAAGGTAGTTGGCTCTTAAAGCGACCTTTTTAAGAGCTGATTGCATTTCCGGGGGAATCTTAACTTCTTTAAACAATTTTCAGTAAATTTTTCGTAGGGAGAAGAATGGAGTTGGCAGCTAACCCAAGTCGTTTCATATTTTTTGGATCTTTGTGGAGTTAGTTACGGATTTCTGAAAGTGATCACCGCTTAAAATGTACACTATTGGTATATTGAAGAAAGTAAAATGTACACTATTGGTATATTGAAGAAAGTAAAATGTACCACCGTGTTAGAGGTATCATTTAGAGCATGGTTGCTTTTTGAGCACCCTACCTTACATAAAGAGTCTATTCACCTAAAGTCCCATTAGAAAAAATATCAACCCTCCGGAGTGACAAACCAAGCTATTAAAAAGCTTGGTCTATCACTCCAATTGACTGCTGCAGTGAGTAGTCAGAGTGGCTGACTGCTCACCGAAACAATCAGTTTTCGTGAGTTTTTGTTTTTTGTTTTTTCTAATAATTTTTTTAAGATATATATATATTTACTAGCGGTTGGCGCTTGCTATGCTACGCATTCATCATTAGAATTTTATTAGAATCTTTATATATTAGATAAAATGGAGAACAAAAAATTTCAATAAATCTTCAAATAAAAATTACTAAAATCTTTGTATAATTTTGTTTATAAGTAAGCATATACTGAAATGTACATTAGAAATTTATTGAATGATGGAATGAAATATATGCAATGGTGAATATTGTAAAAGATACACATTTATTGTAATGCATTCAAAAGTTGACTCAATTGTTACGAACAATGGCAACCCAAAAACTTGGTGAATTGAAAAGAAAAAATTGTAACTTTCAAAAACTTTATGAACAACTTAATTGTTGTGAAATCCAAAATCGCTTCAATTGAATAAATTTCTCAAATCATTTGGTAGTAGCAATAGAATTTTGAAATCATAAAGGCTATAAAAGTGATATTACAGAGGTGATTGCAAACTACTATTCTTTTTCTGTAATATAACATTGTGTGAAAATATTATTTTTATGTATGCATGATTGAAAATATTTTTACAAAATATTAAAATTAACTATTCCAAAGACTTATTGAATTCATTATCATGCATTCTATTCAAATATACCAAAATTTTACTAGTATGTGATACAATGAATGCGTAGCATAGCAAGCATGAGCCCTATTATTAATGGTAGCATTTGTGATATTACAGAGGGAGTTAAGATTTTAGTAGTATGTATATATATATATAAGTCAGTTTTAGCTGGGCAGAAATAGAGGAAAAACAAATTTTAGAGCAAAAAAAAGGTAAATTTCAAGGTACCTCGAAGGACTGTGGAACAGCCCTCCAAAGGCCTGAAATTTTCTCTAATGCATGGTTGACTCGTAAATTGTTACTAAATCTTTGCTAAAAGGGAGATTCTATGGAACTTTGGAACATATATATGTTTGGAACCATGGATATATGTTTGGTTTCAACATCAACACTAAATACATAACTAGTAGAAAATGGTCTACAACTTAATGACACTTCTAAAATAAGACTTCTTAGCATTCTTTGCTTGTCAGTGATTAGATGATGTATTGGGTATTTGAAATGTAAATGATACACTTAAGAGTCATTCCAGAATGACCACCCTGTTAATGACAAGTGGTGACATTCCATAGGGGTCATTTTTGGTAACCCCTTTTTCTTAGTACAATTTTGGAATATTTTTTTGATGCGATTCAAATTGCCAAAATTGTGACATTGTATTGTACTAAGTTCTAAAAACTATGATTGGTATAGAATTAGGTCTTTGGATATTAATGAATTTCTACCAATATAACAAAACAAACATCTACACTACTAAAAGCTATGTCCTTGTAGCACTTGCTCACTTTTTAAGTTAGATCTTCATCAAACTTCTTCACATTTAGCTTTTGCCCATACAAAGCCTCATATCCTTCGATCTAAAGCCAATAAAATTGACATAAACACAAGGGGATTCCCATGAAGGATAATGGACAAGTATATTTTTAACATTAACAACTCCACAAATGATACAAGTAAAACTCATATTCATCAGCAATAGCAATCTTCTCACCACTCTTGTAGAACTTTAGTTGAGCACGTACAAATTATGATAGCATCGCTTTGAAAAGTGACAAAGATTATTTTTTAACAAACACATAGAATATTGATTATGTTAAATTCTCAATATTCTATATTAAGCATTAATTTACATTAGCTTACACTTATAGATATGCAAATTGTATTTCATTGCAACATTGTACACCTCTAAGCTAGGATTTGCACCCACATTCCTTTCATTGTGCCTTACTTAATCATTTCATTTCTTTTTGTTTGAGGGTTTATTATGTGAATCTATTGAAATTACACCAATTTAACAAAATTGGCTCTACAACCTTCTCCTATCACTTTCATACACTATTAGAAAATCACGACCAAAACTAATAGAAAATCAATTGTTTCTTGTTGTTTAGGCCACCTCAATGCCTGTTTTGTTGAAGCCAAGAAATGATTGCCCGCTTTCTGTTGATTTGAATAGTGCAATGACCAAATCAACATAATTTTAGAAAATCTAGAATCCTTTTGGAATCTTTTGATAATCTTTTAAAATATTTGGAAATTTAAAAAAGATTTGGAATCTTTTGAGAATCTTTGGAATCTATTTGGAATCTTTTGAAATCTTTGGACTTTCCTTAGCACATTCATAATATTTTAGAATATTTTGAAACATTTTTGTTCCATTTTAGTAAAGCAAGGTTGGTTCATTGATGCCAAATAATTTATGAACCTTTATGGCTTTGAAGCATAATTTCAAGCCAATTTTTTTCTTTGAGGCAAGCCTTTCCCAATGCAATATTTGTTGTATATAATTCTTGTAAAAATTTTACCAAAGGTATTTTACTACTCCCTCTGTCTCACTAATAACCTCCAAAAAGCTTCTCCACAAAGGATTAACTACAATTTTAGTTTTTGTGCTAGTGACGCATGGATTCAAAAACCATTAATCCATCCTTTAGATCTATGCAAAATCTCTAGCTCAGGTGCCATCATCTAGGCACCCAAAATCCATGCAGAAAGTATCATTTTTAAGGATAATTTGTAAATGTTGCTAGCTCCATCATTTTTAATGATTTAAAGGTTGGTGGCAACAATGGGATTCTAAAAATATGGAGATGCCCCTATCTAAATATCCACAACAAAGAACCTAGACTACTTCATAAACAAATCTGCATAGCACCTAAGTAGTCACCAAATACATCATCAATACTACTGTCTCAGGAAGCACAGCATGTACAAAGTGCCTCATATGGGCAAGGTCAAGCTTTCTAGGAGAAAAATGCTCCCTTATTGCTTGACTTGCCCCCACAAGGTTGGCCAACATGAACAAAACTTACTCAACAATCAAAATAGGAAATGGAGCTTTTTAGTGGAAAAAGAATTTAGCCTAATTTCTTGGGTGGAGTACTCTATAGGGATTTTGTATACCACGTGCGGCAGGTGATTTTTTGACTTCCTATTTACTTTTTACTAAATTATAATTTTAACCTATGATTTTGAACTATGATTAATAATGACTATAGATTCCTATTGCCAAAAATTCCCAACTCAAATACCATATGAAATGACTATTAGAATAGGTTGAAAAATGATTTGAAATGGCATGTGTTTCAACTCAAAACATTTATAGAGAATACATTTGGATCACTAATACACCATTATTCAAGAAAAATGAACTTTCAATAGAAAAATATTTTTAGAATTTTTTTTATAAAGTAAATAGGAAAAATATTTTCAGTTCTATTATATGTTTTTGAACTGAAAATATGTCTCAAATGGACACATTTTTAGCAATGGGCAAATTTAAGCAACCATGATAAATTGATCCAATTGGTCTGAAATTCTTTACACATACTTTGAATAAGATTAATACTAGAATCCCAAAAGTTGAGAGACATACAAACACACGATTTTAAATTACAAGCATTTCAAATAAGTTTAATTTCCTCATTCGGGCACTATTTAATCCCTAAAGGACCATTGTCCCTTCAGGGGACAAATGGGATTTTGGGCAGGTACCTACGGGCTGAATTTTTGTCATGATTTTTTGAAACTTCTTTTGGAGATAGAAAAACTGATAAGCTTTGTGGGAGTATTACTTTTTTTTCAATCGATGCCCGGGAACAAAAGTTATGCCCAAATAAGCTCAAAACAAGGGAGAGGGGGCAACAAAAAAAATTTGCAAAAAATTTAATTTAAAAAAAAAAAAAAAATTCCTTATAGATTATATTTTTGTCTATTTGGAAAGCTTTGATTCATTTCAATTGGATTTTTTATGAGAAAGTTATGAACAATCTTGTTTTTTGGGCAATTAGAGCATCTTTTTGAAAAAAATAACTTGTAGGATTCATTTTGGAATGCAATGTTTGCAATTTTTCAAAAACAAAAGTTCCACATAGTTTAGTTTTTGTGCTAGAACAATCTCACCATTGGAATTAGTGCATTTTAATTCCATCTAAAAGATATTAATATTTTAGATTTTCCTTCTATCTTGTACCTACTTCTATTTAACAATTTTCTTAAGAATGAAAATTAATTTTTTTTTAGTTTTCTTTTTTTTTCCTAGACTCTCAACTCAATTGTCCACTAGAAAGATTTAAAGCTCAAAAATTTGTAGTGCAAAAAATTTAAGTTAAAAATGTTCAAAGTCAAAAAATTTAGTCCCACAATGTGTTGAAAAACTTGTTTTTTTCACTTCAAACGCAGATATCGTGCAATCTGTGTGGTGAAAAATTCTGAATTTTTTTCACATATTCTTATACTAGTTAGGTATAAGACCCTATGGTTAGATGTGCAAAAAATATAGTTTTTAAATTTTTTACTCTTTGCTCTAGAAATGGCAGTTTTGAGAGTTTTTTGGCAGAAAAAAGGCCTTGGTCCTTTAGAGGTTAAATTCCTAAATGAATTTGTTGTTTTTCAGCCTAAAATTGCTTCAAAGTACTGAAATCCAAAGCAAGCCTTAAATCTTCATCTGGGTGAAATCATGCTCAAATGTACCACAAAAGGGGTCAAACCCACTCAATTTTGCAATGTAATTTCTTTTTAGCTACCGTTTTTTAATGCTAATCTATTAATTATAGGAATTTTATTCCTTTTTTATTAGTATCTCAAGTCATATTGAGTCTAATAATGCTTTATTTATCAAAAAATAAAAAATTCTTTATTATCATTCCAATTGAAGTTCAAATGTCAATATGTCAGTTTTTTCAATTATAGAAAAGGGTTCTAATTTTTGATTAATAATAATGTGATTGAATCCAAAAAAATTACTTATATATATATATATATATATATATATATATAATCATAGGATAGAGTACAAAAGGACTATCTTCCTACAATTTGAATATTTTTGCATTTTCTATAATATTCAGAGGTAAAAACTTGTAAACATCATTTACAATGTAAAAAATATTCCAAATGATGATTGTGTTAGAACAGAAAATGTATATAATATTGACTTTAAGGTCACTACATAAGCTATTTTTGGAATTGAATGTCTAAATTTTGTACTAGATGAAATTAATAATTTGTCAGTAGGCATTTAATTAATTAAAAAATTATACTATTTTTAGTTCAAGATTTAATCACTAAAAGTTATTTTAAATATTTTTATGTTTGAGACATATAAAATTTCAATAAAAATATCTTTCTAAAGTGCTATATTGTAAAATGACACTAAATTTAACCTTAAAACTGGTGATTTATATCTTTCAAAGGATTTTTTTTATAAACTTTTGTCTCCAAACTTTTAAAGGGATACATTGCAATGCTATTCATTTATAATTTTTTCTTTAAAATGACAACATCAAAGGAATTTTTTGCTTTAAAAGTTCAAAAAAGGATTCAAATCCTGTCCTAGCAAAGTAATCCCAATGGTACCTTTGAGTGTGATTTGACCCATCTATATTTATTCACTGACAGATCCTACAGTAGAATTCTTTGCTAAACCTGTTAGAGTTCACCTTTCTAAAAATTCAAAATAAGAAACCTTACCAATTGCAAGATCGTGTTGCTTGGATTTCAAAAAAAATACTTTTTAGTTCTTTCCAAATAGTTAGATTTCATGTTTCAAAATTTTAGACAAAAAGACACAAACTCTACAACTTATTACTCTCACTCTCCATAATATTGTATGCTGAAGAAATAAGTTGGAAATATACATGATTCAAAAAAATATTTCATATTCATGCTTAAAGAAAATAGAGTATGATTTAAAATACTAAATTGTTAAGAATTTAGTTATGGAATTGAAACACTCCAATGCCAACTGTTGTAAGGTTGTAATAAACAATCTACATTCAATTATTTTATTTATTTAAGAAAAAAAAATTGAATTAAATAAAGGAATTTTAATGTTTATTTCATAATAGAGATTCCATAATTGCTCGCAAACTAAAACTCCTTATAACTTTCATCTTGTTAATTGAAATGGAATAATTTAAAGTTTTCCACATATATATAAATCTAGGAAACTAAGTGGAATTTTTTACTCTTAAGAAGTGATTTTTTCTGAGCTGTCCGAGCTATTCATTGAGCTACTCTTCAATTAAATGTTGTGTGAAATTTTTTTTTTAAAAGATTAAAGTTTTGTCTATAGCAAGCTATCCATAAGGCTATGCTCCCAAAAAATGCCATTTGGTCCTTCTAGGATTAAAAGACCATTGTTGAAATTCTATGTACAGTAAAAATATTTTTTTTAACTTAATCATTTAGAATTTGGTGTTTTCTAAACTCAGCAGACTTTGGCGGTCATTTTGGCATAGTAGAATAACCTTTTTCAAAAAACTTTGAACTAGAAATAGGTGTCAAATCAAGTTAAATTTCATCTCCAATAATTTGTTTGAGATTTCAATCGTCCAATCTAAAGATATGAAGAAATTTTAGAGTGGGGATGGAAGGGACATTTTCTTTGACAATTCCTGACATTGGCTCTAAATTTTGTCCATAACTTTTGATTGGAGACTCAAAATCACAAATGGATTTTTAAGTGAAATTTAGCTTCATTTGATAGCTCTTCTTAGTTCAAAGTTTTTTGAAAAAAGTTATTTTACTATGCCAAAATAGCCGCCAAAGTCTGTTCAGTTAAAAAGTACCAAAGTGTAAATGGATGAGAAGAAAAAAAAATCCCTTTTATAACATAAAAGTTAAATGTTGGTGTGTGGGTTGGATCCTTGGGTTGCTATTCATGAGGTCACCAATTCAAACCTAGTTGGTGACCAAGGATAGGTCATAGGGTTGCTTGAAGTCTTTGGGTAATGAAAAAATTCAATTTTTACTACTGCCCAAAATTTTTGGATAGCAAAAAAGTTTTTTTTAATGCACAAAGCTTATTATTATTATTAATTATTTTTCTTTCCCTATGGATTTGACCAAATCAGCAGAAAAATCAACACTTTTTTATCACTGATTTTTCTACTAGTCATAGTTTTGTTTCCACAAGGCACAAAGGAATTGAAAAGGTGAAGTGGTTTAGAATCATGTCCCCATCCTCCACTCACTCTTCAATCCTATCTATTATTGGACATATTCTACATCGTGATTTTTGTAAGCTACTAGACACCTAATGGAACTATATGTACCAATTTGCAGAATTTTCTTCCACTATAAGGACCCCCCGTTTTAGGTGGCGAGCGCTGATTTTGTCCAATGTAACATCAATGTTGATATAAAAAAATGGGTTTGTTGCATTGGACGTCCACTAAAATCCATCAAAAAAATTCAACACTTATCACCTAAAACGCATTTTTTTTATAAAGCTTCAAATATGTCGGAAGAGCTTCTAGAAGACCTTCTGAGAATTCTACTAGCTACTAAATTGGGCACCCTCAAACCACCACTTTTTGCTATTGTGCCTAGTTAATATGATTAGACTAGTCAAATTTTCATATTATCTTGTTGGCAAATGAAAGGAGGTGAACTCCAATGCATTAAAGAACACAAGATTTGGATAATGTATAGAAAAGTTATGAAGAGTCAAAGTTTTTTTCACATAAGCACATATTGATTTTGGAGATGTAATGAGAGTAATGATAACAGTTTTGGATCACTATTGCATTTGGGTGTTGCCCACTTTAACCCCTAAAGGCCCAAGGCCTTTATTTTGCCAAAAACACCCAATATTGCCATTTTTATAGCAAGGAGTAAAAAAAATTGAAAAATGTGTTTCTTGCACATCTAACTATAGTATCTTACATCTAACTAGTATGAAAATGTGTGGAAAAAATTTCAGAATTTTTGACCACATAGACTGCAAGATATTTGCATTTAAAATGAAAAAAATAAGTTTTTCAGCACATTGCGGACTAGGTTTTATGACTTTGAACATTTTTAACTTAATTTTTTTGCACTACAGAGTTTTGAACTTTAAGTCTTTATACTAGAGAATTGAGTTGAGAATCTAGGGGGAAAAAATTTCAAAAAAAATTAATTTTCATTCTTAAAAAAATTGTTAAATAGAAGTTGGTATAAGATAGAAGGAAAATCTAAAATATTAATATCTTTTAGATGGAATTGAAATGCACTAATTCCAATGGTGAGATTTTTCTAGCAAGCAAACTAAACCATTTGTAACTTTTTTTTGAAAAATTGCAAAAATTACATTCTAAAATGAATCCTACAAGTTATTCTTTCAAAAAGGTGCTCTAATTGCCCCCAAAACAAGATTGTCCATAACTTTCTCATAAAAAATTCAAATGAAATGAATCAAAGCTTTCCAAATAGCCAAAAACATAATCTATAAGAAAAAGAAATGAAAAAGAAAACGAAATTTTTTGCAAATTTCTTTTACTGCCTCCCTCCCCACCCCCACCCCCACCCCCACCCCCACCTCCATCCCCACCCCTATTTTGAGCTTACTTGAGCATAACTTTTGTTTCTAGGCACCGATCGAAAAAAAATTATATTTCCATGAAGTTTAGCAGTTTTTCTATCTTCAAAAAAAGTTTCAGAAAATCACGACAAAAATGCAACCCGTAGGTACCTACCCAAAATCCCATTTATCCCTTGAAGGGACAATGGGCCTTCCTTTAGGGGTCAAGTTATTATCAACATTGGAAATTTGGAACCACTTGACAAGGAGTTGGAGCGTCCTCAGTAATATTTAGTAGCCTTCATGTCCATTGCCTTTCCTTCATACACCTTCCTCATCACATTGACCCCACTTGTTTACTTAGCTCTTGATGAAGTTTGTACTATTGGGTGTAGAATATTCCACACCATCTATTGTAGAGACAAAGTAGTGACAATACCTACTACTAAATGTTGTAGGAGCATCTTCCCTGGACACCATTGACCACGAGTTTAATTAATTTAATATTGATGAAAAATACAGAAAATGTCTAGAGCTGCTATAGGGTAAAATGACTGATTTTCTGATATATAATACTTATGCGTGTGTCACACACAAGCAATTCTAGATGCCTATGAATTTATTTTTTTACATGGAGTGCTGCTCTGGAATCTAGCACGGACAATTTCTTCATTTATTCCAAAAAAACAGTTTTTATTTTTCCTTGCAATGATTCCGTTTGGGGAGAGTTTGCAATAACTTGGTGTTGAATAGTAAACTTCGAAAACTGCACAAAATTCCAGTTTCGTCAATACATGCATATTTTCTAAGTTTGTTTATGGAAAGTAAGGTGGAAGACGTGCCTGGGTGGCTTGAGAGTGTTACCTTTGGGAGAACACCGATAAGATAGTCCTCTCTAAAAGCAACCGGCTTCTTCAAATCAACCCTATAAAATGGTATTGAATGGATATGACGTGGTATTTAAATAGACCACTTTAGCCATTAATTGAATCCATAAAAAAAAAGTATTCATCATTGCAAGAGCCAGTGATTGGCCTTGATTTCTTCAAATCACTTCAGAGGTTGCAAGTGGATGCATTTTGGAAGACCTAGGGTCACAAATAGGTACCTCCAATAGAAATCTTAAGAAATTCATAACTAATCCCAAAATGCTTCAAAAAATATGAAACCACTTGTATTATATTTGGCATCCATTTTTCTTTCTTTGAAAAATCAGTGAAAAATATTTCTATTCACGCAAATCTACAAAAAAGGCTAACCAAACCTTACCTCCTAAAGGACCAAGGCCATTTTTCTGCCAAAAAACACTCAAATATGTCATTTCTATAGCAAAGAGTAAAAAAATTGAATTTTTTTTTCATATCTAACCATAGAATCTTATACCTAACTAGTATGACAATCTATGGAAAAAATTTCAGAATTTTTGACTGCACAGATTGCAAGATATCTGCACTTAAAGTGAAAAAAAAAAAATTCAGCACATTGTGGGACTAGATTTTTGACTTTGAACATTTTTAACTTAAAATTTTTGCACTATAGAGTTTTGAGCTTTAAATCTTTGTAGTAGGGAATTGTATTGAGAGTCTAGGGGGAAAAAAAATCCAAAAAAATTAATTTTCATTATTAAAAAAATTGTTAAGTAGAAGTAGGTATAAGCTAGAAGGAAAATCTAAAGTATTAATATCTTTTATATGGAATTAAAATGCACTTAATCCAATGGTGAGATTGTTCTAGCAAAGAAACTAAGGTAGAGCCAACCATTCCCGACCATTGACCCATTTCCAACCTATAGATGCACGTATTTTTGACCAAGTTTAGAATTTTTTTTTTCCTTTTCAAGGTTGGAACTAATAAATACATGACACCTGTCCCAAGTTATGAGAAAAAAAGTAGAAAATAATGATTAGGAAAAAAGTTGTTGAATGATTGGAATTGGAAGGGTCTAGAGGTTGGCCATGGGTCTAGAGCACTTTTTGCCTCCCAAAATTCATAGTAATTTCAATCCAAGCAATAAAATTACCAAATGTTTTGCAGTCCTTGTCATTTCTATTAATGTACCTCTAAAAAACATTTGTTTTGCTGTCACTACTCTAGGTCATGTTGAAATTCATTATTTGGTTGGTTATGGGAGGCTATACCTTAAAGCATGTGAAAATTTTGTTTTAAAAAATTGTAAAAATTGCATTCAGAAATGAATCCTACAAGTTATTTTTTTCAGAAGGATGCTCTCTGGGCCCAAAAAACAAGATTGTCCATAACTTTCTCATAGCAAATCCAAATGAAATGAATCAAAACTTTCTAGATAGACAAAAATACAATCTATAGAAAAAAAATTCAATTTTGTTTATTTTATTTTTGCAAAAAAAATTTGCTTCCCCCTCTCCTCTATTTTGAACTTATTTGAGTATAACTTTTGTCCAATTGAAAAAAAATTATATTCCCACAAAGCTTATTAGTTTTTCTAACTTAAAAAAAATTTCAAAAATCAGGACAAAAATTCAGCCTATATATAACTGCCCAAAATCCCAAATGTCCGCTGAATCGACAATGGTCCTTTAGGGGTTAAGTGGTTGCTTTTCGAGCGTCCTACCTTAAAAGATGTTTCATTTTTGTCCTGGGGATGGATGATCAACTAGACTTTGTGCATATTAAAGTATGGATTATTTTCATCCATTTTTTGTGTGCAACTTTATTGATGCTACAAACACATTAGTGAGTTAACTCTTCAAAGTATAGAGTCTTCTTGAGATTGAAGATTTGGGAAAAATCATTGTAAAGTACTATTTGGAAGAATATTTTGAAATTGATATACAAATAAAAGTTGTTGATTTTGAGTTTTAGTTTCCATCCATACTATTAGATTCATCAATGCTATCACCAATATTTTTTTTAATTCTGGAAGGGAAATTTCAATTTAAAAAAAAAATTTGATTACAAGCAAAAGCTTTTCATTTTTTGAGTAAAATTTGTTGGAATGGATTTGAAATGAGGATTTCTTGATGTAGTGATTTTTTGAAATTTTTGAATTCTTTAAATCTATGACCTCATTTTTGCAAATCTAGTATTGAACTAGAGTCAATGCAATTTTGGCTTGGTCAACCACTTGACATACTTCCACATTTATAATTTTAGAAAAATATGTATTCTAATAACACCAAATCCAACCATTAGATAGGACAACAATTTGACAAAGCATCTCCACAAATCAAAATGACTTTCATCCAAGTAGTAATGAAAAAGAAACAAGAATATGAATTTGTACATTGTCCAAAAATTGGATGTCGGAGCCCTTAGGGATTAATTGCATATGTTCAAGAAATATTATTAAAACTTGTATTTTGATTTTATATATGGGGTAGTTTATCAAAAAATTGTTACACTATCCAGTGTATTTCAATACTCATATCAAAGTTTTTTTATCCTTGAAAATTTGACTTTGACATTCAAAATGATTTCTTTTGCTTTTGAAAAAGAAAATCAAAATGAAGCTTTTGAAGTGCCCTTTCTATTCCAAATAGAAATTTTGAAAAATTCCTTTAATATAAACATTTTAGTGAAGTTTGAAGTTGAGGATCTATAACCAAGTTCCTAAATATGGAGTCAAACACCTGTAATTTTCTTGCCATCATTCTTTAATAGATTCTTGTATTAGTTCTTTAATGTTTATATGATATGGATTCTAAAGACTTTGCTTTGCATATATTCCATAATCTAAAGGGTAGTAATAGGTTTGGCCTCAAAAATGACCTTTTTAGTATTAAAAATGACCTTCAAAAAAAAATACTTGAATAAAAAAATTAAAATTAAAAATTAAAATATCACTATGATTAGAATTTAACAATTTGAGTTGAAAGGAAGAAAAACCTTGTGAAACTGAAGTCCTTAATATTCAATCCATATTTGATTATAGAAAGATATTAGTTTATTTCTAGTTTTTGGATTCAAATTTTATTGAAAAATATTGGTTATTGCAATAGTTGATTTAACTATATTATAGATACACAATCTATAATGGATCATATTTTACAACTATTGCATGTGAGTTATCATTAATTTATTATTCTGAATTGCATTTTATAATACATCTTCACAATTTTGGAAATTTAGACTATTCCCTTGTCCTTAAAGGATTAAAGTAGAGTAGTAGATATGTAATTTCATTTTTGAAAAATAAATGTAAATTACAAGATTACAAGACTATAAATAATTTTTTTTATAAAATAATTAAAAGATAGGAGTATAAGATTTGAGGTTTAGTTGTTTCAATTGTCTGTAGGCCAATCTTTTAAGGACTAACCTTGTAAAGACAAATTGAATATGACCATGTCGTAGACCATGTAATACTTCATTCTGTATGCTCCTCTATACCACCATATATGCATGAATTTTATTTATTTTTCAAAGATGAAGTCACATAACTTCTATAAACCACCCAAAGAAATATAATTTTTGTGAAGATTTAACATTGTATTAAGAAAAAATTCAAAGTAGAAATTAATCATATTATCAAAATATTCTTTAATCTTTAAAGTCCCATCGTCTACTTGGGGGAGAAAATGGATTTTGGGTAAGCTCCTACGGTCTCAATATTCATCATAATTTTTGGAAACTAATTGGAAAGATGGAAAAACACGTTAATTATTTCAATTGGTGCCCGGGAGCAAAGGTTTTGGCACAAAAACCCTTTTTTAGTGGAGCAGATAGCCCCCCCCTTCAATTTTTTTTTTTAATATTTTAAAATTTGTTTCTCATCTATTGTAATTTTATCTACATAAGAATCTTTAATTTCTTCTATTTGGATTTGCTCTGTGAAAGTGATGGACAATCTTATTTTTCAAGCAATCAGAGCACCTTCTTGAAAAAATAACTAATAGGATTATTTTTGAACTCAATTTTTCACAATTTATTACAAAAAAAATTTCATTGGTTTAATATTTCTTGCTATTACAATTTCACTATTGAGATTAGAGTGTTTCAATTCCATCTTAGAGCTAATATAGTTTAGATTTTCCTTCAATCTTGAACCTACTTTTGCTTGATAATTTTTTAATGAGTAAAAGTTTAGCGTATTTTTTTTTAATTCCTAGACTGTCAACTTAATTTTTCAACATTCAAAATCAGAAATTCAAAATGAGTAGTACAAAATTTTTAAGTTAAGATGATTCAAAGCCAAAAAATCTAGTTGAGCAAGGTGAAACAAAACTTTTTCTCTTCCCTTTAAGTACAAATATCTTGCAATTTGTATGGTCAAAGTTTTTGAAATTTCTTACACACATTTTTATACTACTCTAATGCAGGATCCTATTGTTAGATATTCAAAAAAAAAGAAATTTTAAAGTTTTTTGCACTTTACAATAGAAATGACAATTTTGAGTGGTTTTTGATGGAAGTAAGACCTTAGGACTTTCAGGGTTAAGTTTAAAAATCTACACAAGTGCATATCATAGTGTGAACCAAATTTTTGAGGCATTGATTTTCCCTATTTTAATTTTAAATATGGCTCTCACCTTCAAACTATCCATTGTTAGAATTTTCTTATAAGCTCTTAAAACTTTAAAGTTCTTTTTAAGTTTCAAAAAGTAGAGAAGCAACTAGACTTGAGAAGCTTCTTTATTTTTGTTTTGTCAAATGCAATGAAAAAATATTTTGAAAATGGAAATCAAGTCATATTATTTAGCTTAAAGGTGCTCAAGTATACTATAAATAAAATCAAAACTTTAAAATGATATCCGATTTTAATAAGAAAATCAATAATATGACTTCTATATCATAAAAAAACATTGCATTAGATGAGATTCGAGGGTCTTGGAGGGCTCCGAGTTCCCCTGCTGTCTGCTGCGTTCCTAGACTGTGGGAACGCAGCAGCAGCAGTTGGTTGACATGGCACAGCGACTGCCACGTCATTTTTTGAAAAAAAAAAATTTTTTTTTTGCTTAAATTGATATTTTGGTATAATTTTTTTTTTTTTTTTTTTGAAAAAAAAAAATTCTGACACCCCTGTACCGACGTTCATTGAATCTAGGCAGATCAAGAAGCGGGCCTAAAACGGCCCTCCAAGACCCCCGAATATCATCTAATGTATACAAAATCAAATGAAAATCATTTGGTAACAAATTGAATAAGAATTGTTCAACCATTCATCTACAATTTGTTGGGCCCTCCGCACATAATCCCTAGACTCCTAAGCTCTTCTTCATGAGAAACCACTCAAAGCTGCCATTTCTATTGCAAAAACTAAAAATGTTCAAAATAGTTTTTTTTTCATATTTGACCAAATGATTGAATCCTAAACTAGTGTAAGAATGTGTGCGAGGAATATCAAAAGCTGTAACTACATAGATTGTAAGATATTTAAGTTCAAAGTGAAGAAAACCAAAAAAATTGCACCTTGCTCAATTAGATTTTTGGCTTTGAATCTTCTTGACTTAAAATATTTGCAATGCAAGTTTTAAATTTTAATTTTTTATGTTAAAGAATTGAGTTGAGGGTCAAGGAATTTTTTTTAGAGAAAAAATACTTGACTTTTATTTTAAGAAAAAATTCATGTAGAAGTAGGTATAATATAGAATAAATAAACTAAATTGCTAATAGTTCTAAGATGGAATTGAAGTACACTAATCCCAATGGTGAGATTAATCTAACAAGCAAACTAATCTATATAGAACTTCTCTTTTTGAAGAACTATTAAAAAATTGAATTAAAAAATGAACCTATAATTTATTTTTTGAAGAAGATGTTCAAGAAACAAGACTCTCCATAACTTTTTCATTGCTAGTCCAAATGGAATGAACTAAATCTATTAGTACAAAAAAAAATTCTATGAGAATTAAGATTCTGAAAAATTTACTTTGATTTTTTGTCATTTTTTTGTACTGCCTAACAAGCTTTGTCACAGGCTTAGGGTGACAAACTTTTGCTTCGGCCACCAATTGAAATTAAAAATTATATTTCTCAAAGAGACAATAAAACTTTATATATTAAAACATTCTTAACCCCTAGAGGAACGGGATGCAAAAACTTGTGTTGCAGAAGCCACTTGGTAGCCTTAGGGTCACTTCACACTAGCCAAAGATCAAGAGGCCATGGGTTTCCACCAATCACATTGTAGAAAACCAAGAGTTTGGCCTCTCAATCCTTCACACTAGAAGGCACAAGTCCCAAAGAGAACTACGTACCTACATGACTAGAAATTGCCTACTTGGCGACAAACTGTCAACGAAAGTTTGATTGACTACAAATGGAGACCCAAACTATGGTTGAGAGGTCATGGGAGTTCATTTAGTAACTTATAGAATCTCAACCATTAGATTAGTATGGGTTTGAACTTTGGGCTTGGCCTTTGGAGGCTTCACACTACGGCCATCCACATCGAGAGGCCGTGGCAGTTCATTGCTAAGAGTTTGGACTTTAGGCTTGACCTTTGGAGGCTTCACACCATGACTAAGTGAAGGCTCCAATTCCTATACTTTATTGCCTGTTTATTGCTCATTTCTTTAGCCACCCAATCCCATGGCCTCTCGACTTGGACAGCCATAGTATGAAGTAGCCCTTATGGTCCTTTACGGGTTAGTCTTCCCAATGATTGAACCCCAAAACTCTTAAGTGATTAAGATGCTCTCTAATCTTATGGACAAACATTTGGATGATTCTACATGATTTGGATGAATAAGCCCTATTTTGTCCCTATCATCCATGTTTCATCCATATATAAGCAGCTCATGAATGTAACTGAATATCACAACTTGCACTGCCAAACAAATTGAAATCTAACAAATCCCACTCAGAGCCAGTTGCCATTGGGGGCCGAAACTCAAATCTTCAAGAAGGGTACCGTTGGGAAAGAAAGCTCCAGCCCAGGGTCCGAAAGGTCCAGTTCTGTTCTCCAATTTTGCAGAGCTGGAGGCCGAAGGTCCAGGCTTGGAGCCCTCTAGCCTCCCAATGGCAACCGGCTCTTAAGGTCATTGCACGTGCGCATGAGTGCACATGCTCATGTTATTTTTCCTGAAAATTTCACAGCACCAGCTTATTTTAATGTATTGTGATTCTTTTTGTACAATCCATTCCCGATCACTTAAGGAATTATGCATATCTGCAAGGCGGGTTTCTTTGGCAGGGAAATTTACCTATGTGCAAAAATAGAGTTTGAAAGGTTTCCATAATTTCAGATTTTTGTTTCTCAAAACGTACTTACTATGAATTTTTTAGTTGAAGGTTCTCATCGACCCATTTTCATCATATAGACTTTCCTATTTTCAACCAAGGGTTGGTTGCAATATTAAGAGTCTTAGAGGCAATCCTAATGTGCCACAACTACCTTAAGAACCATACCATAATTAATCATTGTTCATCTCCTCCTTTACAAAATAGAACAGCTTATGTAATTATAATGGGAGGGTGGTCGGGAATGGGTTGCCTCCCTAAGCTTACTGTACTTTCCAGACACTCTTTTTTCCGCACCTTAAGTTACATCATGTTCTCTTGTATACCCATGAGCTCACAATTGAAATGCCCACAAATGTGATACTTGCATTTGGACCACATTTTGTCACTTATTGATTCTTAAATTTGGATTAGACGAGATCATTTTGGAGACACTTAACCCTTAAGGTAGAAACACCTATTAGCATCCATGTTCCCATTTCTATACCTTAGATTGTCACTAAATTCATCTCTAGACTTCTCACTAATGTGTCCTGAAAATGTTTGGCTTTAATTTAAAGGACACATACCAAATTCTCATTTGTTAATTATTGTTTTTTGTTTATTTCATTTTTGGGTCTACCTATGTAACTAACAGTTTCAGTGGTCTAGGGAGTTGTCTCTTTGAAAAAACATAGAAATTACATACCACATCCAAAAAAATCTATTTTTTTTTAATATTCATAATTTTCACTCACCAATACTACAAAAAAATAAATTTTAGAAAAAGTTGCCTCCAACTATATTGAGTTGCTTAATATTGATGGTTTTGGGTGCTTCCACCTTAACTTACACGATCTGAAAACGAAAGTCTACCTTACAAGAGACTTGTGTTGATTTTTTAGCATGCCTAGAGACAACACTTTGAAAATTTATAATTTATTCGTATGGTGTTCAAATAATGCATACTAAATACATTAAAATCCTCTTGAATTTCAATTGCCAACAAGGCCTACTAAAGATAATGCATGTTTAATAATAGAAACTAGGCTTAGTTTGTAATCAGGGTTGATTGTGGGTGTACATGCCTTTAACGTAGTATAGTAGAACCTCTCGAAGTTGAACCTCTATAAGCAGATAAACCTCCGTAAACCAAACATGTCAAACCGGTCCCGGATTGGGCCACATAACAAAGGTTGTGATTAAAAATGACCCTCCAGAAGTCAATAAACCTCTATAAACCAATCTGTCAGAGCGGTCTGGACCGATCAGCTTAGAGAGGTTCTACTGTACATTCAATTGAAGCCACTCTTTTTTTTGTGTTTGTAAGCATGACCATGCACGTGTACTAATAAGAAGATGGGAAAAGAGAGGAGAATCCCAACACTCCAACAGGGGTCCCTCCCATTGAAGCAGAAGAGACAGACAATGAGGTCTGGAGACATGTGGGGAATTGGCAAAGTGCATAGTGCAAATTGCATGAAAAACTAATGGCCACTCGGCAGCCATGGAAGGGCCGCCTGCAAGTGCAAGTGGAGTAAGTTAAGTTACAAGTGGAGACACAAATTCATGAGTTTCACGTCTTATCTCTAGCTGCATGGGGTGCAAGGGCCGCACTTTAATTTGTGGAGCACCATTCCGCTTGAATGTGCACAAAAATCTCTAGTCAATTCGTGTCAATGCCAAACCAATGCAAGTCACCGTACATTTCTCTTCATTCGTGAGAACCCATGTGCAATTTCTTTTCATCCAATGTTTGCTTCTCGAGGCTCCAATCGATGGCAAATTGTGTGAAACCATCTATCTTAAAGGGTAAGTTTGCGCCACTTGGTGTCAAAGAATGTTGTTATTGAGGATCTTAGGAACAAATTTAAACCTATTTCTGAATCAGATTCAGATTGTAAACATCACCTTGGTTGATACCAAGTATGAACATACCTTTAGGAATTGTAGCCTATTTTTGTGTACCCCTTCAAGCTAGACACTAAGGTATCCGACCCATTTCCAACCACTTAAGCAATTATGTATATTTAGAGCGCAGGTTTTTTGAGTGCAAAATTTTTCCCATATACAGAAATAGAATTTGGAAGGACATATTTTTCTAGAATTTTTATTACAAAAAATATAATTACTATGAACTTTTTAGTGGAAGATTCTCTTTGACCTCTAATAGTGATACAGACATTTCTATTTCTGACTACAAGTTGATTGCAAAGTCGACTAAGGGCCGGTTGCAATATTGAGAGCCTTGCAACAAATCATAATGTGCCACAATTGCTTCTCAAACTATGCCTCAACTGAATAGTCTATGGTTAGAAAGAAAGCACCTTATAGGTTGGAAATTGGGTGGTGGTTGGAAATGGGTCGGCTACCTTAATGAAAACAAGGGCTAGCATAGACTAGAAAAATGACTATGAGGAGACCCACCAATAGTCAAGTTTACCAATAAAGTCTTCTTTATGGATCATTCCCGTAGTTTACACATTGACATTGAAACCTTGTTTCTACAAGCAAGACACTTGTGTTGCACTTGATCATGAGTGAAGCCACCCAAGAATTCCTCCGAGTACTATAAGTTAATTGACAAGCTTTCGTTGCACTAAAGTCGACAGAATTGCGCACCATTTTTAGTTGGAAAAAATTCCTTTTAGTGCTAATAAGTTAACTTACTTAAAGATATGTTCACACTTAATGTTAGAGAGTGTTGTTATTGAGGGTCTTAGGAACAAATTTAGACCTACTTCTCGACCGGATTCACGTTGCAAACATCACCTCTAACAATACGGCCAAGTGCGGACATACCTTTATTACTGTTCGTCAAAGAGGGATGGAATGTGCCGGAACAGTGAGTGATGGAGTCTTCCCCTCGTGCAGAACCGAACAGTCCTTCCAGATGCTCTCGTGCTACGACCCTCTTTTTGCAAGTCGGGGAAGTACGTTATCGACACTTTCCCAGATACTCCGTATTAGGTTTATGCACGTGTGCCCAGTGGGCGCTACAGTAGCTTGTTCGGTCACTTCGGTGAAGCTCGATCACTAGCCCTGTCAGTGCTTGGGAATCATAGGTGAACCGACTGTGGGAAATACAAAAATAAACGCTCTAAAATGTGGGGCAGTTCTTGACATTTACTCGCTTGGTGGGAAAATGGAGGTTTCTCACCTTAGGTCAATATTCAAACACACTCCTCAGTCTCCAGATTCATTTCATTCTAGATTCCTACTCTGACCAGCTTTCAATCTATTTTGAATGTTGTGAAATGTTATCATTTCCCCTTTTAGAATGGTTTTCGAGTTGTTTTGGGGGATGTTTGTTTCTTTGTATAGAAACTTGGCACTTTACTATTTCCAGCTCATCAGTCATGATGTATTGCCAGCCCATTTTATAAGATTTTTCATGCCATGAAGAAGGAGGTCCAATAGTTGTACCAACAGGGGAACAATCGGAGGCAACTTCAACTTCATTACAATCGCAATTTCCAGGACTTGTATGCAGAAGCCTCCGTCGTTGCATCAATGCCAACTGTTGAAAACAGTGGGCACCAAAAAAGAAGAAGAAGAAGAAGAACTTTGGTTGTATGACCAAGTGTGAATGAAGAGTCTGTTGGGGATAGTTCTACTATCTAAGCCATACCGTATAGGCTTAGGTAGCAGGTGCTATCCTTGGTGCTTCCTTTTGGAGATCTGTAGATGTGTCAAAAAACTTTAGATTGGGTTTACAAATGCCATTTGCTGACGGAGTCAAGCAAAATTTGGTATGCCACTCAAATGGCCATTTGTCTCTGTTGTCATTGCATGCCAACTGCTGAAAATGGGTGTCGAAAAAATTTAGACTGGGCTTACAAATGCCATCCGCTCAGGGCCGATGGAGTCAAGCAAAATTTCAGCTTGGTACAACAAATGCCACCATTTGTCTTGCAGACTTCATGGATCCTGAAACATATCCAGTTAGGGCTGCCAGCAAGGCTTGGCATTTCATATTGCATTTTAGTCCCTCAGCTCCATTCATTGTCATCATGGTACCAAGAAGGGAGAAGAAGTCCACATGACTCACCTAGAATTACAATTGAGCATACTATTATTTTTAATGGATTTAATTGGTAGTTGAAAGAGGATTCCAATACACTTTTGCATGCATTATTTGGACACCATATGAATACCATATGAATGAGTTATAAATTTTTAACCCCTAAAGGTCCAAGTAATTGTTCAATAAGGTAAAATAGCCCATTGTGGTAAGAACTAGGAGTTTGGCCTCATGCTATTGCTGAAATTTTTCAATTTTTTTCCCACATAAAGAGAGGTATGAGAAACAATGAGAGCAATTGAAATTTTATTTTTTTGACAACATATGAATTTGCTATACATTTTTGAAGTGTTCAGTGCATCATGACCCAAAAGAGTCTATAGACTACCCCCAAACCAACAAAATCTGAATCTATAATGTTCATCTTGCTCACCTAAAGCAGTCATAACATTTTCTAATATGGAATGCCTAAAAAGTCAATTCTTACAATGAATTCAAATTGAAAAGTTGGAAGTTCCTACTGAGGTTACTAATCACTCCATTACTATCATGTAAGACATGCATTGAGACTCAAATCTCATGTACTAAAAAAACCATAATGGAATCATTCCCTAAGTGTCCACTATGGGTCATTCAACCACAATGGGCTGTTTTACCTTATACGCAAGAGATCTTGGCTAGTTACGTACAAAGCCAATTTGGGTTGGATGTATATGAAATTTTGACAAAAGGAGTGAATATATACACCCTTAGTTAGAATGTAATTTTTTTCTAATTGGATGCCCAAATCAAAAGTTATGTTGCCTTGAACTTTTTGACACACAAAGAAGCTTTGAGTAGCATGTGCAAACTTCCTCTTATAATTCTAAAATTTGGAAGATATGTAACTTATATGATACAAAATGAAAATGTCAAAAAAATAACCATATATAATGTAAAACCTCACTCTAGGAGGAGCTCAAGTTTGTTGGTCTTGTAAGGCAAGGATAGGAAAAAAAATTCTTCTAACTTCAAATGTCATAAACTTTCAAATAGTGTAGTCATAATTTCTAAAAAAAATTTCACACATTTCCATATTAGTCTGGTACAAATTTGTATGAATGAATCTGAAAAAAAACACTTTTTCTTCATTTTTTTCTCACGACATTAAAGGGTGGCATTTGTTCACAATTCCTACCAAAAATTTGCCTCGGTCCTTTAGAGATTAAATTATTGCCACTAGGTGTACCAAAAAACAACACTAGATATTCATACACTCTCATATTTTGATTGTGTACACTTTATATAATCAATATGATCTAGGTTTTTGTAATGCCTTTTGCTCCAAATGTAGGTGTTGCATTTTGGATAGTGTTGATTATATGTCAATATAACTTAATGTTTTTCTTCAAGTGTTTTTTTTAATTGCATTTGAAGAAATTCCAATTTTGCACAATGCATTTGTGGTTTTATTCGATGATAGATTTATTGCATGAAAAAAAAATTATTGTTAATGTAAGCTCTCAATCTTTGTTAAATGTTAAGTCTATAAGATTTTTTGATAGATGGATGATCAAGTATTTGGAAATGGAATGGAAATCATCCAAGATTTTTTCTAGTTATGTATATTTTCTTATGTATTTATATTTTTCTATTTGAAACTTTTGTAATTTATCATAGAATCATCTTTGTTCACATTTTCATACCATAATATATAATGTATATAGATACAAAGTTGTATTATATTACCTAATGCGATGTCAAACAATTGGGTAGGTAGTTATATTACATGACAAATTTAACTTGTATTGTCTTTTAAGTTTCCATGGAGCTTTTTGAAAGCTCAAGTAGGTTCATTTAAAGTCAATTTCGAGTGGATGAAAGTGAAATTCTTATCGAAGTTGTACATTTCAATAATCTTCTCAAAAATATAGTTTTTTTTTCCAATATGGAGCCCCAAGTCAAAAGTTATGGCCCTTGCAAGTTTAGGGGAGCTTGGACAGCATGCTAATAGAATGAGAACAAGTAGTCAGGCAAGCAATCATGCATGTTATGAAGTTTTTTCATTAACTTTGAATTCTTATATCTTACAATCTATGAAGCCGAATGGGATGAAATCTTTTTCACACATTTTTATAGTAGTATAAAGAAGTAATTTGTGTTTGAAAATGAAAAATAAACTTTTTTTCAATTTTCACTCAATCACTAAAAATGACGATTTTAGAACAAATTGAGAACCATTAGTACAAATTCTAAAGTAAATTCATGAAACTGAAAAAAGGTTGATTAAAAAAAGGAAAACTTTTTGTTGATTGTTGGAATTTTGATTCTCTCCCAAAATGAGTTCTCTCCAAAAAATTGAAATCTTACTTGTGCACTTTGCTTATTTTGAAATTTTTTTTTGTATAAGATTCTTTGTGTAAATTAGACACCTCCATTATCTTTGAAAATTGGCATGCAAATAAATAATACAACTACCTATCCAATGGTTTGACTTCCTAAAGTTTGATAGTATCTCCTTTTCCACAGAGTGAAGTCAAACAATATTGATTTTATTAATTGGGTAGGGCCCCAAAAGTATTTTTTTTCTAACTTCAAACTTTACAATCTTGCTATCCACTCGGTCAAAGAATCTATTATTTTTCCACATATTCCTATAGTAGTTTAGTACAATTTTGTATGATGAAAAGTTTGAAAAGTATTTTTAATTATGCTCATTGCACTAGAAAGAGAGATAGTTTTGTGAAAAATAGTCAAAGAATTTTAGGGGTATTTTCATTTCAAGACTTCAAGAAACCTTAGAATGTCCTATAGATGCATAATTAATTGAAGTGCCCTTAAAAATATCCATAACCGTTCAAGGAAGACTCTATTACTTTACAATTGTGTAGCACCATGTTATGTTGTAGACATTCCACTAGTATGGTTTAAGAGCATATTAACCCCTAAAGTCCCATTGTCCCCTCAAGGGACAAATCAGATTTTGGGCAGGTACCTACGGGCTCAATTTTTAGTGAAACTTTTTGAAACTTTTCCATGAGATAGAAAAACTGATTAGCTCCACGGGAATATAATTTTTATTTCAATTGGTGCCCCAGAGCAAAAGTTATACCACAAAAAGCCTCAAACTGAACTTGGCGGGCAACACAATTTTTTTTGCAAAAAGTCAAAATATATATATATATTTTTGGTCTGAAACTTTATATTTTTGTCTACATGTGAAGCTTTGATTCATTTTATTTGGACTAATAATGAGCAAGTTATAGACAATCTTATTTTTTGGGCAATCTAAGCATCTTTTTGAAAAAAATACTTATAGGATTCACTCTTGAATGTAATTTTCACAATTTTTTACAATTTCTTTTTTGAGAATGTTGTATTTTCTTGCTAAAACAATCTCACCATTGGAAATATTGTATTTCAATCCCATCTAAGAGCTATTAACAATTTAGTTTTTTTTCAATCTTGGATTTATTTCTATTTAACAATTTTTTAAAGATTGAAAATCAAGTGTGTTTTTTTTGAAATTTTTTTTGTAGACTTTCAACTTACATCTTCAACATAAAAAATTTAAAATTCAAAGTCTGTAGTGCAAAAAATTTCCACAAACGGTGGTCAAAGTCATCTGAAATTGCAGGTTAGTGTTCAAAAAAACTTTCTTTTTCAACTTTGAATGCTAATATCTTCCAATCTATACAGTCAAACTTCATGAAATTTTTACCACATGATCTTTGACAAGTGAAGTACAAGATCCTACCGTTAAATTCTAAAAAAAGATTATTTTTTGTGTTCTTGGGTGAATGCAGCCAAAATGGCAGTTTTGAGTGGTTTTTGACAGAAAAATGGCCTTGGGACTATAGGGGTTAATAGCACTTCATTCAAAGCCTACTTTACAAAATTCATAACATTCTAAAATAGAGACCATAGGTGATGGTCTAAAGACTTAACCCTTAATTTTGAAGTTAAATTAAACTTTACCAAGTTGTTATTTTTTGTGTTTTATATTTTTGAAAAAATCTTTTTGAAGTCTTCTTTGAGGATCAAAATTCCAATTTTGAAAATGAATGATTAAAATATTTCTATTCAAGATTTTGTGCAAGGATGTGCATTGCAAATCTTGATTTTCTAGTGTTGATGGCTCCTAGAAATGAGCCTCAAATTCACTAGAACTTGGAAAAAATCACATTAGAAATTCATTTAAAAAAATTATAGAGTGGATTTTGAGAAGCCATTAATTGATTGGGATTGTGCATATTATTCCCTTTAACCTCATATTTTTTTGGTTACCAGTTTTTTTGTTTTGACATGTGAAAAGAGGATTGAAAGACTTCAAATCACTTTCATAGTTTTAACACCCTCATGATCAAACATTATAATCTTTAAGCCATAAGTGATATTGTTGTGCTTTTTTTTCCCATGTGATCTCTAACATGTCTTAATAATTTGATTTTGTATGATTACAATTATAAAAAAATGATAAAATTTATCAAAATGTTGGATTTTTGTTCAATTTAGAGCAAATTCTAAGAAGCTCAAAAAAGACCCTGGGCATTTAGGCGTTAAAAGACAATTTCATTTCTTACAAGGTAGTCTAATGAATCTTGTATGAAATTTTATGACGTGGGCATGAGAAGTTGAGAAGGTCAGCAAATAATAAATGAAAATGGTTAGTCTAGTAAGGCAAGGAACCAAGGGGAGTTTTTCTCCTGTATTGTTCATTGCTACTATCTCTACACGCTTCATATGATCTAGCATTTGCATCAAACAATCTCCCTTCTGCAAATCAAGAAATTTGATTTGTATTGCACCAATGTGATACTTGTGATCCTTGTGTGAGTACAAATAAGGTAGAACAATCTATAACCACCTAGATTTGCAATCTGGATATCTTACATTACAATGTGCTAATTGTTGCCTATATTTCAAAAAAAGAATTAGTTGAATTGACTGAAATACGAGTGGAATCATCTTAATTTTGATAAGAACTAAATTGATATGAATTTTCAAACCAAAAATTGTAAAACTATTAGTAGATGGAAATGTATAACTATTAGTAGAAATGTCCCTCTTTAAGAGTTCAAAATCAATGACCCAGCATCCTAATCCCGTTTGATGAGTGTTTTAAAAGCATAAGTTTAACATTTTAACCCCTAACTATTAGCAATTTAGCATTTTGTTCAATTTTGGACCTACTTCTACTTAATAATTTTTTTATATGTGAAAATCAAGTTTTAATATCCTGAATTTTTTTTTCCCAACTTTCAACTCAAATGTTTAGTCTAGAAAAATTTAACTTTATAGTAAGTAGTGCAAAAAAAATCCCACAAAAGGCCATCAAAGTCATATGAAATTGCAGTCCACAGCTAAAATTTTTTTTTTCCAACTTTGAATGCTAATATTTCTCCAATCGGTATGGTCAAACTTCTTGAAATTTTCACCACATGATTTGAGACAAGTGAAGTACAAGATCCTTTGGCTACATTCTAAGAAAAAGTTTTCTTTTCCTTGAATGATTGCAAGAAAAATGGCAGTTTTCACTGGTTTTGGAGCCAATAAATGTCTTGGTATTTTAGAGGTTAAGAGTCCCTCTTTTATTGGCTGAAACTACAACTTATTTTAACAAGTATTTATTCACAATTAAGCCCACCTAAACCAACATTTATTGAATTATATCTGTATCAACTTTAAACCATCTATAAATAGATGTGAAGTTGATGTCATTCTTTGAACAATAGCACCCAATTGCTAGTCCAAAGAAAATTGCACACTGCAAAAATGGGTGGGTCTCTATAGATGACTAGATGTCAAAATTAGATGTCTAACGTCATTGGGCTGATTGACTATATGACAAGCCCGCACAATCAAGGAACCATTGACTATCGCACCCACAATTTTGATAATTATTCCAATGTAGGAATGCCCAAGGGGCTAGAAATGTCCTTTAAGGATTAAGGTTGACAAATAAGAAAAATTGTCCATTCTCTGAGCTACAAAACATAGCCCACGTTACTTTATTCTCTTCTAGATATATGAGTTCTCTTAGGTGAAACAAGGAATCTAGTAGTATAATTGGTGAAGAATGTCATGTTAGGAACCAAACACAATCAGGTTGGGGGTCCTCATTACCATCCCCATGTGACATACAAGAAGTCAAGACGAACTTGACATAGATAGTTGAACTATCCCCATCAGACTCTTCATTCACGATGGTCATACAACCAAAGTTTTTCTTCTTCAAAAGACAAACTATCCCCAACCCATCATACCATGTTTCCAGATGGGTGTCAAAACATCCATTGAAACCTTATGGCTCTTTCAAATTGATGGGCCCTCACATATTTCTTCTTCATGTGGTTTTTCAAACCGACCATTATTAAGTTATTATTATTCTCGGATGGATGGGCCCCTGTACTACCATTGTCCTTGTTACATGTTTAGCCAAGGAGGGGCACCAAGTGAGGTTTTGGTGAGTGGATTGAAGAGTGGGGCTTTACCACTCCTCCTCTACCTCACGGCTAACGAGCCAAATAGGGGCGCTAGAGATGTAAGACCATCTGCAATGCAGTCACGGTACATGGCCCAGTATCGGTATAGCTAACTTTTGAATGCTAAACAAGTAGAATTTGAAAATTGTCTTATTAGAAGCGCATCAGAAAGAACTTGGAGAAGGAACAAAAAAAATTTCAAACTAGACATTGGACAAGTACTTCAAAAGCAAGGTACAAATCTGAAATTATAGAGGTCTTAGCAAATCATGGTCATCAAAGCAACATTTGGCCGTTGACCCTCCACATTTGACGATTTTTAGTGGGTCAATAGCCAAATGTTGCTTTGGTAACCGTGATTTGCTCAGACCTCTATAATTTCAGATTTGTACCTTGCTTTTGAAGTACTTGTCCAATGTCTAGTTTTAAATTTTTTTGTTCCTTCTCCATGTTCTTTCCGTTGCGCTTCCAATAAGACAATTTTCAAATTCTAATAAGACAATTTTCAAATTCTAATTGTCTAGCATTCAAAAGTTAGCTATACCGATACTGGGCCATGTACCGTGACAGCATTGCAAATGGTCTAATGTAAAAGATTTTGATGGTTTAAAAATTAAATTAATTTTTTTTTTACTTAGTTCATTGATAACTAGATCACATTGTTTCAAAGGCATTTCCAACTTCGTATGTATTTTTGAGCTAATAGAGAAGCTCACTATATACACATGGGGTGGTAGGAGGTAGAACAAACAATGTGGGATAAGTAAATTAGATGTAGTAGGAGCTCCACCACCCATAGTTTATTCAAAAGTAGGAATGTGTTAAAAGTAGGATTTTAGACCTCATTTAGGCGTAGTAAATTAGCTTTTTGCAAAAAACTTTGAACTAAGAAAAGTTAGAGAATCAAGTTAAATTTCAACTCCAATTTTTTTTTTGAGATTTAGAGTCTCCAATCAAAAGTTATGGACAAATTTCAGAGTAGGGTTGGAAGGGAATTTTTTTTGACATTTTCACACATTCTCTAGGAAATTTGTCCATAACTTTTGACAAAAGACTTGGAATCTCAAACGGATTTTTGGAGATAAAATTTAACTTGATTCTCCAACTTTTCTTAGTTCAAGTTTTTTTGCAAAAAGTTAATCTACTATCACTAAATGAGGTCTGAAATCCTACTTTTAACACAATTCCTATTTTTGAAAAAACTATGAGTGGTGGAGCTCCTACTACATCTAATTTATTTATCCCACATTGTTTGTTCTACCTCCTACCACCCCATATGTATATAATGAGCTACTCTTCTCTCTTGGAACTCAACAAAAGTTGAAAATACTCTCATTCCAAATTTGATGGGCACAAGTAAAGGAATTTTTCTTGCAGTCAAAAGTATTTTTTCCTTTGGTTTTTGTATAAATGAAGGGAATTTCACTGTAATTAAACTCTTTTAATTACATTTGAGTGCCAGTTGGGGGTGTAAGTGCCTCGAAGTCAGGGAGTCAAACCCCATAGCGAGGCATGGTGGGGACTCCCTATTTGCCTGTCCGCTCTTCAAAATTTGAAGTGGTCGGGTATTTCTGACAAGTCCACGTGCATGCGGTGGGAGAAAGTACTTGGCTTGACGTGCAAGGTCAACGTGTCTTTGTCACTTGAAGAGTTGTGCTGGCGATGCTCTAATGAAAGACACAACGCAAGTCAAGGCGAGTCGAATGATGATAAAAATTGATAAAAATGATGATAAAAAATAGTGAGGCAATTGTGATAAAAATTTTTGGAACTTTAGGCTGAAAATAAGTTTATTTCAACCCGTTTCGAGCTGTAAGTAGAGTTTGATGCACTCACCTATCATCCTAAAACTTTGAGTTTCAAAGCCCTTTTCAAAGTGTAATATTAAGCTTTTTTCTTTTTTTCTTTTTTTCTTTTTTTCTTTTTTTCAATAAAATGAAGGGGAACTGGAAATTCATTTTGTGACGGAGGGAGTACTACATCTAGGAAGTGGTCGCTACAGTCAAGAAACTGACAGTGGCAACACCAACAACAACACCACCAACTTGAATGTTCTCGTCCTGGGATCCCTGTTACGGAAGCCCCCACAGTTGTCTTGTAAGTTAGTGATTGAGCCTCTGCATTTCATTATTGCATCCCTAGTCCACAACAAATTTTAGGGTTTCAAGCTCCTAGTGGTGTTTGTTAAAGCTTTAAATGGAACTGGGTTTTGCAGTTCCTGGAGTTTCCTCAGTTGTCTGTACAGTATGGTAGTCTTCGGTCGGTAGGGATGCTGGAAGGCTAGAAAATGGGGGACTATTGGTACCACTTTTCCACCTACCGATTCTGTGTTCAGTCGGGTGGGCAGAGCAATTTTAATGGAAAGGCTTTGACATTCGTGACTATTTGGACCGTTGGACAATCTTATGTTGGGGAGAAACCTTTGGTTCATTTGTCTTGGGAATGGATCCTATATAGCTGAGATGGAGCAAGTGGTGGTGGGATGATGGACGTAGCTGCCGGAGCCGTCGTTGTTGCACTTTGAACGTATATTTTTTTTCTCTGTGAGTGTGAGTGTGTGTGAGAGAGAGAGGGAGAGAGAGAGGATTTCGTAGCGGAATGGTATTCTTAAGGTCATGCTGCTTCGTGCTCAGCGCAAGGTATGTCTTTGTTGATCGCCATCCCCAGTGGATCTGTTTCTGTGGAGATGGTGCACAGTCGAATAATTATGTGAGTGTTTTAGAAAAGCAGTTATTTAGCTAGTTTTGAAAGATATGGCGAGTGTCTTGCAACCAGAGCCTCGACAGCATCTTCCGTTGGAGTTGATGAATTCTTGAATTGTCTACTTTGGGAAGACGCTCACGAGAGAGCTCGCCATGGCCAGATGGTGAAAGTTCGGAGTTGGAATTTGGACTCTGATTTGAAATACAGTTTGCATTAGTTCAACTGTCTATACTGGGACAATTTAGTGCACTTTTTTGTGTTATTGCAGAGAACATTGTATGTTGAATTCGTGCTGCCTACCAACAAGAGATCATTTTCACTCATCTGTGTTGATTTGATCCGTCAAAGCTGTTAGAGCAGCACGAGAGTACACTGATTTGTCCTAGCAGTGCTTGTGTCACAAATTTACAAAAGTGACACGATTTTGGAATTAGTGCAGGATGAAATATGACTGTATTGTATCAATCTCCTCATCGCCCCCCCAATTTTGTGCTGACACTAATTTTCTAGTTAGCGCTAATTTTCGTCCCTCGATTGCATCAGTCCCTTTAAGCTGTGACCAGCAAGAGAGTAGAAAAGTAGTTCGCTGGTCTACCACGGTAGGCGATTTGTCAGGTGTTTCACTTTGACAAGCTCACTGTGGATGCCTTTATGACGTGTACAACATGACGTTGTTCTTGAAGCATTCCATTTAGATTCTTGAGAATTGTTAGACTAGTGCAGGAGTCTTAATAAAGAGGTCTAGAAATATATCGTAGGGAGACCTCTATATGATCGCCGTAGCCACAAGGAGACCTTCCTATGAATCAAAGAAATGATTCTTTCATCATGCTGTTTTATTGTGCCTAAGCTAATCAAATGTACTAAAAATCCTGTTTCTGTGATATAAGCAAGCTTTACTGAGTAAGAGTCTGAGTTTTTCTCGCGTGGCTTGGATGCTCTCGTTTGCTATATCCCAAGGATTGAAATTCAGTGCCCTTGCAAATTAGATGCAGGTCAGTGACCCCTTTTCATCTAAGCAGCATGTTGTTCTCTCTCAATCAACACTGCTTGAAGTGCTTTCGCAAGCGTTACTTGAGGAGATTTTCAACAGGCTTGAGAACGCCAGCTTCATTGCCAGAGCCAGTTGTGTCTGCAAGAGTTTCAGGGAAGCTGGCAGGCGAGTCCGGTCAGCTCGATTGATCTGTTTGAACGAGTATCATGTGACGGCCAGAGAGGGTGGTGAGCTCCATGACACGAAAGGTGCATCCAGCAGCACGTCCACTGCTGCAGTTAGTTCTGCCTGCTCTAGTGACGAGGAGGGGTCCTCGTCTGGGGATGAGGGCAGCGTGGTTGTATTCAGGGACGTGGTTGTGGATTTTCTGAAGGACAAATCGTATTTGCTTCAGCTGAGAATCGAAATTGAATCCAAGCTGCAGTCGAAGTCTGTTCCGGTTCCTGAGAGGCGGAGGACGGATTTTTGGTTGAGCGATCCGTTCCATTTGAGGAGATGGGTGCCTTCTGTTCAAGCGACGTTGCTGCACTTGTGCATTGTGGATTATGGGCAACAGGCGATCATGCGCAGAACCAACATCCTCAAAATATTATCCCAGAACTGTGAGTTTGGACATGAGAGCTCTTAACCTGTGTTCTATGGATTCATTGTCACAATGTCTTATGCCTTTCTGCCTCAGTCTGGGCTCACGTCTGTGCATACATATCACGAGTCCTTGTCCCGTGTCCGAGTCTCTGATACAGGGTTTTCTGTCAAATTAGACTGTTTTAGGAACTTCTGGACTTCGTGAAGGGAATCCTCTTGTGGTCCCAGTGATTCCACAGAGACCTCTCTATGTATCATCGGGAGGCCTACGTATGATCATTGGAATTCATGGGGAGGATTGTCATTATGCTGTTCTCTAAAATTTCCCAAACATGCTAATTTTACTCGAAATCTTTTCTAAATTATCAATCTTCTCACGAAAAATGCATCACGGCCTTTACAAGACCTAGTAAGATTTTCATGTTGGGGTAGCTCCTTAGAGAATGGAATTTCACACTAGCTCTTCATTATAATTCTCGTCAGATCGATTTTAGGGTGTTCACAATTAGCGAGTACGAGAATATTGGGAGGTACATGATAATGAGCTCCATCTTCTGAACCTAATTAAGATGTATTTTCATGTGGCCTATTTCATTATGGCGTATTTGCAGGCAAAGTGCTGCAGACCTTGGATTTGCGGAACATGTTCATCGACTCCAGTGAGTTGGAAGACATGCCCAAGTTGACCAGTTTCACATTGCGGTGTGTGAAGGTGATCGGCGATGTGTTGAATCACATCAACGCTCGCATGCGAAACTTATCCACGTTGGCTCTTCTGGGCATCTTTGGGGTAACTCATGCCCACCTAGACTTTCCAGCGATGAAGGTTTTATGCCTTGGTCTGTCGACGATAGCCAAGGACGTAAGCTTGGAGCTGCCGAGCCTTGTGAAACTGCAGCTGAAGATCATGTGTCCCGAGAAGCTGGCCGTCACTGCAAGGAGTCTGAAGTACATGGCCTTCAATCTGGAGGTGAGAGATACATGCAAGGTGGAGTTGCGGAACCTCCACAATTTGGAGGAGGTTCTTTATGGGGCCTCCAGTTTCGCCACCTTCTGGAGCCTCGTTGCCAGCAATGCCAATTTGAGGAAATTGTTTTTGGACATCCCCTGCATGGCGCTGGGCGAAGATGGGAATTGGCTGGGTGTTTTGAAGGGCATCCCATTGAGCCTTCCAATCCTCACCAACCTGCTTTTGTGCGAGAGACTTGAGGTTGTGAATATTGGACCTGGGCTTTGGCACGTCATGGAAGTGAATTTGGAGCAGTTGTCGGCAGCGAAGAGCTGGCCTCGTTTCCATCGGCTCATCCTTCACATGATTCCTCAAAGCCTCGACACTTGTCTAGCCATCCTGGAGATCCTGCTGAAGCCAACTCTGTTTTCTCTGGAGGTGCATGTTCACGCCAATAGTCCCGTCAGCTACGAGACCATTGTGCCGGAAGTGAGGAAAGTCGTATCATACTGTGGCTGGGGCATTGTCTTCAAACCATTCCGCTGGACAAAGAGCCTGAATTTCTCCTGTTTCAGCTTTTAGTGGACTGGGGTGGCTTGTCAAACGGCAGAGGACCTTCCTGTTCTACATTGAATAGTTGCTTTGATGAACTAATGAAAATTCAGAAATATTTTAGTTCAAAGATGAAATAGCAATAAAATGGAACTCTGAAGCCAACTCTAAACCTAGATGGTCCCACAATAGTGAGTTTCATATAATATTGAAGAACAGCTAATGCAATTGGATCCCCAATCTTAACTTTTTATGGATTTAGTAAAGATAAATTTAGAATCAAATAAAAACAATGGCAAATGGAACCTTAAAAGTGTAGTACAAATTTTGTTTTATGGTTGATGGACAAATAGGATCATGGGATTGATGAGTAACCCAATTTAATTACCATTTCCCTTTGTGGGAACATGAAACTCAATATTTGTTTGGAAGACATGCCTAGGAGGCTTCCAAAAGGGTTCACCTGACTATGTGAATTCCATTCTTGAGAAATTCTCATGAATTCTATAGTGGTAGCTTTTGTTAGCAAGAATGTATTTTGAGAATTCATAATTGATTGGTTCTTCCTTCTCCAAATCTTCAATTCTATTTCATTCTAGGCATTCTAGGATGAGTATTGTTGGCTATAGATGGGAGCTTTCCAATCCCTCCAAAATGATGAGTGGTCTTCTTCAATTGGAAAGAAAGGTTCGATGGCCTAAATTACCCATCTATTATGTACTTAAAATTTCTTTTGAAGGTATTGTCAGATTTCTTGGTGAAGATGTGGGAGAGATGCAAGTTTTTTAAGTAGAGTACATCAAGGAAATAAGTTGAACTTATAGCTATTTTATTGTTTTCAAGAGTTTAATGGAAGAAGAGGCTACACTGCAAACCTAAGTTACTTATTACTTGATTCTTATCAGCATGATATATTCAAATCATGTGAAGGATTCATTACTTGTGGTAGAAGCCTATGAATTGATCCTAGCCATAGTACCAAAATGTTTCAAGTGCCACAACAAAAAAGTTCACATGTATGTTTCAGAATGTTACTTTAAAGGGACACTATTACAACAATTATAATGATTTTTTACAAATGAAAACTTTAGTAATATTACAAATCAAGATTAAAGCTCAAAAAAAGACTTCTATCAGAATTTCCATTTCCATTTGTACACCTCCAAAGTTGTTGAATTCCAATAATTTAATGAAATTGATGTTTATTACCCAATTTTTTAGCTTTGGACTAAAGAACAAAGGCTTTGAATGTAAAGAAAGCAAAGTTAACCTAAAGAAGTTTGAGATACCTTGCTCGAAAAGCAAGCTAGTGCAATAGTGACAACTTCTCATAGTGTACTTGCTTGGTTTATATTAGCATTTCAAAAATGTCAATGTAATAAATATCCACCATTTAAGCCCTTAACATACAAAATATTCTCCAAAAATGATGATTTGAGAAAAGTCATTGTAAAGTACTCCTTGGAAGAATGTTTTGGAATTGATATACAAATAAAAGTTATTGAGTCTTTGATTTCATCACTACGGTTAGATTCACCAAAGCTTTCACCAAATTTTTTTTTCAAAAATTTGTAAATTTTCTTAAATTTGTAAATTTTAATTGCTTTTACCAAATTTAAGAGAATTTTAAATTAAAAATTTATTTTCAAAATTCTTTCTAAATAATTAGACTTGATTACAAGAAAAACATTACTTTGTATCATTTTTTGAGTTTTTTTGTTGAAATGGATTTGAAACGAGGTTTTCTTCAAGTGATGATTTTTGAAATTTTTGTGTTCTTTAAATCTGTGACTTCATTTTTGCAAATCCAATTTTGAACTCGGATCAATACAATTTTGGCTAAGTCAACCACTTGACATACTTTCACATTTGTAATTTTAGAAAAATATGTATTCTAGTAACATCCAATCGAACCATTAGATAGGACAACAACTTCATAAAGTATCTCCAAAAATTAGCATGACTTTCATCCAAGCAGTATTGAGAAAGAAATGTCAATTTCTGGATGATTGCATTTCTTTCTCAATACTGCTTGGATGAAACACCTGTATTATTTTCCGTCACACGTTGCATATTGATTAGTTTTGGCTATAATTTTTTCATTTTGACTTCAAATGATTCAAAATTCATAGACAAGGTACTTATAGCTATTATACACCTTCTCTAATTTTTGGAATTTAAAAAAAAAATATTTTACTATGTAATAAAGCCCTCAATATTATGTCACATTTGCCAATTTGGGATTTTTAGTACTATTTAGTACCCAAAAAATGAATTTGGAGCTGAAATTTGGTAGAGTTGGTCTTCTAATAGACTTATAGCTATTGTTCAAAGCCATTTTAAAAATTCTTAAATTTATGTGGTGTAGAAGTCCACAAAGTTAGCTTAATTCAGCTTGCATTTTGAAACATATAAAACATATGTTTGGTGGTTTCTTTGGTGAATGACCATCTCCATAGAGTTTTTAGAAATAGCTAATTTTTATTTTTTTATTTTAAATTTTTTTCCTATTTTTTCTAACTTTAAACATCAAAATATCTATTTTCATGAATTTTGACACTTTTCTAGTTCTCCTACTTGGAGAATTTTCCTAGGCTTTTCCTTTGGTGGATAATACTTGAGAGCCAGAAGGCTCAAGAGCATTATAGGACATAATGGTAAATCTAATAGTTCATCCATATCTGTACTTTTGGCTTTTGCAAATCTAAAGGTGTAGAAAGAAGGATTGCATTATGAGTATAACGCTTTTCTGACTATCCAATGAAATGATGACAAATCTGCCTTGATAACTGGACTTGGCATTATGGACTTGTGATGCTCATTTCACAGCCAGGGTTTAAGCGGACATATTGCATGCCTTTACTACCAGTCCAACACTAATCTCGTCAGTCAGTCTGCTCGAGAAGAAACTGGTCTCGCAAGTAGGGTCCTCGTGCTTGTCTCGAGAGGAGGGATGAATGCACCCTATTTAACCCTCAGGAGTCCGAGGGGATAGGCACACTTCCACCTGTTCTCCCCAATTTCAGAGCTTCAATCTCCAGCCTTAGCGTCTCCTCTCAGTCTCTCTATTGCACTGTACTGCAGTTGAGCTGTTGAGGAATCCACACGTTCTGCTCGATCACCATGACGACTCTTCCGTAAGCTTGCATGACCTTCTCCTTGTGACTGACATAAGTTGGGCGGGCTAGCTAGTACGTAGATTAAATATATACTTGCTTTTGTTTTTTCTTCGTCAGGAAGAGAATTAGTTTTCTTTCTAATGAGTTCCTTGTGTGTACGTGTTCGGTGTTTTTGGAGGATATGAATGTATTCTTGGAATTGAAGACGTCATTTTCCTTGAATGTCAGTTGCAACATATATTTCCTCTTTTGGACACAGCTAGCTAGAGCAATCTGCGTGGGTTGCTTGCTTAACCTACGTCATGGTTTATTTCAAAGCTAGCGGTTTGTAACTACGCTGAAAATCACCTCTTTTTATGTTTACTTTTGGACAACGATATGAATTGTGTAAAGTAATGCATGGGTGCTAGCTGGTTCCTAAAACTTGTGTTGAGGAAGGAAATTTCTCATGACATTGATAGATTAAGTTTCCTGAGTTCGGTGATGAAAAATTCAAGGTTGATTAGGGTTTCTTTTTCCTTTCATTGAGTCGCTTGAGTCGATTTATGGCTGCTGACCAATCAATACGAAAATACTGATCGACCTGCAAGCTAATTCTGATCGAACCTTTTGCTGCAGGTTTGTGGAAGGCAACCCCTCAGAATTCAACCTTTTGGAAGACTACGCTTCGGAAGACCACGATTCGGAAGTCGACTCCAATTGGACTGAAGCAGCGCCTTATTCCAACCTCTTCGAGTTGGTGTACCATGACTTACTCCACGTGTTGATCGACGTGGAGTACGTGCCAGCACATGCTGCCCCTACAATTGAAGCACAAAACGCGATCGAATAGTTTGTTGTAGAAGCCGTAGAAGCAGATGCTACCCTGGAATCAGAAATTGCGGTCGAAGAAGAAGAGGACAGTTTTGTGGGAGGCAACCCCTCAGATTACAACCTTTTAGAAGACTAAGGCGCCCCGGAAGACTACTATTTGGAAGTCAACTCCGATCGGACTGAAGCAACTCCTTATTCCAACCTCTTCGAGTTGGTGTACTACGACGTACTCCAGGACGTGATGATCGACGAGTACGTGCCTGCAAATGCTGCCCCTACAATTGAAGTAGAATATTCGATCGAACATTATGTTGTAGAAGCCGTGGAAGCAGATGCTACCTTGGAATCAGAAATTGCGGTCGAAGAAGAAGAGGACACGATGAGCGAATGGTATGAAGAAGAATATGAGGATATGATTAGCGAAGGATCTGAAGAAGCCACTGAAGACGAAGCTTGGGTTGCAGGCGAAGAAGGATTGACAATCCAAGACTTTGCAGAATCAAATGTTCCCTTTGAAGACGAAGCTTGGGTTGCAGGCGAAGAAGGATTGACAATCCAAGACTTTGCAGAATCAAATGCTCCTTTTGAAGACGAAGCTTGGCTTGCAGGCGAAGAAGGATTGACAATCCAAGACTTTGCAGAATCAAATGCTCCTTTTGAAGAAGAAACTTGGCTTGCAGGTGAAGATGTCATGATCGAAGACTCTGCAGAACTATACACTCCTTAAGTAGTAATTCATACCTAATTCTACAAATGTCCAAAAATTATAAATAAAGTATGCACCAATTTTTTTTGGAAAAATTAAATAAGAAAGAATTTAGAGGGATCTCATCCTTGCACTCTCCAAAATCCAATAAAATGAGAAAATTGTTGCTTCATGAATGCCCTCTACTTTGTCTTACAAAATGCAAATGGGTTAATTCTTTAATCTAAGTACTCTATTTGTTTGCTCCATGCACAACAATTAATTAACACAATGAATACTAACACACTATAACTAGTCCACTTTCAATCTAAAATTTGTTGCTTTTACAGTAACTCTTTGCACATGTTCAGTGAAGTACAATTTATTTATTTTTACAATGAATCTTACATAAGTGTGATGGACATGAGAAAGATTTGTTGTTTGGTTTTACAAAGACTCTTGCACACGGTTGGTGGAGTACAAGTTGTTTGTTTTTTACAATGAATCTTGCATAAGTGTGGTGGACATGAGAAAAATATAGATAAGCTCCAAAACAGCTCCTCTGTCCTCAGGGTTTATTAGTTCATGATAAGGCACCACCGAAAAGGGCAAATATGGGCAATTTCATTAGAATGGCAATATTTTTTTAAGATGATGTGAGAACAGTTTAGGATGGCCGTTCTAAATCTATACCTGTCCTAGATGGTTAAGAATGGCCATTCTGAAATCTATAAGTGTCCTAGATGGTGAAATTGGCACACTGTAAAAGTGGCACTTGGAATACCGCCACTTTAATGAAATTACCCATAATTTCATAACCCCTCTATAGATACTGTAGCTATACTGTTAACAGTGCTCTGCATATCAAAGGCTTCAAGCTCACCAATCATGATATGCTTAGATCTATATCTTTGTCAATCCAAGACAAAGATTTGGATTATTTTGCAGCACACACACGGCATCTCAAAATACCATAAGAGCCATAATGTATTATACTGCTGGATAATTCCCAGATGACTTTACACGGTAATATTTCACACCTTTTCAGCTTCTTTTCACCCAATTTTGCCTACTGATTACAACCAAATGACTTTTAAGAGTCCCAAAAAACTCAAAAATGCGACATGAGAAGTCAATCTACTTTTAATTAATCTCAGAGTTCCTTCATAATTATTCAGTCAACTGGAGGATTTACATTAGATCACAAGAACCTACAGGAGAACTGGTTACGTAATCTGACGCGTTTGCCATCAGGAGAACTGGTTACGTAATCTGCTATTGCGGAAAGACACTCATAACCACATTAATTTACAGTGAAGATCGACCGCAAGCCACCCAGAGTGCAACATTGGGCCCATCCAAACCTGGACTGAAACTCTACACTGACTTACAGTAGAAGACCCCCACAATCCTCCCATGTTAATTTCCTTCTACCTATTCTGGTATCCTACATAATTTACCTTTCTCCTCTGCACCAAATCTGAGGACCCTCTACACAGTTCCCTTCGGAATCATCCCTTCTATACAAAATTGCGCCGCAGCATGAGCACACCAAATTACAGCAAATAAATCAGGTCATGTGTCACCTCTTCCGCCGCTTTGCCTCCGGCTGCCACTGGCAAGAAGCAGATAAATTGATAGGATCCATAAGAAACCTTAAACTACCCTGGAGCAGATTCAGAAAGTGATTGTGCACTGGCTATCGAAATCAGTCACAGACTCTTATCATGTGTTATAAGGCAAGATTTTCTGTGATCGCAAATTGGAGTAATAGAACGAAAGCACAGACGTTCAGCCTTGAATAGACGTGTGTTAAAACCGCCAATCATGAAGTAATTAGCTAAAAAATTTTATACGACTCAAGGATTAACCTCCAATTTTAGTACAAGCTGATAAGTATACATCGCCCTCACCTGACCATAGCCGATAACTGCAAAACACCTTTATCCTAGCTTCATATTTTAGTGAAATGATCAGGAGGCGGTGAAGAACCAGGAGAAGAATGGCGCATCTTCCTGTCCCCATCGGACAAGGAGCAACCTGGACAGACAAATTTTTCCATCCTCTTCACCTGATCTGGCGTGAAGCTCATGCAAGAAGGGTGAAACCTGTACCCAAAAATGGAAATAAAACTTAGCATATTTTCTTCAAGTTATTTTCCAATAAATTGCGGATATTTTCTTCAAGTTAGTCTGAAAAGACACTTCATCCTCGCGACAAGCAGTAGTACAAGCCAAGAACTCAACTTTGGTTCAAGAATTTCACAAAGAATAAAGAAGGTGATGAGGGGAAATTGATAATATATATGGTTTTAAGAATGTAAACCACTTTGGACTTCTGCATTTCTGACATTGTAGAAGTCATCAAAATACAAATCTGGTTGAACCTTCCAACAATGCTTCCAAAAGGCATTGAGGATCCAGAGTCTATCAATTGTTTCTTAAAGTAAACAGCTAGTTGTTATCTTAGAACTTGGAAGAAACTACCTAGAACTTGGAGTTAAGATTGGGAAGTCATGAGCTTACCAATCCTTGCAATTCTCACATTGAACCATCAAATCATCAGGATTGTAAGGCATCTCACATTTACAATATCTACAAGACAACCGTCAAAGAGTCATCAAATATGTCAGTTTAACTTTACGAGTAAGCACTCAAAATGCAGGACCACACTCGACAAAATGAATGTTACACTAGTGGAACCCTTTTAGTCAGATGCACAACGAAATTCACCTTAGGTGCAAACGCATGCACTTCAAACAGACGCCGCGCAAAGATCTCTAATTGACAGTCATGTAACGCTAATGCTCATGAGTCTGATGCCTGGTCAGTCCCAAATCTCGTCCAACAGTCATGCTGCCAGAAATACAAATAGTTAGAGTGAAAGATCACGTACACAGCCACTCGATCAGGAGTGAATCCACCAGTGGAGGCCTCATATTCAAAGCGACAGAAGTAGTCTTCAGAACCAACACTCTCCAGCTTGGTGTAATTTTTGAATGTGTGCACAATGCATTTTCCAAACATTGTGTCCGCGCTTTGAATGTCGTAGTGATCAGACAAGAAAAGCTCTTTAGAACCATGGAATTGCCGTCTTCCTCCCATGGTTTCTTCAGGCCGATAATACCATCGAACTCGTACTTTAGTATTGTTTCTACTGTCTGCTTCGATCTTCTCTATCTTGGCAACGTAGGGTGGCTTATCAGAATCTTGCCCCCGCATCAAGACACAATCTCCAACTGTAAATACCACAGCAAATAAAGTCAAATGACATTAAGTAAACTACATTGGATATTATCACAAGAACAGTAGGCTCACTCACATAAAATACAATGCTCAATTAAGTTCCCTCCCCATATTGAGTAGATGCCTAAACTACTCGACCTCGGAAAAGCACGGTTCAAGTAGAAATCGTTGAAATTTCAATCCAGAATATTGCTACTATTTAAGATCAGGTATCAATCCAAGAGCTTCGCAGGAACTGTCACACTATCAGCTACATTGGTCGCTCGTTGGTTCGATGAACATCATAGATGTCACAGGTCTAAAAATCGTACGACTTTGTCTCCAAATTCTAACAACTCTTGAAATGACATCCTTGTTGTAAACGCATGGATAATGCAAATTTCAATAAAGGATCAATGAAAGCTCTCGCCACCGAGATCTGAAGCCTGCTGTAAACTAGACGCTTTCACAGACTTCGAAACTAATTAGCGTTGAACATTGATGGTAAAGCAGTATTCTGCGTGATGAAAATTAGGGCATGCAGGAAAATAAACTTCAGAGGCAGACCTAAACAACCTAAAATTCAAATTTACAATGCTTCTTCGAAAGCTTCAAGATTTAAACATTAATTGAAAAATGCTGTAAGTTTCTTCAAAGGCAACTGGCGTTTCTTGGCATGAGTTTAATGTGGTCAAATTGAAGCCATCAAAGTAGCTCCTCGAAATAATCAACTTCCATTTCAATGCGTCAGGCTCCAAGAGATATTTTTCAAGAAATGTAACGCGAAGTTCTAAATACGTCTGCGTATATCTTGAAGCTCGCCTCATCAATGTAAATTTATTAGATGCGAGCTCACTCTGTCAGACTGCATCACCAGATTCCATGACCCTCTTCAGCATACAAACTCTCAATCATGCCGGACTGGAAAACAAGAAGTAGGAGAAAATGCATTCGACGACAAAAAGGCAGAGATTAAGCTGTACGAGGAAAGAAGATTTTGATATTTCTTGTCAGTCAACAATCTTGCGAATTAGCCAAACGCAAAGCCTTTCATCAGGTTCACATACAACACTTCAATTGCAATGTATTTCATTGCGTATCAAACTGAAAACTTCAAAATACCCGACGTCAAGAAGGTTAGGCTTTTTTTTCCCAAACTCACCTTTCACGACCTTGTACAGCATACGACCTTCCCCAAAGTCGCCTAAGTTCAAAGTATACGAGTCCAGAGTTTTCTTGGCACCTTTCGTCTTCGACTTCGCCATCGCCAACAACCAAAGCCTCGTAAGAATATAAAATTAAGACTCCTCCTCTCTCTGCCTTCACGAAACCGGCCAAAGCCTCTTCTTCAACCAATCAACCAATTATCCATCAATCCGAATCCCAACCTCCAAATCTTCCACCGCCAAACAAGCGCTCATCACATCTCGACCAAACCCGGCGGACAAACATCACGACCAACACATTTCACGATCATAGAAAGCAAAGAGATCATTCCGACCACGGCGACCGCAACAATCCACGATTTTGCGAAAAGAAGAGACCGATGAAGCGCTCGCAAAATTGTGCGCACAATCTGTCTACGCTGGAAAGGCCTCCCTCACTCGTCCAAGTGCGTGGAGGACACGTCCTCTTGACTTCCGAAGGCTCCTCGTGGAGTTCCACGCCTGTGCCTCGAACGCGATGTGAAGTGGTCGGGCTTGGCTCTTCGAAGACTCCAACCGCAACCACGACTTCGATCTTCGATCGGAACCAAGACCCACTTGGAGTCTTGGATTCAGGTTTTCGCTGTCTGCCCGACTGGTTTTTTTTTTGCCCGCCTGCCCGAATTTCGTGCAATTTTCATTATTTTACATCCTTTTATATAATCAGAAGATTTTAGACTAGTAATACAGAATACCCTTCATATTTACCCTACACAGCACCTAGTTACTGTAATTACTTGCTCTGTTGTAGGCCTAAACCTACTTGCTCAACTAAGTAGGATTTAGGTTCACGGTCCGTATTAACCCCTAAAGGACCAAGGTGATTTTCGTATCAAAAAACACTCAAAATTGTCATTTCTATTGCAAAGAGAAAAGAGCTTTAAAAATTGTCTTTTTTGCATATCCAACCGTAAGATCTTATACTTGACTAGTATATGAATATGTAGAAGAATTTCAGAAACTTTGACCACGTAGATTGCAAGATCTATGCATTTAAAGTGAAGAAAACAATTTTTTTTGCACCTTGCTTGACTACATATTTTGGCTTTGAATCTTTTTAGTTCAAATTTTTTGCACTAATGATTTTGATTTTCTACTTATTTATGTTAAGTAGTTGAGTTGAGAATCTACAAAAAAAATTAGGAAAAAAAGTACTTCATTTTCACTCATGAAAAAATTGTTAAGTAGAGGTGGGTTCAAGATTGAAGAAAAAACTAAATTGTTAATAGCTTTTAGATGGAATTGAATCACAATAATCCCAATGGTAAGATTGTTCTAGCAAAAAAATCTAACCTTGTCTAACAATTTTTTTTTCAATTCTAAAAATTGCATTAAAAAATGAATTCTACAAATTATTTTTTCAAGAAGATGCTTAGATTGCCCGAAAAACTAAGATTCTCCATAACTTTCTCATAATTAGTCCAATTTAAATGAAACAAATCTTTACATGTAGATGAAAATATAATCTTTGAGTTAAAAATTTGAAAAAAAATTATTTTGACTTTTTGTGATTTTTTTGGTTGTGCCCGCCAAACTCCACTTTTGCTTATTGTGCTATAACTTTTGCTCCTGGGCATCAATTAAAATAAAAATTATATATTCACAAAGCTCTCACAAAAGTACACGATCTCAAAAAATTCCAAAAATATCACTAAAAATTGAAACAATAGGAACCTGCCTGGACCCAAATTGTCCCCTGAGGAGACAAATGGTCCTTTAGGGGTTGTAAAATACTCCCTTTCACTTAGAGGGCGAGCAAGCTGAGTTTTGATGGGAAGCAAAAATTTGCCCATTTGGACAAATAGGCAAAAACCATGAATCCAAGTGGGACTTAGGGCCTCCTTCAATGTGAGTTGGGCGGGTTAACTTGGCAGGGGGAGCTATAGGGCCAACTTGTGCAATTGTCCTTCCATGCGGACCTGGTGGGTGGGGAGAGAGCGAGTAAAAATAGCACACGTATTGATTCCTCCAAGGTAGACCAATCTGCACCAATCACTAGTAGAAAATTCAGTTTTTCTGTTGATTTGGTCGCATTGATCAGGGTCACTTTTCTGTTGATTTGAACAAAAATCAACAGATTTTTGTTCAAATCAACAAAAAAGTGACCCCAATCAATGTGACCAAATCAACAGAAAAACTGAATTTTCTACTAGTGAATGGGGTTGTCCACTGATGATTGGTGAAACACAAATTCCTTCTTTTCCGCTCACCAATGCCGGCAAGACAATTGGTGGACTCTTCTTGTTTTGTAGTGCTTCTTTTGTTGGCCCAACTCACATGGAAGGAAGCCTTTAGTGATGAAGGCCACCTCTTGGCGACACAAGCCCAATATGAACTTTATTCTTTTAATTAGCTTGGATACTTAGGATTTAAGATAATATACTTCAGTAAATGAAGACATTGGGAGTTCTTGAAGAATACTTTTTGTCTAGATGAGCTGTGGGTCTCTCTAATGAGCTAACTGATAAAAGCTTATTGACATACTAGTGGTTGCTTTACAAAACATCCTTGTTAATGAGAGTGCACTCTCACATGGTAGCTTGTTCACTTTCAGGTCATTATGTGCAACTATTTTTTGTTTAGTAAAATTTTATTTTATTTTATTGTACTTTACTTTTGCAGGAGGCGAGTCAAGAGACCTATGGCATTCTTGGAGCCTTAGAGCATTGCCACTGTGGGGCGGCCAAATCCCCAAAGCAAGCTAGCGTTGGCATATTGAATTCAATCCCCGGGCACAATGACTCAACTCTCCCCCACCGTGACACGCTTGCATGACCTTGCCTATGGCTTGCATTTTTTACAAAACATGAAAATTAATGGAAAGCAGTCAAACGTTGTAAGAAAAACACTGAAATTGATCAAAAAGCTATTAGACCGGGGCACTATGACAAATCTCACCGGGCTCCAAAAGCTATGGCCCACTAGTAGAAAATTCAGTTTTTTTGTTGATTTGGTCGCATTGATCGGGGTCACTTTTCTGTTGATTTGAACAAAAATCTGTTGATTTTTGTTCAAATCAACAGAAAAGTGACCCCGATCAATGCGACCAAATCAACAAAAAAACTGAATTTTCTACTAGTGGGAAAAACATTGAAGTTGCCCGCACCCAATTGTTGAAAGTTGTCACGGCGCGTCAAAGTGGGGGGAGGATTCGGCTCCTAGGCCCAGCATATGACGCCCCGGCCAGCGTCACTGAGCCACGGTGGGAATGCTCTTAGTTCAGAGCCAAATTGGTCTAAGTGAATTTGGCTTCATCACCAACAGCCATATTGCTGTGAGATTTGAACTTCCCTTGTCAGAAGATGTTTCACTGCTTGCCACCAAATCTGGGTCCAAGGGTGCTCTTGGATTCTGTAAACAGAGCCCCGATCTGGGGTATGGTATCTTTGCTGGCGTGAATCCAGGTCCCATATCTTCCCTTTTCTCCCTTTCCTAAACTCTTGTTTTCTACTTCTGTTACCTATCTATGGAGAATTTCATTAAAATGGCACCATTACGGAACTTTGGTACTTTAGCAGTTTAGAACGACCGTTCTGAAATCTATACCTATCCTATATGGTTCAAAATGGCCATTCTGAAATCTATACCGTTCCTAGATGGTGAAACTGGCACACCATTAAAATGGCACTTGGAATACCGCCATTTTAATGAAATTCCCCATATCTGAGATTTTTCAATGATGTCCCCACCTCCAAATCTATTGAATTTGTGAAATTTAATATTTCAGAATGTAGATTTATGCCTCTAAATCTAAGCTTAACCCCTAAAGGCCCATTGTCCCCTCAGGGGACAAAATGGATTTTGGATAGGCTCCTACAGTCTCAATTTTTGTTGTAATTTTCCGAATTTTTTTTTGAAGATAGAGAATCACATTAGCTTTCTGAAAATGTAATTTTTATTTCAATCGGTGCCCAATAGTAAAAGTCATGGCAAAAAACTCCAAATTTTAGTTTGGTGGGCAAAAAAAAACCCTCACAAAAACTTTAAATTATTTTTTTTTTAAATTTTTTTCATATAGATTTTATTTTCATCTATATGGGAAGCTTTGATTCATTCCATTTGGATTTGTTATGCAAAAGTTATGGACAATCTTATTTTTTGGGCAATTAGAGCATCTTCTTGAAAAAATAACTTGTAGGATTCATTTCTGAACTCAATTTTGACAATTTAAAAAAAGAAAAGTTGCACAAGGTTAAGATTTCTTGCTTGAACAATCTCACCATTGAGATTAGTATATTTCAACCCTATCTTAGAGCTATTAATGATTTAATTTTTCCTTCAATCTTGAACCTACTTCTACTTAACAAATTTTTAATGAGTGAAAACTAAGTGTTTCTTTTTTGAATTTTTTTACCCTAGATTCTCAACTCAATTCTTCATCATGTATAATTAGAAATTTAAAATCATTAGAGCAAAATTTTTAAGTTAAATAGGTTCAAAGCCAAAAAATGTAGTTGAACAAGGTGCAAAAAACTTGATTCCTTCACTTTAAATGCAAATATCTTGCAATCTACATGGTCAAAGTTTCTAAAATTTCTTCCACACATTCTTACACTTGTGTAGTTCAAGATCCTATGGTTAAATATGCAAAAAACACATTAAATTTTTTTTGCTCTTTGCTATAGAAATGGCAGTTTTGAGTGGTTTTTGATGGAAAAAGGGCCTTGGGCCTTTAGGGGTTAATGTAGATTTTAGCTTGCAAATCAATACAAGTTATAGATTTTGAAAGCTGAAATCTGACAAAAATGTAGATATTGAATTTCCAATCTTATTGATTTGTACATTTCAAAATTTCAAAATTTGTACAATTTAGATTTGCACATTTCAAAATTTCTTAGATTTCTAAATTGTATAAACTCTAAAAAAGTTAGATTATTGTGAAATCAATGGAATTCATTGCTTTGGAGATTACATGACAGTTTACAAGTGTTATGTGTCCAACTTCACCATATCGTTGACAATTGATATAGGACAATTGCATCTTCTAAAATCTACCAAATATTAGGTGGAAACAACATTGAAATGTAAAATGTATACAAAGAGTCTACCAATTTTAATTGTACACGGGAAATTTGGAGAGAATTTATGAAATACTTGCAAAGAAAATCCATGATTTTTTCTTGAATAGGAATTCTTTGAAGATCCCTCTATAGTGACATTAGAACACAAGGAAACATAAAGAATAGGAGAAACTTGCAGAGAAAAACTGCAGAATTTCCAAATCAGTCGGAGGGAATTCCAAGAAAGTCCGTTGTGCTTCTTCTTTGCACACAGAAACCTTTGTGAGCCAGAGCAGATCATGGAGCCTTCGTTTCCGCTTTTCTGAAACTTGTGATGTCCATCTCGAAGCTGTATGTATAGGGCAATGCCCGAGGAGGAGGGGATTGCAGGAAAAAAAGTGCTGATGAGGAGGGCAAAGCCCGACGGGGAGGCACTTTTTTTCCTGCAATCCCCGACGACAAAAGCGTTGCCCAACGTAAATCATGAGCAGGAAAGGATGAGAAATTGAGGATGAGAGTTGGAACCGGATGAAAAAACTCTAATGCTCGATTATGCAGTTTTATCCAAGTAATCATGGATTGCATTCAAGAACCACCCCGCAAAATGAATGGGAGGAATCTTGCGAGTGGTTTACGCATGCTGTAGAGTACATTGATGAGAATGGTTTCTGTTTCTTAACCCCTTAGTGCTGTCTATCATGCGAAGGTGTTGGAAAACTATGCAAAGTAGCAAATATGGCAGGCGCCCTTTTTGGAAGACAAAGTGTGTGGCAAACAAATCAACCGCATGATCTTGTATGCGAGCCTCATAACTGATGACAGAAGGAAGGATTGCTTCAAATCTTCCGACCGATTGAAATATTATGAGGTTTGACTGCATTCTGAATGCCATTGACTGGCACGGGCAGAGTGCTTTCTGTAATTTCAGCTTTCATATTCGAGGATGTCCGGTGGTCACAAAAATTAGGAAAAATTAGCATTTAGAAGCACGTGAGGAGGAGACTCACTACGACCTCTAAAAGTGCTGAATTGCACAACTAATTCACGACAGCAAGCCTTGCAATGGGAAGCGCTTACTACGACTGCAAACGAAAGACATGCACGGGCCGATAAAGTTGATCTGTCCACCAGACCGAGGAGAGAAAAATTTGGACGACGATGCTGCCCTCTGAAGCATTTTCAGACGTCGAAGCTGCCCGAGCCTAATACGACGGAAGTGCTGATGTGCTGAAAGTGGAAGATGACGTCATACCAGGCAATATAATAGTCCGCTTTACTAGAAGAATTCTGCGTGAGTCAAAGTCGTCCTGAAAAGAATGATGACGAATGTGAAGGTCCTTTGTGGCTGACACAGCACGACTGATATGTTCCTACTTCATTGCCGTCTTATTTGCGTGCTCTTCAGTGGAAATTGGATTCTCAGTTGCAAACGAAAAACAACAAAAATTGACAAGGGGCGAAGACCCGCTGCATAAGTCATTCCTCATTCACGATGACTTCGATGATGATCTAATGTAAAAATTAACCTCTGATACACTCCGTTCAATTGGTCCCACTCTGAAGTGTACCCTACATCATGTACAGTCATTGCAGAAGTCGACAAGCTCTGCACAAATGTTGAACTTTTCCCTTGTTCACCAAGCATTCAGCAGTCCTTCAACACTGATTGTCCAGACTGAATCACGGAATTCCAACTTCCTCATGAAGAGTTCCACAGCAAACGGAATGAGCAAACTTCTCTAAAACCTGGATATACATTACATTCTCCAAGCATAAGTCCTGCTCTCTTGCATATGGGTCAGAACAAATGATAAAAAGCATTTGCAAGCCCTGAAATTGCCACAAAACATTGAATTGAGTATGTAATTATTAACACTTACAAGGGCAGATATTACTGAGACGTTGTAATATTAAGCCTTCCCCAAATCCAGGCATGTTCGGTAATGTACAGAAGTAAGGTAGCCTGAATTCATACCAACCACATTCTGCATTGTTACAAACAAAAAAGGATGTCTGCATTGGGCTTACTGTCAGCACAAATTGGAGTCATTCCATAAGATCGGTGATTCAAAGACATGAGCAGCAACTCAGCCCTTCAATGCTTCTTCGATCTTCTGTGACTCACAGACAATAATGTACAAAAGCCAAAGAGTTCTCTAGTCATGAAGGACACAATTTCAGTGAACTACTTCCTTATGATTCTCTCCTCTTTAAACAGTAGCTTCCTTCTCCTAGAGATGAAGATCTTCATCAATTAGCCTCTTGACCTCAAGAGAGTGTGCAAAATTCACCTGCGTACTATGCATGAAACCAAGCATTCACAGGATTACAGAAATGTGCTTTTGATCATGTCATTTGTAAGCCACAAAGTCTGAAATTCAAAGTCCTTCTCAAATGGCTGCTATGCATACACAAAAGTCATTGCACGAAAAAAAACTCCCTTCATTTCCTCATCCGCTACTGAAAAATTCATGTACTCTGCTTCTCATTGCATACGACTATAATTAACTTGGTACTTAAGGAATGGAAGTGTACCTCACATACCACAGAATTGACAATAGTTTTGTGGCCACCGCTCCAAATCAATTGCGCATACGACCAACAGAGCTTCAGAACTCAGTTCTCAATTTCTTCTGCAACGTCCAATCTAAAAGACACTAATGCTGTAAAATTAATTTACTCTTCTATAATGCAATCTTGTCATAAACAAAGTTGATGCCTCTAAACACTAGATTTGAATTCTTTGTACCTCTGCTTGTACGTTTCCACCAAAGGTAACTACAGAGCTCAGAAGCTCCTCAGACACAACAGAATTTTCTACCACAAGCCGCAGAGCCACATACATTGCATTTGGACATACAATTACCTTCCAATTTTTTGGTGCTGGGTGGGTGGGTGGGTTACCTCATCAAACTCACTACAGGTGGTTCAGACTACCGTCACGGCAGAAGTCACAGCAGAGATCGATCCCCCCTCCACAGTTGTCTGAACTGCGCACATTGCACAAAGCTTTTGAGCTAAACAAAAGTTATCAATTTCATAAAAAAACGGACACACTTCTGTGCTCAATACATTTTTGGTGGCTACTGAGCAAACGACAGTCACTTTTTTTATATCTACTATATTTCAATCTATTATATTTCACATGATTACTACACTAATTCTACCTGCTAGTGCTTCAAAAAAGGTTCTCCTTCACTGCAGTGAACTTCTTCGCAGAAATAAAACCCTGTTTGTTACTGACTTCTCTATAACTGCCGGTATGGAAAACTATGCACTGTATAGACTAAAAATGTGTACTTACGGCTATGAATGTATTCAGCCTCTGACAACGTAATGGCTTTGTTGAAAACATTCGCCTAAGTGTAGGTGTACACCACCGCATTGGGGACACATGAGATTTGTGCGCTTCCGACTCATGCAAAATCTACACTTCCGACGACTCTCACTTCTGACGAGCCCATGCACTCCCGGAACCGAGAGGCGGAACTGTGAGACAGCGCCCCTCTGCATGCTCCATGGTCGACTCAACTCCTCGGCTAATTGCAATTGGAAATGGAGATGTGTTTCTGGATCCTTCCCTAGTTGCTCCAGAGCAACTCCATTCAAAATGAAGGCATTCACAACAGACATATCCAAAAGGTAGAAAAACACCTTATGCCACCACTTGTGGCTACGGGTTTGGCATGAGTAACTGCCGCGCAGGTGGTCCGCAACATCCACTCCGCGCATAAAATCACAATATGCCTTATGAACAGGGGAGGTGTCCAAGTCTGTGGCGATGCCATCAATTCGCCTAGGCATTGTGGGCCATGCCTCATTCGGTGCTGGAATGGGCGGATAGTAGGTGGAAAGGAAAAGGACTGCTTTCCGGTCCACAAAAGCAACGCAAGTGATCTGTTGGCCGGTACGCATCTTCCAAAGCAATGTTCCTTGTGGTTCCTTTGAAAGGGTCTTGGTATCCACCAATGCCTTTGGTAGACCCAATCGATCACGACGAACTGTTCCCACTCCGTAGCTTCCAAGCGTCTTCAAGGCAACAAGTAACTTGACGGATGTGAAGAAGTTGTCTGTACAGACCACGTGTGCGATCCCATGCAATCCCTCCATCAATTGCATCACCACTTCGTGTCCGGTTTTGGCGTCCTGTGGTCTGCCGGCTGTCAACAGTTCCCTGGCAACTGATCCAGTGTAAATCTGGAAATCGTAAATGTATTTAAAACGAGCATCTGCTAAACACCAGATTTTTACACCCCATCTGCTAGGTTTTCGAGGCATGTATTGTCTCACGGGACAATATTTGCCTTTGTAAGGAACAATTGTTTCATCTACAGTTACCTGTTGGTGTAAATTCCAGCTTGCTTTGAACTTTTCTTGAATTTCCGTCACCAACCATCGCATTTTCCGGAGTCTGTCGAACTCGTCCTACTGCCCTGCAACTATGTTGACGCTGTCATCTGCAATGTTTAGGCATCGTGTTATGTCTTCGTAACGTCGAGCTGTCATTATGCTAGAGATACTTGGGCAATAAAGGAACTCATTAGTGCGCCTCCAATAGCTGCGATGATTCGGAAGCCGTTTAATTCCCATCAGTAAATTAACGGCTATGAAGGCTTTCAATTCAAGTGTGCCCAGGCGCCACCAATGAGCGCCTCCCAATGGCAAGTGCGTTCTGGGATGTAACTCGCTGGCATACCTATTAGTGTCCACACAAATTCGCCATAAAGTACGTTCACTCCAGAATCTACCAAATAAAGAAGACTTTGTTGGCATCCGCAATATCGGAAAGGTTGGTCCTGGAGTGGGGCCTGTGAAAGCTGGAGAAGGTTGCTGGAAAGCGGATTCTTGCATGGTCCAATGAAGCTCTGAAAATTCTTGCAGGAATGCCAGTCGCTGTGCCGCTGCTGACAGGCGTCCATTTCGAGGACCTCTTCGCCTTCCATTAGCTGTGGCATTCATGTTAGAGCCGGTGGCAATAGTTGGTATCCGTTGTTGTCCATGACCAGCTGTACTGGTGGTTGCACCGACCTCTTTAACAGGACCTTCACAGTTCGGGCCGCGGGAGGGACAACTTCCTCCAGGTACAGTAGCAACTGGTGGCACATGTTGGCTTCGAGTCTGCGCCATGTGCTCTGCATGATACATCACGTCCTCAATGATTTTCTTGGGCTCTTGGTTTAGGAACGTCAATGTCGGGAAGATGGTGCGTAGTGACGGGACCGTAGTTACAATGTCTCTTGTGTGAGTGAGTCCTTCGTCGACATCAATGGACCTTCTTTGATTGCTCTGCTGGAGAGTTGTAATGGGTGGAGACTGCGGGCTCTGGAAAGTTGGCGTCCACAAGGAGTTGAGAATATCAGCAGTTTGCGCACCCACTATAGGTAGTGATAAACTCGTATCTGTAGTTCTCTGTTGAACATTGGTTTGACCTTCGACCGCTAGACTGCACACCTCCATGACTGCAGAAAATATGTTCAAGATCGGTGTCATCTGCATGTTTGTTCTGTCTTTTGCAACTTCAGAGGGTGGCCCCATCTTGAAATGCACTTCAGCTTCCACATTGCCGAGGTTCGTCGGGGTGATCTGTATGGACGTACTTCCTGGATCAGTAGCACCTTCTGCATGGGGTTGGCGTCCGTCTTTAGTGGAGTCGGGGAAATTGCACCAGGACATCCAGGAGTCGTCTTGATCTCCAGCAAGATTGGAATCTTTTGTAGTCGAGGAGTTCGATAGCATGGTCTTCATCGAACGCATACAGGTATGGCTCTCATCTTCTTGGTTGATGGATGACTCATGGCCTTCTACAAGTACTTGGTCGGAGTTGCCACTATCTGGCAGCAAGTTGTCTGTAGAGTCGTGGTGCTGGAATAACAGAATGCGGTCCACATCACCACAGGGCAAATGCACCTCCCTGCCATCGTCCAACATGATAACGTACATGAGATGCTGCCTTAGCGGATGCACGTACGATTGGATAGCAAGTCCTAGGATCCACTTTACTTCTCTTTCTGAGTCTTCATCGGTTGATTCGATTGTCGCTATATGTGCAGAAAAACGCACTGGAATAGGGGTCGTTGGAGAGGGCCACTCCACGTCAGCTACGGTGGGCACAACGGTCCACCGCTCTCCTCTCCAAGGCAGCACACAAACAGACCCAGATTGCTGAGGACGAGTCCTTTGTGTCGACCCGTGCACTTCCACAGCAGCTGCAACAGCCACTGCATCAGACATGCAAAGCGGAGACGAGTCAGTGTTACTCATGACCATTTTCCCACGTCTTCTCTTCTTGTCATCTAGTACATTGATGTCCAACGTGTCCTTCCTCTTCAGTGAAGAAACTATCAATTCTTCAGCTTTTGATGCATTTGCTTGCAACATAGCCGACTTGCAGAAGTGTCGGGTTCGATAGGGAGACCTCGGACGTTGTACTGCTGCATCAGTGTTGGAAGCCATAGCTAAAATGTGTTAGCCCTCAAAGAGATGATGGACGTGAGCTGATGAGGAAAGCACTGCCTACGTATAGGCAGCAGAGATGCAATGGCGGCAGAGGCACGGCGGAGATGGAATGTCTGGCCACAGCAGAAAGCGCAAGGCGTGATTCACGTTGTCACTAAAGCCTTGTGGATGTCCCTCAGGTACCCTCTCTCTCCAACCCAGAATACGGGCGTAGTGATGTCGGAATAGGTATCGGAGACCACGTGGAGTGTCTCGTTTCTTGATGCCTCTTTTCACAACTCTCCTTAATAATTGACGTTTGTCCAAAAGGCTCAAAATTTGTCGACTCTGTGAAGCGCTTGCCCCGATAGATGTGGTCCACTGTAGAATGCTTTCTCAAATTTCTGGCAACCTAGATGGTGGCTGGTCACTGCATGCTAGCAAAACGGCCATTAACAGAGAATGTCATTCCCCAATGATATTGACCTGCAAACATAACATCAATTACACCCGTCATGTGAATAACCAATGAAAAGAGGATAACAACTTGAAGCAAAAAGAACTGCCGAAAGATTAGACCTACGTGCTTCTAGTGTGCCCACAATGACTTCTGGAGTTGAATACAATGCATGTCAATAGGTAAATGAACGATCTGGCAATGACCAGCAAAGACAGTCAGCTGATGCTACTAGATAAGTACTAAGCATAATTCTTGCCAAAATGAAGTCAGTGCTCAGTGAGTGAGGTCAGCCTTACAAATGATTGTGAATACTCTTGCATTGATGGGCATTAGCTTTGCTTTCACAGATTTGGAGCACGCAGGATGATATGTACTACCGAAACTGAAACTTTAAACAGGTGAGGAGAACTACAAGGAGGTGTAGAGGAAACAGTGGAAGACTTGATGAAAAGCTCATGAAAGAAGTGATTCTTAACACAACAAGAAGTGAAAGAAGGCTACATGTAAAGGTTATGGAGCTCCTTACATGTCATGAAACTGTGAATGCAAGTGAAAAACAGGAATATGAGCATTTGTTCTTATGCATCTTGAGAGAATGGTTTGCAAGTTGTTGCATTAGTCCTTCATGCATGCAGTCGACAAGCTTTGAATGTCGTTGTACATCATGCAGATTTTTCCCATGAAAGAGTGCTGAACAAGCTGAACTCACTATGTGAAATGAAGCACTCCTTGTTTGTTTACGTTGTAGAAATTGCTAGGCTCTACTGCTAGTTGCAATAGAAAAATGAATCATTCAATGTGCATAGCGGCTGAGAAGCTCTCATTGCTGACTCTTGTACTAATTATAGGGAGGCCTCCCAACAATGTATAGTCCTTGCATAGCCTACAACATAGTGAGTTCATTGAAGCTCTAGAATGTGGATGAGCTCAATGAAGTAGCAACCGCCAAATGATTGTTGGAAGAATTAAAAAGTACACCTAATTCTTAGAAGCTGACAAGTGTGAGCAGGCCATCGTGATCTAGTGATAAGATCAGTGAAAACATTCCTTTACAAAGAAGTTGTTTTTTTATAAGAGACCTCCAATAAAAAAACTCGGACGCAGTAAATACTGTTGATGTACTGCAATTGTACAGTCAGGAACTACCCGCAACGAAAAAAAAAAAAAAAAAATTTGAAAATTTGCTTTTTTGAACCAGGGCAAATAGAAATTTCTTGCATTTCATTATACATGTTCACAAAGCCATTTTTGTATAAAAATTGCTATTGCATTTTTGAATTCTCCTTTCACTGTGATAGAAACAACACCCTCATCAACCTGCAGAAAAAAAGAAAGATGAAAAATGGCCACGGAATGAAAGTTACGGAACTTCTCCTCTGTGCGCCGTCCATAATATGGACGTCGGCGCGCTTAGGGGTTAACCAGGACTTTCTGATTGTTGGTGAAAATAAATAAAAAAGGTTTGATCTGGAAGAGGACAGCGGCAGCTTCATTTTGCTGACTGACGAGAATGATGAGCAAAAACTGCAACCGGTGGGACTTATGGTGGAAACACCTAAAACTGTTTAAATAAGCAAATTCAGCATATTTGGAGGGACCATTTCCTATCAATAATATTTTGGTAGTATTAGCAATTGCAAATCATGAATTTAAAAAAAAAAAAAAAAAAATTCAGATATGGCATGTAACTTATATGAATTTTGAAAGTAGAAGCTCCCTAGGTCATTGAAATCGTCATATGTAGCTAAATTTAAAACCAAAATCTGACAAAATCAATAGTCAACTAATCTCAGTTAAGTAAGAGGGCAATTTAATGACACTTTTGAGGGACATTTTTATTAATAAAAGTTTAGGGACACTTCAAGGGAAATCTATAGTGCATGAATGTGTGCATAGGGATGGTTTTGGATTTAAACTTTCAAATGCCCTTTTTTGGTACATAATATCACACTACTAAAATCATAACTCCCTCTGTAATATCACAAATATATGCTACCATTAATAATAGGGGCTCATGCTTGCTATGCTACGCATTCATTGTATCACATATTAGTAAAATTTTGATATATTTGAATAGAATGCATGATAATGATTTCAATAAGTCTTTGAAATAATTAATTTTAATATTTTGTAAAAATATTTTCAATCATGCATACATAAAAATAATATTTTCACACAATGTTATATTACAGAAATAAATTAGTAGTTTGCAGTCACCTCTGTAATATCACTTTTACAGCTTTTATGATTTCAAAATTCTATTGCTACTACCAAATGATTTGAGAAATTTATTCATTTGAAGCAATTTTGGATTTCACAACAATTAAGTTGTTCATGAAGTTTTTGAAATTTACAAGTTTTTCTTTTCAATTCACCAAGTTTTTGGGTTGCCATTGTTTATAACAATTAAGTCAACTTTTGAATGCATTACAGTAAATGTGTATCTTTTACAGTATTAACCATTGCATATATTTCATTCATCATTTGATAAATTTCTATTGTACATTTCAATATATGCTTACTTATAAACAAAATTATACAAAGATTTTAGTAATTTTTATTTGAAGATTTATTGAAATTTTTGTTCTGCATTTTATCTAATACATAAAATTTCTAATAAAATTCCAATGATGAATGTATAGCATAGCAAGCGCCAACCGCTAGTATGACCATAAAATAACACAAATAATTACACGGTACAAATAGGGTCTCCCTTGGAATCTCCACCCTTATTACCAATAATTTACATCTTTGCAACATGTTTCTATTTTAAATTAGGTAGCAAGAATTATATTCCATTTTCTATCCAAACCCTTGATCAATTGGAACCATTTTTTTTCCTACATCACATTTGAAAAATTATGTAAGCAAAACTTGCAATGATTGATTTTTGTGTTTTTGAAATATTGAATCTCTAATTTCTACAACGTATATAATAGAAGCAACTTTGTCCCCTGATACCTTACAATAAAAATAGATTGTTTTGTAAATTCTTAGACATTGTTATAAGAGGGACCTTCCCCATAGTTAATAGGAGGTCTCATGTGGTCAAGTGACTATACAGAGCCTTCCAAATGATACAAAGAGAGGCCTCTATATGCCCTTAGAAAGACCTTTCCAAGAATTATGGAAAAGATTATCTATATCATGACTAAAACTTCCGAAAAATAGTCTAATTTCATTGGAAGTCCGTTCTACAATTTGTGCATAAAAAAAATCATAACCATTGTCCAAGTCCAATATATGGTCTATTGTGGGAGATTGTATCACTTGTAGTAATGCGACATAGTAAGCAATGGAGACACCAATACCAATGCCAATTTTTGGTACAAATATTTTGTTGATAGTTAATCCTTGAAAGGCCAAAAATCCATTTATGATTACATATATTTTTTATTACATATATTTTTATCAAATTTGAAGAGTTTATGTGGAAATACTTATTGTCCAAGAGTATAGTATTTGGAACCACTACTTGCAATGTTGTTGAACAACTTTAGGAATATAAATTCTTGCTTCATTTAAATTGTATTTTTTGTAGTGCAATAAATCAAAACAACCATATTTTTATACCTATAAATCCATAGTCTTCAAAGTTTAAGATTTGAAGGTTTAAGGATGTAAGATTTTAGGATTTAGTGTTAACATCATGTGTCTAGTCATACAAGCCATCATGCTGCAAGGGCATCATTAGGAAAATTTTAGGCCTCAAAGAGGCCACAAGTTTCTATAGCAGTGGTGCAATTATAGAAAAAATGACCAAATTTTTGTTTAATTTTTTTCAGTGCCACGTATCAGCACCATGTCAAATTATTTTATTTATTTATTTTATTTTATCTATATTTGCACCGCGGAGGTGCCAAAAATCAAACACTGGCGACGGCCTCTTTCAGGCTAAAACTTTCCTAATGTTAGCATATTTAGAGTTTTTGAATTCAGGGTTCATTTCAAACTTTCAAACAGTAAATTTCAAATGTCGTATCAATGACCAATTGAGTTGGTATTGAGTTGAAATTTGGATGATCTTGAAAAATTCCATTGAATCAACACACCTTGACTTAATGCTTTTCTGGTTCACAATATCTCAATACAATTTCAATCTATTTCTTGTCAACATTGTTTCAATTGCCCTTGAAGTGCACTAAATTAGCACCTCTAATTTGAAGGAATTGAAAAATGTGCCTGCTAGTATTAATTCAATCACAAATTGAAACTACAACATCAAAATAACCAATAGAGGTTGAAAACTTATTGAATCAATTTTGATATGGAAGCTCATAAGGCATTTGAATTTTCCAAAAATATCCACTGTAGCAATGAACTTTTTTATTGGCTCAAAATTTGAAGGTGTTTATAAAAGAAGTGCCATCCTCACTAAAATTTGGAAGCACTTGAATGGCTCATAGGATGTTTTGAACATCAAGAATCATATAAAGATTACAAGTTTTTCTATCATATATGCTTGATTTTAAATATAGAAATCTGAAGTCTTGTAGTTTGCCAAGTAAACTGGGGGCATAGAACCAAACTACTAAAATGAGTGGCTGGAACTTTTTGATACATTCAAAGGAATGCTAAATCCTTTACAAGTAAATTTTGTACTTCATTTCTCAAAGCCACTTTGAAAATCAATCGGAATTGTCTATATAGGTCAATTTAGGCTCATTGGATGCCTCCATCTGTATGGCAATGCTACTATGCCATAATGAACCATAAAAGTCGCTTGTTACCTGTACATATTGTGGCATATTACCAAAGTGCTTACTAGGACCTGCTGGAATGGCTATAGATGTAAAGACATGAAGCACTTGTTCAATTCAAAAAATTGATTGTCAACTTGTATGCATTAATTTCCTTATTGCTTGCAAATTGAATACAAACACTATACACTAGTTCCAATCAACCTTGCTAAAATTGATTACCAATTGTAACAAAATTACACTAACGGAGTTGAGCTTGTGAAAACCATACCCCTCTATTTGTAAAATTGTTGTTAGCTTTAAGATATTTAAAGTTTTGTAGAAGGAGGTTTGTAGCTTTGGTTGCTTGCAAAGGAAGTTTTGAGCACTCTCACTATTAGAAAATCTATGTCCAAATCAACAAAATTTAGACAAAAAAATGTAGAGTTGTTCTATCAATTCTTTATCAATTTGGACGTGTTGACTTGGACAACATTCAACAAAAATTTGTTGATTTTTTGGTTCATTTGGTCATGTTCAAAATTTTAGATTTTTTCAAAAAAAGTGATTGAAATCTACCACATCAAACCGGAATGGACAAATGGTAACCCACCATAGAAGCACACCAACTAGGCAATCTCTACGTAGGCAAGCCAATAAGGCAACCTGCCGCATTGGCTCCAAGGTTTGAACCCTGGACCTCTAACTTGGGGCCCAAGTGCACTAACCACTTAGCCAAGCAAGAACTCAAACGCTTAGTGTACTAGGTGTAAAAATGTAATTATCTAGTTTCTTCATTGTTTCCTAAGTGCTTTGTCAAGTTAGCAGACTTTGGTGGCTAATTTGACATAGTGAAATAACTTTTTTCAAAAAACTTGAACTACAAAAAGTTGGGAAATCAAGTGAAATTTCATTCACAAAAATCCATTTGTGATTTTAAGCTTCCAAAAGAAATTATGGACAAAATTCAGAGAGGATGTTTGAAAATGTCAAAGAAATTGTTTCTTGTTATCCCTCTCTGAATTTTGTCCATAACTTTTTATTGGAGACTCAAAATCACAAACAAATTTTTGAAAATGAAATTCGGCTTTATTTCACAACCTTTTTTAGTTCAAATTTTAAAAAAAAAAGTTGTTCTAATAGGCCAAAATGGCCACCAAAGTTTGTTGAGTTTCAAAGACACTGATTTGTGAATAGTTAAGTTAAAAAAGAACTACGTTGTACAATATCTGAGACAACATCCTTAAATACTAATAAGAAAATCCTATTTTGCCATTCAAATTTTTTTTGCATATCACAAAATCTAGTTGGTATTTCTTTTGCATAATGAATATTCAATTTCTATGCAATTCTAATCAAGCATAGCACATTATTTTGGGTTTTAGAAAAGCAAAACTTTGGTGAATTGTTTCATTTCAAATTATGGTTTTACATAATAATTGGTTGAAAAACATTGGTGGTAAATTTTTTGAATTTGATTGTATAGATATATTGGAAGCTTCTATATGCACATCTTTCATATTAAAATACTCATCATTTGGTGTCCAAAATATGATTTATGAAGAGTTCAATATGAAGTCTCATATAACAAAATTCTATAATATTGATATTTCTTTAAATTAACTACATTTTGGCAAAGTAATTGTACCATCCTTAAATTTACAAAAGTAATTGTGGTGCTAAGGTCAAATAGCAAAATCTTAATAAAATTATCAAAACATGTATTTTACAAAATTTACTCACATGAAACTTCACATTGAATTCTTCATAGATCATATTTTTGACACTAAATGGGGTGATTCTTAATATGAAAGATGTGCATATATATAGAAGCTTCCTACATATCTATACAATCAAATTTCAAAAAATCTACCACCAATGTTTTTCAATCAACTATCATGTAAAATTATTATTACATATTTTGTTTGATCTTTCTTTTTGGTTACTAGGAAAGACTCCAATGCCTTGACTTTAAAAGGATGCTCAGGCTCAAAAGTAGCCAATGGATGACTTTCAAGAATACTTCATATGGATGGCAAAGTACCTTCATTGGTGATAGGTCTTAGCCTTTTAGAATGAAAATAGCTCTAAAATTAATTGAATTGACATTTGAATTTGCAAAATTGCAACAAGTTTATTGGGATGTAATTCACTTTGTTTATCTTTCAACCTTGAATGAATTCATCAACTTCCTATCATTGCAAACTCTAAAGAATTTGCTCTAGGAGCAAAGAAGAGGAGAAATACATTATCCCAGGATAAAGCACTTGAATGTTATTCTCCCAGTGCACTTAAACTGAAGCTCTTGCAATGCGAATTTTCTCACATTGCTTGCAAAATCCGATAAGGCTTGCAAAACTCAAATCAATCTTATATATTACCTCAATTAAAACATGAATATTTACGTACATACAATTGCTAATAAAATGTCTTACAGATTTGCATTAGGATGAGGTTGGATTGCTAGGTGGAGTTGCCAGTCGCGACCCACTGTCTTTAATTGAACAGTAAATGTCAATTTTGTTAAATTGGCAATATTCACAGTTTCACACAATAAAAATTGTGATATATCTTCACGAAGGTCTTCCAAACCAGGAAAGGAATAGATTTTGGGATCACGCCGTCCATCCTGAACCGTGCCAAAGTAACATAATATCGCCAATTCAGTTAAACTGAAACTGACGTTAGTACTAATATAATTGAATTTTCATTCATCAAAATGTGACAGTTTTCAGTTAAAATGGCAAGTATTGCTTACAATAGTGCGGAGTCCTAATCATAAATCTACACCTCTCATAGTTATGAAATTACGAAATTATGAAAGGAGAAAACTCTATGCACACTTCTCATTTTCGGCAATACGAAAGTTGCCAATATCGTCAATTGGCGCGATGCCGGTGCCGCACATATTGTGACCCATATCCATACAAAGCTCTACAAACTTGGACAGGTAGAGAATTATTTACCATTGTCCTGAAATTGCCCAAGTACGTTGTGGAAGACGCCAATTATTTACGTCGAAATTAACGTTCAATTTAGTTGAAATTAATATTGCCTTCACGTCGCAACTTGTCGCGCACATGTGCACAGTTTCCACTAACTGTTGAGCTGCTGTTCTCGATCACAATTCAGTGGCCAGCTCTATGAGTCACAAGCCTAATGTATTGTCTCACACTCTAGAGCTAGCTAGAGTTCTTTGGATATCAAACTTGATCTGATACTAACATATCGACACAGTTCACAGAACAGACACAGGAATTAAACACCGTCAAATGAATGTCTGGACCAACTCACCAAACAGTAAATTCACACTCGGGGAATAGTTTATATAAAAGACAATACGTGAATTCAAGGCAATAACCAGGTGTGGAGGAAAGCTTATCGAAGAAGAACAACTAATCAAATCTACGAGGAGTGATCCATTTTTGCATCCTTCTATTCACTTCATTTGCCCACTTTCGAAAGGAAATATTTAGGAAGGCTACGAGGTTGCCTTGTTCTGTGTATTACAATTATCTTCATAGTATGAAATTAATTTGAAACCAGTTCATGCAACTCTTTGGGAACGTGTTTTTCTTGGAACTCTTTAGAATGATACATTGATCGCTCTTTAACAGATCGCTCGTTTGTACGTGCACCAAAGAGGAAATCAAAGGAAAGCAACGCTGCCTAGGAGGCTCAAATCTGTGTAAACCCACCTGCACTAAACGTCAAGTTCGTTAAATTGGCGGTTGAAAAATCCATACCCAACCCGTAGATTGTATACAGTTATGTACATATATGTCACAATTTTGGCATCGGAATAATTGTGCCAATTGAATGAAACAAAATCATTAGAGAAAAAATGGACTCTCTGGAAGGCTGCTAAGAAGCTCTCTAGATAGAGGACCCTAAGCTAATACTTTATTTGCCCTTTTGTTATTGTTCCCATATTGTTGCTTGGAGTGTGATGATTGCGGTATAAGAAATTTTGGTAAAATGGGCAATAGTCCATATGCCTTTTTCCATTCTTTTCTAGGACAGGTATAGATTTCAGACCGCACCATCCAAACGTGAAAGTTCCAAGTTTGTGGAATACCGCCAGTTTATCAAAATATTGGTTCGGTGTGCTAGGAATCTAAGAAATACAGGGTACGGCATGAGTATATCTTTGAAGATGGCTCATCGAAAAATGGATGACTCCTCTAAGATAATTGTAGTACACAAAACAAGGCAACCTTGTGACCTTCCTAAATATCTCCTTTCAAAAGTGGAGAAGTGTAGTGAAAAGAAGGATTTAAGACTATGGATGACTCTTCGGCTCTCATACACCCACCTGCACTAAACGTCAATTTCGTTAAATTGGCGGTATTTCAATTACATTGACACCTTTGACAACGTGCATTTAGAAAAACCATACCAGTCCTAGATTGTAGACAGTTATGTACATGTATGTCACAATTTGGCACTGGAATTGTGCTAATTTAACCAAATAGAATATACGTCCTGCACCAACTAGCGAAGGTCAACGCTGTCAGAAGCTTCAAAAATTAATGTTGTGTCCGAACATGGGCACTACCCTTTGACAAATACGTCTTGCTAACCAAGGTAACGCCTCCTAAAGTCAAGCATTCTGTTTTGCCCAAACATTCATGATCTCAAATTAATAAAGACTGCGTGGGGTGCACGAGCCAAAGGATAGGGTACTGCCGTGAGCTTAATTTTTGGTCCACGACCACATGGAGCAAAAGTATAAATAGTGGCACTCACAGAATGCCATCTCCATCAGTTGCAATGTTTCAAGTGCATGCATGGTGGATCAGTAGCCTCCGTCAGAGATATACTGAGTTGAAACTCAAATGGTCTTGACCTCCGCATATTCATCCCGTCAGCGCAGCTGCTTGTGCTTTGCAAAACCATCACTCAGGCACTTTCATCAATTCCTTCTTACCTGCATGCATTCAGCAAAGGTCTTCATTGTCTTGAATGTCTTCATTTTGTCTGAGTGGAAATGCATGGCGACTGTTGAAGACTGTATGCATGACAAATGTTGAGTCCATGGATGCATGGATGCTTAATCTGACCTCGTTGATCTGCCCAGAATCCCATAGCAAAGGATGATGTTTGCCCAGAATCTTTTCACATCCACATGAAGTACGGTACTATATATGAGATATATGTCAAATTTCGTTAAAATGGCGGTATTCCATTACAATGGCACGTTATTCAGTTCAGGACGGCTGTTCTGAAATCTACATTCGTAGTACATTCTAAAAATCTACGCTTGTCCTAGACATCTAACATCTATACCAGTCCTAGATTTTTTAGAACGGTCAGTCTGAAATCTATATGGTTCCTAGATGTTTGAAATCTACAACAGTCTTAGATGTCTGGAATCTATACCTGTTCTAGATGTTAGAGTGGACAATTTGAAAAAATGGCATAAGGAATATGGCACAAGGAAAATATGGCACTGGGAATACCGCCATTTTAACGAAATTTGCCTTATATCAGTAGAGAATGAATAGTGACAAGAATCACTATGAGGTATCAGTAGAGAAAGAATAGTTAGTATGCACATTATATCCTCAGTTGTGATCACGACTTCGGCACTTTGCATGGCCTGAAACGTAATTCATTACCAGTTCCTAGTTTTAGAGCTTTTTACCGTTGAATTTCACAATGCTGGCGCTTTGAATTACACCAATGTAATGCAATTGACGTCAGTTACAGTAATTCTGTCATGGATTATATGCCTTCACAGGAAACTCATATCGTGTTCCCGGTGTTCATTCCCGGTGAGTCCCACTTTTCCCTGTGTATGTGTAGTATCAACATGTGTCCAAAATATGGAAAAGTGGGACTCACCGGGAATGAACACCGGGAATGCGACATGAGTTTCCTGTGCTTTACTTCATTTTCTCTGAGAGATGAAAATAAACCTTTGCAGCTAGTATGCTTGAAATTGTAAATTTGAACCAATGCTTCTGACCTTTTGGATCTGCCTAGAATTCCTTGACAAAAGCTGAATCGTGTTTGCGACCCTAGAGCGCACATTACAATATAGTTCGATGTGTTTTGTTTGGGTTAGTGTACTGTAGTAGTACTGCGGTACAGAAGTGCTTTGAATGACTTGATAAGTACTTATTTTGCAGGCTTCAGTTCTTTGGAAAGGTTCAAACCTGCTAGCTCGCCACGAGATAGCTAGTCCACGACTCACATCTCCAGTTCGGAAAACTGCAATGGATAAGATGTTGTTGCCAACAGCTTCCGTACAGCAGCTTCACCGCCATGCGCGTAAGATCCAGCAATTAATGCCGACAGGGAAACTCGTGAACATGGCAATGGCCTTTCTCATGCTGTCAACAGGGCTGGGGCTGGTGAATGGCGCCACGCCAGGCAGTAAGCTCAGCCTCTTTTACTACAACGGGCTGTGCCCCGGCTTTGGCTTTTTTGAGACTACGAAGTTTCAAAGTCTTACGGATTCTGTTGTGAAACCCAAAATTCTTGCTGATCCTGGCCTAGCTCCTGCCTTGATGAGGTGTGTACACAACAGGCCTCGTTTTTCACTGTCAATCTATACATATGGTGAATTTCGTTAAAATGGCGGCATTTCATTACAATGGCACGTTATTTCAGTTTAGAACGGCCGTTCTGAAATCTACATGAGTGGTACATTCTGAAATCTACGCCTTTCCTAGATATCTAAAATCTATACCAATCCTAGATTTTTAGAACGGTCAATCTGAAATCTATATTGTTCCTAGATGTTTGAAATCTACAACAGGCTTAGATGATTGAAATCTATACCAATTCTAGATGTTAGAGTGGACAATTTGAAAAAATGGCATAAGGAATATGGCACTGGGAATACCGCCATTTTAACGAAATTTGCCATACATTCAGTTTTCTAATCTAGTCATTACTTGTGGTAATAAAATTTGTCACACGTACGAATACGTATTGTTTGGTCCGTTGGTTAGATTTGGAGCTTGTCTAGTATAGACCTACATAGCTGGAAATTTCTGATTGAATCAATCCATGTTACAATGCAATAAGTTCTATGACACAGAAAATTGGGCCTCCTCTGACACGTAGAACACAGATATATTGACTTCGATGTGTAGAAGCAACGAAGACTTGGCAGATGAACTCAGTCCTTGAATTCCATTTAGTTTCTAGGCAGTTGACCATCCAGATACGTGTTTTCGAAGTCATATACGTATCTGAAGCAACTTCATCGCAATTTATGTGCAGGATGGCGTTTCACGACTGCTTTGTTCAAGTAGGTCTTTCCACAAGCCTGAGGAAGTATTTTATGTATTGCTGAGAAATTTGACTGTTTCTCATGGGGAGAATGAATGGAGAGAGTCGTAAGTGGAAAGAACTTGAGCTCCAATTTATTCATGAATTGATATTTGCATTTGACCTAAGACAGTTTTATTATTTCATTTTGGATGCAGGGGTGTGATGCGTCCGTTTTGCTAAATTCTACAGCAGGTAATGTAGCCGAGAAGGATGCACCTCCGAACCTTTCCCTGAGAGGGTTCGAAGTCATTAATGCAGTAAAAGCTGCGTTGGAGCTTGTCTGCCCAGGAGTATTTTCATGTGCCGACATTATCCAAGAGGTTGCCCTGGCAGCACAGAAATATGTGGTAAGCAAGTTTCTCTAGTTAAGGCGTGCAAACAATATTCGGTCTTCTTTGTAATTCATGATGCTTTGGATCTAAATTATCTTCAAATACAGAGGCTGAAGTAGAAAAAGGAGGATATATTCTATTTCCACATGATATTCGGATGAGCGTTGTATTGAATAGAACTCTATACTGTAGTTCAATTCAGACCTGTTTTCTTGCATTTATCCTGTATTCTCGACGTGGAAAGAGCCTTCCCATGACTAGTTAGTAATGCTACGATGGTGATCACTTATAGGATGGCCACATTTGAAAGGTTTTGAGCCTCCACGAGAGAGCTTTACCTAAGGAATTTTGCGTGCAAGTTCAGTGTTCTCACAAAACTTCCGTCTGCTTAGGACCTAAACCCATGGAATCCAGGAACTCAGCCAATTCTTATGGAATCCCTGGTGTGAAAAGTATGCACACGAAGAACATAGTCCCAATTAAGTTTGACTAATTAGAGAATTTGTGTTGGGTGTCCATGGATGCAGGTCCAACCAAACCCCAAAAGTACATGGCCACTGCTATATGGGAGGCGGGATGGACGAGTTTCTTTAGCCCTTCAATTCCTTCCTCGTCCTGACATGAATTATACCCGGCTAGTGGCAAATTTTGCTGCACAAGGCTTGGACAAGTTTGACCTTGCTACCCTTTCAGGTACTAAGCACTAAAATGTTCAAATATTTCACCAAATTAATATGAATGAAATGTAAATAATATGAGCAATCAATTGATAGTGATGCAAAAATATGAAGTGCCCTATACTGCCGTGATGAGGTTATTCAATGAACTTTTAGAAGAAATCATAAAATGAATCTTTCCTACTATTCATAGACTGAGGTCTCTTCTCGTATGCAGTTTTATATGGTTATATATGACCTCTTTTTGTATCTCTGTGCAAAGCGTGAAAGTGAATATGTTAGTAATGTTGGAGATTTGTGATGTTCATTTGGTAAGCATTTGGAATTTGAAAGTTACGTTAGTGATAGTTTCGAGAGCTTTGTGTAATTCAATGCCATAATTTGTCACCATGAAATGTGCCATTTAAAAAAAATTATGCCCCTTGTTTCCAAATGATGTTTGAATGTGTGCTACACTCATACAAAGTTCTATCCCCTAGAAAATAAAATAATTGACATGGATTGATTTTTCTTTAGTTACAACCATAGTAACATTGTTTATACGATTTTTCAGGAGCCCATACTTTAGGGCTTTTAGGCTGGCAGCAGAGGTAGCATTTAGAGCAGGATCAGTGCCAGTTCCGGTGCCGGTAAAGTTGTACAATCGTTGGGTGAAGGAAATACAATGAGCAACTCCAACTACATTTGACAACAAATACTACAACAATATCTATGCTGGCAAGGCCCTCCTTGCTTCTGACGATGCATTAAAGAGAACTATTGATTATACACAGTACCTCCGGCTATGGTCAAGTCGCACGGTAAAGAGTCCGTTGAAAAACTGCAAGCAATGTTTTGGCTTATGACATAACTTAATATGAGCTTAAGTTTGAGGAAGTTCAACATGGACATGATTGTGCGTGTACTGCCTTGTCTAATACGTCCAAATAACTTGTGTAACAGACAACAAAACCGAAGAAGAGTCGAAGTCCATTCGGCGAGTCAATCGATCCGACTCGATATATATGACTTAATTAAACAGAACCAAAAACAAAAAGTTGCAAAAGAAATATAATCCGCTGATTCAAAGGTCCACCTCGCAGACTTGAACTCCTGAACTCTTGCAATCACTCACTCAGTCATGCACCTTCTCACGATATGGTGAATACAATTAAACAAGGGATTTCAATCTACTTTAGTAGCCTCCCACTTGCCCAGCACAGAGTTGATAAATCTGCGGAGACGGATCCGAAATTGCTCCACTTCAATGAAGAAATTCTCGACGGCAGTCAAGAGAGCAGTGCGGCATTCCTGCATCATGACCATCGGACTGCAACCAAAGAAGGTTTCCCAGTCGTGAGTCAGGACTGTCGAATCTCCGGTCGAATCTCCGGTCGCCTCGACGACAGTTGACGACCACATTGGGATCAAACTCGTCGATGAAGTTGCTGCAGGAATGGTGATCATGGTTGTAACTGCTTCCGATGCTTCTTCTGCAGACTCTTCGATTGCTACCCAAGTCCCTACTTCGAAAGGAGTGTATAATTGTGCAGAGTCTTCAAGCATGACACCTCCGCCTGCAACCCAAGTTTCTTCTTCAAGAGGAGCATTTGATTCTGCAAACTCTTGGATTGTCAATCCTTCTTCGCCTGCAATCCGAGTATCTTCAGCAGAGGGAGCATGTGATTTCGCAAAGTCTTGGATTGTCAGTCCTTCGCCTACAACCCAAGTTTCGTCTTCAGATCCTTCGCTAATCATATCCTCATCTTCTGATTCAACCCAAGTTTCTTCCGAACATTCGCTGGTCACATCCTCATCTTCTTCTTCGACCGCAATTTTGGATTCCAAGATAGCATCTGCTTCCACGGCTTCAACAACAACAGACTGTTCGATCGCATTTTCTGCTTCAATTGTAGGGGCAGCATGTGCTGGCACGTACTCGTCGATCAACATGTCCGGGAGTACGTCGTAGTACACCGACTCGACGAGGTTGGAATCAGCTGCTTCAGTGCAATTTGAGTAATCTTCCGAATCGTAGTCTTCCGAGGCGTAGTCTTCCAAAAGGTTGTTTTCTGAGGGGTTGGCTTCCACAAACCTACAGCAAGAGGTTCGATCAGTATTTTCGTATTAATTGGTTAGCAGCCAGCTAGCTAGAATAAATCCACTCGAGGAAAGGGAAAAGAAACTCTAATCATCCTTGAATTTTTCTTCGCCGAACTCAGGAAACTTAATCGACCAACATTATGAGAAATGGCCTTCCTCACCACAAGTTAAAATAAACAGCTACTGCAGCACCCATGCAATACTTTACACAATTCATATCGTTCTCCAAAAGCAAACATAAAAAGAGTTGATTTTCAGCTAGTTGCAAATTGCTAGCTTTAAAATAAACCATGACTTAGGATAAGCTAGCAACCCCATGCAGATTGCGCTAGCTAGCTAGCTGTGTCCAGAAGAGGAAACATATATATATTTCAACTGACAAGAAAAAGACGACTTCAATTCCAAGAATACTTTCATATCCTCCTAAAACACCGAACACACGAGGTTCTCATCAGAAAAGCAACTCTCTTCCTGAACGGAGAAAAGAAAAAAACGCAAGGATATATTTAATCTGCTAGCTAGCCAGCCCAACTCATGTCACCCGAAAGTACAGAGGAGAAGGTCATGCAGGCTTACGGAAGAATCGTCATGGTGATCGAGCAGAACGTGTGGATTCCTCAACTACAGCACAGTGCAAGAGAGAGACTGATGAGAGGAGACTCTAAGGCCGGAGATTGAAGCTATGAAATTGGGGAGAACAGGTGGAAGTGTGCCTATCCCCTCGGACTCCTGCGGGTTAAATAGGGTGCATTCATCCCTCCTCTCGAGACAGGCACGAGAACCCTACTTGCGAGACCAGATGGATTGGAGTTTCTTCTCGAGCAGACTGACTGACGAGATTAGTGTTAGACTGGTAGCAAGCGGCATCAAAGGCATACAATATGTCCGTTTGATACCCTGGCTGTGAAATGAACATCACAAGTCCATTTTGCAATTGTTTTCGCTATATTAATTGGTGAATATTTATGACATTGGCGTGCATTTTTGAAGGCGTGCATCTTGAATTGTAAAAATATAACAAGCAAGTACACAATGACAATGAGAGGCTTTGGCCCTACAGCACGGACTTGCTTTCTGAGCAAGGTAGCTACGTACTCGATCAAACTTCCATACGTTAACTTCGCTCTCTTTGCAAAGCCTCCTTGGTTTAGTCGGGAGCTAACAAACCTCAATTTCGTTAAATTAACCGAATTCCTAGACATTTTGCAAGCGTGCAAATTGAAATGCAAATTCATAGCAGTCCTTGTTTTGAGCTTTATAAACCGCAACAGTATAAGGAAATTAATAATTCTAACATTGGGCGAGACTTCATTTGCAACCAAGTTGTTGATAACCACAACTTGGTTGCAAATGAAGTCTCGCCCAATGTTAGAATTATTAATTTTGTCAGCAATGAATTCTTGAAAATGACATTACAAGCTCAAGGGCATTTTCAGAGCTAAACATGTACTAAATTTCACGTAGTTCTGACCTTGATTTGATTTGTGATTTTATTTAAATTCTCATTTATGAAAGAACTTGAAAATTGTTGTTTTTTGCGTCCCTTGGAAGGCAACATCCCTAAAACACAGATGTGAATTTTTTTGTCTTTGGCACTTGAAACATGATCCTGTATAGCTAGGCCCAATTTACATGCTTCAACCACAAGTATTGAATTCTTTATGTGATTTGAGTGTATCATGCTAGTAAGAATCAAGCAATATGCAACTCATGTTTACATCATAGCCTATTTCTCCATCAAACTCTTTAAATAACTCCATTATAAATGCCTTGAATGAATAAGAATTTTAGATTTGGAGAAGGGAGAATCAATCAATCATGAAATTTCAAAATACATTCTTGCTAACAAACACTATTACTATTGAACTAGTGAAGAATTTTGCTAGAATGAAATTCACATAATAGGACAAATTGTCCAACAAGCTTCCTAAACATGTCTTCCATATGAATATTGAGTTTCATGTTCCCACAAAGGGGAAAATTAATTAATTTGGGTTTAGTCATCAATCCCATCCTATTTGTCCATCAATTATAGAACAAAAAATTTATACATTTTAAGGTTCCATTTGCCATTGTTTTTATTTGATTCTAAATTTATCTTCACTAAATCCATAAAAAGTGAAGACTAAGGATCTAATTGTATGCGTTATTCAAAAGGGAAATTCAACTCACTAATGTGGGACCATCTGGTTTAGAGTTTGGTTTAGAGTTAGATTTATAGCTATTTCATCTTTGAACTAAAATATTTCTGAATTTTCATTAGTTCATCAAAGCAACTATTCAATGTAGGACAGGAAGGTCCTCTGCCGTTTGACAAGCCACCCTAGCCCACTAAAAGCTGAAACAGGAGAAATTCAGGCTCTTTGCCCAGCGGAATGGTTTGAAGACAATGCCCCAGCCACAGTATGATACGACTTTCCTCACTTCCGGCACAATGGTCTCGTAGCTGACGGGACTATTGGCGTGAACATGAACCTCCAGAGAAAACAGAGTTGGCTTCAGCAGGATCTCCAGGATGGCTAGACAAGTGTCGAGGCTTTGAGGAATCATGTGAAGGATGAGCCGATGGAAAGGAGGCCAGCTCTTCGCTGCCGACAACTGCTCCAAATTCACTTCCATGACATGCCAAAGCCCAGGTCCAATATTCACAACCTCAAGTCTCTCGCACAAAAGCAGGTTGGTGAGGATTGGAAGGCTCAATGGGATGCCCTTCAAAACACCCAGCCAATTCCCATCTTCGCCCAGCGCCATGCAGGGGATGTCCAAAAACAATTTCCTCAAATTGGCATTGCTGGCAACAAGGCTCCAGAAGGTGGCGAAACTGGAGGCCCCATAGAGAACCTCCTCCAAATTGTGGAGGTTCCGCAACTCCATCTTGCATGTATCTCTCACCTCCAAATTGAAGGCCATGTACTTCAGACTCCTCGCAGTGATGGCCAGCTTCTCAGGACACATGATCTTCAGCTGCAGTTTCACAAGGCTCGGCAGCTCCAAGCTTACGTCCTTGGCTATCGTCGACAGACCAAGGCATAAAACCTTCATCGCTGGAAAGTCTAGGTGGGCATGAGTTACCCCAAAGACGCCCAGAAGAGCCAATGTGGATAAGTTTTGCATGCGAGCGTTGATGTGATTCAACGCATCGCCGATCACCTTCACACACCGCAATGTGAAACTGGTCAACTTGGGCATGTCTTCCAACTCACTGGAGTCGATGAACATGTTCCGCAAATCCAAGGTCTGCAGCACTTTGCCTGCAAATACGCCATAATGAAATAGGCCACATCAAAATACATCTTAATTAGGTTCAGAAGATGGAGCTCATTATCATGTCCTTCCCAATATTCTCGTACTCGCTAATTGTGAACACCCTAAAATCGATCTGACGAGAAATGAATGTGCAATTAATGCGTCTGTCATTCACTAAGCAGTTACCCCAAATTGAAACTATAGCTCTTATAGACTCAAATACAGAATTCATGTACAGATGTGGAGCCTTCACCGAGGCAGCAAGATAAAATTTCATAAGGACAGGAGTCCATGGACCCAAACGCTCCATAGAATACAGGTCAAGAGCTTATGTCCAAAACTCACAGTTCTGGGATAATATTTTGAGGATGTTGGTTCTACGCATGATCGCCTGTTGCCCATAATCCACAATGCACAAGTGCAGCAACGTCGCTTGAACAGAAGGCACCCATCTCCTCAAATGGAACGGATCGCTCAACCAAAAATCCGTCCTCCGCCTCTCAGGAACCGGAACAGACTTCGACTGCAGCTTGGATTCAATTTCGATTCTCAGCTGAAGCAAATACGATTTGTCCTTCAGAAAATCCACAACCACGTCCCTGAATACAACCACGCTGCCCTCATCCCCAGACGAGGACCCCTCCTCATCACTAGAGCAGGCAGAACTAACTGCAGCAGTGGACGTGCTGCTGGATGCACCTTTCGTGTCATGGAGCTCACCACCCTCTCTGGCCGTCACATGATACTCGTTCAAACAGATCAACCGAGCTGACCGGACATGCCTGCCAGCTTCCTTGAAGCTCTTACAGACACAACTGGCTCTGGCAATGAAGCTGGCGTTCTCAAGCCTATTAAAAATCTCCTCAAGTAGCGCTTGCGAAAGCACTTCAAGCAGTGTTGATTGAGAGAGAATAACATGCTGCTTAGATGAAAAGGGGTCACTGACCTGCATCTAATTTGCAAGGGCACTGAATTTCAATCCTTGGGATATAGCAAACGAGAGCATCCAAGCCACGCGAGAAAAACTCAGACTCTTACTCAGTAAAGCTTGCTTATATCACAGAAACAGGATTTTTAGTACATTTGATTAGCTTAGGCACAATAAAACAGCATGATGAAAGAATCATTTCTTTGATTCATAGGAAAGGTCTCCTTGTGGCTACGGCGATCATATAGAGGTCTCCCTACGATATATTTCCAGACCTCTTTATTAAGACTTTCGCTAGAACGACATTTTAGAATATCCTACACACTGGCGACACTGTCATTGACTGAACACAGTTGTGACACATTCAAGCTAAGTAACGTCATAGTGACATGTTGAGATTAGTGAGGTTGGTGAGTACTTTTATATTGTGACATATAGAATGATTAGGAAGCCAGTGAGGATTCGAGCCCGGTCCAACACACATACAAACTACGTTAGGCTCTCTCAACATACCCCAGCTTAATATGGTATCCAAACACTCATCAAAAACCACTGATACAAACCACACAAATACGAATTTGATCTCTTGCTACTTGTCGCAGTTACAAATTACTCGCTACTCTCTGCACCATCTCCATAGAAACAGATCCATTGAGGATGACGATCAACAAGACATACCTTGCGCCGAGCACGAAGCAGCATGACCTTAAGAGTATCATTCCGCTACCAAATCCTCTCTCCCCCCCCAGAAAAACAGACGTTCAAAGTCTTACAACGACGGCTCCAGCTACGTCCATCCCCACCACCAGTTGCTCAATCGCCAGCATCCCCTTCCGAAATTCGAAATTCTAGTTTCTTAGGATCCATTCCGAAGAATTTCTACCAATTACTCGCAAATTCTACCAATTTCTACCAGCAAAGGATTATTAAAAGGAACAAAAAGAGTGAATGTCAAAACCCTTCATCAAAAGCTGTGATTCTGCTTCCACGCATGCCCGACTGGAAAGCAAATAGTCGGTATATGGCAATACGGTAGAGGTGTTCCCAATATTTTAGAATTTTTACACTTGGGTTCGGACCTAATCTTACAGACAACTCTTGAAACAACTGAACCCACTTGGATTTAACAAAACACAGTGTCACAGTCGCGGATGATGGAACCCTAATTTCAAAACCCTAATTTCAGTCTTCGCTGCGAGAGCTACTTTCGCATTTCAAAGTGTAATTTCGTCCAAACTTTAATTCTGACAGCCATAAACTATCAGATTCTTGTGTATTCTTTGTTTTTTGGTAACTCTAAAAGTCATTTTTGGGACACTTAACCCTTAAAAGATGGGCTAGTGACCGTGGAAATCATCCCTTTTGGTACAATGTGAATCTTTGGTTTAAAAAAAATTCAAAAGCACTCATTGGAAGTCAAATTATTGTACAAGACCTCCCCTTTTCATACAAAATTCCGAGGAGGAATAGTTGCACTTTTGTCCTACATAGAAGGATTTTATGTCATCCATCGGCCCAAAAATGGTTGCAATGCCATTTAAGGGTTTGTGGATACTATTCATATAGAATGGTCATTTCCATGGAATAATGAAGAGTAATGTCTTGAATTTTGTATGTTTGATAAGGGTCAAAAAAGCGCAAAAACACTCAACAATAAATATAATCGTTTGCACGATTGCTCTCTAAGTATAAGGCAACCTCAATGAGACTCCATAAAACATTCAACAATTAGCTAAATGGATGAAATGTATTTTGAAATAGTCTCTATTGTAGTGTTATTTTTCAACCGTTAATATTTCATCATTGTACCGAGTCCCTCAAAACACCTTCTAAGACTATACCAAGGTAGATTCTTGTATTTGATTATTTTGCGATGAAATCTAGTCCTATATTTTAAATAAGATGATTCATGATTGGTTCATCAACTTTTTTTGAGTACTTACAGAAAAAGTAACTTGATCAAAAAGTGTTCAATGAATGAAGTTGTCATTATAGTTGGAGTACAAAAATTATGTAATGGCAACTTCTAAACATGCATAGAACCTACAATATTAAATTTAACTCATAAATTTTATAATTTAGCAAGCACCAAAACTAGTATGTGAGCACGGAAATGCGAGCCTATGAGCCTTGAGTATATATATAAGTACTTATAGTGTAAATACCTATAATATAGGAATTTATAACATAGGTACCCTATAATCATAGAAGGTTTTTGTTATAAAGGCACTTATAATATGGATGTATAGGCTCTTATACTCACATGCTAATAATTTTAGGCTCACATAATAGAAACCATGGTTTAGCAAGTCCCTCTTTCTATGGCACAATGACAAAGTTGACAAATGCAAGGGCAAAAATAGAAAAATATATTGGTTGAAAAGACCATTTAGTTCTTCAATTCTTGCAAAATTGTTCTTGACTCAACTAGAACTACTTGGAATGGATTATCTTCCAATTATTTCGTATAGGATTATAGCCTAACATCATAATAATTGATTAATAGTGGATACATTCAATTTTAAAATGCAATACGATATGATTGTAAATTGATAGAGCCTCTGGCAACTACATTTCAAATGTCTAATTAATTATGGTAGGTCTGAATCCATTGTAGGAGAAGTGCATGATTGTGGAGGCTCTAAGTCCATGTTTGGTCTCTTCATGTCAACAAGTTCTTGACAAATATAAGCCAATAATGCTTTAGGCAAATCTCTTGAATTCTCTGCCACTCCCACAACCTGCAAGTATTTAGGTTAATCAAGATCAAAACATTAATTTAATAAATTCAAACAACTAGCTAAGAACAAGTATCTATTGATTGAATATCAAATAATTACTGGATGTTTAGATAATTTAAATTCAATACCTTAGGAGTTATTCCAAGAATAGATGCAGCTTCTATTATATAAAAATTTAAATCTTTATTGTTAACACTCTTACACTGCACAAAAATTAAAGAATAAAATAATTTAAAATAGTACAAAACTTTATCAAATGAATGACATATAATTTCTAAATGAGTATATTTTTCTTGAAATTTAAACAAATATAAAATTTTATTTTGGAACAAAATATAGAACAATAATTATTTGATGGTAATTATTAAAAATTGGACACCATGACTATGACCTTTATATCATATCTACATGGTTTTGACTACTCCAACCAATGGAGAGTATTTACAAGTATATTTTCAAACCCAATTTTTTTTAATAAATGAAATTAGAAAGTAAAAATCTATTCAATTTTGCATCAATTATTACCATGAGTTTAAAATGTGAATTTCTAATAATGTTGCATTTTAGAAAATAATTATATTAATCATTAATAAAATTGTGTCTAATGTGTCACTTTTCAAGTAAAATACAAATGCATTTTTCAATAATGAAACATTTGTTTAAAATTGAAAATCTATATTATAAAATTATAAATGAATAATCATATGTATTCAAAGAACCTATTTGAATGTGTCCAACATTCAAAATATGTACAATAAATTGCACACCGAGCTTGTTAATTATGGTTAAGCATTGTTCATTTAGATCAATTTACGTACAATCGAGAAGTAAATAAAACCTTATTAGTGAGTTGTGCAAGGCAAATAGAAGGAGAGGCAAAACAGTCATCAAGATCAAAGAGATCCAAAGCTGGAGGAAGAGGCTCTCGCAATGAAGGTGGAAACATTGCCGGTTGCAAGGGTGGCATAGGCACTTCAAACTACAAAATATTTACAAATGTAATGCATATAATTAGATAACTTTTACTATCCCATGGATCTACTTTGTTTTCTTTAGTTCCATTATCTAATTCAAAATCAAGGTTGTTTTACATCTATCAATATCAAAAATAATGTTATCATTATTTAAGAAGATTCCTATCCTAAGTGCTTGAATCAAAAAAGATAATTTTTATTTTAAAGTTAATAGTAAATTATTATTCTTTCCATTGGTGAATTTTTAAATTTCTTTGATTTCTTTTTTTTGTTGATATATACTACAATTTAAACAACTTGATGGAATTCATTAATTTATTTTAAAGGTAAAAAAAGTACTTGAGGAGTGATTAGAGTTAAAGGAGCACGCTTGACTCCAAGTTGTTTGTATAATAATTCAACACTTGGAATCAACTTTGTGTTATACTCAAAGAGTTTTTCATCCAAAAGCTTTGACACATCTTTTGGCAAGTCTTCTGCTTCCTACATGCAATAGAATCACTTTTGAATGTTATTTGACAAAATAAATTTAATTTTTGGAAAAACAGGTGGTCAAATAAGAGTTGCACCTGTAAGCAACACCTTAGTCGGTTTGCCAAAGCTTCAATATCAGAAACACATGAAACATCATTTCTTTCAATGTCATCCGTACAAATTATTTCTATCTGCACTCCACGGATCATAATGCCAATAAAAAACCAAAAACTTTACAATCAAAATTGATAATTTAAATTTTTCAATTTTTTAAAATCAATTATTTTATATAAAATACAATTTTTAGCAAAGTAAAATGTTTCAAGAACTTCTAAATGAATGTTTTTATGTTGTTACAATAATTATAAAAAGACCTCGCTATAAAGCATAGAGAGACTTTTGTATAGTCATTGTGACTATTGTTGGAGATCTACTAATGAATCATATGAATTTTTGGTTCTAATATTTATATTTATTAAAAAAATATATGTAATATTTGAAATGTGATTGGAAAAAACCTCAAGGTCAGATTGTCTATTCAACCAAGAAAACAAAAAAAACAGTAGTTTGGCATTATCTTCTTTATCCAACCATGCATCTTCAAACATACAAGCACTTCCTATCACTACCACCCTCCCTGATTTTCTTGTACCATAGGAGATTGCTCCTATAATTAAACAACATACAAATTATGTGAGGCTAAAATGTTTGTTTATCTATTATAAATATACTATTGAGATAATAAATGATTAGGATTTTAAAGGAAAAATTATAAGAAAATAGGACTAACCAAGTGGGCAATGCATTGGAAGGGCTAATACACCAGAAGAAATGATGGGAGTTGCAGGGCAATGCAATGATAAAGTAGCACCATAAGGATATACAATGTGCATTTTTGTTTTAGAACAAATTTCTTCACTTTCCTCCTCTACCTTCCATTGTGACATCCTACTTCATTATAAAAAATTATGCCTTGCAATACATTTCATCTAAGATATCAATTCTTTTGCATCAAATACACCAATGTAAGATGTAAAATGTATAAATTAGACACAAACTATGGTTTTTATGCTAATAATTAACTAATTAGATGATATAATGAAGAAATAAATTTAAATCCCTGATGATAAATCATCTTGGTAGCATATTCTATTCATTTTTTGTTGGATTGGGCCAAAATATGCAACTTCTAAGTTTGAAATTAAAAAAAAAATTATTTTATATACATATAAAAAAATTGATAACATTGAAGCTACTTTTATATATACTTAGGTTTTTTAAATGTACAATATGCATGTCATTTTTGATAATTGCATATGATTATACTATTCTCATCAAATAGAAGGCTACCATATTTCAAAAAAAGTTAGGATATACCTTATAGTATTGTTGTTTTTTAAATTTTCTTTAGAATTTGTTTCTGCAAACTACATAATAGATATATGTCATCAAATTCCGACAAAAAAGAGTATAATGAATAAAATTTCATCAACTGTATAATTTAAATAAAATTAAAGATATGGTGCAACTTTAATCTTTGAATTACAATGGAATAAATTGTATATTAAAGTGCAGTGATATTGGACCATTAGTCATTTAAAAAAATATTACATAATTTTAGAACTTCATCACCAACATTTATTATTTCTTTGCTTAGAATTCCATCACATATTAAAACTTCTTTTGGATGTAAGTACTTTTCTTGGATTGGTCGAACCTATAATCATAAAAACTTTGGTAGCATTAAGCATATCAAAATATTTATTGTATGAAAATTCAAAAAAAAAATTACAAAAAAAATTACAAAAAGAATTATGCTCCATACATACAAGGCAATCCGCATTGATTGTTATTCCAAAGTCTTCTAAAAATCCATTATAATTAGTATTTTGTTGTTCATCATCACTTTCACTTCCCAAAAATAACATAGAGCCACCTTCATTTATGTATGCTTTTATGATTTCGACCTGGCCATTGTGTGAAAAGAGAATGTTGCATCAACACTCACATATAAGTTTATTACAAATATGAATATATCCTAATAATAAAATCCTGATATTTGATAAATCCTAAGTTATTATCTTTATTAAATTTCAACAATATTTATAAATTTGTGTCATAAGTGGAATTTAGATATAATAGTCTGGTATTTTTTTTAAATAATGAAAATTTAATTTATATCTGTTTTAACAAATTGTGTATATTATTATATATTGAATTTAGTTTTTTTCTAAAGTGGTCATTCAAATATATTTATTAATTTATAAATAAAAATAATAGTAGTATCTTTATTTTTTTAGTTATGTATTTCAAATTATTAAATATTTTGGATCAAAGTTTTTTTAAATTGCAATTGGATCTGTCTTCTAAATTACAAGTGAAATTTCAAATGTTTAATAATATTTTTGTATGAACCCTAAATTTTAGCATGTGCAATATAAAATTGAACAACGTTAGTATTTTTGAAAAAATACAACTATTTATACACACATTAATATTTTGTAAATCAAGGCCTAAAACATTGTATTTTGGAAATATGTAAATTTTTACCTCTGTTGTTGTAAAATTCTCCTTTGGACAGCCAAATACCACAACATTAGTTTTTTTAAGGAGTTCATATGATAATTCTTCTCTATTCCTGTATTGTTTTATAAATTTACTCACATGTCGTATCTTCTTACAAAATTAAAATATATTTCATATATAACCACCAAAATAAACTTAGGAGTATGAATAACAAATTTATTTATTTGTTTTAAATTGTATACATGTAATTTAGGCGATTAGTATAAAAAATTATTTTGAATCTAATTCTCTTTTGGAAATTTCTATGCATTGTAAACTTATAAAGATGCCGTGAAAAAGAACAGATCTTTTAATAACTTACATTGTGACTCGATATGAACTCCTTAGTTTTTTCACCATTTGTTTATAACCTTGATTTGGTGTATACAGTTCTAAACAATGCAAATTTCACAAATGTGTTTAATACAATTATAAATACAATTACAATGAAAATAATACACACAAAAGTATTAAATATCTTGCAATACAACTTTCAAAAGTTCTAACATATGTTTTATACAATATCCAAAATGGCCTTACCATGTTTAGAGTAATCAAAGTGAATTGTTGGAAGTTCATTGTTGATGTGCATATTAAGTAAATTGGATTTTGCAATCGATTCCATATTGTAATGAAGCTATACTACATAGAAAAAAATACTAAAAAATAAGTCAATCATTTTACATTGAACTTGTGAAGAACATGCTCAAATTTTCAACAATTTATTTGTACTTCAAAATCAATGATTTATGATTGATTGTATTATAATCTTTTTAAATACTTTAAATTCATGCTATAATCTTTTTGAATAGAAAATTTTGCATCATATTATTTGAATTTTAAATCTATACTAGGTTGATCTAAAGATGATCATTAAAGAATATATTGTGCAATTTTTATAAGTATGGAAAAAAGGCTAATATGCTTTTGACAATACACAATATACAATTATTATCCACATAATCCTATATTTTAGCAAAATATGATCTTTAAATTAAAATTAGCAATTGAAGAGCTTTGTCATGGCTTCATTTGTAGAAAGAATATCTTCCATTAGTTGTCATTCTATTTGGCAAAGGTTTTATTATTTTGTTATTAACCCCTAAAAGCCTATTGTCCCTTTAGGAGACAAATGGGATTTTGGGCAGATACCTACGGGCTAAAAGTTTGTCATAATTTTCCAAAACCATTTTTGAAGATAGAAAAACTGCTAAGCTTTGTGGGAATATAATTTTTTTTTCAATTGGTTGCCGAGAAAAAAAGTTCTGCCTAAATAAGCTCAAAATAGGGGACGGGGGGCTACAATTTTTTTTTTCTTATAGATTATGTTTTTGTCTATCTGGAAAGATTTGATTCATTTCATTTGGATTTTTTATGAGAAAGTTATGGACAACCTTGTTTTGGGGGCACTTAGAGCATCTTTCGCAAAAAAATAACTTGTAGGATTCATTTCTGAATGCAAGTTTAACAATTTTTCAAAAAACAAAGTTCCAAAAAGTGTAGTTTTTTGCTAGAACAATCTCACCATTGGGATTAGTACTTTTTAATTCCGTATAAAATATATTAATATTTTAGGTTTTCCTTCTATCTCGTACCTACTTCTATTTAAAAAGAAATTTAGTAATGAAAATTAAGTTTGTTTGCATTTTTTTCCCTTGGATTTCCAACTCAATTTTCCACTATAAAGATTTAAAGCTCAAAATTCTATAGTGCAAGAAACTTAAGTTAAAAATGCTCAAAGTCATAAAATCTAGTCCCACAATGTCCTGAAAACCTTGGTTTTTTCACTTTAAATGCAGATATCTTGCAATCTATGCGATCAAAAATTCTGAAATTTTTCCACACATTCTCATACTAATTAGGTGTAAGATCCTATGGTTAGATGCACAAAAAAAATATGTTCCATTTTTTTTACTCTTTGCTATAAAAACGGCAGATTTGGGTGTATTTTGGCAGTAAAAAGACCTTGGGCCTTTAGGGATTAATCTGTTATTATATTTCTACATCAAACTACTAAATTAAAGACTCTTTCCACCTCTCACAATTAGTAAATTGGGTCTTTAGTTTCTATGATCAAGTGTTGGCATGTCCTTCATTAGAGTGGACAAAATTATGTTTGTCTATAAACCATGTGAATAATCAAATACAATTGCTATAGATTATTCTTGTTCATACAATTGGTGTACATGGATAGAAGTGAAGGTTTCATGCATTTAAAATTGTTCTAATTATAAACTTTGTTGCAAGAAATACTTCTCCTATTTAGACTCCCCAATTTTTAAAGGAATGTGTTTTGGGACAAACCTGCTGCACTATACCTCTAAAGATTCAAGATTCAAGATTCATTATTTAAGAACATAGGTCTATTTTCACTCGCATAATCTTCTCAAGTTTGTTGAAAAATAGTGAACAATTTTATCTAGATTTTAAAAATTAGTTGGAAAATAAAATTAAAAGGCACTTAGCATAAATACTACACTAAAAATGATATTTAGTGTTGGCAACACTAATTACGAACCTTGACACTAAATATCATAAGTAAGTAACACTAAATCTAATTTCTAACACTAAATATGCTCTATGGTAAATCTGAAATTTGAAAAGGTTTACATTTAGTGTTAGAACACGTTAAAAAAATGAACTTGCAAAGGAAAAGATTGAAGACAAGTAAAATTGAAGACAAGTAAAATGGTTGGTAGGGGGGTAAAACACTAAATGTCATACTACACTAAATATCATTTTTAGTGTAGTAGTCTTCATTTTTTTAATGCCAATACCACTATATTTTATTTTTGTGAAAATTGTGAAAATTAAAATTTAAGAAAAAAAAAACATTAAATTTACAAGACATTTCTATGTCCACAAAACTAGAAGGTCCATGATTTTCACATCAATAATCTAAAAGCCAAATGAATCAAGGCTTTCCATGTAAAAAAAAATATGATCTATAGGAAAAAATATATATGTCCAATTTTTTTGGATTTATTTATTGTTTGATTTACAATTAGGATGGCATAGTTTTTGCTCTAGGGTTTAGATCTAAATAAAATAATATTTTCAAAAGCTAATGTGTTTTTCTATCTTAATAAGAAGTTTCAAAAAATTGCATCAGAAAATGAGATCATAGAAACTTGTACAAACTTGAATTTGCCTTCTAAAGGGACAATGGCAGTTTTGAGGTTAAAGAAGGCATGAGTTCATCAGTGCTTGGTCATTTATACAAGCTTCACAAGAAATTAATTTGAAACATTTTCATATTCAAGTTTGGCTTCTCCTACCAGGAGTGATCTAAAATGTCATTGAATTGCCGAGAAAGCATGGTAGGAGGGAGAATGGAAAATTAGAGTTTTTAAGGCAATTTAACAAATTATGATTTAAAAAGATCTTTATTTTTGCTTTTCTTCCTACTTTTACATAAAATAACTTTCAAAAAACTATAATGAATCAAGTGACCAAGCTAGTCACATCATTGAAGAATAGACAAAAAATGCTTTTTCCATATCTTTAGATAATCTTCATCCATTTTTTGTAGCTCAAATAGTAAAAGCTTCATAACATTCATAATCGACCTAGTAGATACCAACTCCCTCAAGGGTTAAGGGTGAATTTAATAAAACACTCCATTCTTAAATGCTTGTTTGAATACTTTTAGATGTGATATTCACACAAAAAATTCCAAGAATCACAACACTTCCATTCATTAACCCTTAAATGTTTTAGTAGAAATATACACATAGTACCACATTTTTTGACTCCTAAAATACAAATCTTGTATAAATACATGGCAAATTATACACTATTGGATTGACAATTAAACAATTAATATCTTTTAATTTAAATGTCATTTTAACATGCTCAAATACAGCACCATACACATAGTAAGAGTGCATGAAAAATTCTGAAGTTTCTTAGAAGTGCCATGTATCACTAGATCCAACTTCACATGAATACAAGACTTTGTCACTAATGCATACCTCAGTTCATGCATCGTTCTACATGTTAAAATACACAAAATGTTGCCTCCAAGATTGGACATTTTAAGCTTCAAAAGGTTAACCCCCAAATGTCAAGTTGATGACCATAGAAATCATCCCTTTTGGTAATTTGTGACATCATTTCCTTTAACCCCTAAAGTCCAAAGGCCATTTTTTTGTCAAAAACCACTCAAAACTGCCATTTTGGTTGTGTTCACCCAAGAATCCAAAAAACAATATTTTTTAAGAACCTAACCGTAGGATCTTGTACTTCACTTGTCAAAGATCATGTGGTAAGAATTCATGATGTTTGACCGTATAGATTGGAAGGTATTAGCATTCAAAGTTGAAAAAGAAAATCTTTTGAACATTGATCTGCAATTTCAGATGACTTTGACCGCCATTTGTGGAAATTTTTTGCACTACAGACTTTGAATTTAAATTTTTTTATATTGAAGATGTAAGTTGAAAGTCTACAAAAAAAATTAAAAAAAAACACACTTGGTTTTTCATTCTTTAAAAAATTGTTAAATAGAAATAAGTCCAAGATTGAAAAAAACACTAAATCGTTAATAGCTCTTAGATGGAATTGAAATATAGTAATCTCAATGGTGAGATTGTTTTAGCAAGCAAACACAACATTTTCAATAAAAAAATTGTAAAAAATTGTAAAATTGCATTCAGAAATGAATCCTACAAGTTATTTTTTCAAAAAAATGCTTAGATTGCCCGAAAAACAAGATTGTCGATAACTTGCTCATTATTAGTCCAAATAAAATGAATCAAAGCTTCACATGTAGACAAAAAAATAAAGTTTCAGAGAAAAAAAAAATTAAAATTTATTTTGACTTTTTGCAAAAAAAATTGTGCTGCCCCTTGAGTTCAATTTGAGGCTTTTTGTGGTTTGACTTTTGCTCCTAGGCACCAATTTAAATTTAAATTATATTTCCACAAAGCTAATCAATTTTTCTATCTTATGGAAAAGTTTCAAAGAGTTTCACTAAAAATTGAACCCGTAGGTACCTGCCCGAAATCTGATTTGTCCCCCGAGAGGACAATGGGACTTTAGGGGTTAAAAACAAAACAAAAGAACTCACTGGAAGTCAAACTGCACTACTACAAGGATTCTCTGTCATCCATCAGACATGGGCAAAATGTCCGTGGGCGGCATTTATGGGTTAGTAAGGTGCACGTGCCCAGCTGAAATTCGGAAGCTAAATTGGCTGAGTGTACAAGACAGTTTCTATCTCCGTACCACTGGTAACAAAAGAGGCAATGAGAGGAAAACTGAATTCATGACATGATTGCAGCCAATGAGTGGCAGATCCACTGCAGTAGAATAATTAAATAACGACTGCATAATGACATTCCCCCACCGCCTCTTTAGCGAAGCCATCTGCACTAACGCACGTACAAAGTCCATATGAAACAACGTTCAGCAAGAAGCGGGGAAATCAGGATTCTAGACGCTCAACAGAGCTAAGAATAAATTTTAATAAGATACAACCAGAGTCCAATTCGACGTTAGTCCTCATATAAAATATAATGCGCATCCAACACTATAGTAGATAGATGGGCCACACTCTTGAGGCCTACGCGTTCCAGTTGATCTGCAACATTATTACTTTCAGACCCAAGCTCCATGTTACAGATGTGCACTCCCCTCCAACATGCATACCTTCAAAATTGTATACGACCTTGGAAGCACCCAATGTGGTTGCTCGAGACCTCCTCGTCCCTCATGAAACAGGGGCAACTACTGGAGCCGGGGCTGGAACTGCAACTAGCGTGGCTGCAGGTGTTGCAGCTGGGACTAATTCTGGATCTGAGGAGGGAGGAGGGACCTCCTTTACTTCAGGAACAACTGCGGCAGGAGCTTCTTCCACGTGACCGTTTGAAGTAGTATCTTCAATTTTCGCAACCTCCACACTCGGGACATCCGAATCGTTTTGAATTGCTGCCTGTTCTGGCTTGGATTCACCAGCTCGCTTCCAGTGCACGGAAGACTTCAAGTCATCGTCCTTCATCAACTTTGCATAGCCTTCGTGATTGTAGTCATTGGGATTCTCGAAGGTGGTTCTGACAAGATCTTCTTCGAACAGATCAGACACGACTTTCATGGACTCGGAGTTCTTAGGATAAACAAACTTGATCTTCTTGACAGTATTGGGGTCCAGGAATGGCTTAACGAGCTGCACAACGTCAAAATAGGTATCAGACCTAAAATACCCGTGATGGAAAGTATTCATGATGTCCAACTTGAAAAGCAGGATCTTCACAACAAATAAGTTGGATGATAGCCTGACACTTGGGTATTTATCAAGTGACACCTACCGTTAAAAAAGCCTCGAAAACTCGTGGCGGGTTGTATAGAATAGAGAACTTCAGACGCTCTGGATAATGATTTTGAAAGATGTTGACTGTTTCACGAGCAACGCTTAAGGGGCTGGACTTCTTTAGGGACCACCCTTTGAAATCGATCAGCCAGATCATTTGCTCTTTACCTTCGGGGAGATTCAAAACTGCATTCTCCAAGAAATACACCAATTGCTTCATCTGCATTTCTACATTGTTCGTGTTCTGTGGCGTACAACTTCAAGCCGTAAGTACATTGACAAGCATCCCACTTGGAATTTGGTGACAGTCAGCCCAACCAATAGCCCTACACCAGATTATCGATACTATACACAAAGCCACAATTTGACAGACTCGATTCCAACAGCATATTAAAATGATGCACGAGCCTGTAGAAAATGTCTGACCTGTCGACCAGGATGCATCACAAGGACAGTGTGCCCGTTCTTGTCCTTGAAGTTCGCTCGATAGATTTTTCCCGTTTCTGACTCTCCGGCAACGTCCGTCTGCACACGAAGAGAATCAAGTTTCAGATCGGCTGTAATCTGCTTGCCATTGAAAACGCTTCATGCAATCCAAAAAACATTTAAAACCATTGCAGGTCCGTTCAAGATATGAAACAATAAAAGAATCTGCTACTAACCCAGCGTATATCTTCAGGCTTGTAACTTTCCCTCCATGCCAGAGTGTCCTTCAACATCTTCTCAGACTTTTTGACGTTCCAGCTACGCGCCCGAAGGTAACGCTTTAGACAGGCGTCATCAGCGAATAGATCCAGACGACCAGTCAACGGTCCAATAGCAGCTCGTAGTTCATCCACCTGCAGTAGAGAGATCCCGCTCACAATCAATTACACGTACCCGAGATTCACATTCGAAGCAAGGATAACCTGATGTTGACTCCTGAACACCAAGATGACAGACTTCTCCTACAAGACCTCTCATGAGAAATCAATTACCATCTGCCTCGCTATCAAGGCTGTACAAAATAAATCGCGCCAGCTCTGCTCCTTGAATCAATTACGCGCACGTTACATACCTTCGTCTGCTCTTCCTCTGGCGTGCAGGGCTCATCCGCATTCCTGCTGCCAACTTTACTGGTGCTCTTTTTCAAAAAACTCGTCATCTTTGCAGACCTTCACCCTGCCAAATGCAACAGTTACAAATGCCTCATTCAATCTCTCTTACAACCTGACAAACCACAACGCCGACACTCACCTCAACACAAACCTCATAAAAACACCAGAAACAGACGCCAAAGATTCGCAAAGACACGTCCCCTACCAAGAATGCAACAAATTCATATAAAAATAAATAAAATTGTAAATTAGATACAAGCAAGAATCACACATTCCCCAACAGACATTCCTCATCACAAATTCCTCAACAGAAATGTAATTCTAAACACGACGCAAGAAAGAATCGCCAAACCATACCTAAAAAAGCACCAGTAGAAACCGAATCAGCACCGAAAAAGCGTAACAAGTTGATCGCCCCTCGCTTCAAGCCCCTGCGCACCGCCAACAACAAGACTCAATCCTTGACGTTCAACCCGGACCAGAAAAAGCGGATCTCCATCCCTCGACAGTTAATCACCACAAGAATGGCATGCACGCACCACATCCTCTTCCCAAACAAGCTCACACAACACACCAAAGTAAAAACTCTCCTCCACAACACAAAATCAAAGCGAAATCAATTAACAATACGCGGAATCCATCGAATATCAAGTACACCGAAGAATCTCCATCTCTCAACCGTTGATCATCGCAAGAATGGCACGCACGCACCGCATCCTCTTTCCAAACAAGCTCACACAACACCAAAGTCACAATTCTCCTCCACAACTGAAAATCAACGCGAAATCGATGAACTATATGCGGAATTGATCGACAATTCGACCGAGTGATGTGTGAATGTGGAGCGATCGGTTGCGGGAGAAGAGAATGAGCGTACCTGTGAACGAGATCTAGTAAAGCTTCAGTTCAGAGCGGTAGAAGACGAGAGGACGGCAGGGAAGGAGGGCAGGAAAAGCGTGGCCTTATGATGGGCAGGTTATGCCGTGCCGAGCCAGCGGCGATGGCAACGGCGGAGTTTCCGCCAGAGCAGGAAGAGCACAGACCTGCCTGCACACACACTCGTCGCGCTCGTATTGCCGGTGTCAGTGGTTTAGGGTTTGGTGCTCGGAGCAGTATGATGCTCGATTCTTGGCTGGCACAGGTCAACAGGCTTGCCTCCAGACCAATTTACTTTTTTGGCTTTTTGTGGACTATGGAGGATTTATTTTATTTTATTTTGGAGAAGGAGCCAGCTACTGTAGAGGGTGAAATAACTCAAAACTTTTATTTTTTTTCAATATTTTGATGAGGTTGGCCTAAATTAAGAGAGTCTTTATGAAACACGCTTGTTCAGAAAATGCAAGGGACAAGAAGAGAGGCTAATTTCACTCAAGTAAAGAACCTGTCGATGTCAGGTATCGGACCAGCAACCACGTCATTTGGTCTACACAAAATAGTGAAATTAGGTTGCTCCATACTAATTTATCGACATTCAACACTATATAAATATGTACAATCATTGCAAAAGAATGCAGTAATGAAGGAACTATGTGTGTTGTGTGGGTTGGTGCATTGTTCATGGCTTGAGTTTAGGGGATTGCATGCGCCTCCATGTAGACATGTAGTGGCTCATGAACTAACTTCTCTCAATGAAGGCAATCTAATTGTTAAGGCAACCCAATTTCACTATTTTGTGTAGGGACCTCACCACCATCACCCAATAGATTTGGATTGAAATCAAGAATCTCTTGATCTTGAGTCCCATATCAAACCTTGAGAAACCAAGGGCAAGTGAAACAAAAACTATATTGTAGCTAGGTATTATTTCAATACTCATGTGATATTTGGGCAACATTGGATGATTTCCATATATGAAATCTATATGACATTGAGGTGAATTTCGGCTACTAGTTTTAACCCCTAAAGTCCCAAGGCCTTTTTTCATCAAGAAAATATCCTAGAAAATACACTCAAAATTGCCATTTCTATTACAAAGAGCAAAAAGTTTGAAATTTTTTTCATATCTAGTCATATGATCTTGCATTAGACTACTATAAGAATGTGTGGAAAAAGTTTCAACAACTTAGACTATATAGATTACAACATATTTACATTTAAAGTGAAGAAAACAACTTTTTTTTGCACCTTTTCAGTGTGTCAGGCCTCTTTCTAGTGTGCTACTTGTGACTACGCCTCCAATGCGGCAACGGATCCAAGATCAATAAAGACAATGCTTGAGCTCTATTTTTAATTTCCTAGTGAATCTCTTCCACTTTTCTACGCACACATTGGTTGAGGTGTTTGGAAAAGTCCACCACATGTCGCCATGATGGTTAGAGAATTTGAGCTTCTGAGTGATGTTCTGGACTCGGCAACTTGCGTCAAAATGTCGAACAAGGCCTCTCATTTGCCTAAACCTGGAAACTAAAGCGACCACATTGGAGATAAATTATTTCTTATAAGTCCCGTTGGCACCATTCCTGTGCTTGTTCCAGTGTTGCATTGGAGCTACTTTGAGCTTCCTCAATCCAAGTGTATTGACGTTGAAATCATCCATGTCATGTCATCAATGGAAATAACTCCGGGAGTTTCCTTAGCCAAGGGGGTGCCGGCAGTGGCTGTTTGCACTCCGCAAAGGTCTGCAGAGTGTTGTGTCTATCTGCTTGTCATGTAACTACACTTGTGGCTGGTGGCTTGTACTTTTTCTCCGGCAATGAAATTTTGTTTCATTTATGTAAGAAAAAAAAAGTAAAAAAAAGTAAAAAAAGTAAAAAAAGTAAAAAACCACAGAGTGTATATTGTACACATAATAATAGTAAAATTTGGTTGCCCACACTAATTTCTCCACAGCTCATGCTATATACATATTCATTGCTATTGTACAATAATGCATTCAATCATTAGGGGAGATTGGAGGGCATTAGAGGGCCGTTTCTTCTCGAACTTGAGGGAGGACGATTTTTCAACAGATATCGTATGGAAGTCATGAATTGTGCCTACGTACCATAATCATATATATTACGTATATTTTTACGCACTGAATCAGTTTCATTAAATCTTTATTAAAAGTGTACAATTTATGTACTTTAATTATACAAATGTGGTATCCAAAATGCACCTAAATTGCATTGATCAGTACAACAATCGTTAGTTATTGATAGGCATTGTTTACGCATTGATTCAAAGCGTAAAAATACACGTAATATGTATAATTAAGGCCATATTTGTTATATTTGGACAAAATGTAGTCTCAATTTTATCGTCGACTCAAAGATAAATTGTCATAACTGTTCAATTTTGAGACTATTCGATAATTTGAGACTTTAATATATTAATATATATAATAACCTTTGATTGCCCAAAGGTTGCGTAGATTGTCTATCATTGACTTGACAATAAAATCACTATACTGTTTTAGGGTTGAAGTCTCAAAATGTGTAGATTGTCTCATTTTAACGAATAAGGCCTTAACCCCTAAAGGATCATGAGTGCAAATTTTGAACAATGAATGAATAGAAACACATCTTAAACTCACCAAAATGCATTTTTGCATCCATCAATTTTGTTTGAAGATTTTTACATTTGTTCTATAACATTTGTATGGTTCAAATTACAAAGATTTTGCTTTGCAAATATTCTATAATTCAAAAGGTATCAAGAGGTCTAGCCTCAAAAAAATAACTTTTTCAGTTCAAAAAATGACCCTTCAAGAATGACTTGAATCAAAAATCAAACAAAAATCTTCAAAAATCACTATAATTAGAACTCAATATTTTGAACTTATAGAAAAAAATCATTTAAAAATCTTTTATATTCCATCTACAATCAATTTTAAAAGGAGTTTCCAATTTTTGGCTTTAAATTTTATTGAAAAATATTGGTAAGTATTTTTGTTGATCTAACCGTATGGATGTGATCTATAAACAGTATTTTACAACTATTGTTTGAGAGTCATCATTAAAATATTCTTCTAAGTTGCATTTTATATTAGATCTTCACAATTTTGGAAATCTGGACACCCCTCCAGTCCTTTAGGGGTTAATTATGGTACGTAGGTATAAATTCACGACTTCAATGTTGTATTTGTACGAACCTATGAACCTTATAATTTAGAAGAGTTCAGGCCCGTTCCCAAATCTAGCCTGATTCTGTGAACAATTGGTACGGGCTGCCAAAAAAAAATTCCAATTTTTTTTTTTCTTTCAAATATCATTTTAAGCCATTTTTTTTTTTTCGAAAATGACATGGCACACTCTCGACCACATTAGCCAGCAGTTATCCTGTGCTCCCGCAGTCTGGGAATGTAGGATAATTTGCAATCTTTTAAAGGCCTCAAATCTCTTCTAATGCTAAAGTCATGGATATGGCATAGATTAGTGCATCAGTTCAAGGCCTAGTTCAAAGAGTTGCATATGTCTCTATGTGGATAAGCAATCAAGCATTGATCTATGAGGTAATTATATGAGGTAAGTATTAGAGGAGATTCGTTGCCAAATGGCCAAGCGACTACCAAGTCAGATATATATTTATTTTTTTTGAAAAGAATTTTTTTTTTGTATTCTTTTAACATTTTAATAACTTTTTTTTTTCTTTTTTTAATAACTTTTTTTTCTGACAGTAGTGTGTTGCTCCCAACATCAAGAACATCCCTGAAACGGTCTTCCGGAGGTTCAAATCTCCTCTACTGGCAACCTAATTGCACTATTTTGTGTAGTATATTGTTCCGTGTACATTAAGTTAAGCTCATGGTCAATCATATTTTCATAATTTTGTGTAATGAAATTCCGTTTCAGTTTTTAAAAAATAAAATTAAAAAATCATATTTCCATGACATTCAATACCATGTACTGTCACTACCTTGGATTCTACAATAATTTAGATGGTGTGGAATATTTCACAGTTCACACATATCAATAGCTAGGTGGACAGGTAGAGGCTCGGTGTGATCATGAGCAAGGTGTATGAAGGAAAGGCAATGAGTATGAAGGCTATTGAATGTTAAGCTCATGTAGATCCTACAACATCTGCAAATTAAAAACTGACAAAGTTGGTAATGTTGCAATTTTTTGAATTTGAAGTTAAAATTTGAAATTGTAGGAAAATAACCCTGGCCCACAACCATACATAGCTATCAGGATTGGCACTTCATGTCAAATGTTTAATTTAAGTTGGAAAAACAATTATATCATATGTTTAAAATAATAATATCTTTCCAATGTCTTCTTTTACTACCCCAAAATGGTTATTTAGTATCAATGGTTTTGTTTATTTCTTACAAGCGCATTTTATTATATATCACAGTAAAAAAAATTTAAGTCTACACTCTAATTATTCATCTAGCTTATTTGGCATTGATGATAATATCATTATTATATTATACAAGTGGCACCCTAATTATCTACTATATGAATTTTAGTGTGAACCATACCAATTTATTGAATAGGCAACAAATTAATCATTTATACTAAATAATCATTTTGGTGTGATGATATACCTTGTCTAAACTAAGAATTGAGAGTCCAAGTGAGTGAGATAGAAGGCCAATGCACCTACAATAATTCTTGCAGTCTAGAAATAAAGGACACTATTACAACATAGAAAACACTTTGACAACAACAAAGGATTTTGGGTGCAAGAAAAGGCCGTTTCAAGCCTGTTTACCAATCTGTCCCCATGCTGTGAACTATGGTACGAATCATCCGAATAATTTAAAAATTAAAATTAAAAAAAAAACCTCAAATTTCATTTTAAGATTTTATTTTATTTATTTATGATTTATTTTAAATTTGATGTGGCCGAAATTCAACCATGTCACCCTGCTGTAGTGGCACAGTTCCAGTAGTCGGGAACTCAGCAGAACTAGTGGAAGAACTTGTGGGAACTCGTGACCTTTTATACGGCCCAAATTCTCTCTAATAAAATTGGCTATTTTGTAGAAAACAAGCTACCATTCACATGGTTGTATTGATCAAGTAAAGTCAAGTAGTTTCACCTGCAAAAGATAGAAAAACTAAGGAGTAGTCTGCTCTTAAAGTGACCATTTAAGAGTTGATTGCCTTTTGGGAGAAGCTAAATTCCTTGAAATAATTTTCAGTAAATTTTTGTAGGAAGAGAAATGAAATTGACATCTAATCCAAGTCGTTTCATGTTTTTTGGCCCTTTGTGGATTTAGTTACATATTTTTGAAGTTGAAACGTGGTGGTCACTAAAAAAGCAACCACCTCATGAAATGTGGTACATTGAAAAAAGCAAAATGTACCCCTATGTCATGATTTCTTTTAGAACATGGATGCTTCTAGAACAGACTACATTACACAAATAAGGACCACCAAAGATTTTAAGATCTTGACAAAGCACTTGCAATGGAGCAAATAAGAGTATACATATGGATTCATAAGATGGAAAAGATGCATCTTATCGTGAAAAGAATTTTGTACCTCAACCTAAATACTTGACTAAGTTTGAATAAAATACTATATTCCCATAGATCTAATCATTTTTAGCTTTCTTGAAATAAATTCAAAATTTTTTGTCAGAAATTGAGATCATTGGTACCTGTCCAAAATCCCAAGGGACTCTTGAGATTTTAGGTGTAAAACTATCTATAAATAGATTCAACCGTCTCATTATTTTTTTACAATAGCACCCGATTGCTTGCCCAAAGAAAATCATTTACACACAATGTGAACATAGATTGGTGACTGATGCAAATGGAAAGATCCAATAGATGTTAGAATTCAGTAATTGACAGCATTTGGTTGTTCTACCTTCAGAGCATCTCCGCTCTAAACATTTGGTGAGCTCACATTAGAAAAAATTCTAGCCCTCGAAGCGGCCGTCAGAATTTGACTTTTGGCACCCTCGGAACATTAAAAAAGAAAAAATTACGGAACATTAAAAAAGAAAAAAAAAAAAGAATTAGTTTTTTTTTTGAAAAAAAATATTTAAAAAATTTCAAGTCTGGTGTGGCGCTGACGGGCGCCCCTCGTGCCATGTTGGATTTCAATTTTTCAATTTTTTCTTTTTTTCTTTTTTTGCCCCTTATTGCATCGGCTCTCAAGGCCCCTTCGAGGGCCGAAATTTTTTCTAATGGTTGATTTTCGTATCCCACTAGTTGGAGACTTCTGAGTTTGTTAATGCATGCCACAACAAAATTAAATTGCCACACCTCAAATTGTAGTGTCTTGACCGTTTAACTTGCGGTGGCTATGATATTGGAGAAAAATTAGTGGTTGGGTCATATTTTTGATGTTGCTATTGGTTGGGCGAGAACGTTGAAATAGGCTATTGGTTCCGTTGGCCAGGTCAAGTGCTAAGGGTCGTTGCAATCAAGGTAGACTCTCCCAAAGCCCCCAAATTTAAAGGAAAATCACCCGAAACCAATGGCGTATCAAATTGCAATAATTTTTGATATGGTAGCCATTCTACAACATAAATCTAAATAGACAATTGATAGCTTACCATTTTGGTCAACAGACAATATGCTATCTATGATCTACTTAGATTTATGTTTTAGAATGACTATCATATCTAGAAATTATTGCAATTTGATACACCATTGGTTTGAGGTGCTTCTCCTTAAGCTCCCAAAACTCCCAAATTCATCCTCAAAGTCCACATGGCAGCTTACCGCAACTCCATGCTTTGAAATTTCGTACTTTTGTTGTGCACTAGTGGGGGCACGAGATACAAGCAAATCCTTTGTTGTCTTTTTCACATGCCAAGTTGTGAAAATTGACACCATTCCATCATGTGCTGCTAGAGATGCTTTTAAGATTGTAATATGGTTGTTCAATGGCACCTTTGGCCTTGGCTCATTGGCTTTGGCCTTCGCATACCACTGAGGTGGTCATGAGTTCAAACTTAGATGTTGGCAAGGTGCTTACTATTATAATCCACCCAACTATAGTGGAGAGTGTAATAACTACCTTATCGTCCAATGATAACTTAAGAATTTATTAAAGAAGGAATATGCCAGTTCTTTATTATAGGGTCTATCTCCTAATTGAGTCATCAAGGATGAGTTCAACTGCCATCTAAGGGAGGTCGGGCTAATTTGCTATTTCAGAGGCCCAAAATCTTGACTTGTGATTGGATAAAGGGCTGAAATTAGTCCCAACCCCTTTACACCTAAAGGCCAGGCCAATTTGGTAGAATGAATTTTTTTATTCAAAAAATACATGATCTGACATGGCTTGAGCTCGTTGAATTGGGTGCACCCAGAAATTGGGAGGTCAATTCTTAGCCTTGGGACCAATGTCAAACTTCAGTTAATTTTTTATTTATAAATAGGATTTTTTCAAAAAATTAGATCCAATGGATTTTGTGCAATCAACTTCAAGGAAATTAGCTTGACCTCTAGGTATGGAAAACAACCTTGAAAAAAGAAAAGGGCTAAAATTTTCTAATTTTTATTGAACCAGTCAAGATTCTTGGCCTCAAAGCCTTTATATATGGGAGAATTTGCCCCTATTACAATCCCATTTTAATAAGGAATAGTGAAGACAACCTCAAGTTTAAAAGGGGCTAAAATTTTGTGCAATTGGTCCGGCCTCAAGGTGTAAAGCAGACCTAAGTCCATGAGGTTTAGATAAAGTAGACCAATCCAATTCCGTCCACAACCCAATTCCGTCACCTTATATTTGGTCCTAATTCTGTCCATTCAACATCCAAATTTGCCCAAAAAATCAACCAAAATCTGTCCATAAATTTCTCCCTCCCTCCCTCAGGGTTCCCTAGGCACAGGCTGCAGTGTATGTCTGTTGCGCTCTGCACATGTCCAGAGAGCTTCTATTGTCATATATTGTCCTGTGCATTAAATTTGTGTACTCATGTCAATTCTTGTGGTCAATCAACAGATTTTTTTTTTTTTTTTTTTTTTTTGGACACAAATAAACGGTGACCTTTACTGCAGTCAATCAACATTTCACAGCAGAGTCTGCAAGAAAACATCATCCCTTGGCAAAAATGGCATGATTGGTGAGTATGATTTCTGGTTTCGAAGTCAGAATTGGAAACTGTAGAAAAAAACAACCCACAACCAAGATTGGCCGAATAATTAATTCAAGTTGGAAAAAAAATTCTGGTTTGTGTACTCCCAATGTCTTCCTTTACTATGGACCCCAAAATAGTTATTTAATATCAATGGTGATATCCAGTTTATTTCTCACAAGCACGTATTGTTATACATCACGGTGATATCATTTGGACAGTGTAATTATTCATCAAGTTTATTTGGCATTGATGTTAATTGTTGTGGAGAATATTATTTAACATCTTGATATTTAGGATGGTATAACACCAAAACTATATTATAACATCATAAATTCATAATATAATGTAATAATGTTATTATTACATTGTGCAAGTGACACCCTCAAAATCTTCTTTGTGAATTTCAATGTGAACCATAACCAAACAATCAATTATTCACCCATACTAAATCATTTGATTTTGGTGTAATGGCATACTACGCCTTCCGCTTTCCTAGTCATACTCATATTTTAGATGCTGATAAATAGGCAGAGTTGATAATGGGTCCTCACACCTTCATGCAATTATAACAAAACTCTCCCATGGAACTACTAAGTTATACAAATGTATTAACACCCATTGATTGTTTGAATTCAAGCAGTTTTGCACTTGTTACCATGTCCAAACCAAAAAATTGAGAGTCCAGATAGTTAGAAGGCCCATGCAACCATGATAATTCTTGCAGTCTGGAGGCAAAGGGCTCTATCACAACATAGAAAACACCTTGAAAAACAAGAAAGGATACTAGCCTAAGTATTTGAAAGTTCAAGGTGACATCTTTTTCGACAATTGAAAATGGTTGAAACTGCTTATTTTGTAGAAAACAAGCTAAGGTAGGAGGTTCTTAAATGGAGCATGTTCTAAGGGCCAGTTTATACTTGGGGCCGGATTGAAGGCTAGCCGGAATTCTCCAAGTTTGAATCAATAGGATCAAAGCTTTTTTTTTTGGCTTTCTGGTGCCAGATTGCACTAGAAAAAATAATCTGGCTAAAAAATGGTATAAAATAAGACACAAAACTTGGATGAAATCGCCAAAAAAAATTCAAAGTAAAAAAACAAACTGGATGAAATCGCCAGATTGTGGATGAAAACCAAATTATAGACATGTGGTATGTATATTTTCTATTTGATATGGATGAATGTTGAAATTTGAAGCACCACTGCAAAATTTTATATCGCCACTATTGTACTTCTCAAAAAACGAAAAAAAAAGCCCTGAATTGGATCACTCAACTTCTCCAAATCCGGCCCAAGAGCTTTGTACTTGAGGCCAGATTGAACTACAACTCATCCTACGTGTCGCCTTAGGTGGCATGGTTTTGGCGCCAAACCATCCGGCCCCAAAGGAACAATCGGGACGAGGTTTTGGGTGGCCCGAACTCCCATCTAGGGCCGGATTGGGCCCGGATTGGGCTCCCCCATTGGATCATGAACATCTTTACCGTCAACAACAAAAGTTATTATTTTAAACTTTGACCCTTTATAACTTTTACATACGGTTTCCAAATGCCATGTTCTTTGGTGCATTGGAACCTCCTCTCGCTTGCCAATAAATAAATTTGAAGATTTGATTAGTAAGTACTCACATAAATTCATATAAATTTGAACAATGTGACTTCATATAAACTTGACTATCTACTGTGTTTACAGGAACACCTAATTAGGCCCCCCCCCCTCCCTCCTAAAAAACAAGAGCCGTTGATTTTTTTTTTTTTTAAATTACAAACCACCCCACCACCGTTGATAAAAAAAAACTTTGATACGCATATGGATACGGATACGGATACTTAGACGGATATAATATATAACTACAAATACAGATATACAAATACAAATATGGATATTAACTATGGATACGGATACAGAGACGGATCGCATACGGATACGGATACTTGGGAAACACAGAGTTATCCCATATTGATTGTGAGATCAATATGGGATTGAAAATTACAAAGTGGGGGGGGAGGGGGGAGGTTCTGAAGAAAATGAATTTGAAATATTTTGGGGGGGTTGGCGGGGGGGGGGGGGTTTAAAAAAATTAAAAATTAAAAAATAAATCTTTTTGGGTGGGTTGGTGAGGGTCTTTTGAGTGGATGGTGAGGGAGCTGTCCCTCACTATCCACTCAAAAGACAGCCCCCCCCAAAAGAATTCACAATATGAATTCACAACATATATTCACAATATAAATATAAATTTTACAGTGTGAATTCACATTAACCCCTAAAGTTTCATGACTATGTAATCACCAAAAACGCTCCAAAACTGCCATTTCTAATACAACTACCAAATTTTTGGAATTTTTTTTTTGACACATGTAACCGTAGGATCTTGTAGTATGATATTTTGAAAACATGTGGTAAAAATTTCAGAAAATTCCACTGCGTGGATCATAAGATATAAGCATTCAAAGTCTTGAAAACCATTTTTTCAATCCTACGAAAAACCGGGCAGCTGCACTTTACAAGCTCAGTTTTCAATGAAAAATGCCAATAAAGGTGGTGCTTCTTTGAATTCAGTTTCCTAAACAAGTTGTATATATGCATGAAAAATTTCACATCATTTGGAATTGTACAACATATAGGAAAAAAATAGTAAGTAGAAAGAAGTAGAAAATGACTCAAAATACTAAATTGTTAAAAATTTAATCATGGAATTTAAAAATGCCAATCCCAACGGTTGTAATGTTGTAATAATCAATCTACATCCTAGGATTTTATTTTTTTCCAAAAATATTGAAAATTGAGTTAAATAATCGATTTTAAAGTTTTTTTTAGAGTAGAGAATCCATAACTGCCCGCAAACCAAAAACTCTCATAACTTTTGACTCATTGATTGAAATGGAGTGACTCAAAGCTTTTTAAGTATATATAAATGTAGAGAACCAATTTTTTTTTTTAAATTCCGGAAAAAATGATTTTTTCTGATCTGCCCAAACTGCCCGGTTACAAAAAAAAGTAACATATCAGGTCACAACTTTTGACTCGTATTTTGAAATGTCATGAAACTTGGTACACATGAAGATATTCCTTGCCCCCACGTTCTTTTAAAATTTCAGCCTCAAATATGGATATCTCTAGTCACACGTACCTGCCCAAAATTTCTGTACGGCCAAAAAACGCATGTTGGTCCTTTAGGGGTTAACAAACAGGCAGTTTGAATACATACTGTGAATTTACATCAACAAAAATTAATTTGCTATGTTGGTTAAATTATTTTTTAATATTTCTCCTTGATGTAGTCAACAATTTAGATGTACCTTTATTTTCCATAATTAAAAGCATCTAAACAAAATGTAAATTTTTCCTAAATAAATTCTTTGCAAAATCATACTCTGGAGTAGTATTTCTTTTAATGCGTATCATACTATGAAATTTTTAGTAGAAATGGAGGTAATACTGATATTAAGTTAACATTGTGATCTAATTGGTATATATTTTCTTGAGCTCACATAAAACAAGTTTAGTAAATAAAAGTTCATATGTACTTCATAATTGGCTTTCAAGATGTTGCCTGCTTATCTTCAAAAAGTCTATAAAAATTTTAAATTATGTTTGATTACTTTTATACAAAATTAAATTATGTAAAAAAAATAAAAAAATCTCTCTTTTCTATTTTTGAAATAGAATAAATAGGAAGAAAAACGAAGAAAAAAGGGAATTTTTTTTTTCCTTTTTGAAATAGGAAAGAAAGGAAGAGAAAGAAAAACATGCGTACTATCATAATTTATTAATTGAGCATTGAAAAAATTCAAGAGTACATGAATTGCAAATCCAGCCCTAGAATCCGGCCCAAGGGCTTTACATTAATTGGGGCCGGATGGAAGAATTGGGGCCGGATTGTGGGCCGGATTGAAGGCAAATCCGGCCGGCCTTCCATCCGACCCCAGGCCAAGTATAAACCGGCCCTAAATGCATCCCCTATCTAGGAATCAGTAATATATTCTCTGAAAAATCTACTACAGTCATTGATGAGGTGGGTGGGCTAAAATGGTTGATTTATCGACCTCCTACCTTACCATTCACATGATTGTATTGATTAAGTGGTGAAGCAGTTTCACCTGCAAAAGACAGACAAACTACACAAATAAGGACCATCAGAGATTTTAAGATCTTGACAGAGCACTTGCAATGGAGCATTTGGTGCACAAAACTTAACACAACCGCTAACAGTCTTAAGTTGGGCATCAGATTCCAGTCTAGCAGCTGGAGAAGCTCCATCCAACCCGTCAGATTGAGCGCCACCAATTTCGACAACATCACACCATGGATCGGAAATTCTGTGTTTGCCAAAACCAGGGATGCTCAAGTATACATGATTTTGTGAGATTGCTGAACCGAGAAAAAATCAACTTCAATGGTGAAAGGTAAGCAATATCCGTCCAAATTGAGATCCGTGAGGTTCGTCATTGTGGCTATGTCAGACTGCATACTGTAAGTTCAATGCGATTCTACTGAAGGCACTTTCGTAGGAAAAGAATGCTTCCTCACTTCAGTTTTCGATGTTGGCAGAATCGAACTGCAGCGATAGTCGAGGCTCCTGAGGGTTGATGAAAACCCAGTAATTAAGGCTTGGAAACGCTGTGTTGTTGCAATAAATAATGGACAAAGATTGCAGGTTCCAATACTGGCGAAAAAGGAATGTGCTTCAAGGATCTCAAATATATACCCAAAATCACAACTTGAGTCCTGTCATGCACCCTGAAGTTGAAGTTGATGCTTCGTGAGAATCTTCGGTGCCTTGTGTCGAGCTACACGAGAACACAATCTCCTTCAAGTCATGGCAACAAAATAGCTTTAGTTCCGGAAGGCAACTTAAGCCTTGTCAATTCAGGCTGTGCAGGTGTTGACAAGCCGTCAGGTCGAGCTAGTATGCCCAGCCATTGTGCCACTGCAGGTTCTCAACTGGACAACCAATTCAAGGGATGAGACAGTCAAACGCACGGACTCCATTGTACCTTGGACCATGATCCGAAAGCTTGTGAACGAGACATGTGCCAATCTTCTTTGTAAACACACAACTTTCGAAATTCATCATTTTCCTTGATCAGTCATCTTGCAAATTCTTTGTCGAGCTCATACGTGGAGGTTTTATTATTGGTGACATGAATCAAACAGCTTCTCTCCAACTCCGTCGTCTGCACATAACACACAACGTTCCTTACCTAGTGACCTTTTTTTGTAGTCGCTTTGTAGGTTTAAATGTGAACAAAAATTATTGTCAAGAGTGACAAGTATTGCCCAACACATTTAGTGGTACGCATCCTACATATGCAACTACATTGAGGAGTTTCTTGGACATCAAACAACACAAAGTGAAAAAGTTGTGTAAACGCGAACGCCCTCACAATGGCCAAAATCTGCACTTAGTCGAAACATGTTCAACACAAACATCTGGTCATTTTAAATTTTATCAAAGTGTAGACTATAAATTTGAAGCTTTGGCGTTGACACACCCAAATGGCCGCCCTCCTTATCGTTGTTGAAGTCTCCATTCTGACATTGACATTTACTTACTCCAGCACACAAATTATTCGAAGGTTACACAAAGCGTTCTGAACATGTCATTTAACTTCAACAACATGTACCTTGAACCTTGCCTGGGAGAATGGAAGGCTGTGCACTCTTGCAATATCTATCGCCCTCCTCTCAAACTCCGAGCTTATCCAATTTATCTCGCACTCCATATTATGCACTGGACGACCAACAAACAACGCAAAGTCCAAGAATATGAACTTTGACACGGTAGACATTCAAGGTGTTGTAGCTCAGACCCCGAACATAAAACGTGCTACTTGATTGTCGAGAAATCTGGAGTTTGCCACAATAGTTCATCCACTCTTCCCATACCGTGCCATAAGGTCTTCACTGTCCAAATCATGAAAGTAGACCCCCAAAGCCCGCAGTACCAACGGATGGTACTGTTTGAGAGATTGGGTCTCAATGGGGAAAAAGCATTGCTCAAGACCATCTGTCTACCAATTCCTTGCTCCTCAGTTTCTAATGATTTAAAGGGTCGAGAAGGGTCAGCTTTCGACAGCAACAATATGGAAGCTTCTTCTTTCTTCAAGCTGGGAATTGGCTTACAGTACTTGGAATGACTGAGAATCGATTTCAGAACAATTTCACTCCTGGATGTGATTAAGAGTTTGCTGCCAGTTGCAAACCTTGCGTTTAGATATGCACGGGCTTCTTCTCGAGAGCTTTCCGCATCGCCAATATTGTTCACAGACGGGCTGATTCTTCAGACGACTTTTCAAGAGCTGGTGGCCCTACATCAACATTTATCAAATTCTTACATTGGAAGCTTGATCTTCAGACAGATTTCGAATGGTAGTATGATAAACCTGGAATATTCCTAAGAAATATGCCAAGGTTGTCATCAATTATTCATCATCTATGTTTACAGGAACGATATGTTGTGTGCTGCGTTTTTCAGAAAGAACTTAGAAGTTCTCCTGCATTATAAGATTTCTTGCTTCTGACAATGTTGTGCAAAACAAAACTTGACATGAGGAATATGATGATTAGGATCTAGAGTGTAAACATCAAAAAAATAATCAAAACTCGAAGTCAGAAATTGGAAAAAAACTTTCTGGTCAAAGAAAGGCTTTAGGGGTTAGCAAATCTGGTCAATTGACTGAAATACATATTGCTAGCATGGAATTGGCAATACGTATGAAATACGATGCTTATATCCTCAAAAATGATCCTGAAACTCTCATGAAGTACTCGGCTTGCATAAAAGTTGATACTCTATTTACGAAATTACCTTAGCAGAAGCTATCCCACACTTCACGTCCAACGAATAATGATATACACCAAATTTGATGCAAATACATAAAGTTTGAAAAAGATACAAACCTGTGACTTTGAATGAATATTGTTCATCATTTCCTCCCGTAAATCGGTTCATTTCCTCAACGTGAACTTCACCAATGCAGGATCGTCTTTTGGTCTAGCGCTTCCAACTCGACATGGCAAACCTTTCCACGAAAATTAGAATGAAAGTGATTGCATAAGGCCTGGCACAAAGTAGTCTTTCCCAAGCCACCCACGCCATATATTCCCAAAACTTCACATCCTGTCAACTTCCTCTTTCTCAAACATCAACGATACAATCTGCACAACTCAACAATCACAATATTATTGGTTACAGTTTTTGCACAATACACTTTTCTATCTGAAGTTCTTGCAAATAGGAGGTACTACAATCTTATCAACTGGATCCAGAACCCTAAAACCCTAAACCCTAACCCATTAATTCAAGCGAAAGGAGATGCCATGCATATAGATACCTTGCACAAACGATCACTTCCTTGTGTACTCGATGTATCGAATTCCAAAATTGGAGGTAAAATTTGGCAAATTTCGTTCACAACAATCTCTCTAAACCTCAACTGCTCAAATCTCAAACTGTTAGTTGAGCGCAACTCCGTGACAGCATCCCTCAACAAGGTCCTGGTATCTTCTCCAACGAGCTCTTTCCAATATTTCATCCATTCACTTTTCAGTTCCTCTTCAGTAAGGTCACTTGGCAAGAGCTCAGAAACAAGAGGAAGGAGAACCAAATCGGGGTTCCCTGACTTTCTTGGATTGCACAAAGCCAGTGCGCATGGGCGACTTAGAAGTTATGAACTCCTTGGACAATACAATTCACGGCCAATGAGCATTGTTTTGCTGCTTTGAGTATCAGAGACGCAAACTTCTCTCCTCTTGGGAAGCTATCAGAGTTCTATACAAAAACGGGAACTGGCTCGCATTATCCAAGTCTACACAAAGTTGCTCCACGAAGGGCTTCTGGAATCCACTGTGACCCAAAAAAGATCTTGTACTTCGGCAGAAGCTCTGACATGCAACTGCACAGATTGCAAACACTATGAAGATGAATTCATAGTTTTCAATGCACTTTAAAATCAAAACTTTGCAGCAGTTTCATCAATCAAAGCTCCTCACATCAAACATATGGGGTTCGACCAGGTTTCTACAAAACCGTGCCGTGCATTTTCACGGGAAGCAAAATGCAAGGCATCAATTCTTCTCATCTGTGATCGGGAATACCCTCGTCCAGGGATTTTTTCATGTGTGGAGTGCAGCACAGAATGAGACTTTTGCTGAATAAGTCTTCGCTGATTTTGCGAATTCCGTTTACTACATTCAGTAATTTTTTTCCGAGTTACATTAAAAACATTCAGCAGAATAGCGATTTCCGCCTCCAAAAAAAATGGCAGTTCAGGAGAAGCTTCCTTTTGGGCAGCAGGCAGGTGAAGTTCGTAATCGGTCCCCAAATTAGCATGTGCTTCAGCGATTTTCCTCCTTGAAAAATTCGCAACTTGAACATTCTTTTCAAAATAAAATCGGAAGCAGGCGATACCATCTGCCCATATGAAGCATAGGCAGTGCAAAAGAGCCTAACTTAGCAGCAACGACAGTTTGAAGAACAAGACATAACCAAAGTGGCAATCAAATGGACACCCATTTTGCACACGCATATGCCTCTTGAATGTAAATACAGGAATAGCATTGGCATTAGAATTACGGCCAGCTCTGCAAAGAGAAAAAGGAACGCGTAGTTTGCTCGATCGACTGTCCAAGAATGCAACACTACACCAACAATGAAAATTTTCAGATTTTCAGAAATAGTTGTACAATTTTTAAAATCTCCGGCATTTTCCAAATTCCCCCCCGAGTTATTTACGAAACTGACCTACACGTACGGCACTACTACACACTAACTCTGCTACTAACTGGGAGGGACAGAACCGGCCCACGTAATTTCTGAAATGGAAGACGGCTGCAAGCTATTTCCATGAGAGTTGCAGAGCTTTGTGGCCTTGCGTGATTTGCATGCAAAACCACCAAAATTGGAAGCCGCAAATGGCCACTCCGACCTTCTATTCTTGCAGCAATGCAGCCGGCAACTGTTTGGCAACACCTTCAAAAACAGCAACTGAAGGAGCTTTTCCAAAAGCATAAATCAAAGCTTCCACAACGTCATGAGAGCATTCCCACCGTGGCGTTCTGGGCGCGGCCCCAACGTCTCCCCGAGGGCCCTTGCTTGTTTTTACCCCCACCGTGACTCTTGCACACCAAACTTCCAGAGCGGCCACTTCCAAAATGCACCCAGCCACTCAAGAGTAGCAAGCCTCTTCAGCAACCCAAGACCGCAAATTGTGGAGAATCTTGTTCTCAGTGCTTGTCCAAATATGGCTTTGCACGGTATATTGGAAACATGCAATGAAGACCACAAGCAAGAAGCCGGTGCAGAAGTCATGTAAGTAGCCTTTAAAAGGTGGGATCACAGTTTTGGAAGGGAAGCAGAGTGAAGAGCACCTTTCAGCCTTCACCGCACCAGGTTTCTTTTGGCACGTCTGATTGAACGGGCACTGGTGGGAATGCTTTGAATGGCCATTGCCGCCTCCAAATGGTCGAGTGTATAGTAGTTCAATGAGCCTCTTGTAGAGGCCGATTCGCCCCCTTTTTACCTCCGGGGAAAATGCAGGACCGTTTTATATGTGATGCATGATAAAATTTGCAAATTTTGAGTTCATATTTGCAATTAGAGGCCCCAAATTAGCTAGTAGGGTTCTAGAATATACTCTAAACACGGCACAAAATAGGGGCCTTTTTTTTACATTCACCTTTGGTTTTACCTCTACACGAGGCTCATTGCACTACAATAGACTTAATCCCTCCAAAACGCCACTCCGGGGCCTATTCACTAATCCGCTTTAGCTTCATAACCGGTTGTTGACTTTTCAACACTAATGTGGCACCGTCCCATTGAGAACCCATCACCATTGTCATTACAAGTTGGAACTCATAACCTTCTTTCCTTTCATTTGCTTCCTACACCTTTGGATTATGAAGATCAAAGGTTATCATTGAAAAATATACAACCAATTATGTACAATAACCTATTTGCCACTAGCTCATCATTTATGTAATACATACCCGCCCCAACAATTTTAGGGTTACATCCTCCTTGGTGGCCTCGCCCTTTTCACACCACATCTAATTGACAAAATTGCTTTCATCCACCTTAGGTGAGCCAAATTCCTTTAAGGAAGGTCTCATGAAGAAATGACTCCTAATATCATAATCTATTATATAAATCCTTAAAAGAAGGGTTGATGACAATGAAAATCATCTTTTTGGATACCTTGGGATCAATAGCTTAAAAAAAAAGCAAAAAAACACTCATTGGAAGTCAAACTACAATATAAGACTTCCTTTTTTCACTATAAAATTCCAAGGATGGATGGTTGCACTTTTGTCCTACATAGAAGGATTCTTTATCATTCATTAAACACAAAACGTCCACCTGTCATTTATCAATTAATCCTTGAAAGACGTGCCCCTCTATGACTAAAATAGTCACCAAAATGTACCAATAGGTGCATTGTTTGTATCTATAGTGAACACTGAAGTCATCCATTAGACACTTGTGGTTCTCAACGTCTTTTTTTTTCAATGAGTGCCCGGGAAAAAAATTATGCCCAAATAAGCTCAAACAGGGGACGGGGGCCAGCACAAAAAAAAAAAAAAAAAAAAAAAAAATTTTTTTTTTGTAGATTATATTTTTGTCTATCTGGAAAGATTTTACTCATTTCATTTGGATTTGTTATGAGAAAGTTTTTGGGCACTTAGAGCATCTCTTGAAAAGAATAACATGTAAGATTGATTTCTGAATGCAATTTTAACAATTTTTCAAGAAAAAAGTTCTAGGGTGATTGTAAGAAAGACCGGTACTGGGAAGTACTAAAACATTGTCACAAAAGGAATGTTGAATCTTCCTTTTGCAATAACTTCTGAAGCGTGACTTATATGAATTTGAATTTGTATTGGAGATTCTTCTTTTGAGTTCATTATATCTCATATTTTTCAGAAATTTTCAAAAATCATTTTATATTTAAAAATCATTTAAACTAATTTGTCACATTTTGAGTTTTAGTGTTTTTACTACGTAAGGAGTCTCCAAATTTAATGATTTGGAGCTGAAATTTCTATGGTCTATTCTTGTAGAAGGAACTCATGTTTCTACCAAGGGGCATTAAAAAACATTTTATTTTATATCCTCTACATCCTTGCAAAGAAGGCTCCCTTGAAGACACAATTTTGAACATTGAAGATGGTTTTGGGATCATTTTTTTGGTGGAATCTCTTTACCATGAAGTCTTCTCAAATGGCATTTTTCGATTTTTTTTTAATTACTTTTCCTATTTTTTACAAATTAAAATGTCACAGTATGAATTTCCTTGTGATTCTGCACTTTTCTAGTTTTCCTATATAGAGAATTTTTTTCTGCTTTTCCTTCATAGGGTACCTTCTTCTTATAGGTTTATACATTTCTCATACTTTTCATAGTTTTCTTAAAATGTTTTTCTATTTTATAGTACTCCCGAAAAAATGGTTGAAAACGGCCAAAGTGGAACAAAAACGGAAGGTCTTTCATGCAATCACCTTCTACAAGGCTTAAGTTTTTTGCTAGAACAATCTCACCATTGGAATTAGTACTTTTTCTTTCCATATAAAATATATTAATATTTTAGACTTTCCTTCTATTTCGTACCTACTTCTCCTTAACAATTTTTTTAATAATGAAAATTAAGTTTTTTTGGATTTTTTTTTCTCCTAGATTCTCAATTCAATTCTCTACTATAAAGATTTGAATCTCAAAACTCTAGTGCAAAAAATGTAAGTTAAAAATGTTAGTCATAAAATCTAGTCCTACAATATGTTGAAAAACTTGTTTTTTTTACTTTAAATGCAGATATTTTGCAATCTATGCAGTCAAAAATTCTAAAAAAATTTCTACACATTCTCATACTAGTTAGGTATAAGATCCTATGGTTAGATGTGCAACAAAAACATTTTTCAAGTTTTTTATTCTTTGCTATTAAAATGGCAATTTTGGGTGGTTTTGGATAGAAAAAAGGCCTGGGCCCTTTAAGAATTATTCCCATAACTCTAGAAGCACCATTTTGTGGCATTTGGATGACAATCAAATCATTTGGATGAAGATTAGAAGCACATTTTCATCCATTTTTTTGGTTGACCTCTCATGTTGGATTATGAATTGCATGCAATTGAGTTTGCAATCTTGCTAATGTTTGTCTTCACGTAAATGAGAAGTTAGTAAAAAGACAAGATCACAAAATATGCTATTTTAGTGTCTTTTTGGAAGTTGTTGCTCTTTACTCTAAATCTTTAAGATTTCTCCATAAAATTGATATTTTTTTGCGTTTGAGTCCAACAAAGAAAATGAAGATCATCTATACTAGTTTCTATTCCAATTTAAATTTTGAAAAAATTCCTAAAATTGAAATTCTTATTGCAATTTGAATTTGGATGTATTTTTAGTATCTGTTGAATTCTAATTATGGAATTGGACATGCAAATTCAATTTATACTATGAAGTTCTTGACTTATTGTTTACAATCAAGGTAAAATTTTTAATTCTTTTGAGATAATTTTCTACATGATATGATTTCTCTTTACTTTTTCTCCAAAAAATTTCAAAATAATTAATTCTCCACCTAAAAAATATGAAATTTTTGTGAAGTATAGAAAATATGTAATTTCATTTGCAAAAATAAAAATAAATTTTTTTGTTAACATATAGTTCCTAAATGGAAATATATAAAGTGATGGAATATCAACTCCAACTTTGTGGTCATAAGCCTGGCATTTTTAAGGTTAAAGGTTATATGTATCATCAATCAAGAACCATTGTAACGGTTTCATCCATTGGATGGTCACATATTTTCTAATAAGCAACTCTTCATTTGTATCAACATTGCCCTCTCTTCCCTACATGTGTTTAAATTTGCAGTTAATATAGAAGCACTAGTTATCAACCATGTCCAGTATCCAACCTATAGGGGTGGAGTATTTCAACCAAAGTTGGAAAAAAATTTCAACAGAAGCTAAGAATGTGTTTTTTTGGTCCTTTTCAAGGTTGGGATTAATGAGGTTATAATACATGTCTCCAAGTAGTGAGTGAAAAAGTAGGAAGTAATGAGCAGAAAAGTATTCCTTGAATGATCAAAATTGGAAGAGTCTAGACATTCCTCATCTCCATGCTGCCTTGAGTTTAAGGAAGGCTCCCTCTATTTGAGCCCTCCAGATGGATCCATGGTGGAGATAGAAAGGTGGGTTTCCCTTGGCCCAATGTTCTAAAGGCATTTGGGTTTCCGCCTGGTTGCCCACCCACCTCATTGCATGAGGAAAATACTAAAAGAATTCTTTGCATTTGGGGGCCTAGTTGTAATGTCAATTGTTTTATATATTTTTTTTTAAAAACCAAAAGATCTTAGCTCAAAATAGAAGTAATTCCTTCATTATTATTATTCTAATTGCTAGTCCTACACACCTTATTACTGAAGCTACACGCCTAACGGCACTCCGCTACGTAGGGTAAAGGTGCTACAATATAATTACAACATTTCATTGTCAAGGAAAGCCTTAACCCCTAAAGGCCCAAGGCCTTTTTTCTGCCCCAAAAAATCCAAAACTGCCATTTTTTATAGCAAAGAGTAAAAAAAATTTAAAAATATTTTTTTTGCACATTTAACCGTAGGATCTTACAATTAACTAGGGGAGGCAACCCATTCCTGATCAACGCCTCATTGTGGACATGGATGTTGTTATCTTTTCGTGGAGGAGGAGGTGAGCAAGGATTAATTATGGCATGATTCTCGAGGCAGTTGTGGCAAATTAGGATTGCCCTCAAGACTCTCAATATTGCAACCAACTCTTGGCTGATTTTGCAACCATCTCTTGGTTGGAAGTAGGAAAGTCTCGATGACTAGAATGGGTCAAATAGAATCTTCAACCAGAAATCCATAGTAAATAAGTTTTGAGAAATTAAAATCTGAAAAATTATAGAAACCTTCCGAACTCTATTTTTGCATCCAAGAAAATTCCGCATTGAAGAAATCCGCATTGTAGATATGTATAATTCTTTAAATGATCAGAAATGGGTTGCCTCCCCTAGTATGAGAATGTGTGGAAAAAATTTCAAAATTTTTGACCACACAAATTGCAAAATATTTGTGTTTAAAGTGGAAAAAAAAATTTCAGCACATTGCAGGACTAGATTTTATGACTTTGAACATTTTTAACCCAAAGGACCAAATACCATTTTTTGGCAACATAGCAATTTTGGGCAGCTAATTAAGAATGAAAATTTTTTTTTTTCTTTGAAATTTTCATACAAGATGTGCCCAAGGAGTAGCTTCAAGTTCCAATGATTTTCATAACTTTTCACTACATGGGTAAAAAGTTATCACATGAGATGTAATTTTCAGTCCTCGGTAGGCAACTCGAACAGCTCAAAAAATTCTTTAAAAAACACATTTTTGAAAAACTAAAATTTGAAATTAGTTTTACAGATTTATATATACTTGAAAAGCTTTGGATCATTCCATTTGGATTAATGAGTCAAAAGTTATGAGGAGTTTTAGTTTGAGAATCGTTATAGAATCTCTACTCTAGAATAAACTTTGAAGTCCTTTATCTAACTCAATTTTCAATATTTTTTAATAAAACAAAAAACAATGGGTGTAGATTGATTATTACAACATTACAACTATTGGGATTGACATTTTTCAATTCCATAACAAAATTCTTGAGAATTTAGTATTTTGAGTCATTCTCTACGTCTTCCTAGTACTTACTATTTTTTTTGTATATATTGTACAATTCCAAATGATTTGAAATTTTTCATGCATGTAACCAACTTGCCTTGAAGAACGAATTCAAAAAATAACCACCATTCTAGACATTAGTTCATACAAATGTGACCTTGTGAAGTGCAGCTGCTCGGATTTTCGCAGGGACAAAAAAAGATTTTATTTAATTCAAATGTTAATATCTTGCAATTCACATGTTCAAAAATCCTAAAAAAAAATTTGCATCTTTTTAAACTAGTAAACTACAAGATTTTACGGTTACATGTATTCAAAAATGTATTTTTTTCTAAAATTTGGTACTTGTATTGGAAATGGCAATTTTGGAGCGGTTTTGGTGAAAACGTAGTCAAAAACATTTAGGGGTTAACTTGATTTTTTGTTGTACAGAGTTTGGAGCTTTAAATCTTTATAGGAGAGAATTGAGTTGAGAATCTAGGAAGAAAAAAGAAATTATCCAAAGAAACTTGATTTTTGTTGTTAAATGAAAGTAGGTACAAAATAAAAGGAAAATCTAAAATATTAATAATTTCTATATGGAATTAAAAAACATTAATCCCAATGATAAGATTGTTGTAGCAAAAAGACTATACCTTGAGGAACTTTTTTTTTTGAAAAATTGTAAATTGCATTCAGAGATGAATCCTACAAATTATTTTTTCAAAAAGATGCTCTAAGAGTCTAAAAACAAGATTGTCCATAACTTTTTCATAAAAAATCCAAACAAAATGAATCAGAGCTTTCCAGATAGACAAAAATATAATCTAGAAGTAGAAATTGAAAAAATAAAATAAAATTGAATTGAATTTTTGATGCCTCCAATCTCCTATTTTGAACTTATTTGGGCGTAAATTTTTTTCCGGGAATCAATTGAAAAAAAATTATATTCCCATGAAGCTTGGGTAATTTTTCTATCTTAAAAAAAGTTTCAAAAAATCACGACAAAAATTCATCCCGTAGATACCTGCCCAAAATCCCGTTTGTCCTGAAGGGACAACGGGCTTTTAGGGGTTAAGGTAGGTGGATTGAATTTGGACAGGGTCAAAATTCTACTTGGGTGGACAGCTAAACGAAATTCTAGCAACCAAGCCCACCCTTCCATCTACACAGTGGATCCATCTAGAAGGCTCAAATGGAAGGAGCCCTCCCTTAAACTTGAGGCTGCCTAGTTGCTTGGAACATAGAATTAGACATTTTTGCACTTGGCCAAGTGCACTGACCGTATGCATTACTATTCATTAAAAATGTTTTTTTTGAAAAGTTGAGTACCCCCAAGGTTTTTAAGAATACTTTGTTTTTTTGAAATCTTTGTACGCTTCACCTATGCATATAGATTTTGTATGGGGATGTTTTCTAGATTACTTTTAGGTTGAACAAGTAAAGAATACATGTTTCTCTTATCTCATTTCCTTTTTTAGTTTCTACATTTTAATCTTTTAATAAAGTGAAGTGCAATTACAATCATATCATATCGTTTATTTGCCAATAACACATGAAAAACAGAAAAATAACACAAATCACAAGAAAATTTATTTAGGTAATCAAAATGATATTGAAGGCATGACCAATACCCTCTCATTTCAGAGATCTCATTCACACAACACATAGAAAATCCACTCCAACATCTACCGACACTTTCAAAACAAACACACCCTAAAACCACACTTTCACATATCCTATAGTAATGTGACATGTACCACAGTGACCTCCAATTACTACACTGTTTCATACACTGCTTCATCTACTGTCTTCAACATGCGTGGTGATGAATGTGTCAAGTCTTCCGCTTCTCCTCCAGGAACTGTCTCTGTTTCTTCATTTACACTTGGTCCGCCAACTGGACTCAGTGGAGGGGGAGAGGCGTATTGCAATGCCCTATCCACCATAGCGCTTGCAATGGGCGATGGTACTCCCTCTGATAAAGTTGGCGATAGAGTAGGTGCTTCTAAGATAGAACTCACCCGCTCATATGTATAAGGTCCCTCATTATTACCATGACGAACATGTCGTACGTTCTCTCTATCATAAAAATACCCCTCCTCGCCTAAAAGCAACGGCTCAGAATTCAAAAAGTTGTAAGGTGATAACGTTGATAAGGATTCTGTTCTGACAGGTGTACCTTCAATTTCCTCCACGTTCGTTTCAACACCTTCTACTTCTTCGTTCTCCAAGTCACCAGCAATTTCCCCTACGTTCGTCTCAACACCTTCTATTTCTTCGTTCTCCAAATCACCAGCATTCTCTTCAGGCGCATATGTCGGGTCCTCTTCTACTTCCATGATATTTGCTAAGTCTCCGCGGGCATCGCTTTCAGCATCTGTGTCTCTTGAGCCCAAGCTTCGGCCACCACTAGGTAAATCATCTGTGTGTGTCCGATCTGGATTACTAGCATCGTTACTCGTTGATGAAGCTCCAGAATCAACGGCAATCGCTTTTCCCTTCCTCTTCTCCCGTTCACGCACTTCAAATCTTTCTTCTCTATCTGGCGAGTCACTTGATGATTGCACTACTCTTTCAAGCCTACCACGGGGTATACTTGCATTTGCTTCGGAAGGGCCAAGACCAGGCGACGATCTCTGCGAGGACCTGCGCTTGGCTGTTGTGTTCGTACTGTTTACCATCACCATTTTATCTCCGTACATCCGCTGCAATGCATTGTACACAGATTGTGTACGAGCCATTCCGCCTTCCATGATGATAATGTCACTGCCAACAAAACCTGTCTCTAAAATCCCTGGCACAGCCATTGTGATCCCCAACATCACCAGTCCCCAATTAGGTGGCAGATACATGTGCACCATCCTCTTCAACTCCATTGGTGTCCTCTCAAGCTTGTCCTCCACTCGCGGCATCACTTCTATACTCCAAGAGTCCTGAAACATTACATTCAAATAGTCTGTGTTTCTTGGAAGGTTGTCTTCAGGTCCAGACTCGCTAGGATATTGCATGATGATGGCGATGTCCCCCACGGGTTGCACTTTGCGCACGCTCTGAGCACCATGCCGCAGATCATGAACATAAGAAGAAATGGTTTGCGGTTGAAATATCCACGAACCTCGCATACAGTACAAGTTATCCGGAAAAGCCAACTTCGATTTCATTGCTTCGTCAAATTCTATGCCTGCTGGAAAGAGAAATATGGCAGTCCATCGTAAAATTGAAGACATCCACTTCTGAAGATGCTGTAGAACCTTGCTGTAGTCATCATTGGACCATTCTTTGTCCACACCTTCTGAACCTCCACGTCTACAATCAAAAATCCATAGACATGGTTTACCGAGTTCAACGTATTCGTCCTCGAAGAACCCTCCCCTACACCTCACGTGATGTACTGCTTCTCTCTCTTGGTGCTGCACAATAGAGAACTTCACTTGCCAATCCCAACGCGCATTTGACACATCCTCAACATCCCAAACATAGCCTGCATATCCTTTGCGGCCCTCTTTGATATCTGTAAAGTGCTGCCTCACAAACGCTGGAATCAAATTAACATGACTATTCAGCGATTGAACCGTGGATACAGTAGGTGAACTCCACAACGTCTTAGTTTCAAGATTTAGTGTCTTCCCCATTAAGCTGAACTGACTTCCATGCTCATCTCCATACTTGCTGGCATCTATGGCAAAAAACTCCATCATTGATACTGGATTCTCATCCCCTGCTTCGACCATCAAGTACCGGATTTGATTCCTCACCGCATCCTTCCTTTGCAAACGATCCACTGCATATGCAACAGTACCTACTGGGGGATTCGCAGAAGCAGCACTATTGAAGTAGTAATTCTATTCACCGCGCTTCCCGTTCACCACATCTTTGGCTGCCATTCGTTTCACTATACGTACGTAAGTCTCCTTTGAAACTCTGCTCAAAGGTCTAAACCATGTCTTCTCCATCCTCTTCCTTTGGGATGTTCCATCCATTGTGACATCAAGATTTTGTTCTCTTGCTAGCTTCTTCCACTTGTTCTCTGATTTCTTGCTGAAAAACAACTTCCTTTCTTCATAATCTTTACACACCTTCAAGATCCCCTTGTAAGATTCTTCGTCTTCGTTCCAAGCATGTCGTGTGTAGTCAATCATTTTCTTCGACAACACCCCTAGCGACATATGCTTCGGTAAATCTTGACTCAAGTGCAACGCACTCGCTGCCATTGTCAGTGCCTTCGTTCTGTGCTCGTCATCAATTCTTGAAACAGCACTAGGACTTCCACAAGCTTTCCAGATGTCTCGTAGCTTTATGATATTTTCGTAATACGAACTGAAGAACTTTCGGTCGAACTCCCTCGCATTTATTCTGACCGAAGCTTCAATGTAAAATTGTGGATTATTATACACCACAAACTTCGCTTTCCGCCTTGCAAACCGCTTCTTGTACTCCTCATCAGACATCTTTCCTTCTTCGTTCTCTCCTTGAGCTTGTCTACATGCGGCTACGATATGTTGCCCATCCACTGGCTCCCACACAATATTTCGTTGCAGCCATCGAGTCTTCACCGTACTAATGGAAAGCAATGGGTCTTCTGCATTCTCGGGATTGTGTTTTGTAAATGCAAACTCAAATTCCCGAACAGCACCTTCTCGACTGAAAGCAATCTCCACCAACTCTTTCTCTCCCTTCTCATTGGTATTCTCGTATAAAAATGCAATGGGACGAAGTGTAATTGTACTCACTGCATCAGCGTCCGATCCTTTGAGACGCTCGTATATTTCATTGACTCGCTAATCCATGAGCACTCTGTGATTTGTCTCTGCATTTGCTACATTCCGAATGCTATTTATATTTGCGTGGAATACTACATCATGTCCCCATATGTACCCATCCTTATATTGCGCCTCCGTTGGAAAAGTCACAGTTGATTTTGCATGTCTTCTCCCCAATACACCTGCAGGTTCTTGCTCTGGCTCCCTTTCCGGCTCCCCCTCTGAAGATTCATCTTCATCAATAGTATCTTCGCCGTCATTGCCTGGTGGAGGTGGTCCTTGCGAGGCTGCTCTTTGACGATGTCTTTGGACAGCATTGCGAGTTCGCATCCTTTGTTCTTCTTCTGTCCCCGTTTCTGATGTGCGACGTCCTGTTTGTTCTTCGGCAATGTTCTCCACACCAGCTATAGATCTACCACGTCCTCTACCAGCACCACGTCCTCTTGGTTCTTTGGCAGCACCCTCCATTCCGGCTACAGTTCCACCACGTCCTCTTCTGCCAACACGTTCACTACCAACACCACGTCCTCTACCTCTAGTAGATGTTGAAGCGTTTCTTCTAGACATAGCAACTTCTGATCGATATATACGGCTCCCAGAGCCAACTCTTGGAGCCCTTGACCCAGATCTTACTTCCGTGTTTGTTGTTGGAGCTCCAACTACATCTGCAGTTTGAACTTCCGAGGGAAGGACCTGTTCATCTAGTACAACATTTTCAGATGCACTGTTCAGATGTTCATTTGATTCCCTTTCCACCTCCACATTTCCTGATGGTGGCATGTCTGGTGCACTCTGTTGTACTGTACCCTCCTCATGCTGTTGAGTTTCATTCTCAGCCATGGGTTCATTGAAATCATCTATTGATGTGGATAGAAGACGTTGACGATGTGTTCTTTGCCTTTCAGATGCATCCCCTGCATCCGCATCCTCTACATTCTGTGCTTCGCCCGAAGCACGCTTCCGACTCCGTTTAGACACTGGAATCCAATTGGCCTGTACAGGAACTGCAAGAAGCCGATACGTTTCATCCGTGTCCTCTGGTTTGGGAGGAGGACCTCTCGCTTCGGTAGCAACAGGATTAGTATTTCGGAGTTCCTCATAGGCGCTCTTAGTCCTATACCTAATCCGTGCTTGCAAAGCTTGTTCCGGGGTGAATTCTTTGAATTTTTGAACACGAACTTCTCTTTGAACCTTCACGTCTTCTGGCATAGTCATCTAGAATTTTGCCAAAGCCCTCAAACCGCTCATAGGAGAGTTAACAAGAAGGAGTTCCGCTGGAACCGGTGACAAAAGTAGCTTCTTCCTCAATTTATACCTCTCCAGTACCAATTCGATGTTGGTAACAGACACTGTCATTCCTCCTTCAGCGGTGCCTGTGAGGTGCTCAATGATTCCACGTGAGGTAGCTAGAGCAGTCCAAAATTGATCTGCTTTCATCGGAAACTCCGTAATCCATAGAGTCGGTTTCTCAGAACTGTTTGCTTCGATCCACCATCCATGCTCCAACCAAGTTGAATGCACACTCAGTGCCATGATGCCTTAGCAATGAAAAATCCACGTACTGTTCATTAATTCGGAATGACTATAACAGTTGTAAAAACCACATTAATGAATTCAAGACTGTTACTTTAATGGTTCTTTCACACATGATAGTATTTATGTGAAGATTTCAGTCATTCAAAAGAAACACACTCTCTTTACATGTTCTTACTTTTCATGAAGGTTTTAAAAAAAAATAATGACTAAGAACTCTTACTTTTTTCACTCGCTCTAATCAAACAGTACCAAAATATAATCTTCTTTTGAAGAACTTGTGCTGCATGCAAATTATATAATGCCGTTACTTCTTCCGTACATTCACAATGAATCCCTAATCTTCAATCCATAATACAACTAATATGTTGAGAGACATATGTAACACCTTTCTATATATTTATATGTAAATATCCTCATTGTTATCTTCGTATATTGTTTTTAAGACTATAAGATAAAGTAAAAGCAAGCACTAAAGGAAAAGGCAGAATAAAAATTAACTTCTGTACAATCACAGAGCAACGCTTGAGTAAAATTAGTAATGCCGTTGAATTAATATAAAAATATAAAGATGTGTACCTCTTCACTTACAGACTTTGCATATTATGACATATGTTCCATGCTCTCAATATACTACACATGTCTTGCATTCAATGGTACAAAATGTAAGATTCTAAGTGATGTTGCAAAAACGGTTTTGCTATGTGATGCACCCGAAATTATTACTTATATATACTTCAAATATCAAAATCAATCATAACATCAATTTTATGAAAGAATAAAAACAAAAGTACTCTCCACATTCAAATTCATAAGTTTTGTATAATATGAAGTTCCAAACTCTACAGTTCATACACTATGACCATGCCATTATTCCTATTCCTATTCTTGTATTCAGTCTTTCAATCTTGATTGCAAAAAATTAAGATTTTAGCTCTCACTCATACATACCTCCACACAACAATTGTTTGTCCAAAAAAAATCTAATCCTTTTGTTTCAACATTTATGGAAAGAGTGTCAATACTTCCTCCTCAAATACTCAAAATATTTTATTCTACATTCACTAACAAGTATTCTCAAGTTCCAAGAAAAGCAACTTCTTGGAACTCCTACAACAATGTTCAGGAAAAAAAGTTATAATTATTTCCCAAGCTCATGCTTAAACCTGTAAATGTTGAGGTATTTCAAAAAACACTTATACTTCATCTCCTACTAGTGAAGCAAAACTTTCAACAATTACATATGTAAAGCAATTAATGAACTTCAATTCTCAACAATACAATTGAAATGGCAATTCACTCATAGGTTTCTGTAACAAAAGAATGGATTTCTCTTTGAAAAACTGAAATATCTACAGAGTCAACTTCATTTCTATTATTTTTTAAGATTCAATGACACCGTTTTCTATATGGAGACCTATACCTTTGTTTTATTATGCTCTTATACATGCTGTTCCCTCTTATAAGCAAATACCGCAATTCACTAATTCAACATACTTCATTTTAATAACACATTAAAACTAGTTCCAATGGTATTTATATGAAGGACCCGGCCGTTATGTAAATACTTCAATTCTGTAAGGCAAACCAGACAAGATTGACATGTTTTGTGGTTTTATTTCATATGCACTTTACCATCATTATGGCTTTCCACAAACATTTGACTCTAAAACAAAGCAAATGAAAACAATGGACGTTTAGGGGAAAATCAAAATTTGTATTCTCTTCAAAGTATTGAGCAATATTCCACGACTTTCCTTTCATAGACGTGATTTCCAAAATAATTCTCCAATAATTTTAAGAGAACATACTATTGGACTACTGAATTGTTGGTGCTATATCGCTCATTACAAGTTTGTTTTTCAAATTAAATACCACTGCTACAGACCTCTATAATTTAATTATGGAGTTCTGACTTAAAAAACCACCAAGGATAAACAAAAAATTCCAAGTAATACCTGATCCAAACGCTTTTCCGCTTCTTGATTTCAAACCTTCCACACTTAGTTCCTAAGATCTGCGTCTTCTTAATCAGTTGAGATACCTCTCACAGCCATATGTACTTCAAACTTTTCCCCCTCAATTTCCTTTGAAGTCTTCTTCCTGAGAAGTGAAAGGACCACAGCTGTTTACCTTCACAGTAAAAAATGCTTTTCATTTCCAAACACTAGAAACCCACTTCTTCAAAAAACAAAAACATCATCCACATGCTTTTGCAACGTTTAGTTCAAATTGACCAATGTAAATGGCAAGAGACATTTCAGAGGCACAAAATTCATAATACACAACAAGTCATGGTAGTCTTCAAACAACCCTCAGAAACACATCGTATGTGGTGCTCAAATTTTGCCTAAACAATTCTAAAATATTTTTGATCATTTCGGATTTCATAAATAATAGTCAAATGGCATTTTGTTAAAAAGCACATGAATTGCTAAAATGTAATTACATCTACTAGTTCTTATCTTTTACTACGTGCAAAGTTCCAAATGCGCTTATTAATTCATCAACAAAATCATCGTATCAAGGTCATGTCCATTAATAATCATAGTTTACTCCACTTGCCAACTGCTGTTCGAACATTACAGCCATTTCCTATAAATGGACTACAAGCTAAAGTTTTGATCATTCCTTTATCTTTTGCATATACAAGGGATTAGAATGAAAATTGAGGTTTTCATTTTTAAACCAGTGCAGGAGGCTTACCTAGCTCAGTTTTGCACAAAACCTTCATGTACAGCTCCAATACATGCTTTTTTTCCCAACCTACTTTACATAAACAATTGCATCATTAGTTATTTGAACTAGGGCAATGCTTATGATCATAACACATTCAATAACAATTATTGGCAATAATTTCAGTAATGCAATAAGATTTCTAAACATCCAATACATTCTAGGAAGACGTTCAATTTTATGATCCTTGAACAAGGTAATACCAATTTCAGTGGGTACCACTTGTCCTAAAATTGAATCCTATAATTTATGTTGGGGGCACTAGTTAAAAATATAAAACCATGTAAGACAAAAAGGACTATGCACTAATTTCTATAGATCAACAAATTATAAATTTATAAAAACAATGTAGGTTCTAATACATCACATAAGACCATACTGATCAAATAATATGGGATGATTTAGTTTTAAGAATTGCACTTCCAGATAGCCATGAAAATATCCTTATAAGCAAGTGTATACAATATGTACATGCATATCTCCTTTACACTACGTGAATTGTCGAGGAGACTTCCACAATCAATCTAAATTTATTGCTTCAATGCAATCACAATGCAACTCCTCATTTTTCTGTCTAAAAGTAATCGAGAACTTTGCAAATGCGTTTTCATTATCTATTCTAATCAATTCTTGAAGATTCCTTCCTTCAATAGCATTCAATTACATCATAGAGTAAAGGCTCTAAAAACATGTTCCATAGAAGTTTATACTATCCACTATAAGCTCAACAACTGTTTTTGATGGCACTTGAAAATATTGCCTACTTTGTTCTATGACCGGAACGTTGAACGTCAATTAGCATAATTACACCATCTATAAAGTGTAATTCATTAATAGTAGTATCCGAATAGTAATGTTAACTTTTATTTTATTTTTCATCTCCATTTATAATTCTTTATGAAATAATAATAAATTCATTATTCATTTGGACCTTGACATTTGTCGCGGATGGAAATTCGTCAACAATGTAAAAACAAAAAATACCAAAAAAATTTATATTTGTGATTATCCAATTGCCCTAAACATATATATTATATCTTTCAAAAAAGAAAGGTACAACTATAGGAACCATGGATTTTCTAGGATGATACATGTAAAATAATAGTCATTGCAAATTTAATTTGTCTCCTAGAAAAAAAAAATTGAAAATATTTCAGAATTGTACACCAACCCACATTTAACTTTGACTTTGAAAGGGTGACCTAAACAACGTCCTAACTTAAAGTTAACTTAAAATTGATGGCCTAACTAGCTAGCCAAATTTAATTTGTGAATTATTTATTCACCATTGACATAGTAATTACCTTTTTTCAATGAGAATAGTAAAGTGATCATATTTCAATTACATTCTCAGAACTTTTTTTAATTTTTTAGTTTTCATGAAATTCAAAGCAATTCCATGGTATTAAATACAATCCACTAAAACCTATTGAATGGATTGCTCATCGATTGAGTGGATAGGAGCACAAGCTTCAAACAATTCTCATTACCAAACAGCCTAAACTTTTTTGTTATTTGCTATAATTGTACACACTATCTAGTGGATAACTTAGTCAGCAACAACAACATAATTTCTCATCTGTAAACAGGAATTTATTCATTGATTTCATAGATTAAAACCCAAATAAATCAGACAAACAAAGGTTCAATTCCATTGAGAAAAAATTCTATGTAAGTGCCAATTTTACATTAGAAAATGTGAAAAACCTAACATCTTCAAAAACATATATAGAGGAAGAAACAACGAGGGGAATCAAAGCTTGTAGGGATGGTATTCATTTTCTCCTTCTACAATGACAAACAGTATCTAAGGTTCTAAGCTTGTCACATTTAACTTTTCAAAGGACAATGTAAATAATTTGTAGTAACCCCAACTAAGTCTCCAAATTTTTGGAAGAACTTGCTAATTGAAGTTTTATTTCAACACATGCATTCACCGTGGACGACAATTAAGTAAAGCATATTATAAGAGCAATTATGTACACACATCTTGTTCTGTTCAGAATGTGACCCTAAGATAACATTATTAATCCTAAAACTGTCTTTCCCCCCTCAATTTTGGAAAACGAACATAAGGCTTTGGAGCACGGTTTCGTGCACCTAAATTCCCATTCATCCAATGTAGTACTTGAATCTTAAAAAAAAAAACTCCTTAATTACCAAACTCATGACATTCCGGTGCATGATGTTTCTATGCAAACATACAAACAAAAATGTGAAAACAATTGTATTGACACATTCAGGGGTTAACCATTTCTAATAGAGTTACACAAAATCGGAATTCCTTTCTCCACCAAAAATATATCTAGAAATATAGTAAGAGGGAATGTTATATCCTCTAATCCGTTTTCCAAAACAAAGATCAAACAAGTGATGAAGAATTACAAGCTTCTAATTGGATACACTATTTGGCGACATGTTACGACAACAATTACTCTGATGGCTAAGAGGTGGCGCCTTAGCGAGATTGAGCTTCCCAATGAGGTTAGTCATGTAATGTTCTCTTTCATATTCTTGTAAGAAAGTGCCATTGAAGCGGACTCTAAAATTGGAACTCTTTCTATCGCCAGCACTCATTGGATTCCTATATTTAGCGTTAAATATCCATAAACAGGTACCCCAAGCCCATGCAATTACTGTGAAGGAGAACGCAAATTTGAACACAACTCAGAACAGGAAGGGGAATCAAAATTAAAAATTTCATAAGAAATAAGAGGAAGCGACTTGTATTCGCAAGCTCCGTCATATGCAACTTCATCAATATCCATGTGGGACTGTTCATTTCACCATCCATGCTCAATTGCGAATTCATTACGCAGCTCAGATTTTTTCTTACCTACGCCTAGATTCGGCACAGTTGTCTTCTCTTTCGGACTCAGAAATCCAGAACTTCGACCCTGTAGCGCGTGCTACTTACAAGGACAGTCACCACGAAATCCTCCCCCCCAGCAGGCCAATCCCTGCCAACCAGTACAGAACCTCCACATTGTCAGCACCTTCCGGAAGCAGGGTTTGAAGAAATAGGAATGTCAGTCTCTGTAGCAAAAAACAAAGTCGGTCCATGCAAATTCATCATGAAATACTCCAACGTCAACAAGTGGCCCACAATTCTTGAAATCACAATCAGCCACTTTTTGGCTCGTGCATCTCCACACCTTCTGGTTCAGTTAGGAAAAACTAGCATGCATAGTCTTCTCATCTTCTGTCATCGATACTTAGGGTTAGTGTCTCAGCTTAGTGTTCTAGGTCGGTTAGGTCGAAGTATTTGGAGTCGCATTTTGATAGAATCTAGTAGAAAGGAGATTACAGAATAAAAATGGTGCACAGACATTTAGGGTTTAGGACAGTACAGCATACCTGTGGTCTGCGCCTGCGCCTGCTTGGTCTGCGTCTGCGTCTGCACCTGCGCCTGCTTGGGGAAGAAGCTGGGGTCGGGGTCACTACTTCGTGAATGCGCTCCAGAAGCTGTCGCACGGCTCCGCGAATCCACTCCAGCGCACTGCGTTTCCGATTCCACTGCAGAAACTGTCGCGCCCTGCACTTCACTTTCCAGACTGCCTGTTTTGTAATTGAGCGTCCCCAGGAGTTGATTCCGAGGAGTTGGTTCTGAGGAGTTGTTTTTCTGCACGTTTTCCAACCAATCACAACGTGAAGCTAGGTAGGGGCAGATTCGTGACACAAATTCGCTTGAGCAGATCCAAACTACTTCGGTAAATCACTGACACACAATCGATTCAACATATTTCAGCTTCTTCCCAGATTCAGCACACAGAATCACTTGAGCAATCCACCTTTCATGAATTTGTGAAAAATTGCTGGAGGCTTCTTCCCCAAGCAGGCGAAGCTTCACCAGATCCCAGGCGATTCTGTGTGCTTAAAAGGCGAACGAGGTCGTCTACACTTCACGCGAGTGGAGATCTGAAGATACGGTTTCTCTCTGTGTGGGCTGGACCTGTACTCGTTAAAATGAAAGCGGCAGAGGTTGAAGGGGGCGAACGAGGTACAAGAACTAACTTCGTATTTTCAATAATCCAATTCTTCTTGTGTTCATTCAAGCAAAAACCGTATGCAAATCGGGATCCATACAACCAATTTGACCTCGTTTTTGGAAAAGCAGGAACATGGCAAGGAACCGCAGCTCCGACAAAGTAAAATCTTCGTCATCAGCGATCTTCGGCATCCGCGTCAGGTGACGTCTGAACTGACTTTCTTTTTCTTTTTCTTTTTTTTTCACGTTCAAAGCAGTAGTCACTAAATCCCCGCGAGTCCAATTGCAAAGAACAGTGAACCTCCGCGCGCGCGGAGGTTCACTGTTCAAATCGGGAAAAAAAAAAAAAAAAATTTGTGAACAGTGAACCTCCGCGCGCGCGGAGGTTCACTGTTCCCTGACGACGTCGAACATGTTGTCTTCTCTCTCTCAAAAAAGTGATTTACATTCCTAGGGTTTAGAAATTTCACCTTAACTCTTCTCTTCTGCCGATTTGTGCTCCACCGCGTGAACTTGCACTGACGGCGGCGCTCAAAATCTGCGAACAAGAACGCAATTAGTCCTGTTTCAATAACCCAAACCGCTGAAACCCTAAACCGCTAGTACACAAATTCATCGTTACTCTTGCAAGATTTCCAAATCAGTGATTAGGATTGCGGTTACAACAGAAAAGGCACTTGGAAGAGCTTCGGTTTCACCTCAGCGTGGACGTGTCAGCGCATTCACAACTTGGAAACGAAGTCGCAATGCGTCTCTGAAGAGTGGTCCGAAATCTGAAATCGAAGGAATCTGTCTGGACCGTCTAAAGAACTTGCATTTCAGAAGAAAGTGCTCTTCTGAAATCTCTCTCTTTGACGGGTCTCTCTTCGCGAAGTATGGGCATTTCGGAAGAGAGTCTCTGTTTACCTCTTCTCTCGTGGTGAAGCGGTTCATTTGCATCTGGAGAAGTGCAGTTCCGTGGATTACGGGTTGGGCTCAATTCTTCCAGTTGTATTGCTTCGACCCTGTAGCACGAATCAGGTCTGCTTTTGCGTTGTCTGCTGTGCTATTGTGTTGGAACACTGGCTTCCTCTGTGAAGTTTTTTGTTATCGGGCAGTGGAAGAGTAAATCCGGTATTGAAAAATTGAGCAAGCGTAAGCTAAAACATATTTTTAAAATAATGTTAAACCCTAAAAAACTATGACTAAAATTGAAATGAGAACGCTCATAAACAATCATTTTTTGATTCAGTTAGGTAGGATCCTCAAAAAGCATCCGGCTTCTTCAATTTAACCCTATAAAATGGTATTGAATAGAGATGATTTTGTTTTTAAATAGACCACTGTATTCATCCCCCCCCCCACAAAAAAAAGGTTTCTTTATTGAAAGAGCCAATATTTGGCCTTCATTTCCTCAAATCACTTTAGAAGTTGTAGGTGGACGCATTTTAGGAGACGTAGGGTCTCAAATAGGAAACTAAAACAGAAATCTTAGGAAATTCATAAAGAATTTCATAAATGCTTCCAAAAAAATGAAACCACTTATATTACATTCTTCATCCATTTTTCTTTTTTTAGAAAATGAATGTAAAATATTTCTGTTTGTACAAACCTATGGAAAATGCAGACCAGCTCTTAAATGATTGCTTTTAGAGCATCCTACTTTACCAATGTATTGAAAAAACTGTCTTCATTATATGTAACTTTAGAATCATGTGAATGTATTTGGGCCTGGCACAAAATAGGGCAGCTGTTGTTCAAGAAGCTCACTTTTCTATGAAAAATGTTTGAGCTTTTTATTATTTTTTCTAGACATGTTGGCCCTATTTTAAGAGAAATTCACATCATTTGGAGTTGTAGAAGTACAACATATTTGAAAAAAAAAAAGGAAATAGGTAGTTGTGGAGATGGATTCAAAATACTAAAGTGTTTAGAGTTTAATTATAGAATTGAAAAAAGGCAATCCCAATACTTGCAATGTTGTAGTAAGCAATGTGCATCCCATGATTTTATTGTTTTTTAAAAATGTTGTAAGTTCAGTAAGATAATGGGCTTCAAAGCTTATTTTAGAATGTAAAATTTATAATTGACCGCAAAAGAGAAATCCTCAAGACTTTGGACTGATTGATTAAAATAAAATGATTCAAACATTTGTGGTGTATATAACTCTAGAAGACCAATTTCGGATATTAATTTTTGAGAGAAGCGATATTTTCAAATTTGTCTGGACTGTCCGGATTTAATAAAACAAATATATGAGGCATTAATTTTATTCTTGTATTTCCAAATGTCATAAAATTTAGTGCATATAAAAGATACTCGTCCTTTCTACTTTTTCATTAGATTTTGGGCTCACAATTTGAAAAACTGTAAGTACACATACCTCCCTAACATTTATATGTAGACCAAAAATGCATATTCACCCTTTAGGGGTTTTGACTTTCAGAACACTGTAAGGCTATTTGGCAATTATAAATAACAATGGACAATTTGAGGACAATTACAAAAACCAATTAAATTAACACCTAAATTCCCATTCTCCCTATGGGGGACAAAATGGATTTTGGGCAAGTTTCTATGAGCTGAATTTTTTGTGAAATTGTAAAAAACTTTCCCATAAGGTACAAAAAATTAAAAGCTTTCAAGGGATGTAATCTTTATTTCAATCAATACCCAAGAACATAAGTTATGCTACAGTAAGCTCAAAATGGAGGGAACTGGGCACCAAAAAAAAATCCACATAAAAATGAAATATATTTTTTCATTATTCTTTTCTAATAGATTATAATTTAGTCTAAGTAGGAAGCTTTGATTCATTTCATTTCCATTAGTGATGTGAAAATTACAAAGTTTCTAATTTTGAGGGCAATCAAAGCATCTTAATGAAAAAGCTTTTTACTTCAATTTGAATGCTAATATCTTTCAACCCGTAAGGTCAAGCATCACCAATATTTTAACACTTCATCTGTAATAGGTGTAGTATAAGATGCTATTGGTAGCTTTAAAAAAAATCTTTTTTGTGATTTTTGATTTGAACGCAAAAAAATTAGCAGTTTTTAGTTATTTTTGAAAGAGAAAGGGCTTCAGAACTTCAAAGGGTAACTAGAAATTACGTGTACTTTTAAATTCTAGGAGGTCTGTGCTTGTAGATTTTCGTGCGTGCTGTTTAGATTTTTGAAAATGAACCTTTCATTTTCTTGCATATTTTTGTATTTGCCTCCTTCAAGTCACTTTTACATAGGATGTTGAATTTGAAGTTCTATTTTTCTTTTGGTTATTGAAAAATATATTGCAATTTAAATTTTGGAATGAAAGAATGATGCAATTGAAATTTTGGGAACATGAAAATGAAATTGTGACTTTCCGAAGTTCCATTAATTCCATTTTGGCCATATATTATTAAAACTAAGGGTTGCACGCGTAATGATGTTCTTAAAAAAAAAGAAAAATGAACAAAATGTATAGGATGAATTTTTTTTTTTAGTAATTTGTTGGATAAATGTAGTGAGCACTATTATAGCCCCATTACTTTTTACAATATTCCATGGTTGCATCTTTCAAGAATTGGCATTTTGAAGAGGAGTTGTTAACATTCAAATAGTTTTTGTGGTTTCTCTTATGTGCTCTAGTCAAAACAAATACTTTGTTCTATTGAAATTTTGTTTATTAAACATGAAGCAAAAACAATAGTATGGTCCTTAGTAACCGAAGAATGCACTTCTATTTTGTATATCCAAGTTCTTCAAGGAAAGCTGCATATAGTACATTAATCATTATGGAGTATGAGTCTTTACAACCACCAAATTCTTGTACTCCATACGGTTGTCTCTTTGGATGTAGAGTGCTCTTTTGTGATTTCAATTAGTGTACTAAATTTCTTAAACTATTTATAAAAATAGTTAAACATACAGGCTTATAAAAATATAATTTATATTTCAGTAGGTGATCAAGAGCAGAGTGAATGCTATTTTAAGTCAAAGAAATTCTTGCAAAGGCACTCCAAGAATTTATGAAAAGGAAAGTGTTTTATGTATTTTGTAATTTTTGTTCGTAGAGTTCATTATATTGTTGACTATACATTAAACTTTCATTCATTGCATTTAAACCAATGATTTGAAAGGTAAGGACAATCTTGTTGTGTAGAGAAAATCAAAATCTTATTTGAACTGCCAATTTTTGAATGCATTTATGAATGCCATGTTTTAAAAAAATTTAAATTCTTTTGTAGAGAAGGACAAATTTGATGACTGGGAGACTCACATATTTGGGATTTTTGTGTATTAATTCCATATTAGAGCTATTAATGGTATAGTTTTTCCTTTTAATTTCATACAATTTGTACATAACAGTCTCTGAAGGACTGAAAATGTAGAGTTTTGTTTATCTTATATGGAATGCAAAATGTGGAGAAGCCTCAAAAACTGAATTCTCCAGTCATTTCTTTTTTCAAAAATGCTAATAACCAACATAAATGTACATAATAAAATCTTCCAATTGCGGTAATCCAGAAATGGATACTATTGATTTGGTAAAAGATTTCTTATTCTTATGTAATGCTCAAAAGATAGTAGTCCTATTTTCTACTACCAATAGAATTTTCTGTAGCATACCTTTGTGAAGAAGTAATATTCTAAGAACAAAATCATTGAAGAATAGAAAAAATATTAAAAAAAAATTGTTTGATGAAAGTGGGGTGATGTCAGTATTTATGATGTGGTCTTCCTCTCCTAATAGAATGAACATCAAACTTAGGAAGGCAAAAATATTTTCTAATGCTGAAACTAAAAACCGTATGCAGTGTTCAACGAGAATGGTGGGTGGCTCTGAAATCTACCAATACCACGTTTTGAATTTGTATTTTTGAAACATATGGACAATTTCCTGTGATAGGGAAAGCAGTGCTTCCAATTTTCATTTGAATTGAACAATAAGGAGATTTCCTATTTCAAATGCATAATGTGATCATTGTTGATGGAAGAACTTATAGAAAGATGTAATGTTGAATACATATAGTATAGCACATGTACATTATTTACAAGCCCCATTGTATTTGTATGGATTAAAATGAACTGTAGAAGTTGTAAATTGGAAATTGTATCCCAAATATAACAAAGGATGAGGTTGTATGCATGATACAAATTAATTTTAAACAATTCCCTAGAACTTTCTAAAATTGTTGCAATTCAAAATTTTTTACATGTTTATCGTGTCAGTAGAGCTTCAATTGTAGAATTTGTCGGATTGCAGAATTTTTTGATTAAGTTACAAAAGAGGTGGATTTTGTGTTGTAAAGTTGGAGCTTGATGTTTTATTAGAAGTGTAGTACTTCATTCTCAAATTGATTGAAATTGTTAGAGGAATATATAAAATGTTGTACATCTGTGGAAAAGGACACTCGTGAAATAGGAAATAGAAAGCTTTAAAGAAGAATTAGCATATGCTTCTCGTTAAATATGAGTATCAATAGAACTTGTTCATTGATGGCGGTGCAAGTATTTTATTTTTTTGAAAGTTATACTAGCCATGTTCTGAATTTCCTGTATTCATTTGGAAGTACAGTGTACACAACTGATTGCGAAGACAAAGCAAGCGGACTATTATCAGCAAGTGAAATATTCTTGCGTACAATTGATTAAATGAAATGGCAACACAAGCTTTTGGAAGTCCGGTGTCCTTCCATGTCGTAGGCTGTGCGGTGGCCGCAACAGAACAGAGGAGCGTGGGGGAAAGGCTTGCGCGTGTGGTACGAGGTCGACTTTTTGAAGATGGAGGAAGTGAACCTACCAATGGAATCTCCCAGTCTGCAAATGGGATGGTTCAACTTATTGGGGACAATGGTAATGTTGTGGGTGCTGGTGTAGTGGATACGAGTATTACATGTGGCATGGAATTGCACCAAGTGAAGCTATGTCCTTTTGAAGTTGCGGTTCGTGTTACACATGCAATAGATGGAACCAAATGGGTTGGTGAGGTGGTGGGAAAGTTACTAGGCGATTGTATAGGGAAGGTCATACGATGGCGCCAATCTTTGGTCCGTATGCCACATCCTTCAGAAGTGAGAACAAGCAATAGTAATGCAAGGGAGGCGCACAATTTCTCCTTTCCTCCTGTCCAGACACCACAGTTTGATTTTCAGGACGTAGAAGGAAGTGCTAGCAATTCTAATATGACTTCGCGAACTCCTAGTGAAAGGAGCACAACAGACAGAAGTTCTCATACAACGCAAGGATCTGAAGGAAGTACTCCTGACGAAAGAAGAGTGGAAGGGATGCCGATAGATACATCGAGGAGGAATTATTCAATGGCAAATCGAAGGGCAAGGTTGAGAAATCCAAGAGAGAGGGGGGAGTCAGCTAGTGTAAAAGTTACTCTTGAAAGTGTCTTGCTCGCAAAGGAGAAAGGGTCTTGCAAACGCAATTGCTTACGAGATGTTGATCCAAAATATATTTTGGATCAACGATATATGGCTTGGGGGCAGAAATACGAGGCCAGGTCTACGTGGATTTTACAAATGCTGAATGCTTTCTACACTCGTACAGAGGGGCTGACAAGAGACAAGTACGTGACAAAGTTGGATGGTGTGGTGGTTTGCAATGCATGCTATGCCATGGCATTGGGTTATTCCCAGAGGCGTTTCAAGCAGTTGAAGACATCACATATTGTATACGGCAGAGTGGCAGCCGTTCATGGAAATACATGCCAAAGAAGGGAAAGTGCGAGAATGTCAGCTGCTAGGGAAAGCCTCAACATTTTTGTGAATGAAGCTGGATGTCAACAACCTCATCGCTCAATACAAAGGAAGATGGACAATGCGGTGTTACCATTGATTCTATTGCCCATGAATACAACAAAGTTGGATGTTTTTCGGTACGTGAATGAAGAAGTGAAGAAACTAGTGGACAGATCGGAGTTGTCAATGAGTTCTTTCCGTCGACTTTGGCGCACGGAGTTCCCGCACGTGCAAATACCACCTTTCTCTAGATTCTCGAAGTGCTATCACTGTTGGGAATATAAGTGTGGGATGGAGTCCACAACAAATGCAATAGCGAAGGTGAAGATAAAAGAGTTGTATGTGCTACACATCCGATATCAAATGGAAGAGAGGCGAGATTATTGGTTGTTCAAGAGGTCCGCCATGATCACTCCGGACATTTTCATGTGTTTGATTGTGGATGGTATGGATCAAAATACGACCATGATACCAAAGATGAGGCAAACTGTGAAGAATATTGAATCTCGATTTGTAAAGACTCATCTATGTGGTGTACTTGTACATGGGATTGACATGTATGCAGACGTGTGGATAGATGCTCACCACAAGCATGATAGCAATCAAGTCATAACATCAGTCATGAACGTCATATGCGACGTGAAGCGACGGAAGGGATCATTGCCACCGACGTTGAGGATTCAAGCGGACAACACCACGAGGGAGAACAAGAACATCTACATGTTTGCCATGTGTGCTGCACTGGTTGGGCTTGGTTTCTTCAAGGAAGTGCATCTTTGTTTTCTGATAGTGGGCCACACGCATGAGGATATTGATTAGAGATTCAGTGTGATATCCAACGTACTGAAGAGGAAAGACATAGATACATTGGATGAGATGTTACAGCTGGTGGAGAAAGGAACGTCGTACACAGAGGCTTTTGTGAGTGCTCGCAAACTCGAGCATATTCGAAATTGGAAAGCATTCATCACACCGCATTTGCTACGAGGAGGTGAACAACTCACAGGCATAACATTTCCACACCATATGAGATTTTACGTGGAAAATGGGTTGGTCCGTGTGCAACATAAACAGTTTTGCTCAGATGAGTGGGGCCCAACAGGAGGACATTTGTGTTTGAACTCAGTACCAAACGTAGCAGAGAAACCTGACCTTGCAGAGGTGTTCCCAGCTGATCAGAGAGAATTGAAAGCACTGGATGAGTTCATTGCATATAAAGAGAAGATGGTGTTCAGAGGCCACAATCGGATGAGGGACATGGAAGTCGTGGACGAAACAAAGGAATTTAAGGACTATTTGGAGGACTTCCCAGGACGGAGCAGAGAAGGTATCCGCGATTTATCATTTTGGCCCAGCGATGTCTTGAACCAAAACGAGGGTACTGGTATTGTTCCGGATGTCGAAGAAGGAGGTACGAGTTCAAGCGCAGTAGCTGGCACAGATGGGAATGGAACCGATAGTGCAGCCGTTGACTTGATTATGGCGACAATGCCGAATCCTGAGAGGAGGGGGTATTTTGGACCTCGCAAAGATAGACCTCCAACGGAAGCATCACAGAGAGTGACGGGAGGGAGGATTAGAGGCCGCAGAAATGAAGTTGTACCAGAAACCCCAGAAGATGCAAATGAAGACCCTTTCCCTCCATTCAATCCAGAGAATGACGTTGTTGTTGGTCAATATGTAGCTCTTACTGTAGAGAGGACGGAAGTAAGAGAAGGGGTACCTTTTTTTCTAGGGAAGGTGCTTGAATTTGGTCAGGGAAGAAGGGCCTCAAAGATGAAGGTCCTGTGGTATTGGCCTACAATGGGATCTGGAGCACAGGAGGAAGCAGGTAGTAACAGAGTGAGGTACACAAATTGCTTGGAATCAACGTGGGAACCATCTGGTGAGAACTTTTCCTGGATTGACAAAGAAGCTGCTATATATTCATGGATGGATGTCGCTCGTCGAGGGAGAAGTGGTCACATTGTAGGTTCGAACATTACAATATATGGTGTACAAACAGAGAAGACAGTGATCATTCCACATGACGCAAAACCACATCTTTTGGAATACATAGCGATGCAAATGGAGGACCTAGACGACGAACGTTTGCAGAATGATTTGAATATGTATCAGTGAAGCATTATATTTTGCAGTGTGCTTTTGACCTTCTAGTTTTAGATATGTAGACATGCACGAATGTAAAGTACATAGTAACATGCCTTCTAAATAGTGTGGAGTTGAAATGTGAAAGGTTTTCAAAAAGTAATTATAAAGTATCGAAGATTTAACAAACATTCATTGAACAATTTTCCTTACAAACAATGATTGAAGTTATTGAAAATCTGTCCCCCCTCAACATTTCAAATTGATTGTTTTGGATGGTGTATTAGCCAAGTGCAATGTCACGCCCCCCAAGTGCAAAAATGTCTAATTCTCTGTTTTGACTAGACAATGGCTATTGGTGAAGAGTAGTTTTTGACTCCCAAAATTCATAGTAATTTCAATTTTGAGAATATAATTCTGAAATATTTACAATCCCCAGATTTCCTATCTTCCTACATGGGAAAATTTCCACCACCACCTTTTACTGCGCATGATCTGCTCCAAAATTACTTAAATGATTTACTACTAGTGCTTCACCTTAGCAATTTTATTACAAGGGATTTGATTACGTCTTTAGAGTGAAGGTTTTGACTTCGTATGGAATTTCATTATAGTTGCCTTGCATATTGATGCTGGATAAGGTGTGAATATTGATCCTACAGAATTGATCCTACAGAGTTGGTCCTACAGAGTTGAAAGGTCAAAGCAGGCACAAATTCATGAATCAAATTCATCCTCAAATTCATTAATTTTTAGAATTACTCAAGGATTAAATGGAATTATAGAACTTCCTAAGCTTCATTTTATTATTACCTGAAATACATGTTTTAAAAATGGATATACTGTCAACTTTAGACAAAGGTATACCTAGTTTTGGATACGAGATCATTACAGATTAACACTCTTCCACTAGAAATAGCACTTTCCAGGAGTTCCATGAATGCAACTATTTCCAGTGTTCTCCATGTATATTGTGAGTATTTTTTTAACATGTACAGAACCCAAGATTTTTGGTCTTTCTAATTTGATACTCCGTATAATTTACAAAAGTCCTCTCTTCAATTCAAAATTTGTGTGGCTTGAATCCAGGCTCGCACTTTCGGAGAAACGCATGCAAACATCGGACCATTCTCAAGTTTCGAAAAATGCAAATGGACTTAGCATTCGAATTCCGGCATCATCATTTCATACCAGGGCAGCCATTGAGTTCAAAAAAATTTCAGGACGGCCATTGGGTAGAAAGGATTTGATAGAGATAGGGTAAGGATCACATTGAGACTCCATTGAATGCGCGTCATAAAATCATTCCAGTCAGGACTCAGGAGTAAGGACTAGTATAGAGTTCCTTGACTACAGAAGGTATGCAGGAGCCTCGGAAACATTTCAGAAAGATTTGAAGAAGTTATTACCGAATTCTGACAGTGGCCAATTTGGTGTAGAAAATGCTGCTTCCACGAACTGTTTCTACGCCTACAAACTGCGGATTCCTATTGAGTCGTTCAGGATACAGGGAAATAACAGAACTTCATCGCATCTCCGATATGAGACTGATTTCTAGAGCCGGTGATCACGAATCGAAATAGTGGCAAAACGAAGCGGCAAGGAGTTCAAGTGCTAGTTGACGACGACCTGTCGGGGACATTGAAAGACTAGTTAAGAAGGTAACAAAATCTGTTTATACTGTTGCGCAATCGGCGCTTCCGAAGCCGATTCGGGAATTTGCTAAGTCATACTCGACGCGAAAATTTTGCTGCTGCACGTTTCCGATGATAGAGATGTTCACGTAGCTCGGCGCGAACGCCAAGCAGTAAGTCCCTTTTGAATCAATCGGCAGCAGGACGTTGTTGGCCGGAAGCACCAAAGTCGCCTGCACAACATCAAATCGTCCAACATTGAAAGGAAAAGAAAGGATGGAATACAATCTTAGAAAACAGACTCACAAAATTGCAAAACATAGAAAGAGAATAAAACAATAAATTCCAATTTTAGAAACCAGTAACGAGATTGCAAATCGTAAAACATTTAAACTAGAAAATGGTCACAACATAGCAAATCTCAGAAAGAAAACAAATCAATAAATTTCAATGTAAAGCACGGAAGGTCGAGGATTAAGTACCTTGTTCTGAAACAAAAGATTAACAGCCGGGATGTTCGTAATGCCGTCCGTGACTGTATAACACGTATCAAACAACGAATCACCTTCAACGCGCTTCAAATTACCCGTCGCCGCTCGAAACGAGTCACGGAAAATACTGTAGGACGGCTCCACAATACGCGTAATACTTGTTCCGGAGTCGAGAATCACACCGCCATTACCAACAGAATCCAGCGTATACAAACTCGCAGGAAAATTGATGACCGTCTTGCCTACCATAATGCCCGTCAAGCCGACATAGTAAAACGCCGGTAAATGAGGATTTTGCGTCAAGGGAGTGTACTGCAAACCGCTGCTCGTCGCCCCGCCGAAGAAAATGTGGCTATTCGCGTCGGGGTTGACAAAGCGATCGGTGAGGCAATAGCTGAAGCGGTTGCCAACTGTGGATCCGACTTGCGTTGGAAATGAGAGCTTGCCGCGACCGAGACCGAGAACGCCACCAGAGCCGACGAAGAGACCAGAGTTGACGTGTCCGCACCCGAAAGCGAAGTTCGGGATGCTGTATGGCCGGCCCGAGGTCGAGGTAAGCGTCAGCGTGTCTTGGGAGAAGTCGCCGACGCTGACGGAGCCATCACCGTAGGCCACGACGTAAAGACAGTTTTGGGTTTGCTTGCCGCATTTGAAGAGTTGGAGCTGCGTGCAAACAGGGGAAGCGCATTTGAGCGTGGTGAAGGACGAGGAGCCGCTCGGGTTGAAGACGGGACCGATTTGCTGGTAGCATTGTTGGCACGGCTCGCATTGGAGCCAGAAAACGTCGCTGCCCGTGTCGATTGTCGCTATCACGTCCTTTGGCGGGCTTCCTACCTGCAAAAGCGCGGGCGCTTAGTTCAAAATTGTTAGGGCAATGCCACCATAGCCAATGTATTAGCTATGGCCTCCAATTGGCGATGAGTTGGCTATGACGATACATCAGCTAAAGAATTTGCGGCGTTGCTGAGCATACCCGGAGCGTGACGAAGTATTCGCCAGTGCCTGAGCTGAGGCCTGATTTCACCGGGTCTTTGAGAGAGGCTCCGTTTCCGGGAGACGCAGCTTTGCTGGAATGATGTCGCGGTTTCTTCCGTTCGCGGACGTGTTTGCCAATAGCGTCTACTCGTGCGAAGTCTCGCTCCACCAGTTTCCCATGAAGCTCAGCTCTCGATGCCTGCCGCTTGCTGAAGGGCGAGCTCGGTGCGTCCGCGTGCGTCACCTTCATTCGAAAGCCAACTTCATTCTCGGACTGCAGTTGGTTTGGTACGAAGTGATATGGATCCACAACAGTGTGAGCATTGGTAGACGTCGGCAGCACAACAATAAGCGAGATTATCATGGACGCAACAACAGCAAGAACTGCTGCCGGTTGCAAGTGCAACCATGCCCCGAGCTTCTGCGCCATAGCTAGCTAGCAAGCAATTGCACGACGCCCTCTTCTATGTTTGAACGTTGATTGCACCAGCTCGGTTGACTGTTCCTGCAAGTTCCAGTGTCTCAGCTTCAAATCTTAAAATTTCAACATTTCCATGATACAGCATTCTTCAGGTCCCCGTCGGTCAGTAATTCCTACCACACATCGCAAGCGCAAGTACTTCAAGTGACCCGATCATGAAGTAAGTCGACACGAGTCATCACCGCCTCACCTCAGTTCCTCTTCTACAAACTCAAGCAACTGCTTCAAGCACTCCCTTAACTCTTCAGCAAACTTCAATCAAAAAAACTGAACGATACGATACCTTCTAATGCAAAAACACTATGATAGACATTTTAAGCTTCATGTCCAAAACCAGGATTTGCAACAGTAGAAGGCGAGGAAAGAGCATGAGTCCTGCGCCGCAACCACTACTTCATTCGAAGTACGTGTTCACATCTCCCATGCAGCAAAATGGTTAGACACTTTAACTATTTCCACTACTGTAGCTTGTGATTCAACAACATGAAATGATGCAGTTACCATACCTGCACGTACGACGTTCACACGCAAGTTTGGTCCGCTGTTGTGGTCAGCATAAAATGACGCATTAACAAAGAGTGAAGCTAGCTGAGTTTCACGAGCAAAATACAGTCATGAGCTGCTACAAATTAAAGCCGACAGGTTAATTAATCTAAGAACTGTGTATCCGGAGCTTCAACATTTGCTGCGAGGTTAATCTGCAGTTCGTAAGCTCGCACTCTCCAACTGGCATGGCACGGTGGTCCGAAAAAACTAACAGCCGCCACCTGCATGCAGAGGTGAGAGACGATGGATAGACAAAAGCTCCTTGAAAGCATAGATTGCTTCATTCAACTCGTGCGAGTTCAGTGGTGCCCATCATCTCGAGGTCTCCTCCAACGGCTTTTCTCCAGCTCTCTGTACGGTACAGCCTCTGCTTGCTTGCAGTTCTGACGGCCTGAATTCTGAGGTAACAGTCATAAAATCTGCCTCTAGCTAGAGCTTATTCTAATCTAAAGCTTTGTTTACTGTAACTTAGTTATTAGAACCTAAGGTACCTCACTCCGCCTTTGTATGTAAGATATGGAAATTCAGTTAGGTCAGTGCGTACACACCGTTTCTTCAGGAATTTTACGGTGCGTTGCCAGAGAATGTTTTGATTTGCGGACGCAGGGATTTGGGGGAAGTGGTGGAGTTTTCATAACATTCAGTAGCATGAAAAACGTTAAATCGTGCCATCCTTTGTGGGCCCAGCCCAGCAGGGTAAATTCGGGTTTCACAAGGGTAAAAGTAAATAAAAAAACCCCTATGATTGAGCCGTGTCTAGGGATACTTACTAGCCCCCCTATCTAATTTGGGGCCTGTGATTGCAAATATGAATTCAGATTTTGAAAAAAAAAAAATTGTGACAAATAAAAAATTTCAGCGTTTTTCCCGGGGTAAATTTGGCCCGCAGGGCCACCAAGGATGGCGCGATTTAACGTCCTGCCAGTAGCATGTGTTGATGTTGCCTTGGTTCTACAGTGATGGTGTGCCTCTACATCCTCCACTTGTCTAATTCATCAGTAGTTACTAATGAAAGACTGTTTGGGATGTGGAATATACCACACCATCACTATAGAGCTACTGAATGTTACGTTATGAACTTGGTATGCAATCACACTATAGCAAGGTTGTTGTTTTGGTTTTGGGACAAACAATTATGTGGCCTTTCTTTTAAGAAGGTTCTGAGCTTCATGGCTCCTTCATTCTGGAGGTTTGAATTGAAGAAGGCCAATTTAGAGTAAGGTGGGATGCTCTAAAAGTGACCATTTAAGGACTGGTCCGCCTTTTTCATAAGTTTGCTTGAATAGAAATATTTTTCACTCATTTTTCAGAGAAATAAAAATGGATAAAGAACGTAACACAAGTGGTTTCATATTTTTTGAAGCATTTTTGAATTAGTTATGAATTTTCTAAGATTTATGTTGTAGGTACCTATTTGTGACCCTAGGTCTCCCAAAATGCATCCACTTACAACTTCTAAAGTGATTTGAGGAAATCAATGCCAATGACTGGCTCTTGCAATAAATAATAATTTTTTTTTGGAGGGGGGGTCAATCAATGCCTAAAGTGGTCCATTTAAAGACCAATTCATATCTATTCAGTACCATTTTGTAGGGTTGATTTGAAGAAGACAATCGCTTTAAAGCATCCTACCTTATACAATTTTGAATATGTAATTTTTGTATGCAATTTTTGTATATACTGGCTCTACACGATGGATGAAATGAGGTTTTGGAAGCATTGTGGCAATAGTGTGCACGGCCATCATTACAGTCTGGCATTTTTTAACACATTTATCCCCTTTTGTCTCTATAGACTTGAAGCTGCAATTCATTTGACAATTTAAATTGTGATTTTTTGACTTTGAATGAGTTAATTATGAATTTTCAAAGAGAAAGGTGCAATGGTAGCTATTGGTGCTCATAGACTGGACCAATCTTTAATTAAAATCAACCTTTGAATGGAGCACTTCAAACTTAGGATGTTTCTATAATTTTGGTTCTTATAGAATGATCCACATCATGCTTTCATTTATTTTAGCTTTACATGAATGTATATTTTACTCAAGAAGATTTAAGAACACGATTAAAAAGCAAAAAGTGCATTGAATAAGCTATGATCCTTTTTCGGAACTCTTTGCACTCATTTTAATAGTTCTACAGGGCAATTCTAAATGCCCACTCACAATTTGAGCCTCCTACTTTAAATTTATCATATATATGTATGTTTCCGTTACCATGTATAACCTCAATGGTTGGATCTTGTTCAATTAACCTTTAAAGGATGCAGATTCCATGAACAAAGGAGTTACCAAAATTGCTCCAATTATTGAAGCAATAGGAACATTCTATGTTTCCACAATGAACAATAAAGTCATTCATTACATAGTTTTGGTCCTCAATGTCTTAGAAAGGTTGAGGTGGGTTCCACAAAAAGCACCACTTTTATTACTATGCCTTGTCACTATTATTAAATTGGTCAACTTTTTATATTTCTCGATGGCAAGTGAAAAGAGGTTCCAATGTACCTAAGAACGTAACATTTGGATATTGTATGCAAAAATTATGAAGGAACAGAGTTTGGTTCTAATACAATTTTTTTACACACAGTAACTACATATATTGGTTTGGAAGATGTACATAGAGTGAAAATGATCCACGTGCTTGGGTGGATGCCCACCTTACACTCAATTAAGGCTCAATTAAAGAACATAAATCCATAAAAGAAAGATACCATAATAGTATACCAAAACCATGTTATGGAAATAACTAAAGTAACATGCCTCTTTTTTTCAATGCATGATTAGTTGCCTTATATAGAAATGGATTCCATAGATGTTGTGTCACTTGTTTGGCACAAAATGCCTTCTTTATAGTACAGTAACATCAGCTAATTGCAATCAAGTATACAAAATTAGTCCCTGCAAATATACAATGTTTAAACATGTACCTATGATCAATTTGAGTACACTTATAATTAACACTTTGAAAAAAATTGTTTTTTATATCGAGTCCAAATCTTTTTTAGAAGAAGCTAGAATCAACATTGAATTACTAACAAGATCCAAAGACCAAGCAATTTTAATAATAATTAGGGACAATGCTCAAATGCTTATAAGGTACCTTGTTAACCTTTAAAGGTCAGAGACTATGTTTTCATCAAAAACACTCCCAAACTGCCATTTCTAGTACCAGTACCAAATTTTAGAAAAATAACATTTTTTGACACATGTAACCGTAGGATCTTGTAGTAAACTTGTTTGAAAATATGTAGAAAAAATTTCAAAATTTTCCACCTCGTACATTGCAAGATATTAGCATTTGAATTGACAAAAATTGTTTTCTGGGCCATGTGAAAAACCGAGCAGCTGCACTTCACAAGGTCACATTTAAATGAAAGAATGCCCAAAATGGTGGTTACTCTTTGGATTTATTCTTCAAAGCAAGTTGGCTACATGCTTGAAAATTTTCAGATCATTTGGAATTATAGAACATATAGGAAGAAAATACTAAGTAGAAAGAAGTAGAGAATGATTCGAAACACGAAATTGTTAAGAATTTGATTATGGAATTGAAAAATGTCAATCCCAATGGTTGTAATGTTGCAATAAACAATATACATTGTATGCTTTTATATTTTTCAAAAAACATTAAAAATTGAGTTAAATAAAGGACTTCAAAGTTTATTTTAGACTGGGGAATCTATAACTGCCCGCAAATTAGAACACCTCATAATTTTCATCTCATAAATCAAAATGGAATAATTCAAAGCTTTACACATATAAATCTAAAGAATCAATTTTAAATTTTTATTTAAAAAAAAAGTCATTTTTCAGAATTGCCTGCCAACCATTGAAAACAACATATCATCCAATAACTTTTTAACCATGTGGTCAAAAGTTTTGAAAATTGTTGGGCCTTAAAGCTACTCCTCGAGCACACATTGTGTGAAATTTTCAAAGAATAAAATAAAAATTTCCATCCGCAGTGAGCTGCCCAAAATCGCTATATTGCCAAAAAACGCCGTTTGGTCCTTTAAAGGTTATCATTTCTTCAAATAGGCTTAGTGTCTGACTAATCACTAAGATGAAAACACCCAATATCATCCCTATATCCACTCTTGCACAATAGAATTTTCTTAAAGTGTCTCCCCCAAAATGTCATTGAAGCATTCCTATACTTAACTATGGTTGGTTGATTGCATTGCTAATTTTTCAAGACTTTGTTTTCAAAACCAAAGGAATTTTTCAAGAGTTAGTGTGGTTTAGGGTACCTTAGGAAGTTCCACTTTGAAAATTCTTAGAAATTAGATGCTTTATCCATAAGTTTTATTTATTTTCTAATTCATGATTTCAAATTGCCAATACTTCAAATATAATTTTCCTAAAAGAAGAGCCTTCAATTCCGCTATGCTTAATTGCTTATCTGACGGATTTAGGTGTTTTCACCTTATCTGTAAGTGAGTCATGTAAGGTCAGTACTATAGGCTACTAATTACAAATTTATAATGCAACAATGGTATAAATTAACCCATAAATGTTGCCACGGCCATTTTTTGGTTGACGAATGAGAGAGAATCCTTTGGTGTAGGTCAGAACAACAATCATTCATTCTCGTAATTTTGTATGGAAAGGGGAGATCTTCTACAGTAGCTTGACTTCCAATAGATACTTTTGAATTTTTTAATGTAGATGATGTCACACGATAATGAAAAAGGATGATTTCCAGGGTCACCCCTTGCGTCCTTTAAGGGTTAAATCTCATAAGTAAGAGCATCCCCACTCCAGGCACGGCCAAGGAGCACTTGGAGTGTCATTTGACTAAGCCCGGACCATGTGCCCCACGGCAACACGGATTACGAACACGGGAAACCGGATTTACACGGCCCCCAAATGCTACTTCATGAATGCCTACTCGGGGAAAGACATTCATTAATGAAAAGGTCTCTCGAAACTTGGGGAATAAATAAAAAGGTCTCTTGAAACTTGGGGAATAAATAAAAAGGTCTCTCGAAACTTGGAAATAAAGATAAAATAACTCATACCGAGCCGCAAGCAAGACTCTTCATTTGGCCGGGTGCTCTTCAAATTTGGCCGTGCCCGGCCATTTTTTGACCCTCGCCGTGCGTGCCGTGGGGCACTCATTATGGCCGGGCACGGCCATTTGCCTAGTTTGAGCCACTTGCTCAGTTGGAGTGGGGATGCTCTAAGTTAACAGCCAGCCAGAACCCGCTAAAATCAATGACGTCTGCAGTTAAAACAAATGATGCCGCATGTGTGATCCTCATCACGGTCCTTGCACACCGATTCAACTGACGAAAAGGAACGTTGAAGCAGCCTGCCGTAATTGATTTCAAGTTAATTAATGAAACTCAAGGTAAAAATACACCTAATTATGTCTGTGTAAGAATTGAGTAAGGTAGTTCTTTCACGTGTGTGTTTTTAATGCAAATGGTCACCATCTCTTTGAAAAAAAAATAAAAAAATAAATAAAATTGAGTAAGTAGAAACATCTATACCCAACCAGATTCTGAAATCCGACCTGTAGCATACATGTATTTCCAACCAAAGCTAGAACAAGTTTACAACCTAAGATTGCAATGCTTTTTTTTTCTCCTTTTCAAGGTTGGAACTAAGAATGTCATGACACGTGTTCTAAAGTGTTAAAAAGTGTGCAGAAAGCAGTGAGTGGGAAAGTAGTCTCTTGATTGAACGGAATTGGATGATTCTAAACATTGGGCATGGTTTTGGACTACTTTGGGGTTTCCAAAAATCATTGTAATTTCAATTTTGGGAATAAAATTACCAAAAAAATTATAGCTCCCATATCTCCTATCTTCCTACTTGGGAAATATTCCTACTCTCTTCCTATTCAATCATTGCTTCATATTGTTTATGATCCGTTCCAAAATCACTTAAATGATTGGGTATTGGTGCTCCTACCTTAATGATCCTACATTGTCTAATTTTGAGTTGGTTGATCTTCTTGGAATTCAAAAGAGTATTCTAGATTTTCTTTTTATATATTTTTTGAACTCTATATGAATCAAATATGAATATTAAAATACTGAAAGTAGGAATATCCAAAAGCAACCTTGGAATCTCACAAGTGGAGGCATTTCATTATATGCAATAATTTGTAGGGCTCAATTTTAGAAGGTAGTCACAATTACAAATTAGGAGATGTTGCACTAGTAATTATTTGATATGACCTCTTGAGCATGTTGGGATATCTACTTAGAGTATCTCCACTGGGGCATACCATACTGCCCTGTAAAATGGTATGGTGCATCCAGAAGCTTAGAGACGTCCCTATCAATTGCAACCTTTTAATATTTCAATATAGGCTACTTGAAAAATTTGTCCCGACACTTCAAGCTGCAGCGTCTCCCAAATTTGAATTGCGCCACGATGTTCATAGAAATCTATGGTCTAGCCAAGGTAATCAAGGACAAAGTGTGGTCAAGCTATAGTGCGAGCCATTGCATTGGTTGTGTAAGTCTCTGTATTTATCATCCCTATTGCCGCTAGGATATCAAAGTGTGAGTAGAACCAGTCACATCATAGCCTACTTTAGTAATTGCGCACCTTAGAGACCGTGGATTGCCTTGGAGATATTCTTAGCCTTGTAAAGGAAATGAGAACCAAAAGAATAAAAAATCCAATTTTGATGAGACTAATTACCATATTGGATATCAAGACAAACTACAAATAATTAGGTCATGTCAAGACACAAATTGTCCAATAATTAGGTTTAAAAAGTTATTCCTTGGGATGTCTTTTTTATTGACCACCGTGTGCCAATATATTGGTATAATAGATTAAACATAATAAAATTTAGTATATTGTGTGACATTAGGAAGAGGTCTATTGAAAAATATGACCACATGCAAAAGCCAAAGGTGAAGTACTTTTAAAGGATGACTGGTTTAGCTTGTAATAATTTTGCATTTGTTACTCTACAAATAACTTCCATTCCAAATCCACTCATTGTATGCAAAAAATGAATGTTTTTCTTCAAAGAATTAAGAGCAATTCAGACTTGTATAGACATATCATTCTCCTTTTATAATTCAAATGTATAGTATTTTTAAATCCAACATTTAATAATCAATTTATCTCATTTTTATGCATTGTTTATTACAAAAGCAAATTCATTGCAACCCTCACAATACAATTGCAATTTAAAAATTGTCAAGTGATTTTGACCTTTCTTCTACGGTTCATGTCCCAATAATTTATCAATATTTGTGAAATTGCACCATTTCTTCATATTTTTTTTGGTACAATATTTTATAAAATTTGCCCAGTCAAAACAAAAAGATTACAATACTTGTGCAACACACACACACACACTCATTGATACTTTATGAGTTAAGAAAAATAAGATCAGTTGGATATTTCTTGCACCAAATACATCTTTGTATCTTCAAACATACAATATACATAAGGAGGGAAATGCTTTCAATTGCCTTTAAAGGTTAATTTATTTTATAATATTTTGTATTATTTTCCACAACTACTATTACATATTTCCCTAACATTCTAACACCATATTAGCTTTGGCTATAATTTGAATTTTTTCTTTTTTCATATGTTTGAATACTATATTGTATTGAAATTGCACCAAATCATGCAATCAAATTATTGACACGTAGCAATAGATTATGAATTTTAGTCACTCATTGAATCCTCATTGTAGTGTCAATTTGTCGTATATTTTGGGTCTTCTTTAAGTAGAATAGAGTCTAAGTATCTAAGAAAAAATGTTCTTCCAAAGGATTTAGTTGAAAACTGCACAATGAGTACAAATAGAAATGTGGTCCCAAGGCATCAAGTTGCACTATTAGCTTAGTGCCAAAGCCTCACATAGGCGCCAAACTTAGTACACAAATTCACATTAGATTTGCAAATTGGTGCTCCAAGATCACCTTTCTATTAATGGAAAATCTACTTATTATCTAGATTTACTAGAGCACAAATTTAAAAACCTACTAAATTTTGAAGGCTCCTACCATACATGATCTAATACTTTAGTGATACTATCTCTTGGTTCTCTTTAATCCCCAAGCCTAAGAGTCCTTGGCAAGAAGGTCGATGTAGATTTTGAGTTTTTTTGGCATAATACATTTTGTCATGAGTAAATTTTTTTCCTCCTCACACCCTTAGATGAACTCATTCAAACAAATCCTTGCACAATAATTAGAAAGCACCAAGTGATCACACTAATCACATTGTTAAAGTATAGACAAAATTGTTTTTTTCAACATATGTGGATGTACTTCATCCATTTTCTGTAGCTCTGGTAGTACTAAGCTCTTGAAAAACATCCGTAATCCACCTAGTGGATGCTGTCTCTCTTTAGAGTTAAAGCCTATTTTTTTCATCCCATAAAAACATTGACTGCAGCATCCAGTGAAACCAGCAGTGTCTCAGCTATGTCACATGTAATCATGTGACTCTCGTACTTCCCTTGCAAATACACATTTTGCTACAAAACTTAAGTCACCATCATCACTAAGAACTTGTGATATTAAGTGTACATACAGCATAAATTCCTGTGCAAGACAGGGTCACTTGTACATCAAAACACAGGTACCCAATGCCCTGTTGCAGCTTGTTTTTGCAATTTGATGGACAGCAAAATAAATTAACTCAGTAGAGATCTGCTTGTAAGGTGCCCAAATTGCCACTTTTTGCTACTGTGCCTAGTTACCATTAAGGTAGTTTGCTCTAAAAGCGACTGGCTTCTTCAAATCAACCCTACAAAATGGTACTAAATAGATATGAGTTGGTCTTTAAATGGACCACTTTAGGCATTGATTGAACCCTCCAAAAAAGTATTCTTTATTGCAAGAGCCAGTCATTGGCTTTGATTTCCTCAAATCACTTTAGAAGTTGTAAGTGGATGCATTTTGGGAGACTTAGGGTTACAAATAGGTACCTACAACAAAAATCTTAGGAATTTCATAACTAAAAATGCTTCAAAAAATATAAACTACTTGTGTTACGTTCTTCATCCATTTCTCTTTCTCTGGAAAATGAGTGAAAAATATTTCTATTCATGCAAACCTATGAAAAAGGCGGATCAGCCCTTAAATGGTCGCTTTTAGAGCATCCTATCTTATACTCTTCAAACTTTCATCTTTTCTTGTTGGGAAGTGAAAGGAGGTTTCAACAAACCAAAGAATGCAACATTTGGATACCATATGTAAAAGTTATAAAGGGTCAAAGTTTTTTTTGGTAAATGTTCTAAAATCATTTCTTCGACATATGTACATATTGATTTTGGAGATGTACATAAAGTGATGATGGTTGTTCTAGGTAAGGTGAGATTTTGGATGTACCCACCTTATAGAACCAACTCTTGGACCCCTTCAAGGCAAAAGAGCTTTGAAACATCAAGTTGATAAGAATTACGTAGTGAGGCCATTTATTGTACATGAAATCTTTTGTCTTAAAGTTGTTCAATCTTTCACATATTTTCTTAGATATCCCTGCAATAGAAAATGCCATAGTCAATTAGCACATGCCTCAAATGAAGGGATGGAGAGAATCAACAAATTAGTATAACAAAGAAGGGCATCTTCAATGGACTCTGGAATGAGCCCCTCCAAGTATAATTCTAATTTTTTACCCGTATATAGTTAGAACTTGAATTTTTTTTACTAGAAGCACATTCCAAATTACTTTGAATAGGTATAAGGAAATTCAAATTTAGACACTTGACAATGAAAATAAACTGCTTCAAAAGTCATGGTTGCTATTATGTGAGCATAGAATCATGAGTTTATGAGCATAGGAATCTATACATCTATATTATAGAAACTTTTCATGATTGTAGATTACCTATGTTATAGATACCTATATTATAAGTGTTTATATTATAAGCAGCTTCAATGCTATAAGATATCTATTTTATACATATATCCAAGGATGGTAGGCTTGCATTTCTATACTCACATGCTAGCATAGTTACTCCAATAGCTAGCTAAAAGACAAAATTATAAAAGTGTTGGCAAATCACAGGTACCAAAGCACATTATATAGAAAACTAATCATTTTACTTTGGTTGGTTTGTCTAAAAATTTCTCCAAATATTTTGTTGAATATTAAATAATATGAAAGATATCAGGAACATGATACTATTACTATTATTATTAAATCTATTGATAATATAAGGGATTACTATTACTATTAGAACTATTGATAATATAACATACATGCTAGCCAAATTGATTTTTGTTGTCAACATCAATTCATATACTAATGTCAGTGATTACTAATACTTCAAACAAAAATAAGATTTCAATTGTCACTTATAGTGATTTCCAACCTCCCACTACAAATGATTGCATACAATAAGTGAGATAAATTTGATTTCAAGAAAGTTTGACCCCAAGAAAGTTTGACCCCAAGAAAGTTTGTGTATATACTTATTTATGAACAACTCAATAATGATTTTTCAATGAAAGCACATTCTTCAGCATTAGATGGAAGCATTGTAAGTATTCTAAAAAATTCTCTATTCCAACAAAAATGATCATTATCCTTAAAAATATGTCATTTATCATTTCTAGATCAATGTAGGCTTGCTTGACTTACACAATTGAAATTACATATTGGCAGCGATTAGGATCAAATACAAAGCCCTACATACTTCACACAATCAAAGTATAATATATTTTAACGTGTTTTTTTAAGATGCTAAGTTGTAGTACAACCTGAACAAGTCTATAGATCTTGGGTCGTGCAGAGTTCATATAGGATGTCACTTTCTCTTCATTGTTGGGAACATGGTCTAGTTTTATAGTTCCTGTCACCTTATCTACTGTTTTCTTAACAATAGTTTTGAATGCTTCTTTAGTCATTATTCCTTCTTGCCACTTGGGCTTCAATAATTCTTTTGCATATCCTCCAATATTTTTTCTAAGAAGTGTCAACCCCCTTGCTTTGGTTTGACACTTTTTCTTTTGTTTATGTTTTGAGGCCCTTGTTGTAGCACCTTCAATACTTTTACCTCCCTTTGTCTCTCTCCAACTTTGACCTCCTTCTCCGATAGGACTCACATTCTCAAAACTTGGTGTCGCTATTGTATATGGCTGCAATATATCATGCTTGGGATTTTGTCGTTCTTGTGAAGGCAATGTTGTTAAATTTATTGCATTTGAATTTGTAAATTCATATTTTTTATTTATAAGGGTTTCCGACCCGATGTATGGTTTTTGAAGTGATGAGTAAGTTTGAGTTGATGGATATGAGTCAAAAGTGTTGTATTTTGTTGAAAGAATGGATTCAAGAGAAGGAGGTGGAGCTGGTGTTGGAACCATATAATTTTGTTGTAGTATTGATGCCTGTATTTAATGAACTATCAATCCATTGAAATAGATTAAGAAAATAATACCTTTGAAGTATAAAAGAATGAATAAGTAAATTTTTTTTTAATGTATGTATATATATTTATTTAATTTCTTGCAAATGTGAATAAATTTTACCTCCGTGGGTCTTGTTGAATATGTCATAGTTGATGGAGTCAACAAAGAATTATATTTCAAAGTAGGTGTAAGAGTAGGTGTAGGAAATCTTTGGTTCATAAATTGCATTGCATTTGAAGATGATGGTCCTCTAAATGAAGGTTGCAAATCATTTTGAATTTGTGAAGAATAAGTATTTTGCGGTATAGAATTAATGATGTATTGATTTTGTTGTGGCAACTTATTTAATATTGATGATTGAGTATAATTATAGGGTTGAAGTGGCTGTTTAAGTCTAAGATTACAATCACTCTGCAATAATGAAGAAGGATACTTTATATTTTGCAAAATAGTTTGTGAATTTGAAAGCGATGGCAATAAACATTGATCATTATATTGTGTTGTTGATGTTGTTTGTAGAAGATGTGATGGTTGCATTATATTGTCTTGTTGAATTCTGAAATTTTGAGGTATCGGAGTGCAACTTTTTGAGTATTGAAATGGAGGAAGAACATTAATATTTTTAGAAGAACCAAATTGAGGGGTATTGTGCAAAAAAGATGGAGAATATATTGCGCTTGGGTTACTTGATGGTAGAAGTGACATGTTTGTTTGCATTGATGTTTGTTTTGGAACAAAAGCATTCCACGATGTAGAATTTGGAATATTGCCAAAAACACTACCCAACGGTGTATTAGTAGACAATATCTCTCTTTGATGATTACCATAAGGCATAATTGTTAAATTTGAAATTTGAGGACCTTGTGGTTGCATTGGAGGTTGCATTGGAGGTTGCATTGGAGGTTGCATTGGAGGTTGCATTGGAGGTTGCATTGGAAGTTGCATTGGAGGTTGCATTGGCCTTATTTGATTTGATATTTGAGGTCCTTGTGGTGGCATTGGAGGTTGCATTGGCCTTATTTGATTTGATATTTGAGGGACTTGTAGTGGCGTCGAAGTTATTATTGGTGCTGTAAAATTTGAGATTTGAGAGGTTTTTGGTATTATTGAAGTTTCTGTTGACAACGCTACAACATTTGGTATTTGAAAAACTTGTGATTCTTCTAAAGTTTGTTTAGGAAGAGATATTATTGAAGATTCTCTTGGAACGTGGTCAAGAGAAGCTGTTGACGATACTGCAGAGGGATAATCACTAGATGTTGTAGTATTTAGTAATAGTGATTTATTTTTTTGCACTTTATGGTCTAAATCTTTTGTAGCTCTAATGTCTTTAATTGATTTGATCTGAAGTTCATCATCTTCTGAATAAATTTTGGATTTTTTACAGTCATCTTGATTTGAAAGACCTTCTGAATTCTTTGTATTTTTCTCAAAAGTTTTTTTGTTTTTTTCTTGAAATTCTTTTGAGTCCTTGCCTTGTGTATTGCTACAACTATCACTATTTTCTTCAACATCCTCTTGCCAACTTTCTTGTTTATATTTTCCTTCACTTACATTTAATTCTTTGTCACTATTGACACTGTAATTTGGAGAACCACTTTCATGGGATCTATTTACAAACTTGTTATCTTCCAAATAAGTCTTAGATTCTTTATAGTCTTGATCATCAAACACATTTGATTGAACTTTGTTATAATCTATTTTTTTATCTAAAGATAAATTATATTTAATTCTTTTATTTTGTTTCATTTTATAATTTAGAGAATTATTTTTATGGGATTTATTTTCAAACTTGTTATCTTCCAAATAAGTCTTTGATTCTTTGTAATTGTAATCATCAAATATTTTTGATTGAACTTCATTACAGTCTATTTTTTTTTCTAAAGACAAATCATGTTCACTTCTTTCATTTTGTTTCGTTGTGTTGCTACTAGATGATATATTGCCACTACAATATTCCCTAGTAATAGCTTGCCCACTTTTATGTTTAAGATTTTTTATATTTAAATCTTTGTTGTATTGTTTGTCATATTTTTCATCAATTTTATTTGTAGAATGTTCAAACCAACAATGACGGCCCCTACGACAATGTCCTCTTGCATAAAACTTACACTTGCCGACTCTTCTTTTTTTAATATTATCACCATCATTATCATTTTGGTATTCATGTCCATAATTTTTACAAGTGTTCTTTTTGTGATCAATATTTTTCGATGGTAATATATCCCACTTTGTTCCATACCTTTGCAAGCGCCTAAAAATTTCACATAATATTACCATGTAATTTTTAATTTATATATTTTCAAATGATTAGTTCATGACAATGAGAAGAAATTTGAATTGATTTGAAAAAAAAAAAAATTAAAAATATTAAAAAAAAAATTTAATTTTAAAAAAAAAAATTAAAAAAATTAAAAAATTAAAAATTAAAAATTAAATTAAAATTAAATTTTTTTAAAATATATATATATATATATAAAGTCTTAAAGTTTTTATATCTATTCATAAATATTAGAAACTTATAGAAAATATTCATTAATAATATTGATTCTATAATTTAGATGTTTATGTGATGTGTTAATATTTTAATGATATACTATTCATTATTATTGTTATTGGAAATTGTGGCGTTTAATTTATTTTGATACATTTAATAATTTCAAAAAAATTTAACAATTATTTTAAATATATTATGATTTTATATTTTTTAATTAAATTTATTAAATAATTTAAAATCTCACAAACTAACCTTTGTTTTTCTTCATCATTAGATAGAGGAGAAAGGCTCAAACTTGCACTTTGCGTTTCATGATTTTGATTAATAACAATTTTTAAACTATCCATGCTCGTCTTTTGCCTTAGATCAATAAGACGTCTATCTTCATCATGACTATTGTTACCTCCATTTTTCATTCTTCGTCCATATTCATCAAGAAATATTTTATTGGATTTGGAAGTCATTCCATTGTTTGATATTGGATTCTTAGATATTATTGATGATTTAATAGCATCTATATCTTCTTGTGAATTGTTGTGGATTAATTTTGATTCTATGTGTTGATTTTCCACAATTTCATTTGAAAATTCAGGCTTAAGTAAGCAATAGTTTTCTTCAACATCAATGATTGACACAAAATCCTTAGATTTCAAATTTTCCACCATATTTATAAATCTTTGTTGGATTATATTAATTGTTGGTGATATTGAAGGTATGTTTACTACAACTTCATTTGATTTATGTGGATTATGGCAATAATAATCTTCCTCTTCATTGACAGATGGTGAAGAATCTTTAGATTTAAATCTTTTTATTTCTAAAAAATTTCCTTCATTTGAGAAATTCATTGTTTCAATAGAATCCATTTCAAGAGCATCATTATTTTTCAACTTGGAAATAGAATCTTGTCCAACATCTTTTTCAATAACATTGATTTTTTCATAAGATTCTATATTTTTGTCTTCTATTTCAAATGATTTTTCAAGTGCAGTCTCAATTAATGCATTATTTCTTTCCTTATATACTAATTGTTGCAATGCTTCATTACAACAACTAGATGTAACTTCTAGATTATCTTCAACTTTATTGTCATCTATTAATTGATAAGGATCATTAATATTTTGAAAACAAGTTGAATGAGGATTATTTTCTTCATTCAATGTTGTAATATCTTCTTTTGCAATTAGAGTGTCGTCTACTGCAAAAAAGATATTTGCAATCAATGGCGTCATTCTTAATAGATGTGGTCATTTATTTCCTAAAAAAACAAATGTTGTATTCATAAATGATAATTCTTTGGAGAATTTTGAATTAGAGATTTTAAGTATTATTGCTAAATAATAATATATTAATGTATATAAATCTATATTTTTTAATAACTAATATTAGATGTATTCTTATTTATGAAGATAATATCTTGATTTTTTATAATATATTATCATATTTTTAGTTTCAACATTTTGTTAACATTGGTGAATTTTTAATGAATCAAATTTTACAATTTACAATATATATAAAATAGCATAATTTTAATAAAAAAAATTTAATAATTGATATTATACCTTTTTCAATTGTATATAATTCTTTAGATGTTTCATTATTCATGCTATGATCTAACATTAAATTTAATGTATTGAAAGTGGTATTGCTTGATTCATTTTCTAATTTTCCAATTTTCTTTGATTCTTCCATGTAAGTTGTAATTGATCCTCCACTGTCATCTGTGTCCAAACAATTTTTTTAAAATATTAATGAATGAAACAAAATAATATATTCTAAAACAAAATTTAAAGAATATAGAAAAAATTAAGAAAATCCTCTCATCTTGAATTTTCTAAATAATTAAAAAAAAATCTCTCACATATTAACGCTTATAAAAAAACAAGTGTATTTTATAATTACACGAAAACTTACATAGGATGTTTTGGCAAGTAATTGTAATTATGGTTTTAAAAATGACATGGCAATATTAATGATTATCATATTTTGTCTAAATGGAACATGATTATTTTCATGCAAATGGAGCATATTTTGTTTCATTTGTAGGGAAAATTTATTTGTGTAGCTTTTTAGTTTTTGAATTTTCAAAATTCAATACTAGTAATTTTAAAATTTTCACATTAAAAGTGAATGATTTTGTAATTTTAATAGGATGATTCTAATTGATTGTACTATTAAAGTATAATATAATTGGAGAGATCTTCTATATCATTAAATCGTCCAAATATCGTTGTATATATTGTTTCAAAAACATTATTTAAAAAAATAAAAATTCCTACATAAATTTTACAAATAAACAAGAAGCCTATTATAAGCATCTTCATCAAATTACTATTTTATAAAAATTTGGGATGTTGAAAATCATGAAAAATTATTGAAGAATTAAATAGCAAAGTTTGCAAGTTTATAAGTTTTCTAGCAAATTTTGTAATTAGGCACACAAATTTGAAGCATGTACAAATGTATTGTTATTATGATTTCAACTCTTTATGGTAGACTTGCTTTGGAAGCACAATTTGAGAATATATTAATACACTACAAAATAGTCATCTTTAATAAAAGTCCTTCATTGATAATTGATAATTTTAATTGTTTTATTTTATAGTTTAGTTTAAATAATTCTATTTAAAAAATATGGAACACAATGTTAAAGATACAAACTTTGAATGAAATAATGCAATCTAAAGATTGTTGTTTTATTCATCTTGGAATTTAAGAAGCAATACTTAACTAGAATTTTGCAAGTTTTTATTATCATTTAAGAGTGAACTCCTGCTAGTCTTAATAATGTCGAATGCTTTCACGTTTTGAAATGAACCCACAGATCAAACTTCCTTCTCATTACGCCACCTGTGTTTGGAAAAAATGTGTCATTTGTAAAATATTGACACAAAAGCTATGGCAAGTGCCTTTGTTTAAATTTTGACTGCTCTATTTGGATTGTTTAAATCAACAATCCATCATGCTTCAAATTTTGAGTGTGCAAGGTACATATATTGACTTCAAATTGGTAAGTTATTTCAATAAGAGGATTATTGAGGGTATACCTTCAATTTCCATGTCAACTCCTCTAGATGAAAGAGCATCTTCATGAAGTGAATCAAATGTTTCTTTTTGAACAACTTGATTTTGTGAACTGCAACAAGGATTTGATGAAAATGGTGGTGTTTGAGATTGATGTTGAGGATGGAATGTAGCTTGTAAAGCATTTTTTTTCCATTCGTAATACACTTTTCCAATTGCAGCTTCTGTACCAGGTTCACTTTCAAATAGAAATCCAAACTTTGGATTGTTTACTTCTTTTTCTTGAGTCATCTTTTCAATAGTCAAGCCTTCTATTACAACAGAACTTGACAATAAATCAATATTTTTTAACATTTCTGGATCTCTTGGCATAATTGGCGCTTCTGATATAAAGGTGTTTGGTATATTTATACTTTGATGTCCATGTCCTAGAGAAAAATTCATAGGGCAACTGATATGTGGATTACTAGGTTGAAATATAGGACTGTTAATAGGAAGGCCATTGTTATTTGGATATGTATTTTGAAAAAATTGTGGCTGAACATGGGTTTGATTAATAACATTTAATGAATTATGGCAAGATTGCAATCTTTGCATATCAAACCTAGGTCTAAAATGGGCTGAATTTGACATCATACTCAAATTTTGTCAAAACCAAAAAATTATCCTAAAATAGTATAAACACTAATGTTTTGCCATATTTTTGTAATGCAAAATATTGATTTATTGACTTGAAATAAACAAAAACAACATATTTGATGCAAGGCTCTAAAAAAATTGTAACATTATGTAAAATAAATCACTAATATTTAAAAATAAAATGAATCTTCCATCATGTATCTATTGTTTTGTATTAATAACATTTTGAAAGAAATATCATCAATTCAATAAGTTTCAATGCAAAAAAGGGACAATAAAATCTTTCAAATTACCTCAAATTTGAAATAATGTAAAATTTAATAAAAATTACTTGATAAGATTAATCATAGTGTTTGAAATTTCTCTTGCGAATGCAGGAGATGAGATCCAAACATTGTTTTATTAATGAATTGAAAAATAAAAACTAACAATTGTTATATCAATGTGTAATAAGATTGAAAATCAATGAATTTTTAATAAATTGTATTCAATTTTAGGAATATTTTTTTAAGCAAAAAAACTTCTGAATTATTCTTTTATATGTTGTTTACATGTTATAAGATGAACTATCATATTAATTATTCTTACAACACATCTATTAATTGACAACTTGTTCAAAAATACTCCAAAATAACAAATCCAAGATGCATTAGTAATCTAATAGTATCAATATTCATTTATTAATATTTTACAATTTGAAAATGTTAAAACTCCAAAATGATTGTTATTTTATAAAAGTTTGAGTTCAAATGGTTGGAGACCTAATGCACTTTTAGGTTGGATGAAAAGACATATGAAAGACAACATGACATGAAGTTATGAATAGATAGACAACACATAAAATAGTTTTGAGCTTGTGACTCATCTTAGTTACAAAATGCCGTGCACTTCAATGAAAAAAAATGAAAGCTCATGAATTTAAAGAAGATTGTATGTACTACTATATGTCATAATATAAAGCAAGTCTAACATAAAGGTTGGCATTGGAAAAGATATGTAAGTTTTATTTGACTATTACAAAAAAATAGTGAAATTAGATTGTCTAAACTAATTTTTTTGACATTTGACATTGTATAAATATTTACTGTTATTGTACAAGAATGGACTATTTTTTAATTAAGTATTGCTGTAATTGGGACTCATGAACCTCCATGTATACAAATAGAAATATTTGTAGAAGTATTTGTTGACTATGATGGCTTATAAAAGTAACTTTCTTTAGGTAAGGCAACCTAATTGTTAAGGCAACCTAATTTCACTATTTTGTATAGTAGACATCTTTAATTACATAAAATTTGTTCTTTCTAATACATGAAATCTAAATAACTATATATTGCATTGTTTTATATCAATAAAAACAAAAAGATTCTAGAGTTCAATTTAACTCTTAGTATTGAATATATACATTATCTAAAAGATGAGCTCTTCAAACCTCCATTAAAAAATATTTTTAATGAAATAAGAAGTTTGTAATTGTAGTTTTAACTATTTTTATTGAAAAACAATTTTTTAATTTCACAATGCCTTGGCATTGATGAGCAGTGGATGTATGTAAAAAACTTGTAACTAAGTGCGTAACGATAAGGTGATCTAAGTCTTACAATATCATAATAAAAAATTCTATATGTTCATTTATATAGTAATTCTATAAAATAAACATTTAAAATTATACCAAATAAAGTTCATATGGAATTTTCAACTATTTATTGTTGCTTCACCACCTTGGATTTCAAGCTTTAAGCCAAAAAAAATCTTAGAAAATTTGTAAAATTTTAGAGAAACATTTTCAATCATCTTATGTATCATCTTATCATCTTAGAGTACAAAATAGTCACATCTTGAAATGTTCTTGGAGATTGTGGGATTGAGTTTTAGATAGACCATATGTGTTGCCGCTCAAAGTACACTTGCTGCTTAAAGTACACTTGCCTTGTGCTCCCAAATCTAAGACCAAGATTAGCTCCCTTTTTAGCTTAGGGCTAAAGGGTTAGGAGCTCCCAATGTTCTATATTTAATTCATGTGGTAAAATCAAAAACAATTCTGATAAAGTCTCATAACATCTAAAGCTCCCGCTTAATTTCCAAACAAAATATTATAATTTCATTGCTGCAATTTTGATGGAGCCATAACACTCATAAGCGGGCTCGCCATGGCAAAGTATTAGTGGCCTTGCTCCAATGTTCTAAATTGCTTGTCGTTGATTGCGCAATAGTGCTCTTCAATTTTAGCATGATCAGCGTAAAATTGCGTATTGACCATAGGTTTTTCTAACACCGCAAAAGACACTTGAGCATCTTTGATGTAGAATATGCTGGAAGTCATCATCATGGAACAAAATAAAGGCACAATCACTTTGAGGGTGATAATCCATTACTGAGCTGGCCCTCTCTAGTGCTAAGACAACATACAAATGGGAGGTCACCAATTCTATGATGGAACACAGTGTCATTCCAAGAAGCCTACAAGAGCTTGTTGGCAATTCCCTAGCTATGACAATCTGGCCTGACCAAGAGCTGAATGACCCATACTTCAAATTAGAAGGATGGCCTAGACTTAAACCTCATATAGAAGAATAATTAATCTATTAGTTGGACGTGAGCCCATATCACCGGCTAGCTTGTGCCATCCTTGGCCGCCACAATCTCTACCATAAAACATTTGTCTGCATAAAAAAGACAATGCTATCTTAGATGAATTGCATTGAAGTGAATGCACTTGTCAGTCTCCCACATTACAAAAAAAAATAGAGCCTCAAGAAGGTTCCCAAACTTTGGACCAACAATGACGTCATTGTTGCATTAAACAACCAAAGAAAAATTTAAAGAAAGGACAATCTTAGCTAGTCAATTATTGTTCAGCAGAGACAAATTATCAAATTATTAATTTTTTTTGGAATTTTTTTTTGGAAAAAAATATAATTTTTTTCCAGCAAGTGACATCAATGTTGTTTAAATTTTATGACTCTCTTCATGCCCCAGTTTCTTTGTAATGCATGCCATACGAGGCATTGAATAGTGTGGGTGTACATTGTAAATGCTCATCCAACCCCCCCCACATGGGGAATGATCCAAATAGTCACCATTAATTGAGGCTGCAATACAATTAATTTGATCCTCATTCCTAACTATGGATCAAGAGTGCGCAAAAATTGAATTATTATTCTAGCTTAGAACCATGCTAAATTTCTAATTAGAGCAAACGTTTTCATCCATAAATCTATCATCTGACAATAATGAATACCAATAATGACAATAAACGCCTATTCAAATGCTATTCTAATTGGAAGTTCATATAGCAACAAGATTTCATAGCTAGTGGACATCATGAGGCAAGCATGGGGCTCCATATATGTAGCACTGACATGATTGACCTTTTGAATTAAGGTTAGCTACATATGCATATCTACTACATAGTTTGCCTCCCATGAGCTCACGAAAAGAATCATTAAAACAAAGACTAATTAAGTGCCATCACTAACTAATGTTAAGAACAATTATTTGAGAAAACCAATTGTAATGAGAGAATACCCAAGTACTTGTGAACTAATTTGTTGCCACAATTTGATATTTGAAACAAATTAATTGTTGACAAAAGTCATCGCCCTTTGTTGGCCATGGAACTTATTCTATTGCTCTCAATGTCTTGCGGTTTTCCAAATTCCAATATCACAACTGCATTGTAAGAGACTCGCATTAGTTTCAATAATTGCTACAAAAATTATGACTATTCAGCCTCTATTTTTAGCAACTTGTTTGTACCCTGTCAATCCATTCGTTGATTGGTTTAACTCCAAATTCCAACAAGATTTAGACAAGACTTCACTCACTATTGATCATATATGTGCATAGCTGGATGCAAGTTGGATGTGTATGGTTGCAAACCGTGGCAAAAATCCGACAAGTGTATCTTTTGATCTAGAGGTGGATAGCAGAAGCAAAGCAATTGTCTGTATCTCACATGAAACTACAAACTAGAAGGTGGCAAGATTTTGAGCACGATGAAAAGGAGATAGGATTCTAACTTTGATGGCATTGTGAAGGCTTCCCAACTTGGGACATCCAACTCTAAGATCAAATCACAGGAATTTGAAATTTGAGAGAGATGCATGCATTCTTTGGAATGGTCATATGGTAGGAGCACATACAACTGTTGGCCACTTCCATTGAGCATTTGAGTACATTTACACTTATTTCAAATGCTTGTAAGACAAAATTGTGTTTCTCATATGTCTTTCAACTTTTGTAGTTATGTTAACAAGCTTTTTGAGAGTATGTATAAAAAACTTAGACTCCAATTGGACCTTTATATCATGGCTACCCAAAACTTCTCGAAATTTGAAAAAATTGTCTTTTTGAGGCATAACTTTTGGACCACAATTGGATTGTTGTAAAATTTTCTAGGCATTAAGTTATAAGTGAAACACACCTCTAGTAAAGATTTTATAAGAATCCAACAAATATTGCACCAAAAAGGACCTTTAAAAGTGGAAAATGGCCTCAAATTATACCTGAAGGCCTTAAAAGGTTAAAACCCATGTATATTAAACAATAGTTTTAAATTATCTGAATTCTTGACGTGCTCACTTAAAATACAAAAGAAAAGATCTCAAATTTATATACCATTTGATCTTGGAATTTCAAAAAAATAGATCAAGATCTTGGTAATTCGACCAATTTTGAAGGTACACTTTGTAATTAATCAAAGATGATAAATGGTACTGTAGAAATTTAAATTTATTAGTCATATTTGAATTATTTCATGCCAAACTGAGATTTGGTTACAAGTATTAGAAACTGATGTATTTTCTAAGTGGTGGTTTCGAACATGTAACGTCGAGATATTCGATCCCCTAGATCCTCCCCAATTATGTCATAAGCTGGAGTATTTCTAACATAGGCCACACGAACAATTCTAAGCAAAATCACTTACGTATACCCAATAAATATGCTACAGTAGAGATTTCGACGACACAACATTGCTACACAAGCAGTCTCGTCAAGCTAAAGCATCTGTGCTCCTAAGTAACTTATTTCTCAAACGTATAAAGCACCCTAAACCCCAAGTCAACACGAAAAAGAGATTAAAACAATAGTTCCCTGGTCCACACTTTAAAATATCAAGTTAGAACTGTCAGTTCTGAACATCTTCACATCATTCAATTCAGGGACCTACAATCTTTTGAGATTCTCTTGATACACAGTTTTCTCCATTTGTTCGAGTAAAAAAACCAGTAACTTAAGTATGGAGTACAGAGACTTCTGCCTGCAAAATCCAATTTAAAAACCAATTTAGACCTAGAAAGTAATCACTAATCGTCATCGTCGTCGTCCCCACCATGACCATGGTTGATCTTTTGAGCTCGATACAATTCAGCGACCTGCATCATAGAAGATCAGAATTAGACCCTTTCTTGAAACAACACATTCTCGGCATTGCAGAAGTTTAAAGTCAATGAGGTATATCCCTCCTGACAGACATATCACTTCGATTGTGTTTCGATACTAAGCCCTTGTGCGAGGCAAGTCGAAAATCGAAAGCATCTTGATATTGACTTGTCAGTTGTCACATGGGCACTTTCTTCAGTCCGGTTTTTATTCATTTATTTACCGTAACATGCAATATTTTCCACTGATTGTGATGTCATAAAACTTGACCCAAATGAATTATATTTTTCACAATATGATCAGTCGAATTGGACACTTTTTAATCATGGATACTTGATTCTTCCAAGGATAAGGAACACTCGGTCAAACCTGCTCTGCTGAAGTGGCTTCAACAGGCGTCTTGTCTTCCCGTAATCTTAACAACCTTGGAAACCGTAATGATATTCCCTGTATCAAAGAATAAACAAAAATTGGTTATCCGCTAGAGAGTATGCATGATGGAACCCAACCTGTAAAAGCAGAATCAAAATCAGAATAAACTGCTCGAATTTAGTATTTGTCAAGTTAGCGGAAATAATAAAGCAGAACAAGGCAGGCAAAAATTAACACCTTGGTGGCATCAACCAACCCTACAGCTGCTCGATGTACAGGGCTGATACTCAAATCAGCGGCTTTCACTTCCCAGACCTGAGAAAATAAAAGAATCGTAAGCAGAGGTGATCTCATGCAGGACACAAAAAACCTTAGGAGTAAACGTGGTTTCCATGTAGAAGTGGCATCAATCAGTCCATATTGAACAAATTTCTTACATAAAGCAGCACACAACCCAAAACAGACGAAGTGAGCATTGACAACAATAAAAACAAAACGGTACTTTCACAGCAGAACAATCCACTTGAACAAAACATGAAATTGAAGTTTACCTCAACATCCTCAAACCAAACGTCTACTCCAATAGTCTCTCCATATCGGTAATATGACTGCAAAGAATAGTGTCACATCACAAACGTCAGGACATCAATTAATGCACAAACTACAGATCAGATATATGCATGACACAAGCAGGGAGGAAAAGAGGAGTCTTGATCGACTGCAACTGCTCGATCGGTGTTGCTCATTAAAAGTGCTCACTCAGCAGTAACAAAAGACACGAACCCGAAAATGCTGATGTCCCAATCCAATAGAGATCAGACTCTCAAAAAGCAGTTGATTCAAACCTTACCCGGGGTTCATCTATGACATGTTTCCTCAGAGTCACAGAACGCTCTTCCAATACAGCTTCAGTGAAACCCGTTCCTGAGTAACACACATCAAGTGACAAACTTCCCATTAACAACACAATCTACCAATGTAATAATGACATGCTAAAACACCAGTAAATTTATAGTACGGGGCTCTTCTGAACGAGTTAATTTCATGCAAACAGGAAGAGAGCATGCTATACTGTTATAACAACTACGCAGTTTGCTATTTCGGCGTTTTACCACCCCTAATGCTTCTTCACACTCAGTCATCACCCAGCTTATGACTGATAGAGGAACAAAACCTTAGGTTTTGATTCACGTCAATGAACACACAGACTGCCCTATGGAACTTTCTGCACCCTGTCACTACGCCCCCCAAAGGCCCATTATGCCTTCAAGATTTCGACAAAATGATCCATTCTAATTAGGATGCATATCATTATCCTCCCTAAGAGAAGATGTCCTAAAGGCTCAATAAGAAGCTACTAGTTTACCAATTTTGCAGATACTCTGAAACTCCTCACGATCGTCGTCATAACACGCCAATAAGAATGCGCCATACACACCTGCAATGCAAAAATAGAAATACACACCCATCAACAGAGCCTCCGTTAGACCCTCGATAGACTGCAATCTAAAACACAAATCTAAAACAGGAAATTGACATCAAGCACTAGCACTTACCAACACGTTTTCCACGACCATAGAAGGCTCCAATGGGTACAAGATCCAGGGAGTCCCCAGTTCTACAGCAGAATCCAACACAACAATTACAGATTTAGGCTGAATCATTGAAAATTCGCTTGCATCCCCAGCACCTTGTGAGAGAGCTTAACAGTAGGACTGTTAAACCACAGTTGTCATGCAAACTGTCGACAGTATTCAAGGAAACCCCTTGCACTTAAGAACGAGTTCCGGATATTCCATTGACCTTTCCAAATAATCAGTTAATTGAGGAACAGGATATCCAAAGTTCAAAGTTCCAACAGCACATCAAAAGTCTGAATACAGATGAATGGAATCCATCGAAAAGTTGAGAGGTATACGTAGTCATATAGTCTTTCTTGAGCTTCAGCCAATTGTTCGAGCGCTTAGCAGGCTCATACGTTGCCTCTTTCGACAACGTCTTTACAATCAACCCTTCGCAACTGTAGATTTAAGCATCTGATCAGAAAACAAATACAATATATACCTCCACATCGTACACGGTAATTGAAAGTGAGGTCAAGTAAACAAGGGCAGCAAATGGTAGGAGGAAAAGAATGTTCTGTTGCGGAGGTAATCATGAACAGTAGAATATGATTGAGCTAATAACAGGCTCTCACAAGAATGCAGGACAGATCATATATCAAAATGATCCAATCCAAGCCACCTTCCAAGAATAGCAGAGGAAACGTGAGCATCAGCAGACCTGTCATTTATAGCGTCATCCAGGAATTTTTGAATCTCCTCCAAATCATTTGAGTTCTTAGCAGTCGCAAACTTGAACACTCCTGGTACCTCTTGAAATGAAGAGTACATCAGCTGCACCTCAGGAACGAAGAAACCATTAAAATGAGACCAACTGGTAGACCAAACCAGGTGAAAGCACAGGAAAACCAATTCCTCATGTTACATGTTTCAACTCTATAGCATGTAGTCGTGCGAGGGCCCGCTTTACCTCTCTTCGAATATTCAACTGTTCTTTCAACAACGGACGCCCATTCAGGTAAAGAATGTCAAATGCGAAAAGACACACTTGTATCTTGATATTGCTCAACGTGACCCCTTTCCGTCCTCTGGTACTCAAAACCTGCAGTTATTTCAAGAGCATTGGCATCAGGGATCCAATCCGAGTTAAGGGGAGTTTTGGAAGCAAGAGATTCAAAGAATGTAATGCTTCAAACAATCTAAAGACATTAAACGTACTGAGCAGTGAACCATTCATTATCGGTAGCTCTGCAAGTAACATCCTTACTACCTCAAATTCAAGAAAATTAATATTCGAGTCCCCAGAGCACGAAGAGTAAGACCCACCTGAAAGGGCAGTATCTTATCCTTGTCGCGGTCGTATGCCACTACCTCACAATCAATTACGTAAGTTTTGATTCCCGGTTGCACACATCTGCAAGTCAATCATTGTTCATTAGTAGCAAATCTGTCAATTCTCTTCCTTCAAAGACAGACTGCAGAAAGTCACCAAGTCCTCGAGCAACTGATAACAAGGCCATTTACCAGTGAACCATATGCTGGAGAGTTCAATGAAAATAAGTCGCATCAAATTGGCAACTATCACATAAATTCAACACAAAACATGATGGCTGCAAGTTATAGAAACAATGGTATTAATAGCTAAAAGATTTCGTATGATAAAACATACCTAGGCATTGCTTCAATGATGTCAGGAAACTTCCCAGTGTTGTGCTCAGCATTTCTGCTGTAAATCTCAATTGAGCCGTCTTCCAGACAATGAATCTGCAATTTACAAAGGAGGTGAAAGGATTTTCAATCAACAGCATTGCATGCCAAGACGATTTCTCCAAAAATTTTAGGTCATGAGGATATCATTCATACTACCACCACATTAGTAAGAACTACAGATATTTGTTCTCATGAAAAGACAAATCACGAACTCAAGATCTAACCTGGGCTCGTTCACCGTCGTATTTGTATTCACATGAGAACTCCATGTCCTGGAATTTGTCGAGAACCTGAGAAACCCCCGTTGTAGGCTTGGCAAGCATGGGTCCGACGGGAACACCCAAAGTAAAATTGCAAATTTCAGGTAGCTTGTGGATACCATGTTGTAAGATAGCGTTTATGATATTTTCGTATATAGGAAGCACTGAGTAGGTTTCTTTCATAAACTCCTCCGCCTGCAACCAAACCCATTCTCATAAGCAGGATGCAATGCTAAATAACCTCGGCCGATTATCATGGTATAAAGTACAAATTCCCCCAAATCTTCTACGAAAACAACTCGACTATATTGTAGTAATCCAACCCGTTGAGATGACCTTCTCAAAAGCAAGGTAAAGAACGATATTGTCAAGTCTTTCCAACTCAAGCCTTCATTCACAAATAACGAACGACCCCCCCACCCCACCCGACCCCACCCGACCCCACCCCGACCCCTCCAAAACACGTGCTTTCCAATGTCAGCAGAAAGAAGGTGTACCTCTTCTAACCGAGCAGTCAGTTGACTAGCAGTAACCTGGGGAATCTCGGAAAGCACCGCTGCGTGCGCCAAAGCTGCTAACACCGTCTTCTCTGCCAGTCCTATTCGTAATTTGGACTACAAATGAAAACAAAAATATGAGAAACTATGACAACTAATGACTAGTTTGTAAAAAAGACTCCACGAGGTAATGGGAAGGAGGAATCGACTTACCTGAAGTAGCCGAACGACATAGAGGGGCTCACACTCTGTGGCTGCTACAAGTAGTGCTTTCATTCGTCCACGCTTCTTATCCTGACTCTGGTTGCCGGTGTCCTGCATAAGGACAGCCACTTTCGGGTTATGATTGTTAAGCAAAAAGATAGAACTATGCAATTTGCTTCGCCAACAGGCCCTTGGTGAGTGGTCTACAACCTCTCACTTAAACTTTATAAGAAATTCGTAGGCATTTGGATAAAATCTTGATCTCCACAGAAAATCGTGATCTTGCTCTTGTATCCACGATCTCTCCAAAGTTCAATACATCTCCCAAGAATCAAACACTTAAAGTATGTTAAAATGCTTAAAAGTGACGCAAATAGTATCCTCTACCTTGATGCCAGAAGAAATCAGTGGCATCTTTTAGCCTACCTTTGCAATCTCGCGAAATGTTTCCAGCACTTTCACACATGTCAAGGGCGGTGGCTTGAACATGAGCTTCTGTGACGTTCGGCTGGCCTTTGCAACAAGACCAAGGTCCCCTAGCGTCTGCGATCACTTCATTTCTCAGACATATACGCGCAGATAATGAATTCACATGGTACCAAACTGGCACAATAAAATCAGTAGCAGTCGCTAAATTCGGTACAGCGTCTCACAACCAAATAATAATCCCATACTGCAAACCCTAAACCCCGAAGATATAATCATTCTCAAATTTCATTGGAATCTCCAAGCATCATACAATTCCAGATTCTACCGGTATTCAGGTGAACGAGGATGAATGCTACTTTCTAACGTAAATCTTAACCTAAAGATAGACGCTCCAAACAAGCTGCATTGGAAACCGTGAGCAACCTTCATTTGAGCTTTGATTTGGTCATCTTTTCGTCCATACGCCTCAGTCAGGACTTTGATGATGGATGCATCGCCAATCCCTAACTCCACGCCTTCGTGTGCCGGTGCAATCCTGTTAGCTGATAAGGTCACGACCGCTAGCAGATCCTTAGGAGTGGTCGCCAGGACCGTCCGAAACACATTGCACAAAATGTTCGTCATGGCTAGTCTTCCGGATTCATCAGAAATCACTGCAAAAAACACAGAGTGCTTACAAGTACGAAACTGCTATCAAGGACCCGATCCGAGGGACTTCCGGCCGAATGAGCACGTCTTCCTTGCACTTCACATTTATCAATGGTGAAGTCATAGAAATTCAAACAACTACTCCCATTCACGAAAGTCACTTCAACACTGTACTCATTTAACCTAAAGATATACACTCCATTCAATCATACCCAAATTGCATCGGTATCAATAAAAAAATCATCCCGAACTTACTGTCAAAAGCGCTGGCCAGAAACAAGAACGGCACATGCTCCTCGGGCTTCCAGAACGCAGCTGCTTCAGGGTCAAATTCGGTCTCTTTCTTTGTTAGAAGCGCAACTTTCTCAGCAACAGAAGAAGCGACTGCTTTCTTCCCCTCCACCTTCGCATCAATCTCCTCCACCTTCACGTCGACCTCCATCTCCTCCTGCATGCCTTCCTTCTCAGCTTCCTTCACAGCTTCCTTCACAACTTCTTTCGCCTTCGCTACCGACGACGCTGGAGGACGACCCTTGCCCTTGGAACTTCCCCCTCGGGCCTTCTCCATCATCCTCTCGTACGCAGATTTCTTCTCCGCCATGATGTCTTCTCCTATAATCTCCTCCCCTTATCACTTCCAAGCACACTTGCAGCTCTTCTTCACGTCCATAACATACTCATCCATGCTCCAATGTCCCTCAGAGCTTCAATAAAAGAAGTAACATAGCTCCGCCGAATTCAATAAGAAAACTATACGATGAAAGCGACCATAATTTGAACAGATTTCTTTGTCATAAAACCTCGTCCCCAAACCCTAACCCCTGTTCATTTTCCGTCAATCGTTTGAATCAATGCATCCATTGGAAATTCATGAATTCTCAAGACGATCACTTCTAAAACCTGCTAACTTAATACGCAAAAGGAGTTTGAATTCCCTCTCACAGGAGTCCCTAGACCTGCCAATACGACGCTTAAAATCAGTGTAATCTGCATTTGAGAGAGGCTTGCAAAGGAGCTTGATCGGGGCGGGGAGCGTTTCAGTATCAGTCGTGTCGCGGGATGCAACAATGGAATTCTGGAACAAAAAAGAGAGTGGCCGGGACTTGGAGCTGCAACCAAGGCGGCAATGGCGGGAGGATCAAAGAAAATTTGAGTGATCGGGAAGCTTGAAAATGGAACGTTCAAATTTATTGGAAGTCATGTTTGACAACGAAGAAAAGGACGGGATTTGCTTGGAACTTGCTGGGCAATGGCGGGAAGTCTCATCTTATAGGGGTAGCCAGGCAAGACTTTGATGTATACCGGTTTGGAATTAAGTTAGAGCATCTCCACCAAGGCGCACAATACTGCTTGACGAGAGATTTAAGGTGCCTATTAGGTCCCATCAATTGGAGATTTGTGAGTTTGTCAATGGAAGCCACAATAAAAATTAGTTACCACACCCCAAGTTGCAATGCCGTGCCTATTTGACTTGTACCACGGTACTCGTAAAAAAGAGAAGGTTTGGTGTTGATTTCAATAGATGAGCTGGCATTGAGTAGTGACCAGTCCCGAATATAAACCTCTCCCTCCCCCCTTCCGAAAAAAAAAGAGCAATAACTCCTGATTCATTGCTAGAATTCATGGTAAGTCAGTTGGAGGAGTACAATGGATGTTGAGTTCACATGAATATTTGTTGCCTAGGTCCTAGCTTTATTTAATGAGCTCGTTAGCCAATTATAATCCTAAACCTTGGAATTCAAGTTTTTGCTAGGTGACTAGTGGAGATGCAGTTCACAAGCAAAACCTTTATGTGCTTTTGGACACGCGAAGTGTTGAAAACTGACACCATTTCATCGTGTACTAGTGAACATGCTCATATAGATCTAGTTGATGGATGAATATGATAATCCTCCCTTGAAATTACATTTGGATGATATTTAGCATCTCGAGGACACAAAAAAAGCAATTTTCTATCCATTTTTTTTAACTTCATTGAGCACTTTTCCAAAAATGTGGTATTGAAAATTCTCTCTTTGGAGTATTGGAAGTTCTCTCTTTGTGGTATTGATGATCTCCATTATGATTTACTTCCATGGTTGAAATTTTGGTGTAATTGAATATATATCGTATTTAATATGAATTTCCATGGCATTAACTTCAAAAATATATTAATTTTGAATTTCACCAAAATGTATGGATAAGTTTTTGATATGTAGTATGTACATGTCTTCATCTCCAAAAATTATAATATTAAATTTTAGTGGTAATTACAATGCTAACATAAACTGAAGAATGTGATTCAAATTTCATGGAAATTCTATGGTAATAGCCCCGTCTTTGAGGAATGTGATTCTAATTCTATAGAAATTATGTGGTGAAAAGTTTGTCCTTTATGGATTATCTGGAGTGTGGAAGGGACTGCTCGCATTTTTTCTGGTGTGTTGTTGGTACAGATGGGAGGGTTCACAAGCTTGTTGCTAGACACCATGGTTGTACACATCATCGCTAGTATCCAAGAAGCCCAGTTGCAGGGGTTGTAATGTTGAGAATCACACTGTTGTGTGTGTGTGTATATATATATATATATATATGTGTTTATATCATTCCTTTGATAGCTAACATTTAAATTCATTATATTTCTTCCATTCTAAAATGATTTTTCATTAAAAACAGACTATTTCATTAACTTTTTGATCATATGATCCATTCATAGGAAGTCCTTCACATGTATCATGTGTGACCATAGAGAGCAACGTCCATCATTTTCAAGTCTCAGACATGTGTAAAGCATCCAAATTGAAAAATTAGGCTAGACAAAGCTATCTGTAATGCAGTTTCAAAAATGGTTATATGAGCTACGTTTGGAGACAGTCAATGATGAACAAGCAACAAGAGATGGTTCATGAAACATGTTGATAACCACTACACTGCTTACCAAAATATAGATTTTGTTGGAGCTAACTGAAGGAATAAGTTTGTAATAGACAACTTCCTACAAGTTTTGAAAAGAGAAAATGAATACCTTCCTCACTTCAATGTTGTTCTGAATTTGGAAATGCCACATAAAAGAACAACAGTTAGCAGTAACCATTCATACATTGTATTTGGCAAGTTGTGGAGAAAAGAAAAGAGCAATAATGAAAGTACAAAACAATATAGAAGTAGCTTACTTCATTTCATTTGTGTTTTGGAAACTGTGGAGGAGGAAGATTATGTTGAGATACAACATGAATGCCGTGATGTAATGATAGTGAACTTTGATGGTTCTCTAAGACATTGGGGAGAAAATGTAACTGCATTTTGAAACAAATCTTTAAATTTTGAAAGATTTGAGGGGGATTAACCATCAGATTTTGTATCATCCAAAGTAGGTTTCTTTGCATGTTGACAGATAAGTCAGAAATGGGCGTGTCCAGTAGGACTTGTACCTTAGTTTGCAACCTCTTGCCCTCAATTGTCTTTTTATATATGACTCAGCAGCCTTATTTCTATCTTGCTTCAAAATACTTATATATTGGACCATCTCCTTCCGAATACCAAACGCATGCAAAATTTCATCAACCAAATCCAAAATATAACCTTTGGATTGTAGGTCTCAAATATACCTTATTTCTGAGTAGTACAAACAAAACTCGACCCAATCCTCCTCGTAAGCATCCACTATCCAACTATCCTTCAGAAAATACACTGCAAGGGGGCATAGTCAATTTGAACATTTTTTTCACACAATTATGTTAATTTGGACATTTTAGTCAATTAGGACGTGTCAATTCGGACACTATTTTCTTGTAGTAATAATGCCAGATTAACTTTGCGTATGACACTTGTCCAACACTGTGCTTAAATGAAGGCCACAGTCACCTGGTTAGACTCCTCTTTGTTATGTCAATCGCATTTGCATCTTTTCCAAAACGTCAATGGCAACAAGAATCCTAGGTTGGAATTGTTGATAGGGAGTCTAATCTCCATAAGAGACCCTCTAAAAAGCCTTCAATTGCAAGTTTGACTAGCCACTCACCTTACTTGGCCTACATAATCTCCAATTACACATAGAACTTGTCAATGTACACATACCACTTTCTAACCAAGATCTATGTCACAATCCCATGTATTTTAGCATATGATCCTAAGATATTTGAATGCAAAACAGATTCCAACCATAGGAAATACCATATGATCCAAGAGTTTCAAATTGATTATGCTTCTCATAACTAGATTATTTAGCATGAACAATCCTTTAGACAACAAAATGTAAACAACCCTACACATGCAACCATCTACAAGAAAGCAATCTAGCAACCTAGTAATGAACTAAAGACCTTACCAAAAGATGAACACTTAAATTTTTTGCTCAATCTTTAATGTGTTTGTCCCATGCTTTGGTTTCTTTATAGAAATGATTGTAGTCTCATTGTCCTTGCTGCAAGAGAGATCTAATAACTCCAACGGAGCTTTTTTGTAAAATGAACAAGGCATCCTTTGTTGCCAATTCCATCTGCAAAAAGCTCATAACTCAACTTTCTAGGAGAGTCATCAAACTTCAAATACTTTTCATTAATCCATAGGATAGGTCTCTAGTTCCCAGCCGATTCCAAGGCACCACTTGTCCCCCAGCAACCCTAAGTCTAGGTCTCTGCAACAAAACAAAAATAAGAAATAAATAGATGCATTTGCACTTCATTCAATTCAAGGTTGTCTATTTGGATGTGACGTCGGCTTTTTCCATGGGATGTCTGTCAGCCTCAGTCTGGGCAAGTCAAGATTTATGTCAGCCCAAATTTATTTATTTATTAATTTTTTTTTGGGACAGACTGGCCATCAATTTGGACGGACTGACCGTCAATCTAGACAAACGGCCGTCAATGACCATCCAGGAAAAAAAAATATAAATTTGGAGTCCAGATGGACGTTGGGGTTAAATCCCAATGTACCGTCAGTTTGACCGACATCCAGACGTAACGTGAAGGGGACAACCCTGATTCAATTATATATTGCAGATTCTTGTACTATACATCTTGCTACAATAGCAATTCTAACCATGTAACTAGAATGACAGTGAGCCTTACAATTCTACATTGATGAGTTTAATCTTTAAATGATCACAGTCTGCAAATACGTATAATTCTAAATTTTATGTCATTAGAATCAATGAATGATCTCTCCTATGGAACTCAATAGCACTAATAAGTGCACTCAAATCCTAGGATACTTGCAAACGCCAAGAAACTGAAAAGAGACCTTAACATTGCCGTAGCATTCTTCAAATATGAAATCAGTTGAAATTTGATTTTCTCGCAAGAGGCTGAACTTTTGATAATCAACCTACTAGTCTCATCCTTGAGGAAGACAGACAGACAGATTGATTTAGTTTTTTGGGCTTTATCAGGGTTTTTTTCGCTCTAGATTATTTTTTTTTACTTTGATTGGAATTTAAGAATTCTAAATAGGTAGCTTTATATCATTGAAAATGTAATGGAACATGTGGCTTCATTCTCTTCCCATTTTTTTTTGGACTTCAAGTAGAATTCAAGAATTCTAACTACATTGCTTTATGTCATTGAAAATGTAATTCCACACTTGGCTTCGTTCTCTTCCCATTTTTTTTTTGGACTTGGAGTAGAATTCAAGAACTCTAACTAGATAGCTTTATGTCATTGAATATGTAATTGAAAAATGGGCTTCATGCTCTTCCCATTTCTTTTTTGGACTTGGAGTAGAATTCAAGAACTCTAACTAGATTGCTTTATGTCATTGAATATGTAATGGAGAAATGGGCTTCATGCTCTTCCCATTTTTTTCTTGACTTAGAGTGGAATTGAAGAAGTACATGTCACTTTAAATAATTGATAGTGTTCTTCCACACTTGGCCTCATAGTCCGTCTCCTTTTGGGGGGTTGGAATGTATCTGAAGAAGTATAATTGGCTTTCCATAATTAGACACATAAGGTGGTGTTCCCTTGGCTTAATGTTCTTTCCCAAATTTTTTTTGGCTTAGAGTGGAAAAGAAGAATGCTAGGTCACTTTAATTAAGAAACTAAACTAGGTATTCCATGAATTTAGTACATGGTCTCCTCCCAATTTCTTTTTTGGCTTAGAATGGAGAAGAAGAAGCTTAGGCCACTTTCATTACAAAACTAAAGAAGTTCTTCTACAAACTTAGTACATATTCTTCCCCAAATTTTTTTGGAGAAGTCACATTGGCAATGAAGAGTAGTGGCCATTATTTGGAACAATACCTATTGTTCTTCCCCAATTTATTTTTCTTCATGCTTTTACTTCTTTTAAATAAGGGCCTCACGCTATTTCCATTTTTAAATATTTCTCCATGGATTCAACAACCCTACACCTCTAAATTAATAGAATTAGAAGTCACACTTATAATTGGTGACTTTTTAGGCAAAGTCAAGCTCATGGTTCTAATACATTAATAGAATTAGGAATCATACTTGAAAGGGATTAATGTTATGGCAAGAGTAATTGTATGTCATTTCCTTTTATTTTGGTCACATAGGATGTTGGAGAAAGTGGATCTCATACTTGATTTTGTTTTGGGTGGAGGCAAAGTACACGTCTTCTTAATGCCATTTTTTTTCAAGCCTACTACATTTGAAATTGAACCTTCTCCCCATTTTTTTTCCTCTATTCATGCGCCAAGTAGAGTTCCTTGATCATTTTGTTGTTTTCCTTTGCTTTTTATGATGTTATGGTGAATTAGACCCAAGTCTATTTTGGATTGTCTTGGTCCTTTACCCGAAATTTGAAGGGGGACAATTATTTTCCATTTTCTTCCTATGCATTGAAAAAATTTCATTCATTTACAGACCATATGGTTAATATGCATTTCCAGTGTAAAATTCATTCCTTTCCCATTGTTTTGTGGCCACATCAGTATAATCCATAAGATGTCACAAATGACAGAGTGGCGTTTCTGAAGACATAATTTATTTTTCCATGGACGTCATATTCAAAACACTGTCATCATCTGCAAAAATGTCCGATGTTCCTTTTTTTTTTCCACTTCCAAAACTTCTCCATAAGAATACAGCAAACTTCTTTTTTAAATGCAGATTATGGGAAGTGGATCCCATTCTTACTCCATTTTTTTCCTGTGGAAGATACCCACATTAGAGCATTTCAAACTTCTTCTCTGAAAAAGTCTTTGGAGAATGGGATCCACTTTTCACTCCCAATTTTTTTTTTCTTGAAAGACATCTACAGTAGAATACATCAAAGTAGGTTGCTTTAAAAAAGGATTGGGGGAATTGCATCCCACTCTTATTCCATTTTTTATTTCTTTTTAGACACCTCCATAATAATATATTACCCTACACCTTTAAAAAAGTCTTAGGGGAATTGGTACTACTTCTCACTCCCAATTTTTTTTTTGACTTAGGGTTTACATAAGAGCACATCAAACTTTTTTGTTAAAAAGGATTAGGGGAAGTGGATCCACTTCGTAGTCCATGTCTGTTTCCTCGGAAGAAATCTACATGAGAATATGTCAAATTTCTTCCTCATTAAAGGATTCCGGGAAGTGGATTTGGCTTCTCATTCCACTTTTGGTCCCGTATGTATGAAGTTTTCATTTGTGAATATGTTATGGGAAAATGCACCTCATCTTCATTTCCTATGCTTTTGGCGTGGTAGTCCCTACCCAGAACTTAGAGCCAGAAGTCATTTGTCTAGGGCAAAGTACACTTTTTCTTTGTGCAATCATTTTTGCATTGTAGTGCTTTCTTGCAAATACCTTACCTTCATCATATTTTGCTCATTCAACACCCACGTCGAGTTCATGGTCATTTTCTTCTTTTATTTGTCATTCCCTTGGAATTCAGGGTACACTACATTCAATAATTTCTGCAGATCTGCTTGAAACTCTGAAACTCAACTTTAATCCACGTGATACTGCACGTACATAGGAATTTCATGCTTCTTTTTTTCTTTGCCTTATCAACTGCTGTACTACATATCTAGAACTCCAATCCATACTTCCAAGAATGATTACACTAGACTCTGGACTGGATAGATGGCTCCATACTTTGACGTAGCATGCACTTGAAGATGCTTTCTAGAGCAGACGTGAGTACTAGCGGATGCTTTGGAGAACATCTAGTTCAATAATTAGATTGCAAGTGTAAACAAGTCAGCTATGCGCACATCTCTGTGAGTGCATGAAGCTCTGGCAATCTTCTTTCAGATCACAATAGAAATGTCATTCTGAACGCCCTAACATACATGTGTTGTACCGAGTGTCTATTGGTCCTGATGTAGTATTTGTCGACATTACTGCTATTGATAAGTAAGATCCGTTTTCATTATTGCTACAGATAAGCAAGATCCATTTTCATTACTACTGCGGATAAGCAAGATCTCATGTTAGTTTTGGCGACCTCTTGCAGTGTATGAGCGCACTTCAGCACCTATGAAATAGAGTTCCAGTACATCACAAAGTATGGTGTGACACTGACGTGTGACACCAACATGTGACACCAACATGGCGGGTAGAAGCCAACAACGGGGTGTCAGGATCCGCATCAACACCGACGGACGAGTGCTTTGCCATATTTCCCTAGGCGACCTCATATTTTAGACAGAATTGAAGGTGGCAACTGAGTTGAACCTGAAAAGGTACCCATGCCAGTGCCGTAATTGTCATGGAGGGCGACGCAGGGCAATAGAGGTGATCCAGAAGCATCACGAAGAAGTTGGCAGGAATGATTTTCTTATGAAGTCTATGATTGGCGGTGACCCTCCAACTGGTTACCCTCCTACTGGCATTTGGGTGGAAGATCTTGCTTTTGATGACAACATTATTGATGCCGCTGCTGACGAGGAAACCGCCAACATAGTAGTCAACAATGACGACCAACCACCGGAGTTCCCAGACGTCAACCACGGTGAGGAAGTGGACGACAACGACACTCCCATTGATGTACAACACGATGTGCAGAGGCAGGTCATGGAGGCGTTTGATCGCAGGGACGTGCTGCATGCAGAGACCATGGCGGCCGAGGGAGCACAAGACGACAACAACGCTGATGTACTCATGGACACAGTGGATGACATGCAATTTATACCAGCACACAACTACACTAGTGTATGATGGCGCGTCGTCCAATATATTGTCCTCCACCATCATCATCATGAACATGTGCGCGGTCTTCCGTGTCAGCAACAAATTCACTGATGAATTACTACAGTATTTGTCCAAGGACTTGCTCCCAAACACCAACAAGATGCCCAATAGTCATTACCAAGCACGGAAGATGATCAGGAAATTGGGCTTAGAGTACAACAACATCCATGCTTGCCCAAATGGATGTGTATTGTATGAAGAGGAGTATGCGGATTTGAATACTTGCCGAGGTGCTTTGAGGTACGATGGTTGGAGGGCACAAACTCCATACCAGCAAAGGTCATTTGACATTTCCCTTTGATACCGAGATTGTAGCGCATGGTCCAATCTTCGGAGATAGCAAAGATGTTGACCGGTTGGACAAAGCATGTCAGCAAGGACGGCATCATGCGCTTAGTGGTGGACAGCCCTACTTGGAAGCATGTCGACCGAGACGCCGTCTTTGACAACTTTTGTGCTGATAACAGGAACTTGCGTCTAGCACTAGCACTAGACGGAGTGAATCCATTCAAGTTGAGCAACACCTCTTGGTCAAGTTGGCATGTGCTCATCTTAATTTACAACTTCGAGCCATGGTTTGTGACCAAGAAGTTTTTCATCTCCCTATGCATTCTCATTTTTGGAAAACACTCACCGTCTTCAAAGAACATTGACGTGTTCTTGCGACCATTGCTTAGGGAGCTTCACAGTCTCTGGGAAGGCATCGTAGCGCAAGATTTTTCACAACCAAATGGCGCTTGTCGCTTCCAAATGCGTGGTCTATTGATGTGGACCATTTCGGATTTCCCGGCATACGGTCTCATTTCGGGACTATGTTGCAAAGGATACAAGGGGTGTCCTAATTGTAGACCAAAATTGAGGCTAGAATGGCCCAAACTAGCGATGTCTGTGTAGATTGAAGCATTAGAGGCTCAAAAATTGTCTATGGTGGCATATGCAGGTACTTGAACCGTCACCACCACTACCGCCGCAATCGGCAATTTAATGGAAAACCTGAGCATCACTTTAGGCAAAAGCCAATGACCGGGCAAGACATCATTCGTTACGCTATGTGGAGGCAATCGTATTTGAATCTCGGTGGACAAGAAGATGCAAAGGATGACCCAATGCATTTCACGGGAGTGAAACGTTTGAGTTCCTTATAAGAGCTTCCATACTGGCAGGTGAAAAATGCTACAACCCAATGACTTGTCGCCATTGACCAGTATACCATCAATTTGTCGCAAGTAGACGTCTGAGTTACCTCCTCATTGTGACGCTTTGCTTTGTTCCTATTGAAGTTCATGTTTTCTTGGACATAGTAGTGTACAGATTATGTAAGTGTAGTGCATCACATTCTCTACCAGAATCTAGTATGCGAATATGGAATGTCTCATCACATGTCTCTGACCACATGAACATAGATATGAAGTCGTTGCACTTGCTGTATATGGCGCTTAGAGGCCCCCAGGGTGCAATGTATAGGCTTTATTGCAGACAGTGGACGGAACCTTTTGACACTTGTCAAGTCTTTATTGCAGTATCTATTAATCCAACACATACTCAATGTCATGCATTGCAAAAAGAATTTATGTGAGAACATGGTGAAGATGCTCCTTGTTATGAATGACAACCCGAGCAGTTGCATCAATGCTTAGGAATTGGGAATCCATGAAGAAACTCGGCTTCAAGATCCACGAAGACGCCAAGATGATGCCACACGCACCGTACATCATGACGGCGGCGGAGCATGCCGAGTTTGTGAATATTGTGTCCAACATTTGCACGCCACCAAACTATGTTGGTGCAATTCACAAACTCTTGCGGGATGGTAAACTGCAATATATGAAGACTCACGACTATCACATTCTGATGCAACAAGTAAGCTATGTAGCGCATCAATGATGAATGGTCTACCTGAGTTATCGTAGAGGACGCCGAACTTGATGTATGTTAGCATGTCCAATATCTTTGTGGACGTGATATATGACTGACAATGTAGTCCGGGACATGCCCTCGTTTTGTACTATGCATCACAATATGCCCGATAGGAGACTGTGTCCGTTTTTTTTGACATTGAAGCACTAGCAACCCCCCTTGAAGTTCCTCACTCCTTTGCTATGCATACCACCTACAATCTCAAACTCCCGGAATATTATCTTCAAATGTGGAGAGCAGTGTACCAAGAAGACTTGTCTAAAACCCTTGACTAATTCGGCTTCCTTTGTAATTGTGCAGATTTTACCAGTTGCTATCCGGAACATCTTAGATGACAACTTGCACTTGGCTATTATAAAAATGAGCAAAGTCTTCCAGAGACTATGCGAGAAGGAGATTAGGGAGTCCGACCAAGATGACCTGATGCAAAATGTAATCATGGCAACGTGTCTTATCAAAAAGGAGTTTCCAACGACATTTTTGAATATCATGACACATTTGCCTATGCACCTCGTTGAGCAATTATTTGTATGCGGCCCCATGCACTGCAGATGGATGTACTCTATTGAGCGGTACATGAAGACACTGAAGGGCTATGTACGAACTTTGGCGCATCCCGAAGGAAGCATAGTAGAGGGATATCGAACCAAAGAAGCACTCGGCTTCTGTACGGAGTATATGAGATAGTACAAAGGAACAGCACAACGTGTCTGGGATGCAGAAGAAGACCCCACCATGAATGACAAGGTGATATGTTGTACGGCACCACATACCCGTCGAATGTCCGATGAAATCCGTTCGTATGCACATGCGTTTGTCATTGACAACGCTCCGTGCTTGGAAGCTTGGCGTGAGTGAGTGACACGAAGTCCTTACTATAGCTGTTTTGAGCATCTTGTCATGCTCTACAAATGTAGTGCAGACGTCAAAGCTAGCACTTTGCCGCTGTCTGATCTCAACATCTTCAGTCCATGCTGATGTCGACCTTCATGTTGTTTTGGAAGGCGTTGTATGAGTAGACCTCGTGAACACATTGTCTTTGCAGACACGCACACCTGTTTTAGAATATCCTTGTGGACATCCCCTGAACGTGTAGCATATCCAATGTCACTATGAGTGCATAGATTTGAATCTGTATATCTAACAAATGCGGAAGAGGTGCACGATGCAAGGAGTACATTCAGGCAAAGGCACAGAGATGGGAGGAGCGTGAAGCTTTCTGCGGGACATGGAGGCGCTTGCACCCAAAGAGAGCTCTCCATTATCCACCGGAACTAATGGAGTTCCCATCCTTTGCAGACTGGTTGAGGTCTGCGGTGAAGGAAGCTGAGCATTCCGGACGTCCACTGGAAGAGGATGTGAAACACTATGCGCGGAATGCAACATCGCATAGTCAAATGTGCTGTCATGGTATGCACCTGCGCGTCCAAAGCGCAGAAGCCGGACTAGTAACCCATGACTTCAAGGTGGCAGCATGTTTTAGCCGCCAACTTTGTTGGGGTCTAGCCCACGGGAGGCCATTGAAAGACACACACGAGTATGTGGGATACATCGAGGAAATCTTGGTGTTGGATTATCAAAACCATTGCGTTACAATCTTGTTATGCGACTGGGTGCGAGGGACACGAGAGGCTCAATTCCCAAGCATTGAAAGGGACAGGTACGGCTTTAGCCTAGCAAACTTCCATCACATGGATGGAAGGGTCCACGCTGATTCTTTTGCCTTCCCTTTGCATTGCCAGCAAGTGTTCTTCTCCGACGACCCGCATCGACATAGTTGGAAAGTGGTGTGCCGAATAAAGGTCATGGATAGACGAAGGCCACCACAGTCTAACGCCGCCACCTCCACTATTGTTCAGCTGCAAAATGACAGGGACTTCACTGGATTGCAACCAGTGGAACGCGTCATGGACCCAGTCCAACGTCCCGTGGAAGGTGGAGGTCAGTACGTAGCTGCAGTAGGCACCGACGTAGTCATTGAGGATGAAGTATAGGACATGCACGTGCTGCACATATGTGAGCATCACCTGGCGGACGTCATGGCCAGCGTCTGCATCATAATGTGTATTGTCCAAATTTATGTCTTGAAAAAGGAACGTCTCTCAAGTAGACATTTTCTATTTGACAAAATTAGTACTTCTAGATGCCGGTGTTGACATGCACATGCTGTCAACTCATGAAGAAGTGCACAATGTGCCTTGTGCGGACATGCCACATACCTCAATATGTATGCGGTGGAGCCCATCCTTGTCCCATTTTCATACGGAGTACATTCTAGAAGAATTTAGTTGTATAAAACACCAAAAAAAAAATGCATTCAAGGATGTATCTTAGTGGTAGTTGGTAGGTCGTAGGAGTTGCATGGAAACATTCGATGATGTACATTGAAGTTGCCTTCAATAGCAGAGAGTGTCATGTCATAGTTTTGTGGACGTTGCTAAAGACGACCTACCTCCATGCATGGATGTCATACTGCGCATTAAAAAGTAAGGATTTACATGTTGAAAACATAAAATAGGACGTCACATGTCGCAGGGAGCTCTGGATGACAAAACCGCAAAAAATGTCTTCAGAATCATCTGCATGTCCCATGTGATGTTTATATGGACACCCTTGAATAAGGTCCCGTCCAAACCCTATGCTGACGTGTCATGCCACGTCAACTTTCAGGGGATCCACGTCAGCAAATTTCCATGTCACATGCCACGTCAGCTTTTTCTTTTTGCAAAAATCTACCCCCTCCCTTTTTTTCACCTAGAGCAGTCTTGTTACCCCTAACCGCAGTAACTTCCATTGACTTACTCAGAGTTAAAGTTGACCAAGGATGCTGACGTGGCCATGACTGATTTATTGGACGATATCAAAATATAAATATGTCTACAGGAATGTCACCTCAAACATGGTTGTTTTTGGTAGCACCCATCTGCTATAATGCTAATCTCCTTCTGTTTTTCGTAGCAACCACCTGAAATCTACAATTTTGCAGCTTCCGGCCAGGTGACATCTGAATGTTCTAAAAAACGTATCATGTCCAACTTGGACATACTATGTTTTGGGTCGGACATCAGAAAAAACACAGTTTTCTTATAGTCGAGGGAGAAAAGTGCCAAACGTTAACCCCTAAAGGACCAATATGCATTTTTTGGCTATATAGAAATTTTGGGCAGGTACTTGTGACTGGAGATTTCCATAATTTTGGCCCAATTTTTAACCCCTAAGTGCCTAAGCATTTCCAAGTGTGTTCTTCCTATGAAAAAGAGCATGGACTTATAGTTATCTCCAATGACGCAAATTGTTTTTTTCTCAAAATCTAACCTTACAGATGTTTAAAGAGCTAGCTTATTAGTACGTATACCAATTTTGAGTGCAAAATTGCATAGGAGTTGTGAGATCATAACAAGAGAAATGTATGTTTTCTATTTTTAGTATGCTGCCCCTCACCACAAGGTTTGAAAAATTTGCATATAAATATTTTTGGAGATTGAGGTGACATGAATAACTACAAATTATGTCAGAACACTAAAATACACTTTCAAAAAACTTAGTTTCACATGAAAAGCTATCAACTCATTACACAATCCACCTTGCAATTGTTGAAATGCAATTTTTTTTATAAGTAGAAATCGCAAATAACTCCAAATCAACACTTGCATGTTTAAATTTTCAACGGTGAAAATCATGAAAACACTTTAATCTTTCCATTGGGAACATTTTCAAAGCAAATGAATAAGTAGAACTTTTCAGATCTCAATTCAAGTAAAATTGGCAAGCTTTGCTTAAAGCCAAGAAATAAAATAAAATTTGTAAGCTTTACCCTTCCTTAATGAGACATGTATGCTTTTGAGGACCTCTCAAAAATCAAATAATTACCTTTTTTAGTGAAAAATAAAAGTTTCCAATAATTAACCTTCAATACTGCCCATAAAATTTTTTTAACCAATCAAAGGAATTTAACTGCTCGTACCCAAATGAGCCTGAAATTTTGGAGCGATCATACATGGTCGCTCAGGCACTTAGGGGTTAAAAAAAGGCTTGAACAAGGAAGAACTTTAAGTTCCAACAATTTTCATAACTTTTGACTACATGGTTAAAAAGTTATTGCATAATATGTAGTTTGTTTCTCAACTTTGACAGGCAGATAAAAAAAATCACTTTTTTTAGAAATTAAAATTTGAAAATAGTTTTCTAGAGTTATACATACGTGGAAAGCTTTGAATCATTCCAATTTGATCAATAAATCAAAAGTTATGAGGATTTTTTGTTTGCGGGCAATTATAGATTTTCTATTCTAAAATAATCTTTGAAGTCCTTTATCTTATTCAATTCTCGATACTTTTTGAAAAAAACAAAATCTTAAGATGTAGATTGTGTATTACAACATTACAGTCGTTGGGATTGGCATTTTTCAATTCCATAATTAAATTCTTATAAAAACAATTTTGTATTTTGAATCATTCTCTACTGCTGTCTACTTACTATTTTTTTCTTATATGTTGCACAATTCCAAATGATTTGAAATTTTTAAGCATGTGACCAACTTATCTAGGAAATAGAATCCAAAGAAGTACCACCATTTTGGACATTTTTTCATACAAAAGTGAGGTTGTGAAGTGCAACTACCCTATTTTTTGCAGGGCCAAAAAAATGATTTCAATGAATTGAATGCTTATATCTTGCAATCTACGTGGTGGAAATTTCTGGAAATTTTACAACATATTCTCAAGTCAGCATACTACAAGATCCTACGGTTACATGTATAAAAAAAAGTTTTTTTTCAAAATTTTGGTACTTGTTCTAAAATGGCAGTTCTTGAGCGTTTTTGGTGAAAATATAGTCATGGAACTTTATGGGTTAAAAAAACTTGTTTTTTCAAAAGGTACATAACATTTAGTAGCCTTCAAAGAGGCTGCCTTTTCCTCCCTAGAGTCCTCATCTACGCAATTCATCCTCAAATAATTAATGTAAGCTTAGGTACCAAGATAGTGGTAGTACATTATGTTTTGTTTCATTTTCTTTGTTAAGTTTAGGACCACACATACAAATCAACAAATATTTGTACAAAAAGATGTTGGCAAAGAATCCAATGAACAATGCATTACAACCATTTGTCATCAATAACATATTTTGAATTTTCAAGTGTAAAGAGAACTCTATATATACACATGGGGTGGTAGAAGGTAGAACAACCCACGTGGGATAAATAAATTTGAACTTGTAGTTTCTCAAACACTCATAGTTAAGTCAAAAACAAAGAATTACTTTAAAAGTAGAATTTCAGACCTCATGTAGGCATAGTAAAATAACTTTCCTCAAAAAACTTTGAACTAAAAAAAGTTGGGGAATGAAGATAAGTTTCACCTCCAAAAATCTGTTTAGCATTTTAAATCTCCAATAAAAAGTTATGGACAAATTTGAGAGAGGGGTTGGAATGGACATTTTCTTCAACATTTTTAAAAATCTTCTCTCTAGATTTGTCCATAACTTTTGATTGGAGATTCAAAATGCCAAACAGATTTTTGGAGGTGAAACTTATCTTCATTCACCAACATTGTTTTTGTTCAAAGTTTTTTGAGGAAAGTTATTTTACTATACCTAAATGAGGTCTAAAATTCTACTTTTAACACAATTCTTTGTTTTTGACTTAACTATGAGTGCTTGAGAAACTACAAGTTCAAATTTATTTATCCCACATGGGTTGTTCTACCTTCTACTACCCCATGTGTATATATAGAGTTGCCTTTTCAATTGAAAACACAAAACATGAATGACAATCACAGCAAAGTGATGTAATTCAAGCATTGAGATAATTGACCTCTATAAGGTAGACAAGCCTATTACCACCCTGATTTGCAATTTGAGTATATTGGGGCCGATTCCAAGAAGAGCATGTATTTTTCAGAGGTGTGCGCTTGTATCGCGAATCAAACCCAAGTGGAATTATAACTTTTCAATCAAAATTGTAATTTCTGTGCATTTTGGAAGTGTCAACCCTGAAATTACAAAACCACTTGTAGACTGGAGTCATAAACATCATACCAACAACCCATAACCACCCTTCCATATATCTATTAGCTCGTAAGTATGGACCAATGAAAAATTGACACATTAGTCTTGGTGATATCAATGCTCTGATTTTGTCAGGAAAGTGAGTGGAGTTGGATGAGTGTAGTGACGAAAATGGGGCCAAAACTAGGATGGCGGAAATAAGAAGCTGGCAGCTTCAGGCTGGTTTACCTTAAATTGATTGCCATTTTGAAATAGTTTGCTATTTTATTTACAACTTTAATTCAATGTACTTAATTTGTTGTTAACCCCAATGTACAGCTGCGACCTTGTAATTGACTCAGGCCCCTTGCTGTATTCTGACAAGTTCCGCCAAGTGTCTTTGTAGTTATTGATTTGGTGTGGAATATACCACATCATTCTGTCCAAGGTAAGGCAGTTGCAGTGACTGCTACTGAATGTAATGTATTGATCCTCTTCAAGCAAAAATTAGGAAATCAATACGCACAAAATTCCCTAGTCTTTACTTCTACTAATGTATCCGCAATTATATAGATGGATTTTGGTATAGATGGATGAGAAGTACCGACTTTATTATAGAATCTATTCAAATACAGACTACCTATTATATTTTTCTAAAAAATTTGCACATTTTTGAATACAATTGATTATTTTTCTTGCAATTAGATCAAGCATATCAAATTTCAATTCCATGAAATCAATACTTCATTTTTGGAGTTTTTTTAATTTTGATGCCATAATTTAACATGATAATTGTGTACCATGTTAAGTTACCACACGACTTGCGAACACGCATGAGAGTGTCACTAACTTAGAAGCTCGTTTCAGAGAGAATATGACGGATGAATCCAAATTAGGGTTTGGCGGAAGTTACGAACGCGACTATTCTTGCGAAATTGCGAGAAAGAGCTGCTCCCTCAGTCCATGGCTTCCACTTCCCTCTGTCGCAGATCAGTGTGCATGCAGCTGCTGCGTATTTCCAGTCACCTTTCACGTCGGGAGCGAATCGGACCTTCTGTAATTCAAATCCGAAGCTACAGTAGTGTCACCGAGTTTTTCCGCCATCGCCGATCGTTGATGCCAGCCGCTGCGCAATTTTCTCGAGGTCAATCAGCTCCTCAATTAAGTTTACGAATTGTTGAATTGAAAATAGCATTTCTGTCGTTGTGTCGTTCTTTGAGATCGTTGCTGATGGCTTTAATTAACTTGATCAAGGATTGATTGAGGAATCGAAGATTGAGATTAAGTATCTTTTTGTGTGGTTTTTGTTGGCATGTTGTTCTCGTTTTATTACTTGCTGTGTGTGATTTAGAACGGGAGCATGCATTGAAGGTGTGTGATTCTTTGCTTTGTGGAAGATTTGAGTGTTGCTCGGGGAAAAAGAGGCAAGATGGACGGGGAGGGCGAGTCTACTCCTCCACTTGCGAGTTTATCGGATACGAAGACAGGTACCTTTTTTTTCTCCTTTTTCTTCGTTTGCTGTTGCTGGGTTTGTTTTGCTTCTTTGTCATTGTTAATTCGATCGAATATCAGTTCACATTGACTCCCAATTTGACAAGCTCTGTTCCGGTTCTACTTGTCTACTGTTAGTGTGAACTAGCAGGAAGGTAGGGGATACTCTTTCCGTCACTTTGAACATTTAACCAATATGCAGGAGTGCAACTTTGGTGATCTCTATAGAGCTATGGAGAGATCATTTTGGGTATCAGAAAAGCCAGATTCTCTTTGATATCAATTTTTTCTCACTCAATGTATGAATTTCTCATGCAATCGTTGACACTTCTCTCAGGACCGTTTTAAACCCCGTTTCCTGTCAACGAATCAAGTGTATTGTAAGAGATGAGTAGTTGTTGTTGGTAACAGGGGCCAGCTCCCTAACGGTTTCAGTATTCTCTGCCTTGCAAGCAGGAATGTGCGCGTGGATTAGTGTAGCTTATTTTTTGAAATTTCATACGGAGTAGATACTAGTGTGCCCTGTGCCGTTGCCACAGTCAATTTAAAGTTAAAAGTAGTTTTTTTAATTTTTTAAGTCATAAAAACTGCAGAGTGCAATAACTTTCTCACCGTAGGTCCAAACGGTGAGAAACAAAGCCCGTGCACCTGTCTTCGTAGAGAGATTTGGAAGATTGTGACACCACTGTCCCAGAATTGGTTGCTTCACAATTTTTAATTCGACGGTTAGTTACTGGCGATGTTTAGATTCTTGTGCAGATGTTTTTGCAATCATCTTCGAAGAGTATCCTCTGTTCTTGTGACTGACCGTCATGAAGCGGGATTTGTAACAGTATTTCTAGGAATGTAGTAGAACGAAGGCTTCTTCCCTATTGATGTTATAGTTTTTAACGAAGGCATCCAGACGGTCTATCACCAACAACCATATTTCTCGAATCTGTGTTTACGCGTCTCAAGGGTGCAACGTAGGTAGTATTGCATTGTGGTCCAGATCTAGATAATTTGTTCTGTGTCTACTTTGCACATCGTTTATGTGTTGTCACAGAACTTTATGGGAAGCTTTCCACATGGTTTGGACTACTTTGAAAACTGTTTCTTCTCTTTTTCGTTTCGTGCCGAATGGTTTATCCCTCTTCCCAAGCTACCCTATCGCAGCCTCTCGTTACTTTCGTCGAATGCTCCTTATTTTCTGATAATACACTTATTGTGATAAATAACTTAATTCTTATACAATTCTCATACAATCGATTATGTTCGTGTTTCTATGCAGAGGAGCAAGTGGTTGAAGGCAGTAAGAAAATTGAGCAACAAGAAAAATTTGATACAGGAGGTGGAAAGGAAACTGATGACAAAAATCAGGAGGAAGTAGCAAAAGTGAAGGGGGAATCGTTCCGTTTGACAGGGTCCTGCTCACTGATTCTTCACCGTGGGGACATTACGAAGTGGTACAAGGACAGTGAGACTGACGCAATTGTAAATGCTGCAAACGAGGGGATGCTTGGTGGGGGAGGGGTTGATGGAGCAATTCATAGAGCTGCTGGAAGAGGATTGTTGGAAGCCTGCCAGAAGGTCCCGGTGGTTTCCAGAGGAGTCCGGTGTCCAGTTGGTCGTGCCGTTATCACTCCAGGTATGTACATATTCTACACCTGAAAGTTTTATACTAAGGTAGGATATACGGAAATCGGTAGGTACCTATACCCGTTTCCTACCAAATCTGAAACATAGATTTACATTATGTATAAGCTTAGATGATGGAAACAGTTGGTTTAGGATTTCCAACTATGACAATTTACAATACATGATAGGAATATCCAAAATTTGTCTAAACCTGTGTGAGTGATCGCTTTAGTTGATGAGAATTGTATCCTCTACCTTAGAACCAGTGCGCAGGATAACTGGTTCGAGGATAGGTATCGTTTAAACCTTGCGATTCTCTTTTCTCTGTTTTCATCAAAGTTTGATATTCTTGCAGGGTTCAAGTTACCAGTAGCGCATGTCATACATACTGTGGGACCAGTGTATTATAGTGAAAGGGACCCAGTCAGCTTATTATCCGAGGCCTACAAGAACTCTGTTACTCTTGCTATAGAGAAAGGGTTGAAGTACATTGCATTTCCCGCAATATCATGCGGTGTCTATGAATATCCCTATGCTGAAGCAGCAGAGGTTTCCATCCAAGTGCTTCAAGAGAGTGCTGGCCAGTTGTTGGAGGTACAATTTGTTCTTTTCGAGGCCGGTACATATGCTGCATGGCTAGCTGAAGCCGAGAATAAGTTGGAGAGACTATCGATCTAAATCTTAGGTCTGATTTGTAATATCTGTTGTTTAGTTCTAGACCCTCTCTTGCCATGCTTTTCTCATTCAACTGCTATTTCCCTGAAGCCCCTTCGATTGTAAGCTTCTTGATGAGTCACGCTGTTTAACGTAGTGCACTTCTGGCTCTTAGGAGGAAGCTGGCTCTATGCCCAAGTGATTGTTTGCACTTTGAAAGTGATTAGTTGCAGCTCTGGATTGTCATGATCGAGGAACTTTTTCATCTTTGTTAGGAATTTCTATTCTAATAGCTTACTCTAATAAAAATTAGGTGTCATTGGACAACCACATTATAACGCTTGACAGATCCAAATTTTTTCGAACTATCAGCATGAGAAGGATACTATATTCTGATTTTCGTTTTCGAGCATCATTTTCTGCTCTCAGCTAAGACCTGTCTTCGTAGTACATGTACCACTTATTGGTGTCTATTCCTACTCAATCATCTGCATTTATCTATTCATGACTTACGATAATTTGTGGGTTGAAATTTACAGCAAGCCAGGGATATTTAGAGGAGCAGCCTCATAATGGATATGCTGATCTCCTGTTTAACTCTTCTTGTTAATTCTAGACTACTGTCATTGCAGAAATTTGAGTATGTGACGCTGGCATGTTGCCTCTGTTTCCAACTCTGCTGGTTGCCAAACCTTCACTTAGATAGGGGGTCCATAATGTGACCATTTACCAGCAGATATGCATTTTTGGAGAGTTGGACTTCTTGAGATATTTTTCAGTAAGTTTTTTGTGAAAGATAAATGGAAGTGGCATTTAACACACATCATTTCATGTTCTTTGGACCTTCATGGAATTAGTTATGAATTATGAAGTTGGAACCACATAGGGCATTAAAAGCATCCACCCTTTAGTATCTTCATTTGAAGTACATTGTTGAATGCAATTGGTAAATTGGGAAGGAATATATATTTCTATGTTAAAGAACTCTTTTGGAGCTTGGTTACTTGATGAACCACCTACTTTATTGTGATGTCTGTCTATTGCATGCATTCAACCCCTCTAATGACACATTGTGAAATTAATTACTCCTTAATTACCTTTTAGAATTTGTCATGATCATTATAAAGGCATTTTTCACCTATACAAGTTGCAAGCACGTGAGTGCATTTAGAAGCCTATTTATTATGTAATCACACCCAAGGTCAAGGTCAATTTATATATACATTTATATAGTGTATTTATTCCATGTCCACCCTTTAATTATTTTTGGAGCAGTGTGTAAATTATTACTTAAAGCAAGGCATGGGTCTTATTGCCAACCCAAATTATAACTCACAATATAAGCAATGTGTAAATTATTACACTTAAAATGACAAAATTTGCATTTAAAATTTTGTATTGGAATGACATTTCTTTGCACAGCAAGTAGTCCATGGGAGAATTGAAAATCTCCTTGAAGCAAAGCATAGGTCTTGTTGCTAGCCCAAAATTTGTTCAATCAAAATATACAAAAGTGAACAATGAATAGTGCTTTGACTTTGCAACCTAAATGTGATGCTTGACAAGCCATATTCAATATAAAAGTGGATTCAGTAGGTTGAAATATTCCCAAAGAATGCAAAAAATATTTTTTGTCAATGATTCTCTCAAAACCTTTTAAGCATGTTCAAGAATTAACCTTTTTCATTCAATACTCTTGCTAAGGATTCAAACTTTGCACTTACTTTTGCAATGTAATTTCTTTCAAATTTGTTTGATCAGAGCTAGTGTTTTTTTTCTGGCGATATGGTGCAAAATTGCACCAAAATTTTTGACCTAGCACCAAGCCTATAGGAAATTTTTAGTAAAATTTTGGATGAAATCGCCAAAAAACTTCAAGTTCAAGAAAAATCTTGGATGAAATCGCCACACTATGAATGAAAATAGAATTATAGATATGTGGTATCACATTTTCTATCCAGTACGTGGATGAATGTTGAAACTTGGAGCACCACTATAACATTTAATATTGCCACTTCGCCACTTCATGGAAAATGAAAATAAAAAAACTACTTAGAGCTTGAAAGTTTTTTTGTTTTTTTGTTTTGGAAACTTATGGCCTTCAAGGGTCACAACTTGATTGACATGACATGACTTCACTGAAAATAATTTCAAATATTTTAATAAATAAATGATGTTCATTTAATACTTATGGACAATCAATCATTAGATGATATTTGAGGCCTTTGGAAGACTGTGAGTTATCTTGCACATTACATGAGACTCGGGGGTCTTAGAAGGCTGTGAGTTCCCCTGCTGTCTACTGCATTCCCACAGTCTGGGAACGCAGCAGCAGCAGCTGGCTGACGTGGTTGAGCAACTGCCATGTCACTTTTTGAAAAAAAAAAAAAAAAAAAAAAAAAATTGCTTAACCCCTAAAGTCCCAAGGCCATTTTTCTGTCAAAAATCACTCAAAACTGCTACTTTTGTTGCGTTCATCTAAAAGATGAGAAAAATTATTTTTTTTTAGAAAATAACCATAGGATCTTATACTACACATTTTACAGATCATGTAGTAAAAATTTTGTGGTGTTTGACCGTACGGATTGAAAGATATCAGCATTCAAAGTGAAAGAAAAAGTTTTTTTCAAGAAGATGCTCTCATTGCCCGAAAAACAAGATTGTCCATAACTTTCTCATAAAAAGTCCAAATGAAATGAATCAAAGCTTCCCAAATAGGAAAAAATATAATCTATAAGGAAAAAAAATTAAAAAAATTAAATTAAATTTTTTGCAAAATTTTTTTGCTGCCCCTTCTCCCCTGTTTTGAGCTTATTTGGGCATAACTTTTGCTCCCGGGCACCGATTGAAATAAAAATTACATTCCCCAAAAGCTAATAAGTTTTTCTATCTTATGCGAAAGTTTCAGAAAGTTTCATTAAAAATTGAGCTCATAGGAACCTGCCCAAAATCCATTTTGTCCCCCGTAGGGACAATGGGACTTTAGGGGTTAAAATGATATTTTGGTAATTTTTATTTTTATTTTTTATTTTTTAATTTCTGACACACCCATACCGGCGTTCACTGGATCTGGGCAGATCAGGGAATAGGCCTGAAACGGCCCTCCAAGACCCCCAAATATCATCTAATGATTCCCGTAGTCCGGGAACGAAGGATAACTGCTAGCTAATGTGGCCAAGACCGTGTCACACCATTTTTTAATTTTTTTTTAATTTTTTTTTAATCTTTTTGCTTAAAAATGATATTTGGGAAGAAAAAAAAATGAAAAAAAAAATGAAAAAAATGAAATTTTTTTTTCAAAACTTAATTGTACAAATTTATACTATACTTCTTTAGGGGAATGTATAGAAAAAATTTCAAAAACTTTGATTGCATGGATTGAAAGATTAGAACATTTAAAGTTAGGAAAAAAAGTTTTTTTCCAACCTTACTCAACAAGGCTAGCAGACTTTAAATCCTCCTAAAGTGAGACTTTTCCATTGAGCATGGTTATTTTTTTCAATATTTGCATCTTATATTATGTAAATTACACACCTACCAAATTTCAAAATTATTGGAGGGATTTGCACATGCTGCCCAAATTTGCCTGAGCTGCTCCAAAAGTTCAAGGCAGCATAACTTTTGATCCAAGCACCCGATTGGAAAAAAATTATATTTCCACTAAGAAGGTACTTGTTCACACTTTGTGTCAAAATTTTAAAAACATTCATTGGAAAATGAATGTAACACACCTACCCAAGATCACTTGCATATGTTCAACAATCATTTGGTTCTTTAGGGGTTAACCTCTATAGTTCCTTGACTATGTTTATACCAAAAACGTTCCAAAATTGCCATTTCCTCATACAATACCACAAGGTCACTTGCTCTTAAAATAACCATTGAAGATCCAATTGCATTTGGGGGAAAGCTAAATTCCTTGAATCAATTTGCAGTAAATTTTTGTAGGGAGAAAAATAAAATTGGAATCTAACCCAAGACATTTTGTATTTTTTGGGGACCGTAACCCCTAAAGTTCCATTGGTCCTATGGGGGCCAAAATGCAACTTCGGGTAGGCTCATATGGTCTCAATATTCATCATAATTTTCTGAAACTTTTTGTAAAGCTAGAAAAATACATAAGCTTCTTGGGAATATAATTTTTATTTCGATGGATGCCCAGAATCAAAAGTTATGGCACAAAAAGACAATTATGACAAAAGGTTGGAGGGCACCCCACCCACCCCCCAAAAAAAAGTGAAAATATTTTTTTTAGACTTTTTTCCTAAAATATTATATTTTTGTCTACATATAAAAATTTTGATTTAGTCTATTTGGACTAGTGATAAGAAAGTTATGGGCTTTTGGGGGGGGCAATCTAAGCATGTTCTTGAAAAAAAAAACTTTTTGTCCGACCTTGAATGCTAATATCTTCTAATCCGTACGATCAAATTTGATGAAATTTTTACCACATGATCTCAGACAAGTGCAGTACAAGTTCCTATGGATAGATTCTTAAAAAAACGTTTTTTTTGCTTTCTTAGGTGAATGCAACAGAAGTGGCAGTTTTGAGTGTTTTTTGACAAAAAAACGGCCTGGGGGCTATAGGAGTTAATAGATTCTATCAGGAATTTTTGAAGTTGAAATGCAGTGGTCCCACTAAAAGCGACCACTTTCTGAAATGTACACTATTGGTGCATTGAAGAAAACAAAATGTACCTGTGTGTCACGTTTGCTTTTGGAGTAAGGTAGGCGCATCCATAAGCGTCAATCTAAGAGTTTCGAACATGATGAGTATTAATAAATAGCTAGAAAATTATAGGATCCTATTAGGAACAGAAAAATAATGAGTTTGCAATTTTGAACGTATTATTTCGATACTGTGAGAATAAGTTGTGAATTTTTAAAGAGCAAATTGCCATTGTACCTATGACCACTATCAAGATTTCATGTTCACATGTTGTACATCCTTGTCATGACATCTATTTACTTCCAAAGAATTTCCAAGATTTCAGAGCTGACGGTTATGCGGACAAGGTTGCTTATGGGTGCGCCTACCTTAGCTACCATAAAGCGTGCAATAACCTACTGGACCCTTCATCTGATACGGAGACTCTCACCTCAGCCAATTCTTGGGGTCGGTTGGCCAAGACATGGCGTCACCACAAATGTAGCCAAGCCAACACAATGATCATATGAAGCACTGTTAGTACTGTCTTGTGTACAAGGGAGCGGAACAAACACTGTACTCACCGCAATGCTAGGCTTTGAAGAGCCAGTGTGGCCCATTGCCCAATTGTCAGCTATGCCAGGACTCAATATGGCCAGAGTCCAAGTGGGACTTACTTACAATTTGTACTTGTACAGTACAACACAAGTCTCAAGAGTGTTGCCAGGAAGAAAGACCGCGGTTTACTCTCGGTATGCCTCTCCATGTGCAGCAGTTCTCAGGATCTGCTTTCCCAGGTCCTTCATTATGCGACCCATTGTCGGCGAATTGCCCGGCATCGGCATCGGCTGGGGCGTGGCTGGCCAAAAAATGATCCCCTACCATGTATCCAGCTAGTGACGAAAAGAGCCCAATCACGCCAAAACCAGCACTAGAAACCACATGATACCATCCCCGTCAAGCATTGACATTAGAGGGGATTCGGGGGCCTTAAAAGACTGTTTCAGGCTCGTTTCCCAATCTGGCCAGATTCAGTGAATGACGGTACGGGCGTGTTAGAATTTTTTTTTTTCAAAAAAAAATTAAAAAAAATAAAACCAAAATATCATTTATAGATTTTATTTTTTTCCCCCAAAAAAATGATGTAGCCGTCATTGTGTCATGTCAGCTAGCTACTGCAGCTGCGTTCCCGTAGTATAGGAGCGTAGGGGAACTTGCAGTCTTCCAAGACCTTCAAATCCCCTCTAATGCTGACTAGCTTTAAGGTATCAGCTCATATTTTGTATTGTTTGATCTTCACCCATTAGCTGATAAGCCTGCAAGTCATGAGTGCACGGCAACTTTTCTTAATGGGACTTGTTGACGGGGATGCAAGGGATGGGAAATCCCTTGGTGGCGTTACTCTCATCAGTCTCATGGGTGTTTTTTGAGGTTTTCAAAAATAATTGGTAGGATACTATAGGGTACAAATGAAAATGACGTTTTTGCATTCCTAGGGGCTTGCTACTAATTTTGACACTATCTACAGGGTTGAAAAATTGTTCATTTACCATGAAATTTTTGTATGAGATCATCTCCATATTTATAACATATGGATCAAATTGGAAGGTCTTAAAATTTATAGACATGGAGATATTCTAAATCTACCAATATGTGTAGTTATGAGAATGATTTAAGGAAATACTAAAAATGTTGAAGTATCTTGGACACTTTATGTGGGACTTCATGCTTCCAAAGTGAAATTATCCATATTACACAATCCTCTAGCATAGAAGATTCTCAAAAAAATAACATAAAATCAATGACATTTAAAAGTGTCTATTTGTTTCATCCAAAAGAATCCATTTGTTTTACAAATTGTGTACAATACATACATGAAGGAACTTTCATCTTGTGAATAGGAATGCTTGCATTTCAAGTTTAGCATTACAAAGAGTGGAATGTGATGAAGGGCAGATAGAGGTTATGAGTGAGTGTCTATTTAAGTGGAGGAATCACGGTTTGTGCTTTTAGACATGAAGATTGACTTCTCTTTGAATTAATATTTGCTTCATTCTAAGCAAAATTTGATTTCATTTAGGAATTTTACTTGTTGGTTTGCTCACTATATACAACTTTGAGTGGGATATTGTAAAATTTGTTGACTATGGCAAAATCAAATGAAATTTGTGGGTTTTAGTGAAGTAGAAATTATAAGAGCCAAGATTGCAACCATTATTAGAATCCTTGCTAGAACAATTTAGAAGTTGATTAAGAAATTTTAGGAAGGATGATTGCAATAAGCACATATACAATTTTCTGTTATATTCTAAAAGGTGATTTGTTTTTGGCCATAAATTTTGCATTGTGACTCCAAATGACTCAAGATTCATAGGTTAAGGTATTCAAGATTATTATACACCTTTGCTAGTTTTTTGTTGTATTTTTCAAAAAAATTATTGTCCAAAAACAGCCTCCAATTTTTGTGACATTTGCCAAATGGTAAGTAATACTATTTAGTATCCAAAAGAATGAATTTGGAGATTATATGTTGTATGAAAGTCTACAAATGAGCTTCTTTCTGCTTGCATTTTGAAACATGTAAAATATTATTTTTATAGATCTTTTGATGAATGTCCATCTCTATAGAGTTTTCATAAATAAACAATTTTTCCATAATTTTTTTTCCTATGTTTCAAATTAAAACATCAAAGTATCTATTTTCTTGAGATTTAGCAAATTTTCAATTCTTCTACTTAGAAAATTTCTCTTTGCATTATTTTCCTAGGGTATGATCTTCCTAAAGGTGTATACATTGGCCATATTTTTATATTATTAAAAAGTATTTTTCTAATTTTAAAGTACTCCAAAAAATTAGGCATGAGTTACGTGAAAACAAAATCAATAGGTGTTTTTCGCAATCATCTGGAGATGGAACTTAAAAGTTCCAACCTTGTAGTAGAAGCTAAAAATCTTAGTGATAGAAATGTTTGTATAATTGTATGATTCTCAAGAACTCATCATTGCTTATTGCTTTCAGAGATTACTAATGTCTACCCTATTCAAGTCAGTAAACTTATTGTTTGTACGTAGTGCCTTATATGGAAGTGGCAATTTTAGACAAATTGTATTCAAAAAATCTTATTTGACACCTCATCACATGTCTCATTAATTGACTTTTGGACAAAAATATTGTAGATGGCATGCAGGAAAGTGGGAGTATATTAATTGGATGGATGAGTCTGCCTTTGAAATTGGCAAAAATTCTTGTTCCTTATCTACAAATTCACATTTCAAAAATTATATACGAGCGCTTTCATCAAATTGTATGCTTCCTACTTTTTTAAGCAACCATATTTCTTTAATGAATTAGGGCTCATTTGTTGGAGGGCAAAAGTCAAACCTTATCTTTATGCCTAAAGATCAATGCTAAGGATTTTGTGGTCTATAATGGCCAATTGCCTTAATTTATAGTTAAAGTTTCAAGCGAATTGCTTAAAGAAGATGGCGCACATGTCCGTTGAAGCAAATTATGTAAAGAATGGAGAAAAATATGCCTTGTTGTAGAGTTCAATCGGCCCACAAACTTTCCAATCTCAATCCATTTGAGAACCTTTAGAATATTCTAAAAAATGATGTCCAACATTACCTGACATACCATAGAAACTTAGGGGAGTGAACCCCTAAAGGACCAAACACCGTTTTTTGGCAACATAGCAATTTTTGGTAGCTTGCTACGAACAGAGTTTTTTATTTTTTTTATTTGAAAATTTCATACAACTTGTGCCCAAGGAGTAGCTTTTAGGTCCAACAATTTTCATAACTTTTGACTACACGGTTAAAAAGTTATTGCATGATATGTAGTTTTTGTTACTCGGCGGGCAGCCCAAAAAAGAATAATTCTAATTTGCGGGTAGGTATGGAGTCTCTAGATTCCAAGCCTACTTGCAAATTGGAATCCCTCATAACTCTCATCTCATTAAATAAAATGGAATGATTCAAACATTTTTACTTCTAAATATTTCTTTAGAACCACTCTCAATTTTTCATTTTTCAAAAAAGCAATTTTTAAAGAAGTTTTTTGAGTTGCCCGGGCTGCCCGCCGAGTAACAAAAATTACATATCATGCAATAACTTTTTAAATTTGTAGTCAAAAATTATGAAAATTGTTGGACCTAAAAGCTATTCTTTGGACACATGTTGTGTGAAATTTTCAAAGAAAAAAGATAAAAACTCCAATCGTAGTGAGCTGCCCAAAATTGCTATGTTGCCAAAAAGCGGTGTTTGGTCCTTTAGGGGTTAACTCCTAAAGTCCCATCACTAGAAGAAACTTTTTTTTCTTTTTCTAATGATGGACTAGAGACATGCATGTTTTATGAAACATCAAGATGTCAAAGGATGCATGGATCTAAAAGGCATATTTTTGTGGATGTTGTAGAGGATAGTGATAGATTATTGTAAAAACAAGTTGATGCTAAGTATCATTGGTGTTGATGTTTTATTTGACATGAATACAAACGTAGTGATGGATTTTTTTGAACTTCTGAAAAAACATAGTACCATAATATCATCAAATAAATTTTTTTGGACTGCAGGTAAGTATGTGGAAGTTATTGTGGACTAAAATAAAATACTAATTAGATGTGAAATACAAGGAAATGGCAACCACTTAGCATGCATTTAAAAAAAGAGGAAATAGATGGATATACATCATGGATGAAAAGAAAAGCTCTTTATACAATTGGGGTGGGTAGGAAGTAAAACAATCCATGCTAGATATGTAAGACAAAAAATTATATTCAAAATAGAATTTTTGAAACAACGTCGAAATGTCTAGCAGTCAAATTCTCATCTCCAAATTATCCCATATCCTTTGAGGATTCATGATGGACAATGAATTCATTGTAAAAACAACATTCTTACTAAATGTCATGAAGTAATTCATCTCACTTTGCCATCAAAAGTTCTCTTGATGGTAGATCACTGTAATGGTCTTTGGACTTCCAACTAATATTGAACATTTTCTTTTTTTACAACAACTTGGTCATTAAATTCTTGTTGAATTCAACAACTTCTTTTGTTAAATAATTACTTTTTGCTAATAACCTAACACAACATGTTTTTGTGGATCTTAGCTAAAAACATTTGGATTTCAGTGCTTATTATTTGAGATTTTGGATGTTTTTGCCTTGTCAATTTTGACACGATTTTTTGGACATCTACGCTGATAGGAGTAGACATCTAAAATAACATCCTCATGCTGAATTTAATATGTCTAAATAGACACAATTCTCTCCTAGTACATTGTCCCTACAAGAAATAAAATGGACTTTGGGCAAGCTCCTACAATCTCAATGTTTGTCATCATTTTTAGAACTTTTTGTAAAGATAGAAAAATACATTAGCTTTTTGGAATTAGGATTTTATTTCAATTAGTGCCCATGAGCAAAAGTTATAGTACAACAAGTCCTCTTTTTTGGTTTGGCAATCAGCTTCACTCCACACAAAATTTAAAAAAGAATGTATTTATTTAAAAAAACTAAATTTGATTCTCATAGATTGTAATTTTACCTACATAGGACTCTTTGATTCATTCTATTTGGATTTGTTACGTGAAAGTTATAGTCAATCTTATTTTTTGGAAAATTAGAGCATCTTTTTGACAAAATAATTTGTAGGATTCATTTCTTAACTCAATTTTCACAATTTTTCAAAAAAAGAAATATATCACAAGGTCAAGATCTCTCACTACAACAATCTCATTGTTGAAATTAGTATGTTTCAATTTCATCTTAGAGCTATTTATAGTTGAGATTTTCCTTCAATCTTGAACCTAATTCTATTTAATAATTTTTTAAGAATTACAAATAAATATAAAAACAAATTGACGCTCAACCCAATTATTCAACATAAAAACTTTGAAATTTAAAATCAATAGTACAAAACTTTTAAGCAAAGAAGATTCAAAGGAAAAAAAATCTAGTTGAGGAAGGTGCAAACTTTTTTTATTTCTTTACTTTAAATGCAAATATCCTGCAATCTATGCAATCAAAGTTTCTAAAATTTCTTCCATACATTTATGCACTAGTCTAGTGTAAGATCTTGCGCTTAGATATGGAAAAAAAGTTTTGAAGTTTTTGCACTTTGCAATAGAAATGGCAATTTTGAGTGGTTTTTGAAGGAAAAAAGGCCTTGGAGTTCAATGAAGCAAGCATGACATTTAGTATACTACTAGAAAATGATGTCCAAACTTGTATCCAAATCAACAAAAATTCATCAAATTTTTGTAGAATTCAACACCATACCGACCGTTTTTACAGTTTTTTGTTGATTTGGCACCAGATAACAAAATGATTACAAATTGTTTGGTGATCTGGGTAGTACAACGCCCTAATCAATAAAATAATCAACCTTTTTGTTCATGTAGACTTTCAAACGTTTTAAATAATCTTTTTTCATTTGGGCAATATTTAAATTCCCACAATTGGATTCTATATACAATTTTTATTTTATTTTAAATTTAATCACTCATAATTTGGTGATTTTTGAACTCAGCAGGCTTTGGTGGCAGTTTTGACATAGTAGAATAAATTCTTGAATAAATTTTGATCTAAGAAAAGTTAGAAAATCAAACTAACTTTCATCTCTAAAAATATGTTTGGGATTTGGAGCCTCCAATCAAAGGTTATGAACAAAATTTAGAGGGTGGTTGAAGTGAACAATTTCTTTGACATACTTTAACACCCTCTTTGAATTTTGCTCATAACTTTTGATTGAAGAATCCAAATCTCAAACAGATTTTTGGAGATGAAAGCTAGCTTGATGTTTTAACTTTCTTTAGTTTAAAGCTTATTCAAAAAATGTATTTTACTATGCCAAAACGGCCACTAAAGTCTGCTGAGTTTACAAAGCAAAGGAAAAACATATGCAAAAACAATGAAAACTTAATAGAACTCCCATTATATTCATTGAAGTTTATGGATGGTTCAATAGTTTAGAACCTTGGACCTCAACCACAAAGTCCGAGGTTCAAAACTTGTTGGTGGTGATTGCTTGCTTGGCAAATTTGCCTAGGTGGCTTGTCCACGTAGTGAAGTTGCCTAGGTGGCTTGTCCATGTGGTAGTTTGCCTAGGTGGCAATTTTTTTACTGATGATGTGGCAGTTGCCACATGGCAATCTCTTGTTGGCCAATTTTTTTTTTTTTTTTTTCAAATTTTTTTACATGTCCAAATCAACAACCGAATCATCAATGTTTGTTAAGTAGTGTCCAAATCAACTTGACCAAAGCCACTCCAAATTGTTATTGATTAGAGCATTTTTTATTTATTTTTTGTTAAATTGGTTGCTAATTTTCTAATAATAGTAGAAGTCACTGCTACTGCCTTCCTCGGATGGAATGATGTAGAATATACCACATATATATTCTACACCAGTTCAGTAACTATAAAGACACTTGGCAAAACTTATCAAAACTTAGTAGGGGGCCTAAGTTAGTTACAAGGTCGCAGCTGCACATTGGGATTAATGGCAAATTAAGTGCATTAAAATAAAACCGTGTAAATAAAATAGCAAACTTATTCAAAATGGCAATCAATTTATAGAGATCAATTATCTCAATGCTTGAATTTCATCACTTTGATGTGAGTGTCACTCATGGTTTGTGTTCTTAAGTGACAAGAGAAGCTCTTCATATACACATGGAGTGGTAGGAGGTAGAACATGCTATGTGGAATAAATAAGTTAGAACTTGTAGTTTCTCAAGCACTTGTAGTTAAGTCAAAAACAAAGAATGGTGATAAAAGTAGAATTTTAGACCTCATTTAGGCATAGTAGAATAACTTTTCTTGAAAAATTTTGAACTAAAAAAAGCTGGAGAATGAAGATAGATTTCACCTCCAAAAATCCGTTTGGAATTTTGAATCTTCAAACAAAAGTTATAGACAAATTTGAGAGAGGATTCTTAAAAATGTTAAAGAAATGTCTATTTCAACTCCTCTCTCAAATTTGTCCATAACTTTTGATTGGAGATTCAAATGCCAAACGGATTTTTGGAGGTGAAATTCATCTTCATTCACCAACATTTTTTAGTTCAAAGTTTTTTCAAAAAACTTATTCTACTATGCCTATGAAGTCTGAAATTCTACTTCTAACAACATTTTTTGTTTTTGACTTAACTATGAGTGCTTGCGAAACTACTAAACTCTAATTTATATATCCCACATGGGTTGTTCTACCTCCTACCACCCCATGTGTATATATAGAGTTGTTTTTTCACTTGAAAACCCAAAATATGTTATTGATGGCAAGTGGTTGCAATGCATTATTCATTGGATTCTTTGCCAACATCTTAATCTTCAAATATATTTGTTGATATGTATGTCTGGTCCTAAAATTGACAAAAGAAAATGCAACATACCATAATGTATTGCCACTATCTTGATACTCAAGCCTACATTAATTAGGTGAGGATGGATTTCGTGGATGAGGACTTCAGAGAAGGAATATCGGGAACTAATCCCTCCACTGTGTCAATGTTGTTGCAATATTGCTTCATAGGGCCCGCAGTCCAGTAAAGAAACTTTACTATTACAATATTGACAGCTTATTGCAACAATATAGTTTCAATGGACCCATTGAAACTATATTGTTGCAAAGTTGTCTCAATATTATAACAGTAAAATTTTTTTATTGGACTGCGGGCCCTATGAAACAATATTGTTTCAATGGGGGGTACTTTCCTGATGAAAGGCACGGCAGCCTCTCTGAACTCTGAAGGTTCTGAGAGTTCAGAGTTCAGTAAAGCAAATGATTCACACTCAAGGTAGAATAGCCAAAACTTAAGGATGATTTCCACCATGGCCGGCGTTGCAGGGTTAAACCTCATCATAACTTAATGTCATATTACAACCCTTGTCAGCTGGCTCTCCCTCATATTGACAAGGGTTGCAACATAAATAAAAATTGTTGTCGGCCCCTGCAACTCTTGTCACAGTAAACTGACTGACAAAACTACCTGTATCAGTATTCTTCCAATTGTCCATCTTCCATTTTGCTTAACTTAAAACAGGGTCAATAGCCTCCCAATCTCCCACTAAGGGAGGAGGTTCTTAAACCGCTCGGGCTCTAAAATCGCCCACCTCCACAATGTTCGCTGCTTGTACATGTTGCTTTTTGAAATGTACAAGCTGTGAACATTTGAGGAGGTGAGCGATTTTGGAGCCCTCCGAAGCATCAAAAATTTGAACTTCAAAAATTCATAACTAATTCCACAAAGCTCCAAAAAATATGAAACGACTTGAGTTGGATGCCAATTTCATTTGTCTTTGTAGGAAAATTTTCCAAAAAATATTTCAAGAAGTTTCACCTCCCCAAAATTTAGATTCAGCTCTTAAGTGAGCGCTTTATAGACCTCCTCCCTTACCTTCTTAACACGGCTTCTTCGACTTGCAGTTCTGTCACATAAGTTAACCCCTAAGAGCATTCCCACGCCTGACGCACCAAGGAGGGGCGCCAAGTGCTGCCTTGGCGTGTGGATTTGGAGAGTGGGGCTTTACCATTCCTCCTCTGCCCCACAGCTGACGCGCCAAGCAGGGGCTCCAAATGGATATTATTGCAAAGAATTTAAAGGTTTTGATATAAAACTTACAAAACTTACACATTTTACTTCCAATGCATTAATAAGCACTCTCTTACATTGTTTCAAAAGCACTTCCAATTTGTTTTGTGTTTCTGAGGAAGAAGAGTAGCTCACTTTTTGAACTAATAGAGAAGTTCACTATAAACACATGGGGTGGTAGGAGGTAGAACAAACAATGTGGGATAAGTAAATTAGATGTAGTAGGAGCTCCACCACTCATAGTTTATTCAAAAGTAGGAATTGTGTTAAAAGTAGGATTTCAAACCTCATTTAGTCATAGTAGATTAACTTTTTGCAAAAAAACTTCAAACTAATAAAAGATGTGAAATCAAGACAAATTTCACCTCCAAATATTTTTTTGTGATTTCAAGACTCCAATCAAAAGTTGTGGACAAATTTCAAAAGAGGATTAGAAGGGAAATTTTTTTTACATTTGTAGAAATACATAGTAGAAATTTGTCAATAAAATTTGACTAGAGACTTGAAATCTCAAACGGATTTTTGGAGATGAAATTTATCTTGATTTCACATCTTTTCTTAGTTCAAAGTTTTTTAGAAAAAGCTATTCTACTATGCCTAAATGAGGTCTAAAATTTTAATTCTAACACAATTCCTACTTTGGAAAAAACTATGACTATGAGTGGTGGAGCTCCTTCTAATTACTTATCCCACATGGGTTGCTCTACTTCCTACCACCCCATGTGTATATAGTAAGCTTCTCTTCCCTCTTACAACTCAACAAAGGTGAATAAGCATTTCTCCCAATTATCTAGATACAAAAGAAAGGAAACTTTATTTTAGTTGGGAAGTCCCTTTTTTCAGTTTTTTCACACAAGTAAAGGAAACTTTATTGAGGTTAAAATTACTTGTGAGAAAAATTTGAAGGTCAAATGCGGGGTATGTGCCTCAAAGATGGGTGAGGAGGACTGTCAGTGCCTTGAAATTGGGTTGAAAAAGGTAGTCAGAGCCTTTGGCGAGCCGCGCCCAAGGCTCACCATTTCCTCGTGTATCCTTCAAATTTTGGTGCGGCTGGGCAGTTTTCCCCGTTTGGCGCGTTAACTGTGGGGAAGTAAAAGAAGCCAGGGCGCGCCCAATGCCTATGTTAGAGCATCCCCACGCCTGATGCGCCAAGGAGGGGCGCGAAGTGGAGTTTTGGTGAGTGGATTTGAAGAGTGGAGCTTTACCACTCCTTTGCCCCACGGCTAATGCGCCAGACAAGAGTGCCAAGTATATAATGGGTGCCAAATATGTAATGCAAAAGATTTTGATGATTTTAAAATCAAACTCAAAAAAGTTTTACTTAGTTTAGTTCATTGAAAACTAGATCACATTCTTCCAAAGGCATTTCCAACTTAGTTTGTGTTTTTGAACTAATAGAGGAGTTCACTATATACACATGGGGTGGTAGGAGGTAGAACAAACAATGTGGGATAAGTAAATTAGATGTAGTAGGAGCTCCACCACTCAGTAGTTTTTTCAAAAATAAGAATTGTGTTAAAAGTAAGATTTTAGACCTCATTTAGGCATAGTAGATTAACTTTTTTCAAAAGACTTTGAACTAAGAAAAGTTGGATAATCAAGCTAAATTTCATCTCCAAAAATCCGTTTGAGATCTTGAGTCTCCAATCAAAAGTTATGCACAATTTGCAAAGTGGCGTTGGAAGGGAATTTCTTTTTAAATTTTCAAACATTCTCTCCCCCTTCCAACCCCACTCTGAAATTTGTCCATATCTTTTGATTCGAGACTTGAAATCTCAAATGGATTTTTGGAGATGAAATTTAACTTGATTATCCAACTTTTCTTAGTTCAAAGTCTTTTGAAAAAAGTTAATCTACTATGACTAAATGAGGTCTAAAATCTTACTTTTAACACAATTCATAATTTTGAAAAACTATGAGTGAAGCTCCTACATCTAATTTACTTATCCCACATTGTTTGTTCTACCTCCTATCACCCCATGTGTATATAGTGAGCTACTCTTCTCACTTGGAATTCAACAAAAGTTGAAAAGACTTACATTCTAATTTGATAGACACAAGTAAAGGGATCTTTCTTGTAGTCTAAAGTATTTTTTTCTTTTGTTTTTTGTACAAATGAAGCAAATTTCATGGCAGTTAAATCCTTTTAATTGCATTTGAGTGAGAGTTGGGGGTATCAGTACCTCGAAGTCAGGGTAAAAATTGGAGTCAAACCCCATAGCGAGGTGCGCCAAGGCTTTCCCATTTGCCCGTCCCCTCTTGAAAACTTGAAGTGGCCGGGCATTTTTGGTGAGTCAATGTGCTTGCGGTGGGGGAAAATACTTGGCTTGACTTGCCAGTCCACAGGGTCAGCTTCACTTGGCGCCCTACGGTGGCGATGCTCTTAGGCCCCTTGGCGCCCTGCCGTGGGGAAGCTCTAAAGGACCATTAGGCCACCATGTAGCTTTTGCAACTACATTTGTAGAAAATGTGATAAGGTAACTACATCTAAAATTGCACGGTTCCTAAAATCGCATAGTGGATATTCTTGCCTAAAATGTACCCCCACTATTTATATGATTCTATGATTGCTTTTGGGTACACCTATTCTCAACACTTTGGAAGTTTGTATTTTATTCACACGGTGTCCAAAAAATGCATTTTTAGAGAATCTAGAATTCCCTTTTGACTACCAATGGGACCCCACAAAAGAAAATTCAGCATAATAGTGAAAACCATGCTAAATCAGACTAAACGATTTAAGGTGCAGTTACCTTATGCTAACCTCACTAACTTACCAGTTTGCATAACATTCAATAGCATGTGTTGATGTTGCCTTGGTTCTACAGTGATGGTGTGCCTCTACATCTTCCACCTATCTAATTTATCAATAGCTACTGATGAAACATTGTTGGGGTGTGGAATATACCACACCATCATTGTAGAGCTACTAAATGTTATGTGTGAACAACAAAGAGATCCGAGATGATTATTTTTGTTGAATCCATTGGTGCAATCCGAACAAAAAATGATCAGGTTTGCGATTTTGGTGAATTTTTTGAGAATGTAGAAGATGCTATGGGCTGTCACTTCCACATCGTCATATCTCTTTTTCTACAACTCAAAATTATTTGAGAAAAATTACACATCAATACCATGATGATATGTACCCGTGGAAAAAAACCCAAAGTTTTTGGAGCATTTTGGAGCATTCCAATTTTGACATTCTCATTTCAATATATGTACAAATTAAGCACTGCCTAATTGAACATCTTTCATCATTCTTGTTGGCGGTGGCATTTTTGAAACAAGTGTGTAACTTTGTCAATCTTCTTTTTTATAGAAAAGCTAAATAACTCTTCTTTCATTTTAATAGTGGCGATCATCAAAAATTATTCCACACATTTGAAGAATTACATTTGTTACAAGAGCTAGTCAAGAAAACAAGAGCTATATATGCTCAAACACCCCTGGTCCTTTAGAAGTTAACCTATAAAGTTCCTTGACTATGTTAAGTATGTTTTTACCAAAAATGCTCCAAAATTGCCATTTTTAGTACAAGTGCCAAATTTTAGAAAAAAAACATTTTTGGACACATATAACCATAGTATCTTGTAGTATGCTCGTTTGTAAAGATGTGGAATTTTAATAAAAACTCCACCTTGTAAATTGCAAGATATTAGCATTTGAATGATAGAAATCCTTTTATTAGCGTTGTGAAAGACAGGATAGTTGCACTTTACAAGGTCACATTTGTATGAAAAAATGTCCAAAATGATGGTCACTCTTTTGGATTCATTCTTCAAGGCAAGTCAGCTACATGCTTGAAATTTTTTTAGATCATTTAGAATTGTACAACATATAGGAAAAAATAGTAAGTAGAAAGAAGTAGAGAATGATTCAAAATACCAAATTGTTAAGATTTTAGTCATAGAAATAGAAAATATCAATCCCAATGGTGATAATGTTGTAAAAAATAATCTACATCCAGTGATTTTAATTTTTTCAAGAAATATTGAAACTGAGTTAAATAAATGATTTCAAAGTTTATATTAGAGTAGAGAATCCATAATTGCCTACAAACTAAAACTCCTCATAAATTTCATCTCATTCATTTAAATGGATGATTCAAAGCTTTCTACATATATAGAAATCTAAAAAAACAATTTCAATTTTTTGCTTATGAAAAAAGTGTTTTGTAAAAGTTGCCTGGATTGTCCAATTTTACTACATATCATACAATAACTTTTTAGATGTGTAGTCAAAGTTACGAAATTGTTGGGCCTTAAAGAAAAACCTTGTCCACATGTTGTGTGAAAATTTCAAACAAAAAAATAAAAACTCCATTCATAGTGAGCTGCCCAAAATTACTATGCTGCCAGAAAACACAATCCTTTAGGGACTAAAGTAAAATAATCCATTGTGGTCAAATTAGGAGTTTGATATATTTGATCAATTTAAAAAAATTGTAACCATATGAATTCAAACTAGGTGTGTTATGGATCTCAGATGAAAAGAAAACAATTTAAACTATTTTCACTTGTAGATTGCAAGAATATAATCATTTGATCAGGAAGGTGTTAAATCCTTAAAAGAGATTTGAAAATCATTCAATCTTCTTTTTATAAGTTAAATCTAAAATTGAGGTTATGAAGAAAATATGAAGTTAACTGAGGATACAACATGCATAACCATAATCAAAATGTAGCTTGCCAAGATCTATTCTACAATTTTTTAATATGAATTTCAAATGTGAACTTCCCTCCAAGAGCCATTGTATTTGAGGCACATCTGTAAGAGTCTCTAACACTAATAAATCAAGATTTGTAATAGACCCCCTTGTACACAATCTTCAACAAAGAAATCATAAACATTTAAAAAAAATGGGTTTTCCTCATGCTTAAAATAAACTCTAAGGGCATTCAAGTTTTAAAAAATATTAAAAAAAGCATACTGGTAAGCTTTCATTTAACCCCTAAAGTTTTTTGACTATATTTTTATTGGAAACGCATAAAATTGCCATTTTTAGAACAAGTACCAAATTTTTGAAAAAAAACTTTTTTTGACATGTGTAACCATAGGATCTTATAGTATGATGACTTGAAAACATGTGATAAGAATTTCAGAAATTTCCACCTCACAGATTGCAAGATATAAGCATTTAAATTCACTGAAATCATTTTTTTGGCCTTGTGAAAAATAGAGCAGCTGCACTTTACAAGCTCACTTTTCTACGAAAAAAGGTCCAAAATGATGGTGCTTCTTTGGATTCTTTTTCCTAGACAAGTTGGCCAAATTGGCCAAATGCTTCAAAAATTTCAAATCAATTGAAATTGTATAACATATAGGGAAAAAAAAGTAAGTCGACGGTAGTAGAGAATGATTCAAAATACTAAATTGTTAAGAATTTAATTATGGAATCAAAAAATGCCAATCCCAATGATTGCAATGCTTAACAAACAATCTACATCCTATGATTTTATTTTATTCAAAAAATATTGATAATTGAGTAAGACAAAGGACTTCAAAGTTTATTTTAAAGTAAAGAATCCTAAACTGCCCGCAAGCAAAAAATCTCCATAACTTTTGATTTTTTGATCAAAATGGAATGATTTAGAGCTTTCTACATATACATAACTCTAAAAAACCAATTTCAAAATTTTATTTTTGAAAAAAGTGATTTTTTTAAATTTTGCCTCCAAGGTTGAGAAACAAACTACACATCATATAATAACTTTTGACTTGTATTTCCAATGTCATGATATTTAGTGCATATGAAAGATATTCCTCGTCCCCACCTTCTATTAAAATTTGGGCCAAAAATATGGAAATTTCTAGGCACATGTACCTGCCCAAAATTTTGATGTAGCCAAAAACGCATGTTGGTCCTTTAGGGATTAACTTTGAACATTAGTCAACACCCAAATATAATGCTTTAGGCAATTAGGAATTAAACCCTATAGGCCAATTGTCCGTTGAATAAACAATTGAAAATCTGGGTAGGTTCTTACAAAGTCTTGAATTTTGGCCAAATGTTCACGAAATATTGATACAGGGTGTGAATATGTACAACCTTCCATTATATTAAAAGAATTCTGGGCCTTTAGAAGGCTGCTCCAGAGTGACCATCCAATCTATTAAAATGAAGGTAGGCTTCCTACAAAAATTATTAGAAGTGCATAGTCTGATGTTGTGAATTTCATGAAACCAATCAGTAAGAGCAAGCATATTGCCTAACTTCGACAATAAAAAAGGCCAATACAAGTATTTTGTTGTTTGTTCTTGATTCACTGTTGGAATAAACTCCGGGTTTAAAAAAAAAAGGTTACTATTAAAAAAGGTTTTTAATTGAAATTTAAAAATCAAATTATCCAATCAAATCTAATTCAATCAATTTAAATGGCTTTTTAAGCTAGTTGCTTTAAAAGGCAACTAGCTTGAATAGCCACTTACAAAATTTTGTGAGTTTATAGATGAAAAAAGAAGCTTTTATAGAAGTGGGATAGTAGTAGGTAGAACAATGTAAGTGAGATATGTAAATTGAATTGAGTAGGAGCTCCACCGCTCAAAATTAAGTGAAAAAAGAAATTATATAGAAAGCAAAATTTCTAGACTCATCCACGTATAGACAAATCTAGAAAACCAATTTTAAATTTTAAATTTTTTGAAATGTGTTTTTTCAAAAAAGATTTGAGCTGCCCACCAACCATTGAAAATGACATATCATCTAGTAACTTTTTGAACAATGTAGTCAAAAGTTCTGAAAATTGTTGGGCCTTAAAGCTACTCTTTGGGCACATGTTGAATGAAAAGTTCAAAGAAAAAAAAAAAAAATTCCATTTGTAGTGAGCTGCCCAAAAACACCATGTTGCCAAAAAAACGTCGTTTGGTTCTTTAGGGATTAATTTTGAACGGTGGAGCTCCTATTTAATCCACTTTACATATCCCATATGCATTGTTCTACCTACTGCTACCCCATTTCTATAAGGATCTTCTCTTATCAAATTCAAACAATTTGGCCCCTAAAGTCCCATAGTCCCCTCGAGGGACAAAATGGATTTTGGGTAGGCTCTTATGGTCTCAATATTGATTGTGATTTTTTGAAAGTTTTTGTAAAGATAGAAAAATACATTAGCTTTTTGAAAATATAATTTTGAATTCAATTGGTGCGTGGGAGCAAAAGTTATGGCACAAAAGGTCCTTTTTTTTGGTGCAGCAAATAGAAATCTCTACTCAAAAAAGAGATTTGAAAAAAATTTAAAAAACTGTTTCTCATAGATTGTAATTTTATCTATATGGAAAGCTTTGATTCATTCCATTTGGATTTGTTATGTAAAAGTTATGGATAATCTTATTTTTTGGGCAATTAGAGCATCATTTTGAAAGAAGTAACTTACATAATTCATTTCTGAATGCAATTTTCATAATTTTTCAAAAATAATTGTTTGACAAGGTTAAGTTTGCTTACTAAAAGATCTCACCATTGGAATTATAGTGTTTTAATCCCATTTTAGAGCTACTAACAATTTACTTTTTTTTTCAATTTTGGACCTGCTTCTACCTAACAATTTTTTAAAGAATGAAAATCAAGTGTATTAATTTTTGTTCTCTTATATTCAAAACTCAATTCTTCAACACCAAGAAATTTAAACTCAGAGCCTGTAGTGCAAATTTTTTCCACAAATGGCGGTCAAAGTCATTTGAAATTACAGACCAGTATTCAAAAAAATAAATTTTTCATACTAATATCTTCTAATCCGTAGGGTTAAACCTTATGAAATTTTTACCACTTAATTTCAAATAAAATACGTACAAGATCCTATATTTAGACTCTAAAAAAAATATTTTTTCTCTTTTCTTGGATGAACGCAGCAGAATTGACAATTTTGAGTCATTTTTGACAAAAAAATGGCCTTGGCACTTTAGGGTTAAATGTCCACAAAATATTTCTCTTACATTGGCATAAAAAAATTCTTGATGGTAAGCCATTGGACTATTTTTGGGCATTTCCATTTTTTTCCACAATTTGGATTGAAAGGAAGGTGCATCCAAATAGAAAGTGTTTAGTAATCAAGGTTAAGGTACTTTGATTCATCTTAACCTTGATTATTAAACTCTTTTTAATTAGATTTTCAGCCACTGACAAGTGACAAGCATCCGACATCATGATTGAAGGTGAACGGAAATAGGAGAAAAAAATTCTTTAAGCCAAAAAACCCCGCAGTCTGTGGGATCCTTAAAGGGCTGTGGAGCGGCCCTTTGAAGGCCCCAGATTTTTTCTAATGGTAATAGGAATATAATTTTTTCCTGATTGGGTGCCCAAGTCAAAAGTTATTTGAATTTTTTTCAATCTGGACAATTTGGACATCTTTTCGGCATCTTTTGCTAAAACCCTCATTGCCTTTTGAAATTGGACATATATGTAACTAGTAAAATATAACATTCAATTGTCCCAAAAAAACAAAATTTAATTCTCAAATCACTTTCTAATGGATCTCAAGTGAAACTTTGTTAGCTATGTCAGGGCAGTTTTAAGAAAATATATTTTCTTCTAACATTAAGCCCTATTATCTTGCAAAGTATGAAGTCAAAGTTCTTGAAAAGTTCCCATATATTCCAAATGTTTGTCTCTATCTTCTTAACATTTAAATTTCAAATAAATTTTTTTCTCATTCCAAAAGAAATAATCAAAAAATGACTGGTATATTGCAAATTTACTTAACCTTCTTGCATTCCAGGGTGATTTAGAGTAAGTTAGACATCTGAGTTGCATCTCAAATTGCATAGATGAACTTGACATTGTATACTTCATTAGAGAAAATTTCAGGCCTTTAGAGGGCTGCTCCACAGCCCTCCGAGATACCCTAAAATTTACTTTTTTTTACTCAAAAATTTGTTTTTCCGCTATTTCCGCGCAGCAGTTTTTGCTATGACAATGGCGCAGGAACCAAAAATGGCGATATAGAAAACCAATAATAATAATAATATATTTTTTTTAAATCTTAAAAAAATCTTGAAAAAAAAAAAAAAAAAATTGCGAAATCTGACTGCTCCATCGAGCAGTCAGCCACTCTGACTGCTCACTGCAGCAGTCAACTGGAGTGACAGACAAAGCTTATTACTAGCTTGGTTTGTCACTCTAGAACAGCCTTCCAGAGGGTTGATATTTCTTCTAATGTATGAATGGTGAAAATCTTCATTTTTGTATAGGACAAAAACTTTCAAAGTCTGCCAATCCTATTTTGCAAGAATGAAATAAAGGTATTTTTGGTCTCACTTCAAACATTATAATCTTTCAATTCACACAATCAAATGGGCTAAAAGTTATCCACACATAGCCTTACTTGTTAATAACACTTTTGTATGCTTGAAATTTAAAAAAAAATGTTATAATTCTTGATTTTGGATAATGCATTGAAAATTGGTAGTTTTGGACTTTTGCTCTTCCAAAACACCCTCCAAGGGTCTTTAGGGGGGTAAAATTCCCACAAAGCTATCACAAATCAACCTTATTACCATACATGAAGGTTTGCTTCTATACCAAGGTGCCAAAATTGAATTTCCACGTCAGATTCTCGGGTGTTCACGTCACTTCACACCATTTACAACATTACATGTGACACTTTTTAACAAAAATGACTTAATTTATGCCAAATCTGGCCTTCACACACGACGCCCTGGCACAAGCAAGCAATCCTGCCGGTAACTTATTAATCTGGTCTGAAAACAGTCTGAATGTAATAATAAGAGTTTTGTAAATGACCCGATGTTTCAGTCATTGTTCCCAACCACTGCCTGTCAGGGTATGATCACAACCTCATAAACCTCAAAAATGTTCACATGTAGTGGCTTCAGTTTGCTCCCCCCTGACAAGACCATTTGGAGCTGATGTCATATGGAAATCTAGCACCTATGACATGCATGAAACAAAACTTCTAAGCAGGTTTATTTGTGTAAGAAAACAAAACAAAAAAACCCTTCTAAGCAGGGTTAATATTTTTTTGAGTGAATTTTTGCTAAAAAGAAACGATGCCATTTTTGATAGGGAATGTTGGGCGAGATTATTTTTTCCTTTTCCAGTGGCTGAAATTGCAAAATGCTACCAAACCTTGGGACAGTATCGCGCTATTTTGGATGAATACCAAAATTCTCATCCATTTATTGTAGGTTTCATTCATTTCCGTGGATGAAAATAGCTTCATCACTATTGTTGAGGATTGCTTTTCTGCACTGCCTAAAATAAATGAAAGCAAAAACACTTGCTATTCATCCCCCAATTCACCCACTCACTCCTCTGCAATTCGTCTAAATTGGGGTCTACCCAATCCATACCTTAAGTTTGTTTGTTTGTTTGTTTGTTTGTTTGTTTGTTTGTTTGTTTGTTTGTTTGTTTGTTTGTTTGTTTGTTTGTTTGTTTGTTTGTTTGTTTGTTTGTTTGTTTGTTTGTTTGTTTGTTTGTTTGTTTGTTTGTTTTGTTTTGTTTTGTTTTGTTTTGTTTTGTTTTGTTTTGTTTTGTTTGTTACGTTGAGATCTCGTTGAGATCTCTCGGACCGTGCATCCCCCGGCCGCGTGCTTGGTACCGTCGGAAAGCCCTCGACAAGGAGGGGTGCATGGGCTTGGTTTTGTTGCATTTGCGGAATTTATTGAATTTTGAAGTATTTATGGATAAAAAAATTAGAAAATTTACATTTACTTTGATTTTGGTTGCATTCTTAGTACCATTGGAAAGCTCTTGGCAAAGAGGGTTGGACGGGCTTTGTTTCATGGCATTTGGAACGACAGTGTAAAAGATATTGAATTTCAAAGTTTTTATTATAAATGAGAAAATTAGAAAATTATTTTTACTATAATCTAAGCTGTGGCAACGGCACAGGGCATACTAGTCAATAGAAATACTATGGAGTACTTAACCCCTAAAGGATCATTGTCCGTTTGGGGGACAAATGGGATTTTGGGCATGTACCTATGGGCTGAATTTTTGTCGTGATTTTCTGAAACTTCTTTTGAAGATAGAAAGCTGATAAGCTTTGTTAGAATAATTTTTTTTTTCAATTAGTGCCCAGGAACAAAAGTTATGCTCAAATAAGCTCAAAATATGGGAGAGGGGGTAGCAAAAGAATTTTGCAATTTTATTTATTTATTTATTTTTAATTCTTAGTTTTTTTTTTTTTAATTCTTAATTTTTTTTTAATAGATTATACTTTTTCCTATTTGGGAAGCTTTGATTCATTTCATTTGGATTTTTATGAGAAATTTATGGACAATTAGAGCATCTTCTTGAAAAAAATAACTTGTAGGATTCATTTTGGAATGCAATTTTTGCAATTTTTCAAAGGAAAAAGCTCCACATGGTTTGGTTTTCTTGCTAGAATGATCACACCATTGGGATTAGTGCATTTTAAATCCATCTAAAAGATATTAATATTTTAGATTTGTCCTTCTATCTTGTACTATCTTCTACTTAACAATTCTTTTAAGAATGAAAATTAAGTTTTTTTGAACTTTTTTTTTCCTAGACTCTCAACTCAATTCTCCACTATAAAGATTTAAAGCTCAAAACTATGTAGTGCAAAAAATTTAAGTTAAAAATGTTCAAAATCAAATAATCTAGTCCCGCAATGTATTGAAAATCTTGTTTTTTTTCACTTTGAATGTAGATATCTTACAGTCTGTGCGGTCAAAAATTCTGAAATTTCTTCCACACATTGTCATACTAGTTAGGTATAAGATCTAATAGTTGGATGTGCAAAAAAAACAATTTTCAGATTTTTTTACTCTTTGCTCTAGAAATGGCAGTTTTGAGAGTTCGTATGTAAAAAAAAGGCCTTGGTCCTTTAGGGGTGAAGAGAACCCCAAAGCTCAATTGTATCATATTCACTTTCCTTAGTTTTCTCAATTCTTTTTCTCCCTTTCTCATCACCCCGAACAAACAAAAGTGGAGTGACAGACCGATTGACAATGTCAACAACACCCCACCCCATCCCACCCCACCCCAGAATTCCAATTCAATCCACGTACCAACAGACCAAACCCCTTCCGACCATGTCCCTCATCAGTCCGTGTCCCAAGCACTATTGAAAGGGAGTCGGTCTGTTCCCAGGCAGTGAGAGTCCACATAGTCAGTAAGCTTACACCATTTTCATTTTTTCACCCAGTGTAAAGAAAACACAAAAGAGGCAGGTCAGTCCCAGCCGGCCAGGCTTTCTTTTGGAGCCACAAGCGAGGCCCTCCAAAAGCAATAGTAATAGACCTCATAAGAATAACAAAAAAAAGGCTTCAAACTGCTAAGTTAGTTTGGCAACAACACCTTCCCAAATCTTGGGACAGCATGTACACACTCTTTTAGATGAATGTACACACTGTTTTTGCATCCACGTCCATTCGGCCCCAAACCCAAATAAAAAATGGATGGGCATGCATTCTCCACTTTCATTCATCCGCCACTCACACCTGCAACTAATCTCTCCACAAGGCCTCCATAACCGGAAGAGTTAGTGCTGTCTCAGTCTCTCTAGCTACTGTAGCACGTCTTTCCCTTTGGGACTGCAAACATGGAGCCCTGCTTATTACGACTGCACATCACCGCTTGTGGCCTTGTGGGCTACCATTGGCTTCTGCGTGGCCTAGCAGTCCGGGAAGCCAGCTAAGCTTAGTAAGCTTAGAGCTTGTTGCAAGGGCGAGGACAAAGGAGCTGGAAGGCTTGCAAAGCCGGTGGTAAGTACGTTTGCAACCCGAGAGAGAGAGAGAGAGATGGTGAGAGGTAGTGAGAGAGCGAGTGCGAGAGAGTGTATTGGGAAGAGAGAGTACCGGTGGAATTGATTCACTTTGGGGTGATGAAGACGGTGCCCTTCATGATGGCTGGCTGATGTTTCCTGCCCACCCACGAGACTAGCTAGAATCTCCACCCCACCCCTACTTCACCACTTCTAGCCCAGCCCGGCCTCACCACCATGCAATCAGCATGCATTCCTACCGTCTAGGCTGGCTTGCGCTCTGGGCAACACAATTAACACAGCGTCTGGCAGGGTCAGCTGTTGCCTTCTCGTCTGCAATTCGGTGCTCCGACCTCACAGAATTGCGAAACTCTTCTCACAGAGCGACCTCGGGTGTCCCGGGCAAGAGGCAACTTAATGAACTCGTCCCTGTTGATTGGCGTATGTAAGCATTCCACGTCTCCACGAGATTCTTTGGAAATTTCTGATGTTTGGCATGCGAGGAGGGCTGCGTTCGGTCACTTTGGTGTGACAGGGGCTTATTACTGTTATGGTGGTTTCCGAGGGCGAAATTGTTTAGCAAGTATGGAGCTGGCGTGATTCGGAGGGGGTTAGGGTGAGGACGAACTGAACGGTGCCGCCCGGGGTGGCAGTTATACGCAGCCGGGTTTCTGTGTTAGATGAGCAGGTGGAGGAGTGATTGTGGAGTGATTGCGCATTGGTATTGTTGCATGCTAAAGTTATTTGGTTGAAGTGTTTGGGTTGTCCGGACGTGTTCGTTTTTCGTTTTTATATGGTAGGGTTCAAGCCTGCGGTGGTGGGGGTTTGATTGGGAGTGTTACATATTAGTTGTAAAGGCCTGCGCTGAAGGATCCGTGAGAAGGAAGACCTGGTCCAGGAGGCATCTTTCGTTGCTTCCTGTAAGGTGAGAGAAGTAGTCCGGTATTCACTGCATTGACATATGCGAATTTTGAACTTGTGACTAGTACGCTCGTTTCGTTTAACTACCGGTAATTAATCGCCCTAGTTCCTTCTTTTCTCAAGTAACAGTTTTATTTGGCAAGTTATGAAAAAAAGATGTTCTTTCTCTAGGTATAGTTTTATATTCAGTTCAAGATTGTCGATGCAACAGTACGTGTTTGATTTTCACGGGAATTAGTCTCCAGTTGGGGACTGGATTAATTCCTGTCACGGACGTCGATCAGTTAAGCACCTGAAGTTTCTCTCTTCCATTCGTTTCGTCATCCGGATGATTGCAGTTTCTATTCTGGACCTACCAATACTTGAAACACTGAAGCTCAACACGTTGCGAAACGGGAAGTCTAGTGCAGTCAGTATAGTGGAAAGCGGTGGAAGCTAGACAGTAGTTGGCTTTTGGAAGTTACTTATTGCGTCTCTTCAAAACTTGTGCAGTCCCTCGAATGATGTGACTGGTTGCTGATTGATGACGGATTATCGATCGGCATTTGCTTTGATTGATCAGCCGTTCTAATTGTAGGTAGCTAGCTAGGCATGCTTGTTTCTCGATCTGTCAGTATTACTTCATGACTGTCTAGCTAGCAAGTCCGTATCGATCGATCATGGGTTGTGGTTCATCAGTATCGCATGGAAGTTGATGAGACTAATAAAAAGCTTCATCATGAGGGTTACCCAAGTTTTTAGTTCACTGTCCACTCCTCCAATGCTAAAACTGAAGTTCCTGTCTCTTGACAAACCACCATGATCGTCAGTTAAGTTAATAGTGATTGCGTACTTGTCTTTCTTATCATGTGGACTGATCGATTGTTGAATTTGCAGCAGGTGCGGTAAGCAAGCTGCAGTCTAACAGTCTTGGATGACTAATTAAACTGCCAGATGTGCAATTGGGAATGCACGTCCACGAGTCGAGAAAGCGATGGCTCAATGGCAGCACGCAAGTTATAACCCGAGACAGGTGAGAAACAACCTTACGAATTAATCTACTTCTCATCCGAAGTATTGGCTGTCTGGATTGTCGCACCACTCCCACCCTATTCATAGTACAAACAAAGTTATACATCTCACTACATTTAAGTAGTTCCAATGTCGACAAAGAAGTAGATTGCGATCTCCAGTACATGACCTGTACAGTACCTTGATTGACTGGCATTTGTCGTTTGATCAATTATGCACATCTGTTGGCATTCTCTATGCCAAAATTAACGAACATGGATCCAGATCGACTTGGAATATAAGACGACATTCGAACGGTCGTACGTGCGCAAAATTGTTGTGCTTTCTGTTATTAAGCATATTACTGCATAGATGAACACGTACATTACACTGTACTTGATGTGAAGCACAAATATCCACTGGTTAGTTAATTGATTATACTAACCAGTAGTGATCTATCCCTAATGCTTGGGTGTCACACCTTACTGTGTGTTTAGATGCCGGAGAGCGAGGGCAGTGAAGGCTTAGTTTATAGGGAACGGCGCCCAATGCTTTGCATTTGAAAGCAAGTTTGAACGAAATCCAAACGCAAGTGGGCTGCAATGCAGTGTTCCGTAATGCTCAAAGTTCAAGCTGTTATGTCCACAACGCCGTCTTCGGATGACTGCCGCAGCGACGCAATGCGCGAGGATTGCTACAGGGACCGTGACTGCGGCGACGACGACGTCGTGGAAGCTTTTCTCGACACAGTCTACGCCGAAGCAACCATCACCTCCTCAGAAGATTACGTCTCCCTCGTGAAGAAATGGCAGCAGCGTCGTGCAACCCTCGGCGCCTCCTTCCTAATCCTCCAATGCACCCTCCTGGGCCCCGAAGCCCAAATCCTCCGCCAGAAATTCAGCCTCAAGCGCAACACGCTCATCCACCTCGTCTACTCCAACGTCCGCGACGGGGAAGCTTACGGCACCAACTTGGACACTTCCCCGTTCCACGACTCTTGGAAACTGGAGTTTCGACAGAAAGCCAAAACAGTCAAGGACCCCATTGCAATCTTCACGATGAGCAGAAACAGCAACAACCTGGAGGATCTCACACTGGAAAATCTTATTATCATGTACGTCCCCACCATCTTCGCTGAGTTTTACGCACACTCTCTCTCGGCTTTGATGAACTCCCTGCACACGTTCACTCCTTTTCTGGACCGAAACAACTCCAGTAGAGTGCGAGCTCCAGCGCCAGGGAGTTGTCTTGGTAACGCCGTCACGCACACGCAGCGCACGCGGCGGGGGGAGTGTGATCAGGCGTTATACGACAGTGCGAACTTAGTTGCTAGCCAGATTTACCATGGAATCGCATCCCACTTCGGTTCTGAGGTTTGTCGTGAGCTTGAGCGACGAGGAAGTGGGATTGAGAATGAGATGAGGATTGGTTTGGAGGATGAGACGGTGCCGTTTCGGAGCCTTTACGTTGCACGGGGTGGAGAAATTGAGCATCGACGTGGTGTGGTGGATGGGATTGAGATTGTGTGCTGGACGAGCTATGGGAATCCTGAAGGAGGGGAATTTGTTGTTCCAGGACTTATGTATAAGTTTGATACGGGGCAAGGGAGTACAATACTATTTCGACCTAAACGATTCTATCATGCTACTCTACCGCCGGAGAATCGAGACAGCGTGAATGAGAAGTTTGCTGTGGCACTCATCAGCTAGCAAGCGCAAATTTTATACTACTGTTACTCTAGCCTGTAATTTAATATAACTCAACGCAGTGGGTGTGTCAATTCGAGATCAATCAGATGCACTGCAAAGCTGCTCTAGCCGATCGAGATTCTCACCGATCGAGTCTCAATCTCTGTCAGGGTGCCGCGAGATCTTGGTTTCTCTCCGAGGTCTCTTCAATCCCAGTTAAGATACCGTATGTATCTGCATGTTAACTTTCAGTATCTTCATGCTTCGGTGTCTGTTTTGCTTCGGAGGTTGTAGATTGTAATATGGGAATTTATAAGATGGAACTGGTCGAGGGATATGTAGAAGTGATGAACGCTTTGGACTTCAGTTGTGTTTTGGAAAACGTTCGGTTTTTTTTATTAGTAGCTTGCTAGACCGAGCTAGGAGATCATTAATTTGTAAGTATACATGTTCTGTTCAGTAGCGATACAGGTAACACTATTGGTAAATTGTATTGCAGTAGCTTGTCAGGTCATAGATGCTCCGTCGTCCTGCAACAGCCAGTACCTTTCTCATCTCTCACCGAGGTACCTACAATTCCTCTCAAGGTACTACGGTGTCTGCATGTTTCGGTATCTTCATATATGCTTCGGTGTCGATCGATCTGCATTCTTCGGAGGTTATAGACTGTAAAAGTAATAGGGATGTTTAAGATGGAACTGGTCGAGCGATGGAGGTGATGAAATGCCTTGGACTTCAGCTGTGTACGTACTAGTTGTGTACACGTTCGTTTTTTTTGAGTAGACTAGGAGTAGGTTCTGTAGTGAGGCAGGTACTAGCGCGTACTTTTGGTATGTAAATCTACTGTATTGCAGTCGAATACAATGGAGGTAATTGAATTGCAGCTTTTCGATCGATGTTTCAATCTGGTGCTTCAGTTTCTGATTACGAAGTGGGGAATTCCATTTCTCATTCTTAATGGAATTGAGTTATTGGAGAATATGATGAGATGGAGAGTGTGTTATGTGCACATGGGCAGATGGGCAGATGGTGAAGTGTTCGTCAAGTTGTGGATGAGACCATGAGACCATGAGAAGAGGTGTTTAAGTTGGTTCAGGACTCCTTGTCTGTACTGTTTGTTATCTAGCTTGTGATCTGGACTTGGAGCTTGCACTTGGATTGAAGTTGGGCTGCTACTGATTTTACTGGCACTGGCACTGTTGCAGTAATAAATTTTCTATTTCAGGAACTGAGTGGGTGGTGATTATTAGTGGGCATGGTCCTGGAGTGATTTAATTTATGGATGGGACTTATATGGGAACTTGCCGATATATGATGTTTGATTGACAGCTCTTATTACTGTCCCATGACTTCTATCCATGTGCCGGAGTTAGTAGAACTACGCAACAGTCGAACTCTTTAATTATCTCATGATTGTCAGGAGGATCAATGTACTGTACTCATTAACTCTTCTTCGACCAATATTAGTAAAAAATTCATACTCTCAATTTTGTTAAATTTGTGATGTTCCACAAGCCAAATTTTTTGACATATATCTTCACAAAGGTTTAATTTCAAGTCACAAAAAACTAGGACATATATAGTATAGATTTTGATTTCAAAATTCAAATTGCACAGCCTGAATCGCCCTAAAGTGATACATTTAATTGACATTTCATGCTTGATTGAACTCAAATCCACACAAATCCTAGTTTCAAGAGCTTTGGATACTTAGATGTTACAAATGTAGCATTAGAGCATTTAACCCTAAAGCGTTCCGACGTCCATATTTTGGAAGATGAACAAAGGGCTTCAAGGCACTGTTTTGCTCAACTAAATTCTCATTCATCCAATGTAATATTTGAATCTAGATAAGACATTCTTCCTTAATGACCAAATTAATGAAATTCCGGTCATTGATGTTTTTGATCAAAGATATTAGCAAAAATGTGCAAAAATTCAGAAAAGGATTGAGATGTTTAGGGATTAAATGTCACATTAAATACATACTCCCTCTGTTTGGAATATAGTTTATTGATTCATTAGAGAAGAAACGAGGTCTCTAGAGGGCTCTTGAGGTCCCCGCAATTAGTTCCGCTATGGTATATAAATTGTTTTTCCCTATAGGACCCCGCAAATTAGTTTCTTTTTGGTATATAAATTGGTTTTTACCTATACCTACTCACTTGAAGTAGCATTGTCAGATGCTTGGCAATGGCCTAAAATCTAAATCCAAAGTAGTAAAAAATCAAGCTTAAGGTACTCTAATACACCTTAACCTTGATTTTTTAATACTTTGTATTTGGATGCATCCTGCACTCAAACCAAATTGTACCAAAAAAATGTCCAAAACTAATCAAATGACTATCAACCATTCAATTTTTTTGTAGCAATGTAAAAGCATTAGAAGAACTATAGGCCTTTGCAAGGTTGCTTCGAGTGACCATCTAGTCTATTAAAACGCAAGTAGGTCTCCTATGAAAATTGTCAGAAGTACATAGTCAGATGATGTGAGTTTCACAAAACTAGTCAATAAGAATAGGTCTATTGCCAACTTCCACAACTAAAAAAAACAATTCAGGCTAATTGTCGTTTATTCTTGGTTCACTATTGGAATAAACTCCAGATTTTGAAAAAGAAAAAGGCCAATATTAAACAAGGTTTTTAATTGAAAATTAAAAATGAAATTATCCAATCAAGTCAATTATCCAGTCCAATCCACTTAAATCAATTTAAGTGGCTTTTGAATTTGTGTGTTTAGAGATGAAAATAGGAACTTCTTTATACAAGTTAGGTTGTAGTAGGGCAAGCAATGCATGTGGGATATGTAAATTAGGATGAATAAGAGCTCCACCGCTCATAGTTATGTAAGAAAAAAATATATTGTATTAAAAGCAGAATTTTGGGCCTCATTTAGGCTTAGTAAAACAATTTTTTTGAAAAAACTTTGAACTAATAAAAGCTGGATAAACAAGCAAAGTTTTATAAACAAAAATCTTTTTGTGATTTCAAGTCTCCAATCAAAAGTTATGGACAAAATTCAAACCAGATGTTTGAAGGAACATTTTTTGGACATTTTCTTTGACATTTTCAAACATCCGGTCTAAATTTTGTCCATAACTTCTAATTGAAGACTTGAATTCACAAAAGGATTTTGGTCATGAAACTTAGCTTGTTTATCCAATTTTTATTAGTCCAAAGTTTTTTTAGAAAAGTTGTTTTACTATGCCTAAATGAGGCCCAAAATTTTGCTTTTAATATAATTTCTTTTTTTCACTTAACTTTGAGAGGTGGAGCTCCTACTCAATCCAATTTATATATTCCATATGCATTGTTCTATCTATCACTACCCCACTTCTATAAAGATCTTCTCCTCTCATCATCAAACACTTCAATTGTCCACAAAATAAGTCTTTCACATTGGCATAAAAAAAATACTTGAGGGTAAGCCACTCGACTATTTTTGGACATTTGCATTTTTTTCTACAAATTGGATTGAGAGAAAAATGCATTTAAGTAGAAAGTGTTTCATAGTCAAGGTTATGGTGCTTTACTACATCTTAACCCTAATCATTAAACACTTTTGATTTGGATTTTCAGCCACTCACAAGCATCCGACATCGAGATTGAAGGTGAACAAGAATAGCGGAAAAAAAATCGTTAAGCAAAAGAACAAACTGTTTACTGGGTCCTCGGAGGACTGTAGAGCGACCCTCCAGAGGCCCCAAATTTTCTCTAATGACTAACTTCATTGGCATTTGACCACTGAGTTTTAAAATGAAAGGAGGAGCCATTACAGAAAAAATCGACCCTCCGGAGGGCCTTTCTAGATTGACATGCCAAGCTATTTCAAGTTTGGTCTATCAACTTGGAGAAGTACCCCGGTGAGCAGTCAAAGTGAATGACTACTCGCCACAGCAGTCAAACTTCACAATTAATTAATTTTTTTAATTAATTTTTTAATTTTTAATTTTTTACTTGTAAACCTGGGTTCCACTGTCACTGTCACTGCAGTTTTAGCTGTGCGGGAATAGAAGAAAAAATAATTTCTCAGACCCAATAAACAAAATTTTAAGGTACTACAAGGGTCCATGGAGAGGCCTTGTGAAGGCCTGAAATTTTCTCTAATGTCTTTACAGGGTTAACAACCTATGTGGGATATACATCTTCACTCATTTGAAACTAAATTTGGCTTATTTGAGACTTAAATTTTTTTCAATTAAGTCAAATTAAATCCAATTAAGCCAAAATTTGTAGCTTGATTGGATTTAATCTGAATTAATTGAAACATTTGTCAATTAACCAAAAAAAATTGTAGATACATTTTATAGTCGCAAAATAGTCATGGCTTGATTATCTTTGCAAAAGTTAGACCCACATTTTATTAGCTTTGTTTGTCACTTTGGAGCAACCCTTCAAAAGCCTGAAATTTCTTCTAATGTCTTAGTGGTGATTGCGTTCTGAAAGAGATAGTTAGGTATACTATTTTCAAGCGGAGGCCTCTAAACCCTAAACCCATCATACACTTTCCACTTCTTTTTTATATGAGCATATACTCTTTTAGCATTATACACTCATATTTTTCATCACCTATTACTTTCCTCACACAATGCAATAAATATTCCCCTGAATATTGTTCACTATACTAAAAAATTGTTTTTGTTTTTTAGGAGTTTAGACATTACTTACCTTGTTTTGACAATACTTGTTAAAAATAGAACTAACATAATAGCACCCCCTTTTTAACACCTCAATCCCATTCAATATCTTCTTGAGGCCCGTTAGAACTTATCAATCATGCACCAATATATAGCCTTCATATGGTTGTACTAATATAGCTTTAGGCTTATTTTACATCTTCATCTGAGAAAATTTGGGGCCTCTGGAGGGTCGCTCTACAGTCCTCCGAGGACCCAGTAAACAGTTTGTTCTTTTGCTTAACGATTTTTTTTCCGCTATTCTTGTTCACCTTCAATCTCGATGTCGGATGCTTGTGAGTGGCTGAAAATCCAAATCAAAAGTGTTTAATGATTAGGGTTAAGATGTAGTAAAGCACCATAACCTTGACTATGAAACACTTTCTACTTAAATGCATTTTTCTCTCAATCCAATTTGTAGAAAAAAATGCAAATGTCCAAAAATAGTCGAGTGGCTTACCCTCAAGTATTTTTTTTATGCCAATGTGAAAGACTTATTTTGTGGACAATTGAAGTGTTTGATGATGAGAGGAGAAGATCTTTATAGAAGTGGGGTAGTGATAGATAGAACAATGCATATGGAATATATAAATTGGATTGAGTAGGAGCTCCACCTCTCAAAGTTAAGTGAAAAAAAGAAATTATATTAAAAGCAAAATTTTGGGCCTCATTTAGGCATAGTAAAACAACTTTTCTAAAAAAACTTTGGACTAATAAAAATTGGATAAACAAGCTAAGTTTCATGACCAAAATCCTTTTGTGAATTCAAGTCTTCAATTAGAAGTTATGGACAAAATTTAGACCGGATGTTTGAAAATGTCAAAGAAAATGTCCAAAAAATGTTCCTTCAAACATCTGGTTTGAATTTTGTCCATAACTTTTGATTGGAGACTTGAAATCACAAAAAGATTTTTGTTTATAAAACTTTGCTTGTTTATCCAGCTTTTATTAGTTCAAAGTTTTTTCAAAAAAATTGTTTTACTAAGCCTAAATGAGGCCCAAAATTCTGCTTTTAATACAATATATTTTTTTCTTACATAACTATGAGCGGTGGAGCTCTTATTCATCCTAATTTACATATCCCACATGCATTGCTTGCCCTACTACAACCTAACTTGTATAAAGAAGTTCCTATTTTCATCTCTAAACACACAAATTCAAAAGCCACTTAAATTGATTTAAGTGGATTGGACTGGATAATTGACTTGATTGGATAATTTCATTTTTAATTTTCAATTAAAAACCTTGTTTAATATTGGCCTTTTTCTTTTTCAAAATCTGGAGTTTATTCCAATAGTGAACCAAGAATAAACGACAATTAGCCTGAATTGTTTTTTTTAGTTGTGGAAGTTGGCAATAGACCTATTCTTATTGACTAGTTTTGTGAAACTCACATCATCTGACTATGTACTTCTGACAATTTTCATAGGAGACCTACTTGCGTTTTAATAGACTAGATGGTCAATCTGGAGCAGCCCTGCAGAGGCCCCATAATTGTTCTAATGCCTTCCTTTCCTGGCTTCTTGTGCTCTCGGGAACAACAAAACAATCATATTTAATCTTCATACCTTTGTTCAGTTTGCTATCAAGTTGTTGTGATGCTCTAATTCATTTAGAAGCGAAAGGGCGGAATTTGGTTGTCTTATTGTAGGATCTTGCAATAATAGCGGATGGCTTTCTTGCCATTGCCAAAAAGTGGATGGCATAGCAAGCAAGTGGCGGGGATGCCCAAAAGCTTCAAAATGTCAAATTAGAGCCAAAAATGGAGAGGCCATGAACATGTTGAGCTTATAAAGCGTCCATTTTGAAGGACCATTTCTAAATTTTGTTTGGGTTTCACCTTGCTAGTGTCATTGCGTGTGGCAAGTATCAACTCCAATAAGAAAGCCTTCAATGCCTCAAGTCAAACTTTAATAACATCACTATCTCCGTTATTCTTTATTCACATTAATATGACAAAATATCATTCTTCTCCTATATTAATATAGCTAAATATAAATACAATAGCTTATCTCCATGTAATATACCGGTATTCTAACTTCAACTAAATTTCAACCACCCCCACAAGTACAATTAATTCACACTTTTGTGTCTATTATAAAATAAAATCTTTTGGAACTCCAACATTTTTAGCTTTACAAGGAAGAAAATACACTATTTTCATTATTATCATCATCATAATAAACTAAGAATACTTCTCTTAATAACAATAATAATAATTAGCAATTTTATTAGCAGCAATAAATTTCATAAAGAGCCTTCATCTCTGTGTATAGTGGCTCTCATAAGTATTTATATACTTCAAAAATTGCCATAACTTTAATGAAATTTATTAGCAAAAGTCACTTTGAATACAAGAGTTTTTTTTAAAATTCTTTTGTAAGTGGAATGAGAGTTCTCTTTGGAATTTATTGGTAATAATTTTACAAATTTTGAAATTTTATTGAGTGAAATATTCTTCACTAAAATATGATTCCAATTTACTTGTAGTAGCAATTTTCTTACAAATAAATTTGATTAAAATCTTAAAAAATAAAAATTATTGTAAAAATTTTGAAAATTTGTTTTATGCAAGTTTGTTATTTATACGATAACACAATATGTCCAATTTTTTTTTTCAAAAGCTCTAATTCTTCAATAAACTACAATAATTTTTAAAAGTGTATGAAACATTTTGAGAACCGTTGTGAATATTAATGTCACAAATGAAGATACTAGTAACTCTATTTGGGATCAATTACAAACATGCCATTAGCTTAAACTTGTCCACAATATGGATTGGAGTTTTATTCTTCTTCATTTAATCAAATTACTTGAGACATAAGTACACTATAGATCAAGTACATTTAATCTAAGACAAGTGTACTATAATGATGCTAGTGTATAGGTTATTCTAGAATGTCATTGAAGATTGGATCAAATTAATTCCTCAAGTCCCAAAGCCATTTTTCAATCAAAATCTCCTTAATTTTTTTTTTCCAATGCAAACAACAAAAATTTTAACCTTTTTTTTGCATACCCAACTATAGGATCTTGCTCTAGACTAGCATGAGAATGCCTACCAGAAATTTCAAACATTTTAATTATATGGGTCACAAGATATAGGTCTTTAAAGTGAAAAAATGAATTTTTTTGTTCCTAGCTTGACCAGATTATAGGCTTTGAATCCTCTTAATTTAAATTTTTTTTACTATAGATTCCCAATTAAACTTTTATGTTGAAGAATTGAATTGGGAGCTTGGAAAAAAAATTAAAGTTTTCCCTATAAATTTCATTCTTTAAAAAATTGTTAAATTGAAGTAAGTACAAGATAGAAGGAAAAAATAAATTATTGATTGCTCTGAAATGTAATTGAAGCCAAATAATTCCCAAAGTGGGATTGTTCTAAAAAGAAAACTAACCCTGTGCAACTTTTTTTCTTAATTGTTAAAATTGGGTTCAAAAACAGGTCCAATGCATTATCTTTCAAAATTGCCCACAGAGAAGAAGCTTCATAATTTTCACAATACTTATCCAAATGGAATGAATCAAATCTTTCCACGTAGACAAAATATAAGCTATAAGAAATGAACTCTAAAAAGATTCAATTCTTTATTTCTTATATCTTACCTTGCCTATTTGGGCTTATTATGGCATAAATTTTGTTTTCAAATACTGATTGGAATAAAAGTTACACTCCCAGAAAGCTAATCATTTTTCTTTTTCTAAAGAAAATTTAAAAAATGGAGATCATAGTTTTGCCTGCCAAAACTTCAAGAATCCCCTTAGACAACTCTTGGACTTTAAGGTAGGAGGCTCAAAAACCATACGGGCATTAAGAATTGCCCCTATAACCTCTAAAGTTCCATGACTATGTTTTCACCAAAAGCACTCAAAAATTGCCATTTTAAGTACAAGTACCCAATTTAAAAAAAGAAAAACCTTTTTTGACAAATATAACCGTAGGATCTTGTAGTATGCTAACTTGAGAACATATGGTAAAGGTTTTAGAAATTTCCACCGCGTAGACTGCAAGATATAAGCATTCAACTTCATTGAAACCATTTTTTTGGCCCAGCAAAAAACAAGGCAGCAGCACTTCACAAACTCACTTTTCGATGAAATAATGTCCAAAATGGTGGTTCTTCTTTGAATTCTTTTTTCTAGATAAGTTGGCTACATGCTTGAAAAATTTCACATCATTTGGAATTGTACAACATATAGGAAAAAAGTAGTAATTAGATAGTAGTAGAAAATGATTCAATATACTAAATTGTCAAGAATATAATTATGGAATTGAAAAATGCTAATTCCAATGGTTGCAATATTGTAATAAATAATCTACATCCTATGATTTTATTTTATTCTAAAAATATTGAATACTGAGTGAAATAAAGGACTTCAAAGTTTATTTTAGAGTAGAGAATCCATAACTGCCACAAACTAAAAATCTTCATAACTTTTGACTCATTGATCAAAATGGGATGGTTCAAAGCTTTTTATGTATATACTCCCTCTATCTCAAAATAATACCAGTGTTTCCTTTGTAAAATACAAAAAGAACACTGGTATTACTTTGAGACAAAGGGAGTATAACTCTAGAAAACCAAATTCAAGTTTTTGTTTTTGAAAAAAATGACTTCTTTTTATTTGCCCAGACTGCCCAGTTACAAGAAAAAGTAATATATCATGCAATAACTTTTTAATCCTATTTCCAAATGTCATGAAATTTAGTACATATGAAAGATGTTCCTCGCGCCCACCTTCTATTAAAATTTGGGCCAAAAATATGGAAATATCTAGTCACATGTACATGCCCAAAATTTCTATACAACCAAATAACGCATGCCGGTCCGTCAGGGGCTAAATACCTATGAAATGGACATAAGGTGGTTCTTAAATTGAACTCTATAGTCATTGAATGAATTGAAGAAAAAAGCATTATTAATTGCAAGAGCCAATCATTTTCTTTGCTTTCCCCATCTTTCTTCAGAAGTTGCAAGTAAATAGTTTATGGAAAACCTATGGTCATAAATAGGTGCCTACAACACAAATTGTTTGAAAATTCATAAGTAGGGGAGGCAACCCATTCCCGATCGATGACCCATTTCCGATTACTTCAAGAATTACACGCATATAAGAAGACAGTTTCTTCGGTGGAAAATTTTCTTGTGTGCAGCAATAGTATTTGGACCCTTCCTAGAGTTTTCAGATATTTTGGTATCAAAACAAATTTGCTATGAATTAATGAGTTCCAGATTCTGTAATTCTTTAAGTGATTGAGAATGGGTTGCCTCCCCTAATTCAATAATGCTTTGAAAAATATGAAACCACTTGTGTTAGATTCCTCATCTATTTCTCTTTATTTGAAAAATAAGCTAAGAATATTCCCATCCAAGTAAATACATGAAAAAGGCGGATCAACCCTTAGGCCTATTCGCATGCAGTAATCGACCCGAGGTGGAGCTCCGGGCGCCAAACTGGGGGCACTGCTGCAGGTTGGGTGGATGCTTCCGGATGTGCACCGGAGCTCCAAACAAAAAATCCACTTTTTCAATAATATTTGGAATTAAGTGGCATGTGGCAACCAATGAATGAGGTGAACCACGGAGATAACCAATGAATGAGGTGAACCACGGAGATAACCAATGAATGAGGTGAGCGAGACAAATAGAAGATAGGCAGCATCCCAGCACGTTCCAGCATTCCTGGAGAGTTGCCACAGTCCGGGAACTCGCAGTCTCTTAGGAAGCCCGAAACTCCTCTAATGCATCAGGCAGCTTTTTGAGGAGTCACCCCAGTATGCTCCCCGGTATGCTCACACACTTAGTCCAGGTTGGATGGATATCGTCCACCTTACCTTGCCAGATCCTCATCCAAGTTCCCGAACATGGTGTTCCCTGTGTTCCCAGAGTTCCCCCCACTGTCGGCCGAAAACGCTGTTTCATCGAGAGTGAAGTCTCCCGCAATGCTCAAATTCAAACCCTAATTCAAGCTGCGCGGCTTCCCCTTCTCTTGTGCGTGCAATGCTATTGCGCATTTTGCAAATCTTCGAACTGGTTCTTCTTCGACCGGGCGATCGGCGACCATTACTTGCCACTGATACTTTTTTTTATTAGGCAAAACGCACGTGGATGGGATGCATTGGTAAATTCTAGACTTGATGGCGGTCGCGCAGGAAAATTTCCGAGTGGGTTCAACACAGAATTGTTACTGCATTGAGGAGATGGATTCATTTAGACGTTTGTAAGGGTCGGATGTCGGCGAAGGAGCGGGCATTTGGTTTGCGATGGCGCAGATAATGCGTCTCCTATGCCGTGGCTACTTTGTCGAGCGTTGCCATCACGTGGTGTCAGCGTCTTCCCGGCATTTGGCACACTCTTTGGCTGAGTCGCACGTCTGTTTGCCAGGTTTTTTTGCTCAATTAACCTCTTCTACGTCTCAAATTTTGACTGCTTCCTACATTAGAGCGAGTCGCAGTAACTTCCGAAATTCCTAAATTACGTTCTTCAATGGCACTAATTGCCATTCACGACTCCAGAGGCGTTTAATCGGAGTTGATCGGGTTCGATAAAACCAAATGAGGGTTTTAGGGGTTACCCCTTCTTTATAACTCGAGCTTCAATATTGAAGCTGCTTGTGCCGGTGACTGAAGTCATTGAGTTGCAAAGTGTTTATCTGTGCCCTGTCCCCGAGCAGATAAGCTTTTCAATGCACACTGTTGAATATTCATGTCAGCAAGCACTTGTGCTTAAACCCTAACTTTATGGTTACCATAATCACGGTAGAACGCATTATCCACCAATGGTATCAGTGGAAATGCCACTCATGGATTTGGTTTTAGGGCTTAGGTAGACCATTCCAAGCATATCACCAGTCGAAATCAGTGGCACGGCCATAGGGGTAGATACTCTGGGTTGATCACTCTGGCAAGGTCTTTCTGTGACCGTTATTCTTAATTGTGCAGAAAAAGATATTTTAAATGCCTTTGTTTCAACAACAGCATCATCAGATGCGGAGTTTGCTGAAGTGGAGGACTCGAGCATCCATGCAGCCTGCACTGACGGTGCAAAAGAGTGGTCCAGAGCCCACCAGCTTGATAAAGTCATGGCAAGGCATCTGGATGGTGCAGTGGCGGGTGTGAGACGGCTCTTCAATCTCGTCAAGCAGAATAAGTTCGAGGAGATGTTGCTAGTGCACGATGAATTAGCAGAGAAGGAGAAGGAGGCAGTGCATAAGTCTTTGGATGTTGTGATGTATTCCCGTTTAATGACAAGAGTTCGAGAGCTAGGGCCTCATTACGTTCTCCCGGTGTTTCAACGCATGCTGTCCGCTGGAGTGCTTCCGAACGTGGTCCCATACACAATTTTAGTACAGGCTTTCATGGAGACTGTGGCGAGGGTAAGGATATTGCAGTTCCACTTCTGATTTGCTGCTCTTTGAGCGACGCAAGATAGATGATTTTATTTATAATACTTGCGTTACTTAAATCATTTTTACCAATATGTAGAAATCTGCTTTCATTTGGAGATCATTATAGAGCTGTGGAGAGATCACTTTGGGTAAATGAGCTAAAATCTCTTTTAGATCAAATCATATCACGATGTATGAATTTCTTATGCAATCATTCAAAGGGGGAGGTCGTAGACCACTACAATCAACAGTAGATAACCCCATTTCCATTCTAGGATCAATGCCATAGACATTGATCCAATCCATGTGTACACTCAGCTTGCTACTTGAAGGGCAACCAAGTGTCTTGGAAGAGATGAGTTGCTGTTTGTAACAAGAACAGTATAGGAGACGGGATCAGGTTCCTTTCGGTTTTAGCATCCTCTAGCTTAGAACATTTAGGATGTCTGATGGTCAATTGTGCTAGCAAATATTGTTTGGTTTCAAATTTGAGCATTGAGACCTTAATATTTGTTCGAATGTTTTTTCTGACAGGAGGACAGGAAAGGCAGTAAGACTTTTACTGCTACTCAGGAGCTGCACGTTTCAAGAGCTTTGGAGCTTGTACAAGAGATGCGAGGCAAGGGTATACTACCCAACAAGCTAACCTACAAGCCCATCATGACATGGCTTGCTGAAAAGGGAAGAGTAGACCAGTTTCAGGAAGTGGCAAAATGGATGACAGAAGACGGAGTGCCCTTTGATGGTTTGTTTAATTACTACGAAATCCGAATGTTGCTGCAGTCACATAATTTTGACCGAGCAAAGTCTCTTTACCTTGCTGCAAAGAACACTGATCAGCGGGTGCCTTCGTCACTAGATGGTGAGTAGTTTCCGATAACAGTGTCGTGAGAAAGGAGGTGGTTTTAGATTTGATTGTTCTGTACGAAGCGTTTCTTGATAAGAGTTTGGATCTTTTTGTCAGGTAAATGAGGGTCACTTTGGATTGCATAGATCAAGGCAACAAGTTTATAGTTTGAACCGACATCACGTGCAACTTAAAATAATCCATTGCATTTATGACGCATTTGAGGTAACACTTGTTCAATCCAATTCAACAAATTGAACCCTTGTTATCTCAATTTTTTTAGCATGCCACATAGGAGCCATTTATTTGCCACCTCTTCATTGTTACGTTGACTAGTGGAAACTGAATAGTCGACCTTGAATGAAACAGGGTAAAACGTATAAAATTTGACTTTTGCACCAATCGTGGTGTACTATTTCTTGATATCTCAAGTTTTTTGCTTCGACCTGTGCAATCTTAAGTGGCCCTAAGTCAGCAAGTGACAGTCATATAATGTCTATAGGGTTTTGGAAAATCATGCCTTAAAATAGCAGTAGTATTGACAAAGGGGGCTGTTAGGAGGGATATGTTTGAGGGCGTGACACCTGTTTGATTTATATTCATTTGTTTGTTCTTTGATGTTCTTTTTAACTTTGCCTTATTTCTGTTATTTTTGAGTGAGCTAGCTCTTACAGAAAGTGGTGCTTTTGAAATTCTAGTATTCTTGATTATCCTTTGAGAGAGCGGGAGACTGATGGGGCAGGCATGATTCAATTGCATGGGACACATGGTAGCTCGATTCTTGACGGCGTTGGCAAAGAATGATGACGTATCTGTGGTGATGGACTTGCTCTCTAAAGTCCTGCCCACCATAAAGTCGAGTGCTAGTGTGGTTGCCGCCATGCAGTGTCTCGGCAGGCATTTCCGGCGTGATGCTGCCCTTCTAGCTTTCTCCTTACTGAAAAGCAAAGGTATTCCAGTTCACTCAGTGACCTTCAAAGCACACATTTGATTACATTATGCAGTGCACTTGGACGTGCAACTCCATCCTATGACCTAATAAACCTACCACCACATTTCTAAAACATGTGTATTTGTGATAGGTACGAGTGAGCAGCAGATGGGTTTTTATTTGAATGCTTACGTTCAAGGATTCAGTCAAACCGGCAAGGTAGTTTGACTATACTAATCTGCACGTAGGGTGTTTTTATGCTCTAGTGTACCAAATATGCAGTCACACCTTTACATTTTAGGGCACTTACAAATTTGCACTTCGTGCACCAATATTAAAAATTATATATTTTGTATTGAAAGGCCGTTATTGCAACTTTACTAATATGCACCATTCTAAATACAGAGCCATCAAATAAATCTAAATGAGTCATTAGAGCGGTGGAAAACACTGCATTTCCATGTTTTGATGTAGCCAGAACGCAATGTTATAGAATAATGTACTTTTTTTTATGCTTTTTTGCATAAATTTGGATCCGAAATTTGTGAAGCTCTACTTGAATTTTGACGTGTTTGTCAAGATGTTTTCTCTAAAAGTAGTCCACCCTAGCAGGAAAACACCTCACAAATTCCTTAGGCCTGTGTTTTTCATGTAGAACTCTTTTACTTCATTTTTATTCCTAGTGTGGAGACAGTCACCACTCTATTTGTTGGTTTAGAACGTTGGAGAGAAATGTTTGGTAGTTGGTAGTTGCTGCTCACACAATTAATGTCGGGGATATGTGGATATCAATCTTGTGTGAAACTGAACACTTATGTATTGGACTTGTGCAGGTAGCTGATGCCATAAGTGCACTCAGAGAAATTGAGTCGGTTTATCAAATCAAGGGAGGACAGTTTGTATTCAATATCCTCATGGACTTCTGCTGTAAACAGGGCAAGGTGAGGAGATCAACATAATTCTTCAATACGTCTAGAACTTCGGGAAATTTGTGAGATAATTTTGAGTACATCTCAACTGAAGTTCTTGTGATCACTCTGCTGCTTGCGTTGCTTTTTATCAGGTTCTCAAATTGTTAGTTCAATACCTAGTCAGTAATGAAGGGTTTACTGACAGTTTTTTACATATTTCTGTGATCCTTGAACAGTCGGTTACTTTGGTGGATGACCTTGAGCAAAGCTATTTGAGATGTGTTCTATTAATTGCTTCGTGCTTTCTGTGTTCCAGATTTCGCAAGGCCTTGACTTGTTGGATGAGATGCAAGCAAGAAAATTAGAGTTATCTTCTTTTTCATTCAACCCATTTATTCGCGAATTTGGACGGTGGACAATGATTGATGAGGTGGGTTTTCGTTTATGGGGCAATTTAGTAGCTCTTATGAGTTTTGCATTCCATGTTGATGCGAAAGGTTATTCAAGGTAAATAAATAACTTTTGGCTTGATTTTTCTGGAAGGTAGGCTTTTGAAATGAAAGCGGCTATGCTGAGGTTGGGAGTACAGCCGACTGTGGTGACATACAATTCACTTATAAGTGCTTGTGTCAAGATTGGTGATGTGAGTAAAGAATTCTCCCAAGTCACTCCATGCCGTGCCTTCCTATATCTTGTATATTTGAGACTGACCTACGTGGAATTTTGAGTTGATTTTGTATACGCTGCTCGCAACATGTTGATTCGTTGTATTTATTACTCAATGAGATTTACCGTAAATTGAATCAGTTGGAGAAGGCGTGTAGTTTATTTCCTGAAATGAAGGAGCTCGGTGTGGATGCCAACACCCATTGCTACAATCCTCTTATTATGGGCTTTGCCATGCAGGTTGTTCTCTAACTAGTCAAGTGACCTTTCTCATATGGCAGGAATTGTCTGCATCTTCTAAGACGATCTATGTTCCACGTCTTGATTTTTAGAGTCTTTATTAGGTAGGTATCCATGCTCTGACTTTATACTGATCTGTGAGAACCAGGGACGTTTTGATCGAGCACTTGCAATAATGAAGGACATGGATGGAGCAGGTGTGAAGCCAGATGTGAACACCTACCGCCGTCTCATATTTGCCTGCTCTCTGAGTAGAGATCAGGACAGGGCAGACCAGGTGACCTATCAAGAACTGCTGCATTAAGGTCTCTCCGAGGCAAACAGTCACTGTTGCTGAGAGGAAGCTCTGTTAACCCGTAAAATACCACGCAACCATTTCGTTGAGGAGCTGCCATGCGACTGGTTTTCATCTTCTTCATAATCTATGTTTTGTTCTTAAAATTCATGTTAACAAGGAAATATGGTCAACTTTTCAGTATGGTCAACATTTTAGATGTGGAAAAGATTGCAAATTGTTGAATGTCATCTCAGTGTTAAAAAATATACTGTTGTTACCAAGGATGTCAAAATTCAACTTTTGGTAATGGAATTTATATTTATTATGACTGTCCAAATTTTACTAGCTCCGGAAATTTCATATCATAAGACATCGAAGTTTTGTCTGCAACCCCAAGGTCGTTCAGGGTTTAGGCTTGGTAAACCTAAGTTAGTAACAAGTTTGAGATATGACATTAAAGCACTTGTCGGTGGGGATAATTTGAAGTGCTTCATATATTACAATTTTGAATCTCCTAAATTCATATACAGTGGGTTTTGTAGTTGTTTGTAGAAATGCAAGAACGTGGGATAAGGGCAGACGAATCCATCTACACTGTCATGATCATTGTCTCCTCGAAGTGTGGAAACGTTGACCGCGGTCTTGAGGTATGTGCTTCTTTAATTTGCTCTCTCAGAAGGACTTACTATGCTCCTGTTATTGAGCACTATCGTTTTTTAAATGTGAATGGACAATTGAGAGGTACTCCTTTTATCCAAGTGGTTTGATCATTACCTTGCTAGTCCTACTGATGCATGTGAATAGAATCTCTCTTGATCCACCATAATGGCGTGAAATATGTAACAATTATAGACGTTGATATCCAGTTGATTAGGAGCTTAGAGGAAAGCGGCGAAACAGCAGGAACCGAGGCCAAGAGTGCTATTCTGCATGGACTTGCTGTAACCGGCCGCCTGGAGGAAGCCTTAGCTTTATATGCAGTTTTCAGAAAGGAAAATGTTCTACCACATTCATACGCAGTTGGGTCACTTTTGGTGCGTGGTGACTTATCTTTCTTTTACTGCTTTCCTGGATGATCCATCTCATCGTTACACTTACATATCGTATGTCTTCACAATGGTCACAGGCTCAGTCCACTGACACTTCAAGTTGTTAGCAGGTTGTTTGTGATACTTTATGAATTAAAAGCGGGACAATTTGCGAAATCTGCGGAAGTTTATATGTGCAATAATCAGCCGCCAATATTGGCCTTTACTGTTATATACCTCACACGATCTCCTATTAGATTGACACACTTATTAATTGTACAGTAATAATATCAGTTTAATATCAAGGACACTAGTGTAATCTCAGTTTAATATCAAGGACACTAGTATTATACTAAAATTAAGTGAAGATCATTTTTGCTTTACACTAACATGACATAAATTTAACTTACTTTGAAGACTGTTTGAGTCTAATGCCTATTAACTCAACATTGAAAACTTTGTCAACAAAATTGGGTGTGTTTGTGCTTGTTGCTGTGCAGATTGTTACAGGATACAAGACATTGTATTGACATAGCTCTTTGTTTGTGTGGCTCTGCAGGCAGCGCTTGGGAAAGTGGGGGACCTGGACCGGATGTTTGAAGTGTTTGAGGACGCTCGAGGAGATGATAAATGGAATTTCTTGAATTTAAGGCAACGTGCTGAGCATCTTAACATCCGGTGTATAAATGCGGTTCTGGCATGTATCCATCACAACCAACTTGGGTATGACTCTATTATGCCTTCGCAATCCTAGAATAATTGTTGTTGAAGATATCCTCATTTTTGGCTTCTGATTGTTGGGAAGTTGTTGAAAATGGATTCTACTAGTATTTATAGTCAGTGCATTCAGCCTCTCTTTTGCTTTGTGACGAACAGGACAAAACTTATAATTGAGTTTACTTCAACTTGAATCTTGCGGAGGAGGCTGATAGTTAATTATTAAAATAAAAGCATGAGGTCAAAATATGCTGGTTTTTCTAAGAGTGCTGCACGATGTCAACTCCTTGTGGATCTTTTGAAGTCTCTTTTGATGAATTCATCTAGTGATTGATAACTGCTGAGTGACAACAGGCGGGCAATCAGTTTTCTGCGTAAGGTGAAGGAGGAGGGCATTGCCGACGAAGGCGTTCTATTTGACAAGGTTGATACCATCCAATGCAAGAGTGCTCTTATAGCTTGACTCTCTCTTTAGGCCTCGCGTACAACCACCAAATAGCAGTTTTCGCTAACTGGAATTATTTACTGAACGCCTGCACGGCCCAAGTTGTGTCAGTTAGCAAATTGGTGCTAATTCCTAAGCAGCTACATTCTGAAATTCAGTCAAGAGGTTTGTTGTCAGGACAGGGCATCTGTTGCAGATTATTTTTATGGCATACCTGGAGGCTATTTAATTGTTTGTCGATCTTATTGTGTGAGCAGATGTTTTTGCATATTTCTTCTGGAGGCCAAGATGAAAATGAAATGCGCTGGTTAGACATCAATGATGGTTTTCTAGTGATAAATGCGATGCGCGAGTTGGGCTTGCAGCCGTCGCGCATGTCTTTGGAGGCTCTTCTAGATGGATGTGCTGCCTTGAACGACTCTGAACAAGCTCACCGGGTTCTCCAAGAAATGGAGCGAGAGGGTCTGCAACTGAACATCTTCTCAATGATCAGGTACAGTTACACTTCCATGTAGGTTTCTAGTTTCCACCAAATAAGCTTGAAACCAATCAGAGGAGAAATTTGCTTGAAACGGCTCCTCAACAAGACATGCCCACTTGAGCAGTGGTTTTACTCCTCTCAACAAGGACAAGATTCCTCTCAACCACTTAAGAGTATCACTGTTTCCTCACTACACTAAAAATGATATTTAGTGTAGTATGACATTTAGTGTTTTACCCCCCTACCAGCCACAACACTAAATCTGAATTGTAGCAAATTTAGTGTTGTGTTGGACTTCAATGCGCCGCCTCCGCTTCCTTTGCAAGTTAATTTTTTAAACGTGTTCTAATACTAAATGTCAACCTTTTCAGATTTCAGATTTACCATAGAGCATATTTAGTGTTAGAAATTAGATTTAGTGTTACTTACTTATGATATTTAGTGTCAAGGTTCGTAATTAGTGTTGCCAACACTAAATATCATTTTTAGTGTAGTGTCATTATAAGTTCTCACTCCATTTCACTTAAACAATGCTACTATGGTTACATGGCATTGACTTGAAGGTCTGTCTTATGTGCAATTTGGCACTACACTATTTATACTATTGGTGCATGTGACTACTGGTAATTTACCAGTCGCACTATTTGTAAAATATTTAAATTAGTGCTAGCTAAAATATTATCGTATCGGACTAATTTCCACACACAAAAAAACACGGTTACACAGATTTTCAGTGACGCTAGTTTTGCGCTCTCCCTATCAGGATAGATCTGTGTACCATTCACATGAACTTGTTCTAATGAGGGGGAACTACTTGGGGTCTATACTCCATAATTTTTTATATTCTCTCAAACGCATTTTAGAAGTTCTAGAGAATACTGACTCCCACCAATCGTCACAATGAACAACCTTCACTAGTGCTGCCTGAAATCTTTCAATTCGTGAGCGTGGACTGAGTAGCGACTCATGTAAATGCCTAGTTCCTGAAAATGCGTCTTCAACAGCTGGAATTAAAGTTTTCTTTTGTGCCTGTTGTGTGAAGGTTGTTCCGAGCATATGTAGCAGGAGAAGACGAAGAGAAAGCTCTGCACTTGCTAAACCGAATGAGCGCAGACGACTTGAAAGACTCTGACGTTCAGCTACTGCTTGTTCAGACATTGCAACCCCATTATGTGGCAGCTGCAGATTCACCTTTGGCTGCAGAGGCTCTAGAAACTTTGCCAAGGATTCGGAAGAAACTAGATGTATTGCTTGGAGGGAATTTGATACCTGATACCAATATGATTTTGTGATAAGATCTCTCTGGAGGATTGATATCCATGCTCTTTTTGACCACATTAGAAGTAAACTTTTGTAGTTTTGATCCTCGACTTCCAAGGTAGTTGACCATCCATCCATTTATCCGAATTTAGAGGCTGTACCATCAGCGTATTTGTCATTTAGTACATCGGTCATTATGCAAAACCAAATTTCTCCAGGGCTTGTGCAACAGTGCACAAAAAGCTGGTTGGAAAAATCTCACCATATACGAGGCACAAGCAGAAATCTCCTCATACTACGTTTTTGCTAATTCATGAAATCGAAATAGTACTAAAAGCTTCTCTACCTCATGCAACATATATAGTATTTGGTACAGGGACTTTCCTCTCAATACTGAAGATGTATGACGTGCACCACAAAATCATAGTACAGTAGAACTCCTCTAAATGCATAGGTCCGGGGCTATCTGACAACATTCATTTAGAGAGGTTTTGCAATTATAGGGGTGCATTTAGAAGGACTTCTACTGTAATACTGCCTCAAGCCAGGACTGTTGGGACCGGATAATTAGAGAGTTTTTTGCAATTATAAGGGGTGCATTTAGAGGAGTTCTATTGTATGAGGTTTAGGGTTTTGTGTTAAATCTATGTTCGTCACGTCACGTAGCTAATTTGGGGCCTCTGATTGCAAATATGAATTCAGAATTTGCAAATTTTATCATGTGGCAAATAAAAAATTTCAGTGTTTTCCCTGATGGCCGAGCGAGGGGGTCGGTTCACCCCAGTCCGAAAATTCATGACAGTGCGGTAAAATTCAAGACACGTATTACCTTCAGTGGTTACTATATTCGTCATTTTCCATCTTTCTCTAAAAAAATTCATGACAGTGCGGTAGAATTCCTTCTCAGTTGAAAGTCCAATCCATACACCACACCTCATACAACTTCAGGAAAAGACAAGAGTGACCTGCTGCTACAATCTTAAAAAAATAGCGAGAAGAAACAATCGAAGACGCAGAACGATTCAAATATCTAATGCCTACTTGAAACAGAATCTTTGGCCACAGAATCACATGAATTTCCAATTCTTATGACAAAAATTCAACTACAAAATTACAAACCAAAGAGGAAAGAGTATTTGAAGACTGCCGTATACGTTGCAGAGATGATGCAACAGCCTTATTATCAATGAGGCAACTAAACAACAAAAGTCATGAGCACTGTAGGATGAGCCATAAGGTTATGTACACCCAGAATCGCCAGGACCCCAATGCACCACTTGATCGAATTTTCAAATTCCCTCAATCAAAATGTACCTACTGTTGCAGAATGATTTTAAAGCATGTATACATAAAACTCACCCGGAATAATGTGAGCAAACGGTATCCAAATAACACATTCCTTGGTGCAAGGGAACTCTCTTTCATTTGTCCACAGGAACAAATGCAAAATTTGCAATGGGAACTGGGTTCAACAACTATATTTCAACAGCAGAAGTGGAAATTTGGGTGCCCCCACCTTACGGTGGAGACGATTGAGCTGCTGCTGCTGGTGAGGGAGGCTCATTATTTCCTCTGCCATTAATACTTCTCCCACGCCCTCTCCCACGCCCAGAGCCCCGAGGCTTTGGCCCAAATGGCACACCCCGGCCTCGTCTATGGCCAAAACTGAGCTGCGCAGGAGTATCATCAGCCCCTTGGGAGACAGTACTCAATCTTGAAACTGCCGTCACTAATTCATCAACGTCCATTTGCGTTCTGTCGTTAGACTGGGGTATCTGATGCCAGGGCCACGCAGGGAAGTGAGCAAGACTAGCAGAGGGCGAAAAGCATTGTTGCAAATACGGGGAACAAGAAACTGCACACAAGGTTACATATGCTGATTGCCAAAACATTAAAAATCATTATATAATGGTCCCCAAAACAGTGCTAATCAAAGAAAAGGCTCAGAGAAAGGTATCATCATTTAAGCGAGCCGAGGAAATTAGAACACCTTCATCCTTTGAGAGAACACTCTTTCCTAGATACTTGGGATCCCTTCAAGTTTAAAAGAACACTTCTGGAAACCGCACGACCAGTTCAGAAACGCCAGTTCAAGGTACACCAAGAGCTGCCAGTTTGGAATGGAACATCAGCTCTGAAATATAAATCAAACATAACTATTCTTCGACAAAACAAAGATAAAGGTATTACAAGGTTTCACCTGTTGAACGCCAGTTGAGTTCTGTATGGCTAGACTTTGAGGCATTTGAATCTCTAGAGACGTGGAGGTTACTTCAGGGATCTGTTGATGCGACACATTCTTTGCCTTGAGGCTCTTCTTTGCCTTTGATTGCTTTTGTGTTGCTGAGTTGCTGCTGGGTTGATGAGTTTTCTGTCGTTGTCGTTGCTTTTGGGAGGCGTGCTTTTTCACAAGGAAGCGAAAGGAGCGAGGGAAGTGGTGCTTGTCCACTAAGTGCTGGTGTCTGCTTGGATCACTCACGAACCGAGCTGGGCAGCCTTCTACAAGACACTCGTACTGTGATCAAACAAAAATGCAGGAGTCGGTTAGTGAATTCCTGTACATTTTGGGAGACAGATGCAGATGATGAAGCCAGCATTTTGGAATCAACATAAACAAAGGAAGCACAGGAGTAATATAGAGGAATATTGTAGGCAACGAAGTCCTATCTGAAGTGTAGAAGACCTTAGTGTATTAATAAACACCAAAAGGTCAATGTAATCAACCCCTAGGGAACCCCCTTCTTGAAAATTTGTCATTAGACCCTAACCGGGGCAGCCTACGCAGCCTAGTGAACGTTCTGGCTTTGTCACAAACCCTACTTGCTCAGCACCGTAAAACTTGTGATCTATGAGGGTCTTCCAAGAGCACCCTGAAAGCAGGATCCAAAGTCTTCGTCTACAATGGTCTTCAAAGCATAGGGTTTGGAGGAAGAAACCTTTAGTATAGTATAGTATAGTATGGGATTCCTCCTTAGAATTCTCTATAGTACAAGCTAAGCTTAAAGGATAGTACATAATATTGACAGATATATTGCAAGATCTACATGATAAATGTAAAATGAAACATTGCCAGTTCTATATGCAAACCCAGAGATTGCATCTCCAGTGACAGAAGAAGGACCAAGTTGTAGATGAGGAGTGGGGGACTTACCATAGGATAGTTACGAGCCACTTTTGCCTGGAAAAACGAATCATGTGTTTCAGAAACATGAAGGTTGAGGAGACGTATGGTAGGGAACACCCGTGTGCATACGGAACAAGTGGCTGAATGGCGAGACAAGTAATGAGACTCCAATTCTCCCACTCCCTTTAGCTTGATCCCGCAGCCTGCAATAGGGCAGAAAAGTTGCCTGCCATAGAACATGTTCAGGAATTCGGCCTTTACTTCTGCATCCATTTGGGATGCTGTAGGGAACTTCTCCTTCCCAGTGTACATTCTGATGGACATTGCAACAAACCCCTACACAATAAACCCCTGTAAATTCTATTTATAAAATGCGAAGGCATCGAATTATTACCAGAGCTGCTCCTCTTCCGATTGCACAATATGCTTCTTCTCCTCCTCCGTGATCTCCAACGAAATCTATTACACCACAGCCCAGTCAGCTTGTTAAAGTATTACCATTCAAAACATTACAGCTTTAACAAAAAGGAAAGAAATACTAAAATCATTAGAGGACTGATTCTGTCTCCTACACTCACCCCTGTTACCAACAGTAACTCATCTACGTGGTTGGCCTTCAATTAGCAAAGCATGACTTGGCTAAACGTCCATGATCTTTGCATGAAAATGGGGTTCTTTACTGGCACTTCATGAGTAATCTAGACCTTTGAATGAATGCACGAAAATTTGATACATTGACAGAGAATTTGACCGAAAGAGAGTTTCGCTCTTTCGGTAACCAAATCTTGAAGTAACCAAAGTGAGCAATCTTCCAACGGGAGCCTTCTTTATGAAAAGAGTATCCTCTACTTTAGAATCTCCAAGTCTTGTCACACACAGATGTTTCATCTGCACATGGAATAGAGTAGCAGAACGAGCTTCAAAAACAGGAAAGAAGGAAGGAGAAAGAGAGAGAGAGAGAAAGGTCACCTGCTTGGCAAGAAGCTCCCGTTCCACGTTACCAGCAGCAAAGAACGGCGAGTCCACTCGAAATGGACGCCGCACAGCCACCCACGGTCCAAAACCAGACGATGCTGCTGCTGCTTCTCCTTCTTCCCTTTTCTCCACTTCCATCGCAACAAATCCCGTAAACCCTAAACCCTAAACCTCCGCCCAACACTGCACTATTTCTAACTATACCGAGCGCTAGCAGGATGTACAAATGAGCACTCTAATTGCAGCAGCAACCCAAGTGCTGATGAATCATCAACAGGTTCGCCCATGCTTGATTCCATTTCTCCAATTATACCCAGACCCGCAACCCTAATCAGTCTCAGGGCTTTGACAGTTCGCACAAGGGAGGCCTGAAACAATACCGAGTCCAGGATTGAGTGTCGGTACAGAAGATGCAATCGAGGATTGGATTTTCAGCAGACCATCTCAAAATTGCAATTGCAACACAACCGACAGCTTCGACGCTTCAGCAATTCTCAAAAGAATTTCTAGAAATGTCTGCAAGTGACAGGCACCACGTACGGGAGCCTCTACTTCAGTCAGCAAGCTATTGTCTACATGAGCAATCCACAAAAATGCTCCCACTCCACCGACTGAAACGACGACAAGGTTTGGAAAACTATTTGAAGCTTCTGGAATCTGGACTGACGATGTTCTCCACGACGAAATTGTGTAGACACTTGGACGAGCGTCGTACCTTCGTTGGATCTTCGTTGTCTCCCTCGTCTGGAGCGCTGACTCCATTCGCAGAGCATCCTCAAGCATTCAAAATTCGCATAACTTAGTCACAAGAATGGCAAAGAATTTCGGGGTTCTCCACAGGGCCAGGATGGCCGCGATCCCCCAAACCGTTGTACCATATTTAGGACCGCATGAGTGAAGGACATGTACTGGGGACGAACATTTCTCACCATCTTCTCGGAAGTACGAGGTTAGAGAGGAGTAGGTTGCGACAGTTTGACAAAGCGTTACATGCATTTATTTTGCGTCTCGTCTCTTTTGTTTTGCCTCTTTCTCCGTCGTGTTTGTCGCCATGCGATTTTGGAACTGTTCTGATGCAGTTTAGTGAGAGTTTTTAGAATGTGGGTTTAGTGTTGAAATAGTATGCTTGAGGTTTTGGATATGGGTTTAGTAGTACTGTTCCCTGGTTTTTTGAAGCGGTTACCAACACTAAGTTAGTGATCACGAAGTGGTTGACTACAGTTTCGTTGACGAAGCGTGTGCAGTGACGAGCGATTTAGGGTTTCGTGAGAGCACCATGATGAAGGGGAGGAAGGACGTGCTGGGACGTGCTGGGACTGCACAAGATTGCCGAATTTTATATGCGGTTGTGGTGGGGGTCACGTTGGGCGCGTTCTGGGCTTACCTTCGTCCGCATGGCTTCCTTCAAGCCTCCACCGCGTCGTCGCTCATCTCCGATCGTCGCACCACTAAGGTCAGGAATTCGTAACCCTAAACTGGTTTTTCTCTGATTGTTTCAATCTCATGAGATTTGAAGTGCATCTGCTTTGGTAGAATGTTGGTGAAGATTATATAATATCGGCGGGTATAGATGCTTTTGAAACCCTAGCCAGCAAACTTCAATCGGTCACGGCGATCTGAGAATCAGAACATGTGTGATAACTTGTCAGAAGTGCATTTACCATAGCTTTCCAACAAGCTATCACTCGCATGATTTGACCCAAAAATGAGCAAGAAATTCCTAGTATAGAAGCTGTTTGGGGGGCTCTCTGTGGCTTCTGTCACATTCGCTGAGTGCAGTTGGTTGCTTGCTTTGATCTCATTGCTAAGAAGGTATATTATAGCTCATTAGAAGCACAGTTTGAATGGCTATTCAACACGATAGCACTCAAGACATTGGGTTAAGAACTGAGCACGAAATCTCAGTGTGAAGTTTGAAGTGCAAGCATCGATTACTTTCGATCGAGGATCAATTAGGATTTGGTCGCTTGCTTTGATCTCCTTACTTTGAGTAACGAGTGGCTATTCAACACGATAGCACTCAAAACATTCGGGGGGGGTAAGTTTTGAGCACAAAATCTCAGTGTGAAGTTTTAAATGCAGGCATCGATTACTTTCGATCGAGGGTCAATTGGGATTTGGTTGGTTTCTTAATGTTTGTTGTTTTTGCTTCGTTTTTTTGTAGCTGGACGGAGCTATTTTGTCGATGGAAGCGAAAGTAGCGATGCTTGAGAGGGAGGTGAAGCGGCTGGAGACGGAGAACAAGGAACTGAGCCAGTTCAAAATTAGGAACGACGTGTTGGAGCAAGAGAGAAGCGCCGCAGTGAAGCAGTTGGAGGCGTTGTCCCCCTCGAAGAAGGTGGGTCCTGTTGGAACTGTGAAAAGCCTCCGAACAAATCAGAAGGTGCAAGCGGACGAATCGGTGAATCCCAAGCTTGCTGCGCTTCTGAAGACGATTGCTGTCAATGGCGAGCTCATCGTCGGGATCTCCAACAACAATGTCCGCGAAATGGTCAAGGTAAAGGATTCTTAGTCTTGTCTAGGTTGATTTTGGATAAATGAAACACCAAAAAGATGGCTTTGTCAACATCTATTCATGCATTCTTCATTAGATTTATCCCTTCTTTTTCACTGAAACAAGGTCGTGCATCTCCACTTTGAATGAGTTTATGGCGAACTATATTTTTTCCTCCTTATTTTTCTCCTACTTTTTTTTATGTTTTTACAAAATCTCTTTTGAAATTATACATTACACTCAAGTAAAGTAAAAAATTTGATGTTTTTGTTAATTGGCTTGATTTTTGAATTCTCTCATTGGGACATCAAAGTTGAAGTTCAAACGTATTTTTAGGTTTTCTCCGATTTGTAATGGCACAATGAATACCCATCATATTTAAGCAAGATCTCATGAATTTATGCATTTTTTTTTGCTATTTGAAAGTGACATCCTGTGATATGCTTGATTTTATTCATTGTTTTGATGGGACAACTACAATAGATGAACAACAGAATTTTGATAGGGTTCCAGTTCTTGGGCTAATTGAAGTTGTCACTGTAGCACTATGTCTGGGTTTTGTGACTTTAGGGGCATGTAGGGGTCATCTTTACCAGAAATCCACAATGTTAGGTGATTGTAAGGTATGATCGTCTCCTTTTTTTCTTCGCACAGATATGGTTTGAGAGCATCAAAAGGGTGAACGTAACGAACTACTTGGTGGTTGCACTGGACGATGATATTGAAAAATTCTGCAAAGAGCACGATGTGCCTGTCTACAGACGGGACGCCACCATTTCGAAGTCACAAGCTGACACCGGCGACAATCATGCTATCTCAGGTTAACCCTTATTCCTGTATTTCTCAATTGACGTGAATGCATGATTATGGGCTACGTAATGGCTAGCATTATGGGAATTCAACAATTCTATTGAATGTTATGAGGCCTCCATGATACTAATGAAAGATTTTGAGATTGATGTGGTAGAGTCTTGATGGTAGACAAGAGGAGGATCAGAACCCATAATGCTAGCCACTATTACTTGTACTTACAACCCATTACAAAATCCTAATCCTCTCTTTTTGACCTCAAGATTGAAGAGGATGTGTGCCAAAGGAAGATGTCAGAGAATTGGAGCACCTTGGGTACCCTGATTCTTCCTTGAATTAGCAGTTGGGCAGTTGGGCTCCTTCTAAAGAATGTTTTGCTGACGTTAAATTTTGATGTCAGGTTTGAAGTTCCATCTGCTGCGGGAGTTTCTAGTGCTGGGCTACGGAGTATTCCTCTCGGACGTGGACATAGTGTACCTGCAAAACCCTTTCAAGTATCTACACAGAGACTGCGACGTGGAGAGTATGACAGATGGCTTTGACAACGTAACAGCGTATGGCTATGATGACGTTTCGGAAGACCCGTCTATGGGATGGGCACGCTATGCACACACCATGCGCATCTGGGTGTTCAATTCAGGTCTGTTTTACATCCGACCCACAGTGCCTTCCATTGAGTTACTAGACCGAGTGACTACAAAGCTGGCGAAGGAGAAGGCTTGGGACCAGGCTGTGTTCAACGAGGAGCTTTTTAACCCCTCTCACCCTGGTTATGATGGCCTTCATGCCTCTCGCCGTGTGCTCGATTTCTATCAGTTTATGAACAGCAAAGTGCTGTTCAAAATCCTGCGGAAAGAGGCCAACTTTGCTGACTACAAACCTGTCACCATTCATGTGAACTATCACCCGGATAAGTACGAACGGATGCTTGCCATCGTGGACCATTACGTGAAGGGAAAGACCAACGCCTTGAAGCGCTTTCCGGATGGTTCTGAATGGTGATTCCACTGAAGCTTTTATTTGCTGCAGGTTCACTGAAAACAGCACAAGCTTGTTTTCTGGATGATTATCCCTTCGAGCTGCAATCAGGTATGGTGATTAGAGAGGATCATATTATGGGAATAGCAAGCAGCTCATTTTATTACAGAAGGATGATCAAGTTCTTTACAGTTCCTACTCTTGATAGGCAGGATTTTAATATATTATTTCTGACACTGCTTCTCATAGACTGCTCTCTCAGTTGGAACTCTCTGTATGACGTCGTCCTAGTGCCTTCCAAGAGGTTGTTTTTGGTATAGCCGCTTCCTTTTTCACTGAAACGACACAAGCATGCAATTTTTGCAATATTCCTTATGGTGAACGGAGTTGCTAATCACGTTTGGTGAACGGCGAGGACCATATTATTGGAATAGCAGCTCACTTGATTTTTGAGGATTGCATGGTATAGTTTTCTTAACATTTTCTGCTCTTTTATTGACTGGATATTTTACATTATTTTTTATACTTCAGCATGACAATGACCTGCGTGCTTGTAATCTTATACGGACAAAGCTTGATGAAATTACATGTTGTGGACTGAGTAACAGATGAGTGTATAATCTGACATTATAGGATTGTTTGTTACTCTGCTTTTCAGAAACATCAAGGTAGGATGACTTATATCTGATTTATGATCCTACTACCAAGATGCACTCCTTCAATGCATTACGGTCAAGTTGAAATTACCATCGAGTACTGTAGAACTCTCGAGGTAGAACCTTCTTCCATGGCACGTCATCATTCTCAGTACATGATTACATGTTGTCAAAAAGCAATTTTGCATTTTCAAATTTTAGAAGTATATAAATGAGAAGCATAGATAATGAAAAGTTACTTGGAAACTTTTCAATACTAAAAATCATGTTACTGAAGCAACTCAAGAAAGTGGTAAAGTGCAGCAGGGATTAACTCGATTGAAGACTTTCTTACAAATGTAACTTCTAAACTTTTCGAACATAGAACTTCATTACTTTAGCAAAATTTAACTTCTAAACATTTTTTAACATAGAGCTTCATTACTTTAGCAAAATTATGATTAGGGTTTTTTTATCACTTCTATTTACAATCTTGTTATGGGATTGTACTTTCAAACCCTTTTAGGCCAAAGAACAACAAGCTTCAAACAAGTCTATTATGTATCTAAATTTGATTCAAATTTATGTGCTTACTTACTTGCCTACTTGCATTGTTTCATTCTTAATCATTCTCTTCTAGTAAGCCAAGCCTACTACACCTTAATCATTCTATTCTAGTTTTTAGAAAATACACTTACAAAAAATGTTCAAAATATGAAGAATTCTTCATTTATTGGAAATTAAAAATACTTTTGCAATCTGAACCATGAATTCTTCCCTTTTGAGGTTCTATCAACTAAAAACCATCACCTTGAGCTTCAAAACTTCTACTTTGCTTGGATTTTTAAGACTAAATAGTCCCTCCTTAACTATTCACTTCCAAATTGTTGGATGAGGTATATAGGTACACTTCTATATAAAAATAGAAAATTAAATAATTCAAATACAAGTGAAATAATCAAGCTTTTAATTCAAATTAGACTTCTTGAACATTTTTGACACATTTCAATAATAAGATGCACTTGGAAAAATTTCAATTAAGGTGGGTGATTGCAAGAAGCACCTATTGATTTTGTTGCATTTTCACAATACTTATCCCTTAAAAGACCATTGTTCTTTTGGGGGACAAATGTATTTTTAGACAGGTACCTACGGGTTGAAATTTTCTCCTAATTTTTTGAAACTTTTTTTGGAGGTAGAAAAGCTAATAAGGTTTGTGGGAATATAATTTTTTTCACAATCGAAGCCTGGGAAAAAAAGTTATGTTCAAATAAGCTCAAAACAGGGGACAATGGCAGCCCAGGCAGCCAAAAAAAAATGGACAAAAATTTGAATTTTTTTTTTAATATTATTTTTTCATAGATTATATTTTATTCTATTTGGAAAGCTTTTATTCATTTCATTTGGATTTGTTATGAGAAAGTTATGTACATTCTTGTTTTACGGGCAATTAGAGCATCTTCTTGAAAAAATAACTTCTAGGATGCATTTCTGAATGCAATTTTTCAAATTTTTCAATTTTTTTTTTTTGCATAGTTTATATCACTTGCTAGAACAATCTCACCATTGGGATTAGTGCATTTTAATTCCATCTAAAATATAAGAATATTTTAGATTTTCCTTCTATCTCGTATCTACTTCTACTTAACAATTTTTTAAAGAATGGTAATTAAGTTTTTTTGAATTTTTTTTTCTAGGCTCTCAACTCAATTCTCCACTACAAAGATTTAAAGCTCAAAACTCTGTAGTGCAAAAATTTTAAATTTTAAATGTTCAAAGTCAAAAAATCTAGTCCCGTAATGTGATGAGAAATTTGTTTTTTTCACTTTAAACGCAGATATCTTGCAATCTATGCGGTCAAAAATTCTGAAATTTTTTCTACACACTCTCATACAAGTTAGATATAAGATCCTACGGTTAGATGTGAAAAAAAAACATTTTAAAGTTTTTTTTACTTTTTGCTATAGAAATGGCAGTTTTGAGTGTTTTTTGGCAGAAAATGGGTCTTGGTCTTTTAGGGGTTATGCCTAGTTTATTGGAATACTTAAAATTTAGAAAATCAATACAAATAAAATAAAAAAAATATGTCCAACATACATACCTTTAAAATGAAGATAACCTCTAAAGAAAAGTCATAGAAAAATTCTCTAATTATGAGAACTAGAAAAGTGCCAAATCTCACAAAAAAAGATATTTTATGTTTTAACTAACAGAAAAAAAGGAAAATTCAAAAAAATTGGCCATTTGTAACAACTCTATGCAAATGGAATTTTTTCACATATTTAACCATAGGATTTTGCAATAGACTAGTATGTGATTGTGTGGAAAAAATTTAGACACTTTGACTGTATAGATTGCAAGATAAATGTGTTCAAAGTGAAGAAATCATATTTCATGGTACCATAGCAAATTAGTTAATGAGACTTTGAATCTTTTTAATTTAAACTTTTGCATACATTTTGATTTAAAAAATTTTTATCATGAAGAATTGAATTGAAAATATTGAAAAAAAAAAATTAAAAAAAAAAATTTACGTGATTTTCATTCCTTAAAAAAATATTGAGTAGAAGAAAGTACATGATAGATAAAAAAACTAATCATTAATAGTTCTAAGATGGAATTAAAATACGTTAATACCAACGGTGAGATTGATTTAACAATCAAATTTAACCCTTTGAATTTTTTTTTTTGAAAATATATAAAAATTTTAAATTTTGTACGTTATTTTTTCTAGAAGATGCTCTGATTGTCTATAAACAAGATGCATCATGCCTTGCATAGCACAAATTCAAATAGAATGAATAAAAGCTTTCTATATATACAAAAATGCAATCTGTGAGAAATAAATTTTCAAAATTTTTATTTCAATTCAAAATTTTGTAGATTTTTTATTTGCTTGTCATATTTACTTTTGGATTGGTTGTGGTATAATCTTTGCTCCCAAGCACCAATTGGAGTTAAAACTATATTTGAATAAAGCTAATAAGTTTTTCTATCTTATGAAAAAATTTCAAGAAGTTTCACTAAAAAATGAGTTTATAGGAACCTACCTAAAATCCATTTTGTCCCTTGCATTAGGGAAAATTTCAAGCCTCTACAGAGTTGCTCCACAACCCTCTGAAGTACCTTGAAATTTGATTTTTGGAGGCTGAAAAAATCATTTTTTCCTTATTCTAGCCCAGTTGAAATTGTAGTGGCAGTGGCACAGGAACTGAGTTTTAAGAGTTTAAAATTTATTAAAATAAAATAAAAAAATCTTTTCATCTTAAGAAAATATCATACAAAAAAAAAAAAAAAAAAAAAAAAAAAAAAAAAAAAAAAAAAAAAAAATTTGACTGTTTCGGCAAGTGGTTTGTCACTTTGGAGTAGCCCTTCAGAGGGCTGAAATTTTTTGTAATGAATAGACAATGAGACTTCAGGATGTAAATCAAACCTTATAGTTCCCATTAGAAAAGATTTGGACTCTCCAAAAGGCTACCAAGAAGTGCCGCAAGGAATCCCTAGATTAAATTTATTTTTGTTGCGCAGGAATTTTTTCCCTATTGTTGTTGTTCATTGGAACATCCAAGTGTTAAAGCATTGGTTCAAGAATATTAGTATTTAAATGGAGGAAGCATCGCAAGTACCCTCTAACAATTGTGGAGTAGAAAACAGAATAGGAAATGGAGAAAAATTCCTTTTCAATCATGATATTTTTACAAGGTACATTCTTTTTTGTTAGAGATTCCGTCCTTAATAGGGCTCCAAAATATATTGGCTTATCACATCATGGTAATTCTCTAGAGAGTTCAAAATTTTTCTAATGCCATGGTCCCATCAGCCACAAAATAGGCATTATTGCATGCCACTAGACTTTTGCTCTATTATTCAATGTAAACCACCATTTCTAATATATAAGGTAGGCACTGCCATTGACCTAAAACTACGATCTTCACTTTATGTACACTCTCCTAAATCAATTATTTACCTATATGGGCAATTTCATTAAAATGACGATATTCTTTTAAAATGGCGTGAAAATAGTTCAAAACGGCCGTTCTGAAATCTATACCTTCTTTAGATGGTGACAATGACACACCGTCAAATTGGCATTTGGAATACCGCCATTTTAATGAAATTGCCCATCTATGTGGAAGAAACTATTTTAGAACCATAGTAGATGTTCCTTCATAACTTTTGCATATGGTATTCAAATGTCACGTTCTTTATTATTCCATACATTAGAACCTCATTTCAAATGTCAATATGAAAATTTGACCAATCTAATAAACCAATATTTCATTAAAATGGTGGTATTCTACAAACTTGGTACTTTCACATTTAGACCACTCTAAAGTTTGTACCTATCATAAAAACGAATGGAAAAATGACAAATGCAATACCGCCAATTTAACAAAATTTCTACAGTAATAGTAACTAGGGGTCTAGGGCCGGGGTGAACCGACCCCCTTGCTCGGCCATTGGCAAGGTAAACCCTGAAATTTTTTATTTGCCACAGATGATAAAATTTGCAAATTCTCAGTTCATATTTGCAATCAGAGGTCCCAAATTAGCTAGGAGTGGTGAAGAGCATAGATTTATCACGGCACAAAATAGATTTATCACAAACAATACATGCACCCCTGGAATGGTTTGTCAATTCACCTTGGCCGTAAGCAAAAGTGGCGGTTTTGGGGGGTACTACCCAGCAGTTAGGCGACAACCTCGGAGATTTGCAGTGATTTGCATTTTGCAATTAATGTGAACGGTTGAAGGGGGCAAGGGCAGGATAGAATTGGGGTTTAACGAGTCTTTATGTACGTGGCGTACGCTTCAACACGTAATCTGCATGCATTGTTCTAACAAGTGTTGCAACAACTGAACAAAATGAAAGGCACCAGCTTGGCAGCTTGTAGACAGCAACGACGATGGCAGCAGAAGTGTGATGCATAGCCACGAACACAATGCAGTAACATATTGTTGCAAAACAACAATGCAATATCACGACAATGCAATATCACGACAATGCAACCACGAACAGGCAATGTCATAGAGTATATCATAGAGACAAAACGGTACGTCACGTGATATATAACAAAGTATACACAGGCAAACAACCATGCCATACGAAATTGACATATTCAAGGCCAACAAATGTAATCTGCAATCCTATGTTCATATTGTATACAGGCCACGGTTTTCACTCAAGAAACTGAGCCCGCCCCCTTTTATTATCACTTCGAATTAATACTACAGTGAACGGGTGACAATCGCAACAAACCACCACCTCAGCTCACTTTTCACAAAAATATGAGTAATTGTCTACACTATGCAGTGGAGTATGAACGCCTCCAAGAGCACAATCCTCTGCGTCTCCCAGACTCGGATTCTACAGGGAAGAAGCGGGTGTCACGCCACCACGGCATCCTCAAACAATTCCTAGCAGCGGGCGAGCGTCTACACAAGCCTCAGCATCTATCACTTATTGAATTGGATCCAGAGTTGCCTTCGTACGAAGAGGAGACTTCATATGCTTGTTGGAATCCCCAGTTCCGGACGCACACTTTCAAAGGATGCGCACTTCCATTCGTACGAAGCGAAGCCTTCAAAGGCTAGATCGAGGATCCCCAGTTCGGGATGCCCACATTTTCCATTAGTACGAGGACACGCCTTCGAATGTCTGCTGGAATCCCCAGTTGGAAGGTGCGCAATTCATACTCTCCACTGCCGTCCCGTCACTCAACGTCGCCCTGAACGACAGCACTTGTCCAGGCAAATTATTGTCTCCCGTGAATTGCCACATCTGCCCCCAGTTTCTCGCCATTTCGTACCACCCCGTCTTATCCCCCTTGATCTGCAGCTGCTGCACGTCCCCAGCTCCTCCCACGTTCGTAACCAACACGAGCAGGAACCACGGGTTTCCGTTGATCTGGAAGCGCATCCCCCCTTTCTTGGCGCAGGGCACCCTTCGGTACGTGACGGGGACGACACCCCCAGATTCCTCGGCAAGCTTGGTGAACATGGGGTACGCCAGGTCGAAGTGCTGCTTTGGCGTGTCGCACCAGCCGCCCTCGCTGCCTTGCGGGCAGAAGTTGGTGGCGGTGACGACGACGGAAGGGCTGCCGGGGAGACAGTACTTGGAGGCAGAGGGGTCGCAGGTGAGCTCGAAGCACGCGCCGCAGGTGAGGCCGCTGTTGAAGAGGGCCGCGCTTAGCGCCGTGGTGGAAGTGTCGTAACCAGTTGAGTACAAATTACCGTAGCCACAAGCCCCACCTGCAGGCATTCAAGACATAAAATGAGAAATCGTGGTTGCATACGCAAAAGAATACTCATGTACAGCAAAATCCCATTCTCATGCATACAATGTAAGCGAGTAATGCAAACGTAAAACGTACCCCCTCCTTGTCTTACTAGGGCATAATGCAAACTCTCTGTCCAAGATACTAGTACTGCAAGTGCAAAATATTTGCAACCTCCCTGTCTTCGTGCGTTATTAGTATCGCAAGTGCATACTGCAACCTCTAATTCGAATTCAAGTTCACAAATGTACAAGCGGGCTCGTGTCAAGAGATTCTCTTGAGTAGATCCCCACCTTGAGTGCCCGACGCGTCGTTGCCGCCGTAGAACGTCGCGTGCGCCGTGTTGCTGACCCAAGAACTGGCAACGTACGCAGCCTCCCCTGATGCCACTACTGCCAATGCCACTAGAAGCAGCAAAGCACCAGACGCCGCACCTCGATTCGCCATCGCAGTCCTAACCACGGCGCTTCACAAGCTGGAGAATCTTGGAGGGATCAGATCGAGACTGATAAGGAATTGTGACTACCTGTGGTGGATATATAACTCATGAGCCTGCCTAGCTACAACCCACTGGGTCTAATCGATCTCGCACCAATCTCGGTGCAACAACGGCTGTCTGTGGCGGCCTCCTGGTTTGACTCAGGGTCTTCTTCCATCAACAAGAGCCAATTCAATTACTGGCAAATTTGAATTCAGAACTCGGCACTTGCGGACTTGCCTGAAGGAGCGGGCGGCACGTCGATATTTTATTGAAACAGTGGAAGGGTATGATTTGTAATTAATTTGTAATCAACTGGGAGACTTGTTTACGCTCGGCGATGGCGCCGAGAACTGCGTCGGTCGTGGCTCCCGTGGTCGCCATCACAGCCGCAAGGGATTGCTTAAAAGGGTAACTAGGGTCCGAGACATGCGTTAACTTAACTAAGATTTCTGGTTGGAGTAAGTTTTGCAGTGGATGAATGGAGTGCAGTTGCACTGTTGCCGTGATGAGATCGACAAGTGTTCCGGAGGATTGCTGTCGATCTCGCAGCGACTGTTCTCGCCGAGAGTCGACCGATCGGATACCCGTGGTTACAGGGCTGGATCGATGAATTTAGGACTCCTTATACCCAATGCGAATTGCGGAGGGCTAAATTGGGTAAATCTTCGAGGAAGATGACTTTAACGAAGGACTAAATTTAGCAAAGGCTCGACCAAGTGTGATATTGCGTTGCGCTAAATTCAGTAAATCTTCTGCCAAAGTTGGTATTACGCTGTGCTAAATCTGAGTTTTGGTGCATTGATCAGCAGTTTTTTTAGCAACTGGAGCTAATTCTACCAAATCACATTGGTGGATGCAAGTTAAAGTTATGGCCCAACTTCCTTCGAGGACCGGATTTCGAGGACCGGATTTCGAGGACCGGTACTCGCGGATTGTGATGGAGAGCGAAACTTTCATTCCCACGCACTGCGAATCAGCATTTAATATTCTATTTCTTGTTGATCGCGCGACAAGCGCCCCTGAATTGGTGGTGGGTGAAAACAATCACTCATCCTTTCTTTGGAAATCCACCTTGTTTGGACTTTCATCCACAGTATTGTCTAATATCAGTATTTTTATCCACGTTTCTTCTCTACAGTTTTGTAGTGTAATGGTAGATTGTACCAAGATTAAGGAAGATTTGGGCAAAATTTGCCAAAAAAAGTGAACTTTCTTTTTAATTATGTTAGCCCTACACTTACACCTCTTCTTCAATATCACCTTCTTTGGTCTAATTCTTTGAATTGGGCGTCTTTTTAGGAACGGCATCAATCTAAGGTTCATTTTGAGTGCTTGGAAAGATGCCAATTACTTACGGGTTGACCATTTTAATGGATTTGAGTTTTTTCTCAAATGATGTTTCCTTTAATTTTTCACCAATGCTTTCACCTTAGGGTATGAACATTCCTAGCTAGATAAAAATGGCCACCGTCAATTACTGATACCCATATGTGCAAAATGTACACGATGGGCACATGGCTCCATACCAATCGTTCTTCATACGCTTGTCTGGAACAGACTTCAGATGCAAATCAAAACGGAGGTCTGCGGTGACGTTTCAGTTCGCTGTTGCTGCAAAGATTACAGATTACGGAGTCCTAATTTCACTTTGGGCTTTGGGTCGGGCACGTTCACAACGCTCCTTACCGCATTTGGCAGTGAATCAATCAATAGGAACAGCCCGTGTGGAGGGTCCGAGTGAGCCTTTGAATTAAAAGTTGGGTTTCAAAATGAAAATGAAAATAATGGACTGCCTTGACGTTTGCAAACAACTGTTTTAAAACATAAGACTCCCCACCCAATTCAAAGAAGATGCTAGATTTGCTGAAAAGGTTGGTCGCTCAGGTTCAGCAAAATTATGACTTGTACTCCCTCCGTCCCAAAATGATCTTCCGGTTCTACTTAAAATTTTGTCCCAAAATGATCTTCCGGGTGTGATTAGAAAAAAAGGCCTACAGTCTTGGCATGTTGTAAGAATGTCTATTAGTTGCATGTATAATATTAGAAGGATAGAGTTGGTCTGTCCATTTAGGTCCATTTAATAATTACAAAAAAAAAATGAAGTGGGTCCTCTCTGTTCACCCAGTTTAGCCATGCAGGAGCATCACAGCCAGAATCAGAGTCAGAGCACGAGCATCAACAACTAAATTTGACATGCCTATCCCTTCCACGAAAAAGATGAGGAGGCTGAGTGGGTCAGATTGAAAGCTTGTCAACTTTTTAATTGATTTTTTTTTCTTTTAGTCCATCCCTGTACACTTGGAACTGAGAAAATGAGTGGCCACCGGTGCTTCTTAAAAATGCCCCAAAAATTCCATTTTTGAGTGCTCTTAATCTAAACTTTAGAAAGGGCTACAAAACCCAAATTTCTAGGGTAGTAGGAGTGCATCAAAATCTACTTATAGCTCAAAAAAAATTTGAAAAAAAGTTATTTTCAACCTTAATCTAGAACATTTTGTCTAACAAGAAGATCATTTTGGGACGGAGGGAGTAGTATTTATCTTATTCATGTTCACACAGGGCTCAATTTGTTGAATCTGAAATTCCAGTACTTTGAACAACCAAAATTTTCATCTTGCACTGCCTGACTCTTGCAGCTACTACTGTGAATTTCCTTGATCGTCTTCTGAGATCTTGCTCGTAACCTCTGAATGTCGGGGCTTCAATTTGGTGAGCTCGATTTGAATTTACTCCATCTTGCTCTGCTTGCAAGCGCCTCTCAAGCCTCTTCAGTTGTGCAAACAACAACTCAACTCAAGCCTGGAACGGACATGCAATACTTGATGCATTGTGATTTGTAACTAGGTTTGCAAAACTCTCACTCTTTGTTGTGTTGTGTGTAATGGCTCTTGTGAGGGCTGTTTATTTGAGAGTTGCAGACCTTAACACCAAAGAAGCAAGGTTTTGAGAATTTCAAAACCAAAGAAGCAAGGGTTTGAGAATTCAATCAAATCTGCTCCTATCTATACTAGCAAACAGTTGCATGCTTATTGCGGTTAACAACGGAGGCAACAGAGTTGCAACAATTCATAGGACCGCCCTCAATGAACATAAATCTTCATTTTAGACTAGATATAGTGAGTTGCTTCAAAAAACTTGGTACAACAGAACTTCTATAAAGTGAACTTATGTAATTCAATAAGACCATCTGCAATGCTGTCACGGTACATGGCCCAGTATCGGTATAGCTAACTTTTGAATGCTAAACAATTAGAATTTGAAAATTGTCTTATTGGAAGCACAACGGAAAGAACATGGAGAAGGATCAAAAAAACTTCAAACTAGAAATTGGACAAGTACTTCAAAAGTAAGGTACAAATCTGAAATTATAGAGGTCTTAGCAAATCACGGTTACCAAAGCAACATTTGGCCATTGACCCTCCACATTTGACGATTTTTAGACTTTCAAAAGTTAGCTATATCGATACTGGGCCATGTACCGTGTGACTGCATTGCAAATGATCTAACCTCTCTAAAGTGAAATTATTCCTTTGGTTCTGCTCCTAGATGCATTGAAGATTCACAAAAATAAGTAAGCAACTTTCATAGAAAATGGGATTCAAATGTTGCTTTGGTGAACATGATTTTAGGCCAAAAACACTAATATGAAATTGCAACCCACTAAAATAATCTTCAAACGTCATTAATACTGCACCCCCTCTCTAAAGCAATAACCTCTCTATTGTAATATTCTCCTCCGGTCTTGGGGCTATTACCTTATGGAAGTTCTATTGTACCAATTTCTTCATATATCTCCAAAAGTTGCATAGGCATTTCAGTTTTAAACACTGACACCTCATGCTTCAACTAGGCTCTGAAAATACGAAGCACCATACCTGGGAATATGAGAAAAAATTATGGACTAACAATGGCTGGTAAGACCTTCCGTAAGACTAGGTGGGAACATGCCTTTATGCTAGTTTTGTTGGCTTCCAAATCTTGCAAAATCCCCCCTTCTCAAAATTAGACTTACTCAAAAATTACAAATGCAAGAACAAGTTGCAGACACAGAGAACTAAACTTTTGAACCAGATGTGCTCAACCTTAGCTTGGAGAAGAAATATCTACAAGCTGCAAAAGGAACAAAAGAAAGCACACACCTCAAGTAACTGCATTCATTGCAAGGGGGAAGACATTGAACTGATGTTTTGCTGCTGATATCCAAGGTAAAGCTCTTGAAACATCTAATTTGAGCTTCCCGGAAAGCATCAAACTCTGATAGAAAAAAATTGTCCTTCTTGAATTTGAACAAAGGCATAAGATAAGATAGAAGAGCCTTAATTAACCCCTAAAGGACCAAGTGATCATTCAATATATGTAAGAAAACTAAGGTAGGTTTGCACAAATTCAATTTTAACATATGCTCATGAATTATTGACATAAGGTGGGAACATGTACTCTTTGATGGGAATATCATTTTTTCCTAATCTAGTGCCCAAATGAAAATTTATGTTGTCTTGAACTTTTCAGCCAATTTGGACAGCATGTGCAAAATTCTTCCCTCTACTTCTGGAATTTGACAAGTATATAACTAACATGATATAGGGTGCAGCTATCAAAAAAATAACCATGTGTAGTTCAAAAATCTCACTCTTAGAGAACTTAAACTCTATTGATCCTATCAGGCAAAGTTGGAAAAAAATCTTTCTCTTCTAACTTCAAGTGCCTAAATCTTTTAATTTGCATGGTCAAATATTTTGAATTTTTTTCACACATTCCCACAATAGTAAAGTACAGATTTGAATGGGTGAAATTTTAATTTTTTTCCATTTTTTTCTCATTACCCTAGAAAGTGGCAGTTTGGGACAATTTTTGCCTGAAATGTACTTTGGTCCATGAGGGGTTGCCCCCTCCACAAGTAGGTAGCAACCCCACAAAATTCTTCGCTTTATTTAATCCTCCTCCATTAGACTATTTTGAGGACTATGCACAAACAAAACTACATTGGATCATGTCCTTCCACTTGGCTTTAAATGTATACAAAAGTTAATTCAAGCATCAGGAAGGCTTGGGTGGTCATGCACAATGGATGGCGTCCACATGTGAAAGTCTATAGATTAAATCTACATTAGAATTTCTCTTGAATGCTTGTCAAGTTTATTTTTTAAGAGAAGCATGATGAACCAATTATAACCAATTTTCTTTATTTGGCAAGATAAAACAAGGAAAAAACACTAGTTGACAATTTGATTTGCCTTTATTTTCCATGGTATGCCTTTGGATAGTTGGATGGGTACTCAGAATAAAAGCACTGATTCTCACTAGTAGTAAGTGTGAAATTTTGGATTATGTAATTTTTTACTAGAGACACAAGTGAAAGAATTTTAAATAATGTGACCAAGCCACTCATTGCTTTTGGAGCCACCCTACTACTTTGTTATTTTATCACTAATGTGCATGGTGAGAAGCAACGACATTCTTTCAATCATACTTGTCTAAAGAAAATATAGGAACCCCGCATGAGTTGATATAAATTAGAATGGGTGATGTTTTAGTCACGGTGGCAGAGATATCAACAAGGCTAGGAAGAGAACATGGGAGCATGCGAGTGCATTCAAGGATGGGTCTAAATGAGGTACTAGGAGCCAGCTTGGATGTAACCATTGCTTTGTTTGGACTATTTGATTGTGTAACTCACATTTTTTAGATTTTTCCAAAATGAATATGCTTCATGTTTCATAAAAAATTTAGTGTCATGTTTCACTATTATGCAGTCTATGATGTCATCATTTCATCTTAATTAAGTACAAAAAAACTCATATAACTAGTGCTTTGTACTCCTTTGTTGAATTTAAACTAGATGGTTTAGAAACTTTTCTATTGATTGAAGTGATGATATTTTGAGCAAAAGTTGTCATCAATGACAACTTTGAATTGTATTTAGAACTAGTTTAGATGAAATTGATAAAAAAATTTAGTAGAGTATTCTACTAAAATCTCATAAAGGAATCCAAAATGAACCTCTTTTATGTCCTTAGTGGCTTCTAATTATAGCTCTTTTAGATCCGCATACATTTTTATTAGAAATTTAAATATTGACTTGCAAAAAAAATATGGAACTTATTGTTTTTAGTACCCAAAAAAAGCCTATTATTATGAACCTGATATGGTGGTTCCAAAATTTAATATCCTCCTTAATGTACTAGACCGCTTAACCCCTAAAGGTTTTTGACTATGTTTTTACCAAAACTGCTCCAAAACTGCTCCAAAATTGTCATTTCTAGTAAAAGTACCAAATTTTAGAAAAAAACATTTTTGTACACATGTAACCATAGGATCTTGTAGTGCACTATTTTGAGAAGATGTAAAAAAACTCAAAATTTTTCACCATGTAGATTGCAGGATAATAGCATTTGAATTGACAAAAATGCTTTTTTTGTCCCTACAAAAAAAACGAGCAGCTGCACTTCACAAGGTCACATTTGTATGAAAAAGTGTCCAAAATGGTGGTTACTCTTTGAATTCATTCTTCTAGGCAAGTTGGCTAGATGCTTGAAAGATTTCAAATCATTTGGAATTGGACAATATATAAGAAAAAGGCTCATATGTAAATCTTTCCACTCATATGTAAATCTTTCCACTTATATTTAAATCTAGAGGACCATTTTTAAATTTTTAAAAGTGATTTTCTTAGAAAAATTTTGAGCTGCCCACCAAATATTGAAAATGACATATCACCCAATAACTTTTTAACCATATAGTCAAAAAAATTTAAAACTATTGGGCCTTAAAGCTACTCCTTGGTCACATTTTGTGTGAAAATTTGAAAAAAAATAAAATTTTTGTTTGTAGTGAGCTGCCCAAAATTGCTATATTGCCAAAAAAACTCCATTTGGTCCTTTAGGGGTTAATCAAAGTTGGTAAATAAAACTTCCCATTACTGTAGGTAGGAAGCAAGTTTGACATTCCTGCTACTCAATTAATTAAATTGAAAATATTAGGTTGGACATCCAATTTGTGAATTCCTAAATTAGTTCAATTTTAACTCCTAAAGCACTGAACATGCTTTTTTGAGAACATAGCATTTTTGGGCAGCTTACTATAAGCGGAATTTTTATTTTTTTTCTTTGAAATTTTCACAAAACATTTTTCCGAGGAGTAGCTTTATGGCCCAACAATTTTCATAAGTTTTGACTGCATAGTTAAAAAATTATTGTATGATATGTGATTTTCAATGCTTGGCAAGCAGCTAAAAAAGTTCTTAAAAAATCACGTATAAAAAAAGTAAAAAATTGAAATTGGTTCTCTAGATTTATATATACATGGAAAGCTTTGAATCATTCCATTTTGATTTATGAGATGAAAACTATGAGGTGTTCTAGTTTGCGAGCAATTATAGATTCTTTGCTCTAAAATAAACTTTGCAATCATTTATTTAACTCAATTTTCAATACTTTTGAAAAAAAACAAAAAGAATTGGGTGTAAATAGGTTATTACAACATTACAACTTTTGGAATTGACAATTTTCAATTCTATAATTAAATTCTTAACAATTTAGTGTTTTGAATCATCCTCTACTTCTTTCTACTTATTATTTTTTTCCTATATGTTGTGCAATTCCAAATGATCTGAAATTTTTCAAGCATCTAGCCAACTTGCCTTGAAGAATGAATTCAAAGAGTAACCACCATTTTGGACACCTTTTCATACAAATGTGACCCTGTGAAGTGTAGCTGCCCGGATATTCGCAGGGACAAAAATAGGATTTTTCTCAATTCAAACACTATTATCTTGCAATCTACATGGTGAAAAATTCTGAAATCTTTTTCCATGTATTCTCAAATCAGTGCACTACAAGATCATATGGTTACATGTGTCCAAAATGTTTTTTTCTAAAGTTTGGTACTTGTATTAGAAATGGCAATTTTGGAGCATTTTTTGTGAAAACATAGTCAAAAACCTTTAGTACTATGGAGTAGTTAATATAGTATTTGGTTGTGTCCAAGCATATCTCACAAATCTTTCACCAACCACTTCATGTTTGAGATGTGATGATATGGCAAGTGCTTTATAGAAGTGGGGAGATTGGATGTACAACAATCCATTGGCATATGTAAATTAGGACATAGAAGAGCTCAATTGCTCATAGTCATATCAATTGCACTTATGGTTTTCATGGTTGCACTTTAGACCTCATTTTAATATCGTAAACTAATTTTTTTTCATATCTTGATCAATTAACAAGACAAAGTAAATCAAGTTAAATTACATTTGGAAAAATCTATTTGTGATTTGGAGTCTCCAATCAAAAGTTATGAACAAAGTTCATAGGAGGATAGAGAAGAATATTGTCAAACTTTGTCTTTGCATTTGTCTATAATTTTCTATTAGAGACTCTAGATCACAAATAGATTTTTCCATGTGAAATTTAATTTGATTGACCATATTTTTTTTCAGTTCATCATATTTTGAAAAAATTCGATTTATAATGCTTACTTCAGGTTTGGAGTGTAGATATGGACTCAAATCCTGCATTTTTTCTTTGAGCGGTCAAGCTCACAGTTTGCTTCAAGTATTCCATATACATAACCTTTGAGGACTGGTGAAGAGCAATAAGCTTCACTATAACTAGAACCTCTCCAATTAAAACTCTAAATTTTTGACAGCATGTGACTTGAACACTTAATCTAGACAAATGAAACCATTAATTTCCAAAAACTTCAACTTATCTTTTTTTTTTGAGGAAAATGGCTATTTTAATTTGGTTCAAAGAAGATAAACTACAAAGAGAAAACAACTTCTCTTTTTTGGATTTTTTTTCTATCAAACCTGGCCCCTTGTCTGAGGTATGAATATCAAAAAAAATTTAAATTTTTTTAATAATAATATATTTGGGGGCATAATATAGGTGCTAAAAGTAATGCACTTTTCAATCTTAGAAAAAGGGATAAGTAGATGAATACCCTCACCTTCCATATCTATATGTATCATTATCATGAATTCCTTGCTACATTTGAGGTTATGAGGACTACGGAAGAATTTCTATATAGAATTTATTATCTATATGCCACATTTAACTACTTCTGGACTTTCAACTGAATTTTAGACAAAAAGTTCAAAAATCTCTTGATAATAAGATCTGGAGATCTCCAGATGTTTGTATAGATCTTTTGATGTTTTGGTATAGATCTCGAGATGTTTTACATGATCTCCCAATGATTATCTCTTGATGTTTCTTCTCCAGCTATTAATTTTGGACTTTCAAAAGTCCAAAAGTAGTTAAATGTGGCATCTATATGGTACATTACAATGTCATGACCACTATATCCACCATGTATTTTTGCCACTAATCCTCAATTATAATGAATTGCGCTACACAAAGCACAATGTGTACACTTCCGAATACACAACAATTTGTAATTCTAAACATGAAAATGTTTTCATAAGAAATAATTTCTTAACTCCTAAAGGTCAAAGACTATGTTTTCACCAAAAACACTCCAAAACTACCATTTCTAATACAAGTACCAAATTTTAGAAAAAAAACATTTTTTGACACATGTAACCATAGGATCTTGTAGTAAACTTGTTAGAGAGTATGTGGAAAAAAATTTAGAATTTTCCACCTTGTAGATTGCAAGATATTAGCATTTGAATTGACAAAAATCCTTTTTTTGGCCCCGCCGAAATCCAGGCAGCTGCACTTCACAAGGTCACATTTAAATCAAAAAATGCCCAAAATGGTGGTTACTCCTTGAATTCATTCTTCAAAGCAAGTTGGCTACATGCTTGAAAAATTTCAGATCATTTAAAATTATACAACATATAGGGAAAAAATATTAAGTAGAAAGAAGTAGAGAATGATTCAAAACACTAAATTGTTAAGAATTTAATTATGGAATTGAAAAATGTCAATTCCAACGGCTGTAATGTTGCAATAAAACAATATACATCCTATGCTTTTTTATTTTTCAAAAAGTATTAAAAATTGAATTAAATGAAGGACTTCAAAGTTTATTTTATTTTAGGGAATCCATCACTGCCCGCAAATTAGAACACCTCATAATTTTCATCTTATAAATCAAAATGGAATAATTCAAAGCTTTACCCGTGTATATAAATCTAAAGAACCAGTTTCACTTTTTTATTTTTTTAAAAAGTGATTTTTCAAAAAAAAATTGAGTTGCCCGCCAACCATTGAAAATGACATATCATCCAATAACTTTTTAACCATTAGTCAAAAGTTTTGAAAATTGTTGGGCCTTAAAGCTACTCTTTGCGCACACATTGTTTGAAATTTTCAAAGAAAAACAAAAAAAATTCTTGTTGTCAATGACCTTGAGATGAATTGGACTCCTAGGACAAGGAGCTGGAAATCACTCACATATATGCTTCATTTGTCAATGCAGCCCAAATAGAAATTAATCTGCATCATCAATTTGAAACAAAGTTTGAATCGCAAAATGATAGAAACAACTGTTTGTGTTCAAGAGAAGAGCAATTTTAGCCTGAGAGACCAAAAGATTGAGTAGTGACAATACTAGGGGTAGTCACGGCTTGTTCACAGTTGCAGTGAACAATAGAGATTGAAGTTGTGGCAATATAGGGTTGGCCTTCAATTACCTCTGTCCATCAAGTTGCAACTCCATTATCCATTCTCAATAGTCAACCATTTTAGGGTGGTCACAGCTTCTTCAAAAAACGTGGCTTCTCATTGACTAATCCAAACACTCTCCACTATTGAATCTGCATTGTTCACCGTGACTGTGAACAAGCTTGACTACCTCTAGTGAGTGTTTCTCTTGATGCCTTGTTTTGTAAGTAGACTGTGATACAAACGTGTATTCAATGGTGCATGCTCATCTCCTTTTTCAATCACCCACAGCTAGGATTTGAAAAAACAACAACTTTTGATTGAAATTGGTGTCTATGGAAGCTTTGTGCTGAGACGGCAAGGTCTTTGGAGATGGTTTGCCAACCAATATAAAATAAATTTTGCCTTTTGTGTTTGGAGAGACAAAAACACAAGCTGGGTTCTTAGTTTGTTTTTGGGTATGATTCTCCTCTACTTTGGATCTATCGATGTTGGGTTGATTGGAGTGCCAACAGTCGACATGGCTGGCTTTGATTCAGATCACTCACATTACACGTATATTCTCAGGTATGTACCCCTAAATTCCCCGGTTGAAATGAATGATTCTGAACTTTTTCTTTGGCAATTTTGTGTGCACATAAGGTAACTACACCTAAAGTCGCATGCTTCCTAAAATTGCACAGTGGATATTCTTGCCTAAAATGTACTCCCACTGTTCATATGACTCTATGATCTCTTTTAGATAAACCTATTCTCAGCACTTTGGAAATTTGTAGTTTATTCACATGATGTCCAAAAAATGCATTCTAAAAGAATCTAGAATCCCCTTTTGACTACCAATAGGGCCCCACAATTTTTTTCCCAATATAATAGTGGAAACCATGCTAAATCATGCTGAATTGCATAACTGTGCAATTTAAGGTCAATTACCTTACCTTGCATCTAACCAAATTTTACCAACGGAAGTTGTGTGCCAGTCAATGATCTAGCCTTGTGTCAATTGTGTGACACTAGTTTCTAGTGCATTCTCGTTGGCAAACTGGTGATCTGAGAAGCTCGGATTGTTCAAAGGACCAAGATGGCAGCAAACTAAGCAGCAATTGAAAATATTTAGAATTTCAAGCTACCCTCATGGTGAGTACACCCAAAATCACACCTTGCCTAAAACTGTCAACATCACTCTGTGTACTCATCTGCAAAATCAGTATGTATGAATATGTTGTAGAAACAATTTTAAAACATCTACCAAAAAAAAATGGCCTTTCATAACTTTTGCATACAGTATCCAAATGTCGCATTCTTTGGTGTGTTAACCCCTAAAGTTTCATGACTACGTAATCACCAAAAACGCTCCAAAATTGCCATTTTTTAATACAACTACCAAATTTTTGGAAAAAAACAATTTTTAACACATGTAACCGTAGGATCTTGTAGTATAATATTTTGAAAACATGTGGTAAAAAATTCAGAAAATTCCGCCGTGTGGATCATAAGATATAAGCATTCACAGTCTTGAAAACTATTTTTTCAATCCTGCGAAAAACCGGGCAGCTGCACTTTGCAAGCTCACTTTTCAATGGAAAAATGCCAATAAAGGTGGTGCTTCTTTGAATTCAGTTTCCTAAACAAGTTGTCTATATGCTTGAAAAATTTCACATCATTTGGAATTGTACAACATATAGGGAAAAAATAGTAAGTAGAAAGAAGTAGAAAATGATTCAAAATACTAAATTGTTAAAAATTTAATCATGGAATTTAAAAATGCCAATCCCAATGGTTGTAATGTTGTAATAATCAATCTACATCCTAGGATTTAATTTTTTTCCAAAAATATTGAAAATTGAGTTAAACAAACGACTTTAAAGTGTTTTTTTAGAGTAGAGAATCCATAACTGCCCGCAATTCAAAAAACCTCATAACTTTTGACTCATTGATTGAAATGGAATGACTCAAAGCTTTTTAAATATATATAAATGTTGACAACCAGTTTAAAAAAAAAATTCCGGAAAAAATGATTTCTTCTGATTTGCCCAAACTGCCCAGTTACAAAAAAAAGTAATATATTAGGTCATAACTTTTGCCTCGTATTTTGAAATGTCATGAAACTTGGTACACATGAAGATATTCCTTGCCCCCACCTTCTATTAAAATTTCAGCCTCAAATATAGATATCTTTAGTCATATGTACCTGCCCAAAATTTCTATACAAACAAAAAATGTATGTTGGTCCTTTAGGGGTTAATTGGAACTTCCTTTCACTTGCCAATAGGAAAATATGAAAGTTTTACGAGTCTAATTTATATTAACTTGGCCCAATAGCGAAAGTGGAATTTTAGGAGTACCCACCTTAGTCCATCAAATATAAGATATGCTTAAAAATCTAATTTTTTTGTCATGGGCATATAATATAGTGTAAAAAATCATAGTGTGAACCAAAGTTCCACCTCATCAAAAAAATAATTAGAAAATTAGCAAACCATGGTTATAAACCCAATGTTTACATTGTAATAAAATATTAAATTTCATGAATTTTTTTAAATTTTCAAGATGGAGTAGAAACTAGGGTGACTAAGCTTCATTTCATTAGTTGAACTCAAGTTCTTTTTTTAATGATAATTTTCATGCCTAAAATTTAGATCAAGAACAAGAAGGTAGGTATTGCCAAATTATACTAGAAAAAAATCTTTTGTGATCTATTACATTAGCACCTTCTTCTATAGTGAAGTCAATAGTACCTCAATGAGGGAATTTCCACCACCATGCACTAGAATCACACTCAAAGAACTCTCTTGAGAAAATTGGATGGAAAATTAAAAATTACACATCCCTATTAGTCATTTAAAATCTTCTAGAAACCATTTTGAGGGATCATAGTCCTTTTAAGGGTTAAAGTGGCAAATCTGATTGTTATTAAGAAGTATCAAGTAAGAAAGATAATACTATGCTCTCTTAGTGAATGAAATTTCAATACAGAAGTTATAGGATTGAATATAAGACCAAAATAACTACACTTAATGCATCTAAATAAGTAATTGTTATTGTTTCTATTATTTAATAATTTGTCTTTTTCTTTGTTAGATCTTCTTGGAAGTCAAAAGAATATTTTAAAAACCCTTTTATAGATGTTTTGGACGTTATATGAATCGAATTTGAATTTTCAAATGATTGAAAATAAATATATTCAAAATAATCCTAGGCTCTTGTAAATAGTGGTAGTGCACTTTAGACAAGAATCTATAGAGATCAATACTTGAAAGAGGTCAAAATTAATTTAGTGACTTTAGTGACTAACTTTTACAAGTTTTAAAATTCAAAGATTAAGGAAAATGCACGCAATTGTGAAACTTTATATTATCCAACATTTAAAAAATGGATTTGGATAAACACCTTCATGATTCAAAACTACTACAAATTTTTAGAACAACCTATGAGAGGTGGAGAGGCTTTGTAGCAATCAATTAAAGTTGAGACATTTTGTGCTTCAAGGATGTCCATTCAATGTGAGTCTAGTACTTTGCATAGGATATATTTTATTCTTGACTATATATGAAAGTTTGTAAAATATTATCCAAGCATCAAAAAATTATGAAATCACTTGGATTGCATTTCCTTGAGTTTGCTAATAATTTCATAAAAAACAACTTGTCATTCAACCAATAAAACAATGGGACAAGAAAAAATGACGCTTTTAGGATCTTATACCTTATATTGAAAAGAAAACAAAAGATTGCCAACTATTAATAGTTGCATGGTAATCAACAAAACTAGATACTCCCTTCATTCCAAAATAATCTCCTCATTGAATAAAGTGTTTAGGATTAAGGCTAAAAATAACATTATTTTAGTCCCTTTCTAAATATCCCAAAGAAATTGTTATCCATTCATTGAATCTTCAAGAACAAAAATGATCATTTTTAAGCAATGAGAAGATAATTTTGGGATGGATGGAGTACAAGACATTAGAGAAAATTTCAGGCCTTTGGAAGGGCTACTCCACGGCCCTCCAAAGTTCCCTGAAATTTTGTTTTTTGAGTCTGAGATTTTTTTCTTCCCTATTTCCACGCAGCAAACATTGCAATGATAGTTGTGCAAAACTTGGTTTTACAAGTTAAAAATTTATGGAAAAAATAAACAAATAAAATAAAATTTAATCATAAAAAAAACATTTTAAAAATATATTAAAAAAGAAAAAGAAAAAGTTCAAATTTGACTGTTTCGGCAAGCAGTCAGCTTGGTTGACTGCTCACCAAGGGACTTTTTTAAATTGACAAGACAAGCTTGAAATAGCTTGGCATGCCAGTCTAAAAAAGTCCTCCAAAGGGCTGATTTTTTCTCTAATGCTTAACTTCTAAAGTTCCTTGACTATGTTCTCACCAAAAATGCTCCAAAACTACCATTTCTAGTACAAGTATCAAATTTTTGAAAAACACCAGTTTTGGACACATATAATTGTAGGATCTTGTAGTACTCTAGTTTGAGAAGATGTGGACAAAATTTTAGAAGTTTCCACCATATAAAGTGCAAGATATTAGCGTTTGAAGTAGCAAAAAAATTTTTTGGCCTTGCAAAAAAACGTGCAACTGCACTTCACAAGGTCAGATGATTTTGAAAAAATTTCCAAAATGGTTGTGCTTCTTTGGATTCATTCTTTAGGGCAAGATGGCTACATGCTTAAGAATTTCAGATCATTTGGAATTGTACAATATATAGGGAAAAAATAGTAAGTAGAGAATGATTCAAAATACTAAATTGTTGAGAGTTTCATTTTTGAATTGAAAAATGTCAATCCCAATGGTTTTAATATTGTCATAAACAATCTACATCCTATGATTTTATTTTTTTCAAAATACATTGAAGATTGAGTAAAATACACAACTTCAAAGTTTATTTTAGAGTAGAGAATCTATAACTACCCACAAACTAAAACTCCTCCTAACTTTTGACTCATTGATCAAAATGGAATGATTCAAAGCTTTTCACATATATATAAATCTAATAAATCAATTTCAAATCTTTATTTTTGAAAAAAGTTTTTTTTATCTGCCCAGACTCTCCAAGTTTGCACCTTACTTGATTAGATTTTTTGGCTTTGAATCTTTTTAGTTCTAATTTTTTGCACTACTAATTTTGATTTTCTACTTATTTATGTTAACTAGTTGAGTTAAGAATGTACCAAAAAAGTTTAGGAAAAAAATCACTTAATTTTCACTCATTAAAAAATTGTTAGGTCGATGTGGGTTCAAAATTGATGAAAAAACTAAATTGTCAATAGCTTTTAGATGGGATTGAATTACAATAATTCCAACGGTGAGATTATTCTAAGAAGAAAATCTGACCTTGTCTAAGAAATTTTTTTGAAAAATTCTAAAAGTTGCATTCAAAAATGAATTCTATAAGTTATTTTTTTGAGAAGATGGTTAGATTGTCCGAAAAACTAAGATTGTCCATAACTTTCTCATTATTAGTCCAAGTTGAATGAAACAAAGCTTCACATGTAGACAAAAATATAATCTTTGAGAAAAAAATTGAAAAAAAATTATTTTGACTTTTGCGATTTTTTTGTGTTGCCCATAAAAATTCCATTTTTGCTTATTGAGCCATAATTTTTTCTCCTGCTTATTAATTAAAATAAAAATTATATATTCACAAAGCTCTCTAAAAAATACACAACTTCAAAAACTCCTCTAAAATATCACAAAAAATTGAGACAGTAGGAACCTGCCCGGACCCAAATTGTCCCCGAGGAGACAAATGATCCTTTCGGGGTTAAACCAAAAAAACCATAAAATCTGAATAACCCTTCGACCTCCCTCCCTCATGTTCAGCTTTCCTTCAGCCCGTCCAACATCCCTTCATCTTATACGACTTCCCTCCAACCTATCTAACCTCCCTTCCGTCCATCCAACCTCCAATTGCCTGTCCGAATGCCCATCTGACCACCGGTCCGAATGCCCGTCTGAACACCGATCCGAATGCCTGTCCGACCTCTTTGAGCTCCCAAATTGTCACTTGGAACTCGTCAATTTCTTTTTTTTGAAATTTGAAATTTAGAATAGATGAACCTATACAAAAAACCATAAAAAGAGTGTAGAACCGAAATAGGGTTGTACCATACCGATTATAGTATTTGGTCTGGTTTTGATTTTATACCTAAAACTTCCCCAAACCTCGCCTAGAAATAGAATTTAAATAACAGGATAGCGGGATTTGGAAGATTTTAGTCACATAATCCCAAAAGGGCTAAATCCCACTGGAAGGTGGCGATGCATGGCTAATTTGGTCCTAGGGATTCACAGTGAGTTATAGGTTGGATCCTAGGTTAGATTTTGGATTCCCCATTAAATTGACAAATTCCCGGTAACCTCGGTTGTTAGCATGTAGGAGCCACTAAATTCAAGACGGGCTCGTAGAGGAATTACAATCCAAGGATGGTGTTTTAGGGTGAATCCCATGCTAGGAGTCCAACGGTGAAATCGATTTGCCAAGATTCTCTCATCTACAGAAGATGCCCGTGCCATCAATAATTCAAGGAGATGGCCAATTTATGTCTCCATTGACCAATTGTGCTAGGTATGGAAATACACCTTTACATCTTTTGTGAGGCTCCTTGAGAGATCCCATGAAAATTCCCGGCAACTTCCGACTTGCAGAAGAACCTATTCCGGGCGATTAATTGTTCTAACCTCCAACGGGAATTTTTTATAAATTACCCAGGTTGCGATAAAATCTCACTAAAAATTAGGATAGCTTGTTTTATGCTAATAATGCGGTCCAATAAGTTTCACAAAATTTCGATAGCGGCAAGTATCCGAACTGGCAAGATTTGTTGGGAATTAATCACGTGGTAAGATCCCCACGACGTTGACCGGCATTCTAGGGGCACGTGACAGCAAAACAGCGTCAACAAGGAATCTTTTTCTACTCCCTTTCACCTTCCAAAGATCCCAAGCTAGTTACTTTTCTCAAAATAGGAAACCCTTAAAAGTTGAAAATTTACCACGATTGGATTTTTAATCTAGACTAGCTTACAATGGCTTTTTGATCTTGTTATGCAGGGTAGGGAGGTCTTGAGTTTAAAATGGCATTCTGGATCCAACAACGCAATCTATTTGACATTTGGAGTTGATCTCCAAAAGTTAGGATGTTGGTCTAGCATAGATGGTAGAAAGTGAAAGTCTAAGATTAGGATGAAAATCCAAGTTGATAAGGTTATTAGTAGGAATTTAGAGGGGGGGGGGGGGGGGAGCCCTTGGAAACCTATATAAGGGCCCCATTTCCCTCTTTAAAATCACCGCCATATTTGTTTTTGGGTTCGTCGGTCCAAGTTATTTTGGATATTTTGGCGTTTGAAGCCAAAAGCCTCTACGGTGTTTTCAGAGTACTTTTGGCTCTTTTTATTGTTGTATTTCAAGCTTTGAAGGTCCTTGGGGGTCCTTCTACCTTGTTTTGTGTGCTCTTTGTGTACTTCTCTTATACTTTTGTGTGTTCTTGTGAGCTAATCCACGTATTTTGAGAGTCATTTTGTGTCTTGTACTAATTCTAAAGATACCCTCCACCGTACCTTGGCAATGCCGCTTTGGAGGGCCTTTAGTGTGTGAATTTTGCGTTGCCACATTGTCCTAACTTGTGTGTTTACTTAAATACTTTTTTTACCTTCTTCTAACGTTTTTCTTGTTGAGTGGACCCCCCACCGGGACGGCGAAGCTTTGAACCTCCTTTTAATATTTTGTTTAAGTTACTCTAAGTCCTCTTCGAACATTTCCCTTGTTGAATGGACCCCCCTCTGGGATGGTGAAGCTTTGAACCCTCATGTGTGTTTTCTTTAAGTGTTTTGTTTTACCTTCTTCTAAAGTCTCCCTTGTTGAGTGGACCCCCTTCGGAGATGGCGAAGCTTTGAACTTGTGACTAAGTCAAGTCCTAAAGTGTGCATTAAAACGGTCTGGACGGCGGAGCCTTGAACCCCCGGGATGCCAAAGAGTCCTAAAATTGGTGTTAAATCCAACTTAACGGTGAAGCTTTGAACCTCCTCTATGTTTAGTTCCAAAATCTAGTTTCCAAGACTTTTGTAGAAACGTCTAGAGTTTAGCTTCCAAAATAGATAAGTTGTTAGCAAATCCCGGTCTTTTAGCAAATCTAGCCTAACCTTAGTTTTTAGCAAGTCTAGTTTCCTTAGTTTAGCAAGTCCAGTTTTCTTAGTTGTTAGCAAATCCAATTCTTTAGTCTTTTTTATTGCAAGCCCAATTTTTTTAGTCTAGAAACCAGCTATCAAAACTAGCCACCAGTCTAGCCATCAATCTAGCCATCAGTCCAGCCATCAGTTCAGATCAAGCAACGAAGAAAAAATAAAAATAAAAGTCAACCCCTTGACCAGCCAATTTGGTTGGTTGGCCAGCCAGGGAGGCTTGGTAGGGGCTGGATCGGAGCCCATGCAAGCTGAGTTTGGAGCCAGGAAAATTTAGATTCAAAAGTTCAAGGGTTAGGAGTAGAGGTTTCCGAAAACATATTACACTTAGGATTTGACTTTGGTTTGACCATGCTAAGTCAAGTTGAGCGGTCAAAGGCAGATGAGCGTTAGTAAACTTCATCCAAAAGAAACAATAAACCAAAAGTAGGGCTAAGATTAGGAGGTAGAAATTAACGTTAATTTAGGGATCAAAAGTCAAAGTAGAAATTAGGGGAGAGAAGTAGAAAGTAGGATCAAAAGTCGAAACTTAGTAGTAATTTAGAAGTAAAACCTAGGGTTAGATTAGGAGTTAAACAATTAAAGTTAAAAAAACTTAGAAGTTCAAAAACTTAGAAGTAGTTATTAGTTTAGAGTAAAAATCTAGGATTAAATTAGAGGTTAAAATTAAGAGTAAAATTTAGAAGTTAAAAAGCTTAGATTAAAACTTAGGGGTTAAAACTTAGGGGTTAAAACTTAGAGGTAGTTTAGAAGTTAAAACTTTAGAGTAAAATTTAGAAGTTAAAATATAAGAGTAATACTTAGGAAATAGAATTTAGAAGTTAAAATCTAGAAGTTAAAAACTTGGAGGTAAAAATTTAGAAGTAGTTTAGAAGTAAAAACTTAGAATTAATTTAGAAGTTAGAAATTTAGAGTAATATTTTGAAGTTAGAAAATTAGAATAAAAATTTACAAGTAAATTTTTGAAGGAAAAGTCAAAATTTAGGATAAAGTAGAAGGATAAAAGATTAAAGTTAAGAGTCAAAAGCTAGAAATAAAATTAAAATAGAGGTAAAAAAGCCTAGAGTCAAGGTAGAATACTAGAATAAGTCAAAGGTTAAAACATAGGAGTTTATGTAGAAGGTTAAAACTCATAAACCAACTAGGAAAGCCAACAAGTGGGAAATAAACAGGAAAACACCATGGAAGGAATATAGGATAGATGAATTATCCGGCTATGTGGATTTTTTTCCTTATTGCCTAGGCTGGCCTCTTGAGTTAGCAGCCAGTTAGTAGATCCTTGCACGCAGATTATAGATATCATTACTGCCATCCACGAAACTAGGAACATTAGCAAAGCTCCATTGCTTGGAAGGCATAGCGGACCGCGTTCATAACACCTGTATATTTGAACATAGTGGATAAAAGGCTAGAATTGGGACGTGTCCTTGTTATTACCAAGGGTGGATAATAAAGCGCCTACATCTGCCCCTTCTAAACAACATAGAAGTTATCTTCTTGGATGCTGTCATCACTATAAGTTCCGCATTCTTTTCACATGGCTAGGCAACAACCACCTCCATCTAATGTCATCGGGTGATCCTACAAAAACGGTAACAACTATTCTATCCTCATGCATGTTTTAATTTAACTAGCATGTTCCGAACATCCATTTTGACTTTCATTGCAGTGCAGACCAAGCGCTTCGCCATCTCTCTGGTGGTCAAAGGGTCTGGAAGACAGAGAAGGATTTTTCATTCTAGTATGTTCCATCTCACTTTGCAGTTGGGGTCACCGTGGGCATAGACAACATTCTTTTCAACTTCTGTTTCAAAGAAGATATCACCATGAATTGGGATGTACCATGGTAGGGCCCTCGCGAGAAGGTCGGACAGTCCATGCAAATGCTGGTCAAGGAGATGACGGAACTAGGAGACATCGTCGTCAATTACACTGCCACTACATGTATCAATCGAGATTGATTACTTTATTGTTAATGCTACCATGTCAAGAACTTCTTGATCCGATGATTTTTTCTGACATTTCCTCAATATGTTTGTAGGATCCAGCATTCAAGCTTGCCGTGCTACTCGTCGGCATGTTCTTGCGTTTGAAGAGGACAAGGCTACTTTGAAGCCCTCCTCGCACCAATTAGGCGCACTTTTGTGTTCATTGTGCCACCACCAGTCCAACCAGCGACTAACCTTACAAACCTGGACAATGAAGACGTACCAACAGAAACTATTGTGCCAACATCTTGATTCAGTAAGTAAGTTTTTCCTTAAGCTCCTTCTATTGGTCCTCATCCTAAATGTAAAGTTGTTGGTATCTGACATGTGTTTCCATGGTTATGTAGGAAAGTCCAGAAAGTGAAGACCTCAACAAATCTTCCTTATGAATCCTAATTTCTTTCCTAGCCCTCTAAAACCTTTTTACCTTCCCATACATGCGGAGGAACTTGCCCAAGATTTTGTGAACAGTAATCCAAGGCCAACTTCTAGGGCCCACTTCGCAGCTTCCCGTGTTTTTGAATTTGTGAATGAATTTGTTGTAGAGTCCAATTCGAAAATGTCAGGCACTACGGATAGTTCTAGCTGAGCCTACTCTAAGTGATGTTCTGTTGTCATAAACTATGGTACTTCCTGTGCATCCTCTTCATTGCCGAGAAGATGATTTTTGATTTTATTTGAGTTTGACTTCTTCCTATTTTTTTATTTCATTATACATTTTTGGAATTGGGGCATACCTTTCCTAAACCTACTGCGTGCTACAACTATAACTGCACAAATTGTGAATACTATTGAATATTGTTAACCTAATATTTTAGACACTTTTGGAAAAGTAATCAATCACAATGATTTATTAAGAAACTAGCAAAATCAGATAAAAATATCAAGCATATACTTTAATATACAAAAACGCTCAAGAAATTGAAGAAAAAAAGCTTTCAATAAGGAGTTATTAATTTTGGAAGATAGGCATTTTTGTACAAACAAGGAAACCAAAAGACATTATAATTAAATTAGTACATAGTAATTAGATAGAAAGTATTAAGAGGTAGTTAGGGATTAGTTGCATAGTAATTAGGAAGTTAGGGTTTCTTAGAAGAGGACCTATGGCCATTGAACTAGGCGGTTAGGAAATTGGAATTTTCCCTACAGCCGTGGAAAACTATAAAAGGGAATTATTTTCCATTATAAAGAATTATTACAAGTATGAATAAAAGACCAACTTTCAAATTCAACACACAAAGAAAGATTAAAGACTTACAAAAGTCTCTAAAGACTTAATGGTACACATACAAAGAAAGACTAAGGACTCACAAAAGACTCAAAAGATTTTAATAGAATACAAGCTTAGGTAGAAAAAGTGGTGTTCAAATACATTGGAACCTCTAGTTATACATGAAGCCAAAGTGATGCAAGAGTTCAAAAATTGCTTTATATCTTAAAGACATGGTCTTTACGTTCAATTGCGGCAACCATTCTTATGAATCATACTACTAAAATCACAACCTCTATAATATCACAATTCAATTTTGAATAATGTTATAGAAATTCAATTGCTTTTGTAATAGCCATAGGATACTTTCTACTATATATTATATATTCTTTTCGTGAAATAATCAAAAATCAAATGGATACTTCTAAAAAAATTTCAAAGAAACTTTTTAGATAACAAAACTATATATAAATTCTATGTCTTTTTCAAAATATGATATTAAAAAATAAGGAAGCACCAACCGCTAGCGTTGCTCTACATATTCAGATGTAAAGATTCTACTTACATTGTTCACTTGATTAATTTATTCTTATTGCAATGTTTTCATCTTTGCAAAAGTTATTTTGTAAAAATTATGATATAAAGATTTTCTTTAATTATTTACATTGCACTATATAGAATTTTTCAAAGAATATTGTATGAGGATGTCATTATTTTCATTTAAAGATTATACATTAGAAAAAAAACCGGCCCTGAAGAAGGCCGTTAAGCCAGTTCGTTCCCCAAGCAACCAAGCTAGGACAAATTGGACTTTTTTTAACAATAAAAAAATATTAGAAAATAAATAAATAATAATAATAATAATAAATAATAATAATAAATAATAATAAATAATAATAAATAAAATAATAATAAAATAATAATTTAAAAAAAATATAGTTAAATAATCACAATCTGATGTGGCACTATTGCTGCCACATCAGATTTTGAAAGTGCCAGTTTAAATTTATTTTTCCATTTTAAAATTAAATAAAAAAATAAAAATAAATAAAAATAAAAATTTGCAATCCGTCCTTGTCTACAAGTCTGCGAGCTTCGGCATTTGTCATTTGCAAGGATTTTTTTTTCTTTTTGTAATTCATTAAAAAAATAAAAAATAAAAAAATGAAGCCTGCGATCCCCTGTTGGGGAATTGACGGCCTTCTACAGGGTCGGCTTTTTTTCTAATGCATACTTTGTTTATCTACATTCTATCACATGAAAAATTGATGAAAGTAATATTTTCAATGCGTAGCAAAGCAAGTGCCAATTGCTAGTACCTAACTAAAAGTGTAAGAAACTAGAAGTGCATAGTGGGGACTTCAAATTCTTGATAGCAGCACACCTAAACCCAACAACATAGTATTACAAATTCAGGATAATAGATCGCCATTTACAAAATTGCAAAAAACATACCCTGCGGGTCTAAACCGGGACTCACAAAATGCATCCAATATGAATGTCCCATTAAAATAGACAAAGGCAATCACGTCGGTAGATAGTCTTCCGACCTATATAATTTGAGCTAATGCTCCATGAATTTGAAAAAGTGTTATACAAGGGCTGTCCAACAAAACTGTCAGGAAGGTGCGACAAAGGTTCTAATGACCCAATTGCAACACCACTCAGCTCATTAGTATGGCTGCTGATACTGTACCATACTATCAGCAATTGTCATTTTGCCTAGCCCTGACTAAATCATCCACCATTCACTGTTGCGGACCTAGATATTCTTCAAATGCTCTAAGAGGAAAATGACGTCAATCCTAATGTTAGTGTATTATCCCCCTTCCTTGGGCCAAAAGTCGTCGTCATATACATAGCGATCAGGCCTCCGGATTGGCTCAGAGCTCCCTCCACTGTTGGCCACAAGATTGGCTCTCACATTGGCGCAGGGACTTCTCCTTTGTACTCGATGCTTGTGCAATATTCCATGTGTTGGAATTGGTAACTTGCAGACTTTGTCCACCTCAAGTTCTCGCCATCTCCTCGCCATAGAAGAGCCTCACTTCATCGGATTCAAAAAATGGGAGCTTCCCTTTCCTCCTCTCGACTTCCTCATCAACTTTTGCAAGATATTTACGCAAATCAGACTTCAACTTTGGAAGGGAAGCCATCTCAACTAAATCGGGTCCACTAGCAAGTGACTATGTAAGAAAACAAGGAAGAACAAAATGAAACAATGCTGGAAACAAAAAGTAGAGGCCAAAAACAGAAATGAGCTCTCCATTTTGAACCATTATCTTTCATTATACAGAATTGAGCAGCAATGAGTGGGATTAGAAATCCTTAACACAGAATGAGTAATGAGGTGTCCTAAATCCCTAAACATCAAATCCAAACATCACGGAGAAATTCAGATTATGGACTATATTATATTGAAAATTTCGGAATGAGGACACTTAGTTAATGAGGATAATTATTGTCTATTAAATTGATTAGAGAAACCTGTAACTTTACAAGTATAGCCAAGAAATCAATTCTAACTTTCTTAATTTATTGAACAAGGCAAGCTGCCCAGCACAATGCTAGAGAATTCGACTCATCTACCAAAATCCCAATTTTCAGGCTAGTGTATTTGCTTTCTTAGCCCAAATCCGTCCCACTATTCAATGTGACTATTGTCACTTGTTCTAGTACTTTATTTTGACTATTTCTTATTGAAGTGGCCCCCCTACACTCCCTGTATTTTTTTTATTAACGTTCCAAACTCTTAGATGCTGCCAATAGTTAGTTTGCACTATACATTGTCATGACATTGTGCCCTTTGAAGAGGGAAAGCACATCTCCCATGTCTTCTTATTTTTTCATGACACATATTGTGTAGTTTGCCCGTTAGAGTCAGATAAGGTGATATGGCGAACTTATGAATTTGTACCACGTCCCGTCGTGTTGTTGTATTTGAAGAAGATGAGGTGCTCTGTGTTGCCCTAAGTAGATGGCAATCAGTCACTAGCCTTTGTGATTCACTTGAATTTGTGCTCATATTTTTCAGAGATATGGATGATTCAAATTATGTGCAGGCCAAGGTTGTGTTGCAGAAGCTTGGGGATTTCAAATTTGTTTACATATTGTATTTCCTAGCTGACATTTTGCATTCTTTGGCCATGCTTTCTAAATTTTTTCAAAGCAAATTTGTTGATGTCACTACTATAGGTAGTATAATCCACACTGAGATTGCTCAAATTCGTATGCTGTTTCTTGTGGAGAATTGTGATTTGAATGTAGCTACTTTTAATGACGACCTAGGTTATCATATTTTGCCGGACTACGGTCGAGATGGTGGCTACTTGAAGAGTCTGCAGTTAGAGGTAAGGGGCAGTATGTTTCACAATTTTCAGATGCAACGCAGCAGGTTGGGTACCGACCTCGAAGAAGCACTTGTTTTTCAGCAGTCTTTCGCGGAGGCAGTTTGTGCACGTTTGGAGAGACGTTTCCAAGATAACAACATTATTTCTTGCTTCAAAATTTTAAACCCTACTAACATGCCATCCAAGCAAGTGGGCTTGCAGAATTGGTGTGTTGCCGAGCTGCAAACCCTACTGGAGCATTTTGGTGTAGATAGGTCGCATGTAGGTTTTACACTTCCCCCTCTCGTGAATGTTGCAGCATGTAAGCGGGAGTTTCTTGCATTCAAGCTACAGTGTACTACGGAATGGAGTGACAAAAATTTCAGGGACTTATGGGGTATGATTACATGGAACCACGCCTTACAAATACGGTATCCTAACCTCCTTATTCTCTCTGAGCTAGCTCGTGTGCAATGTGTTTCTACAGCGACCTGTGAACGTGCTTTTAGTGTGCAGAATTTGATCAAGACACGAGTTAGGAACAAATTGGGCTCTAAGAACTTGGAGGCAATGCTTAGAATTGCTTTAGAAGGTCCAAATGAGCATGTGGATGACATTGTATGTGATGCTATATGTCTTTGGAAGAATGATACCAAGTATAGGTTCTTGTTTGCTAACCCCACTGCTTATTTGAATGCTCCAAATGGACTTAGTGCTAGTGATGCTTCTTGCTCAGGTGTTGTATTTGGCAGTGGTGTTAGTGGTACAAATTTGTTGTGAATTGAAACACTAACCATACTAATCAGCCTCCAGAAAATGTATGGACCCTCTTTTGGATCCTTACATTTTCTGAAGGCTACATCCTTGGCCCTAGAATGGTAGGGGCTTGGCCAGGTTCAATTCCTGCCAAGGATAAAACTGAAGTGACTAAAAAAACATAAAACTAATCAAAAAAATATATACTATTAACAAAAAAAATATAAAACTCCATAAAAAAAAATTTGAATAAGAAAAAAAATATGAAAATACATAAACCGGACCATTTTTCCTCACAAAGGAAAATAGACAAATCAAAAAGGAAAAAACCGGCAGATTGCCAAATCATTTTGGAAAAAGGAGGATTCCAACCGATAGAATTTACACTCTTTAGGTCGACTTCCGAGTAAATTTTCAAAAAGTCGAATCACCTTTCAAAAAGTAGGAAATGGTCCGATTTCTGGACAGAACTCCTCGGACTCTGTCCCCCGCTACACTTAGTTGACTTTCGCAGCGCATGCGGCTTGCTCAGCCAATTACTGTGGGCCACACCAATTTCGAATTCCACAAAACCCAACAATTTTCCACTTCAGAATCTTCAAGCTAACAAGACCATCTTCAAGTTCTGTAGATAATTCTCATCCAATTGAATGCGGCACTAAACAAAAGAGGATAATCCGATAATGATTGCAGGTTGTTATTGCGCACTGTTGCCAAGGTTATCAAAATTGCCCACCTTCACAGAAATTGACGTGATTGTAGCTTTCCAACAATTCTTCCAACATCCTCAGGAGCTCATATAAAACTACAGAGCTTGGGCCTTGCTGCAATCTCTTTGCGTTTTGCCTTTTAAACACAAAAGTTCTTGATCTTTGTCAGAAATTTCGATACATGTGCTACTCTGGTACTCTTCGAGTCTTCGAGGTTGCTGGTTTTGAGATTATAGAAAGGTTTCATATGGCGGCGACAAGTCGAGGTATTGGTGTGTCTTTGGCATTGCAAGGGAGTGTAGTAACTGATTTGAACAAGCCTCCCAGCGGGAAAGTTTTGTTTTTGTTGCCGCAAATCGGAGGTTTCGTATTGCAGAATTCCCAAAGCTTTCGAGCCTTCCGCACGATCCAGAAATCACTAAAGCTGAACTAATCTGCATTGGGCGTGTTTATGAGAAGTAGCTCTGTGCCTTCAACGATGCTCCAGAGCACTAACTACTTCACGTCCAACGGATTTGAAAATTCCACGTCCAACGGGTTTGAATATTTTATGTCCAATGAGTTTGATTGTTAAATATATAGAATTCAGATTAAGTAGTTTACAAGCTATTAGAACAATAGGTTATAATAGAAGCTAAAAGGTGTATAAGACAAAAGAGGGTGACTGTTCACCTTCTAGTGTCACTCCATATTATATATATGCAGCCTTGAGCTTGTAACAAAGTAATTTACTTACTTTAATATAATGAAAACTTGATGTGATATGTGTTAGTCAATTTTAATATGGTATCAGAGCGAAGTAGAGCATGTATCGAATTGACTACTTAAGAAATGTGTTTTCCATCATTTCTTGGAGGAAATTGCTCCGGTGAAGACGTGTATGACCTGTTAGTTAATGAAGAGGAGAGAACTCATGTTGAGAATCAATTCCGATTTATCAAAGGGTTCTTCAAGATTCCTCTCGAATCAATTGAGCAAGCATCCGTAGAAGAACACCAGCAGGTGGAAGAGCAATAGTCGCAAATTGAAAATACCACTTATGAGATTGGACAAGCACCTGAAAGCTTTATTTCAGTATTAGCTCAATTTAATGAACTCAATCCACATTTCATCAATGATGGAGAAGGTTATATTTTGCCACCATCTATTCACCTAGAATTATAGATTTAATAGGCTAATTCACATTTCTTTTTGTCAATAAAGTGACAATGAGTCTTCAAGTCTCTCCCTATGAATTGCGTCACATTGATAAATTAGATGAGGACAATTACTCAACATGGAGAACTAGAATAACTTTTACTCTAAGGAAGGAAAAGCTATGGTCCATTGTGGATGGTAGTGAGATAAAACCAGTGGCTCCTACGGGGAAAAACGATGCTCCATTACCTGCAACCGGGTCAGGGAGTATTGTTGAGTGGGAGGACAGAAACCTGTCTGCTCTTACAATACTGGTTAATAGTGTGAAGAATTCTTGTCTTTACCATATTACAAGAGTTGCTACGGACAAAGAGGTTTGGGATGAATTGCAAGCAATTCATCAAGTTAGCAACATCTCAAATAAAGTTTATTTGAGAAGGAAATTTATTAAATTGAAAATGGATGATGATAAAAGCATGAGTGAATATATACATATATTCAGATTAGTTCTTGATGAATTGATTGCTATTGGTGCAACAATTCAAGAAGATGAACAGCTTGAAACATTTCTTGGAAGTATTTCACATTCATATCAAAATGTTGTTGATATGTTAAGCAATATTGCCGGCATTACATTATCAACTGCAATGTCAAAGTTATTGCACGAAGAACTAAGAAGGAAGTCGGATGGTCATTTAAATGATGAATCCTCATCAAGTGTTTTCTGGACTAAAAAGAAGTTCAACTTTCAAAAAAGGAAAGGTATAAACACTTATAAAAGAAATGGACTATTACCCAATAAACCTAGTTACAATAAAAATTTGAAGAAAGTGAAATGTTGTAATTGTAATAAGTTTGGTCATTTTGCAAAAGATTGCACAAATTCTAAACAAGAAAAGAAACCAAATGGCCACAAGCTAAATATAGTAAGTGAAGAACCACCAACTCTTTTCATTGCCGCGTTATTAAACTCAAGTAATGAAAAAGATCATTGGTATTTGGATTCAGGTGCTTCGCACCATATAACTCCAAATAGATATTGGTTTGTTAATGATACAAGATTAGAAAAATCAGAGAAAGTATATTTGGGAGACAATACTTATTGTAACGTGATAGGAAAAGGATTTATCACAGTCCAATTATTAAATGGACATATCCAGTGCATAAACGTCATCCTCCATGTACTAGATTTACGAACTAATTTAATTTTTGTCAGGAAAGTAACAAATTCTGGATATGATATAACATTCAAAACAAATGATTGTATCATAAGAGATATATCTCTTAATCAATTGATTTGTACGGGACAAAGGCAAAAGAATCTTTATAAGTTGGATATTGTTTGCAAAAGCTATCAGCAAGCAATGACTGCAAGAATAAAATTTGATATAGATAAGTCACCCAATCAAACAAAGTCTGATATTAATATATGGCATTATAGGATGGTTCACATTGGCGAACAACATCTAAAATAAATGTCTAAATATCAAATGGTTGAAGGCTTAGATTTAATACCTCAACAAAAATTAATATTTTGTCCAAGTTGTCTTCATGGGAAGCAACAATGCTTGAAATTCCCTGTTGGTCAAAGCAGAAGATCATCAGAACTTTTGGAATTAGTTCACTCTAATGTGTGTGGTCCGATGCAAACCTTATCACATGGGAAAATGAAATACTTTGTCACATTTATAGATGATTTTTCAAGAAAGACTACAACTTATTTTCTTTTTGAAAAATCTCAAGTTTTGGATTAGTTCAAAATTTATAAAGCTTTGGTAGAAAACCAATCACAAAAGAAGATTAAAAAATTAAGAAGTGATAATGGTGGGGAATATGTGTAAAAAGAATGGTTAGAATTTTGTAATAAACATGGTATAGTTAGAGAACTAACAGCCCCATATATTCCGCAACAAAATGGAGTTGCTGAAAAAAAAATAAGACTTTAGTTGAGAGTGCAAGGTGTATTTTACATTTGTCAAAATTGCCAAATAAATTCTGGGCTAAAGCTATTTCAACAGCATGTTATTTACAAAACAGATCTGCACATAATGCTCTAGCCAACAAGACTCCTGAAGAAGTATGGACAGAATCTAAACCCTCATTAAAATACATTAGAATTTTTGGATGTGATGCATATGTGCATATACCATCCGAAATAAGACTAAAGCTAGATTCTAAGTAAAAGAAATGTAAGCTATTAAGCTATAGTGAAACCACCAAAGGATATAGGCTATTTGATCCTAAATCCAATAAGGTAATAATAAGCAGAGATGTCATTTTCAATGAAGAAATACCTTTATCCAAATCACATAATTTGGACATATCTTTGGATAAAGATTTCCATGCAATATCTAGAGGAAGTACAATGTCAACTAGTCAAGGAAATCAAATCAATGTAGTACCTCCTCTGCTCCCAATATAATCAAGTATATCAATTCCATCAACTCTGGAACAAATATCTTATGAAGATCAAAATTTCGATAGTTCAAGGATTAGTTCAATAGAAATTGAAAAAACAAGTGATGAAACTGATGAATTTGATCCAGTTCAATTCTTACCTGACAATTCATTGGATGATATTGATGAGCAAAATGATGCTGCAATAAATGAAGAAAGTTCATCTAGTTTAATAGAAGAAGCTCCAAAAAGTCCGAGTATAAAAATAAGAAAATCTCAAAGACCTAATAAACTAAGTACAAAAGCTAAAGAAAATCTTGAGTTAAGTGGAAATAAATACTTGGCTTATATTCAAGCTTTAATTGCAATAGACTTAGAAACTGAACCTAAGACCCTTGAAGAAGCTTCACAAAGGAACGATGCATCACAATAGATGGAGGCTGTGAAACAAGAATATGATTCTTTGATAAAAAAATGACACATGGTCATTAATTGAACCACCAAAAGATAGAAAGCCAATTGGTTGTAAGTGGATTTTTAAATTAAAATTAAAAGCTGATGGAATAGTTGACAGACGCAAAGCCTAATTAGTGGTTTAGGGATATTCCCAAATGCCTGGACTTGATTTTCACGAGACCTTTTCTCCAGTTGTAAAAATCACATCACTCCAAACTCTACTTGCCATTGCAGCAGAAAGAGGATATGAAGTACATCTAATGGATGTCAAAACGGCATTTTTAAATGGTGTACTCACTGAAGAAATTTATATGATACAACCACTTGGTTTTGCTAAGAATGGGTTTGAAAATTGGATTTGTAAACTCAATAAAACAAATTACGGGCTCAAATAATCAGCAAGGTATTGCTATCAACAAATAAAGAACTATATGATAAATATTGGTTTTTGTGTAAGTAAAGCTGACTCAAATGTATATATCTACACAAGGACTCCAGTCATTGTAATTGTCGCGATCTATGTTGATGATTGCTTGATATTTTGCAATGATAAAAAACAATTAGTCCAAAAATATAACAAGCTATTAAGTACTGAATTTGAAATGACGGATCAAGGTCCGTTTCAATCTTTATTAGGAATTCACAATGAAAGAAATTTCATAAAGAAAGAAATCAAATTGAATCAAAAACATTACATACAAAATGTTTTGAAAAAGTACAATATGGCAAATTGTAAGCCAATTGATACGCCATTTGCAGGTGGATTTAAGTTAACAAATGACATGAGTCCTCAAACAGATGAAGAAAAATGATCAATGGAAAATGTGCCTTACCAAAGTGCAGTTGGTAGTTTGATGTATGCAATGATATGCACACGTCTCGATATTGCGTATGCAGTGGGAGTAGTATCCCAGTTGTTGTCCAATCTTGGTCCTACACATTGGACTGCAGTGAAACAAATTATGAGGTATCTACAAGGTACCATAGACTATTGTGTAACATACAATGGAAGCTTAATTGAAGAAGAATTAAAACATTCAATTACACCAATTGGTTACACTGATTCGGATTGGTCTGGAGAGACTAATAGTAGAAAATCCACAATAGGCTATACTTTCCTAATAAATGGTACAACAATATCATGAAGCAGCAAAAGACAAAATATAGTAGCTTTAAGTATTACTGAAGTAGAATATTTGGGTTGTACACAAGCTGTGAAAGAGGCTTTATAGTTAAAGAATTTCTTTGATGACATAAATGAGCCTCAAACATTTCCAATAATTATACACTGTGATAATCAAAGTGCAATCGCACTCACTGAAAATCCCAAATATCATACAAGAACAAAGCATATTGAAATTTGTCATCATTTTATAAGAGAGAATGTTGAAAAATCTGAAATTAAAATTCAATACTGTCCAACAGAATTAATGGGACTGATGTTTTAATCAAGGCCCTTCCCAAAACAAAACACGTATGGTATACATAAAATTTTGGAATAAGAAAAAGAGGGCTTCAATGGGGGCTAAATGAAGCCTCAACTCCACAAGCATTAAGTCCACGAAGATCAATTACTGGAACTGTCACACCCATGTCAAAAAGGAAGCTGATGAAGTTTGAAGAAAACAAATAAACAACTTATATCAAATTTAGTAAGAGAGTGTTAAATATATAGAATTCAGATTAAGTAGTTTACAAGCTTTTAGAACAATAGGTTGTAATAGAAGCTAGTCAAATAGCTAAAAGGTGTGTAAGACAAAAGAGGGTGATTGTTCACCTTCTAGTGTCACTCCATATTGTATATATGTAGCCTTGAGCTTGTAACACAGTAACTTACTTACTTTAATATAATGAAAACTTGATGTGATATGTGTTAGTCAATTTTAATATAACTTCACGTCCAAGGGATTTGAAAATTAATTACATGTCCAAAAAACTGAAAGCAAATGAGGAGGTTTTTAAATTTGACAATGACAACGACGACACTGGAGTTGCAGTGGGCGAGGATGATTCAAACGCAGCAATGGTGGACAGAGTGAATGTTGTCTTGGCGAATATCGTCAACGGCTAGAAGTTCCTCAAGGAGATGGTGCGGACAAAGGCGCGCCTTATGAAGTGTTGCGTACTTGTAGTGTCGCTAGTGTTGGGAACATTGCAAGATCCGCTCAACAATGTTGACAGCCGCTTGGGCAGTGGGCGACGCATGCCGTCAACTGGGCAGTGGGCGACGCATGCCGTCAACTGGGCAGATGTTGTGCATGTTGTCTGCATACGTCGAGATTTGCACTTATTGCGTGGTTGATGTTGCAGATGTTGTTTGGGATTAATTTAGAAGTGCAATTTTTCTTATGGAGGCGATTGCTTTCATGCCGCCCCATGTCTACACCGACTTTGATCGCAAACCTATCTTGTACTGTACATCTTATTACAACACAATTGCAATTCTTTTACATAGCAGCGAGTTCAATGATTCTGATTTTTAGATTTCTACATTGGAATTGTTTAAAAATAGTCAAATATTTTTTTAAATAAAAAAATAATTCAATGTCTAAAACTACCATATTTACCTATATTTCAAATTTCATAAAAAATTGACATATGACGCAAAAATTATGAATAAAAACCACATGTCTAAGGCCAAGGGGACAAATAAAAAAGACAAGTATTTCTTGCAAGCATCCTTCTAATAATAATACTTTCAATTTCTAATTCCATTCTAGTCAAATATTAATAATATTTGTTATTGAGCTATTATTCTAAATCCATTAAGGATACCTTCAGTAGTAGAAAATTTGGGACCTCTACAAGGTCGTTTGATTCCAGACCAACAATCAAACAACCATGCAGAAGCCCCGAATTCTCTCTAATGTTAAATTCTTGGTTCATTCTACCTTTAAATTCAAAGGATCCAATAATACTCTCTATATATTTGCCCAATATAGAGTTAGTGCACCAATCATAAATTACCTAACTTAAAAATACAATACAAGATTCCATCTCAAGTTGCAATCAAATACAAGAATCCATCTAAAGTGACTTAGTCTTAGAAGGCGGTTTGAGAGGTCTTTGTACACTCTCCAAATGTGATATGTAAACTTGATCAACGCCTACTCAAAAGCATCTCTTTTGAAATATGCTCAGAGTCGTTGCAAGAAATAGTGGCTGTTTTTGTTCTACTTTGGCCATTTTCAGCCATTTTTTTATAGTACTACAAAAATAGGAAAACATTTTTTTAAATAAAAATAATATATATATACACACACACACGCACTTGCAAAAAGAAGATATCCAATGAAGAACAAGCAAAAAAAAATTCTCTAAATAGGAAAACTATAAAAGTGCAAAATCGCAAGAAAATACATACTTGTGATGTTTTAATTTGTAAAAAACAAGAAAAACTATTTTCAAAGAAATTAAAATCGGCTGTTTGAAAGGACTTTATGGTAAAGAGATTTCGCCAAAAAATGATCTTGAAACCATTTTCAATGTTCATAATTGCAAGCACAAAGGAGCCTCCTCTACATGGGCGTAGAAGACATGAAATAAAATAATTTTAAATTCTCCTTGATAGAAATATGATTTTCTAGTATGGAAATAGAATATAGAAATTTTAGCTCTAAACCATTAAATCTGGAGACTCTATAGTACTCAAAAATCCTAAATTCAAAATGTGATATATTTATTTAATTGATTTTTAAATTTTGAAAGATTTTATTAATTTCTAAAATATTTGAGATGTAATTATACTCAAGACAAACATTTCTTATAAATATTTCAAGTTCATGCGACTCGTCACTTATGCTTCAAAAGTTGTCCCAAAAAAAATTTCGTCACTCCCGTTGTGACAAATAACCAGTAGCACTCTTTCTTGCTATGACCCCTCATTGATTTTGCTATGTATCAAACTGTTATAGTATTGAACTGAAGATACTCTTACAAATAATCTATTTAAATACAATCGGTATATTGCAAAACCATCTTCCAAGCAATTTTCACCAATGGACAGACAAAATCATTGGCTAGTTCAAAGTTAGCTGGTGGAATTGGGAAAAAATGGTTGCCTTTGAAAACAAAAGATGTAAAGCCAAAAAGAATTTGGTAGGGCCAGAAATCAACTAGAATAAATTTGCTAATCATTGCACAAACAAAATTCAAATCATTCTCCACATAAATATAGAGACTTGCATGTTTTGAAATTTGGCATGATTATAACACTACAAAAAAAATGAACACATAAATGACTTCAATAAATGACTTCAAAATAGTCATTTAGGACACAAATGACTATAGAATGACTCAAGGGCTCTGAAGTCATTGTAGACAAGTCATTTACAAGACTTTGAGTTTTATTATCACCAATGAATTCTACCTTGGATGTATAGATGGATGAAGGTTAGTTTCCGTCCAAGTGATAAAGAAAGTTTGGGGTTAAGGAAATGGCTCATGAGTTGCCATGTGGAAAGTGCTTCTCCCTTTTGTGCCACATGGCCAGTCATTCTAAAGTCATTATAAAGTCACGACAAGCCCTTTACACATCTGACATGGACAGCCACGTCGGAAGTCATTTACGAGTCATTTCTAAGTCATGATGGATTTTTGCGTTGTTTTGGACTGCCATGTGGCATGTCATTCAATAGTCATTCTTTAATCACTTATTTTTAGGATTCAGATCACTCCTTGAGGACTTGAAAAGCCATTTTCTTGTCATTTTCAAGTTGCGCAATGTCACAAAAACAAATGTAAGGAGTAGTCATTCTACAATTGCATACACATACACATACATTCAAAGTTCCACAACAATACACCATACACAATATGCCATATACCATATACAATACACCATATTTGACATATGTGTTGCATGGCTTCTAAAGCCACTTATTATATGAGTGTAAAGAGTTGAAAGACAAGTCTTTTATACAAGTGGGGGGGTAGGAGGCAAGACAAACCATGTGGGATATGTAAAACGCAGGAATTGTGTTACTGGCAATATTTTAGACCTCATTTAGACATAGTAGATTAATTTTTTTCAAAAAACGTTAAATTAAAAAAAGTTTGAAAATCAATCTTACTTCCATCTCCAAAAATCCGTTTTAGATTTCGAGCCTCAAATAAAAAGTTATAGACAAATTTGAGAAAGGGATTAGAAAGGATATTTTCTTTGACATTTTCTAACATCTTTTCTAAAGTTTGTCCATCCTCATTGTCTATGGTGTACATGACAATGTATTATAGATATAGAAGAAGTGTGATGAAAGGTACTTAGGATGCTTGAAAGTTGCACAATGCATCACAATGCATAAGGCATCCAAGCAGTAGTAGAGTAGGTGCACAGAAGTTCGAGACATTTTCAACTCATTCTACAGGCTCAAGAAGTCATTTTGCAATTTTAAGAAGTCATTCTGCAATCTGAGAAAGTCATTCTGCAATCTTAGGAAGTCATTTTGCGATGGCACCAAAGAAATAAAGTTGTTGTCTATGTAAATGAGAAATGAGACTTGACGACTACCTCTAGTATGTGTTGGGACTTCTAAAATGTCAATTTTGAATCATATGAATTGTTTGGAAATAGTGTAAAGACAATTGCACAAATGGACAAAAACCATTGTTGTCATATTGATAGGCGTTTATATGAACCTTGAAGTTGACCTTGATTAACAAAACAATATATACCAATAAAACAAAAAGGCCTAGACCACCGAGAATGCATGATTTCAAAGAAAAGGATAGAAGAATTGATTTTTTAGAAGTACAAAAATTTCAAAAATCTAAACAAAGATTAAAGAAATTAAAAAGATAAAAATGAGATTTAAGAAATGAAGAAGACAAGACAAAAGGGAAATAAATAGAGAGAAAAAACTACAAAAGAGAAAAAACAAAAAAATCATAAAAAAAAATATATTGGAAAGAAATATTTTGTCCTCTTAGAATGAGTTGAGGAAACTTACTATTCATGAACTAGATAAGTGAAGAAGTAAAAAAACCAATAAGATACAAAAGAAGAAAAGGAAGAAAAAGAGAAAAAATGGTTTATTTATTTTTCAAATAAAGAAGAAGTGAAAAAGATAACTGAAAATGACAGAGAAAGAAAAGCCTGTTTCTTTCTATCACATTCTGAAGCACTGACAAATGACTTCAAAGCACTTGATTGCAGTGACGTGGAAGTCATTACGTAGTCATTTTGTAGGGTGATTGCAAGAAACACTTGTCCTTTTCTTTTGTCCCCTTGCCCTTGGACGGGTGCTTTTTTGCTCATAACTTTTGCGTGGTTTGTCTATTTGGCTTGAAATTTGGAAGGAAGGTACACATGGTAGTTATAGACATTAAGTAATTTTTTCAAATTTTTCAAAATTAGTTTACTATTTTTTACTGCCCCCGGTTGGGTGTCTACTTTGGCCATTTTGGGGATTTTTAGTCCTATTTTTGACCCAAAATGCGAATTTGAAGCCACAAATTGGACATGTTGGAGGTCTACTAACATTACAAGGATTGACGATGAATTTTTATGAAAATAGCAACATGTCAGTTGTCCACATTGGGTCAAGGTGACCTTCCTTTGCACGAAGGTTACGAAGGGGTAAAATTTTCCTGCACTAATTTTTTGGTGCAATGTGAGTACAATCTTCTCTAGCAAAGTGGGTTTTTTTGGTTTTATTTTTTGAAATTTTTTTGAATTATTAAAAATAAAAAGATGCATAGATCTTTTTTTTGCTATATTTTGCTCCAAGTGGCTTCTGTAGTACTTCGCAACAGTCTATAGTACTGCATAGTACTACATAGTATTGAATCGACGATTGAGATCTGCAGATGCCTTGCATCAACGGTTGAGATCTGCAGATGCCTTGAATCAACAGTTGAGATCTGTAGGGGTGCTGCGGATATATAGTATTGCATAATATTACATAGTACTGCTAGTCTTATGGCAAAAAACTGCGCTTTGAGCAAAAATTGTGAAGTGTTTCTTGCAATCACCCTGTAGTGAAGCACAATCACTATACATGACAATGGTTTACCATGTTTTGACTGGTGTCTCCATGATGGAATTGACTAAGTTCAAGTTGGCAATTCAACGACACTATGAACAAAAATCAGTGGATGAAGTTTCAATATTGTGAACTCCTCATTCCCAAGTTGCGCCGATGACTATAGGACAACTCAAATGCTAAGGAGCATCCTGCGCTGATGCAATTAGAGAGCTTGAGTCATTCTTTAGTCATTCCAGACAAGAAGTCATTCTTTTGCAGTCACATATGTGCCCATTTTCTTGTAGTGTTATTAAATGTCATGTTAAAATTCACCTTCAAAAATCACAATGCAGAAAGATTTCTTCCTAAATTTTTTATTGATATTTGAAGGCAATGAAGCTGAAATCTTGTTAAAAATTCCTTGCAATCTTTCACCACACAATGTACGGTCGCCATATGGTGATACAAAATTTTGTTTCCATCACAATTGAATTGGTAGTTGAATTGTATGGTTATTATTTTGTAATTGGGATAGTTGTTGTTTGGATTTTAGATCTGAATGGTAAATGACAAATTTATTCTTGTACCCTTTAACTAAGTTTCTTTCAATACCTGGTGGATTTAAGCTACCATGAGATAAGAATTAGTGACTGATATCCAAGCATGGCGAGATATCCATATGAGGTGGACAAGGTATCAATTTGGAAGGGCGGGTAGATGAAGAAGGCTTTGCCATTGGAGCTAAGATTTACTTCACAATATTCACCAACTTGATCCATTGCCCTAAATTTCTTGACTTGTACAAAATTGATGACCAAGTAGAACAAAACATTAAGACATGGTTTTGCTCTACAAGAAGTGAAGAAGAAATTTCAAAAAAAGCAAAGCAAACTTTCAACAATCGAAAATTGCCAAGAGCAAGAAGGCCACTTTAAAGCTTCAATCACAAGTCCTTTAAATCCATCAACGAAATTGAGCCTGTGTATTCAGACCATGAATACGGAGAAAAATCACACCTTTGCAGCTGTACCTAAACCTAAATATACAAGGGATGCAAAAGAAGTTGCAAAATACAAAGAGCACTATACAAAATCAAATGACAAGCTCCAATCTTTGTATGAATTGGAAAAAAACATTAAAAAATGGATCCAATTTGGTAATGCAGAAGAGAAAATTTGAAAAAAAGAAGCAAAATTTGGACAATCAATAATCGTGAAGAGCAAAATAGTACTATAGGAGATATTGGAGTTGGAAACATACGCAGATTCTTGATATCCATTGGCCAAATTGAAATGTGAATCTTGATCATGATTGACTAAATATGATGAAAAATCTCAGCCACAACGAGAAGAATCCTACACTTAAACCAAAGATGCAATATTCATTAGTACTTTCAGTTTGAAATTATTTTTTTAGCTGGTGTCAATTTGAGTTTGGAGGAAATTGGCTAGCCAGTGTCCTAGTGAGGAATTGATATTGCAATAAATTAACTGGTAGATTTTGCAGTTGGTAGATTTTGCAGTTAAGAGGATACAACCGGTGCAACCGGTGGCCATTGAAGAAAACCCGGCTCATTTCCGTGGAAGCAGGCGGAATCAACCGGGAAAATTTCCGGAACACCGACTGGTTCCTTCCCACGCACCCACCAACCAGCCCGCCCACCAGCCCGTGAGCCTTCGCACGCCCCTCGACGCGGACCCATCTCCAATCCACGCCACTCATCTCCAGACCCCCTGGCAATGCAATAAAATTTCAACGTCACCATGACGCGCATCGCCAAACCAAATCATAAGTAACGTATTGCAGTTGCAGGAAAGCAAAAAAACACTGAACCAATCAATGACCAGAAATGATAGTAAGACCCTGACGGAACCCTCCTTTCCAATTGCTGGGTAGCTCCCCCCAAAATGAAAACGCCTAAACAGATAACTGGCATCAGTCGTCGGGCGTAGAACTCGCCACGCAATTCAACACTGCAACAATGATGGCAAACAAGTAGCGTAGACTGAGGAATTGCAAGGAATGCATATTGTAAGCGTAAACCCAATTCCGTTGGAGATTTTTCTCTTTGTGCTCCGAATATATTAAGACGTGTGGCACTGTGTGGCCTTCGCTACCCATTTCCTGTCTCATGCGCGGGGAGACTCTCCCAGAAACCGACTTGTACTGTTTAAAGTCGTTGCAGGCGAAGTCTGGGTCAATTCAACAGCAGCTTTCAGACAATTCTTCCACAGGCCTCTGCTGGAGGGTATAAAAGGGGCTACTTCGCTTGCTTTCAGTTCATTCGGACACATTATCTTCTCAATCGTCGAGCGTGGAGTTCGCTTCGTTTGCACTTGGGATTGTGGGTGTCGTCGTTGTGATCTCTAGCGGAAAATACAAGAGGGTTGGTTCTACTTGACTTCGCCACCAACTTGTGCGAGTTTGGCACCAACTTGTGAAAGTTTTGACACCGAAGTGGATAGCTTTGGCATCTACTGTCGAGGTTGCATTTTGAATCGTAGTTAACAGGTGAGGTTACTGTGGTTGGACTCATAGCGACAAGAAGTTTGTGATCGAAATTTTTTCATCTTAAGGAATATGGCGGCCACAAGTCGGGGACTCGTTGCGTCTTCGGCGTTGCAAGGGAGGTTTGTAGCGAATTTGAACAGGAGCCGCAGCAGCAGGTGGTCGTCGTCATCTGGAACCACCCGGGGTTTCGTGATGCCGAGTTCCAAAAGCTTCCGAGCCTTTCGGACGATCAAGAAATCGCCTCGGCTGAACCGATCCTCCTCCCGCAAGTTCACGAGACTTAGTGCAATGCCTTCGGCGATGCTGGGCGACAACTACTTGATGTCCAAGAGGGATCCGCAACAAGACGACGTGATGAGAACACTCGCCAACGACGACGACGCTGGGGTTGCAGTGGACGAGAATGATTCGAGCCCGGCGATGGTGGACAGCGTGAACGAGGTTCTGGCGGAGATCGTTGATGCGCAGGAGTACCGGAAGGAGCTGGGGCGGACGAAGGCGCGCCCCATGAAGCGGCGCGCGCTCGTGGTGTCGCTCGCGCTGAACGCCTTGCGAGATCCAATCGACAGCGTCGACAGCCGCTTGGGCAGCTTGCGACGCACGCCGCCAACTGCGCGGCTGTCGCGCACGCCGTCCGCATCGGGATTCGCGCGCACTGCGCAGTTGATCTCGCAGATGTCGTTCGGATCGCCTCGCGGCAGTGATATGCACTAGTAATCAAATTTTAGCGGGATTTCAAATCTTTGATCGCGCAAGTGCACTTGTGGAGGCGATTGTATAGAAGCCACTCCCCGTTTTGATCGTGAATCTTTACATCTCGTTACTTGCACGATCGCAATTCTTGTATAACAGTATTCATTCTCTCATTTAGACTCCAACATTGTGAAGATACAGCGATACTACATGGAGTTCAATTGTGGGTGCCAGCCGAAATTGTGTTGGACATCACCCTCTCGTACATCAGCTTAGCCATGATTTTAGGAATTTTTTGAGACCGAGAAGAGCATAATTCTCCGATTCATAGCAGCAGTGATAGCGCAGAAACGATTTGTACACTGTACTGGAAAAATCAATGATCTTTTGGATCTAATAGTCTTCCGAATTTTGTAACCGTTCGTATGTTGGAACATGCATTATCAATTGAGTGCTATTGCTACGTCGGCTGCGATGTATTGTTTGCTAGGTTGTCCTAAATGTGATCAGTCAAGTTATACCATGGATCGTCTAGTTGTAGGGTGAATGTTGTCTGTATGGTTACATCTGTTGGCGGTATGGTACATGAATTGATGAAAGAACAATTCTAGGAACCTCGTCACCTGCACTTATACGTCAATGATGTCAATTGGGTGCAAACCATCTTCAGAATTTGCGCACATGTGACAGGGCTTCGTTCGACAACCTTTGCACGCTTTGCAGATGATTGCTGTTTTCGCTTCCCCTTCCCCTTGAATGCCCAGAAGCTCTTCCTTCTGGAGCCAGCCTGCACTCCAGCGTTCCCTATCCTGGATCACCCCGTTGCAACAGGGTCACTCGTGAACACTGAAACGCAAATCTTTTCTAAAAAGATACTGGAGCCTTTTTGAGTTTTAAACTCTAAAATAAGATGTAAATTAAATTCAAAGGATGTACAGTAGTTCATTTATCTCGAGATCAAATTAGAGAGTTTCTATTTCTATTGTGAGTAATTCATGGTCAAAGTGGTTTGACTGATGACCCAAGAGGTTACTGTTGGCTAACCAATTACAGTCAATCAACCAATTAAAAAACATAGGCCATAACTTGTAATGCAAAAAAACCGAACAATGGCATCCTCGTCCTTTGAACCTTCATGGCAGTCACAATACGTGTAGAAATCATTGAACATCAAGCACTGAACTTCACTTCACTGAACTATTTGAAGTGCAGTTCACACTTTACCTTCAAAATCTTCGCGTTGAGCCAAAAACGCGTTGTCTCATCACACGTTGACACCATTTCCAGAAACCAATCCTTTCCTGACCCTCTGCGCTTCGAATGCACATGGAAGTGACGCCAACCAAACGTACTCTCCATTGCAGTCCATTTCGATCCTACTCACATTCGGAAGCACGAAATTTTTATTCACTCACGAGTCCTCAATCTGTCACAACTGCGAATATCCTTAAAAGCATCCTGCAACACTGAGGTTTAGTATCCACTTGGTGGACACTTGAAGGTTCGGGCAAGTTCCTATGATCACAATTTTAAGCGTGATTTTTTGAACCTTTTTTTTCAAGATAGGAAGATAGGAAAACATATTAGCTTTAAGGGATTATAATTCTTATTTCAATCAGCACCCTGAAGCAAAATTTATATCACACAAAGCTCAAAATAATTGAGGGCAGGCAAAAAAAATTTAAAAATTAATTTCTTATAGATTACTACGTGTATGTTAGTTTGTATGTAAAGATTTGATCCATTAAGATTAGTGATGTGAAAGTTATAGAGCATTTTCATTTGCAAGCAATCATAGCATCTCCTTGAAGAAATAATGGTTTGGATATGTTTTTGAACTCTATTTTAGGAATTTTCAAAATGTAAAATTCCACATGGTTTAGTTTGTTTGTTAGAACAATTTGACCATTGGGATTACTATATTTCAATTCCATCTTAAAACTACTACATATTAAAGATTTACTTTTTCCTTCTATCCAATACCTACATCCACTAAACAATTTTTTGACAAATGAAAATCAAGAGGGTGTTGTTGGAATTTTTTCTACAACTCTCAACTCAATTCTTCAATATAACAATTTTAAATTCAGAATCTGCGGTGCAGTAATTTTAAGAGGATTCAACGTTGTATAATCTAGGAATGTACCATACAAAAACACATGTTTTATTCACTTTAAACGCTTATATCTTACTATCTATACAGTCAAAGTTTAGGAAATTTCTTCCACACATTCTCATGCTAGTCTAGTGCAAGTTCCTCTAGTTAAATATGCCCAAAGAAGAAATGTTCAAAACTTTTGCTCTTTGCATTGGAAATGGTAGTATTGAGTGGTTTTTGACAAAAAGAAATGACAAAGCCTTGGGACTTTAGGAGTTAACCCGTACTTGATTCATGGTTTGATTGATCCTATTGAGAAAAATATAATTCAGGCAGGGTGGCATTTTATACTGGTGAAGAGCGTTGCATGTGTTGATAAAAAGAAAATGAAAAAATCAGACAAATAAATTCTCCATAAGACCTATTCTATTCTGTTCAAAAAAACATGAGGCCTAATTAGAGGCTCTTGATCCTTTCGGGTTAAGAAGACATACTTGCTCAAACTTGCTCATGTAGTATTCTACCAATTGAAAGAAAAGGAGTTACTGAAAGCGCTACTCACCCACAATGCGCGCTATAGCCACTGGATTTTTCTTGTGAAAACCGCCTCGTGCAAGATTTCCTCGCCCATTACAGACATCACATTTCACCTCCCCCGAACCTACAGCAATCCATAATCGCACAATCCACCACACAAAAATCCATCACCAACAAAAACAAAAGGAAGATAATAGTTGCCACCATCACCACCTCTACACTACAGAACTCAAGGATACCACGGCAGGCCTGCCTGCACAAAACCCAGAAGCAACTTTCGCTAACTGGACTTCGTTACCAAACGCCCGCACTGCCCAAGACGTATTAATTAGCAAATCGGAGTTAACTCCCGCTAACTAAGTTGCAATTTTCGCTACAATATCTTCTCATTTTGGTGTAGGATTACACTATATGAGAGGCTTAATGCTAATGCAGACACAATGAATTATAGTAACCATAGATGGATTGAATTGGAACATCATTTAGTGAGCTTTGAGCTGTGGATCTTGAGTTGACGAGCCACTTCTTGATTGAGTGACTATTCAGTCAAAAAGCTTCTTCATAGTGGTTCCAAGGGAAAAAATGGTAAATTTACGGCTCTCTATTTTGATGTTTCGTTAAATCATAGATAATACTAAATAGAATGAAAGATATAGTGAGCTTAACTCCCCGATTCTGGACAAGTGAACTAATTGTGCCCAAGCTTATAACAGCGATTGGAAGTGCTAAATCTTCTTGCACCAAACAAACAAATTGCAGCAGTTAGCTAAAATTTTAAGCCCGACTCCCCCATTGGTTACCAAGCAAGAGTAGACAAACAATACGGTACGGTTGTTGACTTCCAACTAGAAAATGGACCTTCACACCCCAGTTGCCTAATTGGCGCCGGAAGTGGTAATTGAAAAACGCAGAAATTTCGAAATCTTTAGAATTATTTGAAGCCAACAGAAGACCATACTGCTTTTGAAATCCTCAACCACATACGAACTCTGCCTTGGATCATACATTCTGCTTGAAACTGATATAAATCTACCAATCCAACAAATTGAAACCATCAATTCCCAGCGACGCTCTTCCTATTCATCTCCAATTCAAACCCATGGTAACTGCCCGTGTGTTAATATTAGTGGTAAAGTAGAGACTAAATTAATGATACGGTTCATTACAGGCATCATTCGCCATACAGGTGAACGTTGATTTGTATTAAAGAGTGAAAATGCTTCAACTACTGACATGTAGTTTTTGCAGTTGATCTTTCGCTTGAAACAACGAACTGAACCCCTCCCTTGCAGTGAGGCTTTACACTACATGAACTAATTTGAGTCGATTGCCTCATGCCCTGTGTTTTCAAATTCACAACCCAAAGCAATTTACACTAATCACATCAACCAGCACATACCTTGGCAAAATCGGCAGGGAACGACGAAGTAAGTATTGGACAGGGGCTTCACAAAGGGATTGTCTTCTGCCGCAATTCGCCGAGCTGGCGCATTCCTTTCCGACTGCTCAGATACGCTACACAGGACAATGCCTCTCCCTGAACCGCCAGTTGCGACACTTAATCCACCGCCTTTGAGGATTCCAAATCTCCCTGGTTGCAGAAACTTGGAGCTCAGCCTGCCGCAAGTTGCCATCTCTCGAATTCAGATTCCACAAACCCCTAAACCCTAATGGACACTTCCATGGCGAGAATTGGCAGGATCATGCATGCCAGAGGTTCCGTCAAATGAACTGCACCTTTAATTTTCTGGGTCTGTGAAATCGGCAGAGTCGTTTGGAAATTAGGAATCTGTGAAACGTGAAAACGATATCTTGGATGCGAAGAGGCGAGAATTTGCTCATTGGTGAAGAGATTGAGATTGGAAAGAGGTGGTGGGTGTTAAGAAGGTCACGGCTATCGGGTGGATGACGATCCTATAACCGCAGTCAGTACTTATTACCGTTTGTCTGGAAAAGTATCTGTACCCGCAGCATGAATTTCAATAACTTATTGAACATTCAATAGAAAATCTTACTTCAATCTGCAAGCAATACTTCGATACAAATACTCCGGAGTCGAATGTTTTGTATTAATTCAAGCCTTTGCAATGCTACAATATTGAAGTTCTACTCAAGGTAATTTCAATCTGTTCAATTAGTTTGTCAATTTCATCACTAGAAACAGAGTATGGCACATCTGAAAATTCAAAATATTCTTCAAAACTGAAGAGAAAAGTTCCTAAATTTTTAAAATTTTAAAGGTGGAATTTCCAAGACATTGACATAACATTTAGTGGCCTTCAGAGAGTTGCTGCCTTTCCGTCTCTAGAGTCCTCATTCACAAGTTTCATCCTCACATAAGTAATGTAAGCTTGGGTACCAGGATAGTGGCAGTAGATTATGGTATGTTCCATTTTCTTTTGTTAATTTTAGGACCAGACATACAAATCAACAAATATTTGTAGAGAAAGATGTTGGCAAAGAATCCAATGAGTAACGCATTGCAACCATTTGCCATCAATAACATATTTTGGATTTTCAAGGGAAAAAGACAACTCTACTTATATACACATGGGGTGGTAGGAGACTAGGAGGTAGAACAATCCATGTGGGATAAATAAATTAGAATTTGTAGTTTCTGAAGCACTCATAGTTAAGTCAAAAACAAAGAATTGTGTTAAAAGTGGAATTTCAGACCTCATTTAGGCATAGTAGAATAAAAAATCTCAAAAAACTTTAAATGAAAAAAGTTGGTGAATGAAGATAAGTCTCACCTCTAAAAAGCTGTTTGGCATTTTGAATCTCCAATCAAAAGTTATGGACAAATTTGAGAGAGGGATTGGAATGGACATTTTCTTTAATATTTTTAAAAATGAAATTTTTTGAGTTTTCAAGACACACAATGTATGGGTGTTGAACATTGGCAATTGTGCATTTGATTTAATGGGTCTATACACTTTGGTTTTGTTTTATTTTTTAATATACCTTGTACATTTGTGGCTAGCTGATTTACTCTCTGACAAAGTTGACACGTGTATTTTAGCTATTGATGGTGTGGTATATTCTACACCATCTCATCAAACGGATGAAATGGTGTGGAATATACCACACAATTTCGTTGGAGGGAAGGCCGTCTACCACTCTGCTATTGAATGTTATGGACAACTTCCAAATTTGTTCTAATCCATGCCTAAAAAATCAACCTAGGAATAATGATATGCAGTTTAGGTGTACATAATTGGAACTGCAAACACTCAAAACTTGAACACATGTTTTAATCCTGCAACACTGCCGCAGACACTAAGTGTCCGATGAATGACAAAGAAAATTTGCATGTAGGACAGAATTTCATGCAAAAAGGAGAGACCTTCTGCAGTAACTTGTCCTCGAATGAGTGCTTTTGCTTTTTTAAAAGTAGATGATACTCATTGTGTCAAAAGGATGATTTCCGCATAGACCAGCCCATCCTTATGTTTGTGACTTGTGTAACATGTATAGACTTCAATATGCACACACAACGTGCTTAAGAGATACTCATGTATTAATAATGATAACATACAAAAGAGAGACAGTTCTCTTATAACTCATAAAGAGTTGTAAGTCTAGTGACCCTACTTACAAGTAACGGTGTGGCTGTTGACGTTCCAATACTAATCTAGATTAAACTAATTTAGTCTAACACTCCCCCTTTAGCTGCAGAGTTGAAAAATAATTTTTGAAGAGTTGTTTGAAAAACTGTAATGAAGCTCCCCCTGTTTAACAAGTCGATAAACCAAGAGGTTCATCAAGGTTCTGAACTCCAAGAAGATAGGCCTTGTGTTTAACTTTGGGTAAAGACTTTGTAAGGATATCGGCCCATATGTAAGAGGTGGAGGTGTAAACTAGGTTGATGAGCTGATTTGCAACTTGTTCATAAAGAAAATGAAATCATATATTGATATGTTTAGAATGATCATGAAATCGAGAATTCTTTGCTAATGCTATGCAAGACTGGTTATTGCAGAAGAGAACGCTAGAAAGCTGTAAAGAATACTGGAGTTCGCCAATAAGGATTTGAAGCCATAATAATTCTTTGGTCGCAGTAGCTGCAACAATGTACTCAGCTTCTGTTGAGGAAAGGGCGACAACTGATTGCTTATGACTTTTCCAGGAAAGAATACGCGAGGAATCCAGAAGAAAGATATAGCCGGAGGTTGATCGACAAGTATCAAGGTTCCCAGCCCAATCAGCATCACTTTGGCCTACTAAACAATGTTGCATGTGTTGAATAACGCTCACGGCATCCATCTAACTTCAACTTGGTTCCTTTACTGTACAAATTGATTTCATTAATCATTGTTACTTTATTACTGTAGGGTAGTTATTGTAGATTCATCGATCAACTTTTTGTATGTACTTATATGCTTCCATTTGCTGAATACAACACTTCTTGAAAACCATTGTTAAGAGTATTTTTCTCGACATGGTATCAGAGCAACACTTCAAGCATAGACTGTAGAAGAGCGATACGTGACATAAACACGTAGTAGAGAGAATACCACCAGAGGGTGAAGATCGATCTAGTGAAGCACTGCTCCTAGAAATAGATTAGATTGAGATAGTGACAAAGCAGAGATGGCAGAAGGCTCAAGTGTGGCCTTTAGAGGAGTAGATAAGCTAAAAGGCTTAGCAAACTACTATGTGTGGTCTCTCAAGATGAGAGCAATGTTGAGGGCAGAAAGTCAGTGGTTGATTATAGACAAAGAACACAACCCCACTATTTATCCAGTTACAATCGATGGCGAAGCATTCACCAAGGCACAGTTGAAGAAGAAGAAAGCGTTAGCATGTAGACATATACTACTTTTAGTTTCTGACGATCTAGTTGACATGATTGTAGACCACTCAGATCCTGCAAAATCTTGGAAAGTACTGAAAGACCAGTTCCAATTGGGAGATCAGTCCCAGATACTCACACTGATGAGCCAGCTTCAATCGTTGAAGATGGCTGAAGGCGGATCTATTGAGGAGCACATCAAAAAAGCAAGAGAACTCAAGAATCGGCTTGGCAACATGGGAGAGAAGCTATCTGATTGTAACGTCAATCAGATAGTTCTTAACGGACTACCGAGATCTTACAACAGTACGATCCAAATTCTTACTCACCGGAATGCAACTATGTCATTTGAGAAACTTAGTGCTTTCTTGATGTCAGAATCGCACTGGTGACAACATTGTCAACAATAGCTAGGAGAAGACGAGGCACTTGCGGGCACTCACAAAACTCAACAACTGCATAACTAGGGATGAGGAGGCCAATTCCAAAACTACCGAGGGAGGGGATATCCGATCCGTGGATATCCAAGACGTGGATACCCAGGTTGTGGGTTCCTTGGATGAGGCTATTTTCGGCCACCATTTGCGAATAGACCACCGATTCATTGTTATAATTGTGGGAAGCCTGGGCACATAGCAAGAGACTATTGACTTCCACAAGCTCAGCAAAACAAAGGAAACTCTCAAGGAGGTACAAACTTTGCCAACTCTGCTGAGTTCTTTGACTCTCATCTGGCTCAATCCTATTATGATCCATATTACCACAATGCATGGGATAACGGACCCTGGTACTTAGACAGCGGTGCATCAGGGCTTATAGCCGCTGCTTACCACAAGTTCAATCATCAGCCTAGTACTTCGGGCGTAGAGATTAGAGAAATTAAGATGGGAGGAGGTGAATCCCATCCTGTAAATGGATCGGGCACTGCAACTGTGCGAACTGATTCAGGATCAATAAATTTGACTTCTGTTTCGTATATTCCAAGCATGACAAAAAACTTGATTTCCGTGGGTGCTATTGCTGATTGCAAACACAAGGTGGTCTTCTCAAATAAACAATGTTGGGTACTTGACAATCAAGATTGCATTATGGCCTCTGGTCACAGAGACTCATCAAATGGATTGTATTATTTCCAAAATACTATGCATGCATTAATGGCAACACATTTAGATGTCGCCACTTTGTGGCTGAGACGCCTAGGGCATCTCAATTATGCAGGCCTTCATTTCTTGTCTGATACGGGAAACATTGATGGTCTCCCCAACATCAATTGACAGCAACTAGTGTGTCAATGCTGCCTTGCCGGAAGACAACACAGAGAACGATTCCCACACCAAACACTGAATTGATTGGAAAAACTAGGGGTTCGTATTCATTCTAATCTTATGGGCCCCATGCAACAGGCCTCACTAGGTGGATCCTGATTTGTGCTTGTATTCGCAAATGATTTTTCACAAAAAGGGTGGGTATATTTTCTCAAGCACAAAAGCAAAACTTTCTCAAAGTTCTGCATCTTTAAAAAATTGATAGAAAACGAAACGGGGAATACAATCCAGATACTGCGATCCAATAGAGGAAGTGAATATTTATTAGGAGAATTCTCAACTTATTGTGACACTCATGGAATACGAAGAGAATTGACTCAGGCACATATGCCTCAACAAAACGGAGTCTCTGAGTGACGAAATCGTACAATAATGGAGCGTGCAAGAAGTATTTCACATGACTGTCAACTTCCAACTTACCTATGGTCAGAGGCAGTGGCGACAGCCATGTATCTTATTAAAAGAAGTCCAACAAGAGCCAACAGTGGATAGACTCACTATAAGAAACCCGTTTTTTTTTTATGTCTGCCCAAGAACATGCGATGTCCAAGGCCTAACATACTATGTCCGTTGAGACATCAAGATGTTAAAGAAGAGGATTGCATTTTAGAGTAAATTTCCAAAGATGTTCCAAATAACTGCAAAAGATTTGAATGGAACCAGTTGGTGTTCCCGAGGACATCAAGATTTTTGATGACATTTTTAAGGACTCATTGATGTCCAACAAGGTGTCTGCAAAAACATAATTGGCTATGTCAGCTTTGGGGGAAAAATTTCAAGGAGGGTAATTTTTTGAAAATCACTTTTTCCTTGGATAAAAGTTTGACCAAGGTTAAAAAAAAGGGATTGGGCAGCCTCCGGGTAGCTTTTGGAGAAAATAAGATGACGTGGCATGCCACGTGTAAATTAGTTGACGTAGCATAATTATTATGCTGATGTGGCATGCCACGTCAACATAGCGGGGCTGTCTATTTGCGTTTTCTACACTTATTTTGGAGATGTCTAAATAGACATAGAGATGTCACTGGAGACATCTTATAAAATGTTGAGATGTTTTCTTGGACATTTTTGTAGACTTCTAGGTGTTTTAGGAAATATAGTCACAATTGGTATAACATCTATGGAGACATCATTAGAGCGGCCTTTGAGACATACAAAAAACATCCTACTAGACGTTTATGTGCTGCTCTACCAAAATTTAAATCCAGTATTTTCAATGTCCTATATAGTTTGTCTTCCCCTCTACCACTCCACTTGTATAAAGAGCTCATCTTTTCTCCTCCATAAACTCACATCAAGTGGCTTTTGAAGTTATGTGACATAATTGCCAATTATAATGTATTTTGTACGGCATATTATGTATGGTATATGATGTATGTTGTATAATGTATGGTATATTATGTATGATGTATAATGTATGTTGTATTGTGTATGACATGTTATATTGGACATTATGACATGCATGAGGGACATCATATGAGTCATGTGAGATTGTCCATTCTAACACCATGCTGAATAGTCCATTCCATTCTATGAATGTTTAATGTGACATCATTTTGTTCTCCTAGATCATACCAAACATTGCCGGAGGTATTTATGATGAAAAGTAGATGTTTACATTGATGTCACAAGAAATTTGGACGTCTAAGGTGATGTTTTAAAATACGTCTATAAAAACGTCTGGACGTCTAAATTGGTGTTTCAGAAAACATATAGATGTCTATGTTGACATCTTCAAAGATAGTAAGAAAATTCTTAGACAACAAAAAAATAAGTTGACGTGGCATGCCACGTCATCCGTGTTGGATGCCACGTCACTTTTCCCGCCGCCACATCACATGTCACCTCAGATGCCACATCATGGTCAAAATGGATGAAAAAGTTTCCTACGTGGCTACCCATGCACATGTGGCACTTAGGTGGCAGCCACATGGTGGCCTTTGAGGACCCCGTTGACCCATTTTTTTTGGACATCAAGTCCTCCAACATGCTGATGTCCGACGTCAAATCTGATGTTAAACTCGAATCTTAAGCAACGCAATTTTTTGGACGTCCACGTAGACATTTCAAAACACTAGTCATGACATCAGCACGCAAAATCCAAGGATAAAAAAAAACACGGGTTTCCTATAGTGACTCTTGAAGCCAAATATTCAAGTACAAAACCCAATGTATCGAATTTGAGAATTTTTGGATCTTTAACTTATGTTCACATTCCAAAGGAAAATAGACTCAAGCTTGATAATAAAACCCAGCGGTGCATGTTCTTGGGGTACGATACTGAAACAAAGGGATATAGACTTTACGATCCTATCAGTAGAAAGGTCATCATCAGTAGAGACGTCATCTTTGATGAATCCAAAGTTGGTTTCCACTACCTACAAAACCCAATTCTTGTAGATGATATCTTTAGTCTTCTTGTAGCAACAAAATCTCTTAGCTCACAAAGTCAAGATGTTGAAATTGAGAGTGCCGAAAGGCAAGGCGCCGAAAGCTACCAAAATCAAGAATTTCAGGAACCTGAGTGCCTAGAAATACCACAGCCACTCATTCCCAGCTCAAATGAACCTAGCATCTCAATATCATCACCATCTAGCTCCCCACCTTTAGTAAAAACACCCCAAAAACAGAAACGACCCATGCCCGTAGATCCAAACGCTGGACCACCTGTCAGACACTATCCTACTCGCAATAGAGTTCCTTCTATAAAGTTACGAGATTTTTGGACACTTGTTTCCGAGTTAAATGCCGAATCACTTGACTTCAACACTGCAATTAGACAGAAAGACTAGAAGAGTGCTATTCAAAGCGAGATCAATTCTATTTTGAAGAACAAAACATGGCAAGTAGTCAATCGACCCACTGACAAGACACATATCACTGCAAAGTGGATTTTTAAGACCAAGAAAAATACAAACGGTGGAGTTGACAAACTAAAAGCTAGGATAGTTGCAAGAGGATTCCAACAACAAGAGGGGATTGATTACCAAGATATCTTTGCGCCAGTTGTTCGATGGTCAACCATTCTTCTAATATTAGCACTAGCCGCCCAGCAAAACTGGTCTTTATCACAAATGGACATTATAACAGCCTTTCTGAATGGAACAATCAATGAAGACATCTTTATGGAAACTCCGGATGGATTTCCAAGTGCTAATGACACTACCAAAGTATGCAAAATTGAAAAAGCTTTGTACAAATTAAAACAAGCCCTCAAAGCTTGGTATGAAAGAATCAATGCCTGGTTGCTAAATCAAGGACTTATTCGCAGTGAAAGCAACCCAAATCTTTATTACTCGAAAGAAGATGGAAAAATGACTATTTTACTCCTTTATGTCGATGATCTATTGATCACAGGGGATAATCATGAGCAAATCACACGATTGAAGACGGAACTTCAACGTGAACTTGAAATGACCAACCTAGGGCACGCCAGCAACTATTTGGGAGCAAAAATTCATAGAAACTCAAACGGCATATTTATTGGACAAAAAGGCTACATCACAAAACTGCTAGAAAAATTCCAGATGCAAGATTGTAATCCAAAACAGCTACCAATTGATCCCAACTCATAGTTGTACAAACACATGGGCACAGAACTAGTCGACACAACAACTTATAGATCCCTTGTCGGAAGTTTGCTCTATTTAACTCACACAAGACCAGACATTTGCTTTGCGGTGGGATGTGTCTCTCGATTTGTGGAAAAAAACGAAACTGCCCACTTTCAAGCTGCCAAGCAAATACTCCATTTCCTAAGTGGGACACGTGATTATGGCTTATTCATGCCAATAGATAACACCGATGCCTTTCATAGCTACGCAGATGCCGATTGGGGATGCGATATAGATTCACGTCAATCAATCTCAGGTATAGTTCACAAACTGGGAGCCTCAAGCTTCTGTTGGAGTAGTAAACTCCAACCAACAGTGTCACTTTCTAGCACAGAGTCTGAATACATAGTCCTTACTGATGCTGCAAAGAACATAGTTCATTCTAGGAGACTCTTGAGCAAACTAGGATTAAATTAAGGACGACCAACTGATCTATTTAGTGACAACCAATCGTGTATAAAGCTAGTAGCAAACCCTGTCATGCATGCACAAACAAAACACATAGAGATTCAGCACCACTACATTTGAGAGATCTCAAAGTCTGGACAAGTATAGGTACATTATATTCCAACTGCCGATCAACAAGCTGACTTCGTGACAAAGCCTTTATCATACAATAGTTTTGTCACCAACAGAGATTGTATAGGTATTATTCCCTTAACTCTAGCTCTGAAATTTGTCTCTCACCCAATTGGGAGTAAACCAATTGTCTATCCGTAGAGCCTTCTTTGTCAGCTTGTGCCTGAAATCTGGTCCCCTGGGGTTTCTCTTTGAGAGTCGATTATCCCACCAGTGGTTCAGATTGTCACAAACATCCTGCCAATACGTTTCATTTGTTTCTTCACCACCGGTAACAAAAGAACTACCTTCTCCAGAAACCCTAGCAGCTTCTATGATTGGATCCAAACTTTCCAATCTATCTAGACAGGTCAATAATCCCTATAACCATACAAAAACATAGCCACAGAGGTCCAAAACATTGTCAAACAATCGCCGCAACACCAAAGCCACCCAATACAGAAGAATGCAGATCTGTTGGACCTGCCATGGAACAAACTGAAGTCAGTCGACCCTTATTCAATACGACTGCACAAATAACATCATCGACTGATCAAGATCTGCAACTCACCAATGAGAGAGTATCAGCAAGCTGCTGCTGTCCTTGAAGAGTATTCGCCGGCAGCAAATTGTAACGAGACATTTTTTTTGTGAACTCTCACGATGCCAAGAGCGAGGGAGGGTGTTGGATAAGGCTCATGGCATCCATCTAACTTCAACTTGGTTCCTTTACTGTACAAATTGATTTCATTCATCATTGTTACTTTATTACTGTAGGGTAGTTACTATAGATTCATCGATCAACTTTTTGTATTTACTTACACGCTTCCATTTGCTGAATACAACACTTCTTGAAAACCATTATTAAGAGTATTTTTCTCAACAGCATGGAGGGTGTGAAGTGAGCTCCACAATAAGTAAGACCAATTTGCATAGAGCCTTTTAAATAACAAAAAATTTGTTTAACTCCAAGCCAATGTATAGGAGCTGGATTTATCATGAACTAAGCCAAATGATTGACAGGAAAAGCAATAGTCCATTGGGTACAAGAAACAAGATATTGTAGGGCTCCAAGGCTTGCTTATAAGGCACATCATTCATGGCAACAATTTCGGCATTAGTGAGGTTCTCGCTTTGCTCACAAGAATAATGGATCCCAGGTTCTAGAGGAGTACTGATAGAGTTACAGTCAGACATGTTGAATTTAGTCAAAATATTGGTAATATATTTTGCTTTTGATAATGTGAGGGTCTTGGTTGAGCGATCATAGTGAACTTGAATTCCAAGTATATATTCAATCTCAAAATTGTCTGTCATAGAGAAGCGTTGTGAAAATAACGATTTGGTAAGGGATAAATATTGAAGATCATTGGAAATGAGAACCAGGTCATCAATATATAAGCCAATTAATAAAATGACGGAGTGAGATCTTTTGATGTAAACATTAGGACTGGAGATGCATTTTAAGAAGCCTTGGTCTAGTAAGAAAGTAGCAAACAATTCATACCGTACGCGAGAGGCTTGTTTAAGCCCATAAAGAGACTTAAGAAGGCGTCATACTTGATGTTGGATACTGGAGTGGATGTAACCTTCGGGTTGAGAAATAAAAATTTCTTCCTATAAAATGCCATTGAGAAAGGCGGTAGTCACATCCATTTGATGAATGTGGTAGTCTAGTATAGTGGTGAAGGCCAATAAAAGTCGTAGTGATGTCATTTTTATAGCAGGTGAGAAGGTCTCATTATAATCAATACCTACTGAGAAAACCCCCGAGCAACGAAGCGAGCTTTGTAGCGAGCTAAAGAACCATCAAATTTGTATTTTCGACGGAATAGCCATTTTGTACTAATAATATTGCGATTGAGGGGTGGATCAACTAATTGCCAGGTTTTATTTTGAATCAAGGAATTAAACTCGGCATCCATGTCACTTTTCCATTGAACAGCATCAGGACTAGAAAGTACTTCAGAGTTCAAACACAGTGACTGGGTCTAAAACCTGAGTCATGAAAGCAAAGGCATAGTGGCTTTCATCTTCATATCTGGTTGAATTCCATTGGCCCTTAGTTTGGCGTTGTGATCGTCGAGGAGAAAGACCAGTTACAAATGGAGGTCTTTGGAGAGGAGAGCGTTGTGGAGAGGGTATTGAAGATTTAATCAAGGAATTTTGTGATAAATGAGGCGGTGATGGTGGGTCAGGTAAGTGTTGTTGAATTGGAGGGGTTGGCGGCCCATTCAATGAAGGAAGATTGGTAACCTCTGGAATATTATAATATTCATCAATCTTGAGGAATGTTTCATCAGGTCATTGTTTGGAAATAAGAGCTCCCCTTGGAAGCAATGAGTCTTCTGAGAAAATTACATCACGGCTTGAGAAAACACAATTATTCTTTGGATCATATAATCGATAACCTTTTGTGCCAGTGGGTTTACTATAACCAATGAATATACACTTTAAAGTTTTTGTGTCAAGTTTGGTGCGCTTCTCATCTAGAACATGAGAATATGCTAGGCAACCAAAAATACAAAGGTCTCAAAGATCAGGTTTTATACCTGTCCACAGCTCAAATGGAGTAACATTTGTTAAAGCTGTGGTGAATGAGCAATTTTGTAAATGGCATGCAGCCGCAACTGCTTCTGCCCAAAAAGAGTTGTTTAATTTAGCAATGTGAAGCATACTTCTTGCGGATTCAATTAAAGTACAATTTTTCCTTTCAGAGATTCCATTTTGAGCTGGAATATATGGGTTAGTGAGTTGGTGTTGAATACCATGAGCCATGCAAAATTATTGAAATTGGTGTGAAAAATATTCTCCCCTGTTATCAGATCTAAGAATAAGGATCTTAGAATCACCATGTTGATTTTCCACAAGAGATGTATAGGCTTTAAAATAGGTCAAAACATCAGATTTCCTGTGTAGGAAATAAATATGAGTGAATCTGGAGAAGTCATCAATGAATGTGACAAAAGAAACTACACCACCAAAAGAAGGTGTATGCATGGGTCCACAGAGATCACTGTGAATCAAAGCTTAGGGACAAGAGCCCGGGTTGTAGGATCAGTTGGATAAGAGCTTTTGGAGTGTTTTCCAAAAATGTATCCTTCACATAAAGGTAAGGTTGATTTGATTGGAAGAAGTCCAATTACTAAATTGTTGGAATTCATAAGAGATAAAGAACGGATGTTGAGATGCCCGAGCCTATAGTACCATTTAATTGTGTCAAGATCAGACGTTTGTAAAGTCATCATATTATGAGCTAAATCAGAAGGCTCAATGCCAACTCCGAGGGTAAATAAGTTGCTGGTTTTGCTCAATTGATATTGGGTTTGCTACTGGGACTCTAGAGATCGGGTAGCAATAATGCATTCAGTGTTTGTAAAGGTAATAGTGGTATTGCCAGTTTGTGTGATTTGGGCTACAGATAAAAGATTCTTTGCTAATCCTGAGACGAAGAGCACATTTGAGATTAGTAAAGTTTGGCTAGTAGGCAGGCGCAAAAGTATGGATCCCATTCCGATAGCACTGTAGGAGCTATTATCTCCGAGGAGAATTGTGCGAGGGAAATCCAATATTTTATAATTTTTGAATAGTGTTTTAAGAGGCGACATGTGGTGGCTAGCACTAGAATCGATGTACCACATTGAGGAAATTGCTTGGAGAGAGTCAAGGGCTGTAAAAAGATATTCTATGTCTTCTTTACTTGCTGAGCTATTAAGATGAGGTTTTGACGAACCAGGCCGGCCCGCTAAGTCCCGCTTTTTCTTTCTGCAATCAGGGGATTTGTACCTCGGAATGCCGCAATAGTGACAAATTATAGCTGAGGATTGATTTGAATTGGGAAAAGTCTTTTGCATAGAGTTGTTACTATGCTGTGGTTGAAGCTTTGGCTTACCTGAGGTTTGAGATTGATTTGAAGGTTTTCTATTATTTGTGGGTTTTATAAACTTCCCTTTGACATAAAAAGCGGTAGATTTTGATATCTCATGCTTAGAAATATTGATGGAGTTTTGCTGGAGAATATTAGATAGTAGAGTCGAAAAGGATAAATTGTCAAAACCACTTGCGTGGTGATAAAGGCGCTCCAGAAATCTGGTAAAGCTTTGAGTAGCAAATTGACTTGCTGATCTTTTGTAAAAGTTTGTCCGGCAATTGCAGCTTCATTGAGAAGGGACTGCCACGTCTCCAAAAAGGACGTAGTTTCGTTGGAATCAGACATAGTTAAGCGGCACAGTTGCTTATGCAAATTGACCTGCGATGCTTTATTAGATTTCTCGTAAATTTGTTTGAAACAATCCCAAGCCTGCTTAGAGGTTGTAAGAGAGTGTAGAGAAAGTAGTTGTTTCTCATTGCAATGGAGCAAAAGCTCTGATCAAGCTTTGACGTCACGTAATTTCCAGGCTGTCAAGCCTGCTACATCACTTGCAGTAGGAGCTGCATCGCTGCCATCAACAACGCTCCATAGGTTGCAGCAAATTAATAATAATTCAAGTTTCATACTCCAAGACACATAATTATCTGCGCTTAGAATTGGAATCATGTAAGTTTGGTTTGCTGAAGTTGATCTAGCGATGGCCATTAAATGCTATTACTAAAATTTATACTACCTAGCGAGCTAATTAAAGTTCCTGGTACAAATAAAAGGGCACATTGTCATAATGATTGTCCTCAAAATACTATGGAATGATCTCATCAAACTAGCCAGCTTGGGGTTGAGAATCGACGTAGCTTGCAGGTGCGTTGTTAATTCCGTATAAAATATTTTTGAGATTTGGATTCCAAGGCAGTCCAACGTCTTCAACTGCTAACTCATCTGAAATTTGAATAAATGCACCTTGAAGATAATGTTGAAAGAATCTTATCACAAAAAACTAATTCTCGTGTTCATTTTGCTCTTCTACTGTTTCTAGGACCTTGAAAACATCTACGCTTGAACACTCTTGTGGAGGAGTTGGTGTGAAGCACATATTGAGATTTTAAATACCACGCTTTGATACCATGTTCTTGACTTGTGTAACATGTACAGACTTCAATATGCATACAAAACGTGCTTAAGAGATACTCATGTATTAATGATGATAACATACAAAAGAGAGACAGTTCTCTTGTAACTCATGAAGAGTTGTAAGTCTAGCGACCCTAGTTACAAGTAATGGTGTGACTGTTGACGTTCCAATACTAATCTAGATTAAACTAATTTAGTCTAACACCTTACAGGGTGAACGAACTTCAACCAAGCTTTTTCATTTCCTCAGAGCTGAGAAGTCTGTCAGGACTCGTCAGGATTTGGGGCAAACATAGTCAGCCTTTCTTTTTTCATTTTGCGTAATTCGCTATGAAGCTGCTCCAAAAATGTAGTTGAAGTTACCAAGTTTGACAATTTTCTTGTAACACATTTGCTGTTTGGGAGCCATAATACAACTTTATGGCAATAAAAAATAAATTTCCAACAAGTATGGAACAAAAAGATTCCGATTCACTAATTTCATTGTCTTCTTTAAATTCCTGTAAGTGCTCCCAAAATCATAATTGCCACTTATTGGAAATTTTGCAACTGAGCAAAGAACTTCTAGAGTTTTGTAAGACATTTGGCAATCTGGGGTAGGTCGTAATGTAGTTGAGGCTTCATTAGTGTGGTTCTGCACTGAAATCATTTGAAGCCTTCTGTGGAGGGTGTTGTTGATCAATTTTTCAGAGTGTTTAGGATCGGTGGCAAATTATTACTACCTGTGTTCCACTAAAAGCTCCTTATTTTATCTCATGTTTTTCTTATACTAATTTCATTGACCATGCTGTAAAATGTATAATTCAAAATGGTTGAAATTTTATATCACCACAATCTATGAAGAACACTGTATCTGTTCAATGCAACCAAAATAAAAACTGGATCCAAGCAAGCTTCCAATATGTGTATTCAAAACTACTAAAAAAACATGAGGTAAAATCAAGAGCTTTTTAGTAGGACAAAGATAGTAGAATTGAATCAGAACTCAACGCTGCCATGGTCAACAATTAACTTTGGAAGGACATGTTGGTCACCGTGGTAATCACCCTTTCTGGTACCGTGTGAATCATTTGCTTAAAAAACAACAAGAGATCGAACTCATTGGAGGTCCAACTACTATGCAAGACCTCCCCTTTTCACACAAAACTTCAAAGATGAACATTTGCAATTCTATCTTACAAGGATAGATTCTTTGTCATCCATTGGACACTTACTATCCACAATGATGCTACAGGGTTAATGCTCAATTGAGGTGGACACCTCCAAATGTGCCACTGACCCTAAACCGCCATCTTCACTTACTATACATCTCCAAAATCAATTATAACCTATGTGGAAGAAATCATTTTAGAACCAAACTTTGTTCCTTATTAGTTTTTGCATATGGTGTCCAAACATTGTTCTTTGGTGTGTTGGAACCTCTTTTCACTTGCCAATAAGAAAGTATGAAAAATTGACCAATCTAATAATAGTAACTAGGCATAGTAGCAAAAGTGGTTGTTAGGGGGTACCCACCTTATAAATACTCTCGCCCCAGATTGATGTGAGTGAAGAGTCTGCAAGAAAAGGTTCTTTTAAGGTATGTGCACCCAGAATTGCCACTTGAAAACAAATGAAATATGAATATTTTAAGTGGCAATTTTTGTGTAGATATCATAGCTACACCAATAAAAGTATGTGCTTACTAAAGGAGGATGCTTACACTTGGAGTTAGAATTAAGTGTTACATTCTAAACCCCATAATTAAATTACTTACAAGTATGTGGCCACCATATTAAAGATTAGATAGTATGAATGTGAGACAACTATGCCACAACCGCTTATAGTGTGGAAGTGTGCAAAATATTCAAGAAATGAATGAAATTGAAGAAAGGTCAAATCAAAGAGGTTTGAGTGCAATGTGCTTTTTTCTTGGCAACTTTGAGCCGGAGTGCAACCATAATTTTTTTGTGTGACATCCATTTGATAAAAAAGTATATTCAAATTGCTAACAACGCTACTGTTCATTAGACTACATCTTCAAATTTGAATCCATAATAACTCTTCTAGTACAACCAGTTGCTAGAACCACAAGAAGAAAACTGTGTTTTTCTAGACGGATTTTTCTAAATGTCCACTTGTTTTCATATTAATAATAATATGAAGTATAACATCAAGATGCTTTTGTTTGACATTATTATTAATATGAAAACAAGTGGATGTCTAGAAAAATCCATCAAGAAAAGCACGGGGTTCTTATAGTGAACCAATGACAATGTTGCAACCTCTTGTTTGTTTGATGTGCCAAGTTTGCACTATCCAATGACAAGAATCCTAGATGGGTTGCCAAATCCGCAAGTCTCTTTGTAAGAATGCTGCCATTTCCTTAACCCTCTTTGTAAAGATGCAACTACTTCAATTTTAATGAAGTTGATAAGTCCACTACATTAAGGTGAAAGTATTTATAGTTTCAATAGTTTTAATCCTTTAGGGCCAACATCGTCCCTCAGGAAAGAGAGAGAAAACGGAAGCAGCGAGGGAAAATTAGAAAAAGCTCGGTGATCTGTCACGCCGTGCAAAAATCCGGCCGCATAGATGGATTGCACACTTCGAAATCCTCTAGCCACTGTTTTGGCACACTTTGAATGCTGATGCCTATGAAGATTATAACATGGTTTGGTACGGGTTCAAATGTCACGAGTGAAGCTCCTGCAAGGTATACGGTTCTCTTGGCTCAAATTTGGAGCAATTTCAGAGGTCAAATTGAATTTTTTCAAACTAGGATAGTCTAGCTCACCATCACACAAAGAATATGCAACTTCTAGCACTACAATATGTGTTCGTATAAGTGTTTGAGGAGTCGCAAAGTGTGCAAGGCAGCACAAATCGGACAGTCTGCGGAAATACTGTACGGAGATTCCACTGTCATTCCAGTGATTCGATACCTAATCCAAACGGTGGGTGACTGGGAATCAAACAGGACATTATTGTACAGCTGTGTCATACAAAGTTGGATGCAGGAATTGGCACCAATGCAATGAATTACAATATGCGAGAAATTCTGTATGTCCACCATACGTGGGGCGAATTGCTGCCATCTTTCACCCGTGAGACTTTACACACGTTGGATTCTTTACGAGTTGGACATGGTACGTGGCATTATTACATTGTTCCCAGTATAAAGAACGTCGGGCTCGAGTGCAAAAGCCCGGATGACAAACTGAATAAGGACAGGGCACTTGGTCTATAGTACAAGACATGTGGGCGTTCAGAGTTGCCGCTTAATGCAAAATCCTGGCGTCTTGGGAGCAAGACAGTGAAAGCGGTTAACGGTTAGGCACTGGCCCCACAGGAATAGTTTACACAGAAACTTAGGAAAAGAAAGAAAACAGCCATGAAAGCACTTCAGACATGAGTTCTGGAAGTGCAATGGCTAATGGCGATTGAGGTTAGATGAGGGGGCAAGGAACATATGCCGCAAAACAAAACTTCAAGTAAAATGAAATTACAATTCAAATAAAAAACAACGTCAAAAATTCCAGAAAACCCTCTGTGTCTGTAGTACCGTCATACTCGATAGTCCTGCCTACACGGTTCAAAACAATATTAAATAGCAAAATTAGACAGGACGACTGGTAAGGGTCTTCATGGAGTATGCCAGGCTTCAGTTCATCCGCTCTTGGTGCTGAAAGGCAGTAGAGCACGTCGTCGGGCCAATGTTGCTATGTACAAGCCACCAATATAAGAAAAAAAAAATCAAAGTGCGGAAAGAGTGCACCAGTTCACTCTAAAAATAATCGATGAGTGACGGCATCCTAAATAGGAAATAACTGAAGCTCTAACAATGGAATACTAACATCTATATTGAACAAATACAACAATGCAGAAACCAAATCAAACTGCAATCAACGGTGCCTTCACAAGTAAAACAACAAATGCTATTCAAAGTCTCAGATGAAAGCCGCATCCCACCTCCACTAACTGATTTGGACACCAAAATTAGGAAGCTCACTAAACTGCATCCACTCTGCAGAAGCCAACAAACAACACATCAATGTTTATTGTGGTACAAAATCCAACAAGCGCATGGATGCAATTGGACATTGCCATGACAAGGGCACACATGCTGAGCACATCGGGGGCATTCAACACACTTCTTACGATCTAAAGCTCTCACAGGAAGGTGAGGTTGTCTTTGATGGCTCCAAGTGGGTTGGGGTGGAGGTGGCGCAACTTCGGAGTCTAACAGTGTTGTTGCAACATCAACTTGAAAGTCTTTGTGAGTCATTGGCAGCTTGTTCTGTAGCCGACATCAATGCTTATACAACTGATAGGAATTTGTGAGTGCTGTGTCCGGTCCGAAGAAGAACAAGCGATGCCACCACTTCTTTGTTGCAATCCCCGTTGTATAGGATCCACGCAGCTAGTCCTGGACCTCCACTCCATGCATATTTTTTGTATATGCCAATTGGTGAGGTGAGCATGGTAGGGTGCACTCTTCTCCAAGTGAAACATGTTATGTGACTGTACAATTCTTTTGATAAGGGTCCACGACTGTTGAGAGGAAGAGGATGCCTTTATAGTCACTCCAATATACTACAGATATAAGGTGGTCACGATGCATCCGGATGTGGAGTGTTCCACGTGCTTCTTTGTCTCCCATCCTCAGTGAATTCGGAAATCCCTTGCAATTTCCTAGAGTGGTCCCAATGGCATATATGCCTCAATTGTACAAAGTCTCAAATAAAGCCGAAGACGTGAAATAATTGTCGCAGGCAACTCGGTAGTACTGCTAGTCGAGTCCTGTGCACAATCTCAAAACGACTTTGTAGCCAAAACCAAGGCTCACTTCCCCCGGAGGAGGTGACTCTTCTCCACTAGCACCCACATACACTTCAAGTCGCAGTACATACTTTGTATTAGAACAAAATAGTGCCCACAACTTCAATCCGTGTTTGATGGGCTTTGTTGGCATGTATTGTTTGAATCCACAATAACGGCCATTGTAAGCAACCATTGACTCATCAACACATACATATGCCTCTGGATTGAGGTGCGCTCTGAAATTTTTGGCCAAGGTCTCTAACAACCATCTTGTCTTCCCAATTGGATTGAGCCCTGGATTCTTCTTATCGCTAATGTATATTGCATTGCTGGTCAAGTGTAGACACCGTAGGATGTGCTCAAAATGGTCCCTTGTCATGGCCAATGAAATCTCCCTACAATGTAAAGGTGACGACTTCTTCTTCCAATAGTCCATAATCTATGGCTGGTCCTTTACGCCCATTAGACAGCAAATGCCAAAAAATCAGCGATACTCAATCCCCGTGATTGGTGGTCCTCCGCCCGGACCACCCTTTTGCTTGCTCGTCTTTAGATGCACCCACTTTGCATAGGCAGTGCTCTCCGCCAACATTTTGGCCCACATTGCACCAGTCCACATCACTTCAAAAAACTCACATGGCCGCGATATGTCAGCTGGGATGTTCTTGGGTCCAGATGTAGGGCCAATAAAGTCTTGCCTTGGCTTCATCTTCCAGGATTTTGAATGCCATTGACGCTCCGCATACTTGAGCTCAAATGGCTCAACTTCTGTCATCAACAGCCTGGCTCCTCCCCCGACTGCCAGCTTGTCTTCCACGACTGTGACCTTGCTTGCCTTCTAAGTTCTGAGCCCCCCTGGCATACTACAATTCTGGCTGAATTTATTCATCCGGAGTAGATGTAGCCTCTGTCATGGCTGCAATAGCATCTTGACGACCATGCCCTCGTTCCCAAACTGTTTGCCCCCGACCCCGTCCCCTCTCTCTTCTCCAACCTCGACCCTGACTTTCCGCAGTGCCTACCTCCGGATCTATCATATTGTCGGGAACTTATTCAACCCATGGTGGCAAAGGAACAGCTTCAAAGTGTGGCACCACCTCTTTGTAGTCGGGTGCCTCAATAGTTTGAACTCCAAAATACTCTCCAAAATTGACAACATATTGTTTTCCAATATCATGTTCATCTCTGGCAATGTGAACAACTAACCCAACCGCATATGGATATGGAATTGGCAAACACTCCCCCCCCCTCCTCCCCCTCCATACAATTTAATGGAACTCTTATGCAAGAACAAATCAAAATTTCATCTGTAATGGTGACTGGCGGATTCATGACAGGTGGATCAGTCTGACGGTTGACTTCTTTGTTGCCACTGAATGCATCTCCACTAGGGCTACAAAGACTGTCTCCCGGTCCAAGTATACCCTCTGCTACAGGTACATGAGCTTGGGGATTTGGACGCACATATTCTTCTAAGTAATTTGGCTCCGGCAAGCAATACCAATTCAACAAAGGTCCATTATTCGAGCAGTCCCCAAGTGATGTAAAAATCCCATCCAAATAGGCAAGAGGGTCCTTGGCCGTATGTGGAGGTCTTGTGGGTGGAAGCACACTTAGACTTGCTTGTACCCAATTGACCAATCGCAAATCTGGGGCTATCACAAAGCCACTTTCCTATGCCTCTGCACTAAAAGCCTCGCGTGTCTGCAACAATGCTGCCAATAGGTGATTGCGGTTGATTGCTGACTCAGCGGCATTGCTCCTACTCCATATACATGGTGGAAGATGCGAATTTACCTCCTCGGGCACTTCCAATTCCTCTCTTGAATTGGAAAAGTCTTTGGCTAGCTACAATGAAATGGTGTAGAATCTAATCGGGCGGTCCTGTTCTTTGGAGGTTGGATCGTCAATCGGCTCATCTGCACAGGGCATGTCCATCCCCGTGCCTATACCTGTACCCTTCTCCATTGTGATTTTGGGCAAATTTTGTACCCCCGATGGACCACCAGCTTCGGTGCAACGTTTTTTACGGCAACACCCACATGTCACATTGGACCCCAACAATTTTCGAATTGACTGCAAGGCTTGTGCAGCAGCTGTTTGTGTGCTTGGCGGCCTGGACGTTCCACTCCCCCTAGCATTTGCAACTGCTTGCAGCCTCCTTTCTTGCGGACCGGCTAGCAATTGAGTGCAAGTCACGTCAATTGCTGTAGGCTCTTCCGACCCATTGTTGATCCCCGCATCCCGATTAGAGTCCAGGGTAGATGTTCTGTCGGAGCTGGTCATTGAGCAAGTCAGGGAAACCTCCGGCTGACCCTGACTCATGCCTCATTGTCCACCCAAGAACCCTTGCCAAATTCCTGTGAAAAATGTAACAAAGCGAGGTGATAGTGACAGTGCCTTCGGAAGTATGAAGAGTGCAACCTTCAAGTAGCAGAAGCAATAGTAGATATGCCCTGTCAAGAAACCCCTCCACACAATCCTACTCCTCTGTAGCAATACCCAATTCACGAACCCATGCACGTAGCTGGATAACAAGTCCTTCAAGATTGAGAGGTGCTCTTGGTGGTTGTGGCCAGTCTAATGCTTGGAAAGGTCTCCGTTGTCCAATTCGCCTCCCACGTCGTGGCCTCCTCCCACGTCGTGGCCTCCTCCCACGTCGTGGCCTCCTCCCCCGTGACGCCCCGCCATCATCGCCTCTAGTGCAAGATCCATTGTTCATAGAAAAATATTGCCACTACTTCCTTTGAGAGCTACCCAAAACCTTCAAACAACAACTCCAACAACCCAAACCGTTCTCTTCCACGTCTCCACCACAAAAATGATTCCAACGTGCCCCACTCTTGCATCCACACTTAGGGTCATAATACGGCTGCAAAGTCCCCAAACCGCAACGGTCACCTTCAAATTGGACAGCACTTGGAGGCATCTTCCTAAGCCAATGTAGCAATCGCTCTCACAGTGCACGGCTTCACACAGTTTGTCCCAACGACAACACAAGGATGCACTCTTGTGCTTGGGATGCAATGATGCCCTTGTCTTTGGACATTCTCGTTGGCCCCCAAAACCCGCCCTAAACCCTCCACCGCCTTGCGGATGAATGTCTAAGGCTTCTGTTAGCCTAAAGCTGCATGGCACTGCCAATGCACGGCTTCAGTTTCATTAGAACTTTGATTTCCTGATCGATTTTTGTATCCAGCTTTTGGCACCTTGCTATCTATGTGTGTCGACACAGTTCCCTCTTTTATTGTGCCTATACTTTCTTTTAGACCCTGACTCACTCAGATTGCCAAGCTCTAAATTGAATATCTCTTCAATTTTAGAGTGTATAGGCTCATTAGATGCAAAGAACCCGTGCCCTCCTATTTCATTCCTGTTGTGTTTCCAAGTACGTGACGGATTTTCAATATTCAAGAAATACTGTTTGAATCAATCAAATTTGGCAGGTCCGGCCCTAAAGGGTTAAACATGTTATACTAGTTCTTTTGTATCTTCTCTCTTTCTATATATTTGTGTGTGTTTGTGACATGCAATTTCTTTATAACACTATATTTTATTGGTTACAATAAATTAGGACCGACTAATTATTTGGTGAAATCTTAATGGTTGGTTTATCAATTTGCAATTAGTATGTTCAACAATCATGTCATAATTCATTAGAGAAAATTTCGGGTCTCTACATGCCTAGTACTTTTGCCTTGGAAAAGAATTTTTTGATATTTGCAAATGCCTTAATTCCACCCATTTAGTGCTTCTCAGAAGTTGCCATCAACTCTGTGAGCCAATGAGAACAAGGCGGCATAGGCCGAGTTGGCACAGAGTACTGTCGAGTTGGCAACGGCCGTGCGTACCTTCTATGTACCAACAGGCCCATGTTGGTACCTCAGCACTAGCCGTAGTTTTGAGTGTCTAATTGAATAGTGTATTTTGGCAACTATTTTATTATAACTTATAAGTACCAAATGACTTGGGATGCAAGTGTAGACAGGGTTTTCAGAGTTGCGATTTCAAATCCACCACTTGAAATTATTGTACTCGCACTGTATACAATAGTTGACGAGCTGGGGGGAATGTGAAAGGAATTCGAGTGGTCAACGTGGAGATGCTCGCAAGGAATACATTGTACAGTGCGTTGGAATTGTTTCCCGCCAAATGAGGTGGCTCATTGACGTTGTCACAGTTATCGCAGGAGTTTAGGCTCATTCACATTGCTGCATTTACTGCGGAAGTTTTGGTTCATTCATGTTGCCAATGTCCAGTGCCGGAATTTTAACCTACTTGCAGAGATGGCACTTCAAAATGTTACAAATAAGGAGAAGGGTAGTTCCTACACGACATCTGTAGCTCTTCATAGTAGATTTGCACCTATTGTGAAGAAAGGCATTCGAGTAGACCAACAACATCCTAAATACGAGTTTCCAGCGTTTAGAGCGTCAGGTGCCACCAACATGGATTTGTGGTTGGATGGCAATCTCTACCCACCGGATCCAATCACTAGGAAGCCACCACAATTTCAAACGTTGAAGACTTACATAGAGTTCCTTTGTCACGGTGAATCTGGACTCTTAGGATACACTAACCACCTTGTTAGCACCAGCGATGCAGTGAAAGGCTTGGAACAGGAATTAGAAAAAACACAAGCGGACTGTCTTCCTGAAATAGTAATATTGCAAAATTCAATTGCAAAGCATGTGGCTGATCTTCATGCTGTTAACGGTAGGTGGGCTGAGCGTGAAAAGGACCTTCTTGCCGCTAGCAGAGAAGAGATCGTCGAATTCCAGAGGAAATCGGAATTTCTGAAGGCTTGATGTATAGCACTTGAACAAGAGTTGGAGAGGAATGAGCTTCGTTACAAGAGCAACCTTGTGATTCTCCAACAAGAGCATCGAGAAGCTACTGATCAACATCAGCAACAACTTGAGTCCAGGATGTTGCAGGCAGCCAAAGAGTTGGTGCGACAGCATGAAGTACACAATGAAGAGCTTGCGTGTGGGAAGCAGGAACTTGCAGAAGTCAGGAAGGCGTTGTGGAAGTTAAAGAAAAAAATGGAGAGGATGGTGAGTACTCCACTAGGCGCGCAATTAAGAGCAGGCAAGTGTCTGTCTGAATTATCCAAGACGGGTGGCGCTGCAAGAGCTCGTGTAGCAAAAATTAGAAGCTTGTTGCAACCTCGACTTGTTCAGTCTATACAAGATGGAAACAAGAGTGGAGGCGGTAAGAAGCGCTTGTGTGGCGACAAGGATACACAAGAGGGGACAGGCGATGCCATTGGCCGATTATTGTCGCAAGGGGAGACAGTGGCCTTGGTGTCAAATCCTAATAATAGTTTTGTTGCAACTCGAATGGCCAACTACTACCTTGACAAAATTGGTAAGGATTTGGGTACAGAAGCGATACTGGCAGCATGTGACATGACAGGAGTGTCACAGAAAGGATACGGCGAGATCTACAAGACAATAAAAGGGAGAGTGCAGCTTGTTGACAAACGCTTGAAGTCAACATTCCTCCCAAATCCGCACAAGGTTTGGGCTTACTCACCCTAGTTCATCAATTCAATCTCCACTGTGTCTCCAAACACTAGATGCCTGAGACAAATTTGTACACGATGCTCAGTTAATCTAGGACAATCAATACATGAGATATGGGGTCTAAGGTTTAGGGATTCTACACTGAGCACATGCTGGGGAGTTGCGGTCTAGAGACCTATGCTGAGCGTATTGGAAACAAGTTGCTTCAGTTCAATCAATAGGCAATGCTGAACAATAGAACAAGAACAATCCTCAATAGTTTGGTAGGGGGGCAATGCATAGACGACACATGCGTTTTGTGGTATATGTATTGACAAAACATGCAATACGTTCATCAGGTCAAGTTGTTGCGATCTGAACTCAATTCAAAATTGAAAGATCTTGTTGGTGACTACTATCACATTGACAGTACATTGGAGATGGTGGCACAAGCTCCAGTGACCAATGCCAAAGGAAGGAAGAAGAAATCCGAGATAACACGAGTTGTCTTGACATCAAAGAATAGCTTGTTTGTTGACATCGAAATCGTGCAGAGGATTATGGTGAAGCTATACAGTTTCACCACCAAAGGTGACTACTTCATCCTAGAGTAGATTTCTAAGTCATGTTTCCAACAGTCAAGTGACCACTCTAACTCACTCATATACCTTGACATTTGCATGAATTAAACTCATTGAAAATCATGGTGCTCGGATGTGCAGAAGTTGGGGACCACCCATTGATTTTTGTGTTGAAGATGGACGAAGCAGAGATTGTGCATGGGAGGAAGTTTGAAAGGGTCAGTTTGACGCTCGTGAACCGTGCCTTGGACACCAGTATTCTAAAAACCGATGATAGGTATTTTTTTCAGTTCAATCTGAAATTGAAATATGACCTATTGCCTACTTTGAGGTTGCTAAGGAGTCACATGAGGTCCTCCAGTGGGTGTTTGAACAAACACCGTTTCCAGCATTGATCAAGGCACAAGATGAGGGCCAGCTATTATGTGTTGACGGTATTGGCAACTTCAAAGTACAGTGGCATTCGTCTGCGGATATGAAGACCATCAAATGCTTGTATGGATTGAAACATGGAGCCAATGCCATTCATTCTTGCATCTATTGTAACCAAGAGCGGACAAAGCCAGTGGTAGGAACATCAGTAAGTGCTACTTCAGAGGCCAGGAGAAGAAAGCATACGTGGCATGGAAGTCTATTTGCTGGTAATATCCTCTCGAAACCAGTATCCATTGAAGAAGAATCCCGATGGAAACCAATTTTGCCCATCCCACTTGAGAGGGTGCATATTTGTACACTGCATGCCTTGACAAGGATGATGGAGAAAATCCTTCACTTGCACTTCATGTTCATTTGGAACATGGAGAATGAGGCCCGTCAACAGGTTGCCATAGAAAATATGGAGAGGACGTTGTCAACAGCCGGGCTTCATGGTGGCAACGTGCGCATAATGAAGGACACGGTGCTCAGTGGTGCTTCCAACAGTGTCCCTGTCAAACCCTCCCTTAGTGGCGTGACTGCTGGTAGGATGTTCCAACCATCCACTTGGTCAGGGCAAGATCGAGTTTGGAAGGACATCTTGCGCTCAGAAAACAACACACTCAATCAAGGTAGGCAATATCTTGAACGAGTAGAAATGTGGAAAGCGCTGGAAACAGTATATCCATATTTGATCGGTTTGTCTTTGGATCAAGAGCAAATTGACACTTTCAAGGGCAAGATTGAGACTTGGGGGCGCCTTTATGTTAAGTGCTTTGGGGAAGACCATGTCACTCATTATATGGTAAGTTCTAAACATGCATGGTAACTTTTTGTCAGGGTTGATGTTGGAATTTAAATGGAAGTTATGCTTTCCGAGGTTTAGGGAATGCAGTTGCGTACTGCTAAAGTAACTAAACCATTTCTAAATGATTCAGATGTAGGGTGCCATTTCCTTAAGGATGTGTGACTAATTTGGGTCATTTTTGTCTTTGTAGCATAACCTTGTGCGACATGGTCCATGGTATGTGCAAATATATGGGAGCCTAGCTGTTTGGAACAACCAAGGGATGGAAAAATCCCATCATGCAGCGAAGGCAGCTAATCAACATCACACTCAGCATGGTGTCACTAAAGATAGAACAAGTGCCATCGTGCAACAATATCAATATTGGTACAGAAACATTCAACATAGTTTTGCAAAGAAGGTGGACTTGCTGGAATCAAGGAACATCAAGACAATGCACAATGACCCTACAATGGCTGCCGAGTTGCAGAAGAAGAGGATGGCCTATATTACATCAAACGAGTTGAATGCAGCTAGAAGGTGGAGGAAGAATAGAGCACAAAAAGGGAGAGCTTGGCTGAGAGTAGGAGCAGAGGAGGGTGTTGAAGACAATGACATGAACAGCCTCTAGAATTGGAGTATTGAAGCAAGGTGGTTGTTGACAACATTCTCAAATTAGACGGACCATGTAGAAGCATCTGACGTGTAGGAGTTTAGTGACGTTGAAATCACTAAATGTTAACATTACATATTCAAGAATGAAAAACGTTCAAAACTATCCATTTTTACAACTGTCACTTGTGAGAACTTTACATGCTTATATCATTGAGCGTGATAGTGCAAGTTTGAAGTATGTTAAACTTAAAGTATACTAGGAACACTACTTTGGACCAGTCCCCATTTGAAATCCTGCAGCATTCAGCCATTGCTAGGTTTCTTTTTGATGGAGATCTCCTCCCCATGTCCAATTGAAAGATTGAATTCATTCTGTCTTGATGATGAAGCTCCATCTGGAAGTATTCGGAAGTTGGTGGTATGGAAGCTCTCACGTCATTGGTGGTATGGAAGGTAGACTCAGCTCCCCACCCTTCACTTCTTCGAGACCTGGCTTCATGACTGCAAGACATACAATGCATGTTTAGGTATTCATGAACTAAGAAGAAAAGAAGCATGCTTAGCCAGAGAGGTAAGTGGAATTAGCTCACCTGTCTTTAGGGGTGCTTGGGCCTCCAGCTTTTTTTTCATGCTGGCAACATCCTGCTCCATTTGGGATGTAAGGGGAACCCCGAATTGAGCCATCCAAGCTCCACAGAATGCGGTCTCACAACAAGGACACGTATATTTATTCTCTTCCAGCAACAAGGCAATGCATATAGGGTGAAATCCACAACCACAAGAAGCGATGATCAAAGCTTGTGCTACAAAACCTTTCTTCTTACAACTTGCAGAGAATTTGGGTCCTGTAATCGACAATGGAGGCTCAGAACAAGTTGTTGGATATACAAAAGGAGCTCTGGGTCGCATTGCAAAGGAAGAACCTTTGAGCTTCCAAAACTTCTCTGTGGCGTTGGCAACACACGTTTTGGAATGTGCAAGTGCCTTCAGTGCCTCAGGATACGCTGAAGCTTGAATGGCCCATATGGAGTCAAGTGATTTCGCGTGCATCTCCCTCGTTGAAATCAATTTGTCCACCAATTGTTGTCCCTCCCTCAACTTCGCCATGGCACTCTCGTGCGCACTTTGGCGTTGCATCGCCTTAGCCTCGTCAACCAAACCCATATACTGCTCGTTTAGGGCCTGTTCATCTCTCTCTACGGCAACCAGAGCCTTGCCTGATTCTTGCATTGCCTTCAGGAGCAGGTCGCTGGAGGTTCTAGCTTCTTCCGCTAGTTTCAGGAATCCACGCAATTCGCTTTCCGCCTTTGCTAGTGCGGAAGAACTTGTCTTTCAATGTGAATGTCTCTTGCTACTTTCATGCGGCCTGGACCTTAGAGACCTGGTAGAAATAGTTGTAGGCATAGGCAATTGACTGCCGGTTGTGCTCTCGGGAGGTCGGTAGTTTAGAGCTACTGCTGCGCACAAAGTAGAAAGTTGTTGGCGCATTGCTACAGGACCTAGTTTGTGTCGGTTTTGGCTCTTCTGCTCCATTCGCACCTTGCGCCTTTTGACTACCTCTTTCACCCAGTCTATTTCAACCTTGTGTATGAACGTGGCAAAGCAAGCGCGTAAGAACCTCAAAGAAAAAGAGTCATTGCAAGGCTGCCCTCCATACACTTGCTGATAGAGTTCCAGAAATTGTGCCGCTTGGGCATTGTCTATTGACAACGCCATTGGAAACCTGTACTTGTCACCTGGCTGGTGTTTCCACTTCTCCTGGATCTCGATGTCAGTAACTCCCGTATTCTGCAATACTTGGTCTACTAGAATGCCACGGGAGCAGAGACCAACGACAGTGCCAAAGAATTGCTCATCATACACATCATGACGACCTTGAAGCACGGGTGCAACAGCGCACATGTGCTGCTTCAGCAATTCCGGAATAGGCTCCATTGGAATAGGCTCTTGGAATTTGTTGCTGGTAGCGCCTACTGCGATGTTTCCAGCATTGTCATCATCGTCAAGGACCACATCCTCAACCGAATTGTGTGGTATGGAATTACGATCCTTCGTGCCCATTCTCCCATCTTCTACGTGCAGCCTTCTCCTCCTTGCAGCGTAAGCTCAAGTGTTTCTTCCGGGACTCATGGATCACGATGAAAAAGCCTTGAATCAACAAAAATGTCCTACTCGCAGTGGGAGCTAGCAAGCAACTGGTGAGATTGCTCCAAAACTGATTGACAAAGGGTGCCTAGAACACTCCCATACAAGCTTAGTCCCCGATTGCTCGTTGTATGTCATGACGGTGACTGTCAATCAAAGAATGGTAGAGACCCCATACCGTCAACCATCAAAGGCATGATGGTGCTACTGAATGCTTGTACTCAGTGCGTTGACAACAAGCCTCATCATATGGAAAGGCTATTAATGATGCCTCTAATCACTGAATGTTTCAAACATGTCACAGATCTCTCATAAATCAACTGATTTGAGTAATCTCAGTCCGGTGTTGTAAGAATTTTAGTCAAGTGGAAATGCCCAACACTTTGTAGTATGTTGTGGCTTAGCTGGATTTATTTTGACCTAGTTTCCAATAGATGTTTTGAACAACAAAATAGATAATAGAATTGAACAAAATTAGAATTGGTTGCTTCATTGAAATAGATTGGGCAAGTCCAATGATGCATATAGAATTTTAGTTTCAAAAAACCAAACTCCATTTGCGGTGAATTTGTTCAATTAAAATTTGTGGTTTTATATAATAATTGATTAAAATTTATTGGTGATGCAATTTTATAATTCGATTGCACAAACAGTTAGGAAACATGCAAACACATCTTTAACACTAAAAGACACCACATTTAGTAACAACACTATTCTCTATGAAGAATTCAATGTGAAGGGTTCCGTAGATACAAAACTAAACCTATTTTAGAATTTAAGATTATGTGAAGTAGTTAGAAAATAGGATTTGAGATCAATTGACCCCTTTCGTGATGTCTTATTTACATCACATGTATCTATAAAATTAATCTAAGTTGTGTTCAACTCCATTTCTAAAAGGAAAAAGAGCAACTTTCGTTGAATTAAAAAAAATGGGGAGCAAAGTTGTAGCAAAAAATTAATCTACTAGGAGTGTTCTTGAATTCCTTTTTAGAGGAAAAAAATTGATAAACTTGTGTTCAAATTTAAAAATGGGGAGCAAATTTGTTGAACTTGTTAAACCATATCTTAAAACCAAAAGTGATCTTCCATCTCAAAATGCCAATGAATTTTCAACAAAAAATTTGAAATGATTTGTAGTAACCCATCTAAGAGGCTCTTGCACTAATGTGTGAAGTCCACACACGTCCCTTTATATTAGCATGAGTGGGGAATACCAATCATTATGGAATAATGAAACTAAAGTATTAGTAGAAGTTAAACTAGATGTCTACCTTGCTCTACAGGATGTACATATTCATCATAGATTCTTGTAGATTTGTAGATTCTTGAAATTTGAAAACTTCTACTGTAAGTCTAGTCAGTGTTTGAATCATCATGTGTACAAACTATTTCAAGAATGTTCAAATGAAAAAATTGTATCAATTGTGACATCTTTGTTACATTACAACAAATAGAGCTTTTGTTCAAAAATATATAACTAGAGGTAAACAAGTTTGTCAAGCCCTTCACAAGATACACGTAGAAGTTTAAATTCCTGAAATTGACCTCTAGATGTTCTTATATTTTCTAGAGGTTTTGAAAATTCCTGAAAACAAATTATACATTTGTATAGAAGTGCATATAGATTCTATAAAGGTCTTAATGTAGACAAAAAATAATTATGAATAGGCCAAATGTGCTTGTAGATTGTAAGAGGTTTTCCGTCAAAATACAAAAGATTAAAAATGAAATTGGAATTCAAAAAGGCTTTCCCATTGAATGAGGTTTTAGGAGAAGATATTGTCCAAATTCTTTTTATTAATCAAATTTTGTGAGGGTGCATATTTGAGGGAAAAGTCCTTTTTCTTTAAAATTTTCATACAACATGTTGTCAAGGAGAAGCTTGGCAGGCAGCTCGGGCAGCTCAAAAAAAGTCATTTTTCTAAGAATAAAAATTTCAACTTAGATTCCTAGATTTATATTTACGTAAAAAACTTTGAATCATTCCATTTAAACGTGCAAGATGAAAGTTATGAGGAGTTTTAGTTTGCGGTCAGTTATAGAATTTCTATTCTGAAATACATATTGAAGTTCCTTTATTTAACTCATTTTTTCATATTTGTAAAAAAATTTAGAGTATGGAATGTAGATTATTCATCACAACATTGGAACCATTTGGTATTGGAATGTTTCAATTCCATAAATAAATTCTTAACAATGTTGTATTTAAAATCATACTCAACTTCTTCTATTTACTAATTTTTTCAAGGATGAATACAAAATCTGTTTTGTTGAAAATTTTATATCTATTTCCTACTTATTTCATCAACATACAATATTATTGAGAGTACCTAGACATGTTTCTCTAAAAAATTTGAAAGATGAAATCTAATTATTTGAGAAGAATTGAAAATAATTTTTTTTTAAATCCAAGCAACATAATCTTAAAATTGGTAAGGTTTCTTTTAGTTGAATTTTTGGTAGGATATAATCTAACAAGTGCAATATAGGATCCTACAGTTGAATTTGTTAATGAATAAATATAGATGAAGATCTTAGCATTGTTTTGGGTTTCACTACTTTGAAGCAGTTTTAGGCCTAAAAGTAACAAATTCATTTAGGGAGTAAATAGTGCATGAATGAGGAAAATTTGTTTGAAACACTTGTAAGTCAGAATCATTGTTTCCAGAATCCTAAGTGTGGAACTTGAAATGAAGTCTTGGATTTTGAAATTACATGTTATTTTGAACTTATGCATGCATTTAAAACCCTCTACAAACATGAATTTATTTTGTTTTTGTTTATCCTAATTTCTAAACTACAAGCCATAGTTATTGGAACTCGTTGAGATGTCTTGCCGGATAGTTACGTTGAATTGTTTCCTTTGATGGTTTTCAATGTTTCCACCTTCGTCCTTAGAATTTTTCAGTTCCTTGCTTGATGACTCAAGCAATTTAGGGTTTAGGGTTTAAGAGAATGCCCTAACCCTTGAACCCTAATAAATCCTTTGATATTGTGAATGTTGGTTCGCCCCAATGTTGACAGCATAATTTTCACTTAGAACACTCTGAAACCAGTCACTCCTTTCCTCCCATGTCCTGGTGTCCTAACTTTATCATGAGTCCTCATGGTGCCCACTATAGAAAGGAAACTAAATGCTCGTTTCATGATTGAAATAAGCTTAAGAGGTCCACTCGCCCGTTTCCATTAAGGTACATGTTTTAAAAAAGCTTAAAATGTCAACTCGTACCCGCTTAGCCACCACTGTAATTATTTTCTGTCCTGTAAACCCTAAACCCATCTTCCTCCTGACACTAAGCAGGCTTCAAAGAATGCAAATACCTTGTCTCTCTCCGCTGCTTGTTGCCATCCTTCTTCTCTCTCCGTTTCTTGTTGCCATCGCCTTCTTCTCTCTCCGTTGCTTGTCACCATTGCCTTCTTCTCTCTTCCTTTGTCATTATTCTTTGTGTAGGCTTGTTTCCATTCCCTTCTTCTCTCTTCCTTTGCCATTGTTCTCTATGTAAAAGCCTCACTTACCTTCCTATGCTTCCAACATGACTACTGGGGGCAGGAGCTCATAATCAAAAAGCCTTGTGAAAGGCAAAGCGGCTTTTTCTGAAGAGGAGCGGAGGTCTCCGAAGACTGCAGGGAAACAGCCGAAGAAGGAGGACGTCAACGACGGTGGAATTTGCTCAATTTGGAATGAGCCATTCGACTTAGCGGGGTTACCAAGGGAGTTGCGGAAGTTGTTGGTTGTAGTGGCACCGTGCTTGTTATGGAGAGCAAAAGCAATTTACGATGAGAAGTTCTTTCACAATGTGGTAGGGCTTTGCAACAGCGGTCTTCTGCCCAAAGACGTGACGGACGTCCATGTTCCACCGGAGATATACGAGTGCGACTGGACTGCTGGAGAGGGTGCAAACAAGTCGAGGTACCCGCTTGATTGGTGTGCCAATCCAGTTGCCCAGAATTTATACACAATGCGTTACCAGTGCGTATACGGCGATATCCTCGACAACAAGGCGATTAGTCTGACCTTCCTCCGCGCTTGCGTGTTCTATTACCAAGACAAGAGTAACAAGGTCAATTGGGCTGCTGCAGCTGCTAAGGTGATTGCAGACTGCAGAAAGCATGCTGGAAACAACCCTCAGAAATTGGGTCCTCCAGCATTGAAGAATCAGATGGCGGGCATTGTGAAGGAGTGCGCAAGGTACATCAATGAGCATTATGGAGGTTGGGGCATTGGTAGGGGTGGGGGTCCAAGTGGAGCGAAAAGTGGCGCCGATGCAGTGCAGAAGGTGGAGCAGCTCTTGAAGGAGATCAAGTCCAGGACTGAAGCACTGCAAGAATCCGGGCAGGCAATTCAGGCCCTGGAGGTAAGGAAAGGTAAAGTAGCCGATACTGGTCGGGAGTTGGAAGTTGAGGATGAGCGCCTCAATGAGGTAAAGGATGAGCTGCGGAAGAAGAGCAAGGGCCATGCTGCAGCCGGGGAGGTGACAGAGAAGGAGGAGTATGACAAACAACAGCGTCAGGTTAACAAAAGAATTGCAGCTAACAATGATCTTTGGGAGTCAAACCAGGCGTCCTTGGAGAAATTGAAGGTGACCTTAGAGCGTGACCGCACTGAGCAGGAACATCGGGAACACGAGCTGGAAATGCTGATGAAGAAATGGGCAGCTGAGAAAGCATCACAATTCTCCATGAAGCCGAAACAGCCTGTTGGGATCAATGTGTCGGAAGCGGGTGTTGCTCTAGATCTGAAGGTAGACGCACCATGTGGAAGTTGCTCGCATCTATTTATTGCCAACTGTGCTGTTTCTTTCTCATGTGGATGCCTGTTTCACCCGTGGTGCTTGTGGGGCGAACTAGTGTTTGGTAGGTCCGTTTGTCCTCGTTGCAAACAAGTGGCGGAGCAGAGTTGGTTGGAATCATGGGGGTGTGAAGGTTTACAGCAAGTGGATCTGGGTTCTATAGTCAAAAAAAAAGAACGTACGCCTCCGCCCCCCAGTTTTGCTGTTCGGAAGAGAGCAACTATTGGAAATGCTCACTCTTCACCACCAGCGAAGGTTACTAAGCTGAGGGGATCGAATAAAGGTGCATCGCCACTGATTGGTCCTCTCGAGGGTCCATTGCCCCTTGCCGGTAAGAGTGGAACGCATGTCCCGCAGCTTATGGCTCCACTTCACCCAGTCCTACCATTTCCATGCTTTGCTAACCGTAAGCGTGGGAGGCCATACATAGAAGCTGTTGCTGCAGCCATTACATGCCTCGAACTTCATAATGCGTGTCCAATGTTCCTCGTTGACGAGAATTGAAATAGTTTCTGCTGCTTGAAGTTGTGTAAATTAGTTGGAATTTACAAAGATGAATCACTCTTTCATATCCTCCAGTTTGTTGGAAACGCGTTGGTTCTCTGTCCTAATTTGTGAATTTGCTCTGTTGATGTGGCATGCTGAAAACAGCAAATGAAACAATTGAAGCAAGGAGGAAGCTGGAAGAAGAAGCTGCCAACGCAGGAATGACAGCTGCGTCTCAGTCCAAGCGACACTCATCAAACGTTGATGGGATTGCTAACTTAGATGAAGACGAACTTGTGTTGAAGAACAAGGAACTCCATCGGAGTCATCGAAGTCATCGGATGCCATTTCAGCCGAACTAGATGCGTGTATAGCAAAATGCCTTGACTAGCTCGGGCATAGACTTGTTACCTCATTAGTGTACAGTTCAGATTAGGACCATGTTGGAAACGGAATTTTCATGAGGATAATAATAGTTTTGATCTTTTGATAATTATTAGTTATGCTAAGCGTTGCCTACCTCTTTGTCTGCTCGCTTGAGCATTCCTATTAAATAATAAAAGAAGACCTTCTCATTTCAATACTTGACATCTTTCACAGTGTCAACATGCTCCTCTAGAGCAGAGAAATTACTATGCTGCAATGGTAGCGTGAAGTGCACATTAACTAAACACAAAGAAATGACAAGTCTAAACTGGACCTATGCACTAGCAGCCCTCTTTCTGTGAACGTTGAAAACACATCATATCCTGAACCCAAATCCGTGCAAGATATGTACCCAGTTTTTTGAAACAAATTTTCACAAGAACATGAGTGGCAAAGAAGTTAAAACACAGAGTATACACGTAGAAAATAGGCATGTATTAGTGATCCCTCAACATCAATGTTCACACTGTTGTCCACTAGAGTTGCTTTCGACATGAAAATTGAGATGAACACCCCAATACGTAGAAAAAGCTACCTTGACAGAATTGAAAGCCAAATTGTTCCGACTGTGACCAAAAAGCTAAGTATAGCACTAGTTCTGCTAAGTTCTAACTAACATGCTACTATTTGAAAAATCCACGGTGGTAAGACTTGTACTACTGTCTAAGACCCTTCGTGCCTAGGGTTGATATTAACGTTTGGATGCCCCTCTCGCTGCAATGTAAACCGGAACTCCTCTGGAGCCACATCGCCTAGAGTAATAGAAACCTCTGTCCGAATGTGGGTCAGGTGCCAACTTTGACCAACTTCGACCAACTTCGAACGTTGCAACCATGACACCTTCAAAATAGCAACGAAGAAACACCATCTCCTCTTCATCTGTTTGGTCGATTTGTTCCCAGGTAACACCATCTTGTGCCAAACGCTCCCTTCCGTATTTGAAGTTCGTGTACAGAGTGGATCTCCCCAAATGGTATTTGTGCACAAGAACACAAGTTAATCAACCTATAATGCACATAGCACAATTGGAATCACCCTCAACACATTGTAACGGCCTTTGCAACAATGCAATGCTGTTGCCCACGTCCAGTAAGTTAGTGAGTTAGTGATTGTGGACAGAATTCTAGAAACACAGCAATGGAAAGGTGTTGGCAACAGAGAGTAGGCATCAAAAGCCTTCTGTACCCACGTGAGGACTGAGATCGATCAAACACACCTGAAAGTTACAAACAGCTTGGAAATCATGCACCTGACTATATTTTTTGCAAGCACGATTTTTTGCTCCCACCCCGGGTCCATGAGACTCATGAACAACTCGTCACTGGGGTTGTTTAGAACATACAGGGTAGATGTCCGTCTCATGCTATCGCCATCTGGGGCAAAGAGATCGACAAAAATATGTAGTGGAAGAAACTATTGCAGATGCCCCATGCGGCTCCCGGTGGTGGCTTTAGTTACTGATTGGAAGTCCGCCCTAAACTTTGCTCTGAAAGCCTCGCTAGTGTGCATATCGGGAAAAGGCCACTTGGCATCAGTGAATGCTGGCAACAGCAATGGCTCAGTGCTGCCATACAAAAGACCTGGTGTGGGGGGAACATACATACGATTAGAGAAAAAAATCTCATTATTAAGGAGATCAGTGTAGGACCTTCTTGCGCGGGTGGCCTCACCAGCATTGCTGTGTAGAACAACAATGACTCTCAGTATAGAGCCCGGCTCCACCCAGTCCTCAAAGTATGACTGGTACAAAACTGTTACCAATAGCAAACACAACACAGAATTAACAACTATTAAGGATCAAGGTCAACATGAACTTGAGAATTAAACATATCTGCTGGAAATAAGCGGTGAATCAAATTGCAGTGGCTTCGAAGGCTTTTCAAAATCTCACAATTACAAGGAACTCGATCATAGCATTCTTCTGGATCTAATAACACTTGGTGTCTTTCGTAGGCGTGTATCACCAACAAGGACTGCAATTCCGGCTTGCTGGTGATAACCCTTCGCTTGTCCACCTTGAACCGGAAATCTACAATTTGAGCTTGAATGACCCCCTCATGTTGTCACCTCCAAACCTGCGCGCCTCTATAGCCCAACTACCGACCCTTCCTGGATTAAGCCTCACCCACGAAAACTTCTCATATCGTGTTGGAATCCACTCACCATCATCGTTGTGAGTAGTGTGCAAGGTGACTGTACACACCTGGGCACGAGGTTGACGATTCACCATTGCCATTCTCAACTGTGCTCAAAGTCTATTGCAATTGGATCCTGGTTTGACTGGAGATGACATGAACTTGCAACCAAGAATTTGAACTCCAGCGTCTGTACTTTCCCGCCAGGGGTACTTCCACCCATCACCCTCACAGGCGGCTCCACTACTTGTTTTAAGCATGGTAGAGTCGGGACTTGTACAAACTATGGTACAGATGTTGTCAACATCCAGTTTTTTATAAAACTACAAGGACCACTTTCATGATGCCACCTTTAATTAATGGTTTCCATCCAAGAATAGCTACTGGTCCAAATCCCTTCCCAATCTGATGTCACCACCTGAGGTTCCAATATGGACAACGCCATGTTGGAATTAAAATGGATTTTCCATTGTACCTTTTGGGAAAATAGGCCAATTTCTTTTTAGACACTCCTACACCCCAGTTCTCCTCTAATGTATTTGTTAAAGTTGTATGTGAGTACTAAATAATTCTTTTGTTTTTTTAGTATGGAACAAACAAATTACATTTGCAAGTTCCAGTTGGAACTATAGTTTCTTAAAATAAATACACTAGAATTGCCTAATCTGACCTTGGCAATGCATATTTGTAACCTAAATTACAATAAATTGAGTTCTTTGATATTGCCAGTTGCCATCCTGAAAAATTTGCATGGTACCTAGCTATATTGCACCCCAATAACAGAAATTGTTGCTAACAAAAAAAAAATACATGTGCAGCTAGCCACATACTAGTAAGCTATGAACTTTGTGTTTCATTGTTTAAAACTCATTTGGCATAAATGAAAAAAAAAATTGCTTGAATGTTTAGCAAAGTGAATATGGTTCAAAGTTTAATCCAAAGTTCATTCCTACAATTCACTTACACCTCACTGACACCACTTTAGCAATAAAATTTTAATGACATTATTATAAATGTTGTTATAAGGCATTCTTTAAGTTTTAAGTTTAATGTCAACGACATTAGAGTTATTCGTAAAGTCCCCCCCAATTTGGAGGGGACTTTTTCCAAAAAAGATCCTCCGATGGACGACCCCGCAGGCGACCAAGACCCTGCAGGCAAAGTCCAGACGAACTTGTTTTTGGTCGATTTGGGCACGAAAGAAAGTTTGATATCCACTTTTGTATTGACTTTTTGCCCAAAACCTGCTTTTTCACAAAACTGCAGGGTTTAAACCCCGATTTTGAGTACTTTATGAATAACTCTATTGACTTCAAAATATTGTTCCATGCGCCATCCTCAATTGCTCTCCCACCTTGTGCAATTGGGAATACTAACTTAATCCTAGAGGGATGTTGCATATACTAAGTGTCTGATGAATGATAAAGAGTCTTTCTATGTAAGACAAAGGTGCAAATGTTTATCCTCAGAATTTTGTGCATAAAGGAGAAGTCTTACACAGTAGTTTGACCTCCAATGAGTGCTCTTGGTTTTTTTAAGCAAATGATTTACATGGTATCCAAAAGGATGATTTTCATATAGACTAGTCCGTCTTTCTAAGGGTACAAGTATAAATTTATAAATAGCTCTAAAGGAGTGCTGCTCATCAACTGTGCCCTTCTTGATTTGTTACTAAGGGTTGCTTTACACTTAGAATTTAGGCCAATTTGTAGTGTAAAAGGTCCAAAATCTTTAATTGTGATTGGACAAAAGACTAAAATTTGTACAATTGGCCTCAAAGAATCGGCACGACCTCTATACTTAAAGTGTTCCTAACTTAGGGCTTGGATTTATGGGGTGGGATACTAGGACGTATATACTGAAACTTTAGAGGGGGGGGTGGGGGGGTGGGGGGGGGGGTGTTCTTGACAAATATTACTTAGATCTTGGCTACTTAAATCCTTAACCCCAAATGGACCATTATTCGTTGGGCGGACATTTGGGATTTTGGGCAAGTACCTACGGGCTTAATTTTTGTCTTGATTTTTTGAAACTTTTTTTGAAGGTAGAAAAACTGATAAGCTTCATGGAAATATAATTTTTTTCTAAAAGTGTCGGGGAACAAAAGTTATGTCCAAATAAGCACAAAACAAAGGAGAAGGGGCAGCAAAAAAAATTTGCAAAAATTACATAAAAAAATTTAGATTTTTTTTCCTATAGAATATATTTTTTTCTATCTGGAAAGCTTTTACTCATTCCATTTGAATTTGTTATGAGAAGGTTATAGACAATCCAATTTTTTGGGCACTTAAAGCATCTTCCTGAAAAAAGTAACTTATAGGATTTATTTTTGAATATTTTAAGAAAAAAGTTCTATATGGTTTAGTGTTTTTGCTAGGACAAACTCACCATTGGAATTAGTGCATTTTAAATCTACATAAAAGATATTAATATTTTAGATTTTCCTTCTATCTCGTACCTACTTTTACTTAACAATTTTTTAATAATGAGAATCAAGTTCTTTTTATTTGATTTTTTGCTACACTCTCAACTCAATTCTCTACTATAAAGATTTAAAATTGAAAACTCTATAGTGCAAAAATTTAAAGTTAAAAATGTTCAAAGCCAAAAAATCTACTGAAAAACTTGTTTTTTTTACTTTGAACATAGATATCTTGCGGTCTCTATGGTCAAAAATTTTGAAAATTTTCCCACAAATTGCCATACTAGTTAGGTATAAGATCCTATATATACATGTGAGAATAAAACAGTTTTCAATTTTTTTTACTCTTTGCTATAGAAATGGCAGTTTTGAGTGTTTTTTGGTAGAAAAATGGCCTTGGTCCGTCTAGTCGTTAAGCACTTCGACATCCATATTTAAGATGATAAACAAAAGGCTTGCAAGCAGTGTTTAGTCCAACTCACTTCTGTTTCATCTAATGCAATACTTGAAATCTTGCATTAGAGAAATTCTCAGCCCTTTGGAAGGCCGCTCCAGAGCAGCTAAAAGCACCCCACGATTGCATTTAACTTTGCTTAATGATTTTTTTTTCCCCTATAGTCGATCACCTGAAGTCACGATGTCCCATGATTGTCAGTGGTTTGAAATCCAAGTACAAGTAGTTAAATAATCAGGATTCAAGTCTTATAATGCACCTTAGCCCTAATTATTGCATAACATATTTTCTAATTAAGTTATGAATAAAAAAGCAAATGTCAAAAATAGTCCAAGGACATCTACCATCAAGGGGTTTTTTAGTGGCCTCAAAATAGACTTAATTCATTGACAATTGGTGAGAAGGAAGGGTGAAGAGCCGGTGAATTTTATAAAGAAATCAATTGTCCATGGTGAACCTTCAAAGAATATGGGTTATTTAGAAGAGAGATCACTCATTGTCAAATGCAGGAATTGTTTTAAAACTAGAATTTTAGACCTCATTTAGGCATAGTAGAATGGATTTTTTCAAAAAGAATTGAACTAGAAAAAGTTGGAAAATCAAGCTAATTTTCATCTTCAAAAATCCATTTGAGGTTTCAAGCATCCAATAAAAAGTTATAAACAAAATTCTAAAAGGGATTCAAAGGGAGATTTTCTTTGACATTTTAAAATACCTTCTCCTAATTTTATCCATAACTTTTATTGGAGGCTCTAAACCTCAAACGGATTTTTGGAGATGAAAATTATCTTGATAATCCATTTTTGCTTAATACAAAAAATTTCAAAAAAATTCATTCTACTATGCCTAAATGAGGTCTAAAATTCTAGTTTTAACACAATTATTACTTTAAATTTAACTATGAGCGGTTGAGAAACTATAATTCAAAATTACATATCCCACATGGATTGTTCTACCTCCTACCACCCTATGTGTACATAAGGAGCTTCTCTTTTCATCTTCAAACACCTTAAACCAAGTGGCTTTAGAAGCTAATTGGAAATGTAAGAGTTCTCCAATTTTTTAGCAACTAGCTTGAAAATCCTCTTCATATTTCTTAATTTCATTGGATTTGATTAAATTCCCAACTAATCACCTTGTATGCTCACGCGGTTGAATATTAAATAGATTCTACTACACTTCATTATTGGAGTACTGACATCTTTTGCAAAATTCACACACACTGCGGCTATATGCCCCTACTAGTTCTCAGGTGATTAATAGACTAGTTTGGTCAATGTGGAGCGACCCTTTAGAAGGCTGATAACTTTTCTAATGGAGAAGATAACCTTTAATCTTATTCACCAATTTCATGAAAATGTAGTAAATGAAATTGCTGTACAAAGATATAAGCAAATATGTGCAAAGATTAAAAAAAATTAAGGCATTAAGAGATTAATTTGTAAAATGGGTTTTGAAACAAATATTTTTCATATTACAAGGTGATTTGAGAAGATGACAATGGCTAACTTTGAATGCCTTCTCTCCAAAATTACAAAACTCTGTAATTTGTACTACTTCCGTCCCAAAATGACCTTCTTATTGGCCTTAATTTTTTGTCCCCAAAAGATCTTCTTGTTGCACTTTGTGAAGTGCAAATTGGTCAAATTTAACTTTTGGTTGTTCACTATGACTAGCAAAACCACTCCAAGCGGCAATACCCCCTCCATCCATATAATCACCAATCAAAAGACAAATGAAATGGTTGAAGGGGTCAATCAACAATGCCACATTTAACTACTTCTGGACAATTGAATGGATTCTAAAGAAAACGCTCACAAATCTCCAAATAATAACATCTGGAGATCTCCAGATGTTTGTATAAATCATTGGATGCTTTGCATACATCTCTAGATGTTTTACACCAATCTCCCAATGTTTTGCATTATCTTTCAATGATTATCTCTGATTTTTTTTCTCCAGATATTATTTTTGGACTCTTCGAAAGTCCAAAAGTAGTTAAATGTGGCATAACACTTTGTATTTATTTATTGCATCTTTTTGAATATTTCTTGATTGAAAGAAATGAGGCTTTTGGAGGTAAAACAAAGATTCACAAATGGTCTTTGGTTTATACTAACTACTCACAAAATGACAACCTCACCCTCAATAATTAAATAACCATTGGTGGTCCTTGAAAACACCTAAACAAACTTATTTTTCACTAATTCAAAATTGCATTCTAAAAAGGGCTTCAAAACTCAAAGTTTCAAGGACAATAAGAGTGCACCAAACTTTGCAGATAGTGCAAAACGGGCTTTAAAAATGTCATTTTCAGCCTTAATCTAGAACATTTTGTCTAACAGGAAGATCATTTTGGGACGGAGGAAGTATCTATTTTGTCCTCCATTGCTTACAGACAAGATGAATGTGGGCACTGAGGATTGACTCCCTTATTGTCCCATCCAAAGATAAATGTAAAAATTGTCTCCTATTTTGTGTCGGATAAATTTTGTATTTCTTCACCTCTCCTATCTAATTTGGAGCCTCTAATTGCAAATATGAATTCAAAACTTGCAAATTTCATCATGGGTGGCAAATAAAAAATTCCAATGTTTTTACAAAAATAAAACACGAGGCAATAAGGGGGTCAATCCTCCGAGGCCGGTGAATGTAGGATTGAATTGTGGATTGCAAGTCTGCAATAATTATTTGTGAAACAGAAGCACTTAAAACCATCACTTTTTTTGCCCCTACTAGATGGATGGTTTAAATGGTGGGCTTTTAATCCCAAAAGCACCAATGCAAATAACATTCTTTGGCAATATAGAATTTGGGCATCTTACTAAGAATATAGTTTTCATTCTTTTTCTTTGAAATATTCTACAGAAGATGTAGGCAAGGAGTAGATTTAAGGCACAACAATTTTATAACTTTTGACTACATGGTTAAAAAATTATTGCATGATATGTAGTTTCTTTTGTATCCCTTGCAGCTCAAAAAAATTTACTTTTTCAAGAAACAAAAATTTGAAAGTGGTTTTTTAGATTTATATATACGTAGATAGTTTTAAATTGTTTGATTTCAATAAATGAGATGAAATTTATCCGGAGTTTTAGTTTGCGGGCAGTTATCGAATTTCTACTCTAAAATAAGCTTTGAAGTCCTTTAACTCAAAAAAAATATTTTTGGAAAAGAATAAAATTGTAGGATGTAGATTGTTTATTACAACTTTACAACCATTGGTATTGGCATTTTTCAATTCCCCACCTAAATTCTTAACAATTTAGTATTTTAAATCATATTCTACTTCTTTCTATTGACTATTTTTTTCAAGCATGAATATATAATATTTTTTTTTGAAATTTTTTATATGCATTTCCAACTGATTTTCTTAACATATTATAGAGACCTACAAGTTGTCGAATCTATTCATTTTGGGGTAAAATGTATGAGAGATGAAATCTGAGCAAGCATAGGAAGAGTCCAAGCATCATGATCTTGCAATAGGTAAGGCTTTTTATCCTAAAATTTTAGGAGGATGGTATTCTAATAAGTTAATTAAAAGCCTCATGGTTGGACAATGGTGCTTATATGTGAGCCTAAGAATGCGAGCTTGTGAAAATTGAGCCTACAATATAGGTACTTATAATATAGATACCACAAATTATAGAAGGTGTGTGTATCATAAACACCTATAATATGGATATTTGCAATATATATTTTCTACAATCATAGATGATTTCTATAGTATATACACCTATAATATAGGTATATAATATTCTAGGCTTATGGGCTTGCACTCCTATGCTCACATAATAGCAATCCTCACTCCCATTGTTCCTACAAGGGACCCAAGGAGGGACAAAATGGATTTTGGGTGGGCTCCTATGGTCTCCTGTGGTGATTTTTTTAAGCTTCTTTTCAAGATAGAAAGTCAAATCAATTTTTTGGAAATATAATTTTTATTTCAATTGGTTCCAAGAGGCACAGGTTTTGCCACCCAAAGTCTAAAATGGAATTTGTTGGTCATTATAAAAAAAATCACGAAAAAGTCCAAATTAAAAGTTTAAAATTTTATTTCTCATAGAAAGTGTTTTTGCTGATATGGAAAGATTTGATTCATTCTATTTGGAGTAGTGATGAGAAAGTTTTGGACAATCTTGTTTTTTGGGCAATTTAAGCATCTTCTTGAAAAAACAACTTGTAGGATTCATTTTTGAATGCAATTTTCACAATTTTTCCAAAAGGATATTCAATTATCTTGCTAGAACAATCTTGCCATTAAGATTAATGATTTTCATTTCCATCTTAGAGATTTTTATGATTTAGTTCTTCCTTCAATCTCATACCTACTTCTACTTAATAATTTCTTAAAGAATGAAACTTGAGCAATTTTTTTGAAATTTTTTTCCTAGACTTTCAATTCAGTTCTTCAATATAAAAATAAAAAATTCAATATGAGTAGTGCAAAATTTTTAAGATTCAAAGATTCAAAGCCACAAAATCTCTTCAGACAAGGTGCAAAAAAACAGATTTCTTCACTTCAAACGCAAATATCTTGCAATCTTTGCTATCAAAGTTTTTGAGATTTCTTCCACACATTCTTATACTGGTCTAATGCAAGATCCAATGGTCAAATATGCAAAATAAACATTTTCTAAAGTTTTTGCACTTTGCAATAGAAATGGTAGTTTTGAGAGGTTATTGATGAAAAAAATGCCTTGGGAGTTCAAAGCTAAAGAAATTTTGAGACTCTAAACATGAAATAACTTTAAAGGTAAAAAAATATTATCTTCTTTGAAAGAAACCAACACAAGATGTTTTATAATTTTTTACACTCACAATATTCTATAAATTTTCAATAGGGCACAAATGCCACTAGACTCTTCTTAATCTCTATGTACCTAAATCTTTCCAAATGTGGTTTCCCATGATAAATAAGCATGGGCTTGTAGTTATCTCCAATGAAGCAAACTACTTTCATTTCACAAACTGGCCATATAAATGTTTAAAGAGCTTGTTTAATAGTATGCATACCAATTTTGAGTGTGAAATTGCATTGCAAAAAATGTGGACCCTGTAGAGGGTCGTTAGGGTTTTGGCAAATGTGCAATTACAGTGATTTTTTTATTTTTTTATTTTAATAAAAATATATATATATATATATATATATATATATATATATATATATATATTTTTTTTAATAAAAAATAATTTTTTTATTGGAATTTTGACAAGGCAACTTGGCTAACTGCTCACCTTATAGATTGCCTGATAGCCTTTTTGGACTAATATTTTACATTTTCGTGCATCCCTTCAACCCAAATGAGGGCTAAAATTTTCTCTAATGGCATAGAAGTTGTAAGACTATAATATGAGAAATGTACGTATCTTATTTTTAGTATGATGTCCCTTCCCATAATGTTTGAGAAATTTGCATATAAGAGTTTTCTTAGGATTGATGTGAACAACCATTAGTATTTCAATTGGGTGGAAATAGGAAAAAAAATTTCAACCTCAAGAAACAAAAGTTCAGAGTACTAAAGGGGTTCGTAGAGCAGCATTCCGGAGGGCTGATTTTTTCTCTAATGTAAAAATTGTGTTAGCATACTCACATGTACTTTCAAAATCCTTCAGTTCAAATGAAGAGCTATCAAACTCATTACACAATCCACCTTGCAATTGTTGAAATGCAATTTTTTTAATAAGTAGGAATTGCATACAATTCCAAATGAATACTTACAAGTTTAAATTTTCAATGGTAAAAGTCATGAAAACGCTTTAGTCTTTCTAATGGGATTATTTTCAAAACAAATGGATAAGTACAATTTTTTATATCTCAAAATCAATTGAAATTGGCAAGCTTTACTCTTTTACTAATGATACATATATAGCCTTAAGGAACTCTCAAAAAATCAAATGTTTGTTGTTTTCAATGAAAAATAAAAGCCTCTAATAGATAAACTTCAATATGATGCATAAAATTTTTAAACTATGCCATATTTAACTACTTTTGGACTTTAGGAGTAATTTTAGACTATGTCCTAGGAGATTTCATTGGGAGAGCTCCCGCTGTACTGGTTTTTGAGACCACAATGGCTATGAAAGTGGGAACATTAGACTGAAGTAGACCATGTTCTCACCCAAGAAGACGGCAAAGAAACATAAAAACTAAGATATTTCACGCAAAGTACATTTATTATACATAAATGTACTGAATATAGCGAAGATTCATCGGGAGAGGTGCCGCTATAGTGCGGATCCCAGACTTTGGGATCTTAAGTGTTGCAAGAAACCAAAGAAACCAAACATTGTTCAACTTAGAGTATTACAAAGACTAGTAAGTAGGCACTGACCCATTAGTATCTCCCTGCAGAATAAGGATCCGTAGATCTCCCGATGCAATCCCCGCATATAAACTTACGGTACAAGAGGACTGCTGGCTCGGTGGAATGAAACTTGAAAGTAAAGAAAAGGTGAAGAAGGTTCACCACATTTTATTAACACCAATAAAGAATGACACAGTGAAGAAGTTGCCCATGAAAAGAAAGAAAGGCAATCCCTATACTATCTAAACTACTGAACTTGACTAATGCGTTCCAGAATTCCCAACTATAAGTAGCTCCTTCTGTACATACCATGCATCTTCTAACTTCAGGAGATCAATATCATCCCTCACGCGTATGGAGGGACCTATCAAATGAGAACGTGGCCATTGAAGAATATCTATCTGAAGAACTACAATAGTTTGATTTTAAAAAATGCTGCGCAGTCTAGAGCTACTTAAGATCATGTTCACGAATGCCGCACGGTGTGGATAAGGATTATTCTTGTCGGCGTTGTTTGACCCGGCAAGATACTGAAACCCCTTCCAAATCTTCCGCGGGAAAAGACGTCGCATAAGCACCTCCAAAGTAGACAAATGCATGGAGGAATACAACCCACAGTGAGCCCATTCAAGCAACTGACTAACGAAGTCATGGAAACCAGAAGGAACGTTGATTATTTCAGGAAGATCCAAAACACCACCCTGAACGCATAAAGCACCTGTCAAAACAACCAAAGCCGCCTTCTGCATAAATAGAACACAGCAAGGAGGTCAACTCGTCAGACAGAGGAGGACTAAACCCCAAAAGAACGGGAGATTTCCCGATGATATTCCGAAGGACACTCACTGTATTCAGAACTTCCAGTAAACGGGAGATATCCCGATCAATTTAAAACGGACAGTAATTTCATTGGAAGCCAGTAAACCACGAGAGATATCCCGATGATATATTATCTCTCGTTGATATCCCGATGATATATTATATCCCGATGATATATTATCACTCGTTGAATTACGACAGGACAGCCACTTCACTAAGAAACGCTGAACAACATAAGATCTCCCGGTCACCGTAAAAAAGACACGCACTTAATGCAGACCTTGTAAATGCTAAGTCTGATCAGGTTCAAATAGACGATGAATTAGACGGAGAACCCCTGCGCAGCGGGAGACCTTCCAATCCTGTATAAATACATTCTTATAATCATGTCTAGAAACTATACATCGATGACATGGACAATGACATGAAAGTCTGCCTATGATATTCTATGCGGTAAGGTAAGGAAGACGAAAATCAACAAGTACAAGAACAACAAGAACCTGCATGTACATGATAGCGAGTCCATGCTAAAGAACACCGGGACAGCAAGAACTCCGCACATAAACAATACATGAAAAGCAAACATGCTAACTTTCTGATTAAACTGGGTATAAATCAGAATCCACGAAGGAACCACAGACTCTAGTTGCATATGCAATGAACTGTAATGAAGTATCACTTCCCTCATGATCCAGTTTCATAATGTCTCGACCAGTCGACAACTACAAGTTCAGGAAAATGTAAATGATCCAGAATTTACAATAATTTACAACAGCATTTACAATTAAAACTACAATTCATCCTTCGACAACTATAAAATATCATTCAATAAACTGTCGTCTACAGCAACGGGAAATCTCCCGATGAAGCCCCATGCCAACAGTAATCAATGACGCTGAATTCCGGTAATGATTCCCCAGCCCAAAGTGGATTCGGAATCCACTACAACTTGGCCGCCAGGAAGGGGATTCGCCTTCACATACACCGGTACCGTCTCATTGAAAGAAGGAGGCCGTCAAGCCAAGGCATCAACTGCATGAGGAGGTAGTTCTCGAGTAGTTCACCGCGATAGGACTGAGGAAAAACAGCGTTATGTGCATCGTTTAAGACGTTCTTTTCTGGACTGTCGTCAATTAGAAGAATATTATCCAATGTGGACAAACTAGCCATGTTCGCAAACGTCGTCAGATCCTTCAGGAAAAACGGCTTATTTGGTGCAGATGGGGCTCTGAACGTGGACCTCGTGCATGCCCCTTGACACAGACAAATGACATCTCGACGGCTAAAGGAACAACCTGCTAGGACAATGTCCAACAAATGGTCCATGTTCTTCGCATTAACACTACTCCAGAATGCAACATCCGCTCTACTACGCAGCCAATTCAAAAACGTCGTGACCCCCGGGCGACGCTCAACATGAAGTCTATTATGGCCGTATGACCTGTAAAGAAGCACTCCATTTAAGTCAAGGACCACAGAATACTTCCGCTGAGCTACCTTTTCCAATGTGCTTGGCTGCGATGTCAAAGGTCTACCGCAAACTGCAGTCAATGAGGACAAATCCCCTTTAGAAACAAGTGCATGAAGAAGATAAATCAGGATCAATCAAACGCACAGAACTATGCACGGTCTAAAATAAAGTACCTGTCAAAATGTCTTCTGCGAACCTCGTCCCTTCTGATTCCACGACTGTCGCAGTCAAACAACCCCTCTGTCCATCGGCCCCATCGTCTGATTCCAGCGTTCCACGGTCAGAGGCTATCTGAACAATGTTGCGATAAAGAAATGAGTGCGCTTCCCACGCGGTCGGTACCATGGACTGCCTGCTACTCGCCAAATGGCGCGTTTGTCTAGCATGAAAATCCGGCAAACACAATAGTTTCTCAAATCTATTCCGCATAGAAACCATGTCAGCATACAAATATCCCGGGTGTGGGACAGCAACTAATGGATTCACCTTCGGATTAGCTGCATCAGGACTCATTTCCGTGAGGTCCGCCATTGTATCCTCCATAATACTGTCCGGCATATCTACGCGCGGTGCAACATCAGGTGCCTCAGGCAACGGGAGATCTCCCGATGCAATAGTAATGGGCTCCTTCCCCTTGGACTCTTGCGGGCCAGAAGTAGGAGCATGTTCATCCAGGATCGGGAGATCTCCCGTTGCTCCAAGGCCCCGCTCCGGCCTCGAAGGTATGTCACGTGAGGACTCTACGATGGGGGGCACTATGTCTTTGACTACGTCCTTGGCAGGAGCACCTCCACCCTCTACTAAACAGCTAACAAGAATGGACGCCGCCTTGGTCGCTTCAGGAGTCCCCGTCTCAGAAACCTGTGGTTCGGAAGGTGTAGGAGAGGACATATTGGATCCCGCCTTAACTGCATCCTGCTCAGGGGCTAGCATCGGATTACGCGATAGGACGATATCCAGCCTCCGCTTTGATCTCAACTCATTGCGCTGAGCTGATTGGACCAGAACCACTGCAGAGCTTGAGCCCACCCTCGGCTTGATTGTGCCTATCTTCTTCGCCGACCGTCGCGTCACTCTTTGTACGGACTCATCCTGCCAGTAAAACACAGAAGATGTTCTCAGCAGATGATTATGCGCAATGTGGAACAGTCAGCGGGAGATCTCCCGATGATTAGGTACGATGACTGACCTTTCTGCTTGGACCAGTCCCCACGTCACTGGTCACATGCTCCAAGTCTTTCGAGGCACGAGGGGTACTTGCAGTATTTCGTGGAGTACGAGTCTGAACTTCCTCTTCCTCGTGATCACTCTCTATGCGAGAGGAAGTAACATCCTTCTCCGAATCGTTGCCCTCCCGTTCCACCTCGGTTTTGGGGGGCTGTTCGTCTGCTGCATCGTCCTCATCAGCTTCGTCGCCGTCTCCCGGTCCCTCCTCATCTTCCTCGTCTCCGTCTCCTCCACCTTCCTCATCTTCCTCTTTGTTGTTTTCCTCCTGAGGAACATAGCCTTTGGTATGAATCTGCTCCCATATGTGTCGGGCGACCAATATTGCATTGGACTGTGCCTCGGAGTCATAAACGACTCTGATGACCTTGATTTCTTTCGCCTGACACCATTGATGAAGCAAATTTTAGTGCCATGGACATTGACTGAATTGCGGAGAGAAATGCGGAAGAAAATAGAACGTGGCTTACCAGTCCAAGAGAAGTGAAGTCCGGACCGCCATTCACGTTGACCATGATCATATTATCGGACATGTGGTTACGAAAAATGGCGATCGCCGAGGCAATTGAGAACCAAGGCATATTCGACCTCTTGTACAATGTGTCTACTTCGTCCAGATCTCTGGAGAAATAGATAGCAGACATCTCAATAACGCTCGGGAAGAAATTGTGGAAGCTGCTCGTCGGACCGTGGTCCGGGTCGTAGGCAAAGAGCATGACCAGATACACAGTGTAATTTGATCCAGTAACTGGATGCGGGAAGCCATCCGCCTTGTCCGGAATGTAATGAACTACATGCCAGTCCCAGAGGCGGACTTTCATATCTTGCCGCCGCCTCTCCAGGTGTGCGAGAATAGCGTGCAATCCAGCACCATCCGTGATTAGAACTCCTGGGGAACGAGCTCTCACAAGGCGTCGATCCGTATCCTTGTATTCGAGGGCATCGAATACCCGGCACAAATTCCGGTTCTCTAGAAATTTTGCACGAGCGCCGCCGCTGGTCATTTCGAAGAGAAACCAGAAGTACATGTGGGTCTTCGCTTCACCTCGCCATGTCTTTACGGAAGGTTCTGATAGTATCTTGTTGATGTCCCAGCATTTCTCGTCCATGACTTTGCAGAGGTAATCCTTTTCGAAGTCCTTGGCAACTCATTTCTCGACCTCCTCTGTATGGGCGTGCATGAAATTCTGCCACATCTTTGTTACCGCCTCTGGACAGTTCATTGGATCGTGAGTTTTGTTCAAAGCCTTTGTACCACCCTCCAGCCACTCTAGCCCCAACTCGATGGCCATGCTCTTATCCGTCCACCACTCCACTTGCTCCCGGGTGATCTTCTTCTCAGCCGCGAATGTATCCCACTCTTGTGCCGTGTAGGGAGAGTACTCTGGCTTCTTGCTCGGAAGGGGGTGCTGCCTGTAGTGGCACATGAGCTCGTTCTTCATGGCCCTTAGCTTCTTCTCCCGACCTGCTGCCACGACCATCGGAGTGACCGGCATTCCCATGATATCGAGATTGATAGCCGTTTTCTTCATGCAGACGATTCCCTCCTCCACCTGGCCAGCCAAGTAGTTTAAGTCCTCATCTCGCAATCCCCACAAGGGCTTGAAGTCCGAGTATGCCAGCGGCTTAAGGATGCCCTTTGCTTTCGGTCCGTTACCGTCTGGAAGCTTTCTGCATAGAAACTCCTTGTCAATCTGAATCCAGCAGTTGAAGTCCTCATCCTTCTCGATGAAGAGCAGCGGGATTTTTAAATCCGGGTTGTCTACATTCTTGAACCCAGTGAAGATTGAAGACATCATAGCATAGAATCCCTGCATCACAACGCCGACATCGCGGGTTTTAATAGGAGTTCTCGGGAAATCCGCAGTTAATGAAACTACATATCATCGGGATATTTCCCGTTGATGCTCTGACTGGAGGTTATGCTCTCAAGAAAGAGAAAAATATTCGCTCAAAGCCTTAGAGAACTCAATTCAGTTGATGGACATTTACATCTCTCTCGACTAGTAGGAGGAATACTATGAGCCTGTACACATTGGGAGTTCTCTCGGTGGTGTATTCAACGGGAGATCTCCCGCTGATTTTAGGGAAGGGAGAACCATTATATAAGCATTGATTACCATGAGCCTATACACATTGCGACTTCTCTAGGTGGTGATTTCATCGGGAGATCTCCCGCTGATTTTCAGGAAGGGACAACTATCATACAAGCATGGATTCTATTGTAGTTCCGTAACACTTACAAGGTACGCTGCTGAGTGCGCTCGTCCTCCATATGACAGGTGAGGGGACCCCATGTCTTTCCACTTTACTCTAGCGTGCGCAAGCTGTTGTGCGAATCTCTACTCCTTCTGCTCACCAGCGAGGTTCTGGTTGAGGGCTCTCGAGAGGTGAACGATGTCATTCTTTTTGGTCTCATATGACGCCCAAATGGGAATGATGTTGAACGTTGAAGCGTCGGCCTTATCGACCTCACTGATATGGTTATTCTCCACCAAATCCTTATGCGCTGCAACAGTATGCTGACCACCAATAATGTAGTAGTGCGATTTGGTGGTCATGCTCTCCTTCTTTGGACAGTTCGCCCAGAACTCAACCAAGTTCTCCGGTCCATATGGTCCTCTCTTTAAAGGCAGAACGGTAATGTATCGGTTCTCCGAGTGGAAATCGTTATCCACGAGAACCTTATTCTTAATTCCTTTGAGCCGACCCTGGTCAATTGCTCTGTATACGAGATCCCCGGCAGTAGCTTTGTGGAGGAACTTGTAGTGCACACGCAGGAGTTTACCTTTCGCATTTGCTAGTGGCTTCCTGTCCCATTTGTACATTGGCTTAAAAACCTGATTGTAAAGCTTGTTAATTTCCTTAATTTCACCAGGCTCGAGCTTGCTGACCTCAACCTCTGTCATGTTCACCGCTTGGGCAATATTCAGCGGGGCCGCCTTCTTCTTCTTTTTACCCTTGCCCTTTGCGTCTACTTCCTCCACAATCTCATCCCCTGGTCCACCCGCTATGGCTTTCCTTTTCTTCTGCTTCTTCTGAGTAGAAGGCGTTGAAGCTGTAGCAACTACGGGCACTATAGCAGTATTGGACTCGCCACGGCTGTCGTCTATAACGACCCACTCGTTGGCTATCTCTGTTGGTGTCCAGGAATGTGATCCGTTTGGCTTGTCTAGAAAACCTTTTACTGTCATTGTCTCACACATCTGTGGATCCATAGTGGCGTAGTCCAGGATCAAGCCGTATGTTCTCGCTTCCTGCTTTTTGGGCACCATTTCCCGGACAATGGCGAGGACGGTACAGTTGTCGAGTCCTTGCAGCTCCAGGACGTCTAACCCAGTTGTCGTGTGACCCTTGCCATCGAAAGATAGCTTAGGACATATGATCGCTGCTGCTCCTGCTTGGTCTGTCCACTCAAGGCCCCACGCTGTTACTTTTCGGAAGCAACGAAACACAGCTCCGGGAATGTTGTCACCGATGTACTGGAACGCATGCACCACTGAGTCGATGAACTTGTATAGCCTGATGGGTGACAATTCAGGAGGCAGTTCGTTCGATGTATTCGCTCTGTGCAATGCCACATAATTGTCAGGCGGACGATTCATGCTTGCACCTGTTAGTTTTCATCGGGATTAATCCCGTTGATAGTCCTTGCCGTCGGACTCTACATCGTTCCCTGACTGCATCCGTTCACCATATTCAACGGGAGATCTCCCGATGATTCTTGTTATTGGGTGACGGCTGAATCAGCAACTTTCTTATGACACTGATCTCTCTTTTGCTATTGCACTGATTATTATTTTTGCAAAAATCAACGAGAAATCTCCCGTTGATTTCCTGTTTTTACAGACCACCCTCAATTTACAGTGCATACTATACTGTCGACAGAAACCGTAGGATCCTTGAGTTGTGGTTCAACTTCAATGTGGTCATTCCACTTCCTCATTTCCCTGAGCACTTTAGTTAGAATCTACTATGATCATCGGGAGAATTCCCGCTGTTATTGGTCGGGAGAAATCCCGCTGTTTTTTATCGGTAGATCTCCCGCTGTTTTCTGGTTTGTTGCTTCGCTTTCTACTCTATGAATTCCCATTCGATTGCGCGGTTATAGGGCATTTACAAATTTCTGCGTGTACTCTGGACTACTGTGCTTACTATAGTGAATTACAAACAAACAAGCAAACAAACAAGCACAATAACGACCACAATAACAAGCAACAAACACAAACAACCACAACATTAAACAACCAGTACACTGCTGGCAAATACAAAAATCGCTGAGGAACAAACAACCACAAAAACGCAATCAAACAATCATACAACTGCAGTAACAACCACAGAAACAACCAGCAAACAAAAACAACCACAAAAACGCAATGAAACAAACATACAACCATAGTATCGACCACAGAAACAACCAGCAAACAAGAACAACCACAAAAACACAAACAACCACGAAATTGCAATCACAGAAAAAAAAAAAAAAGAGCGATAACAACCACAGATTGAAACAACAAGCAACCATAAAAACAGGCACAAAAACAACCACGAAAACAATAACCACAATACAACAAACCAACAACTACAAAAACGCTCACAAACAAACAACAGACAACCACAAATTAAAGAATTAACGTAATCTTACGAGTCATTCCAGAATGCTTCGGTTACTTCGGCTGCCGATGATGTTGCCATGAGGATCTCCTCGTGCCGCCAGAAGATGGTGCTACTTGTCGAGAAGGACCCCCCCGCCTCGTTTTCCGTTGATCACTACTTCCTGCACAGTCCAAAGTTTGGCTTAACACACGTTGAATAACCCCTCCAAAACACACCCCACACACATCCCTACACACCGTGCACAAAGCTACCCACACCACACACAGGTTCCAGCATAGCACGAACAAGTTTGAAACGCACACAACGGATAGATACCTAACCCATAAATGGAGTGCTCATACCTTGCGGGCGCGCGGAACTCTCCAACTCCACGACGGCAGCGGGGTGTCACTGCAGGATGGCCGCGCCCCAACTCCAATATCGGAGGACAGAAGTAGCGCGTAGCGGGCCGGACTCACGGTGCCTGCGACAATTGCCACCGCGCGAGCCGCTCACGTTGCAACGGGAGAAACAATGACGCCGCTTCGTGGGAGAGCATGGGAGGAGGACCCTGAGCAACGGGAGAAACAATGAGGGCGCTTCGTGGGAGAGCATGGGAGGAGGACCCTGAGCAACGGGAGAAGGCAACGGGGCGCGGCAATGATGGCGCGCCGCCTGCAAGGGGGCTGCTCTGACAGGGTGGGATGAATTGACCTCGGGCAATCTGGGGTCATCATGAATGGGATCCTACTTACTATGTAAGTGGGGGGTAATAAGCTAAAATTACTGCGAGGGGGTGGGGGGGTAATCTCAAACATGGCAAAATCATGTAGCCATTTGGGGATGGAAAGAGTTTTCATCTACGAGTTCATTCAAATCTAATGATTTCATTTCAATTTTGTTCATTACTAGCTATCATTTGATACCGACATCGTCATTTTTTTACCCCCAAAAAAGTTAAAAAATAAATAGTAAGTTCTAAACGTTCACCAATAGATGAAATTTTGTTGCCCCCCCAAAAAAGGTAATATAGTGAAGTTACTGCGAGGGGATGAAATACCCTAAAATAGGTAGGGGCTCTAGTCATCACGTTTTCTACAACCTTTAACCCCTAAATGCCCAAGGCACGCAATTTGGGTGTCCACAATATTCAAAAGTTAAATTAAAATCTAGCAAACCTACTATTCTTAGTAGTTTCTATTTTTTGAATATTCTTTGTAGAAGTCTACTTCTAGCATCAAAAACCTAATATGAAAAATGGAATCCATATTTTTTATTTTCTGATTTGAGATTTTGTACGAGGGTGTCCACTGCAATTTGCAAATGAAAATTAAGCATTTTCCTCTTCAAAATTTTTTTCCTAAATTATCAGCTCAAATTTCTGACTTAAAGAATAAAAAATCTAAATCCAAACTGCAGCCAATCATTTTTAGTTACAGAGATTCAAAGCCAAGAACTCTAGTCATTACAAGTGAGTCAATTGCAAAAGTACTTGGTTTCTTCCCACTAAATGCACATGTCTTGCAATCTATATGGTCAAAGTTTCAAAGAATTCTTTGACACATTCTTAACCCCTAAGTGCTCGAGTGACCATTTTATGGTCATTGTTTGACTTTAGGCCAAATTTTTGGCCAAAAAAAAAACTTTTTTTCAACTTTTTTTTTTTTTCCTCCAAAAGATTGGGTTGTTTGACAATATTTATACTCAAAATTCAGATCGCTACCATCAAGCAAAAATTATATTAAGAGAAGAAGCACAAAGTGTACAGTTTTGCCTAGTGTTGAAAAACTTACTATTTGGGGAAAGTATTGGTGTTATCATTATTAGATCTCATGCATTTTTACACAAATCAATAGAAACCACAATTTTGACCAATCAAAAAAAAATTCAAATGCTAAAAATAGAAATTGTATTTCTGGTGAATTTTTGAAGTTATATCTTCAAAATTCATTTAAAAAAAATCTAAAAGTCAATTTATAATTTTGACCGTACAGATGCTTTCTATTTTTTGTGCTTCACATTATCTTCTTTGATGCAAACTTCAAAAAAGTTTTAGAACTTATATTTTATAACACATTTGTATTTTGTCCAAACCCCTTGGACTTTTAGGGGTTAAAGAAGTCTAGTATAAGATCCTATTGTTAGAGTGCCAAAAAAATAATTTCTTATGTTCAGGGTCTCTTTGCTATAGACATGGCAAGTTAAGAATGGTTTTGACAGAAAACGCCCTTCGTCTTCTAGGGTTTAAAGTGAAGAAAATAAGTTTCGCAGCACCTTCTATGACTACTGTTTTTCACTTTCAATGTTCTTAACTTCATATTCTTACATCCAAGCTTTTGCATTGAGAACTTTTCATATGGTCTGAAATTGAGTTTTGAATGTAGAACTGGAAATGTAGGGAGAAAGCACATCATTTCTATCATCCATGGAAGGGGTCATGAAAGGTGTGTCCATGATAATTGAACAAAAAAATAACTCATTAACAACTCTAAGATAGAATTGAATGAAGGAAATTGCAACGGTGAGATTGTTCTACCAAGCATATCTGACAAAGTCATTAACTATTTCTTGAGAAATTGTAATATGGATTGCATTTGAAAATGAATCGTACAAGTTAATTTTTTCTAAGACATGTGTAGATGACCCCCCCCCCAAAAAAAAACTATAACCTCCTCATATTTAATCCAAATGCAATGCATCAAGGCTTCCATGTACACAAAAACGTAATCTTCTAGAAAACAAATTCAGAAAATTATTTTTAAATTCACTTTATATTAATTTCTTACATAACCTTGAGCCATGAACCCTAAGCCGTGAACCCTTCTTTTGGATAACACAAAACCCAAACCCAGAACCCCTAAACCCTTTCTAGTAGCCAAAAATTGGAGACAGTTTCCTTAACAAAAGATTAAAGCTTATTTAAAAGAAAAAGAACCCTAAACCGAAAATGGAATTACATGTAGTTCATCTCTATAAACGAATATATGTATTTGCCTTTAAGGATAATAGAAAAGATAGATTACAATGCTATACTTATTATTAGGTACTATAGATCTTTATAACAAAGAAAAGGTTTTTAATTTCTTTTTTTTTTTGGCCCAACCAACCACCCTCTAAGTCTGTACTAAGTATATGAAAAGGGAGTACTGAAGGCTTCAATATAATAGAAATTATATCGAGCAGTGTACCAACCGTGAATTAGTAGGATTTATGGTATAAAGTTCAGCAAATCCACTTAGCAACACATCGAGTACATTTACAGTTGCTTTGAAAAAGCTAAAAAACCTCCATTTTCAAGTCAGTGAACGAAAATCTGTAACCCCGAACCCTAAACCCTAAACCCTAAAACCCTAAACTGCCATTTCTAGTACAAGTACCAAATTTTTGAAAAATATCATTTTTTGACACATGTAACCGTAGGATCTTGAATTACTCTAGTTTGAGAATATGTGGGAAAAATTTCAGAAATTTTCACCGTGTAGATTGCACGATAATAGAATTTGAAGTGGCAAAAATCCTTTTTTGACCATTGCGAAAATCCGGGCAGCTGCACTTCACAAGGTCAGATCGTTATGAAAAAATGTCCAAAATGGTTGTGCTTCTTTGGTTTCATTCATTAGGGCAAGTTGGCTACATACATAAAAAAGTTCAGATCATTTGGAGTTGTGCAACATATAGGAAGAAAATAGTAAGTAGAAAGAGTAGAGAATCATTCAAAATACTAAATTGTTAATACATAAGTTATAAAATTAAAAAATTCCAATCCAAATGGTTGAATTGTTATTATAAACAATCTACATCCAATAGCATTATTTTTTTCCAAAAATATTGAAATTTCAGTAAAATAAAGGACTTCAAAGTTATTTTTGGTGTAGGAATTCCATAACTGCCCGCAAACTAAAAAGCCTCATAACTTTTTTTTTCAACTATTGAAATGCAATGATTCAAAGCTTTTTGAGTACATATAAATCTGAAGAAAAAAGTTCAAATTTTATTTTTATTTAAAAGTGTTTTTTTCAGGTCTGTCCAAACTGCCCGAGTTGAAAAAAAAGTAACATATTATGCAATAACTTTTTACTCATATTTTAGAACGTCATGATATTTGTGCATATGAAAGATATTTCTAGTACCCACATTGTATTAAAATTCCAGCCAAAAATATGCAAAGCTCCACTCTCACATACCTGCCCCCAAAAGTTATAAGTCGGTCAAACACAGTCCGGTCCTTTAGGAGTTAATGTGGAGTCCTGATCCCAAGATATGCCAATCCCGCAGCTTCAACGGATCCTCTACAGCGACGATGAATGTTGCACAGTTGTTCAATCTGAATGAGATTTGAATTCAAAGACCGCACGTTTCCCTTCGCCAAACTCGAAGGCCTCGAATTTTGTGCAGAGGCACTCACGCGCGGCATTTTTGCATTCATTAAATCGGAACGAACAAGAATGCAGTCAACATTCCAAAATAATGACCGCATCTCAAGATTCTACCTGGACACAATAGTGCACGGCTTTGAAGAGTGCACGTGCAGGTGGATCCTGTCCAAGTGAAAGCGGGAAACTGGAGCTCCCACGTCTAGCCCAATATTGCGAATCCTCTGCTGTGTTTTCTTCCGTTTCGCCTGCAGGAGTTCACGTGAGTGAGGAGTGCCAATCGAGGAGCGTGGACACGGAGGTCTTGAGAAGTGACAGCGCTTGTGGGTCGTCGGGAGCTTGGCGATCCGTCGCGGTCCTTCATTTCTTCTCTAGGTATGAATTGCTTGAATCCCTACTTCCTCAGGTGCAGATCATCCAGAGCAGTTCAGTGGTTCGTAGGCAGTAGTGAATTTGTGAAGTAATAGTAACGAGGCAGCTGATAGCAGTAGTGACGAAGGGCCGGAAGGTCGACTTCTACAATTAACTAAATCCATTCGCAAATCAGGATTTGTTAGTTTGATCTATGAACAACAGTAGCGTATTGCATGAGTGCTATTTGGTGAATTTGGATTAGTGTGCGCCATCTTGAAGTAGTACAGCGTACTACCGTTTGCTTCGTCTTGGCATACTGCTGTAAGCGGCACTGCGCAGATCACTAGCAATGGCAGTTTCGAATGATAGTTTCTGATGTGATGATTGGCCTTCGTCACTGCGTCAATGGACCAATAGACGAATTTATAAACCGTGACAGTGTAGACATCATCCTCCCGTATAGTATGCGTCCGTAGACTACGAGTATACAAAATGTACGTAGTCATCGCTGTATATGTACGCCGGGATGCTCCGGCATCTGATGATCTCCTTTCTCTTGTTTATATCATTGGGAGATCTCCCGCTGTTTCCATCCGGATATTCCCCGCTGTTTCCATTGGGAGATTTCCCGCTGTTTTTAGCGGGAGAATTCCCGCTATTTTCATCGGAAGATCTCCCGCTGTTTCCATCCGGAAATTTCCCGCTAATTCCATCGGGAGATTTCTCGCTGTTCGCATCGGGTGATTTCCCGTTGTTGTCATCGGGAGATTTCCCGTTGTTTTTATGAGCTTCCCTGAGTTGGTCAGTGTGGGACATTATACATGATAGGAGGTACCCTTAACCTTAGTCCACCGCAAGCGGAGTTGAAATCCTCCCAAATGATTGAGTCAGGTGATAAATGAGCACATCAATCCTTGCTGTCGGCGTCGTGTGCGTAGTTCATTTTTGCCTTATATTCTGATATTCTTATCTCCAGGATCAGTCTTCATTCCCTGGTTCTGCTTTATTGCTTCTGGCTCCAGAGAGTCAGTGACAATGGATTCTTACTCTGACTCGTTTCGGGATCCCATAACGCCTTACGTTGGCGAGTCTGCTGAGGATGCGAACTCTCAAGAATCTACTGCACGGAGTGCTGCGCTGAACGATGGTGACTTAGTGAGGCTCTATCTCCCAGGATTTGGCGAAGTTGGAGTGGGATGCATTGTAGAGGCCCGTCCTCAAGGTCAGTGGTTGGATGTTCCGATTCCTTTCGGGCCCTGGATATTTGTTCTGGTAAGGCCTTCATTGGTCGTCCTAGAAGCTCAGCATATGAGGGTATCGCCTTGCCAGAGAGGCTTGCAGACGCTTGGAGATGTTCTAAACAGGACCATGTTGTGGAGGGCAGCCGACGTGGTAAAGGTCATTGCGGATCCCCATGCGGATGAAAGCCCATTCGTTCGTCAGGAGGATTGGATCGGGCTAGAGGTGCATCACCTTGATTCATTAGGTGTCCTTCAATCTTCAGGTCGAATTACTTGCTGGAAGGCGGATGATTATTTTCAGAGTTCTACCCTCGGTGAGGACCACGTAGGCGTGACTGTCCTTGATGTTTTCATGGGAAATCTAGATACGATTATGACTCATGCTCGTTGGCCCATTTCAAATTGTTGGTTCCCTGGTGGTCGGTGCTTGAAGGATACAGTCGACCACTTCTCTGCTTTTGTTGTTGAACCAGATCCACTCGCCTACTTGGGTGGAAGACAGAAGGCACCCTATCGCTTCATAGTTCGTCGACCCTCTCTCAGTGAGAAGGAGACACAGTTCACACGGAAGACATCGGATGACGAGATTCAACAGGTCAGCTCAAAGCGATGCTACGACAGGAATTGCTGCTAGTTTTTCCACCGTGAAACGACGCTGAAGGTCAGGCAGAGATACTTTTCAAAATCCTTTGAAGAGCGTCGGGAGTATGGAATCGCTGTAGGTGGACAATTGCATTCGGTGGAGTGGACACGGAAGCGGAAGTACATTACTCTAGAAGAAGCAGAAGTTTGTGCCACAGCGTGGTACATTATACATGGAATTCCAAAGTCAACCTTTCACAATTACCTTGACAAGTACAAGGAAGGGATTGTTTCTTCTACACACGGGAACAAAGGGGTTAAGCGGCCTCGACTTCGGACTGTGCAGGTTACTGGTACAATGATGGCAATAATCGAAAATACTGCTGACCAGATGCCGCACCAAATGCGGTGCATTGGAAATGGGAGAGTAGACACGCTTAAGTTCATGCCTGCTGGTAATAATTGGAAGTGCGTTCACGCTGACGCCAATGAGGTAGGGCGATGAACCCGTCAGTATTCTGGTTTTGATCACTGATGCTTTGTTTGGACTCCGGTAGTCATCGGGAAATCTCCCGTTGATACTCTTATACGGCCTTCTGTTTGTTTGTCCCCTTTGGAGAATCTTCCAGACACAGTACTCCATGGAGATTTTATTTTCTTGCTTCTTTCATCGGGAGATCTCCCGATGCGTTTCACCGTAGGAGTTGAATGCATTCATCTACTCAGCGGGAGATCTCCCGATGTTTTTCTGCGGATTTGACTGTGTTCATTGCACCTGGTCTCTTTGCTTGTGTGTATTTTTGAATGCTCAGAGTGGTACTGCTGTCGGTACTGATGCTTGTGTTTTACGTAATTTGCAGTTGAATGTGGAGTATGGCCTTCCTCCCGTGAGCCAGACGACTGTTAGTAGAATAAAGAAAGAGCTATTTAACAACGTCGCGGTTAAGCCTGTTGGGAGCTCTTTTGCGAAGTGTACGGTGTGCGACGACCTACAGCAGTTCATTCAGAAATCACCAAAAGGAAGCTCGGACTTCGTGGAGTTTATGAAGCAGCGAACTGAACATCTCAATCATCAAGCATTGTGCCGTCGTCTGTATGCCTTGTGGCGTGAGGAGTCCAGAAGGAATCCTCAAGAGATTTTGTGCATTATTCACGACAAAATGGACACAAGGAAGACGGCTCTCCCACAAATGCGCGTGACGACGAAGGCCACACAAGGTTTGGATCAGCTTCCTATGAGTATAACTGGAATGGTGGCTCATGGTCATGCCGATGGTGCGTATGCACATTATTCACTAGCGTGCTGGCCGGGCGATTCGAACTTTACCATTTCATCGCTTGCTAGACTGTTAAGGCGACTTGAAGATCCACCAATTCGGGAGACGGGCAACCTCTTTCCCTATCCGCCAGCAAATGCAATGTTCGACGTGCTACTCAAAGGAAAATCTCGGTGTATGGACGCCTTGAAGTTGATTCCGCAGGAGCTTCGTCGTGGATCTAGTCCCCTTCCTAAGAAGCTTTATCTTCAGCTTGACAACTCCGCGAAGGATAATAAAAACCAATACCTCATGGCCTTCTTGTCTTTGCTTACTGCACGTGGAGTCTTCAAGGAAATTCAGGTCGGTTTCCTACTAGTCGGACATACTCACAAAGATATTGATGCGTATTTTAGCCACCTATCGAAGGCTTTAAAGAGCAAGAATACATTTGTTGTCGCCGACCTCATGAAGTCGTTCATGGAGTCCCAGGAATTGTCATTCATGCCGGAGTTCATCCAGGAGGTGGCGGATTTCAAGTCCTTTGTGAAGGGATTCCTGTGCAGTGGCACGTCTAAACTAATTGGTTTAGGGGAGATGCACCTTTTCCGGTTCTATGTGGACAGTGATGGAATCCCTGTTATGAAGTACAAGAAGTCTGCAGTTGATTCACAGTGGCTACCATCTGATACTCCTTCTCGATGCCTTTGGAAGAAAGACTGCATGGGTCGGGTGACACTCCCTCGAGGTTGCCCTAGGCCTGTTCCTTTCAAGCCTATGTGGGGTAACGAAGTTCCGGAAGCCACGGGAAATCAAGAGAAGGCGGTGGAGGCGGCACGGAAAGCGACCTTAAGCAAGGGCTTGATTCTGTTAGGAATTGAAAAGTACATTGAGTATTGGCGAAACGGAATGTCCAAATGCGAGGGATTTGCGGCCGCCTTCGCACCATACGTTGATTACTGGAAACGTGTGTTGCGAGAGCTCAAGGAGCCTCTTCCCGACTTTGTTCCGGAATTGGTTGAAGGCTTCTGGCCACAGTATGATTGGAGATTGCGGGAATCTTCTTGCCAGCGGCCGACCATGAACCCTGTCGACATGGTTCCTGAAGAAGAGGAATTTGAACCTTATTGCGGACCCGCAAATGAAGCGCCAAGGGAAAGCTTTAATCCTTGGGTTGATATTCGACCAGGTTCATGGGTTCTGCTTAGACCTGAGGACCCCTCAGTATGTGCTGTCTGGCAAGGAAGAGCACTATCTGACGTCTGCGAAGAGGAAGGGCATGAAAACAACAAGAAGTTTATGCTTCAGTATGGGAGACCAGATAATTCCGAAAGTAATTTAGAATTGATGTACCAGAATTGTTGGTATGGGAAATGGGTTGTGGAGAACAGGCCTCCCACTTGGGTGGACGCATCTTGTGCATTGTACGCCAATTGGTCCAAGAAAGTGAACCCAAAATCTCGTACTATTCCTAAGAAAAGTAGAGAAGCTGCCCTAGCGAATTTGAATAGGGCAAACAAGGTGGACCCCTGATCGACTAACGTCTCGTCGCCCACCACGACTATCGGACGGGAGATTTCCCGATGCTTTTTTTTGTTCAATGTGATCGTGGCAGGGTTATCGAGAGATCTCCCGATGGTGTCTTTGTTTCGGCTTCATAATGGCACCATTTCTTTCTTTGGTCACTACAGTAGTTCTCAATGTCTTTTTGGAAGTTACTAGTGGTGGTAGTGGAAGCTGATGTGAGTAGGATGGAGTTATTTTATCACGATTTATTAGAATGTGCGGTTTTTGTTATTTCTTGAGGGTACCTTCCAAATCCCATGTCGTAGTTGTAGCAAATGTCCATGCTCTGTGTCCTTTGCTATTCTTTCTTTCATTTCTTGTATTCGATCTCCTTTGGGATTTTTATAATGTTGCAAGCGATTTTTTTCCTTGCCACTTATTGTTCTCAATATTCATCTCCACTTCCCACCTTGGGAACCTGCATTCGAACTTGTAGCATCATTCGGAGTTTATATTGTCCCTGACATACAAGTTTGAATGCAATTGACCTCTTGGGGTTTCTAAAGCATACTTAGGAAAATGAACTTGAAGGTATCTGGATATCTCCCAATGTAATGCCTAGCACCATGCATCGGGAGATTTTTAATTTTGGACTTTGAATAGTCCAAAAGTAGTTAAATATGGCATAACTATCAAAAGAATTTAAATGCCCACACACAAATAAGCTTAAAATTTGGATTGACTAGATATGGTTGATCAAGCAGTTAGGGGTTAGCCGATGGTCATGCTTAAAGAAGGAAAATCTTCAACTCTCATTAGTTGCTCTTGAGAGCTTGGGGTGGCTTAGAGTGAATGAAGGTGACCATTCAAGGTCCAATCAGTACAAGTGGCTCAAAAATAATGGGCAGTGGCACTTTTTGATGAATGGAATTTTTGGATTCAAAGCTATTGGAAAATTTTGGTGGACGGGAAAGGTAACAAGTTTAGCAGGCTATTCATCTGCCAAAAAGATTTGCCTTAACATCGACTAGGTATTCCCTACAAATCTTTAATTCTTCAAATACAATGGTATTTTACACTTGGCAAATCTTTTGCTCTACCCCCTCTAACCATAACCACAGAATGCTCTTGCAATTTATGTCCTTCGCTGGGAATGTAAGCAATTATTTCATTTTGATTGGTATCTTGGAGTTGTCATTTTATTTTTAATGATCATAACAACTTTGTAGGATACCTACTACCGTGGGGTCAATTTGGCCCCTCCTTCTACTAATAGGAGGATAAAAAAAAGTCACTAAATGCGGGACAAAATTCTTCAATCTTACACGTGAACCCGCCGTGACAACATCATAATCATAACATAATATATAATGATAATTTCTCCAGAAAACTTAACGATGGTATGTGCATCTAAAAGAAACACTCTCCTAATTGCGACACCTATCTACAATTGTCTAACATTCCAAGCTTGAAATCTTGGACAGTTGTAGATAGGTGTCACAATTAGGAGAGTGTCTCTTTTTGGTTCACATAGCTTAATGATACCTGTTTAGGGAGGGGAACACACGGATAAGTTATGCCATGTTATCAAGATTGTTTCATATTAACCCTTAACCCTGAAGCGCTCCAACGTCCATATTTTGGATGACTAACAGAGGGCTTCAAGACACTGTTTCGTCCAACTAAGTTCTCATTCATCCAATGGAATATTTGAATCTAGTTAAGACAACCTTCCTTAATGACCAAATTCATGAAATTCTGGTAAATGATGTTTCTGTACAGAGATATAAGCAAAAATGTGCAATAATTCAGAAAACGATTGAGATGTTTAGGGGTTAAATGACCTTAGAAAGTCTCTCTTTTTTATAGAGTCTTTCAAAATATTATAAATATTAAAAAAATTAAAGTTTTGATAAATTTTAACATTTAAAAAAAATTATAATTGTTGGACCTTAAACTTTATATACTATGGATGACATGATCATATGATTAAAAAATGCACAATTGTATCACATCTAGAGTGAAGGATCAGTATATTTGATCTCATTCAAGCAAACTAAAAATTTGAAAGTAATTTGAACTTTTTCAAGTCCTATACTGAAATGTCAAACCTAAAATCATAGTCATGTACAAATCCCAAATGCCCCAAACAATTACAAGCAAGTACGTGTGCCATTTTCTCATTTGAAGAGAAACACTTAAAATAAATTACCAAAGGGGTCATGGTTGTCATGTCAGACAGAATATCATTGTTCACGGACAAAATCGAACCGATTAGGGCTGACAGCTGACCGGCTGCAAACTTCAGAGCCTTGTAACTTTTGCAAAAATTCTTCAAATCGGAAAAATGAGATGTTTTTTTGGCATCTACAGTTTTTGTAGTTGCCGAAAAACATCTCATTTGCCCAATTTGAAGAATTTTTGCAAAAGTTACAAGGCTCTGAAGTTTGCAGCCAGTCAGCCCTAATCGGTCCGATTCTATCCGTGAACAGTGATATTCCGTCTGATATGACAACCATGATTAAGGGGTACACCAGTCTATTTGTCTTTTAAACTTTGATATTTTTATTCTTACAATATACACTACAAGTGATTCACAAAAAAACCTTAGTTGTTTTAGAATTCTACTAAAAAAAGTCATAGTTGTTTTCTTTACTTAGAACTACAAGGGACAGTGACTCTTTGTGCAAAATTTCCAACTAAAAAAAAAAATCTTTCAAAAACTAAGGGCATGCAGTATTTGAAACCTTGAATAAGCACCTATAAAGGACTAGGTAATTGCAAAGCAAACCAAGTTATCAAATATAATTGTTGATTAGGACCTACGGAGCCGCGGGCGGTAAAGTTGATATTGGCTTGCAATTATTTTTTGTGACTTGGCCTACTTTGCAATTATCAGACATAATGTAAATGTAGGAGAATTGAGCCATTTGACTTAACCAATCAAAACGTGCCACAATGGCAAAAGTCTCGTACATTTGATTATGTTAGGTAGATCAATTATTCACTAAGTTAGTACCACTTGGTTAGTAGAAATTTCTCTTAGATTTTCTCACTAACAAACCAATGAAATTTTTACTTCATATCCACGTTGAAAATGTGCACAAATAAAGCAGTGAGCATTTATTATCAATCTTAATCAGCCTCTCCTTAACCAATCAAAACATGCCACAATGGCAAAACTCTCATTGACATTATGTGTATAAGTATCAATCTGCTTCTTTCAAATGAGGTATTCTGGTCTCCAAAGTGCTAGACCTCCACGCAGGTGGAAACCATTTTTGCTTGGTTCTCCAACCTCCATTTCAACATCAGCAGCGTCCAATGCACAGCACAAGCTTCAGAACTCGACTCCAGCATACACACAAAGTGTCATGCCGTATGACTGCCAATATCTTCAAGTTTGCTCATAACTTCTCTATTTCGTATAGTCTAGCTCCTTTGTCTTCAGCACAAATAACTTCCAAATATTTCAAGACTAGAACTTCACTCAGCAGTTTCCTACATCAACCACCACCGTACCCATATATGCAATCTTAATACAACGCTATAGTCAATAAAAAGAAATTCATATAGCATACAAAATAATAATCTCTGCAGGTCTTTTGCTACCTTTCAACTGTGTCACCTTGTTCAAGAAAACCACCAATGATCGATGGAACTCCGACTTGCCGTATTATTTTGCCATGGAAGTGAAAACTTGAGACTTCAAGGCATCGTACTCTTCTATCATGTATTGGAAGTGGTTGCATAATTTTATATATGACGGGGAATCGGAAACACATCAGACATTAATTAAAATGCCAACCTTAAATTAAAAATTTGGTTCGAGAAGATCTACCAACCTGCCGAGCTAAAAGGATATGCTCTTTAGTGGCTGGGGCATAGGCCCATCTGGTGCTGAAACAACAAGAATCCCACCATCCATTTGTGCAGCTGGAAGAGCAATTAAATTGGGCGTAATCAGCGTGCCCTGGGCAATCAACATACATGAGCATAGTGACGTTTCTCTGTTTCGTACTCAACATGCGCCTACACCAAATAAGGAACCCCGGCCACTTAGTAAGAATTGAAAGACTTCAAGAGCTAAATGGTCTTGATAGAAACAGTACTATATGTGATCAGCTTGAGCACTCTGGGAGTTAATTCCGAAGGACAAATGCTCGAAAATGCAACTACGAAGAGCTTAACAGTCGCACTAGTGATACCCAGTTGCTTTTCCTCTCCAGGGAGCATCGTCGATCTCATCGAACGCAACAATTGACTTACCCTTACCCTCGTCAGCCAAAACCTGCTCAAAACAAACTTGAACGAAGGCATGATCGGTTGAAAGTTGTCCACAACTCTAGTTATTTCAATATAAAATTAGCAATACCTTGTGTCAATAGCAATCTCATAATTAAAACAATGGACGAAGTGAAATCGAGGCAGATGAAGCTTGGTGATTGTTGCTGTAAGAGCTAGTAGTCTTTCCATGATACCCACATGTCCAATTGTTCCAATGTTCATGTGCGGCTTACTGCAAAATGCTCACAAGAATACAGAGTTCTAAACCTCCAAGTGCAACCTTCAAGTGAAACAAGTGATATGTATGAGGCTGTCGATCTGCCTCTTTTGAGTGCATACTGGTGCACGCAGTTATTGCCCTGGGATAGTTTTTTCCATGTAAAGAATATGATTTTTAAGGAAATAACATGACTATAACTATGAAAAATTCATATCATCTCAAAATCTACTTTCAATATATTTAAACAAATTTGTAATGTGTTTATTTTCCAAGAATTAGTGCATTTTAGGCACATCTCCAGAAGCTCTTCGGATAAGAAAATTAAGCTTTGCTATGGAACTCCTTGCATGTAAACTTGAATAAAAATAATGCAACTTGTTTTTTCAGAAAAATTATTGGTGATATAAGTAGAGTTAAGTAATATTTCACTTGAACCTAAACAAATAAGTATAGAGATTTGACTTCAAATTTTTGTCAACTGTAAATGCGATGCCTCGAGCACTTAGGAATTGGGTGAGAAAACATAAAAACAACTTAATTGATGGGTTTGAGAATTCAAAGGTGGGTGGCAAGAAAAATCAGGAGTAAACTAGCAAATCCAAAATAAAATTAATGGAATTAAATTCACAATTGATGGAATTAAATTCACAATTGATGGAATTAAATTCACAATTAATGGAATTAATTTCACAATTAAAGTTTCAAATATAAAAAAAAATAGGAATTGTAGGCATCTTATGTATAGGTAAGTCTAAAATGGACCATAGAAAACTAAATTTAATTAGACACCCTCGAAGCCTTAAATACTTCAACCCCCATAAACTGCATCCAACAACTACTTATAACTTTAAAAAAAATTGATTCAATCCAAAGATTAATAGATAAATTATTTATTGAGGCCAAATAAATCAAATATTGTATTTTGGCTTCAATCACTATAGGTCAAGTTTACCTTAACCCTAAGTGACTATAAAGTCAAAATGTGTTCATAAAAAAGAGGTACAATGAGAAATTTCCATTACTATGTACTATGTTGGTCATGGTGCACCTATGCAAATGTCAAGGCCAAACTAGTGTAAGCTCCGCAGACCTCTGAAGGTCCCAAAGTTTTTTGTTTATTTTGTTTAGGAAATTTTTTTCCCTTATACCCGCTTGGCTTATGTCGGTTTGTCAGATGTCTATCACCGATTTGAAATCCGAGTACAAGTGTTTAATAATCAGGGTTAAGGTATTCTAATTCACCTTAACCTTGATTTTTAAATAACTTAAACTCAAATGCACTTTGCACACTAAATAAGTTGTGGAAAAACAAGCAAATATCCAAAATATTCCATTGACCATCTACCTCCAAATTTTTCTTATAGCAATGTGAAATATTTATCGCATGGACATCTGGTGAAATTGAAGATGAAAAAAGAAGTACTTTATACAAATTGAATAGTAGTAGACTAGTAGTGAACACAATCTATGTGGGATATGTAAATTAGGCTTCATTGGAGCTCAACCACTCATAGTTAAGTCAAATGCAGGAATTGTATAAAAAGTTAAATTTTAGACCTCATGTAGGCATAGTAGAATAACTATTTTGAACAAACTTTGATCTAAAAAAAGGTTGGGTAATTAAGCGAACCCTTATCTCTGAAAATTGGTTTGAGTTTCAGAACCTCTAACTAAAAGTTATGAACAAAATTCAAAAAAAGGTTTTTGAAAATGTCAAAAAAATTGTCCCATCCAACCTCTCTCAAAATTTTGTCTACAACTTTTATTTGGAGTCTCAAAACCTCAAACGGATCTTTGGAGATAAAAGTTAGCTTAATTATCCAACTATTTTTAGTTCAAAGTTTTTCAAAATATTTATTCTACTATACCTAAATGAGGTTTGAAATTGGTCTTTTAACACAATTCCTGCATTTGGCTTAACTATGAGTAGTTGAGTTCCTATAATCCTAATTTACATATTCCATATGGATTGCTTGACCTACTAGTACCCCACTTGTATAAATGGCTTCTCTTCTTATCTTGAAATATCCTAAACTAAGTGACTTTAGAAGCTAGTTGGAAAATATAAGAGTTTTTAAATTAATTTGGCAACTAGTTTGAAAATTCACTTCATTTTGCTTAATTTTATTGAATTTGATTGTTTGCCAATTAATCACCTTGTATGCTCATGCAACTAATTATTAAACAAACTTCTGCTACACCCTCATTATTGGAGTCCTAACGTCTTTCACAAAAATCACACACTCTGACTACACACATCTGGGTGATTGCAAAAGACACTTGTACTATTTTGCGTCACACCCTGCATGCTAATTTGTTTTTTGGACATAACTTCTGCGTTTTGGATCCAAATGACTTAAGATTTATAGGAAGGTGCTCATGACCATTATACACCTTGTCTAATTTTTGTGCAATTTTCAAAAATGTTCATTGTCCAAAAATAACAATTTTATGTCACAATTGCCAAATTAGGGGTTTTAGTACTATTTGGTACCTCAAGAAAATGAATTTGGAGCTGAAATTTAGAGGAAATGGTCTTCTTGTACACTTGTAGCTAAGTAAAGAAGGAATTCTAAAAATAATTAATTTTGTATCATTTGTATAGAAGTCTACAAAGAGAATTTTTTTCTTCTTGCATTTCAGAATATATAAAATATTATTTTGGTGAATCTTTTAGTGAATGACCATTTTCAAAAAGTTATTACAAACAAAAAAAAATTATTTTATTTATTTTATTCTTTTTCCTATTTTTAATTAATTAAAGCATCAAAATGTCTATTTTCTTTGAGATTTGGCAATTTCCTAATTCTCCCACTTAGAGAATTTTTCTATGCTTTTCCTTCCCTGGATATCTTCATCTTAAAGGTATATACATTGGCCATATTTTTTTTTAAATTCAAAAATTATTTATCTAATTTTAAAGTACTCCAAAAAAAAACCCCAGTAGTATTGTGAAAATGCAACGAAATTGGCAAGTATTTCTTGCAAGATTTCACCCATTTGACAAAATTTATAGGCTTTCTAGACTTCAAAGATAGACTAAAATGTCACTCTTTGGCGGCCCAACGAAAGGCTATGTTTTTCTCTAATGCTTTGATCTTCATAATATTTTTGCATTCAATATCCAAATGTTGCGTTCTTGGGTGCGTTGGAACCTCCTTCCACTTACCTACAAGAAAGCATGAATATTTGGTCATTCTAATAATACTACCTTTGCTTTTGAAAAAGCCTTGTGTTTCCTTTGTAAAATACATAGAAAACGAGGATCTTTTTCAGAAACAAAGGGAGTGGTAACTAGGCACATTAGCAAGTGGCGCTTTTGGAGGTGGGTGATTGCAAGAGAAATTTCACGTTCTTGGCTCAAAACATAGTTTTTGGCCATAAGACTAGCAATATTATGTAATATTATGCAGTACTATATTTCTGCAATGCCCCTGCACATTTTAACCGTCGATTCAGTATTATGTAGTACTATAGACTGCTGCGAAGTGCTACAAAAGCAACCGGGAGTAGAAAATAGCAGAAAAGTGATCTGTGTACCTTTTCATTTTTAATAATTCAAAAAAAATTCAAAAAAATTCAAAAAAAGAAATCCATTTTGCTAGAGAAGATTGCGCTCACATTGCACAAAATATTAATGTAGGAAATTTTTTCCCCCTTTATAACCTTTGCACAAAGGGAGGTCACTTTGACCCCATGTGGACAACTGACATGTTACTATTTTCATAAAAATTCATCATCAATACTTGTAATGTTAGTAAACCTCCAATATGTCCAATTTGTGGCTTCAAATTTTCATTTTTGGGTCAAAAATAGGACTAAAATCCCCCACAATGGCCAAAGTAGACACCTAATCAAGGACAGTTTAAAAATAGTAAACTAATTTTAAAAAAATTTAAAAATTTATTTAATGTCCACAATTACCATATGTACCTTCCTTCTTAATTTCATGCCAAATGGACAAACGATGCAAAAGTTATGAGCAAAAAACCATCCATCCGAGGACAAGGGGACAAAAAATAGGACAAGTGTTTCTTGCAATCACCCAAGTACCTACCTTAAGTGCGTTTATCATTTCTAAAGTTTCATTGAATGTCATTCATTGGACACTTATAATCCTCCAACATCCTTACTGAGTTAAAATCTTGGGCAAATTTTTTTAACAATTTGAAATAAGTCTTTCTTAAGAGTACGACTGTGGACAATTTAACCCCTAAAGGACAGAACACCATTTTTTGGCAATATAGCAATTTTGGGTAGCTCACTACGAACGGAGTTTTTATTTTTTTTTCTTTGAAAATTTCACAAAACATGTGCCTAAGGAGTAGCTTTAAGGTCCAACAATTTTCATAACTTTTGACTACACGGTTAAAAAGTTATTGCGTGATATGTGGTTTTTGTTACTCAACTGGCAGCCCTGGCAGCTCAAAAAACTTCTTGAAAAATCACTTTTTTCAAAAATGAAAAGTTGGAAGTGGATCTAGAGAAATATTTAAGAGTGGAAAAGTTTGAATCACTCCATTTTGTTTAATGACGTGAGAGTTATTAGGGATTCCAATTTGTGAGTAGGTTTGGAACCTTAAAGTTACTCCTTGGACATATGTTTTGTAAAATTTTCAAAGAAAAAAAATAAAAACTCCGTTTGTAGTGAGCTGCCCAAAATTGCTATGTTGCCAAAAAACGGTGTTCTGTCCTTTTGGGGTTAACAGATACTAAGTGATTGAATCACATCCTCACGATTAGCATATTCTCATGTGTAAGATTTCAGGGTGACGAGATTGCCTCCGTGACTATTACAGCGGTGTTCCTCCCCCAAAACTCTACACGGAAAGATAAGATGCTTATTTTACCCAGGCATCCTGGGGCAAGGGGTCATTAAACAGATTCTACCCCAAAATTATACTAATTAACTACAATGAGTATATTCTTGCTTGTGGCAAGTTCACAACTCCATATCCAGCCGGTCCTGGAATCCATCCCTGATTCGCTTCAGTTGGTCTTAACTTAAGTGGAAGCAACAGCAATAATGCGGTGACCATGCGGAATCTGCTTAATTCTACCCTTAAGCTGCATGCTACAGCTCCTGCTCGGAGCATATTTAATCCACATTTAAGAGTTGACGCCCATAAATTGTGCGTCACCCTTCTTGCATGTGTCCTTCCGAATTGCAAGCAGTCAGCTCATGATGAATTCATGAAACGTCAACAGCCGCGGAGTTTCCAGGACTGGGGTCCTTCTAGTTAGCTAGCTGGGCGTGTGGCCGGCGAGCTTTGAAACATGAATCTAGCCCCACATTGCTCTATCGGTTCTAGTTTCACAGGCGGGATAATTTCCAGGACGGAATTTGGTAGCTGTCTGGCTAGCTGGGCGTGTGGCTTTGAAACATGAATCGATCTAGCCGCACATTGCTGTATCGGTTTCTAGTTTTTAGAGTTTTGTGTCGATGAATGTCTCAATCTTGGGGGACCGAGATTCGCGCCTGTCTAACGAAATTGGCGATGTGTGCTGAAAATGTCTAAGTTGGGAACCTGGTATGCATCAATCAAGCCTTGAACCTTGCACCCAGTGTACATTTTTCAAATTGTGAGCTACAGTCTGTAGTGAAGGCTCGATTTCCACGCACACTGGCTTAATTTCTCCAGTGAGTGTAAGTTAGGCCAATTCACGTCCCTGTTGCAGTCAGTGACATGATTTTTTGTTTCTACTGAAATACTCCGGACTGCGGAAGCTCGATCCCAAATCTGCAGATCGGTGAGACGTCGACGGTACGTTGAAGCGGTTCTGTAGCCTCACCTGAGCAACTGGCAACAGATCTCCACTGTCCACGAGTCAGTGATCTAACTTAGCTTGCAAAGAAAGTTCAAGCAACCTGCGCTTTTTTCTTTCTTTTTCTCAAAAAACAATTTCTTTTCAAAAACACTGAGCTGGATTCAGTCACTCATCATTGCGCGAGTGTCGATGCCCCTTCAATTTCACAACGGGCGCTCTTGCTAATGGCGATTTAGTGCAACCAGGTTTGCGCACTGCTGATTAAATTAATCCTTAATTTTATGAAATAGGTGTGATTCTGGTGTCAGAACTTTTGACCTTCATCATAATATTCAGTAAGGAAGTCTGCTCTAAAAGAGAAAGTGTTCTAAATGTGACCCGTATCTAGGAATGAGTGACATGTTGCTTGGAATATCTATTACCGTCAATGATGAGCTCAATAAGAGTAAATGGTTGTTTTAAGAGTAAACTACCTTAGCATGCGCTGTCACTACCTTGTTCTACAACAGGTGGTGTGGAGTATTTCACATCCAATAGTATTTCATTAGTAGCTAAGTGGATAGGTGTAAATGAGCATGAAAGAAAAGCATTGGGCATGAAGGCTACTGAATGTTACATTTGTCTCAAAGCTCTAAACATTTGGATGGTTATTGCTTTAGATTTTTGTTTCAAAATAGAGTTGTTATTTAGTGTAGATTTATACTTTAGCCCGCACTCCCTCAAAATTTTGAAAGTGCCCTTCTCATTCATTCCAAGCAATTCTTGAATCTTTTAAAGACAACTTTCTTTTTGATCAATTTGATGAAATAGAGGTAGATAATAGATTTGTACAAAGGTAGAATAAAAAATGTGCAAAAAGACAAAAATGGATTTAGGCGTTAACCCTGAAATATTTGGAGCCTATTACTATGAGGTTAAACTTTAACCCTATGATGCTACTGCAGATACTAAGTGTCCATGTGTATGACTTCACTTGAGACTAAAGGATAGAAAAGAAAGAAATATTTTCATCCATTTTTTTAGAAGTTGCTTGTGTACATTTTTAGTGAATAGTATTTTAAATTCCCTAATTATGATATTGGATGATTGCAAGCAAGACCGGTATTGAAACATTGTCACAAAAGTAGTGCCGAAGCTTACTTTTGCAATAACTTTTGAAGCATGACTTGCATAAACTTGAATTTTTTATTGGAGATTCTTCTTATGAGTTTAATCATATTTCATACATTTCAGAACTATATTTAAAAATCATATAAACTAATATGTCACGTTCTGAGTTTTAGGGGGTTTTACTACATAAGAGTCCTCAAATTTAATGATTTGGAGTTGAAATTTCTATGGGCTATTTCCATAGTAAGAAGTCATGTTTCTACCAAGGGGCATTAAACAACATTTTATTTTAAGTCCTCTATGTCCATGCAAAGAGGGCTCCCTTGCAAGCGCAATTCTAAGCATTGAAGATGGTTTCAACATTATTTTTTTTGTGAAATCTCATTATCATGAAGTCTTCCCAAATGGCATTTTTAAGTTTTAAAAAAAATTATTTGCCCTATTTTTCCCAAATTAAAACGTCAAAGTATGTTTTTTCTTCAAAATTTCAACTCATCTTTTTTGTGAATAACTTTTGACCTAGATTTTTTTTAGGTCTGAAATTTTGGTCATATGCTATTTTTAGTGTCATGCTAATTATCCATATTTTATTTTATTTTAAAAAATTTATATGCAAAAGCTCGTAGTATTGGGAGTACTAGCCAAAATGGAACAAAAACGGAAGGTCATTCTTGCAAGTGAACAACCCTATTATTGACTTTTATGAAGAAGAAGATGCTTAATCTCCAGATTCCCCTTGTAGTGTATTTGAGCCATTTTGTGCTATTTACTCTTGATGTGAATTTTAGCCATAAAAATGATGTTTCTTGAATTTGAGTCCAACTAAAGAAATAAAGCTTGAATGAAATGCAAGTTTAATCTAATTGGAAATTTTGAAAAATCAATAATTTTCAATACTCTATAGTGATATGAACTTGTGATCATAGGCTATAAGTATGCTCTATTTTGTCATTGAAAATATAGTCTCTAGAGATGAACTTGCTTGTCTTTTATAAGTCATAATAAGTCATACAATTTCTAGAACTTTCAATAAAAATATGAAATTAATATGAATTTTTCAAAGAAAAAATGAAGAAAAATTCATATCAAATATAAAATAAGCTTAAAAATCCAAAATTTTCACCATAGGTGTAAATTACGGTGTTCAATATCATGGTATAAACCAAGTTTCCATGTTGTTCTATGATTAGAAACTCACTAACTCATGGTAATGCATTGGAAGTTCAAATGACAATAGATATTTTCATTTTTTGGAATTTTCCAAAATTTCAAATTGAAGTAGAACCTAGATTGAATAAATTTAATTTTGTTAGTAGGTCTCAAATTCAAAAAAATTCATTCTAATAGCTAAAATTTGGATTAAATGCAAAGTATTGTCAAATACTCAAAAAGATACCCTTTGTAATCTTTGGATTTAGGACGGACTTCCGTATAGAGCCAAAATTGGAAAACAATTTTCAAGCTTTCTGGAATTAGAATTGCTTTAGATGACTGTGAACCACTATATTGGTTCACCCTTCAGATAATTGAAAATATAAAAACTATGAATGAGTTTTTAAGTTCAAAAGTGTTAGTACATTAGATTAAACTATAACCATTAGTAAAAGGCTTTTAGTGCATAGGAAGAGAAACTAGATCAAAATTGCAACCCTAAAATATATAAAAGATAAAAGATACAAAAAGGAATCCAAAACAATGGTGAGAAGTTGAAAATGGATCTAAACATAAATAGAAAACCAATAAAAAAGAAGAAATATGGAAAAGCACAAAAGAAGTGATCAAACTTAAAATTACTATGAGAACACTAACATAGTGGTAGAAACTCTAATTTAGGCAATAAGTAGTGATTTAAGGGAATTTCAGTAAATTAGTGTTGATGAAAGTGATTAGGAGTGTTAGTTAGTTAGTTAATTGGGGTATTAGTTGAATTAGGGTTTGGTGCTCACTCTCTCTCTCTTGTTTGTTTTGGGGGAGAAAGTGTGAGGAGGTGGAAAGTGGACAATACATAGGAGAACAATGATTGCAAGGAGGTAGGTTAGGATGATAGTCAATTTGTCGAGTAAGTTTTCACCTTGTGGGGTAGAAAGTGGGTGAAAAGTGAGGATTGTGGAGGTCAGATGTAAAAAGTGTTGGGAAAGAAAGTCCGTTGCCCTTGCAAGTGGAAGCAGCAACTTTGGCGAGCTATCGCAAGAGCATGGAGTAGCGGATGGAGCTGAAAATTGGTGGAATGGTGCGTCTTCAAGCTAGCTTTCCAACAAGACTCAACTCGACCGATTTGGAGCACAGATGAGGCAGTGGTGGTCGATTTTGTGGCGGAAGGCCTACTGCCGCAGGAATTTCGGAGCTGCAACTTGACGGACGATTGCAGAAGTGTGGCCAAGTGGAATGAGCTGAATTTTTGGCGCAAGGAAGATGGAGAAGTCAGCTTTCCAACGAGATAAGGCTTGCTCAATTTGGAGCCAGGATGAAGATAGGGCAGATAGATTAGTAGAAAGAGGTTGGCTGCCCTATCGGCTGTGAGTTGTGTTGTGTTTACTATGATTCTTGTGGTCCCAAATGAATAAAAATGTAATGATAATTACAATTCAGATTGGGTCTTGCATGTTTGGAGTACATTTCTCATGGGCTTGTATGATTTGGATGTTTAAAAAGAATGCATCATTAGTGAATTCTACTTGTTAGGGTCTTTAGGGCACATGTGGAAGCATTGCCCAAAGGGAGTCCAGATTAGGCACTTGGTGTGAGTGAATTGTGCTGTGATTAGTTTTTAGGGTGCAATTTAGTTCACTTAGGGCCTAAATTAGGCAATTTTAAGGTGATTTTGACCTAGGAAGTTTACTTGTCCTTTCAAAACATGTATGAAGATGAATTGAGAGTGTTAAGGCACATAAGGGGAGGATTTTGAAGTGCTGCCCTTTTTTCACCTAGGCTTGATTTCTCAAAAATTCACTAAAGAAAAAATTTGGGAAATCCATTGCTTGGAGGCATTTAGATTAGAGTCCACACACTCCTTTTCGGCCAAGTTTGTGGATGGGTTTTACCTCATGGTGAAATTCACTCACAATGACTTCCATGGTATTTACACTTCTCAGCTTTCCCTTGTTCATAAACTATAAGCAACTTAAAATTTCAAATCCAATGTCAAAATTAGTTTCTTGGAAGTTAGAAACCTACCTCCCACACTTTCATGGGCCTCTCTCCATGATTGTGCCAGCCAATAATTCCGATCCTTTGCCTGCAAATGTTGTATATATACTTCCATATAAATTCCAAAAAATATTTTGTTGTTTCTACAGAATCTAGGCAGTTTTCGTACATAGAAGTCTACAGTTGACATCATCTTTTCTAGAAAATTTTGTAATTGCTCAATAATAGTTTAAATTGGTCTCCTTACTGTTAGGAAAATTGCCAAGTGGATTTACCATCCATCAAATTTTTTTTAAATTGTGCCTGAAAGGTTGAATTTTTGGAAAAATCCATAATATTGAAGATCCATTTGGTGACTCACATACTAAAGTATCCCCACCACACTTCTAGAGTAGAGCTCTTCATAGCCACTCATTGATCTAAATATGACAAAGAATTTGCTCAAAATCAACATTATTTTTCAAAATAAATCAATGGAAGTTGAAGATTTATTTGAAGCAACCAATGATAGTTGAAGGCTTTTGTACTTCAAAGATGTCTGATTAAGGATAGTCTAGTGTCAATAATACGTGTTCCTATGACCTCAACTTAAAAATTTTGTAATATATTCATACATACTCAAAAAACTTCTAAACCGATTGGATTTGCTTTTATTTTCATTTTCTAAATATTGAAACATATTGATATGAGTTATGTTTAGAAAAGCTAATTTGAAAAAGAAGTGCCTATATTAGATGCAGACGGATACCTTAACCCCTAAATGCTCAGAGCACCCAATTTGGGTGTCGACAATACCTTGAAGTTAAATAAAACCTAACCAAATTGCTATTTCTAGTGGTTCATATTTTTGAAAAATTCTTTTTGAAGTCTAGTTTTAGCATCAAAAATCCAAATTCAAAATGATTGGTTATGATTTTTATTTTCAAGATTTTGTGAAAGGGTGTCTAATGCAATCTTGACTTTCCGTAGTGCTTGGAAATGAGCTTCAAATACACTAGATCCTGGAGAAAAAAATCACCTTAGAAATTATAGAGTAGATTTTGAGAAGTTGTAAACTGATTGGGATTATGTCAGGCCCTTTAATCTCATATTATTTTGATGACCAACTTTTTAGATTTGACATGTGAAAAGAGTTTGAAAGACTTCAAATCACTTTTGTAGTTTTAACACCCTTATGATCAAAGATTATAATCATTCAATCCATAAGTAATGTTGTTGTATTTTCTTTTCCTATGTGATCTCTAATATGTCTAGTTTGAATTTGTACGGTTGCAATTAAAAAAAAATTGATGCAACTTAACAAAATGTTGGCTTTTTTTCAATTTAGAGCAAATTCCTAGAAGCTCAAGTAAGGCCTTGGTCAATTAGGGGTTAATGAAGGACTTTCCACCTCCAAGCACAAACTCTCAAAAAATCAAATTGGATGAAACTCATCCGTTATTATCAGCTGTGTTTTGAACCATTCATCAGCCCCTTTATGGCTGCTGGTCGGGCTCGGCTGCGCGGGTCAGGGTTAAAGGATTTCGAGTCGCAGTAGCCTGCCACTTTGACTCCTTGTCTCCAGAGTGCCTGGCGCTGTGTTTGGGTTCGAATTCCCCATACAGAAGCTACTCGACTGGTTTAGCTTGCAGTTTGTGGAAGAGGATTGGATTTATAAGGCGAATACACGAGGGCGGTGATGTTTTGATCAATACATCGAGGATTTTGGTTTCAAATGGGTAGCTGAGACCTTGCGTACAGACCTTACGTGAGAGCCTTTGCCTTCTTCGTGTTGTTGTTGCAACAGTTGGGTCTTGCAAAGAGGGCAACAGCAGGTATGCTAATCAGGGCATGCTTTGGGAACATCCTCGCTGCTTGTTGTTTTTTGGTTCGCATTTACCGGCCTGCAGACAGTTTGATGTGATTCGAGTGAGCAAGTCATATTATCAGCTCACTTCGAATATAGATCCCGTGCATAAACATCAAACGTGCTCGGGTGATGTCTCTTACAAAGATTAGTAGACAATGCTTTTCTCTGCGAATGACAGCCAACGGCGTAGTTTCGAGATCTTGGCCGTCACATTAGACGTTAGCGTAGAAAGTGAGCAAGTGGAAAATGGCTCTGTGCCGCTGAGAAATCTAGACAAAGGCAAATTTGGATGAGTTTCCATTGCTTCGGCAGGGTTGCACGGTTTGAGAGAGTATGTTGAGTGGCGACGGGGCTGCTTCGACATCTTGTGATTGTGTCCTGTGCAGACTTCGGAGACCCTAGTGAAATTAGGTCGAATTGGGATTAGTATGGAGTGAATTGTTGCAGTGTGTTGTGGTCTTGTTTTCAGTTCATTCTGGAGTTGCGTGCTGTTGTCCTTGGAAGATCTGAAACGCTTTACGCCTTAGCATGTTGTCGTTGGTGGTTGGTACGGAGCTCTTTTTGTAATTTCGTATTGACAAGAGATTGTGCCATTTCAGATTCTTTGACAACATGGGCTTCGGCCATGTCCTTTGAATCGGAAGCTTCATCAAAGGAGACAGAGGATGGAAGACCAGTCAAGTACCTATTTCCTTTCGAGATAGACAAAATATTGTAGAAACGTGGTCGAACCTTCTGCCTCCTTCTGAGCCAATGGAACAACCCAGTCCAAGAACGTCGGATGCGAGGAGCTTTGTTTGATGAAACTGCTGCAGTGAGGTGAACTGTGGTGGGAGGGTTTCGGAAGTGTCCTGACGCCCTCCCGGCTTAGAGACGGAGGTGACGACTGGAATTCGTTCTCATACAAGTGAGGAGGGTTCTGAAGGGCTGTTGTGAGCTGCGATGATGATGGCCTCAGCGTGCAATACCGCTAAGTGGATGTCGTATCTGGCGGAGGGTCTGCTGGCGGAGGAGGAGGTTCAACCCTCCAATCCCTTTTTCTGGCACCCTGTCGAGCAGGTCGAGCAGGTCGATTACAGGTATGCATGCCTGGCCTTTCTTGCTTACTCAAAGATAGTCCCCCAACATACAAACGACGGATCAAGTTTCAGGGTTTTTACATATGCTGGACTCTACTGGCAAACGGAAAAAATTCTTTTGGTACACAATGTCGGTGCTACCGCTGCGGACTTGGTTTAGTGCCCTGGTGGTAAGCCAGCTCTCTGAACTCAGGGAGAGGCTCACTTCTGTTGAAAATGGTGACATAGTCAATTGTCCCTTGGAATGGGACATAGACATTTTAGTTGGCTGTGTATTCTTCGCTGTGTCCTCCCTGTGTTGGACATTTGCTTTTGTCAATTGATGGATCGTGTCGTGGTGGACCGATTTTGAGAGCTGTCTTTGTTTACGAATTTTGGCTTACGGATGATGGTTGGAGAACCGCATGTTACGCAGCTGATGGTCTCTTTGTTAGTCCTTTGTGCAGTATTGACAATGAATGTTCGAAGGGAGAATCGGATGTACCCGAACAAAGTTGTTCCAGGAAAAGGTTTGTGAGCTTTCACTCCGTCAATAATTTCCTAATTTTTGCTTTGACCATGCGCTCTAAACTGTCGTCTCAATTGTGTGTATGTGAGATGTCTCGCATGTTCGGCCCATTTCTTGTCTTTTTCTTCTCGGAGTGGCGACTGACAGTTTGTGCACTCAGGTCTCGAGAGGAGGCTTGTAGTGGTGCCGACAATAAAGCATGCCGTGAAAAGATGCGCCGTGATCGCCTCAACGACAGGTTTATCGATTTGAGCGCGGCACTGGAACCAGGCAGACCGCCCAAGACTGACAAAGCGACTATATTGGGTGATGCTGTGCGTATCTTGACCCAGCTTCGTACCGAGGCTCAAGGGCTCCAAGAGTCTAACGATCAGTTACGAGAAGCTATCAAGGATTTGAAGGTATACAACAGGTCTTGTGGTTACCGGCTATGTTGTTGAATGCATATGTAGTACTTGGCCCTGATTGTGACATGTGCGCTTCTATTTAGGATCCACGACGATCTTTTGTTCACTTGTAATGTATAAATGAAGGATCTAAGGCACTTAAAGATTTTGAGATTTTGAATGATCTTGGACCTTACGATAGTTTTTCTCTTGGTTTTGCGTAGAACGAGAAGAACGAGTTACGTGACGAGAAGATACGGCTGAAGGCGGACAAGGACAGGTTAGAGGCGCAAGTGAAGGCCTTCACTCTTCCCACTGGGTACTTGCCGCACCCTGCGGCTGTGCATGCAGCAGCTGCATTTGCAGCTCAGGCACAAGCTGCAACAGCAAACAAGGCTGCTGCGCCAATGACTGGCTTTCCTGGCATGGCGATGTGGCAATGGATGTCGCCTTCTGCTATCGACACTTCCCAGGACCATATCTTGAGGGCTCCAGTGGCCTAGAGCAGTCTAACCCTGGTGGCGAGTCTTTTTTTCTCTTCAGCAGGTCGAATTTCTGTTTCCTTGGTCTTATGTGATCTGTATAATCTGTATGGGAGGGGGTTCAATTTTCTGGTGGCCAAATTTGGACAACGTCAGAGGAGAAGAGGTGGCAAGGGAGCGTACATGAGTTTCAGCTCTTTTCACTTTGGACTCTGTGAGCGTCGCCAACTTGGTTAACCATGCGACCTAGTTGCCTTGATCTCACTAGACGTCTTTGTATTACATTGTGCATCAACGGAAAGAACTTCGCCTTTCCTTCTCAAGGATCTCTATGTACAGAAGCTGATCATTCCTCTGCCTGGGGGTTTGGTATTCTAAGCTTAGAGCAGGAGTTAGAAGGAGACCATACTAGCTAGCTAGTAGGCTCTCTGTCAAAATATGTTTCTGTAGCCAGGATGTCTTGTAGTCATATGTAGGGTAGGTTTTGGGTGTTCCTTATCCTGAGGAATCCTTATTTTCCTTTCCTCAAGCATTGTAGGAGTACGACTTCAGTGTGCTTAGAACGGCCAGGGTTAATCTGGACAGATTAGGCGTCCTTTTTGTAGAGATCACTATGGATCACTTTCTTTTGTGATTCTTCCAATCAACAAAGACATATTCCATACATGAAACCTCTCGGTCCCATTGCAAGATTATATCCATTTGTAATTATCATTTTATCATGGTGGGGTGTTCAAGAAGTCAGTCCAGTTTGGTGAACCTCCTTCATTCGTGCTCTGATTTCGAAAAAAGCATTCAATGAAGAGTACACTTTGCGGACTACCATTTGCCTCATAACAAAAGTAGCAAAAATATCAAGATAAAATTCAGCTGTGGTAACGTACAGTAACATTGTTAATTAGCAATGGTCCTCCACTCCTCCCCCACTCCCTGGGAAGGTATTATGCTTTGTTAGATATGTGGGAGGGGATTTATGAGGACATAGGGAGGTTTAATCCCTTACCATGTGACTTCTGTCTTGAATTTTTGCATATTCTTGCTTGTATCTTTACAAATATATTTACAGTCCAGTATTACTTACCTCAATTTCATCAAACTCATTATACAAGATGTATTGTTTTCAAAAAATTGAACATTTGTTTGGATGAATGTAAAATTTGTATCTAGGAAAGTCCTTGGAGGCTCTTTGTTCCATCACCTAGATTTTGGACGTTGGAACAGTAATGGATTAAGGTGAGCAACCTTCAAACCACCACTTTTTGCTACTATGCATAATTATTATTACAATACACCAAAGGCACAATATCCAACTTTACTTTCAATAGAGATGATTGAATTGAATCCTATTGTAAGGTCTGAGTTTTTGTCTAGACTCTAGACCAAATTGGTCTTCAACTTCACTGGTGACATATTTGATCACGCATCTGTGGGAGGGAGTGCCCAACAAACAAATGAGTGTGGAGAAAACATTTGTACTTGATCGGAGTGAGCCATTAGAGAAAAATTCAACCCTTTACAGGGTTGTCCAAAGTTGACATGCCATGCTATTCTTGGCATGTCAACTTCAAAATTGCTCTTGGTAAGCAGTTAGAGTCTCTGACGTGCTTGCCAAAGCAGTCAAGTCTCGCAGAATTTTTTTTATTTTTTTATTTTTTTTAATAATTTTTTGTTCAGAATTCTGCGTTCCTGCGCCTCTGCTGCTGCAGTTTCAATAAGGCGGAAATAGGGAAAAAACGATTTTTTTGCAAAATAAAAGTAAATTTGAGGGTATCTCGAAGGACTATGGAGCAACCCTCCAGAGGCCTGAAATTTACTCTAATGACAACAACTGAAACAATTGTAACATACGGGGAAATGGATGAAAAAATAGAATGACCATGTTGTTCAATCAATTACACTTCATGAACAAGAATTTGTAGCACTTCACCACTCTTAGATTTTCAAAGCATTGTGTTGATTCACTTGATTGTGTCATAAAATTTTCGTGCCAAAGATCGCGTCAAGTCATGAAATTGACTATGTACTTGAATATAACCTACTGTATTATGAAGGGTTTTTCTTATCAATGTTTTGATAAAGTATAAGTGCGACTAATTTTGACCCTATTATAGCTAATATTGATCCATTTTTATCCTTGCTTTAAATTTGTATTGATTGAATCTGAGAGCCACCAAGGTCAATTTTGGATGCACTTGCCAAATCTTGAAATCAACACTACAAGAATTCATAATTTTATTCATACATGTTCAAAACATACATACTAAAAAACTTTGCAATTGTATTTAGTAAAAATAAAAGATGTCTATAATAGCAACCTTGAGATGATTTACAATAGATCTACAATAGATGATTTACAATAGATCTACTTGAAGGTCCATTAGATGCCCCTATATAGTATATGCAAGCCATGTTTCCACTAGCCTCAAATCACAAAAAGACATTACAAAATCAAGACAATTAAATAGTAGGAAAACATTTTTGAAATGGTGCAAGTGTTACAATATACATTTGCACTAGTGCGATAAAACTAATCATGTCAAAAAAAAATTGGTGACTTGTTTAAAGGTAGATTATTTGTTTATTCTACCCTACCTACTAACTATATTAACTTCCAACCAATTAGACAACCTTAAGTTTGCAAATGTACAAAGAATCTTCATCATTCATCAAGCTAGTTCTATACTTGTTGTTGACACCAAAGTAATACTTGGAAGACTTGCTTCTTTGTCATGGCAAAGAAAATTCAAAGACAGAGTCACACATTCATAGTACGGTCCCTTTCCATCCAAAATTTGCCAAAGTCAACCCATTCGCGTAATCCGTGGCGGTGCTCAAAGGACCTCCAACTTGTGATTGGAGGAGCGTCCTTCGGTGTTCCAAGAGTGAGTGAAAGATGCTGGAAGTCTGGAACAGGTCGGTTGCAGCGACACGTAAACGAAACAAGCGAAAACAGTGCTGTTTCTGGCTACGAGACAAATTGCATCTTCCACATGGGATGCTTCTACAGGTGAAAACCCAATGCCTTCAAACTTTCATCATGAAGCTCCTTTCTGTCAAAAAAATTTTTAACACCATTACGAATTGCGGTATAGTGATCCAAATCGGGCCAGGCGGCCAGGCCCATTCACGTGGCCTTCGACGTCACGGCCTTGCTTTCCTCTCATCATCGCCCCCCGTGACCCGCCAAATCACACCAGCTGCTCGCCACAATTCGCCGTTTTCTCCGGGGTTCCTTTCGGCATCGACATGTGCAGACGATCGATCGATCGATCGCCCCATTTATTAGGGTCCGCATCTAAAATGGATCCGTTTAGAAAGGCAAATTCGCAAGGGAGACTCTACAGTTGCTCATCTGCATGGGACTCACTCCAGCATCCCGGAACACCGGAACGCCGGAACCACTGGGAGCCTGAACCAGTGGAAGCCGGAAGGCCCGGAACCACTGTTCAGTCAGGTCCGGTCCAAATGTGCAGGGCACGTCGGGGAATCATTACACCTCTGACAAGATTCCGTTCCCACTGTTGTTGTTATTAACTGAACAGATGCCTTGCAATGAACTCATCGAGAGATGGTGGATGTTGCAATAGGCAGAATTGTGTGACCGTGCTCTGCAACTTTTCATAGAGATATCAACATTTCAGACTCCAGAGACTGCAAGTGAGTCCAAAACAATGGAAGTTGCTCTTGGGGTTCAGTTAATTAATGTAAAAGCATGGACCAAGTTCGATTCATGGAAAAGGCGACGGAAGTCACGGAACCAGCCGCAAGTAACAAAAGACTGGAGCATATTCGTCAGTGCGGAACCTTTGCGGAGGTCAGTCATGTGGCCAATGCGACTCTTGGGGTGGTACCTTACAAAAGGACCTAGTCTTGTCCGTTAGATTCTTGTCGATCTTGTCCGTTCGATTTGTAAGCGTGGACATCTCCGCCTGGTTGCTTCTTGGTTCGTCCGTCATCTCAACCGCTTGCCGTTTTAAACCTGTCAAGCCGTGTCAACCCTTCTGCTAACGGTTATCGGTACACAATTTTATGTAACTTATTACAGTACGCACGGTTATCTGTCGTGTAGCCGATTTCTTATTATGATGTGAAGGTCATGTTTCCCCTTTTCCCATGGGCATGGTTCTAGGTTTAATTTTTTATGCGGTATGGTATTCCTTTTCATTGAAGGATGTGTTATTAGGATATTGTATGTAAAACATAATAATATTCCACAATTGAAGATGCTCGGGCCTCGGGGTGTCATTTGAATCCATGCAATAAAATATATGTGTACAAAACTTAGAAAGAAAATAGTTAGCCTTTTGTTTTCATGTTTTTAGGTTGGGATGATCCCGTTTTTCCATAAGCATAGTTCTTGGTTCATATTTTCTCAACTTCCAGGCCACTTGCTAAAAACACTTGTACTATTTTCTAATTACATCACTAGAAGAAATTTGCGTTTGCCTCAACAAATTCTACTTGATGTGTTTGTTAAGGCAAATGCAAAATCTGTGTTTTTCTAGTGCATATTGCCATTATGTTATTTGGCGGTAACTTTTGCATTATACCTCCCAAAGACCTATGATTCATAATTAACCCCTAAATGACCGAGGTGATTTTCCTACCAAAAACCATTCAAAACTATCATTTCTATTGCAAAGATAAAAGAGTTTAAAAAATTGTTTTTTTTTGGATATCCAACCATAAGATCTTATAGTTGACTAGTATATGAATATGTGGAAGAAATTTCAGAAACTTTGACCACGTAGATCGCAAGATATATGCATTTAAAGTGAAGAAAACAAGTTTTTTTTCACCTTGCTTGACTAGATTTCTTGGCTTAGAATCTTTTTAGTTCAAATTTTTTGCAAAATTGACTTTGATTTTCTACTTATTTATGTTAAGAAGTTGAGTTGAGAAGATACCAAAAAAATTTAGGAAAAAAAGCACTTAATTTTCACTCATTGAAAAATTGTTAAGTAGATGTGGGTACAAGATTGAAGAAAAAACTAAATTGTTAATAGCTTTTAGATGGAATTGAATCACAATAATCCCAATGGTGAGATTGTTCTAGCAAGAAAATCTAACCTTGTCTAACAAAAAAATTCTCAAAATTCTCAAAATTGCATTCAAAAATGAATTCTACAACTTATTTTCTCAAGAAGATGCTTAGATTGCCCAAAAAACTAAGACTGTCCATAACTTTCTCATAATTAGTCCAAATTGAATGAAACAAAGCTTCACATGTAGACAAAAATATAATCTTTGAGGGAAAAATTTGAAAAAAATTATTTTGACTTTTTGTGATTTTTTTGTGCTGCCCGTAAAGTTCCAATTTTACTTATTATGCCATAACTTTTGCTCCTGGCCATCAGTTGAAATAAAAGTTATATATTCGCAAAGATCTCGCAAAAGTACACAACCTTAAAAAATCCCAAAATTTTTTATTAAAAATTGAGATCGTAGGAACCTGCCCAGATCCAAACTGTCCCCCGAGGGGACAACCGGTCCTTGAGGGGTTAAAACAAAAGTCTATTTGACACTTTTAAACTCTTTTTCATATTTATCTAAAATAAATATTAATTTTTTAAATACCTCCAATTGAATGTTACATTTACCATTTGGAGGGGTCAGTTCTAATTTAGGCCCAGAAAAACAAATTTGAAGCTCAAAATTGGAATATGAGGTCATCTACTTGGTTTATAAGAATACACAAATGATTTCCTAAAAATAATTAGAATATATCCATCTTGCACATGTATTCAAAGTGTACATTTTTTGTATCAACACATGGAGGTTACTAAATTATTTTTTCTCAAGATATAACAAATTTCTTAGAAGCTTCTTTATGTTGGCAAAAATGTCTTTTTTTTTCCTAAAAATTTGAATATGTAATAGATGTATTTACTTCAAATTTTCAATTTCCGTACTTTGTGCATAACTTTCAAAGAATGTTTCTTAAGCCTGAATTTTTGAAAATACAATATTTAGTTTTAATTTTGTTCTAATTTTACCTTTTTTTCTTAATTTTTCAAAATTATATTCCAAAAGTTCATAATACTTCCAGTACAACTTACATCAAAATGCAACAAAATCAACAGGTGTCACCCTCTTGTTAGTGCATAGAAGAGGATTGAAATGCACTCTTGAAAGATGTATTATTTGGATATTGTATATAAGACACAACATTATTCAACAACGGAGATGCTTGGGTTGTCGTTTGAATGCATGTAATAGGGTGATTGCAAGAAACACTTGTACTTTTTATTGCGTTTTTTATATTTAGCCTTTTTGCATTTTTTGTACTACAAGTCATCTTTAGTACTATTGCGGGCATAGAATATAAAATTTGGACAGTTGATTGGATTTCAAATTTATTGTTTTGACAACATGTGATGTTCATCATTGGATAGCAAGGATCAATGGCAATACTTAATTAGCCATAAAAATAGTCTATATATATAAATTTGAGGCGCTATAATCCCCCACCAGTACTATTGAGTCTTTTTGTGTATCCTGAAATACTATTTTGAACCACAAATTGCAATTTATACTAGAAGATGAGGCTGCCACATTTTTATTCTTAAATTTTTTTTAAATATATTTAAAAGTGGCCATTGTTGCCAACTTAGACCAAAAAAGGAAGATCAAAGCTTGAACTAAAAGAACTTTTTTTATTTCAATATAAATTTGACCTGAATATAGCACATTTTAGGCCAACACACTTGGAACATGTTTTTCGAAATCCCTCTTATAAGAAGGTGTATTTCTATTAGAATAGCTAGCGTACCAAATCTAAGCTATAACTCTTCAAAAAAGGTATTCAATAGTACTAAAAGACCACCAAAACTGTATGTGTGACATACATTCAGAATTCAATCTCATCTATTGAATTAATTTTGAAAAATTTGAAATAATTCAAGTACATTTTCAATTGCTATAGGAAGCTTACTTCTAAATTTCATGTTCTTTCAATCATTTTTTGCAATACTTATGGCACAAAACAACTTCTGCATTGAACATGTGACGAAAATAGGACAAGTGCTTCTCACAATCACCCAATAATAGATCATTTGAAAGAAAATGGGAGTTAAGTATTCCATTTTTGTAGAATTACATGACTGAAGTCTTTCTCAAGCTTGTTGCTATTAATCTCTCATTTTATTTTTCTTTAGTTCTATCAATATCTTGCCAATAGTAATTATAGACAGTGGCTTAGTTAATTAGTTCTAATTTTTGTGATTTTAAAAGTTTTGCAGTAGTTCACTTGATTTGGCACACTTATGGTCAATTTAGAGTGAATTTGAGTGAATTAGCACAACATTTCTCTTAGTCCAGTTCGGTTTGCATGCAAATTGGATTAGGATTGCCGAATAATAAGAGGCTAAATAATATTTAGTAAGTGCCTATTCAGATTTTTCTTCATGTGATCCAATTTGGTGGCAGTTGCTGTGTCTTTTGGGCTGCCTATTAGGAGTTGAAGCCGAATTGGATTTTCACTCACTATTGAGAGCTGCTAGTGCAAGTGCAGCCAAAGTGGCTGATTTGTTTTCTTGTCATGTTCTTCGTTGTAATTAATATAAATGGAGACTAGGTTGCCAAATTGGAAGTGTATTGTGTGTATTGTGTCTGTAAAATGTTGCGTATATGTGTTTGAAAGTATAAATTTATCTGAGTGTGTGCAGTTTGTGGTGTAGTTGTAGTTAATATTGCAAACATTGCAAAGGATTTGGTGTAAGTGAATGTCCAATTGTTTGATGTTGTTGTAGTGAGTTTAATAATTGAATTCAATTTGTGACGAGAGGAAATGCCTAATAGGAGTTGTTGTGATTGATTAAAATTGAATCCAATGAAGTGTAAATTTTGATGAGTTGAATTTTCATATAGGAATTGTCTGTATGTGCTAGTTTTGAGTGGAAGTATTGAATTAGAATCCAAGTTGGTGAAAAATGTTGAGCAATTTACATTGAAGTAAGATATACCTGCAATGTACTTGTAGAATTTGAGAAAATTTGACTAGTAGCATGAAGCTAAAGGCTAACTTGTTACCAAGTTGGAAGGAGCCAGTCTAAGAGTTAAAGTTCCTAACCTCCATACCTTAAGAGTGATGTGCAAATTGGAAGTGAACCAAGTTGGAAGTAATTTAATTCAAATCCTTTCGAATTGTGCAACCTGGCTAGGATTAAAAACCACTAGCTATTGAATCCTACTTAAAATTATCTTTGGAATGAACTTATTATATTAATATGATAATTCTTGAGTAGGTCACTATTCTCCTTCAACAACAATTTTTCCTTTTAGCTTGACTCGGAGCTTGACCTTTTCCACTCATATGTCATATGTGCATTAACCCTTGAAAGATGCTGAGGCTAAAAAGCAATCAATGAATGACTTCATTGTTCATTGTATAAATAAATAATACATTTATTGGTTCAATAACAAGAGATGTCTTGGTCATAAGGGGCCTTGTTTTTTAACCCTTAAATGTTGACATGGACGTTTGGCGTCTAATAGTGGGCATAGTATTGGGCATGGAATTCTTCTAGTAGGACAAAAGTTCAACTATTCATCTTCAGAATTTTGTTGTGAAAAAGAGAGGTCTTCTATAGTAGTTTGACTTCTAATGAGTTCTTTTACAAATTTTTAAGCCATTGATTCACATGGTAATGAAAAAGGATGATTTCCAAGGTCACCCATTCAACCTTTAAGGGTTAAGGATTAAAATATAACATTTCAATGGAATTGGCAGGAGCTTCATGGGACGCCCAATTGAAACCTCTATTTCAATCTTGGCTAAGGTAAAAGTATCTAAATGTGACACTTATTCAAGATTTTCAGATCTTGAAGGTAGCTATAAAATAAATTAATCTGCACTTGTTAGGAAATGGCTTAGAAAACCAACAAAATTAGTTTCATATTTTTTGAGATTGTATGAATATAATACAAATCAACTACGCAAATTCACCTGTTGTGGACACGAGACTAATACCAAAGTGGGCACAAAACATCCAAAAGCAATATAGTGAAAGCTTAGATTGTGCATAAATGATTGGCCAACATTTGTGAGGTGCTATTTACATGGGACACTTGACCTGGCTAGTTGTGAAGGTCGAGTTTGAAAAACATTAGGCTTCCGGGTGTGCCAACTGATCTCCACCCTTTTTTCTTGATTCATGGGATTCCAAGTGACACGAGGTGGCAGGGGTCTGTAAGAAAAATTTAAAATGGGAACAAAGAGAACATTCTAACCGCCCTCATGACACAATATTAATTAAAGAAGCTTTAAACTTACACAAAATAGTGAAATTAGGTTGTTCCACACTAATTTCTCATATCTAACACTTTCAGACATGTTCAACTATAGTCTGGGGCAACCTAATTTCACTATTTTGTGTAGATATGGCAGCACACCTACCATCCCTAGGAACTCTGTCTTTCATTTGCAATTTGTGAGCACATTCGGAATCAGTCATAAATTCTCAACTTTGTCTTCCATTTTGTGAAATACAGTTTCAACTTGCTCTAAACCAATAGTCTCTAGTCTTTGGTATACTCTGGTAGTAATATAGGTGGTAATTTAGTACTTCAGAGTATTTGCTTGCTACAACACATATTCACTCTATTCTCTCTCAATCTGCTGGTCATATTGGGTGTTTATTTAGCATTTCATTGACACTCCATTCCATTCATACCCAAACAAAGGAAATTTTTGAACTACATCATGGCAATGAAAGTAGAATAGCTTATGTACTTTTTAAAGGGAGCTGCAATTGCCATTGAATGGGCTCTCAAATATCACTCTCAAGAGTCTAACTAAGCTCTTTTGGTAAGTCTTCTCAATTTCAAGACTTATGCAACTTCAACTTTCCCTTGTGTCAAAGAACGTCATAGTAAGATTGCATCTATGGTGATGTTGGAAGATGCAAATACAGTTAGTATTTTATCAGACAATACATTTACCTATAATAAATTAGTGGGCATTCAATGGAGGCCATGATACACAAAGCCTAGAACATTGCATTGGTGGCGTCAATTTTTCCATATGATTATGGTTGATGATCCAAAACATTTTTTAGAGATGTTCAAAATGCTAGTCCCTACTTTCCAGTATGTATGTTTATTAGTAGAGCAAGACCTTGAAACCAAGACTCTATTGGGATTAGACACATCATCAAATCAAAAATTAGAAGTGTCAAAATAAGTTGCAATCGCCATCCGTAGACTTGCTACTGGAGATTCTTTAGTTTCAATAGCAAAATTGTTTGGAATTGGAGAATCTACTATTGGTGAGGTCACTAAAAGATTTGTGAAGTCTTTAAATCATAGGGGTCAACATCATTTGACTTAGCCAATTGGTGAACAATTACAAAAGGTGAAAGATGGATTTGAATCCAAATGGGGAATCCCTCAAGTATGTGGTGCTATGAATGTTACGCACGTTGAAGTGAATTTACTTGGTAATGAAAGGTCCATTGATGTCTATGATAAAGATAAAAACTATAGCTTTATTTACAGGCCATAGTGGATGTAGACACTTGATTTTTGGACAATTTAGTAGATTATCCTGGAGTGCTTCATGATGCTAGAGTATTTGCAAATTCTAGAATCAAAGCAACAATTGATAGAGGGGAGTGCTTAAATGGGCCAACCAGGTTCATTCAAAGCATTCCCATTTCTGAATTATTAATCGGTGATTTTGGTTGTTCACAAGACACATACATGTTGATTCCACTTCCAAGTTATAGATTGGCTCCAATGTATGATCAATGTAATTTCAAGCATTATAGTACACAAATGGATGTGGAAAGAGCATTTTGTATTCTCAAAGGATATGACAAATTCTAAAATGACCAATGTATATGCTTGATTGTGCTCTGGTATCTAGTAATATGCATGCTACATGTATTTTACATAATATCATGCTTGACAAGGTAGATAGACCAGATGACAACCTTTCATTAACTAGATATTATGACAAAGATTATAGACAATAAAGAAGTAGAGTAATTATTATAGATGAAGCACTGCTGATTAGAAATGCCATAGTGGGGCACTTGTGGCCTTTAAGAAGTGCTCCAATAGTTGAAGTGCTTATATTTGAGCAACCACTTCTTTATGTGAATAAAATTTCTACGATTTAACCCCTAAGCACCCACAGTTTTTTACTCGAAATGAGGCTACGGGGAACCACCTGCCAAACAATGTGGTTGCACGACTTGAGAACTTGCATCCGTGGGGCTTGGCCGCTGAAATTGGGAAAGGACTACGGTCTGAAGGTTCAAAATTTTTTTGCAACTTTCTACCGTGTAGAATGGCAGATTATAGTAGTCAAAGTCACGTTGACTAGTAGTGGCAGGTCGAAATTTGGCTTGGTTTGACACTTTGGAAGCAAAAATCTTGCATGCCAGGGTGGGTGATTACGCTCAATTTTTTGTAGGGGTTACGGATTGCAGTTACCTCCTAGTCTGCCAATTTCCAGAAAGATTTGACATTGGCACACCACTTTTGCAGAGCCATGAATATGAAGTCCAGACACAGCTCAATGAAATTCATACCAGGAGTGCGTACAGTTTTGACTTATACATTGACTGTGCTCCTGGAGGTACGCCAAGTACTTGCTACCATGTGAGGAATCCCGCCATTGCTAAGCAACTGCTGCATTCAGTTGAAGGGTGAATTTCGGGTTTGATTCAATGGCCAATGCTCAAAAATGGAGAAAATAGGCACAATCAATTTCAAAGTGGACATGTACACATTGAATGAGGGCCTGCCACTTCAAATTGAAGCGCGGTGGTTTGAAAGTACGCAACCATCCACAGTTCTAATTTTTGCTAAAAGCTTGAGAGGCAAAAAAAAATATGAAAAAAAAATAATGACAACCCAGAATTGACCAAAGGGCTCCAGAAGCTAAAGTAAAACATGTTGCCCCAAGAGGAAAAACAACCTGATGGCCATCCTCAAAACCAAATGCCCAGAAACAAGAAGTCGCCAAGTCCTCATTTCCCAAAATCTCCCCTGCTTTTCTTCTTGCTGAGGGTGGCGGGAAATGACATTGCAGGGATGAGTTGTCACTCTGGCATGCACGCGCTAAAAATCCAATGGAACCTTGTCGGTGGTCCCGGTCTCTGGTCTGTAAGCTAGTGCGTAATAAATAACTTTTCTTCGTAAAAGCACATCTGAATGGCCCTCCATGTGCATGTACAACAGATGAAATCAAGATTGCCCACTCTTGGACATCACTATAGTACAATCCTCAAACCATGTACGTTTTTGGTGGTAGTACAAGCTAGATTTGGACCTCATTTTCAAAAAATTAGATTTTGAGAGGTCACATTTTTGCCCCTGGGGTGTTTAGGGGTTAATCAATACTAATGAACTTCAAGGATAGGTTTCAACACTAACATTGCAGAAAGTACAATATCATTATGAATATGAAGTACTTAACTATAATTCTTGCCTTTTAGACCCAATGGCATTGCTAATTGTCATTAGGGCTGTAATGAATCCTTGAAATGTTTCCTTGCTTGCTTGTCTTTTACTTTCTTCAAGGACCAGAAGCTTTTTTTGAGCAATTCTTTGAGCCTCCAGTGAAGCACTTTGTAATACCATGTTGTCATTGCGCATTTTCAACTCAAAATCCAATAAATGAATTTGTCTTGCATCTGTCCGGTCTTCACGTTCAGCCATGGCTACAATTATCTTCTCTTTGTTGGCTTCCATTATGGATGTTAACCCCTAAAAGACCAACATGCATTTTTTTGGCAATATAGAATTTTTGGGCAGGTACGTACGACTAGAGATTTCCATATTTTGGGCTGAAATTTTAATAGAAGGTGGGGGCGAGGAATATCTTTCATGTGCACCAAAGTTCATAACATTTGGAATTACAAGTCAAAAGTTATGGCCTAATATGTTATTTTTTTTCGTAACTGGGCAGTTTGGGCAGATTAGAAAAAAATCACTTTTTTTGAAAACAAAAATTTGAAATTGGTTTTCTAAAATTATATGTAGGTAAAAAGCTTTGAATCATCCCATTTTGATCAATGAGTCAAAAGTTAAGAAGATTTGAAGTTTGCGGGCAGTTATGGATTCACTACTCTAAAATAAACTTTGAAGTCCTTTATCTTATTCAATTTTAATATTTCTTGAAAAAAACAAAATCCTAGGATGTAGATTATTTATTACAACATTTCCACCATTGGGATTAGAAATTTTCAATTCCATAATTAAATTCTTGACAATTTTGTTTTTGAACTATTCTCTACTACTATCTGCTTACTATTTTTTTCCTATGTGTTGTACAATTCCAAATGAAGTGAAAATTTTCAAACATGTAGCCAACTTGTCTAGGAAAAATAATCCAAGAAGCACCATCATTTTGGACATTTTTTCACCAAAAAGTGAGCTTGTGAACTGCTGCTGCCCTATTTTTTGCAGGGCCAAAAATATGGTTTTAGTGAATTTGAATGCTTATACTGTATCTTGCAATCCTCATAGTGGAAATTCTTGAAATTTTTAACATATGTTCTCAAGTCACCATACTACAAGATCCTATGGATATATGTGTCAAATTTATTTTTTTTCAAAAATTGGATACTTGTATTAAAACTTGCAGTTTTCAAGCGTTTTCAATGAGAACATGGTCATGGAACTTTAGGGGTTAAACCATCTAATACTTTGGGCATAGTACAACAACGTTTGCTTGCATACAAGGATGACTCTTGGAACTGGTCTCTCTCAAAATCTGCATAGATATCCTTAATATAAAAGGAATAAAAATTATGTTAAATATTAAATAAAAATGGATGGTGTTCAAAGAATTCCTTATAGAAGTGAATGCAACATACTAGGGGTAGTCACACCTTCTTGATTCCATGAAGGTTGAGAAGATTGGGAGAGAAAAGTAGAGCCACTTGGTGCACATTCTCAACAAAAAGGTGTGACCCCCCTTGTGGATGGTCCGGAGAAATAGAATTGAGAACGGACCTCACTTTTACTTGTTCTAGACGCATCAATTACGCAGACTTGCCTAGTTGTTTGCCACGTTTCATGGTCAATTGTTTGCAGTGAAATCTACGGCAAAGGGTGAAACTTCAAAAAGCAAGGTTGATAAACCCCGTGTATAAACTTCTTCACGGAACGTTCTTGTCCTCTGAAGCAGAAGAACAGCTTTTCTCAACCTTCACTGAACGGAATGAAACGAAGCCGCGGAGTGCCAACGCTCAAGCGCTACGTCCTGATTCTCAACCTTCACAGAACTGCGTGAAGAAGCTGTGACTACCCCTACTGTGAATGAAAAGTGCAGGAGACATATACTGAGCCTCTTCCAAGGACGGCAGTCATTTGAAATCAGTGACAATCTTTTATGAAGTGAAATGAGAGTTGGAAATTAGACATGCCTAAAGAATGTACAACAATATACATTGAGAAATATGACAATAATATTAACCTTTGTATTTGCTATGTGTATTTTGTATTGACAAGAGTGAAAATAAAGGGAGAGTAACTAAGCAAGTTTTAAAAATCTTATACATGTGTCCGCAATATTGTTTAGAGAATCAATAACTTCAATGGGATTGGTTGATTGAAAGGAATCAATTAACCAACTAACAATGTAGTCATAAACTTCATGCTGCATTGCAGCCTTTAATTCTTTGATGGCCTTCTTCTCACCTGCATCCATTACTCAATAGCTTTTTTTGCCACTAGATGTATCTTTTTCATAATTTCAATTTTTTTTAACCCCTAAAGGACCACTGTCTATGCGGGGGACAAATGGGATTTTGGGCAGGTACCTATGGGCTGAATTTTTGTCCTGATTTTCTGAAAGTTTTTTTGGAGATAGAAAAATTGATAAGCTTTGTGGGAATATTATTTTTTTTCAATTGGTGCCTGGGAACAAAAGTTATGCCCAAATAAGCTCAAAATAGGGGAGAAGGGGCAACAAAAAAATTTTGCAAAAAATTTAATTAAATTTTTTTTTTTCCCTTATAGATTATAATTCTTTCTATTTGAGAAGCTTTGATCATTTGGTTTGGATTTATTATGAGAAAAGTATGGACAATCTTGTTTTTTGGGCAATTAGAGCATCTTCTTGAAAAAAATAACTTGTAGGATTCATTTTGGAAAGCAATTTTTGCAATTTTTCAAAAAAAAAGTTCCACATGGTTTAGTTTTTGTGCTAGAACAATCTCACCATTGGAATTAGTGCATTTTAATTCCATCTAAAAGATATAAATATTTTAGATTTTCCTTCTATCTTGTATCTACTTCTACTTAACAATTTTCTTAAGAATGAAAATTAAGTTTTTTTAATTTCTTTTTTTTCCCTAAATTCTCAACTCAATTCTCCCCTAGACATATTTAAAGCTCAAAACTCTGTAGTGCAAAAAATATAAGTTAAAAATGTTTAAAATCAAAAAATCTAGTCTCGCAATGTGCTGAAAAACTTGATTTTTTCACTTCAAATGCAGATATCTTGCAATCTCTACGGTCAAAAATTCTGAAATTTTTTCCACACATTCTCATAATAATTAGGTACAAGACCTTATCGTTGGATGTGCAAAAAAAATAATTTTTAAAATTTTTTACTCTTTGCTCTAGAAATGGCAGTTTTGAGAGTTTTTTGGCAGAAAAAAGGCCTTGGTCCTTTAGGGATTAAATCACCACGGACATCTTCAAAGTCCTCTTGACATTGTTGTGCAAAGCAGCTAATAATAAGTGCCCAACATTCATGTCCAAGTTTGTAAAGAGCCTTTGAACCAGCATTAGGAATAGATGTAAACCAATCTGTCTTTTTTTACTACAAGCATAACCATAAGCTCTGAAGTACTCCAAGGCCTCTTTTTATATACCTTTCCTAGCATTGTATCCACTTGGGGCTCTCCCATTTCACAAACATCTTCATCATTTAGAGATGGATCTGAGTCATTGAGATCTGGAAACTCAAATTGTAATGGAGGCTCAAATTGGGATGAGGATCGTGGCACACTTGAAGGGGACCTTAGCCAAGACATTGTACCTAAAAACAAGATTCATCATATAAGGAAGACATAAAAGTATTATAAACAAAAATATTGGAATGATGCCACAAAATGGGCTCAAAATGACCTTGAATCCTAATAACTACTTTTCAAAAAAATTTGCATGGCTGAACATCAATATAGATTAGGGAATCTTTTATCTTACTTTGTAGAAAGAGATAGGTAGAAGTCATTGAGGAAGACATAATTGAAGTTTAACAGAAATAAAATTTGAATGAAATTGCAATCTTTTCTCTCTATACTAACTTTAAAGTATGTACATTGAATAGGGGTCTTATGGGGACCTATACTAATTAATCAACATTTCACACTAATCAATGGTTATTGAAGTGTGCAGGGCTTGTATATCATGTTTCAAACGTCTACGATTTTTGAGGATAAGTCCCTTTAATTTTTTTGGTCCCCTTAATACCTCTATTCAGTATAGAAGTCATTCAGCAAGACATAAATTTCATATTAATAAAAACAATATTTGAGTTAAGTAGCACTTCAAGCTCAAAATGACATTGAACTTTGCAAACATCCTTATAAAATGACTATCATAACACAACATCAGTTTAGACTTGAAATCGATCCTCCCAAAAGTCACTAATTAACCCCTAAAAGCCCATTGTCCCTTAGAGGGACAACCACATTTTTGGGCAGGTATTTACGGGCTGAAATTTTCTTTTGATTTTTTGAAACCTTTTTGGGAGGTAGAAAAATTGATTAGCGTTGTGGAAATATAATTTTTTTCACAATCGGTGCCCGGGAACAAAAGTTATGACCAAATAAGCTCAAAATAGGGGACGACGGGCAGCAAAAAAAATTTGCACTTTTTTTTTTTTTTCAAGTACTTCTTTCTTATAGATTTTATTTTTGTCTATCTAAAAAGCTTTGATTCATTTCATTTGGATTTGTTATGAAAAAGTTATGGACATTCTTGTTTTTCGGGCAGTTAGAGCATCTTTTTGAAAAATATAACTTGTAGGATTCATTTCTGAATGCAATTTTTCAAATTTTTTAATTTTTTTTTTGCATGGTTAAGTTTTTGTGCTAGAACAATCTGACTATTGGTATTAGTGAATTTTAATTCCATCTAAAATATATGAATATTTTAGATTTTCCTTCTATCTCGTACCTACTTCTACTTAACAATTTTTTCAACAATGAAAATTAAGGTTTTTTTAATATTATTTTTTTGGGTAGATTTTCAATTCAATTCTCCACTATAGACATTCAAAGCTCAAAACTCTATAGTGTAAAAATTTTAAGTTAAAAATGTTCAAAGTCAAAAAATCCAATCCCACAATGTGCTGAAAAATTTGTTTTTTTCACTTTAAACATAGATATCTTGCAATCTGTGCAGTCAAAAATTCTGAAATTTTTTCTGCACATTCTTATACTGATTAGGTGCAAGATCCTATGGTTAGATGTGCAAAAAAAATATTTTTAATTTTTTTTCACTCTTTGCTAAAAAAAGGGCAGTTTTGGGTGTTTTTTGGCAGAAAAAGGCCGTGGGCCTTTGGGGGTTAAAACATAATTGCAATACATAGTTGTATTAAAATAGTTTTGGAATGATACAACACAAGAGACAAAACTTACTATTGTAGGAACACTACAACCATGAGACAACAAATTAATGTCCATGTTCAAGAACTTTGGCTAGTTCAAAACTCAAACCCAAAACTCCAAAGAGAGATAATGAAGGTTAGGAATCAGCATAAGTAAAGTTTAAGAGATCTTGTTTAGGAACACAAGAAGGGGCCCAAAATCAAGAGAGATCTTCACTAACATCACACAAAGAGACAAGTGGAAGATAACTTTAGATTATTTTAGAAAATCAGCTTGATATAAAGGAGAACGGGCTTGGAAATCCTATAATCAAAGAGGGTAGAGAAAGTATTGGATTGGAGCTCTACATTAGAAATTGGGATGCCATTTCTGACATGCGAACCATCTGATCTGGCTTTGAGCTCCATTCGCACTATGCAAACAGGCCCTGATATTGACAACTTCTTGGATCCCCACCTATCTAATTTGAAACTCTAGTTGTCAGCTTGAGGTCCACTTGCACTTTTCTTTAGGGCTTATTTAAGGTGTCTCTAAACAAATCGTATTACATTTGGATATTTCTACTTTAGTATTTGGAAATTGGGTAGTAATTTTTACTTGGACTAGGGGCAATATTCTCAAAATTTGAATTGCGTAAATTTAATGATTATGATTGTGCACACTTAACCCCTAAAGTCCCATTGTTCCCTCGGGGGACAAATCAGATTTCAGGCAGGTACCTACGGGCTCAACTTTTAGTGAAATCTTTTGAAACTTTTCCATAAGATAGAAAAACTGATTGGCTTTGGGGGAATATAGTTTTTATTTCAATTGGTGCCTGGGAGTAAAAGTTATACCACAAAATGTTTCAAATTGAACTCGGCGGGTAGTACAAATTTTTTTGCAAAAAGTCAAAATAAATTGTAAATTTTTTTTTCTTTGAAACTTTATACTTTTGTCTACATATTAAGCTTTGATTCTTTTTATTTGGACTAATAATGAGCAAGTTATGGATAATCTTGCTTTTCAGGCAATCTAGGCATCTTTTTGAAAAAATAACTTGTAGGATTCATTTCTAAATGCAATTTTTACAATTTCTTACAATTTTTTTTTTTAAAATGTTGTGTATGCTTGCCAAAACAATCTCACCATTGGGATTATTGTATTTGAATCCCATCTAAGAGCTATTAACAATTTTGTGTTTTTTTCAATCTTGGACTTATTTCTACTTAACAATTTTTTAAAGAATGAAAATTCAAGTGTGTTTTTCTTGAAATTTTTTTTGTAGACTTTCAACTTGCATCTTCAACATAAATTTTTTTAAATTCAAAATCTGTAGTGTAAAAATTTTCCACAAATGGCGGTCAAAGTCATCTGAAATTGCATGGAAGTGTTAAAAAAAACTTTCTTCTTCAACTTCGAATGCTAATATCTTCCAACTATACAATCAAATTTCATGAAATTTTTACCTCATGATCTTTGACAAATGAAGTATAAGATCCTATGGTTAGATTCTAAAAAAAGTTTTTTTTTTTGTGTTCTTGGGTAATGCAGTCAAAATGGCATTTTTGTGTGGTTTTTGACAGAAAAATGGCCTTGGAACTTTAGGGGTTAAGAAAATACTGTGTGGTTTAGAGCATCTTCAATAAAGCATAGTAAAAGGCACAATATCAAGAACTTTGGTGCATGATACCTTGAATTTGGAAATTGATTGATCCAATAGAGCCACTAGCCCCCATTTTTTGTTTTAAGCCACAACAAATTCTTTGCTCAATACAATATATTTCAATTTTATCCTAAGTGTCGGTTTACACCACAATCTGACCAAAAGCCCTTTTGAGTTATCAAAGTGGTGATTGGTAGAGAGATAGGCATGGTCAAAATTGAATTGCATTATGACCAAGGCCCATGCCATTTTTCATTCTAAGAAGGGTGTCATTGCAAAAAAGGGTATGCAAAATACATAGCATTTTTTAAATTGGTCTTTATAAAATACTATAATTTTTGTATTATAAGCCCAATGCCAAAACCAAAAAATCTGTTTCTAGAATTTTTGATTTTAATTGTATTGCTTCTTTTTCAAAAAAATTAAAAAATCATTTTATACTAAAAAGCCAATTTTGTTAATTTGTCATAATATTGGATTTCGTTTCTTTTTTGTTTGAAAATGCAGCCTAATTTAATGATTTTTGGTTGAATCTTTTGTAGTATATTTCTAGAGAAGGCAAGCATGCTTTCACCAAAAATTCGAAGAAGATATCTTATTTTCCGTCCTCCACATTTGTGCAAATAAGCCTCCTTGGAGTGTACATTTCTGAACATTTGAAATGTTTTTTTCCCAATTCTTTTCTCAAATCTCATCACCACTAAGTCTTCCCAAATGGATAATTTTCAGTACAATAAAAAATTGTTTTCTCTATTTTTTACAATTTAACCCCTAAAGGATCATTGTCCTTTTGGGGGACCAAATGCGTTTTTTGGGCAGATACCTACGGGCTGAAATTTTCTTTTGAATTTTTGAAACTTTTTTTGGAGGTAGAAAAATTGATTAGCTTCATGGAAATATAATTTCTTTTCACAATCGGTGCTTGGGAACAAAAGTTATGACCAAATAAGCTCAAAACAAGAGACGACGGGCAGCAAAAAAAAAATGCGATTTTTTTTTTTGTTTAAGTATTTTTTTTCTCATAGATTATATTTTTGTCTATCTAAAGAGCTTTGATTCATTTCATTTGGATTTTGTATGAGAAATTTATGGACATTCTTGTTTTTCGGGCAGTTAGAGCATCTTTTTGAAAGAAATGACTTCTAGGATTCATTTTTGAATGAAATTTTTCAAATTTTTCAATTTTTTTTTTTTGCATGGTTTAGTTTACTTGCTCGAACAATCTCACCATTGGAATTAGTGCATTTTAATCCCACCTATAATATATAAATATTTTAGATTTTCCTTTTATCTTGTACCTACTTCTACTTAACAATTTTTTTGGTCATGAAAATTAAGTTTTTTGGAACTTTCTTTTTTTGGCTAGATTCTCAACTCAATTCTCCAATATGAACATTAAAAGCTCAAAAGTCTGTAGTGCAAAAAAATAAAGTTAAAAATGTTCAAAGTCAAAAAATCTAGTCCCACAATGTACTGAAAAACTTGTTTTTTTCACTTTAAACGCAGATATCTTGCAATCAGTGCGGTCAAAAATTTTGAAATTCTTTCTACACCCTTTCGTACTAGTTAGGTATAAGATCCTATGGTTAGATGTGAAAAAAAAACATTTTTCAAATTTTTTTACTTTTTGCTATAGAAATGGCAGTTTTGAGTGTTTTTGGGCAGGAAAAGGGCCTCGGTCCTTTAGGGGTTTAAATGTCCAAGGATATATTTTCTTCACTAGATTCTATGTCAAAAAATATATCCCCAAAAGGCCATTCTTTGACGTTTTAATTTGTAAAAATTGGAAAAAAAATTCATACAACCAAAAAATTGTTCATTTGGAAAGACTTAGTGGTGATAAGATTTGACAAATTTATCTTGGAAAAAAGCATTTTGAATGTTTAGAAATGTGCACGCCATTGGAGGCCTATTTGCACAAATGTGGAGGACAAAAAATAAGGTATTTTCTTTGAATTTTTGGTAGAAGTATGTATGCCTGTTATAGAATTATACCACCAAAATTTCAACCAAACATCATTAAATTAGACCACCTTTTCAAACAAAAGACCCCAAAATCCAATACTGTGACAAATTAACAAAATTAACTTTTAAATATAAAATGAATTTTTTAAAAATTGAAAAATAAGGAATACAATTACAATAAAAAAATTTAGAAATAGATGTTTTGGATTTGGCACTGGGCTCATATTTCAGAAGTCATAGCATTAGACAGAGATCAATACCTTAAATGAGGCTGTTTGTTTTGTTTTGTTTTGTTTTGTTTGTAGCGTGGACAACTTCCTGACCGTGCGTCCCCCGGCCGCGTGCTTGGTATCGTCAGAAAGCTCTCGCCAAGGAGGGGTGCACCGGCTTGGTTTCGTGGCGTTTGGAGCGGCGGTGCAAAAGTTATTGAATTTCAAAGTATTTATTGATTAAAAATTTAGAAAATTACTTTTACTTTGATTTTGGTGGCGTTCTTGCTACTGGGAGTGGAACCAGGAGTAGAACTGGGAGTAGAATCGGAAGTAGAACCAGGAGTGCAACCGGGAGTAGATGAAAATTGGGCCAACGGCACAAGGTCACACTAGTTTGTATTGAAAGTAGTGTAGAAAACGTTCACTCTTTCTTGCAATGACCCATTCCGTAGATGTGAAGACAGACATGGATAGTTGGTAAGAGAGCCAAGAAAGGGACCACTGCAACGGTGAAAATTGTGTAGAATTTCAGAAGCTTCACCCTCTTCTATTGTGTCTTATTTATTGTGCATATACTTGCATGTAATTATGTCGCAATGTAGTGGATATGTTTCACGTATGTTTTTTGCAATGTATGTAGGCGCCGTATGTAGCAAAGAGTTCACCACAACAAGTTTGGGACTAGCATCAGTATAGGCAATTGTCTAAGACAAACGCATTGGACCAACATGTCTTTGAGGATGAAGTAAAAGGATTTCCACAAGCCTCCTATAGAAAATGTATACAAGAAGATTGGCAAAATGCATTGTAAAAAGATCTGCAAACTTTGGTGACGTGGTGAATATGAAATACGATGCACGTTTATTGATTGTGTACGCAGGTGTCATCATTTCATATGCAAAAGTTTGCAGATTTGTACGTTCGTTAGTTTTGGTACTAGCTTTATAGAACTATAAGGTACGATCTCAGCTTTTTGTGTGCTTGTTGTTTTAGATATGTAGAGGCGTACTAGGTGTATAGTATTATTTCCAAAACATCATAGAATGCAAGGCAACTTTAATTGTAATAATGTTTCAATCATTGACTTATAGATTCAATTCCTTCATGTAAGGTTGTCTACTATTGCATGAGATTGTCAAAATGTATTGTTTCAGGAATGTCGTGTAATATCATCATATATTAATAACTTTTTTAGTTTCAAATATTTTATTTTGAGTTTTTTTGAATCTGGAATTCATGTGAACGGGTGGCCCATTTTTGGTGTGAATTTTGCAAGCCACTGTAGTAACTGTTGTACATGTTATTCTAGCAAGCATAAAAGTACATGTGAAGTGAAGTAGTGGAAAGTTACAAATCTTTAGTATTTAAGCCTCACTGAATTGCAAGCTATGTGAAAAAAATATTTTCTTATATGTCTTCATGTGCTTGAATTGAAAATGAATTACTTGCAGATGTTTTTATTCCATTTAATTTTTTTAATGTACAATATTTGCATTTTACAAAACAATTTTTTTGGACACAGGGGAAGTATCGTAGAGAACCTAAATAGCATGTGGAAAATGAAGGCGTTGTCATTATTTGAGGACTACTTAGACATGCTGCACCGTCTTAGTCACATGCAAACATCTTTGTGTTAGGAAACTGGAGTGTTGCTGGCCTGTTAAGTATTGGAGATACGCGTGACTGTCCACACATTTTGACGTTATTCATCGATTGTAGTCAAGAGGACGTTAGACGGGATTGGAATCATTCTTACATGTTGTGCTATGAAAAGCTATTGGAGAAGTGGCACCTACTGTGTATGCGGTTTTTCAATGTCAATGCTACAATGTCAATGTTGTTTATAGAATTTGTTCTGCCTGAACTTTTGGATAGGGGAAGTGAGAATTGTAGTTTGCACTTACAAATGCCACGTGCATAATGTTGTTGTATGCAAGTTATAGAATATTAATGTTTTCTATTTACATTGACTGTAGTGTTATTTGTAATATTTATGTAGACTTATTGTTGTTTCTAGTGGCTAATTTTAATGCACCCTCTAAATCACCAAATTCTTCTTATGTAGCATTTGCAAGTAGAGGTAGAGCGTCAATTGAATTTTTGTAACGTTGATCTGTTTTGATCAAGTCCAAGCACCTGACCATGTCCACAATTTTCTTGACAGTAGGTATCTTTTACATATTCTACTAAGTATAAACAAAAGTAGTCCTACTTTTATTGAATGTATCTTTTTTCTCTTCACAGATTCATGCTTTGAAATTCAAGACAGTTGCTGTACCTCACTATTTTGTTCTTTTTGTTTGTAATTCTAAGGTTTCGGATTCTCTATTTTTTGTCAATAAAAGGAAGAAGTCCATTGTAGATATTCAGGCGTATGAGTCTATGTGTGGAAGTCCTTGTGGAGGAATTTGTGGATTCTCGCCATTCTCAGTTCAATGGTGGACATATTCAATTATTTGAATACGAAGTTGAATATTGAGTTGAGTTCATTGTGGTATGAAATTTTACTTTATTTGCAATGTTTCTAAAAATTTACTGGCAATTGTAGAAGCACTTATTTTCCAAGAGCCTGCGAGTTCCCCAGCCCAAAAACTGCCGTAAATGCTATCAACCACGTAGGCTGATGTGGTCGCGCGACTGCCACCTAATTTCTGGAAAAAAAAAATAATTTTTGTTTTTTCAGTTCTTTTTTGCATTTTTTAATTTTTTTAATTTTTTAATTTTTATTTTTGAAAAAAAAAATTCTAATAGTTTAGCCGTTCCCTCACTGCAGGGGGAACAGGCCCAAAATCGGGCTCTTGGAGGCCTCAAAACTTCTGTAATGTGTTCACCCTTTCAAGTTCACATACTAATATATGTACTATCTAAGCAACTTCTACAATATTGTGCTTGGATGGTACTATCTAAGCAACTTCTAATGTAATGTTGGAAGAATTAAGAGTGTTGTTAACAAAGAATAAGTAAAGATCTAAGTAAAGAATATAGATACAAATAAGGACTAGATTCGCTTTGCTAACACCACTATTAACACCAACTCAAATTCAAACATGCTTATAAAGCTATCTTGGTTTGTCTCCAGAAAAACCATTTGTAATCATATAAAATCTCTTCCATTTTCTCTTTAGCTACATTTGATTCTTCCAACTCTTAGCTCTACTACCATACTCAAACAATAGGTTCACTATGGCAAAGGCAATTGATTTAGGGTGATAGCCATACATTTTGGGAAATATAATAATGGTGTTTGATTCTTTTATAAGAGTAAAAAAATACCTTAGTTTGAATAAGATGGATTGCATAGGCTATAAGTAGCCTTATTTGAATTATTATTAGTTAATTCAACCCATTAAATTAGATTTTTTAAAAGATTTCCACCGTGATTTCTTAAACTGACTTGAACTCTATTCAACATTTGTAGTCACTACTTTCAATTTTGAGAATTATTTTTCAACAAACCTCCTATATGGCTATAATATTCTCTTTGGCATTTTAATAGCTCTATACAACTCTACAAAAGATGTCTTTCAAAAGTATGGTCTTTTGATTGGTTCATGAATACTATCTCAAGAGTAGTATTTCCTCATTGTTCTTAAAGATATTTTATTTTGCCCACAAAAGTGCTCCTATAAATTCTCCTCCATTTTTTCTTGCCATTTGATTCTTCCACCAGCCACTCCACTATTTACTCCATCATTCTAATAGCTTCATGCACACATGCACAAATTTATTCTACGAATAAGATCTACTAAATGGTTGAAAATGATGTTAGATAATTAACAACTTCCTCCGACAAGTGTTTAGGATAGGCCTTAAATGTGCCCTTGACCCTAGATGGCCATCGTCACTCTGTATACATCTCTAGAATCAATTATATATTTATGTGGAAGAAATTGTTTTAGATCCAAACTTTGTACCTTTATAACTTTTGCATTTGATATCCAAATGTCATATTCTTTGGTGCATTGGAACCTCCTTTTAAGTGCCAACAAAAAAATATGAAAATTTTCCCAGCTTAATAATTATAGTAACTAGGCAAAAAGTAACTAAGCAAAAAGTGACGGTTTGAGAGGTACCCACCTTTAAACTATTTTTTTACATGCTCTTCCAAGCATTATATTTTACATTTTTGCCTGTGATTTTTTACAATAACCAGTTTTCAAATTACCAATTTAGTTTGAAGCCATGATGTGGTCCAATTCTTTTCGCCTATATTTGAGGGATTTTGACGTGCAACAGACACAAGCTTTGTATTAAAAAATTACCAGTTGCGTATGACCTCCACAATCCCATGGGATTATTTTTTGAAAAGCCAAATGGGATCCCTAAATTCACTCACTGGCTCAGATTGCGAAACGATTGTACCCCAAATCCAATGAACGAGGCGGGCACAAGTCCCTCGTTTCCAGTCTCACAGAATCTTCCAAACATTCATATCCATCAACCCAACTCAATGACCTCATCCTCTAGCAATGATGAAATATTGATACCTTTTCGTGCAAAATTGATACTTTTTCTTGCAAAATTCAATCATAGGATCTTATATTAGACTTGTATGAAAATGTATGCAAAATATTTCAGATACTTTGACCGCGTAGATTATAAGATATTAGTGTTTAAAGTGAGAAGAAAAGATTTTTTTGACACCTTACTTTTATACTCCATGTGTTTTGAAATGATTTTTATGTTAAGCAAGATGTTCTAGATTAATCTGTGAGATAGTATTTTTTTAAATCCGTTTTGACCTGTAAGTAGAGTTCAATGCTCTTCTATTGTCTTAGAGTTTTTAGGATTGGGTTAGTTTTCAAAGTGTAGTTTTGGAGTGCTCAAAAGAAGATATTTTGGTGCATTTCCAAGGAGCATTCATTTGGCTACTCTAGCATAGTTCCTGAATTGCCTTCATTGTTGTTCTACCATTCATGCAATTCCACAATGTTCAAGTCACTATCTCCTGTGCTGTTCTGTGGTGTGCATAGCTCTGGATCTGTTGACAAGAACCTATTTGTGGGACTTTCTTACAAAAGCAATTATAAAAGCCATCTGAGCATCTGAACATCCCACTGTTGGATTTGTTTTATATTCAATACGAATGCTACGTATTCCATGCTTGTAGCTCTATACAAGTATCGGTGACATTAATTTATAATCTGTTGCTCTTGTCTAGAGTTTGTTAATAGTGATATAGATAGCTCACTTTAGACATTGTTTCTCAGCATTCTGAGAAAAGTACCAACAATTCAATCTATAAAGTCTTCCTCCCACATCACAACCGGAAGATCATTTTGGACCACAAAATAGATGGGAACCAGAAGATTATTTTGGATTAGAAGGAGTAATTTTTTATACTTTGAATCTACTAAACTTTAATTTTTTTTGTACTACAAAGTATTGAGTTTAAACCATCGTAGTAGGGATGGAGTTCAAAATTTAGGGGTTTTATTTTATATTATTTTAATAATTTTCATTCCAGTAAGAAAATTGTTAAGTAGAATTTGGTACATGATGAAAGGGGAAATTAATTAATAATAGTTCTAAGCTGGAATGAATTATTTTATGCAATATTCACCACATTTACAATTGAAAATTTCAGAAGGGCACATATTGTCTTCAAGGCAATTAAACAATTTTGAAGAGTTTATATGGGGATCTCTATTAATACTCAAAAAATTATTCTTCTGAATCAACACATGTAATATTCTCCGCTCATTACAATCTAATCATTTAAAGATTCACTTTAATAAGATTACACTTTTCACAATTCAATCAATCGAAATTGTCATTTTAAAATCACGAATCCTTTGTACTTACAGGATTAAAGGTCTGGATATATTTCATTCATCCCCCTTCATCCAATTCAGAGTGGTAACGGTCAACCGCCTGTCCGGACGTTGGGACATTTGAACTTCGAGGACACTCACGCATTCAATCACTTGCTTGTTGAATTAATCCGTCTCTACAAATTTTTGAAGACGCTCATGCAAATATGCATCTTTCCTGCAATTTTTTCTTTTTCTCCGCCACTGATGTTGGTCCTATAGACCTTGTCAATTGTGCAGTTACAGAGTTAGGGTTTTGATGATCACATCAAAGCCAATGCACCGGCATCGCAATGTGATGTGCGTGCTTTTGAAATTTTGTATTCAGAATTGAGGAAAATGGAGACGGAGGTGAAGAAAGCGTCCGTGAATGAGATCTGGAACGCATTGAAGGAGGATGAGGCTACTCGTAGTACCCACTGGAGCGCTGATCGCTCTCTCTAATAGACCTTGTCAATTGTGCAGTTACAGAGTTAGGGTTTGACGATCATTTCAAAGCCAATGCACCAGCATCACCATGTGATGTGATTTTGTATTCAGAATTGAGGAAAATGGAGACGGAGGTGAAGAAAGCGTCCGTGAATGAGATCTGGAACGCATTGAAGGAGGACGAGGCTACTCGGAGTACCCGCAGAAGCGCTTCCCGGACCACAGTGGATTGGAACTCGTACCACATCCGCGACGCCATCAAACCGAAGAAGAAGTCCTTTCCTGCTTACGACTCGCATCTCGCGGACTACTCTCTCATGGAAGCGGCTCACTTGTTTCGGAACTCCGAGGGAACGCTGGAAGTCGGTTGCCCTTACGAGTGCCGAGACAAGTGCCGGAGCTTTAAGAGAGAAGAGGAGCGAAATAATCATGAGACCCATGGAGAGATGAATAGCGCCGTGGATGGTGACCGGCCGCAGCAGCCGGATCTTGTGGTGTTGCAATACGCCAAACTCAAAGCAGCATATCAAGCTAAACTCCGGAAAGAAAAATTGGCTACTCTTTCCACATGTGTAGAGCAGATGAAAGAAGATGTCGCGTGTGCCGAAGCGGAGAAGCAACGGGATGCGGAGGGTTCAGGTCAAAAATCTCCCGCTGAAATTGAAAAGCTCGATGCCGAGAGAGAAGAGGATGATGGCGATCTTGGATTAGGGTTAATGGGCAATGTGGACAGTTTAGTTGAAGAACAAGAAGTGGTGAAACGAGAGAGTTCTGAGGTTGTGCCAAGTTCTGTGTCCCGGAGCGTACGGTTTGCGCTTCCTGAGGAGGAGTCGCAAATTCCGGCGACGACTGAGGATGAAAAGGACGGAGAGCACCAGGGTTTGGCCAATGCTTTGAACAGGGACTTGAATGCTTTGACGGATGCTGTAGGGGGAGTGCGCCTTGCTGCTCTTCAGCGGCTGCAGTGGACGCTCTTTGAAACGACCACCCAAACCCTAGGTATCGTCGTATTGATTAAAATAGTGAAATATCTAGAAATTCGCATTTTTCCAGAACCTCACATACAGTAGAACCTCTCTAAACCGGTAGGTCCCGGACCGGTCTTAGGGAGGTTTACCTGCATATGGAGGATCGACTTAGGGAGGTTCTACTGTGTATACCAGACCTAGCTTTTAGAGCTAATTGCACTTAAATATTACTATTTGGGCACTTCAGAATTTGACATTTTACCGGATATGACCATAGGTGAAGGATCATATATCCCGAACGACGGGGGCGAAACAAGGTCCGAAGATGAGAGCAGGCGGCATAGCTTGGGATGGGCGGCAGAGGAGTTGGTTATCAAACCTCTGTTGCGACGCTTTGGAGATTCGTCGGAGAAATGCCGGATACTCGCGATTGTCATACTTCACAAGTAAGTCGGCTTCAAAATACTCTCTTCATGTCCACTGTACAGTTTTAGCGTACAGGACCAAGACGGCGAATTTGATTCTCATGCTCTTATAGCGTTGGGTACTTGCCTTCGTCCAATTTTGTTTATTTTTCGACCAACGCATGCAGTGTTCGTCACTGATTTTGGTGATATAAAATTTGGCCGCACTGAATTTTCTTTTTCAGAATATGACCGATTGGATTGGTTGTTTGTAACGATGAATCTTGGTATTTTGGGGTTTAAGCGAATGCTAGTGACTTCAGAGTCGTATTCGATAAGCTCGAAAACATGTGTATGGTTTGCGTTGGATGTGATGGATGCACAGACTTTTGCAAGAAGTGCCAAGTGCGGTGATGGTGTTGCTGCCTTACATACTCCCAGTCATAGGTGAGCGCATGCCGCTCAAGGTTCCCCTTGGTCCTGTCAGCGACGAAGACGAATTGCTGAAAGAACCGGTAAAGGAACAATACAGAGAAATAACTGTCCACTTCACGTCTTGTGCAGTGTAATACCGGTAACGAGGGCCTTGTCTTCGGGTCGTCATCCTTGGAGAGTTTTGAATTAATCAATTAAGGTTTGAAATCCGGTGCAGACAAGATAGAGGATACACTTTACATCACTTTATACATTTTAACCAGTATGTAGAAATGTGCTTATTAGGGGATCACAATATAGCGCAGATAAGATCACTTTGGGTACAAGAGTCAAATTCTCTTTGAGTTCCAATTTTTACTATGCATGAATTTCTTATGCAATCATTAAAATTGGGAGCTTGTAGACCACAGTGGCAGTCGACACCACATTTCCATTTGAACCACGCGTGGTCATAGACATTTACGCAAGTCATGCTTTCACCCAACTTACTAATTGAAACCCAAGCCAGTGTACGAATAGATCAGTTGATGTTAGTTTCACGGGTCAGTATTGGAGACGGGATAACAGTTATAATAATAGTACTGAGAACATTGAAGTATATTGTATTTAAGTGTGCAGCCCGTTATTCAAGCGTTTCTTGTGGAGTCATCCGAGGAGGTGAGGCTGCAGCTGGTGCAATTCATGCGTTCTCTTTTGAAGCTAGCACCGCGGTTGATTCAAGCTTTTGCGTCGGATGTTGCTTCGATTCTGGTTGCTGCAACGTTTGATTCGCATCCCGATGTGCTCTTGGTACTCAACCAACCTTACCCTCCTCTACCATTGTCTTTAACCCCTAAAGGACCAAGAAACCCAAAATGCGTCCCATGCTGTTGTAGCATTTTGTATTAGTTCACATAGGAACTTTCTTGTATCAATTTTATTAAATTTTGCCAACACCCGCAGTGTTCTTCACTGACATAATATTTGACCTCATCTGAATTATAATATGATCATCGATTTAGTCAATTAAAAGCAATGCATCCCTGGTCCTTCAGGGGTTAATATATGTTGGATTGTTGTTTGGAAGTGCTGCGTCGGTGTGAGTGATGCTAGAGTATGCAGATGTTGATTGTGGTGAAATGATTTTCAGGAAGCATTTCCAGCACTCGAGTTGTTAGGGGAGATCATGGAATACAGGTTGAAACCAGTTGGCAAACAGCTTGTGAGAGTCTGCCATCGGTCCCTGTCTCACAACCATGCTCGCGTGCGCGTTGCTGCCCTAAAGGCCATTTGCAGGTTTGTTTGCTGTCTTGGACATCGTGGCTCTTGCACTGAAGTCCTTCTCGTTTTCTTGAGTAGGTCAACTGCATGCTTCCATGATGCTGGTGCTGTTGTAGCGCTGCAGATTGACTATGTGCGGAGCCCACGATGCTATTTATGAATTGACTGCTTATCGAGACCCCAATCTTCTTCCAATCAAGGCCTTTTACGAACCTTGTCCGAAGGTCAGTCGCCATCTGCTCTTAAGAATTTCAGTTTATGGCAAGGAGGAGTATGGAAACCTCAGAGAATATTGCTATGAGGATGCTGGTATTGTGTGTGCAGACGCAGTACTTAGCCATGTTGGCTACAGATAAAAATCCTGTAGTAAGGGAGGAACTCTATAGAACTATAGCTCGCTGGTTGCGGGAGCTTGGAGAACGAAAAGAACACGAGTGCCGTCTCCTGCCGTAACATTCTTCCTCCTTGTCTAACCTTTTTTTTTCTCTTCGATCACTCTTGAATGACAGTACATCTATGAAGAGAGGTCCTTTAATTGGGATGTGCAGGTATCTGCTGACTGGTTTTCAAGATTCTTCCCCCAAATTGCAGACTCTTGCTTTTGAACTCATGGAAGGTGTAGGTTTGCAGTAAGTTAACATCTCCTTCTTAATTTCATGCGTTGACAAATGGAGGGAGACGTGTTCAGAGGATAGCCTGGAGGATTCACTCAAACGTGTTAACTTCTGATTTCTCATTTCGTTATTATGGCGAAATTTCAAAGAGACTGACTCTTTTCCAGACACCCGTCTGGAACCTCAGATCTATGCCAGTTCTAGCGTGCAGAGCTCTGAAAGACACCCATTCACCTAATCTGACCACGATTGAACAGGTACGAAGAAGAGAACGAAATCGAGGTTAAGGATACCCGCACTTACCTTACCGAAGACATTGATGATATTGTCAGCGTCTCTGGAGATCCCCTGCCTCATCCCTTCCAAAGTAAGCCTTTCACTCCACCTGGGATCTCCAAATATACATTAGCTGTTGATTTCTTTGATTTGATAGAATGATGGCATTTGCGTTATCAATGTTAAGATCAAACTTCTCAAGATTGTTGTAAATTTACCAAAGTCCGGTATGCATTCTTCTCTTGACTTGAAACGTCTACGCTTGTAAACACAAGCAAAGGAGGACATTTACTTATGTATCTATTCAGGCCATAGCTGATGCTGCTCGTTTTTACCGTCACAGAGAGACCATGTCTAGGAGCACGAATCATGGTGAAGAGTGTAGCAGCAATCCTTCTGCATGCTATTTCAGCCGATATGGAGTGTTGGACTACCGGCACTAAGGAGCTGGCAGCACATTTTCTTCTTACACTCTTGTTGTTTGTCGAATCGAACATCACCATGCACCTGCAACCCCTACTTAAAATCATGCACAAGGCTGTTGCTGAACCTTCTATTTTCGACAAGGTCAAATTCCTCTCACCGTCTGAAACTCATAACATTGCTATTTAGCATGGTCGATGTACAAATTGTGATGGTTGACGTTATCAAACTTTCATAGGACATAGGTTTCTGGAATTCAGTTACTGAAATGGTCCCTGTTCACCTTATGCAGATTCTGGAGAGTGCTAAGGTGTTGGGTTTCTTCGTAGATCCAGGTTCATATTTGCCTATGATAATGCCACTTATACACGGCGACGTGAGCGCTGATGTTTCAGTCAATACTTTGGGCCACGCTTTGCAATTACTGGCTGGCATTCTTTCTGGAAGCAGATCCGAGCAGATCACGGCACACATTCCTGAAATATGTTCTACTCTTACCGACCACCACATCATGACCAGCATTCAACAGTACTTGACTGTCTTGTTCCCATGCTTTTCATATCAATTTTACATCTTCTTTTCGAGAATAATGCTAAGAACGTTTTGACTTTAGCCTCAGAAATAGAAACACAAGCCAATTATAAATGGACATTTGAAGCAAAAGATCTAACCACCACTTCGCGTCTTGGAGCCCGAGTGTGAGCAGAGTGACATGATATAGTAGATCCTCGCAAAACATCTGACCTTGTTTATCCATGTCCTTCGATCCGGAAATTGACTAGATGAAGTGGTGCGCAGGTCAGTCAATGATGGGGTTGTAGCGGTAGCGCAGGAGCTCATAAGAGCCTGGGATGCGCAGGTGTGTGTACAAGAAGTCTCAGCCATGCTTTGGCTCTTGTTGAACGCCGCTGCAGCTGCCGATTTCTGTTCGCGATCTTCACAGAAGGTTCGACTCTGTCAGCACAGAAAATCAATTACTTGGAATGTAAATTTAGTAATTTGAAAGATTCAGATTCTGTGACTGAAATACCTAAACGAAATGACTTTCGTTTTCCATGTTTTGAAACCCTGAATTTTAGCATTGATCTATATGTTCATTTATTCTCTACTGATCGAAGCATTATAATTTCATTTCATTCAAAATTCTGTGCGTTTTGTAACGAGACCTCCCTTCCCGCGGAACTTACAGACTTGCCAGTGAAGGAAAAAAGAGTCTTCTTATTTCAATATTTTTTCTTCCTAACACGCTGGCACCAGTATTTTCATCATGGTTTACATTACAAAGCTTGTTGAAGTAGAGACTCCTGACTGACAAATTGGATTTTGATTGGATACCACGAATTTTCTGAATATCTGAGCAGTCTGAGCATGCCATACAAGCATTGGCATCTGCATCTGATAATGATTCAGCAGAGGCGCTCACTGCTCACTATGTGGACGAGATGTTGGAGATTTTGCCTCACCCTCGAAAATGGGCGTTGCGATCATTGGATGCGTTGGTCTTCTGTAGGCTTCTGCAATCGTCCCCAATGCTAGATGAGAGAGCGCTGGACAAGTGAGTACAAGCTTCATCCATTATTATATGATTCAAATTGTGTCAAACATTATACAGCAAAGGCACGGAGAGTCATATTTTGGTTTAGGTTTAGGGATACCGTGAATTGTTGTTCAATAACTCATCCCATAGTGGAGATTTTGCGGATTTTAAGTTAAATTGACTCCATTGGGCAGGGTAATAAAGTCCTTCAGAAATTGTATAAGGAAAGCAGCAGATGATGATGCCAAATTCAGGTTGGTTCACTTTGCTCTTAATAATCAATATCAATCCCTGGTTAATATTATTATGTCAGTTGAAGTGTCAAATTATCTTGTGCAAGGTCTCTGGAGGATCCATAACATTCTACAGCTGAACCACCACAAAATTCTGACTGCTAAATCACATGAAAATGAAATACCATTGGTTCACTGTAGACCCTGGTTTTGTTTGATCATATTTTGCCTATTCTATCACATAAAACAATTTATAACAAGTCTAAGTGTGATTTTGGTTCTCAAGGGTGCTTGCAGCCATTCTAGAGAATACAATTTCTAGTCCTTACAGACGTGTGAAAAGGAGAGGGATAAGTATTAATTCCTGAAAAGAGACTACGGTAGTCAGTAGAATGATACTGTTGTCCAAAACATCCTGAATTGAAATGCATCTATTGCTGCTCGCCTCGTATGGTGATTGCACATGATATTTCTGGTCGCCAGGTTGATAAGGGCGGTGAAGCAGCTGTTGACGAAAGACCAGTTCCAATATGCACACGGCAAACGGCATATTGGCGACATGTGGGAAAGCTTCTTAGTTCCTTGTTTGCAGCAAGAAGATACACTAATACCATATACACTCGATGCAGTTGTTTCGATTTGGTCACAGTCACTTCCAAAGGAGATGACCTCGAAACATCAATTTCATGACACCGAGCATTCCTTAATGAGGGCCATCGAGAAGATCTTATCAAAGCGCTCGGAGAAGGGGGAAGAGGAAGAAGTTCTCACAAATGAGGGATGTGATCCAGAAAAGCTGCAAGAAGAGAGGAAATTTAAGGAGTTCATGCAGAAAGCAACGGCTCCTCCTCTGGATGCACCAATCGACGACCCTATCAGAGTGAAATGCTTGGGTATGATCCGGTCACAAACTTTTGGTGCATTTTGGTACATATTGTATGGAACATGGTTTTTAGTAAAATTTGACTATTTCATGAAGTTTTAGACATGGTCACAAAGACAAAGCTTCTCCAGGATTCACGGGGAAGTCTACTTATGGTTGCTGAGATCATATGTAACTCTCCCCGTGTTATATCTCAGGAACGTTTGCATGTAATTATTGTAAATTTGTAACAAAAAGGATACTTCCTTACTTAACTAGGGAGGTGTGTATGTATTTATTGTGCCCGGAGAGAGATCTCATAAATCATGAGGAAAGATTCTCTTTTTGTTATCTAATAGTTCATGAAACAGTCTAGTTTTAACAAAAATTGTGTTAAGGTTGTAGCTTCAAAGGCCAGATAGCAAGACCACGGAGTCGTAGTGAACAGTCACAAGCACTTCCTTCTAATCATTATATCGTGCTCTGTTTGATCATTCCCCAGAGACGTTGACATTCATGGTGGGCAGAAGTGCGAATAGATTTGATGGCGGGAGATGAATTTTCTTCAGAACAGCACCAAGGAACTGCATACGTTCACTTCACAAATGACTTGATGCACACTTGTTAATGCTCCACAATCGAATAAGCTACTGGAACAAAAAGGTTATGCATCTATTCAATCATGATGATCATGAAATTTTTTTCTACCATTTTATACTATAAGGATACTTGATAACAGGGTTTTCAATGGAATTATCTTGTGTCAAGAATTTTTAAGATAGCGTCATAACGAGAATATCCCTGATGAGTCTCATAATTCATGATCCACAGAGAGGTCTTCCTATAGACATTATCATCACACAATGGCCTCCCTACATAGGGTCTCATTATCCTACGTAGGGAGGCATTTGCATGATCACTATGACCATTATCGTGCGTTTGGAGACCTCTCCATGAATCATGAAGAAGTATCTTTTCATGTTGTTTAAAAGTTCTTGAAACAATCTAATTCTGTAGAAAATCCTGTTTGATTTAGTGCTGCATTGCAAGATGAGGGTTGCGCCACTTGCTTAGGCATTCTATATTCAGAGAAAAAGTAGACTAGCTATTGCTTATAAAAGCGGGCTCATATTGGTGAAACAAACAAATGTATTGAACTCCTTAGAATGCAATGTGCACTACACGGTGCAGAGGTTCCATGTCACAAACCCAGAAAGAGTAGCAATGCGCCATCCTTGTAAAATTGTAATGTAAGCTATAATGTGCCTTCCTCACCTCACCTGGTTTCAGGAATTCGTCTTGAAAAGCTTGATAAAAACTAGGGTTGCCATTCTATGTGCTCTGCCTAAGTTTCATTAATCACTGTTCTACTACAACCAAAGCTCACCCAACATGTCTGAAAATTTCAGGACTAGAAGTTGTCTTCAAACAAGCTGGTTTTGCACCATTGTAAAAGAAGTGTGCCATGAGTTGCACCAATTCTTCGGAGGTTCTCTGCTCTGTACACATGAAAAGATGCATCGCCAAGAATGTCAGGTGCATTGAAAACCTCAACAATCGATGCTCACGTGTCCTATTAGAAAACTAGAAACTCAAAAATGAGCGAATTGCCAAATGCACTAAGAATAAACATGTTAACCATTGGCACTAAATATACATACATGATAATACACTCTTGTAACCTGCAGAAATTTGACTTTAGACCCATTTTCTTGAACTTAAAAAATCCGAGGCTTGGAAAACAACTAGCAAAAGTCGAGGTCAACCTTTAAGCCTATATAAGCCTTTCCCATTCTTGATGAAAAGGAGCTGTGGACAATCGTCCTTGTCAATACCCAGGGCAGACCCTAGATCAATTTCCATACCGATATCCACTTTCACGGCCTGCGTGGACATAAACACAAGTTTCTTGCAGTAAGCAATCAAGTCGAAGCAAAATTTCGTTCAAATTAAACCAAGAAAACAATTTTGGAGCTGGGAGGTCGATCAACTGACAAAGTTTACAGCTTATCTAAGAAAAACCCTCCTGCTTCTGGGGAGAATCATTAGAAGACATTCCTTAGTCACTTGGCCCCAAACTCTTAGTACCCTGCATTCGCTATTGCACTACCCTTCCATGATGACAGAGATACTATAAATCCACAAAATAAATTCTTCCAATGCAGGTTAACAATAACCGAAACAGTTAGCAAGCCCACTTTTTTAAATTCCCAGCATTTCTTTCATGCCGAAATGCTTGAAAGTGATGGAAATGGGTGCTCCTACCTCAGCACCTGAACTCAGCACAATACATACCCGGAGAGGAGCTTTGTTTGACTCCCAAACTTTTGTTACTGCCTTCTCCAGCTGCTCCAGCGTTTTCCAACTGTCCAGGCCCCTAAAAGACACGCACCCCAGGTCTCCCTTACTATGCGAAAACACAATGAGCTCCCTCAACACTCTTGGATACGAAAATCCAGATTCCTTTTGTGCACAATCTTGAGCTCATATCAGATGGGGTACCAAAAGCTACCAGAAGAAACAGGCACTGGCCACTCAATGAACACCAAGCACGCTCTCTACAGTGAAGGTCAAACTTTTGAGTCTTTCTTTTCGTTCAATGAAGATATGCGAGCTCTCACAACTGCTAATGAAGAGACATGCAGAAGTGAGAGCTTGTTAAATTAAAAAGATGACCAGAGCTAAGTGCTCACAGAATGTCAAGTATCCGAGGTAGAAAGAGATGCAACAAACCTGCGGCCATATCTTGCAAACACATACACTACCAAGGGACTGGGATTGCCAAATACACTTGATTCCCATTCATTGGGCGTGATCTCCTGAATCATCCAGTCGTCGGCTTCATCCTCCCAGTTGATCCTGAGCTCTTCATCATCTTCGTCGTCATCAGGCTTGTCATTCTTGATAGAAACCTTGTCAAAGAATTGAGATGTCTTGAAGCCCCATCCATCTTCAGGCTCCTCCGCGGGCCAAGTAGGGTCGTCCTCCTCTACCCACAATGGTTGTCCATCATCATCTATTACTGAAGAGAAACACCACAACGTACATTGAGTCTTTCAACTTTCGTCACCAACATCGAACTCATTAAAGCGAACTACATCAAAAAATGCAAAACTATTTCGTTTCCTTTTAGCTAGAGTTTGGACTAGAAGTATCATTCTTAACTTACTTGATATAAAATGGGTTAGTGTATACTAATATATGATTTAGTCTTTGAGAGATTAGCGGTAAGGTAAAGGACATCGAAACCGTTCGGGACCTGATCCTGTCTCTTACACCGACCCCCCTGTTACCTACAGCAACTCATCTGTTCATATACTTGGTTGAAAGTCAATTACAATGTTGGATGTAAGCATGACTTGGCTAAATAGCCATGGCCATGAATGGAAATGGGGTTGGCTGTTATCACTACTGCTCTACAAACCTCCCATTTTGAATGATTGCATAAGAAAATCATGCAATTTGATCCCAAGAGAGTTTGATTCTGGAATACAAAGTAATCTCTCCAGCGAGCTCTATTGAGTGATTTCTCAATGAAAGCACTCTTATATATTGCGTAAAATGCTTAAAAGTGACGAAAAGAGTCTGCTTACACTGATTGTTGATGGATTCCCAGACTGCATCCTGCATCCAGTCTGGTTTTTGTTTATACTTTGGATCGTCAAAGTCGATGTCGTCATCGTCATCAGCGTCCTCTTCGCTTAAGGTCTGTTCTTCACTCCCTTGTCGACCTCCAAACGATGATGCGTTTGCTGCTGCTTCAGGAAAACTGTCATCGATTCCAGTGCTCTTGGTGGAACTGCCTGCTGCACGAACATTAATCACAAAATAAGACATACAATAAGAGTGAAAAAACTGAACATCTAAAAGTAAAGGGTACTAAAACCCTTAGGGACCTAGTCCTTTCTCCTACACTAACCCCTGATACCAACCTCTCTTCCTCTCAATACTTGTTTGGCCTTCAATTAGCAAGTTGGGAGTAATCATCACTTGGCTGATAATATCTAGGCCACTCATGTTTGAATGACATGGGGTTGTAAACTGTCACTAAAACTGGTCTACAACCTCCAACTTTGGATAATTGCATAAGAAATTCATGCAGTTTAATTTGTTGTTATAGTACCCAAAGTGAGCTCTATTGTGATCTCCGAATGAAAGCACACTTCTACTTATTGATTAAATAACGCAAGTAATGTCCTCAATCTTATGGCCTCCCAATCTCGCGATTGATGAAAACCCTAGACATGAGACGATGCCGTTGATCTCACCGTTCGTCTTACTTGTCGCAGTTTGGGATGCTACCTCGACATTTGGCAGATCCTCTTCCAAAGTAGCGCCATGTCCATTTTCTATGTTCCTGGCTAATTCTCCGAAAAAGTCCCACTCCTCCTCGTCCTCCTCGTCCTCCTCAGTCGTGGTTTCCTTTGCAGTAGAAGAAGAGCCAGGCTCGCCAATCTTGACCTTTTTAGGGCGCCCTCTCTTACGTTTGGGCTGGACCACGGGAGCAGCTCCTCTTTCAGAATTGGTAACCTCAATATCAAAAATCACACCCTTTGAGGAATCCTCGGAACACGCGACCATAGTACTCGTTCTTCGCCATTGCAACCCTAAATGATTGCGAAACGACACTGCTTGAGGTTTCTACATCCAAAGAAGAAGAAGGCAGTCAAATTTACAAAACCAACACTCATAATGAAGACTTTACACTCACTTGTACAATTTTGGTCACCTAATAATCGTTTCTTCAATTAGAAGAAGCTTATAATTGGATTTGTTCCCTCGGCATTGAAACGCAGCTATGGAACCCTAGAATTTGCACCAACAGACTTACGAGGAAAAGTCTTGCAGCGTGAAGAGAAGACATGGGGTGACGCCCACGTGAGAGTGCGCGAGACGAGCTGCAAACGGCCATCGCTGACATTCAATTATCGCCGCCCAACCTACAAGAGGAGCATCGTGGTGTTAGCCAATTCAACACTAAACATTATACAACCACGGATAAGTAGTCAAACTACAAAAAGGTGCATTAGAGGTGCTTATTGCAAAAAGGCTAGAACCGCAAAGAAAAACAGAAGAGCAGAATCGAAGAGAAACAGGGGAGAGTAGAGATTTCAGAACTTAGGAGACTACGAAGCTAAATTCGAGACAGGCTCTAGAGTCTACAAATAGTGTATGCAAACAACACCTGCAGTTTGGAATCACGGAGACAGTAGGAATGTAAGTAACGAAGGCATTCGAAATCCCCAACCGACGATGATAGACGAGGAATCCCAACAGCAGAAGACGAGCTACTGACGTTCTTCTTAAACCCTCGAAAGCTTAAACTCGCAAGACTTTCCAAAGGGATAAGCAACTGAACGAGTTCTATGCCGCAGGGAGCCGCAACTAAACGGCTGGCGGCAGAACTACAGTCACATGACGGTTAGGCTGCAGCATGTGTCCGGTTGGTGTGAAGGGTACCGAATTGATTTTTGGTTTTTTTTCGGGAGGCGACTTCCGTCAAGGGCTTAGGGATTTTGCCTCAGATCTCGATCGACAACCCTAAATCCATGTTTGTTGTTCAAATTTGATAACGTTTTCGCAGTAGTTTGCACATTGACCAAGCTGACATATTTTGTGAGCGTCGCTATGATCGTTTGCTAGTTGTGAAGGTCGTTGCTAATCGGGCCTTATGTTTTTGTTTAGCAGTTTTGAGTAGAACCTGCAGGGACTTTCTTTTGTTCAATTTTTCTTTTTTTTGACAAACACTTCTAATGTTCTTTACTAATTCTGGAGTTTCAGTAAAATTTGATTCAGTCTGAAATCTATACTTTCTACAATATGAGCAGTCGAATGGTCCTTCAATCCTTGGTCTTCGTTCTATTCTTGGTTGATGTTCGGATTGCGAATTAGGTGACCCGATGTCGTAGTTCAGACAGACCAAATGCTCTATTGTCTTCAGAGATTGTTCAGAATGGAATATGCTTGACCAAAGGCTGACACGAGCTTCTGTCCGAAACCCTAATTGGAATCCTAATTGCACAGGGAGATCTTTCTCTTTTGGTTCGTTCCCTTGAGCTCGACTGCGGGAATCCTGGGCAAGGTGTTGAGCTCAAGAGACATTTTCTGGGTATATTGTTCTAGATTTGGAACCATTAGCTTCCAGCAAGATGCCTTACCACGACGATTCCCCACAATGTCGAATCCGGGTGCATTTGAGGTTGCGCCCTTCGGCCAAGCCTGCGCCAGCGATCCACATCGACGACGAGACGCACACGGTGCTGATCGACGTGCAGAAGCACAGCGGCGGGGGGCCTCCCAAAAGCTACATAGACCAGATTGTCTTCCATGTGGACAGCATCGTTCAGGTGAGACTCTCAATTTAGGGTTTCCAGCAATGGTTCTCTTAAACCTCCCATGTATTGCCATCCCGTCCTTGCACAGGTTTGGTATCTCTGTTTTGCATTGAATTTGGCAGTATCGTATTAGTAGAACACTCGCACGAGGTTTTTAAAGTAGCATGAGATAAAAAAGAGTTTTATACTTAAAACAATTCGCCACTACGGCTCCCCATCAATCTAGGGTTTCAGACAATGGTTCTCATAATCCTCATATAGCATGAGCTTATACTTATACTGAAAACAATTTGCCACCACCTCCTCATCAAGTTAGGTATCAAGCACTGTTTCCACCTTTCTTCTTAACCCCTGAAGGACCAAGGATTCATGGTTTTGAAAACGACTAATTAGACCTTTCATTTTGTAAAATATATAATTGAGATGGGGCCAAATTATATATCAGTGAACAACCTTGCATGTGTTGGTGGAGAAACAAAATAAATTAGACAAATCTTTCTGATCTACCCAAAACTGGTATAAAAATCATGAGGGTCTCTTTCTCCTGAAAGGGTTTAACCTCTTTGTACGGTCATTTCTCGGAATCTGTGTATGGCATTTCATTACTGCAATGTCATATTACTACTTCACTTCAGGAGGGTTTTAAGCCAGTCGGAATTTAAATGGAATTTATTCCGAGTAATGAGTATGTCATTTGGGTGTGCTCTGCGTCGTTGTTGCAGTTGTGAAATTATGCAGCTCTTTTGATAGGCATGCACAGAACATGTAGGGATCCTGATTTTCTGATTCTTTTTTTTGAAAAATCGTTGTTTTCTATGTGGATTTCAGTCAACAAATCAAGAGGAGGTCTACGAGCGATGCGCCAAGGGGAGTGTGGACGATTTTTTGAAAGGATATAATGCCACTATCATGGCATATGGCCAAGTTGGGGCTGGCAAGACTTTTACAATGATTGGGGACATGAAGGTAAGCATCATCTGGAGTCAAATGCTTCCCTTCCAAAATTGGAATAGAGCTAGCTGTGGCAATTCCACTGGGATTAGAGACTGCCAGAGGCTGCGGTTTTTCTTTTCCATTAAAATTTGGCTACGCATGATCCTGAGCCCAGAATCTTGCCTCCAAAATGCTTGCCCTTGCGTAGAGTGTTCAAGTCTCGGAACAGAATTGCCTCTATTTTTGGAACGAAATCTTGCACTTATGGTAAACGATTACTAGGGAGTGTCAGAGTTGACTCGCTAAAGAAGATAATTTCAGAATTGCATTCCTAAACTCCTTGCGGGAATTAGTACTTTGGAGAAAGAAGAGTCTCGCTGTGGCTGATTTGGGCCTGGAGGAAGGAATCTTATAGTATGTTGGGGTTCCTCCTCCAGGTCTCTATCGTGCAAAGTAACCAATTTTATGTCATACAGTCAAACCAATTTGCAGCCTTTTGCACACATTTGCAGTGAAGTGTTGAGAGCGATAACTTAGTGCCCCAGCAATAGCAGTTAGTAGTCCTTCCGTACAACAAGAGCACATCTGAGTGATGTGTTCAGAACTTATTTACTGTTTTGGGTTGGCATATCAGTACTAGTAGAGATCAATCGTGATTTGTGTTTGAGAATAATCGTTGTGAAATCTGCATTGTAGTCCTTGAGTTGTTTATCACGGCAGGTTATTTGGGGTGAAGGTCTATGTGCATCGAGGAATCGTCGCACGCTCAATCCATCAAATCTTTGAGGAGAAAGAAAACAAACCTGAGGCTGGTATTGTTATACACATGTCGTACATGGAAATTTACCAGGAGGTACGTATGTGCATTTGTCCGTATTGGCATAGAACATATGAGCAACGTTCATCCTAATAATCTGATGAAAATTATTTCTGTGTCACTTTCTGTCGACATTGTTATCCTTGTTGATAGTCAGTTTCTTGGCATAGTAGCTGATTATTGAGAGAGGAAATGAAAATTCCAGGATCTGTTTGATCTTTTGCAACAAAGAAGCGATAATTTGATGATTATTGAAGAGAACAACCTTCCAGATGTTAGAGGTCTCGCTAAAGTACGAGTCGAAACTGAAGCAGAGGCGTTGAGATGGTTCTTTGAAGGGGAGAAATCAAGGACTTACGGACATCACTTTTTGAATCCGGTACGTTGTACTTGTCTGCAACTTTTAATAACTCAGATTTGGTGAACAGTTCAGGGTTTTTTTTGAGAATGTTTTTTTTTAAGGAAGGTGACGCTTTCCATATATCCTGACATGATGCAAAGCCCAATTTTGACAGCTCTCGAGTAGGTCTCACACCATCCTTACTTTTTACCTGGAAAGAAGAGTGCAAAGGGTACGCGCCTATCAAGACTTCACCATTGGAAAGCTAAATCTGGTGGACTTAGCTGGAGTTGAGCGCGTGAAGAAGGCTGGTACAGACTCCGGAAGCCCAATGAGAAAGGAAGCATGTGTCATCAACAAGTCCCTCTCATTCCTTGAGCAGGTGTGTTTTCATGAATGTGGTTTATTCGGCACATACCGATAAAGTTTGGACTCCTTAACAACCGGTATTTTGATTAAGTCTCTAATCATAACAGAGTTTTCAGAAGATTAGTTTGGTTCAGGAATTTTTTGACAACATTGTAAAGAGAATCTCCCTCATTATGAACGTTGTCGGTTACAAACAACAATCCACTAGTTCTTAACCCCTAAATGAGTTGCCACTGTGTGAATATAATTCATGGTGAGGCCCTTGTAAGATCACAGTGATCATACAGAGGCCTCCCCATGATCTGACCTTCTGAAACAACCTTATTTTTACTGAAGTCCCCGTTTCATGCAATTAGTAGCAAAGTGGTAAGAGCTACTTGAACTGACGTTCCCATTACATTCTTGCTTTGAGTCTGATCAATTTTCAATTTCCTCTTGTTTGAGGGTTTAGGTTGAAGGTTAGTCAACCATTCCGAGAGTCATCATGCATGAATATAGTTCAAAGCTCTTATATCGGTGATTTTTTTCTCTCTTGCCCATATAATAGCCGGCTCACACTGTGATTCATTCTCACTCATGTATGCTCGCAGACAGTCTATGCCCTCAGACTAGGGCAAGGATATGTTCCATTTCGGCAAAGCAAGGTCACTACTTTACTCAAAGAATCGCTTGGTGGGAACTGCAAAACCGTGTTGATAGTCTGCTGTTGGCCAGAAGAGTACTTTTTGGATGAGACTGTACGCTATCAACACCCTACAAATTCAATCTATTTATTCATAATATGCATTTTATCTTGTCCGTAATTTTGAACGAGACCGTAGGGCAATCTTACTTGTAAGCACTCCAACCATGAGTGAGATACTGATCCTATCTTAGATATGCAAGGTAAAGGGTACTCTTTACGTCACTTAAGCATTTTATTCAATATGTAGGAGTGTGCTTTCATTAGGAATCATAATCTCAATGCAAGAGAGTTTTGCTGTTGTGTCATGTTTTGATTGGTTAAGCAATCAAAGAAGTCAAATGGCTCAACTCCCCTACATTGAGATTATGTCCTGCCAATACCAACCTTGCGGTCCACAACCTTGTAGGTCCTAATTAGCGATTATTTTTTATAACTTGGCCTGCTTTGCACTTACCCAGTCTGCTTTAGAGCTATGGAGAGATTACTTCAGGTATAAGAATCAAAGTATCTAGAGATCAAATTCTTTCAATATGTGATAATTTCTTATGCAATCATTTAAGTGGAAGGTTGTAGAGCGCTATAAATGACAACCATACTTTCAATTAAAGATCAATAATCATAGCCAATTTAGCCATTCATGCTTACACCGCTTGCTAACCATTGTATAAATGAGTCGTTGGTAATAGAAGTCAATATAAGGTCCCGAATGGTTTTATTTGTCAATGATATTCTGTAGATTGGATCATTGAGGTTTGCTCAAAGAGTGAAGTACCTCAAGACATTCTCTGTCTGCAATAAAAAACCAGATTGTGAAGGCCAGGAAAGGTTCTATATTAGTAGATAATGTCTTACTTAATTTCCTTTCTATTTTCAAAATATTCAATTTAATTGAATTTTAATGCATCTGTTATTTGGCCTATTTGCATATTGCCTTGAGACATGTTTTCTTCACTTTCTAACTGTGAAACGGCATGTCCTCCATAGACGGCACAAAAAAGAGATTGCAACTCTGAAACAAGAACTAGCTTTGAAAGATGCTTTGAATGGTCGCCCGGGCATAAGTTATGACGACTTAACGTAAAGACCTTATATGTTCTCACCTTCGTTTTGCACTCTCTTCAACAATTTAGATATGTGCTCTTTGTTAGTAGACAATGAATTTTATATATTGATGATTGCGCATGGTATATTGTTTTATATTTAGGGAAGAAGTCAAATACATACTTAGAGAAAAAATTCAAGAGTTCCTTCAAAATGATGAAGATCTTGAAAAGATTCCCATTGATAATATTAAACAAGTGAGTACTACATTTAAATGAAATGTTGTATAATTCAACATAGTTAAAGAATCAAATGTTTGTATATAGCAATTTATTTTGCTTATTCATGGTTTATCATAGATTTATGATGATTAAGAATGGATAAAAATATCATTTCTATTTTTTTAAACTTATAGATGTTTTATTGATACCAACAAAGGTGAAAGAACTTTTTTGTCTTTTCAAAGAAGCACAAATTTCATTGCGATCTGAAGTAAGTGATTTCAAACTTGGTTATTTGTGATTATTTGTAGTGTTTTTTTTCAATATGATTGTAACAAATTCAATTATCTTAAATGATATTACATATCTAAATTAATAAATAACTTAGTGTTGTTATTGATTAAAGTATTGATATTGTTTTAAAAATATCCAGCTTGATAGAATACTTCGTTTTTATGGATTGGTACTGCCTATTGAAGAACCACCTCTCGAACAGTTTCCTACTTTTGTTGAATTAGCAAAACATGTATATTTACATTATCATTGTACTTTAGAAATGTATAAATAAAATATTTGATGTTCCATCAATATCTTACATTAGTCACTAGTAATATGTAGTATCTTAAATACTTATTGAATATTAAAAAAATCTATCAAAGGAGTACTAATACTTGTAATATGATTATAATCAAAATAATATATAATATAAATACTTATATGTGTGTATGAGTGTATATAATTGTATAACATTGAATGTATGAGTTTCTTCTATCAATATTCTTAAAGTCAAATATTTGCCAATCAAAAAATTTGACTTAAGAATAATACACTATAAGAAACCCGTGTTTTGGGGGATGTTTTCACTATTTTTTGGAACGCATTTTTGTGGACATTGAAGAAAACAACCCATATTTTTATGTCAACAATGATGTTCAGTATTTTTACTGAACATCATTGTTGACATAAAAATATGGGTTGTTTTCTTCAATGTCCACAAAAATGCGTTCCAAAAAATAGTGAAAACATCCCAAAAAATATGGGTTTCTTATAGTAATATCTAACATTACTAGTCTTTTGTGCGCCATTTATTGTTAGTGAAAGTTACAAAAAAACCCTAGTCTTTTAGTTCTTTGCATTTATGTTTTAGTTGATTGATATTCAAAATGCATTTTGGTATTTACTGACTTTTTGATTTTATAATAGTATTAAACTAAAAATGTATTAAAAATACATGACATATTTTTATTTTTTTTGTAAATTTTAAATTATATACAACTACATAAAAAAATATTTTAATCAAATTTTATTATATGATTTTATAGTATTTTATATTCAGAAGATGATATAACAATATATATTAAGATATATAATAATTATCACGAATAGGGATTTCATGTTGGTGTTGCTCCACCAACTTCAAACCCAAATAACCCGAGTACATCGCAAGAATTAAATCCATATGCAAAAAGATGTGGTGTAAATATGTTGGAATATAAAGAAACCGATCCTGTTGCTGACATTTGGGAATCTAGAAGCAATCTTAGAAACATTGTAAAATCATTTTTTTTATTGAATTGTTAATTTGAAGCATGTTGAAGAAAATTTTCATTCGAAATAAGAATTGGAAATGTAAATTATTTATCAAATACTAAAATTAAAACATCTAATATTTTATAATTCATTTGTAAATTCAACTGACCTATAGAAATTACTCCGTATTTTATCAATCTACTCCACATTAATGAATATATATGAACATGATATTTATCTACAATAGGCATTTGAAGAATATAAACATTTAAATGCAAAAGGTAAGGAACAAGACGATGTATTGAAAATCAAACGAAAAGAATTGAAGTACGCAATATATTCATATTACATAAAAATCCGCATCAAAAGTAAAATATTCAATGTAAATCAAATTGGTTTTTTTACAAGTAAAACCATGAAATTCAATTCAATTCATCATTAAACATTTATAGATATAATCAATATTTTTTAATTCTATAGTTTATAATAATTTGATATTTTTTAAAACTATGCAAGGAAAATAAAAATTGTTAACTTGCTTTCACCAAAAATTCTTTCAAATTTGAAAAAATTGTTGGAAGACATTCATAAGTGCCATATAGATGAATTCTTTTGGTGTTTTTTGAACATTTTAGTTGTAACTATCAATGCACAAAATCTTACATTTGAAAATATTTCTAATTAAATTATAAACTTGAGTTACAATTAAAATTAATTGTATAAAAGTTATAATACAGATATAGATATAATATTCAATCTTAATATTATGCAGAGCAAAACGACGACATGCTCGTGATTTATGTGAATCATGTAATGATTTCATAGAAGAAATTCAAGAGATTAAGGTATCTATGTTAGTATTTATCTTTATAAGTCAAAGAAAGCCACCTGAAATTGAAATTTTATATGAATGACGAATACCAAAATATTCAAAAAAGTATAATGCTTCAAAAATACACAAATAATTGTGCATTTCATATCTTTAACCCCTAAAGGACCATTGTCCCTTTGGGGGACAAATGTGTTTTTGGCCAAGTACCTATGGGCTGAAATTTTTTCCTAATTTTTTTAATTTTTTTTTTTAAGAAGAAAAGCTGATTAGCTTTGTAAGAATGTAATGTTTCACAATTGGTGCCTGAGAACAAAAGTTATGACCAAATAAACTCAAAAGAGGGGACGGGAGCAGCAAAAAAAAAAATTTCAGTTATTATTATTATTTTCTTAAATGTTTTTTTTCTCATAGATTATATATTTTTGTCTATCCATAAAACTTTGATTTGTTTCATTTGGATTTGTTATGAGAAAGTTATGGACATTCTTGTTTTTCAGGCAGTTAGAGCATCTTTTTGAAAAAATTAACTTGTAGAATTCATTTCTGAATGCGATTTTTCAAATTTTTCAATTTTTTTTTTTCATGGTTTAGTTTACTTGCTAGAACAATCTCATCATTGGGATTAGTGCATTTTAATTCCATCTAAAATATATGAATATTTTAGATTTTCCTTCTATCTTGTACCTACTTTTACTTAACAATTTTTTTAAGAATGATAATTAAATTTTTTTGAATTTTTTTTTCCTAGACTCTCAATTCAATTCTCTACTACAAAGATTTAAATCTCAAAACTTTGTAGTGCAAAAGTTTTAAGTTAAAAATGTTCAAAGTCAAAAAATCTAATCCCGCAATGTGCTAAAAACCTTGTTTTTTCCAAATATCTTGTAATCTGTGCAGCCAAGTTTTGAAATTTTTTCCACACTTTTTTATACTGGTTAGATGTAAGATCCTACGGTTAGATGTGCAAAAAAAACAATTAAATTTTTTTTTAAATCTTTGCTATAGAAATGGCAGTTTTCAATGTTTTTTGGCAGAAAGAAGACTTTGGTCCTTTAGGGATTAACTTCTAGAGGCCCAAGGCCTTTTTTCTGCCAAACAACATCCAAAACTGCCATTTTTTAGCAAAGAGTGAAAAAAAATTTAAAATGTTTTTTTTGCACATCTAACCCTAGGATCTTACACCTAACTAGTATGAGAATGTGTAAAAAATTTCAGAATTTTTGACCGCACAAATTGCAAGATATCTATGTTTAAAGTGAAAAAAACAAATTTTTTAGCACATTGTGGGACTTGATTTTTTGACTTTGAACATTTTTTACTTAAATGTTTTATGCTATAGAGTTTTGAGCTTTAAATGTTTATAGTGGAGAATTGAGTTGAAAATCTACCCAAAAAAAAAAAATTCAAAAGAAATTACTTTTCATAATTGAAAAAATTGTTAAGTAGAAGTAGGTACGAGGTAGAAGGAAAATCTAAAATATTCATAAATTTTAGATGGAATTAAAATGCACTAATCCCAATGGTCAGATTGTTCTAGCAAGTAAACTTAACCATGCAAAAAAAAAAATTTGAAAAATTTGAAAATTTCCATTCATAAATGAATCCTACAAATTTATTTTTATTGAAAAGATGCTCTAACTGCCCAAAAAACAAGAATGGCCATAACTTTCTCATAACAAATCCAAATGAAATGAATCAAAGTTTTTTAGATAGACAAAAGTATAATCTATGAGAAAAAAAATACTTAAAAAAAAAAAAGTGCAAATTTTTTTTGCTGCCCGCCGTCCCTTGTTTTGAGCTTATTTGGTCATAACTTTTGTTCCCAGGCACTGATTGTGAAAAAAAATTATATTTTTATGAAGCTAATCGGTTTTTCTACCTCCCAAAAAAGTTTCAAAAAATCAAGAGAAAGTTTCAGCCCGTAGATACTTGCCCAAAAACTCATTTGTCCCCCGAAGGGACAACGGGCTTTTAGGGGTTAATATGACATGTTTCTTTTCATAATTGTAACAATAGATACTTAATGTAAATTACTGACCTCAAAATGCTTTTAGATGTTTATAAAGGATAAAAGAGGAACAAAAGAGTTTGGAATAGATGTTGATAATAAGAAAACCAATTTATTGAATAGGTTATTGTTAATTCAAATATTCTGTAGAAATAATACTTGAAAATTTTTTAAATGAAAAATAAAAATTTCTTTATATATATAAATACAAAAATTTAAAAATATCAATTAAAATAAAAATCTACTAATCTGCATGTTTGAAATGATATATATGTTAATTTGTTCATTATTTTTCTTACTTTTATAATAAAAGTTTAACAGCTTATTTTATTTTCAATCATATAGAAATACTTCATGCGCCATGATAATAATTGAAAAATTGGATAAGTTCAAATGTATAAATAATAAAAATTTGTTTTTTATTTAGAACAAATATAAATGTGAAATAAATCATTAGAATAAATAATAAATCACACTATTATATAAAAGTCATCAAATTACAAATAAACTAGTCTCTTGGACAGATATAGATCTGTCAAAAATAATTATCAACAAAAATTCAGTGAACTTCAATTAACGAAAGATGTCATTGAAAAAGTTTCTCAAGAGGTGAACAAATCCAACCGTTCTTGTTTTTCAATTTAATTATTATAAAAAAAAGGTTTTAACTAAAATTTATTTATTTATAAAAAAATGGTAAAAAAATAAAAAATAAAAAATTGTATTGATATTTTTTTGAATATTTTCATTTTGGGATAGAACCACCTTACATCCATATTTCTAGGTGTTTTTTTTTTCTGGATTTGTAGTTTTTTATATTTGATTTTATGTTCAATAGATTCGTGATCGCAAAAATGCTATTTTGGAGAATTTCTACTTTTGGTTCAATGCACAAGATAAATATCGAGGAAAGAATACTGAGGATTTTTTGGTATATTTAGATAAGAAAATGAATGATAAAAGTGTATGCCCACGACAACGATGACAACAAATATGGTAAATTGATATCTAATTCTGTTGTTTAAAACAATGCCTTTTGTATACTTTGGTTTAATGCAACACAAATGTATTATTCTTATATAACATTGGAAACAATGTTGTAAACATTGGTAAGATGCCATTGATGTGATTATACAACATTTACTCCCTTAAAAAACATTCAAAGTATAAAATTTGAACAATGAAATGGCTTATTGAAGAACAATTTCTTTAAAATATATTGGAAGAAATCCATAATGTAAATTTGCACATGGTTATGTTTGCATAGAAAGTTGCATTCTCATAATGTAATTTATGTAGCCATAGAATCATGCATAATTTGTGATTTATGATTTGCATCCATGTGTCTTAGCCTTCATTTTTTTACACATGCTTTTGAAATAGTACAACATTGTAAGTTAGATAGATGGAATTCAATACTTAGTTATTGTATTCTTGTAGATTATGTGAACGCCGTCTTGATAGGTATCTGGATGGGTAGTAATCTAAATGTTATATTTTTTCTAAATTATAAAATGAAATTTTTCCTTGTAAAATAAAGGGCTATGAAAGTCAACCTACATGCCGGATGATTAAAATTTATAATATTTGCATAATATTAAAATCTTTAAAGAAATCCATTTTAGCATTCTTGGATAATAAATTTATAAGATTTTAATATCCAATAATTGGTCATGATAACATTTCTCTATACTTTAAAAAAGACTATTTCTAAATTACAAATTTTCATTGTTTTCAAAGGCCATATACCCTTCAGATGCTATAAGATTAGAATATGGGTATAAAAGCCATTAACAAAAGTGTATATGATGTAATCAATTTTGCAAGGAATTCTCAGTGAATTCTAAGTGAATTGTTAAGTGAAAACTTTTAATCAACAAAAAAATTATCTTTTAGGATTCCATTTTGGTTTGTACCACAATCTTGAAAAAACAAAAAAATTACAAGTACACTGTAAAAATCAAAATTTACTAATGTAAAATACAACTAATTTTAAATAATATTAGTGTACTATGTGCCATTGCTACAATATAAAAAGTTTAAAATAAAACAAAATATTCTAATTTTCTAATTTATAAAATTTTGAATAATTTTATTGTCAAGAGTCAAATAACGACAGAAATAAATTTGTTAACCCCTCTTAGCAGAGAGCTTTCTAATGATACTAAAAACACAACCAAAGAATGCACGGTCCAAAAAGTCTCACAAACAAAACACATTATTTTAAAATATAGATTTCAATATTATCAACTGCCTTCATTTAGTGTTTTTAAATTACAATTCAATGTAGGAATAAATGAAGGTATAATCAATGCATTAATGAGAAGCTTATTTAATGAGAAGATTGTCAATAACATTCACATAAGAAAATCCAAATGGAATGGATTAAAGCTTTCTATATAAATAAAAACACAATCATTGAGAAATAATTTTAAAAAAAAATTTGGAGATTTTCTTTTTTGCCCACTAAATGAAAATTTGGACTTATTGTGCTTTAAATTTTACTCCCAAACATCGATTCAAATTGAAATTATATTCCTAGAAAGATAAGCCCAAAATCCATTTTGTCCCCTACAGTAGAACTTTAGGAGTTAATGGATAAATTTAATACATTTTTGAAAACTTTCAGCGCCTAAATTAAATTGTTAGAGATTAGTTTTTTTCCATCAATGTGTAAAAAAGTATGATATTAATTTATTGATAATTTACTCACAAAATAAGGTTGGGTGAATTTGAAGGATTTGATCCTCTTTTTGAAGGAAGTAGACATTTTAAATCACTTTTTTAGTAAAATTTGCTTCAAGACCAAAATGAAACTGCATCTAAATTTTTATTTTTTTTAATTTTAGAATATTATAGAATTGATTATAAAAACTTTAATTTGAAAATTATGATATATAGAAGGGCATTCAGAATATATATTTACTTAATGATTTTAACTATGGGTGATTGCAAGAATGACTTATTGATTTTGTTCTACTTTAATAGTTTTTAGTCTTTTTTCAAGAGAACTATCAAATTAAAAAACTTTTTTATTCAAAAATATCAAAAATATAGTCAATGTATACATCTATAAAAAGAAGGTATTCTAATAACGAAAAGCATATAAATTTTTTCTAAATAGGGAAACTAATGAAGTGCAGAATCACAAAAAATATACATTCTAATATTTTAATTTGTTAAAAATAGGATTTTTCTAAAGAAAAAAACTAAAAATAGACCATTTGGGAGGACTTCATGGTAAAGAGATTTTACCAAAAGAATGAATTTGAAGTTGATTCCAATAATCAGAAGTGCATGCACAATGGAGCCCTATTTGCATGAATGCGGAGGATATAAAATAATATATGTCCTTTTGGTAGGAACATGTCTTCCTATTATGGAAATAAACCACAAAAATTTTAGCTCTAGATCATTAATTTGAATATTCCATAGTATTCAAAACCTCTATAACTCAAAATGTGACAAATTTGTAAAATTGACTTTTCAATATAAAATGATTTTATAATTTTTTGAAAAGTATAAGATATAATTACATTCAATACAAAAATCTCTTGAAGAAACTTCAAGTTCATACAAGTTATGTTTCAAGGAAGGAAAACTCCACCACTCTCTATATGATAAATATTTAATATTGGTGTTTCTTGCAATGGCCTTTATCAAGATAATTAGTAATGTTCTTTACAATAATAACATTCAATCATTCTAATTTGGAAATTATACAATATTGTAAGGCATAATAATATGGAAGTTCACAGTCATTAAATGACATTTCAAAGCATTGGAGGGCCGTTTCAGGCTTGTTCTCCAATTTGGCCCAATTACGTGAACAACAGTACGGGCTATCAAAAATTATTTACTAAAATAATAATTTATTTATTATATTTCTTTCAAATATCATTTTAAGTTTTTCTGGGGTTTTTTTTCAAAAATGACAAGGCATGGTGCGTACCACATTAGCTGCTACAGCTGTGCTCCCGCAATTTGGAAACGCAAGAAACTCTCTGGGAACTCATAGTCTCCCAATGCTCAAAAATGTCATCTAATGTTTTTAGATAAAATGGAAGTTGTAGGTTTGCAACTTTTTTTTATGGAAGTTGGATGACACTCATATTAATTGACGGATCGTATTATGGATGATGTGTATACCAACATTTTTTTAAGTGGCTAAAATCGCCAAAATTCACCTACTCTCCATGTACTTTGATTATACTATAGAAATTAAGGGGTAGAAATTGTAATTTTTCACCTAATTTCACTATCCACTAAATTGTAATTAGCCATCTAGCCTTACGTCCAAAAGCACTAAACTTGATAAGCATAAGTCTATAATTGCCTATACTACTCTCATCATAGCCATACATTCCAAATAAGGTCGCCAAATCTTAGCCATCAGATCCCATCTCGTCACGACTCTAATTTGTATATCAATATCCAAATCCTAAGGTCCTTTTTGCAATGTACTTGCGTGGCACCATATTGCTCTCTTATTGACTAAAAATCAAGACCTTTATCAAAATTGGGTGCCCATTGCAATGATTTTGAAAGGATCATTATTTTATAGCCAATGCCACAATCAACCTTAACCTCTAAAGGACCATTGTCCCTTCAAAGGACAAATGGGATTTTGGGCAGGTATTGTAGGCAGTTTTTGTCGTGATTTTCTAAAACTTTTTTTGAAGATAGAAACAATGCTAAGCTTTGTGGGAATATTATGTTTTTTTGAATTGGTGCCCGGGAAAAAAAATTATGCCCAAATAAGCTCAAAACAAGGGAAAGGGGACAAAAAAAAAAAAAAAAAATTTAATTTTTAATTTTTTTTCCTTATAGATTACATTTTTGTCTATCTAGAAAGCTTTGATTCATTTCATTTGGATTTATTATGAGAACGTTATAGACAGTCTTATTTTTTGGGCACTTAGAGCATCTTTCTGAAAAAAACAACTTGTAGGATTCAATTCTGAATGCAATTTTTACAATTTAAAAAAAAATAAGTTTCACAAAGTTTAGTTTTTTGCTAAAACAATCTCACCATTGGGATTAGTGCTTTTTAATTCCATATAAGAGATATTAATATTTTAGATTTTCCTTCTATCTCATACAAGTCCTACTTCTACTTAACAATTTTTTTAATAATGAAAATTAAGTTTTTTTGGAGATTTTTTTTCCTGGACTCTCAACCAGAGTTGTCATATCAGACAGAATCGGACGAATCGGACGGAATCAGGGTTGACTGGCTGCAAACTTTGGAAGCCAATAACTTTTGCAAAAATTATCCAAATTGGACATATGAGATGTTTTTTGGCATCTACAGTTTCTGTAGATGCCAAAAAACATCTCATATGTCCAATTTGGATAATTTTTGCAAAAGTTATTGGCTTCCAAAGTTTGCAGCCAGTCAACTTGATTCCGTCCGATTCTGTCTGATATGACAACTCTGCTCTCAACTCAATTCTCCACTATAAAGATGAAAAGCTCAAAACTCTGCGGTGCAAAAAATTTAAGTTAAAAATGTTCAAAGTCATAAAATCCAGTCCCGCAATGTGCTAAAAAATTTGTTTTTTTTTACATTAAACGCAGATATCTTACAATATCTGCAGTCAAAAATTCTGAATTTTTTCCACACATTGTCATACTAGTTAGATATAAGATCCTATGGTTAGGTGTAAAAAAAAACAATTTTCAATTGTTTTTACTCTTTACTATAGAAATGGCAGTTTTGAGTGTTTTTTGGCAGAAAAATGGCCTTCAATTGGTCCTTTAGGAATTAAATAAAGGATTTTTTAATTTGGATATCAAACTTCAAAATCTAAGTTTATTTTGCCCTTGTACAAAAGATAGACCAATTTAGGATAGAGTGGGATATTGTAGGATCCAACTTCTTTTTGAATAGTGTAGTTTTTGAACAATCATGTAATCATTTGGTAATTAGAGAGTTCTTCTTTTAAATGGTTATTGAATTTTTAAGTTAACTTACGTCCTTATAAGATTTTTATTTGTAAATGATGGTCTTAGATTTGCTATTTGCTACTATAATGACAAGAAATGGTCATTGGTAGGTATCACTGCATCACAAAGTTTAGACCCTACGATTTATCAACAGTTTTTCATGTGATTATCATCATTTTATGGATTTGTACATTAATTACAATTTATCGCATCATTATAATGCATTATTTTGCATCGTTACAATGTAGTTGCAAGTAATGCATTGTAACAATGCAATAACAATGCAATAACAATGCAAAGTAATGCATTATAATGAGGCGATAAATTACAATTAATGTGCGAACCCATAAAACAACGATAACCATATGATAATTGTTGACAAACTAGGGTCTAAACTTTGTGATGTGCATTTTTGATTTGCATTCATTCACTACTTTGATACACTAGCATTCCTTGTCACCTTTGTTGTCACTACTTTTTTTAAACCGTCACCAAACTTCAATAATTCCAAACATGTAGAAGCTAATGATTAACTTGGGAGTTTCTAGTTCTCACCAATATACATCTACTATGAAGATGGATATGTCGCCTCTTTGCTTTCCTCATCAAACTCTATGCGTAGCCAAAATTCACTAATGCTCATCTGCTTAGCAAAATTATTTTCTCCCAAAGATTGATAGAAATAGCCACTTCATCAAAAATTCATCAAAAATTATTGCCACTACTTAGAAAAAGCTAAAACACTAAAAGAAACATTGGTGTATACAATGTAGTTGTCGTTATGTAAAGAATTCATGTGTGACCTACCATTGATATTATTGTACCTTCCAAATTTGCATAATTTCTAAATTAAAAAAAATTATCTCTATTACGGTAGAATTCACAAATTGAATGAATTTATATTTTAAACTATAGTAGCCTATCTATAATCATCTATTCTATTAAACCCTAAAGGATTTTGTCTATATTTTGACCAAAAATGCTCCAAAGCCATTTCTAACTAGTACAAGTACCAAATTTTAGAAAAATTTCCATTTTTGGACAAATATAAATGTAAGATCTTGTAGTACATTGGTTTGAGAAGATGTGGAAAAATTTCTAAAATTTCTAACTTGTAGATTGCAAGATAATAGCGTTTGAATTGACAAAAATCCTTTTTTTGGCCCTGCAGGAAACCAAGTAGCTTTCTTTGGTCACATGTTGTGTAAGAATTGCAAAGAAAAAAAATTAGAATTCTAATTGTAGTGAATTGCCCAAAATTGCTATGCTGCCAAAAAAACGCAATTTGGACATTTGGTCTTATATAGATTAAGTGCTAACAATATCAATATTTCATCCATCATTGCATTCATGTCTACATTCAATGTTTTTCATTGTTTATTCTTATTAAACCCTAATGATTTTCCCGCAACTTCTCAATACAACCTTATAGATTGATTGATGCCGCTTCCTTACAATCCAATTTGTTTGAACAAATTCAAATGGAAAATGAAGCTTGATAAAGTAGAACTATTTGATTTTGTTCACCCCCCCCATTCTAAATTTCAATAAAACATTAGAAAAAATTCCTGCCCTCAAAAGGGCTGTCAGAATTTGGCTTTTGGCACCCTCGAGGGGCAATTACGGAACACTAAAAAAAAAAAAAAAAAAATATTAGTTTTTTTTTGAAAAAAAATATTTAAAAAAATTTCAAGTCTGATGTGGTGCTGATGTGGCACCCCTCATGCCATGTTGGATTTCACATTTTCAAAAAAAAATAAAAATAAAAATAAAAATTCCCTTATTGCACCGACTCTCATGGCTCCTTCGAGGGCTGAATTGTTTCTAATGTAAGTATCTATTGAAGATTTTCAAATATGATTTCAAATTGGCGTTTGCTTTGAAATTCTCTTACTTTACAATTGCGCTTTATGGTTGCAAAGTAACAAGTTTTAAATGAATGGTTTTGGGTTTTTGTCAAGGCACTTCAAACATATACTTATTGAACACTTTGAAGTTTCTCCCTAGCTTGATTTCTTAAAAATTCACAGAAAATACAAAAACTCTCCAAATTATATATATTTTTGAATATTAATGATTTTCTTTTGCCTACGATGCAAAAAAAACACCCTAGCTGTCATACTAACTCCATCTATAATACTCCGGAGTATACACCAGCTTAAGTAAACAGTAATACATGTTTCTACTTTAGTAGTATCCTAGTTAGTTCTCTGTTTTATGTCTCTGGCAGTTTGTATTCCGTTGCGTCCGCTCCACATTCTTACTGATGCTTAGTTCTTAATGGCCAGCCCCTCAGATCGTTCGTGACAGAGCTAGCGGACAAGAGCCTCATACCATGAACAACAACAAATAATTCTTTCGTCCCCTGGTGTATTCAAATATCGATCCTCAAACCATCGACAACGCTCTTTGCAATTCTGGCAAGCTTCAAACTTGCTTTGCTACCTGCTAAGCTCTAAGCACGATGTAAATTGTCATGCCAGTCCATGCCGACTAGCTATGTAGCGCCTTCATTCTTGACACAACAAGGTGCAGGTGTTGATGTCTAGGCATCCCTCCTGCGAGCAGTGCAAGAGTTCGTATGTAATCCAAAAACAAATTCAATATAATTCTTTCCAATCCAGCTAATGTAGCAAGGGAGGGGTGACTGGTGGGATGATTGATGAGGTGACTAGACGTCACCCTGGCGCATGCTAGCTGCGATGATTGATTAAGTGCAGTCTAGCTCCAACAATATCCTGCGACACCTTGCAATGGTGCAGTGGTCATAAGGCCTTGCTCCTCACACATGAGGTGTAAGGTTTGATTCCTTGTGCCCACCCACCCGGGTGTTGAGTTGCCCAGGTAGGATGTGCCAAAAGGGCCACGACTTGTAACTTGAGTAATTGCGTGGGTGACCTGCGGTTTGGAGCGAGTGACCTGGGGGTGAAGGACGTGTCATCCGCAGTCGTGCCCAAGGTACCTGTAGTCTAAGCAACCAGAATTTGTTGTTTGAACTTTCTACCTACCTACTTTGATTTTTCATCCACTCCATTATCATCGCTTGAATGTGCCGCCCGGGCGGCACTCTGCAGCTTCGCACTATGAATAGCTTCTTGTGCTTTTTTTCTTGCCGAATTTGAATCGCTTTTTGCTGATGGACTCCTACTTGGAAGGACAATTTGCGAGCGATGATGGCATGGAGCTTGTACGTTTGGCATCATCATGCTTGCAATTTGAGCCACGAGAACAACCAAATGCCAAGATGCTTGTGTCTGCGATTACCCCTTTTCAGCAACAAACAGAGGTAGTTGGTCGATTAGTATCTACGGGACATTACTTGACACTGCAATTACGCTATGTATGCTAGTGCTTGACATCCTAAATTGTATACTTAGGCAAACTAAGAATATATTGTATCACATTGCATGTAGAAAGTGAGAATTGGACAAGAAAGCTCAATGTATTTAACACTATAGACAACAAACAAAGTCCAATATTTCACTACAAGAAACCTACATTTTAGGTGACGAGCCCTAATTTATCTTGACAAATTTTGGTAGACGTCTAATGCAACAAACCCATGTTTTTTGTCAACAAAAATGTCCAATGTAACATCAATGTTGATATAAAAACATGGATTTTGTTGCACTGGACGTCCACTAAAATCTGTCAAGAAAAATCAAGGCTCGTCACCTAAAATGCAGGTTTCTTATAATGATTGCATGAACAATGCAAGCTCTGGAGGAGTGCAGTAGCAACGAAATTCTTATTAAAAGTTCAACTAAACTTGGAAGAATTACAGCTATCGATATCTATAGATGTGCTATTGAGTACGGCAAATTATATCAACTCATGGTGCTCTTGTCTATTAGGAAGCTAGCATGACTCTGTTTTGTTTCTTCTAGGCTTGCTAATCTATTTCCACAGGGTTGGGTACAAAGCCTAGAAGTCATTACAACAAATTTCAGCCTTGAAAGGGGCCGCGAGAGCTGGTGCAATAAGGGAAAAAAAATTAATTAATTTTTTCAAAAAGTGAAATCCAACATGGCATGAGGGGTGCCACGTCAGCGCCACACCAGACTTGAAATTTTTTTAATTATTTTTTTTCAAAAAAAAACTATTTTTTTTATTTTTTATTTTTTCCTTTTTCCTTAGTGTTCCGTAATTGCACCCTGAGGGTGCCTAAGTCAAATTCTGACAGCCCCTTCGAGGAGCGAATTTTTTCTAATGTCTGTAAAGAAGAAGTCATGGAAGACGTCTTACATCAATTTAGTAGTATGGTAGCTGTGATTTCAAGATTCTCATGAAGGCGGAGTTGTTATTGACCTTCATGCAGATATGCTACAATCTGCTACAACATTGCTCTATGAGGTTCTGAAGCTGAGTACCAAAAAAATTAATATAAAACAGTTTATCATCCTGCCCTTGTCCTCGATGCTTTCATAAATTAGATGGAGGTTGTCATTTTAAATCATGCTTTTTGGGTACATTGTGGCATAGCTCTTAGATTTGTTAACCCCTAAATGCCCAAGTCCTATTTTGGGCTTCCTGGAATTTGCTCTAAATTGAACAAAATGCTAACATTTTGATAAGTTGTATCAATTTTTTTTGAATTGTAACGGTACAAATTCAAACTAGACATGTTAGAGATTTCATAGGAAAAGAAAACACAACAATATCACTTATGGAGTGAAAGATTATAATGTTTGACCATGAAGGTGCTAAATCTGCAAAAAAATTTCAATCTTCTTTACACAAGCCAAATCTAAGAAGTTGGTGACCAAAAAAATATGAGGTTAAAGGATCTAATTTGCATAACTCCGATCAATTTATGGCTTCTTAAAATCTACTCTACAATTTTTTTAAATTAATTTTGAATGTGATTTTTTCTCCAAGATCTAGTGTATTTGAGGCTCATTTTCAAGAGCTCTCAACACTATGGGAAGTCAAGATTGCAATGGGTACCTTTGTACAAAAAATTGAATAGAAAAATCACAATCATTTATTTTCAAGATCGGATTTTTGGTGCTAAAATTAGACTTCAAGAAGCACTTTCTAAAAATATAAACTACTAAACATAGAAACTTGGTTAGGTTTTATTTAACTTCAAAGTTTTGCAAACACCAGATTTGGGTGCCTTGGGCATTTAGGGGTTAACCAGACTTCATCTGCCATTATTGCTTCTACGTCTTGGTTGGTTCATGTGCCAACTCCATAGTGCTTGGGTAGCATTCACTATGTTGAGCTGTCCTAATCCGAAGCTCAACTCCTGCTAAGTGACTCACCAAGAGGGTTGTGGATTCTTCTAACTAAAGAGAGATGAATAGATGAGAACGAGAGCTTGGAGGTCTCAATATAGTCAAGTAATGTAAGGGCCTCTTCACACTATGGCCGTCCAAGTCGAGAGGCCGTCGAATGCATTGTAAAGAAAGAAAAATGTACACTTGTTAACAACTATAATTGTGTCATTCAATGCACATTCAACTGTGTTAGAGGCTCACTCTGTTGCAAGCCCCTCCCGGTTGCTGCCGTCGCCAATAGTGATATGCACGATGCCGCAGTTGTTCAACTTGTTTTGATATATTTGAAGCTATTCAATTTCAACCACAAGCAACAATTAGTGACCGACGAGGAATTGAAGGTATTGTCAAAAATCATGGATCGCAATGTTGAGGAGAATAACAAATACAGACAGTAATTGAGCAGAGTGGATGAACGCTTGTAGGCCATGACATTGGAGCTCGATGCAGCCCATCCTCAACTGAATTGAAGTCAAATTGTTGTATGTCCGTTTTCTATGAAATTTGAAATGAAGGTACATGTGATAGTTATAGACATTGAGTAATTTTTTCCAATTTTTAAAAATTAATTTATTAATTTTCAATTGCCCCAATTTGATTTGGCCATTTGGGTGGAGGGAAGAGTACTATTTCTAATCCAACAATGCAAACTTGAAGGTCAAAATTGGGATATAAGGACTTCTACTAAAGTTACACAAGGGAATTTTCTAAAAATAATAAAGATTTCACCTTCCACTTGTGCTCAAAGTACACTACCTTTGCGCATGTGCAAAGAACACAATTTTTTTCTTGAAGATGCAAATAAACGAGAAGAAGCATCTTCAAGTCAAAGAAAACAAATTTTTTTAGTTTTTTTTTTGAATTTTTTTACTATTTTCTAAAAATCAAATTCTAAAGTATTACAAATTTTCTATTACTCTTTTTTGTCCATAACTTTAAAGATAAACTTTTCTAGGCTTGAATTTTCATACATATACTATTTTGAATGCTTAATAAATTATCCATATTTTATTTTATTTAAAAAAATTATTCCAAAAGTCACAATACTTCAATACTCATGTCATTTTGAGCCAAAAACGGCAAGTCGATTTTCTTACAACTACCTAGAATAAAAAGTATGACATACAAAATTGTGGCACAATATGTACCATTGGATTAAAAATTGAACAATTAACATCTTTCATTGGAGATCATTTTAATATTTAAACCTTATCATATTCAAATACAACACAAAATATGTAGAATACGTGGCCATTTTGGAACTTCTCAAATATGTAAGAGGCATAGTAATGAGCTAAATAGGAATTGCCATGTGTCATTGAATTTAGCTTAGCCAAACTTTTTGTAATTGTTGTATACATCAACTCATGCACCTTTTATGTCAAATAAACAAAAATACCATATTGCAATCCAAATTTAGCTTTCCAAACCTTTAAGGGTTGAAAGAAGAGGTCCATAAAGTTACCATTACAAGATGATTGCATTTTGGTGAAATAAAGCTTTGTGAAATATTTTTTGATAATTTTTCTTGAAAGAAAAATAAAACTAATTCATAATCCAAAATTGTTGCATATTCCTTTGGACCTTTGAAGATTTAATTAGGGATTTTGAAGATGAAATGGCATAGGATTCTAAAAAGGTCAGTATATTTGCCATTGGTACATTCATAACTCAAATATGTACCTATATATTAGGAGTAACTTCTAGAACATGTATGCTTTTAGCACTAAGTTTAGTACCTCCTCCCTTAGGTCTCTAATTTGCAGTCACTAAACAAACCATAGACATCTTTAGTGTGCAAGATTAATTTATATCTGTTGCGATACATTTCTAAAATTCATTCGGTGTGCACAATCAAAAAATGAGAGTCTAATGTCCATTTTTTATACATATACAAACAATACTTTAAAACTCCATAATTTATTTATAAGATGTCAAAATGTGCATGCAATTAGCACTAGCATGTTTTCCCACATGTTTTTCAAGTAAAGTCTATTTTGAACTCGACTTTAAGTTTCCTTTGTAACAAAGGTATATATATGTATATTTATTTGTAGTTTAAGAGTCACAATTTCTTTCCTTCACTCTTTTTTTTCTCTATTTTTAAGAGTCCTGCCGGTGAATTAACTTTTCGAGGTCAATTGTCAACTTTATTAAACAAATTTTTAGCCCTTTAGTTATTGCCTAATTGGTGCTAGGGGGAGGTTGAATATCATTGTAGCATCAAAATTCATTTGGAAATGGAATGTAAAGTATATAGCTTAGATGTATTTAAGGTTTATATGCACATTCAGATCATAATTTGGGTTTACAAATCTATCAATAAATATGATTGTATATGGTAGAACCACCTATAGTCAACCACTAAAGCAATTCCGTCCATGTTCTGAAGCAGTAGAAGCCAATGTTAATTTTTAGCCTTGAAGAAAGATAGAAATGACAGGCATTGCCAATTTTTTGTGATTTTTTGAAGAAAGATAGAAATGACGGGCATTGCCAATTACTATGAATTTCAGAAGCCAAAAGTTGGCCTAAACCCATATCTAATCTATAGATTCTATCAATTCTGATCATTTAAGAACTACTTTTCCGCTTACTACTTCCTACTTTCTTGATCATTACTTAAGAACGTGGGTCATGACTTTATTAGTCCCATGCATTCTTGAAAAGGGAAAAAAATGCATTTCAAGCTTTGGTTGGGAAGCTATGCCAACCTTGCTTGGAAACAAGTGCACCCTACGAGTTGGGTATGGCTATCTGGTTAGGAATGGCTGGTTTTCTATAGAACTGCTTGTCTACAAACATTTTCATGAAAAAGAATTTGACAAATAATAAAAAATTATTTGGTCATGAGAAAGAAACTAGTTGTAGTCAACTTCCAAAGATAAACAAAGACACACATGATTAGCTGAGTTTCATCGCAAAATATGATCATATTATGAAGCCACAACATAGATTTCTATAAGGGTGATTGTAAGAAATGACCTGCTGATTTTGTTCCACTTTGGCCAGTATTCATGATTTTTTGGGGCCAGTACTATAAAGTTAGAAAAATATTTTAAAAACTTTTAAAAATATGACCAATGTATACACATGGAAAAAGAAGGTATTCTACAAAGGAAAAGCATATAAATTTCTCTAAGTAGGAAAACCAAAAAAGTGCAAAATCGCAAGAAAATAAACACTTTGACGTTTTAAATTGTAGAAAATAGGAAAAGCAATTTACAAAAAAACTAAAAAAAATTTGTTTGAGAAGACTTTATGGTAAAGAGATTTCACCAAAAGAATGATCTTGAAAGTCTCTTCAATGTTTTGAATGGCACGCAAGGAAGCCCTATTTGCACAAACATGGAGGCTATAAAATAAAGTATTTTTAGATTTCCTTCAATACAAACGCGCCTAAGTTGTACTATGGTAATAGAGTTATTTGTAAAGTCCTTCCCTAATTTGGAGGAGACTTTTTCACAAATTTCCTCCGACGGTTTAGGCCCCGCAGGTAACCCCGACTCCGCAGGCATAGTCCGGACGAAACTTCTTTTTGGTCAATTTGGGCGCGAAAGAAAGTTTGATACCCACTTTCGTATTGGGTGCGGACGACTTTTTGCCCAAAACCTGCTTTTTCACAAAATTGCGGGGTTTAAACCTCGATTTGGGGTAATTTACGAATAACTCTAATAGACCATAGAAATTTCATCTCTAAGTCCTTAATTTTGGATACTCCATAGTACTAAAAATATCTAAAACTCAAAACATGACATATTATTTTAATTGATTTTTTTAATATTGATAATATGATTTTTTAAAATTTCTTTGAAAAATAAGGGATATGATAATATTCAAGATAGCCATCTCCAATAAAGATTTCAAGTTCTTATGAATCATTCTTCAAAAGTTATTGTGAAAGAAAGCTCTAGTGATAATAAAGTGGAGTAGTATTTCTTGCAATGACCCATGAATATTGTATTTGGTGGTCAAATTCAACATACCTTGTCAAATAACTAAGTTGGTATATGAAATTTGATAGATTCCTACATATAGTAATTTACATTTATTTTCCATATAATTAAAATAATAATAATTTTTTGAGGCAATAACTTTGAAATATTTTTTGCCAATTATATCCACCAAGTTTACTATTCAAGTGATATTGGAATTTCAAATATTGTTGGTTTTAAGAAAATATACCTATGACAATAGTATAAATATTCATATCTTTAATTTTCTATATTCCAATCTTGTTCCTAAATAACCTTATAAGTAGTTATTCTATGTATAATTATTTGCAGAATATTTCATATTCCAAACAATTTTGAATTCAAAAAATTATTAAATTTTTGTAGGATCTTTAAGCATGTATTTGCCAAGCACATACATTGTTTATCATCTTGCATAACTTTTCTTACCTCTATATGACTTTATAGAAATCAAATTTTCTTCGAAGGTAAGTATATCTTTCAAATATCTTAGGAATTTCTAGTAATATTTTGTGTGACTTCTTGAAGCTTCATGGTATTCTGTGGGATTTCTCCATACCTCCTACAAGCTATTCATTTTCCTCCAAGAAACTTCAAGACATAGTTGGTAGTATATATTGAAGGCAAAAGAAGGGAAACCTCAATCTTGCCACTACAAGTTTTGAAGCATTCTTGCTAGGCTTTGTTTGATACTTCTTACTAAATACAAGTATATAGTGAATCATTTGACATATACATGGTATTGATACTCTTGTTCAATCCTAATCTATTGTATTTAAATCAACATTGTCAGTTTCATATCTGTCATTCTTTTTATACTCCCTACCAATATCCTGTTCTAGCTAATTTTCTACATTTGCCTTATAACTCGTTTATCCTTGACACATGTATAATGAGTCATTTTTTGGATTTTGGATTGCATGCATTGTTGAATTGCTAATTTTCACCACTCAATTTTTTTCAAACACCTATTGCTTGTTGAATGACAAAACTTCTCCACAAAATAGTGAAATTAGATTGCCTTGCCAATTAGGTTGCCTTGTCAATTAGGTTGCCTTACCTGAGATAAATTACCTCATGGATCAATGCTTGTTCCACATGGAGGCGCATGCCACTCCCTGAACCAGGCCTTGAACAGGTGTACAAATCTATGCAATATAAATGGCTTTGAATTGAATGCATCATTGTACAAAAGCAGTGAATATTTCTATAATGTAAATTGCCGAAAAATTAGTGTGGGGCAACCTAATTTCACTATTTTGCGTAGCCATCTTCATTTCTACATTTGAACTATGCCTTATACAAACATTATAATCTTCCATATGCATTGTCCAATGATCATAAATATTTCTAAACAGATATATCTCTAGGATGTTTATAATTTATATGATTTAATGAATGATTAAAATATATTATTGTACAAAAAAAGTCCCATATATTTCAAAAAATAGGTCAAGAATGCAATCATTCTTTATCACAATATCCTAAAGGCTGAGAATTAATGTTCACCAACCACTAAAATAGTTGGTGTTTTATTTCCTATAAGTTCCTACTCAAACTTCTTTACACATTAGGTGGAACCACCTATTATCATCCCTTTGGACATCACAAATATTTAGAATTTTTAGATTCACATTTTTTTGCAACACATTGTCAAATTGGAGGTATTTTCAAATGTATTTTGGTCTATGCATTTTTGTAAAAAGAAAAACACATTGTAGGAGGTCAAGACAAAAGTATACAACCTTCCATTGATGTCTTAAAGAGGACTATTCTTGTCCATTTGGATTCAAATGTGTCTCATTTTACTCCCTATTTAGTTCCAATGGTAATCCAAAAGCGTCCCTTAAATTTGCCAAATAATAAATAAAACCTCTTGCCATGCTTAAAGACTACTTTAGGTGGTAGTAAATTCCAAAAAATGGTGACTATTCAATCCAATTCCACACTAAAGTTATCAAAATGCAAACCTTTTAAGTTTTCACTACTTTAGAATGCAACAAGGTGCAATTGGAATGAGAACTTGGGATTGCAACTAGTTTGAGGGCGATTTTAGGTCTCACCCTAATTTTATTGATATGCAAGTTCCTTCAATCTTAACAACCATGTATTTGCAAAGACGTACACTTTGTTTGCAAAAATTCACTTTACCATGAATGGACTTGGACAAAGCATCTTGTGATGTAGAGCACTCATTTAGACAAATTTATGCTGGATAAATTACCTCTTCTAATATCTTTCTATAATGAGGTGCCTTATACCTTCAAGCTCTACCTTCAACCTCAGAGGACTATATTTTGGCAAAGGCCATTAAAGAGATGCCTTATTCCAAATAAAAAGTCTCTTTTCCTTCAATTTTGAGCCAAAGGAGCCAGTCATAGTAGGAAGCTTTCATTCCTCCAATGTGATGAAGTAATACATGTGGAATGTTGTCATAACATTGTATAAGTCACATTGTATAAGTCAGTACATTCTTCCCCCAGATCCCAAATGAGAGAGGGATATACTCCCTTGGATACCTAACATGTATTTTAGTACTATATATTTCTAAAACGTCCCGCAGCCAATGACGTTTGAATAGGGCTTCTATTTTTACTACAACAATGTCATTCTTATGCCATTAATTGCCTAGCTAATTGTTGGATAGTAAATTGATACCAATAGCATTGGTAAATAATGTTATGATGAGTGGATAACCATTGCCTTTGCTAAATTTATTGGATAAATTGTACTTGCTTGGATGACTACCCTACATAAAGGTCAGATTTGGGATAAATTAACCCATAAAGGACCAAAGCCCCCTAGAGGACACTTGGGATTTTGGACAGGCTCGTATGAAATCAAATTTTGGCTTGATTTTTTGAATTTTTGTGAAGATAGGAAATCACATTAGCTTTCCAAGAATATAATTTTCATTTCAATCAGTGCCTAGGAGCAAAAGTTATGCTATTATAAGTTTTAAAAGTGATTTGCCGGGCAGAACCACAAAAATACAAAAAAATGAGTTTTTTATTTTTTATTTTTTTTCTGAAAGATCATGTTTTTGTCTACATTTGAAGTCTGATTCATTATATTTGCACTAATAAGGAGAAAGTTATGGACAATCTTGTTTTTTAGACAATCTAAAGCCCTTCTTCAAAAAACAACTTATAGAATTCATTTTTGAATGCAATTTTCAAAAAAATTCATTTTTTTTTCACAAGGTGAAGTTTGTTTGCAAGAATAGTCTAACCGTTGGAATTATGATGTTTCTATTTCATCTTGAAGCTATTAAAAATTTAGTATTTCATTCAAATTTGGACCTACATCTACTTAACAAATTTTTAAACAATGAAAATCAAGTTTTGATATTCTGAAATGTTTTTTCCCGCGTCTCAACTCAAATGTTCAACAAAAAAAACTATAAACTCATGGATATGTAGTGCAAAAAATTTCCACAAATGGCGATCAAAGTCATTTGAAATTGCAAGCTAGCATTCAATAAAATTTACTTTCCAACTTCAAATGTTAATATCTTCCAATCTTTATGGTCAAACTTCAAGAAATTTTTACCACATGAATTGAGATAAGTGAAGTATAAGATGCTATGGTTAGATTTTTAAGAAAATGTTTTTTTTGTTTCTTGGGTGATTGCAACAAATATATCAATTTTGAGTGGTTTTCAAGCTAGAAAATGTCTTTGTCCTTTAGAGGTTGATTCATCTTTGTAAAAAAGTGCCACATGCCATCTTTTAAGTGACGTGGAGCCTTGAGGATTTGATGTAGAAATTTGATTTTGGCACTTGAATGCTGAATTAGACCTTTGCATATGGTAACACTTCTCCCAATTTGCTCAAGTCATCTCTTGATGCTACTTCTAACCCCTTAATGCCTCGATCATTTTTTGACTTTTTTCACATTTTTGTTCATATCTTTGTACAAAAATATCCTAAACTGCAATTTTATGAAATTTGTTACTAAAGAAGGTTGCCTTTTCAAGATTCAAATATTACATTGAATGATTGAGAAGTTAATTGGACTAAATATTGCCTGCAAGCCCTTTATTCATTGTCTAAAATATAGACGTCGAAGCGCTTAAGTGTTAGAGCACATTTCTATTGAACTTACTAGAGCTTTGAAGTGGAGATATATGTTGGTTTTTGTTGGGATATGCAGCCCTTCAACCTCCTTTCTAGCCTCCAATCTAGAATTTTGGGAAATGCAAATTTGAAGGGCCTGAAGTGGCAATTGGAATTGAGAGCAATTTTAGCAAGAAGACAATTTTTTGGGTTACATTTCCTTGAAACTTCTAGCTCTTGTGCTTTCAAGGGGGGGAGGTTCAACCTAAGGGCTTAAGTCTCACTATTTGCTGTGGGTTTAAGAAAATGTAGAGAACAATACTGATTTCTAAAGAGTTGGATTCTTTAGGGCGTCTTTACATGTACTAGTGGATAAGTGCATCCACTAATATCAAAATATAGAAAGCACTTTTATGATCCTTCTACAGTGTGGAATACACTGATCGGTGGAACTCACTTTTTTACTTCTAGACTTACTAATGGTCAGTAGAACTGTTCTTGTCTTTTAGTCACTTTTTCTGTCCGCTAAGCTCACATATAAGCCTACCTTTAGAAGACGGAGCCCAACTTACTAATAAGAATGGTTGGCCATGGCCGATTCTCCCTTATTCGTGGTCATAGGGCTCGCCCTACGACTGCGCACTAGACAAAATCCACCATGGCCAATCCTTTCTCAAGCGTTAAAAATTAGGTAATAATACATTTGTGGTCGCATATACGGTGTATATATAGTAGAACCTCTCTAAACTAATCAGTCCTGGATCGGTTTCAAATGGTTTGATAAGATTACATTAGGGAGGTTTATTAGCTTATGGAGGGTCATTTTTAGTCATAACCTTGTTATAAAGACAAGTTCGGGACCAGTCTGACAAAATTAACTTACAGAGGTTTATTAGCTTATGGAGGATCAACTTCGGGAGGTTCTATTGTATATGGCAAAATCGGCACTTGAAACAGTTTCTGCCAATGAAAAAAGTCCCGTGAAAACGCCCAAATGTGTCTTCCCTTACCTGATTTTAACGGAATTGGCATGAATGCTCCAGAGTCCAGACCCACTTGGAATGTCTGTTGATCCAACCATTACATGAGATTCGGGGGTCTTAGAAGGCTGTGAGTTCCCCTGCTGTCTACTGCGTTCCCGCAGTCTAGGAACGCGCAGCAGCAGTTGGCTGACGTGGTCGAGCGACTGCCACGTCACTTTAAAAAAAAAAAAAAAAAAAAAAAAAAAAATTGCTTAAAATGATATTTTGGTAAAAACAATTTTTTTTTTTTTTTTTTTTTTTCCTGAAAATTTTTTTTTCTGACACCCCCGTACCGGTGTTCACTGGATCTGGGCAGATCATGGAACAGGCTTGAAACGGCCCTCCGCGACCTCCAAATATCATCTAATGTTCTTAAGAGCAGCCCCACTCCAACACGGGGAAGCATCTCTTCAAATGTTCTGCACAGTTGATCTTCTAAAATCAATGGTGCATGAAGAGTCGCTTCCCCATGTTGGAGTGGGGCTGCTCTAAGTCCCTCCGGTTGCTCAATGGAAACAGGCCCCAAGTCCGTTTCATTTGTTTCCAAAAAAACAAGAAAAAAACAGGGCCCAAGCCTTCCTAAGAGCATCACCACCCGACCTCTTGTTTGAGGCCAGTAGGCTGGGTGGTGACATCCAATTTGGGGGCCGACTAGAGGTCATGACCCCCACCTATGACCTCTTAAGAGGCCAAAAGGTGGGGTAAACGGCTCTTCCTGGAGTTATCTGATGCAAGTTCTCTGAAAGACTGCAGGCTTGGCCTGGGAGCCTTTCGAAAGTTCAAGAAAATTTTGAATTTTCTTGAATTTTTTTGGAAATTAAGGAAAAATTTAAAATTAATAAAAATTTCGAAAATTTTGAAAGGTGTCCCAAATTTGTGAAAGGTTGAAAATTAGAAGATAAAATTTGATAAACTCCAATGTGCTCCATGATATTGCTGCCATATAATAAAATAAAAATATAAGTAATAATGCTAATTTAATAGAAGCACAAAATTTTCAAAAGCCAACAAATGTTGAATTTAATAACTACTAGTGTGGCCTATGTCGTTGCCACAGTCAAAATTATAGAGAAAATAATTTTCTAAATATTTTAATTCATAATAAGAACTCTGAAATTCAATATCTTTCACTTCGTCATTCCAAACGCAACAAAACGAAGCCCTTACACCCCTCTTCACCGAGAGCTTTCCGATGGTACCAAGCATGCAGCCCAAGGACACACGGTCAAGGAGATTTTAACATAGCAAAACAAAACAAACAAACAAATAGCCAAACTTAAGGTGTGGATATTTTAACATTGAATGCATATTTTTGTTTTTAAATGTATATGATTAATGAGTTATTCATTTTCTTAATTTTTATGAAAAAAAAATCTTTTTTTGATCTTATTTATTTATACCATTAAGTGTAATTAATCTATTAATATATTTAAGCATAAGATTCCAAAATGTGCTACATCTAATTCATCATGAAAATGGTTATAATCCAAAATCTTTAAATGTATTACATACAATAAAAGGAGATTTCAAAAAAATTGTATGATTGTAGAAGGTATATTTCCTTGTCACTATCTTCTGGAATTAATGAAAATCAAATGTTGATTTCAATAAAAGTGCAAAAAGTATCAAATGAAATTTCCTTCAATGTCTACAAAGACAATTTCAAAAAACTAGCATTTTTTTTTCCGGCTTTCACACAAAAGGTGCATGAATTGAAGTACACATTATTCAAATCCAACGACACTTGGCACCCTCTAAAATAACAAATTGTTTTTATGGTTTCATATATTGAGCATGACAAAGTGTAGATGTAAATAACTATTCTTAGTTGTTGAATCATAAGTCCAATAGTGTATGATTTGCTATAATTTAATACATTATTTGTCTTTTAGGAGTGAAATTGAGTATTGCTAGTTCCATTTCCTATGCATTCTAAGATTAACAATTTTGATTGATAATTTGATTAATTCTTTCTCATTGCATTTGTTCCTTTGCTAATTTGATGTTTTAGGGTTCAAAGACTTTAGGAATTAATTCACAACCTTCTTTGAAGACCTACTTGATGAAATTTTGATAAATAATAATATAAGTCATAATGGTTATAGTTGGTAACTGGTTTGTTTGAAACTCAAATCAAAGTTTATAATGAATTTGCATCAATTTTGTATTGAAATCAACCTTTGAACACCAATTGTATTTAAAAGGTAGTGAAATTCCTGCAAATTTGTGAAGGTTCTAAAAATTATGAATAAATGCTTTAAAGTAAAGAAACTATTGGAGCCTCGTTATTATTGAAATTTTTATGAAATTATTTGAAAATGCAAGAAAATGACAATAAACTATGAACATACAAAAAACAGTAAAAAATTTATAGTACTCATATATTAAAACATACAACATGGAAAGAAATCTAAAAAACACTTCAAGACACTAATTGTAATTATTAATGAAATCATCATGAAGTAATGAACATGCTCATTACTTTTTACAAATACACTAGGATACAACCATATTCATCTAAGATAGTTTTTTTTCTCACTTATTAATATATTCTTTGCATCCAATATTTTATATTTATATCCAACAAATAAATAAAATAATTGCAATACAAAGATATAAGAATTGCTAAGCTTTGTGGAAATATAAATTTTTTTCAATTGGTGCCCGGGAAAAAAAGTTATGCACAAATTAGCTCAAAATAGGGAACGTGTGGCAGCAAAAAAAAAACATAATTTGTTTTTGGTTCGTTTGAATTATTTTTCTTATAGATTATATTTGTGACTATATGGATAGCTTTGATTCATTTCATTTGGATTTTTTATGAGAAAGTAATGGACAATCGTATTTTTCGGGCACTTACAGCATCTTTCTTTTTAAATAATTTATAGGATTCATTTCTGAATGCAATTTTTATAATTTTAGAAAAACAAAGCTCCACAAGGTTCAGGGTTTTTTCTAGAACAATTTCGCCCTTGGAATTAGTGCATTTTTAATTCCATTTATTTCATTTTTAATGGATATTCATATTTTAGATTTTCCTTCTATCTTGTACCTACTTGCACTTAACAATTTTTTTAACAATGAAAATTAAAATTTTTTGGATTTCTTTTTCTTCCTAAATTCTGAATTCAATTCTCCATTGTAAAAATTTGAAGCTCAAAACTTTGTAGTGCAGAACATTTAAGTTAAAAATCCAATCCACTGAAATTTCCGTTACTGTACTCCTACTCTTGTATATTTTTTCACTGTAAAACTTGTGATGCTTGCAACACTCCTTGTTAATTGCTTTTCTATTGCAATATTCATGAACTTATTATCCAGTAGTACGATGAAATATCTGGTGAATTACTTTCTATGAAAATTGCCTCAGTGCCCTCACTCTGGTGTTCCCTGCCATATATCGATATCCTGGCTCAGGGCCGTCACTCTCCAGCCCGCGTCGAATAAATTGCACAATAAGTTGAACAAGCCTCGTCTTGAATTCAGAACGTCAAAAGCCCCGCGGGAGGTAAGAAAAGGCCGCACCAGGTAAAGAACACACCTCCGGATATGCGGAAAGCTTTGTCTTTTCATGTTTTGGAGGCCGCTTTGAGATCATCAAATGGACTCTCTTTTGCAGGCCGGCGGGCGTTTGAAGGCCAGGCCGACAAGGAGGTCATCCATTTTGGGGGTCGGGTGGGGCAGTTTTGGAGGCCACCGCTCACAGTTCATCCAAGCTTAGGTCGATTTGAGGGTCGCGTGGTGATGCTCATCGCGTGGTGAGAATGTACCCATCAAAACCGACTTCATTTGGAGGGGTACCGTCGTAACGATGGTCGGTCCGGCTACAACGTACAGTACCGTAGACTCGTAGGCTGCTATCATACCCCAAAGGGCCCAAAGTCCAAAACCAAAGAAATATCCGGAATTCCGGACCCTCCTCCATTCAAACTTCCCCCTGGCAAATCGAACTCCACTCATTCCTTTCCACCCGCCCCCGCTCTGGCTTCGCCAAGATCCCCCGGCCCGCGGACCTTCCCCCCCGCGCAACGACCCCCGAGATACGGGTCCAGCTCAGCCGCATCCACATCGCCACCTGGACGGATGCAACCAATCAGACACCAGCGCAATCGCCTCACAGGGACCCAACCAATGGGAGACCGACACCTAGGATACCCGCGTGGCCACCGTCGAGCGGGAGTTCGTCCGGCCGTCCCCAGCTAAGCTTACTAAGCTTAGCTTTAGTTGGTCACTACTCACGAGTAACTTAGTTAGTGTCCCAGTTCCCCCCCATCCCGCCCCCGCCCAGCTTTCGCGAGATCGGCCATGGCGATGGCGATGGCGGCATCGCGGGTCTCCCTTTAGATTTCTCGCATGGCGAAACTTCGTGTTTTCGACCTTTTAATACTCAGAGTAGTACTCGAGAGTAGAATCGATGGTGGCGGAGGAGCGACCGACCGTACGTAAGTTTAGTGTAACGCCATAGTGCGCGCTAGCTTGTCCTATTGTTTGGGCGGTCTTTGGTTTGCTCTGAGCGCAAACGTGGACTTCCTTGGGAGCTTCTGTTTTAGCTAACTTAGTGAGGTTTTGGTGCTGCATTAGCTCGACGCGGCACGTTCGTGTGGTTGGAAGGAGGACGAAGGAGTCGTGGTCCTTGGTAGAGTGGTTTTAGGTTTGATTTTGAGGCTCAGGGGTTTGGAATCCGAGAGGAGGAGGAGGAGGAGGAGGAGGTTGCGAAGGGAGATCGATCGGCTCAGTGATTGTCGGTCCTTGGTTTTCCAGGGAGAATTCTTGTGGTGTGGTGTGGTGTGGTGTGGTGTGGTGCGAGTATTTGGCGGCATTTCGTGCCGATATTCTGAGGTATCTCTTGGCATTTTTCTCTCGTGTGTTTTTTGGGGTCTGTGTTGGTGTTGGTGTTGGTGTTGGTGTGGATGGGCGTGTGTTGGGAGAATGCGAATTTAGTTATGGCAGTGTTCTCGCCTGGTGTGTTAGTGTGCTATTGGTTAGAGTTTTTTTTTTTGATGTGTGTCTTGGTTTGTGAGGCCTTGTCATTTGAGCTTCGCGCTTCTGTACGTTGTCGCTGTCGGGTCATTGCTTTCTGAGGAAAGCTGATTGTTGATGAGGCGCCTGTTTTGATGTGGCTTGCAGTAGTTGAACGATTTGAAAACAGGATTTCCTAGACAGGAAAATGCAGTAAGTAAACGCTTTTAAGTCGTCGTCTATTTGTAGCGATATGCTGATTTGCGACTGTTTGGATACGGTGCTTCACCGTGTTCCCCTCATGCTTCTGCTAATTCTCCAGTAGGCGCATGTAATTTGAAGCGCGTATTTTATCGACAGATGTAATGCAGGAGTCAATGTTCATTTGTGATGTTCTTTGTCAGTTGTCTTGGCGCCTGTGGTCTGCCCTTCCCTCTTCTCTTCTTTTTTACAATTGAATATTGCTCGATGATGGCCCCATTTGATGAGGATGAATTGTGCTCCATGCAGATCGCACGTTTGTAAACATTTGTTTCGAGCTAATCAGATCCGACACTGTGGTATTTGAAGTGCCACAATCAAGTGTTTCGTAAGTCGTATGTTCGTACCCTCCCCACGCTAAGGATCTCGAAGGACTAGGGTGAGACCAGTTTCACGAAACAGTTATAAGCCCTGGTTGAGATGGCGGGTCAACATCCCTCAGTCCACCCGAGTGAGGCATCTTGAAATGAAAATACCCCTAAATGCTCAATGCAATGCAATGCCCATGATGGTGGTGACAACTGGAAGTCGCTGTGATCTCCTGCCCAGCTGTTGTCATGCTCCCCCTTATTACGGATTGTCTAGTCATGAGAGACTTAAGGAATCACGGGAGGGAAGGAAGGGGTGGTGCATGAGCAAAGGGACTGTAAGAATTCCCAGTAAGATTCTTGCGGGAACTAGAATTAGCCACAGGAACTTGGTCAATTACAAATTCGAAGGAAATGCGCCATGCGTCAGTGGCAGTTACTCCAATGTCATTGACCCGGAGTTATGTATGCCTTTTAGGAAAGTGTCGGATATCAGAAATTCCAATGGAAAACTTGGAAAGCGTAACCAAGCGAGAATAGAGAGATCCTGGTCAAGGGTTTACGCGAAAGAAGTATCAAGGGAAATTTTTGAAGAGGAAAGTGGAGACCGCAGTTCCCTTGTGAAGCAAGTAAATCCTATTAAACGAGCTTTGAAAGGTGGCTCTTCGCTTATAATAGGAGAAGCCAACAAACAAGGAATTTTAAGGCTTTCCAACCAACGTCACGGAGAAGAATTGCGGGAGGGCTTATCTAAATCAGAGTATCAAAAAATTCAGGATCTTAAGTTTTCTGGTGATATTTGGGAGGGCGACTCCGGACCACAGGTTTTAGATTTGCAGGTTGGTTCATTACATTTTTCGGTTTGTAATATTCGTATATGATCTATGTATGATGCAGGTACTGATGCAATCTGCATTCTTTGGTTGACTGCTAGTTTTTTCTGTCTACAGTGGTCGGTGTTTAAGTTCAAGCCTACCTATAGACTGACAGGGATGGTTCGGGGTAGAAATTGCTACGGTATTGGTGGTCTAAGTAGCAAAGCGTTGTCGTAACTCGGCCGATGTGCGCAGTCATGTTGCTGAAGATCTTGATCCCTATCTTGACCAAGAGAGGGCATTCGAGTTTAGAGTAACTTCTTATCAGCAGAGAGTGTTACTCATTTTTTTGTCCTGTGCCTTTTGTCTTACAATTTATTCTTTGACTATGGACAGAGAATGTTGTATAGGTTCGGGTATCTTCCCAAGTGCTCAGAATTGACAGCGTAAGAGCCCTCTACATATTTCTAACCTGCCCAATGTATACAGTCGTTTCTGCTTTGTGCTTCTTCTGTTTTTGTATCTTTTTTTCGGATTAAGTGTTTTTTCTCTGTCTAAGACGCTCTTGTGTCCAGTTATTTTGGATTAGAGACGAAGAAGGCCTTACAGCAGTTTCAGATTTTGAATGGAGTGCCTGGCACTGGTGCGTGGGGATCCTCATCTCGTCAAGCTTTATGGCAGCTACTCAGCGAAGACAGATCTTCATTTTCTGTGAGTGTTCTCCGTTCACTAGATCATACATTGGTACATTGCATTGGGATTTAGTTTTGTAGTTGGCTTATCTACTTATCAATTTTCTTTCCTGAATCATCAGCAGAGTTTTAGTTACGAGCTTTTACTTCCTCCGTTCACGTGGTCGTAGGTCCAGTAGTTCTCCAAGATTGGAAGGAAAACTTTGTAATCTGAATTTCATCATGGGTCCATGAAGGTTATAGTCTACTCCTAGAACCACTAACCTGCATTTCTTATTCGAACATCCAGCATGAAGGCTGAAACACCTGAAGCTTATGATGGATCGTCTTTTCGCAGAAAGGAGGAAGCAGTATGTATAGTGACCTGCAACAATCGGTTTCCTCTTCAGTGGAAAATGATAATGCGGGAGGGACAGATATTGGCATACGTGTTTCGGAACTAATGAATAATATGGGTGCGCATAGTCAAGGTTTGATATCTATTCTTACTTATTTTCATATTGCGGTAATTGAGAGATGTAGTGGAAGGATTAATGTGGAGCATACATACCCTTGTAGTCAGTGGGGTGACATTTTGTTCAACACCGGGAGTATAGTGTGTTTAGTGTTATCAACTTTCCGAACTACAGTTTCTTCACTTCGTTCAGTGGTGACTAAGTTGAAAATATACCTCATACTAATTCCTGCCAAGGTCTAGTTTTCATGTCAATCGAGATCCAACGGACTCAGTCCGTTGATTCCCTTCTAGATGGAGACGTTGACAACGACCTGAAGTTTCATAGCGAAGTGATCAGTTAAAGTCCTTGTTACCAACTAGGAGGAGTCTGCAATATCTCTAGGCTCCTTCGATACTATTAAGAGTGTTTACTGTCTCTATTTGCTTGATAGCACTGTCCAAGAATAAATTCGAAGGAGCTCATGACTAAGTTTTTCCTGTTTCACAGAATTCATATCAACCTTGTCCACTGCACCATATTGGAGACATATGCCAACCAATGTTCCTAGAAACGCTGCAGTATTTGGGCTTCTTGTTGGGATGTTGGTGGGCCTATTTGGTCTCGGGTATTCTCTTGTGGGGTTTTTCCATGAGCAACATCATGGGCAACCTGTCAGGCGAAGGGTGTTAAGAGCACATTGGCGTGATGATTTAAGTGGAACAACTTCTACGAAGCCCAAAAAGCACTTAGACATGTTTCCAGGTTTAGATCTGCCCTTAGTTGGAGAAGAAGATTTTAAGTACCGTCGTCGGTCAAGGTCAAAGTCTAGTTCAGTGGATGGTGCTGGGCGTACAGATCGGTTGATACTGTATGAAGGACAGGTGCTTGTGGGAGATGAAACGCCTATTCATGCGCTTCCTTTTATGAATGGTCTAGCTTCTCGCCGTAGTTCTGGAAAGTTCGCCTCTCAAACTCCCTCACGAGTGAAGTCATCCGTAATTACCGATCTAGCTCCAACCGATCAGAGCAGTAAAAAGCCAGCAAGCAATGGGAGCTCCTCCGGACAACGCGATTCGCAGCTGTACAGAGCCGAGAGAAATTCCAAGTTGGGTGGCAAGGGTTGGGAGGACAAGGATGAGGTGAGAGAGTCTTTGGTTGGATTATGTTGTCCACATCTGGATCGTAGCGAGTTGCATGTTAGGGTGGACCTTAGAAGGAACTCTTGTTCGTCCTAGTTTCTTGTTGCCATGTTGCTCTTTGGAATAGGTGTATCATGTAACTTGAGAATTACGGTCGTGTAGTTCTGAGTCGTGTTTCTGGTATTGACCTATTTTACCCCTGTGATTAAGCGGAATGTGACTAGTATCAGATGTCATGGACTTCGTATTAGACCAAACCCAGAGTTAAAGGTTCACTTTTCAGGTATACTTTTAGTGAAGCGTTGCCTGGATTTGCATGGTTAATAATCACTCTGAATTTGTTGCGTTGGCTGACTGCCAGAATCGTGTGGAGGAATTGCGGAAAGCAGTGCAGGCTACAGAAAAGAATCGACAGGAAGCTATGCGAGCTTTGGCTGAAGAACGCCAACGCAGTCTTGAGTTGCAAGTCAAAATTAGTCGACAGGTACTAGCTGTGCATTTTTTGTATGTGCGCAATCTAAGGGTTTCATTTCATGGTTGGTAAAGTTTTTTTCTTAATTTGGTGTGACTGAGGTTTCGAGGTGCACAGTTCCATGAGGTGTAGCGGGACTAACGGTTTTCGTCAAGTTCTACTCATGGATATATTTTCTTCATAGTCTTAGAGTTAATGTAAGGATATCTGCTTGTCTTCCAGAAAGAAACCGCAGCTGCCCTCGAAGAAGAAGTTCGTGTGTTGAAGGTATGGTTTGCGTCTTTACTTATCGCATTGAGCTTAGACTTGCTTGTTTTTCGCGTACTCTTTGAAGCACAGCAATTCATTACTCTTCCTACCTGTTCTCACTTCGTTTTCTGCTTTGACCTTCGTACACTCTTCTAGGTAATATTAGTAGAATCGTTTCTTAGCAAGTTCTTCGAATTGTATACAGGAATCGCACGATGCATTGCTGACATCTCTTCGAAAGAAATACAGCTCCACTGTAGCAGCCCGGGCTGCAGCTGCCCTGCTGTATCAAAATTGGGATACAAATTATGAAGAAGGCAGTCCTCAGACTCTATCTTTCTGATACCTGCAGTGTGTACATTTGTGAGAACGAAGGTCCACATATACTTACCTTGAGGTTTTCTTTTATCGTGCGAGAGCATTAGGTCGACGTTTCAGAGTGCTTTTTCATATTGGGTATTTTTATCCATGGGAGGCATCCCAACTGTATGTACAATACTACACCATTTGGGTTTTCCGAAACCATTTTCAACCCAGTTCGGTAGGTTTTCAGGTTAAGTAATAGAATACTGTTCAGTACCTTACTGAGGAGATATTGAGTTTTGCTCTGTCCTTGAGTTTTGCTTTTGGGTTCAGAGTGTTATACTAATCACGATTCCTTTCCATTTCTCACCAGGATTTATTGTTTATCTGACCCGAAGTTCAGAACAGTTTTTGGTCTCTCCGTACTTTGCTGCGCATTTTTTGCACAGTACATTTTTCTCTTAACCCCTGAAGGACCATTGCCCATTCGGGGGACAAATACGTATTTGGGCAGGTACCTATGGGCTGAAATTTTCTCCTGATATTTTGAAACTTCTTTTGAAGATAGAAAATTTTGATGAGCTTTGTGGTAATATAATTTTTTTTCACAATTGGTGCCCAGGAAAAAAAGTTCTGACCAAATAAGCTCAAAACTCAAAACAGGGGATGGTGGCCAGCCCAGGCAGCAAACAAAAAGGAAAAAAATTTGAATTTTTTTTTTTAAATATTTTTTTTTCCCATAGATTATATTTTTGTCTATTTGGAAAGATTTGATTTATTTCATTTGGATTTATTATGAGAAAGTTATGGACATTCTTGTTTTTTGGGCAATTAGAGCATCTTTTTAAAAAAAATAACTTCTAGAATTCATTTTGTAATGCAATTTTTCAAATTTTTTAGGTCTTTCTTTTGCATGGTTTATATTACTTGCGAGAAGAATCTCACCATTGAGATTAGTGCCTTTTCATTCCATCTAAAATATATGAATATTTTAGGTTTTCTTTCTATTTTGTATCTATTTCTATTTAACAATTTTTTAAAGAATGATAACTAAGTTTTTTTGAGTGTTTTTTTCCCCTAGACTGTCAACTCAATTCTCCATTACAAAGATTTAAAGTTTAAAACTCTATAGTGTAAAGTTTTAAGTTAACCCCTAAATGCCCAAGGCATCCAAATTTGGTGTTTGCAAAACTTTGAAGTTAAGTAAAACCTAATTAGTAATGTTGTTTTTACTAGTTTATACTTTTAGGGAGTTCTTCTTAAAATCTAATTTTAGCACCAAAAATCTGATCTTGAAAATAAATAATAGTGATTTTCCTATTAAAGTTTTTGTACAAGGGTACCCCTTGCAATCTTGACATCTCGTAATATTGAGAGCTTTTAGAAATGAACCTCAAATACACTACATCTTGGAGAAAAAATCACATTCAAAATTCATTTAAAAAAATTGTAGGGCACATTTTAAGAAGCCATAAATTGATCGAGGTTATATAAGCTAGGCCTTTTAACTTTATATTTTTTTGGTCACCAACTTTTTAGGTTTGACTTGTATAAAGAAGATTGAAAGATTTTTGCAGTTTTAGCACCTTTATGGTCAAACATTATAATCTTTCATTCCTTAAGTGATATTGTTGTGTTTCTTTTCCTCTGAGATCCCTAACAAGGTAAGTCTGAATTTGTACAATTACAATTCAAAAAAAATTGATACAACTTATCAAAATGTTGGCATTTAATTCAATTTAGAGCAAATTCCAGAAAGTCCAAAATAGGCCTTGGGCATTTAGGGGTTTAAGTCTAGTTTCGCAATGTGCTAAAAAACTTGTTTTTTTCACTTTAACCCCAGAAGGTTTTTGATTATGTTTTCACCAAAAACGCTCCAAAATTGCCATTTCTAATACTAGTGCCAAATTTTAGAAAAAAGCATTTTTGGAACATATAACCGTAGGATCTTATAGTAAACTTGTTTAAAAAGATGTGGAAAAAATTTCAAAATTTTCCACCATGTGGATTGTTAGATAATAGCATTTGAATTGACAAAAATCCTTTTTTTGTCCCTGCAAAAAAATGGGTAGCTGCCCTTCACAAGGTCACATTTGTTTTAAAAAATGTCCAAAATGGTGGTTAATCTTTGATTTCAATTTCCTAGACAAGTTGGATATATGCTTGAAAAAATTTAGATCATTTAGAATTGTACAACATATAGGAAAAAAATAGTAAGTAGGAAGAGGTAGAGAATGATTCAAAATACTAAATTGTTAAGAATTTATTTATGGAGTTGAAAAATGCCAATCCCAACGGTTGTAACGTTGTAATAAACAATCTACACCCAATGTTCTTAATTTTTTCAAAAATATTGAAAACTGAGTGAAATAAAGGGCTTCAAAGTTTATTATAGAGTTGAGATTCTATAACTATTCTCAAACTAAGAATCCTCATAACTTTTGACTCATAGATCCAAATGGAATGATTCAAAGCTTCCCGCGTATATATAAATCTAAAGAACCAATTTCAAATTTTTATTTTCTTAAGAAGTGATTTTTAAAGAAGTTTTTTTGCTGCCTGGGTTGCCCGCCAAGGAATGAAAATGACATATCGTGTAATAGCTTTTTAATCATGTTGTCAAAAGTTATGAAAATTGTTGGGCCTTAAAGCTACTCCTTGGTAAAATGTTGTGTGAAAACTTGAAAAAAAAAAGAAGTAAAAACTCCGCTCGTAGTGAGCTGCCCCCAAAAGTTGTGTTCTCAAAAAAGCATGTTCAACGCTTTAAGGGTTAAACGTAGATATCTTGCAATCTGTGCAGTCAAAAATTCTGAAATTTTTTCCACACTCTCATACTAGTTAGGTGTAAGATCCTACGGTTAGATGTGAAAAAAAAACATTTTTCAATTTCTTTTACTTTCTGCTATAGAAATGGCAGTTTTGAGTGCTTTTTGGCAAAAGAAGGGCGTCGGTCTTTTAGGGGTTAATTTCTAACAGTAAATTGCAAATCTTCTCAGAACAAAAGAACAGGGCCAACAGTCTACTGTCACAACGGTACTCAAAAACGATGCACGAATTAGTCCACTCATGTTATCAACAATTTTTGCACCTAACTCCTAAACGTTCAACCATTCACTGAGTGGATGAGGAATGTATTGGAAAGTGCACTTCCATATTTATTTACTAACATGAATCCATGTTGGACTTTGGCTTGCAATAATCTAGAGTGCTTTTATCCATACGGTATGAATTCGAATCATAAATGAAATTAAAAAAATAATATATTTTTTGATCTATACATGAGGTATAGAGTCAAAAGATATATTTGGTAAGAGGTCCATAAAGTGCTTATTTAAGAGTCAAAAATTGATTTAGAGAGATTAGATTCTTTGAAATAGTTTTCACTAAATTTTCCTTAAAAGATAAATGGAGTTATTTTATACTACTTCTGTTTAAAAATGATCTCTCTGCTGAACAAAATATTCCTGATTAAGGCTAAAATAACATTTAAAAAATCTCTTGTCTTGTAAGTAGAGTTTGAGGTACTTTTAGCATTCTAGGAACTTTGAGTTTCAAAGCTTGTTTCAAAGTGTAATTTGGAAATATTGAAAAGTAGGATTTCTTAGGCATTTTCAAGGATCAACACTGGTCAATAAATTGTTGAGTGAGGCCATCATTTTGTAAGCATGTGTAGACTTTTGTTCCACCTCCCAAATCTTCATCTACTTCAACCAAGCAATATTCAAAGAGGTACAAAAAGTATGAATGAACAATGTTACCAGGGTGATTGCATGAAAGACCTTCCGTTTTTGTTCCACTTTGTCCATTTTCAGTCATTTTTTGGGGAGTACTATAAAAATAGAAAAACAAATTTAAAAAATTATGAAAAATATGAGAAATGTATAAATCTATAAGAAGAAGGTACCCTATGAAGGAAAAGCAAAAAAAAATTCTCTAAATAGGAGAACTAGAAAAGTACAGAATCGCAAGAAAATACATACTTTGACATTTTAATTTGTAAAAAATAGGAAAAGTAATTTAAAAAAAATTTAAAAACGTCATTTGAGAAGACTTTATGGTGAAGACATTTCACCAAAAAAATGATCCTAGAACCATCTTCAATGTTCAGAATTGCATGCGCAAGGGAGCCCTCTTTGCATGGACGTAGAGGATATAAAATAAAATATTTTTTAATGCCCCTTGGTAGAATCATGGCTTCCTACTATGGGAATAGACCATAGAAAGTTCAGCTCCAAATCATTAAATTTGGGGACTCCTTACGTAGTAAAAACCCTAAAATTCAAAACGTGACAAATTAGTTTAAATGATTTTTAAATATAAAATGATTTTTGAAAATTTCTAAAAAATATGAGATATGATCAAACTCATAAGAAGATTCTCCACTAAAAATTTCAAGTTCATACGAATCATGCTTCTAAAGTTATTGCAAAATGAAGCTTTGGCATTGCCTTTGTGACAATGTTTCAGTACCGGTCTTTCATGCAATCACCCACCACAAACTAGCTCTGGTAACTCTTTGTATCTAAATAAATCTAATACCCAAGTACAAAAAATTCCACCCAAATGATGTCATTCCATCAGCAGTATTAACCCCTAAAAGACTAAACACCTTTTTTTTTGGCAACATAGCGATTTTGGACTGTTCACTACGAACAGACTTTTTATTTTTTTTCTTGGAAATTTCACACAACATGTGCTCGAGGAGTAGCTCTAAGGTCCAACAATTTTTATAACTTTTGACTAAACGCTTAAAAAGTTATTGCATGATATGTAGTTTTTGTTACTCAACGGGCAGCCCGTGTAGCTCAAAAAACTTCTTTAAAAATCAATTTTTTGAAAAACGAAAATTGAAATTGGCTCTTAAGATTTATTGCTTATTAGCGATAATTCTAAATTAATTCACAAAGTATCTTGGTTAGAAACAAAGATTGGATTTATTTAAGATCTCAAATCTTTGCTAAAAAACTCTCTTTGACTAAACTAAGAATATTTGAAAATATTTTAGGATTAAAAGCATAATATCCTAAGGTAAATAGGTTAAAACCCCAAATATCTTTGGAAAAATCTAAGGTTTTACTTGGAGAAGATTTCCTTGCTATTTAAGGCTTGATCTAGAAAAATCTTAGATTAAACAAAGAATATTTAGGAAATATCTTAGGATAGTTTAGGAATTACCTTAGGGTTAGTTAGGAGAGTTTTTGGGCAAAAGCATACAATATCTCATGGTAAATCAAGGAGGTGGGACTTCTTGAAAAGTATAAAAGGCCCCCCTCCGAGGTTTCCTCAACCCCTTTTTTGCTCACTAATACACTGCCAAAGTGTGGAAGACCCACACTTTGATTCTGCTTACCGACACTTTGTCGGGATTATTTATTGAGGCCAAGACAGGGCCATCTTTTGCTTTCAATTTCAATTCTTTTAGTAGAGATCTTGGTTAGAGGATGCGGATTTCCCTTAACACCAACAAACCACACTAAAATTCACACTGGGAGGGTTAGTCCCCTAGAAGCTTGATACATTGTTTTAAATACTAACCACCTTGCCATTGTAGCAGCGTTGACTTGATTAATTCCTAATTTTTGGTTAAACATTAACAAGTGTACTTCATTTAGAAATGAAACTATCAAAAAACTCGTGATTCACCATGATCTTTGATTTTTGGTTTAAGCACTATCATGTGCACCTCATTCAAAGATTAAATTGTTCAAGAAAGGACCGGAACCGTTTGTGTTCAAGTTTTTCTTGGGGTTGCTCCCGCATGGCAAAGCTTTGACTTTACAACCTATTAGTTAGAATTATTTAGCCTTAGAATCTTCTCAGAAAACTCTTAGAATAGTTAGAAATTGTGTCTTGGGAAATTTCCAAAAATACGTTGATTAGAGAACTTAAAAAAACGTTGTGGTTTAGAATTTGCTTAGTTAAGAAAATTATCCCTTAAAAATCCAAAAAAAATTAGAATAACCATTAGTCAATTACCTTTTTATTAGGACTAGCCCTTAGATAGTAGAGAAGAAAACCAGAACGAAGGAACCAGAAAAGGAATCAGAATGAAGGAACCTGAACAAGGAACCAGAACGAAGGAACCAGAACTTGCAAGGTAGACGTTGGTAACTTATAAAATAATTTCCACCCTTTATTTAAGGTGCAAACTACACTAAATAGGGGTATTAGGGGGACCAAATAATTTAAGGGACCTTTCTTTAGAAACTGTACATACTTGAGACAAGATGTATAACCCATGGTAGATATTTATATAGTGTGGGGATGTCAATTAATAAGTAAGGGTCTCCTTAATATCCCTATTTTGTATACAAGATTTATTTGTCACATGCCTCTCAATTTTTTATTTTCCCTAAAATTTGGTCATTGTATTACAAATGGCTGTTTCGTACCAATTTTTGTGAAATTGTAGTCACAAACCTCTAGAGGTTCATTCATAACTACTTTCACAAAGCGTTTTAAATTCTTTAACATCAATTGAATCACGCCCAAGGACTTGATTTGTTGTGCATTAAAGAAGTGAAAAGCATTTCATAAATTTTTACCTCAATGGAATACATTTCTTTTCTCTTAAAAAACCCTTTTAAATAAAACTTAATTTATTGTAACGACATGACTCTTTCCTTTTTCCATCACATTCAAGTACACGCAAAAAAAAAATAATGTTAGTTACTAATTGTTATACATCACTAAAGTATGGCTAGGAACTCATAATGCTTTCAAGAAGACATTCAAGTGAAATGATGGGTTGCCTTTAATGGCGACTAGAAAACGTTTGTGGGATTACGAGAAATCCCTTGACATTAAAACAAAATCCATGGATGTTTAAGCCATCATTACTAGCACATGATTTTGTGAAACAAGTGTCAATTTCAAATTGCCAATACATGATTCATCCTTGAAAATTGGATTATGAAGGTTGCAAGTTTGATTCAAAACTAAATTCCGTACTAAATTCAAGTGGAACTCTATAGTACCCTTACATAACTTCTAAGACCATCTGCAATGCAACCAGCACCTTGCATAGTATCGGCACTATGCAGGGTGGACAAGAATTTTTATTTAAAATTGTGCTCCAATGCAACCGGTATGGAGACCTCCACTTTCATGGTCTCGGTATGGGACCCTTGGGATCGGCATATTTTGTCATTTTGCCAACCCCGGCAAAACTCTCGGCAAGTTGATTGATGGGGGTCATCGCAGTAGTAGCCAATGGATGTCAAGAAAAGTTTATTGATATGTGCGCTAATCAATTCAACCTTCCTTGTTTCCATGAAAAGTCCTTTCTTTAATATAGATTATTTTCTTCCTTTCTTTTTATATTACTGTAAAGTCCATTTGACGTTTGGATGCGGGCTTTGCATTGGGTCAAATTTTCCAAAGAAAAAATTGGTACTTTAGAGGCCTTGTGGAATGGCCCGCAATGTACTGTTATAGGGCTTTTTTGCCGTTGTTGCATTGCAGATGGTCTAATGACAATAAAAGAAAACCACTTTAGTGAAGCTGGTCGTACATATCCAAATGACTTCTTTTCATATTATATTTTTCTTCTTGCCTTTCTTTTCCTGCCTCTTTATCCATGAAGCATCGCAAATTAGGTAATCTTTGTTACATGTTTTTTTTTTTTAACCCCTAAAGTTTCATGACTATCTTCTCACCAAAAACGCTCCAAAACTGCCATTTCTAATACAACTACCAAATTTTTGGAAATAAACAATTTTTGACACATGTAACCGTAGGATCTTGTATGTTATTTTGAAAACATGTGGTAAAAATTTCAGAAAATTCCACCGTGTGGATCATAAGATATAAGCATTCAAAGTCTTGAAAACCATTTTTTCAATCCTGCGAAAAACTGGGCAGCTGCACTTTGCAAGCTCACTTTTCAATGAAAAAATGCCGAAAAAGGTAGTGCTTCTTTGAATTCAGTTTCCTAAACAAGTTGTCTATATTCTTGAAAAATTTCACATCATTTGGAATTGTACAACATATAGGAAAAAAATAGCAAGTAGAAAGAAGTAGAAAATGATTCAAAATACTAATTTGTTAAAATTTTAATCATGGAATTTAAAAATACCAATCCCAACCATTGTAATGTTGTAATAATCAATTTACATCCTAAGATTTTTTTTTTTCCAAAAATATTGAAAATTGAGTTAAATAAATGACTTTAAAGATTTTTTTTGAGTAGACAATCCATAACTGCCCGCAAACCAAAAACCCTCATAACTTTTGACTCATTGATTGAAATGGAATGACTCAAAGCTTTTTAAGTATATATAAATGTTTAGAACCAATTTCAAAAAAAAAATTCCGGAAAAAATGATTTTTTCTGATCTGCCCAAACTGCCCAGTTACAAAAAAAAGCAACATATTAGGTTACAACTTTTGACTCGTATTTCAAAATGTCATGAAACTTGGTACACATGAAGATATTCCTAGCCCCCACCTTCTATTAAAATTTCAGCCTCAAATATGGATATCTCTAGTCACACGTACCTGCCCAAAATTTCTATACGGCCAAAAAACGCATGTTGGTCCTTTAGGGGTTAATCTTGGTCAATAGTAGTGAACATCAGAAAAATAATTTGAATCTCCTAAGGAAAATATTTACTTCATTGTGGTCTAAATTTTGTTCTAGAACTCTAAATGAATGCAGAGTTGTTGCAAAGCCGTCTTCCGCTTTGTCAATGGCTGTGCGTTCAATGGAAAAATTGAAGATTTCTAATGCACTCTCTTTCACTCATTTTTACAGGTCTGCACAAGGAAGAATTAAGAAGATTGGAGACTGCTGTGTGACTGAATCATACTGTTTCTTTTGGTGTGATTGTCATCAAGGTCCTCAGTAACAGTATTTTTTTTATTTTTTTATTAATACTAAACCTAACAAACAACCTGAATTCCAGCATATATTTTTGTATTATTTTTATATTACAAATTGCATGCGTGCTCTCATCATGAAGGATGTTCTTTCTTCTTGACGTGGAAGAAATTTTTGACAGTCATGAGGAAAAATCAGTGGAAAATTTCTGGGATAAACTTTTCGTGCGATTACAGCATGGTTTAAAAATTGTTCCCAAGCTCTGCACTAAAAGTAGTACATTTTCAACTACAATAGAACCTCTCTTAGTGCATAGTCTGGGGATTATGCACTAAGAGAGGTTTATGTAACTGGAGAGGTTTTGTACTAAACTTTGCCTAATGTGGCCTCTCACTATGGGGCCTCTAACTACTGTTTACAAATTAATGCTTCAAAGTACAACCTCTCTTACTGTATATTATGCACTAAGAGAGTATGCACTAAGAGAGGTTCTACTGTATAGTCGGGTACAGGAACCTTACGAATTTTTCAGGCAGTTTTCACTAGAAAGTTCATCAACTTCAAGAAGCTCTAGCATGCTCAAAAATGATCCGATTTTGAATCTGCAAATTGCGTTGGAATTGCAATGAAGTGCACTTCAACTTCACAGCAAGTGAAAAATGAATAATTTAAAATCATACAACAATTTGGATGTCTTTCATACACTATGTACCATTTCATAAAGAACCTTTAGAAGATAGTCAAATTTTTTTGCAATGGGGTGAAGGAGGAGCAAGAAATCATACAAGAAATTCAAGTGGTATGATATCAAGTATCTCTAAAACAATTATGAAACTCATTTCTAATATGAACCATTAAATACTAGTTGTAATTTTCACAAATGGTGGCAACACTAGATGGTAGATAGTGTATAGAAAACATCAAAAATTTTGTATGATTTTCAATTACATATGTATATTTGCAACGATGATAAAGCAGACTTAAGTGTGATTCCAATGCAATTTACGATTTGCAATTCCCTTCATTTTTGAGCATACACCGGCCTCCCAAAGTTCACCAAATCTCAATAGAATGCAAAAATTCGTAAGGTTCTTGTACCCGACTGTACATGTATTTCTCTTCCCAGGGAAGGTGGAATTCCTTCAGTGTTGTGGAAGACATGTAAGGTGGGTACATCCAAAACCGCCACAAATTGGTATTGTGCCTAGTTACTATTATTGGACTGGTCAGATTTTCATATTGTCTTGTTGGCAAATGAAAGGAGGTTCCAATGCACCAGAGAATGCAACATTTGGATATTGTATGCAAAAGTTATTAACGAACAAAGTTTGGTTCTAAAAGCATTTCTTCCACATAGGTACAGAACTGATTTTGGAAATGTACAGAGAGTATAGATGGCGGTTTAAGGTCAGTGGCACATTTAGGTGTACCTACCTTACAAGGTAAAGCAGTATTGTCTTCCTACATTCAAGAACTTAGTGAAGTCCTTTTAAGGTGTTTATAAGGTTGAACTGTTAACTTAGTACCGTTGAGGGATTGATGAATCTACGACTTAAAGAGTGTGCTACAACAGTACTGTCCATATAGACGGTGTATGTTTCATCATACACTTGTGAACAACTGCTTCTGCTGCGTGGTACGACATGATTAGCTTCAGTACACAGACCTGCTTCATACTTCTAGGGCTCCTTCAGTTTTTCACTAAATCACTGATGTCGCTCATTTCATTTGGAAGAAAACGCGACGCCATCCGCATTGCAGTTAAGTATGGAAAGCACCCTACCTCTCCAAAATCGTTTTGCCTGAATTTTAGCGTGAAGTTGTTTGTAGACGATCTTCACTCCATAACTCATCACTTGGGCCGCCAATTCATTTTCTGAAGCGGCATTGACGTACATGCCTCTCGGTATGCCTCTCTTATTACAGGGGAAGACAGTCTGATCGGCACAACAGTATATATCAGGCACTCCCTTCTCATCTTGTCTATGGCAGAGAATGACAAAGACAAATCCCCTTCAATAGGTAAGTTATGCATCCCTAGGCTTTTAGGTCTTCCATTTCTTAAGATCGCCGCTTATCATACCAAATCTCCGGTCATGACGGCTGAATCGACAAATCCGCAAATCCTCTCTCGACATTTCCTCAGAGGATGCCCACAAAAGTTTACTTAATCGTTCCTTCACCATTCGCCTTCTGCATTTTGGCGCGATCATCCTGCAGTACTTCGTTGTTCAGTTCAGATGGAGAATCAGCGAGGAAAACGACCCACTGCTGCCGACGTTCGACGAGCGCTGCCGCAGGGAAGGTCGTTTTCGAAAGTCATGGTGAAAACGTCGCCGAAGTGCATGGTTCGCTCCTTCGCCGCCGGTCGCCACTTTTGTTTTTATCTTCCTCTTACTACTATCAGTCTTTCTTCGTTCCGTGCTTAGTGGGTTTAGAATGCTGTTGCGCCGACTGTGTTTGTGCACTCTTATTAGTCTCTATAGGGTCCACCTCTTGAAATGTTTACCATTTGTGCATTGTTGGTGCATTGAGAAATGAAAATGTACCTTAGTATTATAGGATGCTTTTAGAAGCTGAGTACTTTAGGGTCCTCTTACCTTACTCTTATTGCTAATACTTCAACAAAATGATCCTTGCTTCACAAAATTGGGAGGCGGAGACTTAAGAAGTGGACAAAATCAAGTTATTCTACTTCAACTATGTATAGAAATCACATCCCGTCATATGTGAATGCAAGTTGCTTCCTAAGAGCATCATCAATGGATCACAACAAATGGGGCAGCAATTAGCTAAATGATCCTACGGTTACACCAAAGTAAAGAGAGATTTCATTTCCGTCTGTACCCTACAAGCAAATAACTGCAGGTTGGAGTCACTCTCATTTTGCACCAGAACGATTCTGAAATCTTAGGGGTTAATGTATTTTGTGATCTTGAAATCGCACGTCTTCGTTGCCGTTTGGAGTTGGAGAACTTATCTTTATCGGAGAAGTATTCTTTTTTTAATTAAGCAACTCAAGTGAAAAGCCTCGCTTGACTGTGTGAGATCGATTCTGAACAAACGAATATTGTAAGGCACTTTGAGCTATTCTAGACTATTTCCAACGTTTCCTTCCGACTAAGGGTTTCATGTCTGGGTAGAATTGTGTACCTTTGTGATCCAGTTTTGCGTGAAGCTGTCATGTTCTCAGAGAGCAAGTCGGGGGAGATGCCTCTGTTAGCCTCATTTGGTGCACAACACCCTAATTAGAAGTCTTTAAGAAGGTTACTACAAAAGGACAATCGATGGCAGTCCGATTGTGATAGAAACTAGAAATGTCAAGCTCGTCTGGAGGCGAAGACTGCTGTTTGGCAATGTTGGATAATCTTGTAGTTCGGGAAGCACGCAGTCGTCTCCATTGAAGTAGACACGATGTGGAAAGCCCCACCCGTTGCCAAATTTGAAGTCCTTTCCCTTGGCAAAGAGAAGTTCGGACTGAACATTTCCGGATGGCCCAGCCTCCATGAGCATATCATTGAAGTACTTGATGCCCCAAAAGACTGCTGAGTCATCTGCGAACAATGAAATTGAAAATTCAACAAGTTTCAGTTTGATCAGCAGCTCCTGACATTGAGTAGTTATTGAACTGAACAAGTGGTGTTACATGGCCACAGCTAGATTGGAGAATGCCCGCTACTATCTATTTGACTTTTTATCTTTCTACATTTCCCAAATTCGACAAGCATCAACGAACAACAGGGATCGTTCGTGAAACTTACTGCTGTATATTCCATAGGGGTTTAGTCCCTTGTGATTGAAGCTGAACGCCTCTGTGAAGTTGTTAAAATTTGGATGCTGAAGTCTCAAAGTCCACTGTGAGAAGTTACGAGAAAAATCCCGGTTAGTGATTGTAACCTTCACCCGCCAATATTCTTTGTAGTTCGTCTTGATATGCCAATGTATTTTAACTGGACACATGTCTCTGGTGCAATACAAAATGTCAGGCTGAATGGTTGTCGTGCTGTCTCCTGTGCTTATTGCTGGAAGATCATTGTATTGTGTGTTCCTGCAAGGAAAACCCAATCATCTTCACAATTATTAGGCATCGTTTCAATAGATTATCAGGCGCCGCTGAAATTTTTTATTAGAAAAATTAGAAATTAGTGGACATTAGACAGAACAAAATGTTCACAATACTCTTCAATGATAACTCTCATGTATCAAACCCGCTTTAAGTACCCAATTGTGGTGAGAATTGAGACTAGCGACCTAACCATAAATGATGTTGTTAGACCTCAGCATTACCATTTCTACAGAACGAGGACTTATTGAAATCCTTGCGATACACAACAGTATAGAAGAGGATTTTTTCGATCTTGAAGACTTACGGATCGATACAGGTATTTGTGGACTCTGCTGCCCCACTCAAATTAACCATTGTGGAGTTCGATGCGCAAGCACATGCACACTCAGCACAAGGAGTGATTTGGGGGTTGTAAAATGTTGAAAAGGAAACACAACAAGTCGGCGCCCTCTGGGCTAGATTTTGAAGGTATGTGCATGTTACGTTCCACGTCACTGCGAACCACCACCCCTCCAAAGTCAGAAGATTATGCATATTTATTTGAATCATACAGGCAGCCTTGGCATACAGTGACGCAGAATTAGAAAGAAGGATTACCCTGCCTTTGCTGTTCTTTGCTTTCAGTTCTTGTGATCAAGGAAATTTGATGGAGAAATTGACTCATCTCATGTTTCTCCATTTAGGCCAAGGCAACGGTATTGAACTCATGAAAACACAGTGTGTGCTTTCGTGCTTTCCTCTGATCTTCATTCCTTCTAGCTCATATTCATTCATTGGTATGTTCTTCGATTAAATGCATTCATGTTTTCTTTTTAATAGATTTTTATCACACGTACTAAGAAAATTGGCGCTCAAGGTAAGTCATACTTCAAACTGGAAGCACAACATCAATCGAAAGTCATAAACACAAAGGTAGAAATGATAGAAAAGTGAAAAAGGAAGTAATGACTTCAAAGAGAAAGATAGTGCTATGTAGCCCAGCCAATATGAATACAACTTCTCCAGATTATTTTAATTTTTATCGTAAGCAGAATCTAATGCTGCAGACTAGACGAGAAAACGCTCGAGAAAAATAAAAATAAATCTGAAAAAAGGAAAAAAAAGATTTTCAGATCCTGGCGAATCAATCGCACCGTTATTAGCTGGCCATAAATCCCACAATGCAAAAAGGGGAAACGCAACTTACTGAAAGCTTGAGTAACCCTTCGGTTGTCCGTCGAAGGGAACTGACTGGGTGGAACTTTTGTCGCAAGCCCACAGGAATATCCAGGTGCAGGGGTCTTAAAAGAGAAATTCACTGGCAATGCGACTGTAGTGTTGGTCATACCAGCATTCCCAACTGTGATCTGAAATGCAGATAAAGCAGTCTCTGGATCCTGAGCATAAGATGAGATAACTCCACCTCTGCAACAATTTGAAACTTGTTGATTGAAGGGGATTCCCGGTAGAAGATCCACAACACTAGGATTTGGGGCACAGGAATGAGGAATAGGATCGCTGTGATATGCAGAACAGTCGCCTTGAGCAGTTGCTTGAGCTCCAACCATGTTCCATATCACCTCCTTCTTTGTCCACTCCCAACCCAATATCCATCCAGGGGCAGATACATGCCGGTACTGCTGCCAATTGAAAATTGTTACGGTTGCCTGTGACCACATTTACATCAGTAACTTATTAGTTCCGGATCATTTAATACATGCAACTGCTTGAATCCAAAACTCCACAAAACTCCATTTTCTGGCCAGAAAATAAGACACTGATTCCATCAATCTGGGCATTGAAAAGAGTTGATATGATGTTCAACATTCAGTAGTTTTTACAGAATTCAAGTGCCGGAACGGAGAGAGCAGTCTGGAATTCTCAACAGAGGCAGTACCTAAAGCCTTAAATATCTCCTGGACGCCAAGTCAAGAATACCCAGTTCGACTTTGTGCAGCTATTAGTTCAGAAAATTGTGAGTGAAAAGCATGCAATTTTTCCCACACGGAAGGATTTGTGGACTGTCCGAAGACGAAACTTACAACGTAACCATCCGACGTCCACGAATTTATGTCCCATTTGATTGTGATGTTCCCATTTGGATCCAAAGGATCGTAACACTCTGTTCACAAGAAGAAACCCAGTCACCTTTATAGAGATGCTTCAGACTCCGCATGATAGAATTAGATAGATCGAGACAAAGTGAGCTTTTGCGTTCAAATTGAGATGCTTTGAAACGGCTAACATGAAATGTGAACTAAATGGTGAATTATGTTTTACCTGCTATCAAGGAGAAGCACATCCAAAAGGTTGCTGTTATAGTTACGCACTTGAATGTGCTGCCTTTCATCTTTGACAGGCTCTTGTGTCCAAGTTGCAAACTGTCAATCCTCACAAGCCTGAATATGCTTAAAAACACCACCGGAGATGCTTAAACACCACCGGAGACAAAGCTTGGACTAAATTTCATCTTCATCTCAAGCTCACATCGTCCGTGGCCGTCAAAGTCTGCCCAAAGTTCGGCCTATGGCCTCCAAGAGTTTCTTAGATCCCTCAGACTTAGCGTCCTCCAGAATACATCCGTACGTCATATGCCACAATGGGAAGGCATTTTGTGTTTAATTCGTGAAAATCCTGCAAAGAGAATGACCAAATCACCAATTATGTTGTTAGCTAGCGTCAAGTTTAATTCAGGTAGAGAAAACTTCCTTAAGAGATCGGCTCATACTGATATGCCGCCGAGGAAACCTCCCAAACCTTATTTCCAAGCTACTGATTCATGTTCAACCACTAAGATCTGATAACAAATTTAAATCGTTGACATAATTTACTTCGTTAACAGAATTCTAGACCATTATGAAAAAAGTCAAAAAATTCACTAAAAAGTCGAATTATTCACAACCGTCATAGGTTCGCTATGGAGGATGTGATCCCTAAAAATATTTTTAACTCATCCCAAACAACCACAGGCTCCAAATTCCAGGATGATTGATCAGACCGCTAGTTACGGTATTGATGCTATGAACTTACAACTTGTATATTTTTTTTTCATGGTCTTTGGATTCAAATTTCATGACATTTGAAATTCTGATTCTTTAAACTTTCCTAATATAGGAGTATGGCTCAATCCCAAAAGTAATCGAACATTGAAAACATCAAAGTTGTAGAGGATAACGAATAGAGAGAAAAAACTCCACAGCAAGAATTCTATCACTAAAACTATAGAAATGTTCGCTCGTCACACTCAAACAGGGGACGTGATTCTAATTGAAATTGTCGATCCCCACAGTCACTCCTTCTGCCCTATGCGTCAGCAGTTAGAAAACAATACAACTCAGAAAAACGAGAACGTTGATCTTCGAGGTGAAGCACTGACATTTTATCTGGAGATAAATCGCCTCCACGTACACGATCTCACAAGACGAATTGCAGAATAACTCGTTTCAATTGGACCTGTCCATTTCTGAAGGCCTGAACAAGTTGCCCCGACTCACTAGTCAAAATTATTATCGTTCTAAAATATGTTCTGTTCGTATTTCTCTATTGAATGCACCAGCATGGAAAGGAGGTCAAGCAAAGAACAGAGCGCACCGACACAGATCGAACTCCACCCTCATTAACTCCAAAAAACTCCAAACGAAATACAACGTCGTGAGTATGCTCTCCTTCAACATGGCATCCTTTACTTATGATGTGGAAATTACGAATCTAATTCGCAAAAAAGGAGGAACGTATGAAGAGTGATTATGAAGCATTATTTTGTGCAAATACTCCATGCGAGGACTACTGAATTCTCTACTGGAAATAATCTTGATGCCTGAAGCAGCTAACAATCGCTGTACGGATTGACTACATGCGTTACAGGAGAGCAAGTGACCTGAAACTAAAATTGAAGAAAATATTTGACTTACATTTGATAGAAAGAGGCTATGCAAGTGCGTGATTGGACATTTGAAAGCAGATTTGAGCAGGAAACGTGGAGGATCCGCAAGCTGATTAATGAGACACTCTTGGGATGTATAAGGAAGTAGAACTACCATTGCTCTTGATGAAGAGCGACGTATATTTTTCACTATAAATCGAGGAAATACTCAAAAGCCAACGGAGACGAAGCTAGCTTCTATTTGTCGTAGCTCTAATAATCCGAGCATTGTATGAACATCTCCTCACGCGTCGCCTTTGTCAGATTTGAGCAGCCGTTCTCCAAATTTGACCAAATCACTTCCAATCCTCAACAGAGACTTAAAATCGCTCCCGAAAACAACAGCGTTTCCTGTAACGTCCAAAATTACTACACGAACTCGCAATCAAGACAAGCCAGGCACAGATGAATAAAGGATATTGATCTTTACAGCATACGAGGTTCTCTCTTTCGACTCAGCCTTTCAAACCTCAAGCAAAAACTCCTCCAAGAAAAACAAGCTGACAACGACGATAAACGGATAGCCCGATCGTGACGATTGCTCGTCAGCGAGTCGACAGCCTCACTTGGAAACTAATTGCTTAGACCTGCACTCTGTTTTTCAACGTTTGAAGATTAATTCTCACTCAATGAAAAAAATCAACCCAAAAGAAACGCCGGAAACACATAATCAATTCTTTCCAGCAAAGCTCCCGAACTCAAAATTATCCTGCGAGACGATTTTTATCACAGAATAATTGGGAAAAATTAAAAAGAACGCCGATCCAGCACAACCGGGATTGAAGGCAATGCCGAAAACCGAATTGAGATGATTTCGAAGCTTAGCAGCCACAACGGACGCGAGTGATCTCTGTGCTCCGGCAGATCTTCAGTAACCGCATGCAGATGAATCCGTGGAAAGAGAAACAAACGCCGGCTGCAAAGTCTCGTGGTCATACCGGTGAGCACCCCGCCGTCATGCTCAGGAAATGAATGTTATCCGTAGATTAACTGACGCCACTTCAAAATGTCTGATAGTGGTACATCCTCTAAATGTTTTGTGGTGGTACATCCGGATCCAGTCTAAACCGTGCGGTTACCAAATCTAATCGACACCATCACAAGCTGAGTGTTTGAACTATATAAGTAGATTTACGACCGTCAGTCAAAGATGTCTCTAGCTGTTACAACGTGGAACAATCTACACTTCCCGCTGATCTAAACTTCTCCACTGAGCAAATCTATATTCTATTACTTCAGTACTGTAGACTGATAGTTGTCAAACAGAGATGTTGCTTATCGGTACAGCTGGATCCAATCTAAGGTAACAGGCTCTGAAATTGCACAGGCTCTAAAATCGCCCACCCTACTCAAATGTATAGTGCTTGTACATGTTGCTTTTTCATAGCCTTCAGCAATGTACAAACAGTGTACATTCCAGGAGATGGGCGATTTTAGAGCCCTCTGCTACTTCAACTTCAACTAATTTTACAAAGCTCTTAACCCCTAAGTTTCAGAATTTTCCACCAAGTTTCAGAATATTCCACCATGTGGATTGGAAGATACTAGCATTTGAATTATCAAAAATCATTTTTTTGTCCTTGCAAAAAACAAGGCAGTTGCACTTCACAAGGTCACATTTGTATGAAAAAATGTCCAAAATGGTGGTGCATCTTTGAATTCTTTTTCCTTCACAAGTTGGCTACATGCTCAAAATTTTTCAAATCATTTGGTATTGCACAACATATACCAAAAAAATTGTAAGTAGAAAGAAGTAGAGAATGATCCAAAATACTAAATAGTTAAGAATTTAATTATAGAATTGAAAAATGTCAATCCCAATGGTTGTAATGTTGTAATAAACAACCTACATCCTATGAATTTTATTTTTTCAAAAAATATTATAAATTGAGTTAAATAAACAACTTCAAAGTTTATTTCAGAGTAGAGAATTTATAATTGCCCACAAACTAAAAAACCTCATAACTTTTGACTCACTGGTCAAAATGGAATGATTCAAAGCTTTCCACGTATATATAACTCTAGAATATCAATTTCATATTTTTATTTTTGAATAAAGTGATTTTTTCTGATCTGCTCGGACTGCCCAGTTACAAAAAAAGTAACATATTTGGCCACTACTTTTGACTCCTATTTTCAAATGTCATGAAATTTAGTGCATATGAAAGATATTCTCACGCCCACCTTCTTTTAAAATTTTAGCTTAAAATATGAAAATCTCTAGTCACACGTATCTGCCCAAAATTTCTATACAGCCAAAAAATGCATGCCGGTCCTTTAGGGGTTTAAAATATGAAACAACTTCAGCCACATGCCATTTTGTCTTGTCTTTCAAAATTTACTGAAAAATATTTCAAGATGCTTTACCTCCCAAAAATTTAGTTTTGGCGCTCAGATGATTGCTTTATGTACCTCCTACCTTGCACTTATTACTGTTCAAAACTTCATCAGGAGAGGACTTCCATGAGTATTGTATTTGACCTACTTATGAAGATTTAAGGATGTTTCCTCTCAATGAAACAAGATCCAATCTACAAATTGATAGATCTCACAAATCTATATATTGATAGACTAGACTTACTGTAGTATGGTTACGGACTAGATAATACTCGAGAGCTGGGAGGTATGGGAGCATTATGGGATATAATGCCAAGTCTAACAGAAGTCTATATTTGTACTTTTTGCAAATCTAAGGGTGTAGAAAAAGGGGTCGTGTTATGAGTTATAACACTTTTTTGACTATCCAATGGAATGGTGACAAATCTATTTTGAAAACCAGACTTAGCTTTATAGATTTGCATCGCAAATTACCCCTTCAGATTGATCTTTTGAGTGTTTGTAATGCAGTGGTTTCACAGTTAGTAGCTTGTTGATGTATGTTTTTGCATTTTCAAACACTCTTGTAGGCTATCAAGGTTTTCGCAAGTGAGGTGATGAGTTAAAGTAGTCTACTCTTAATCCCTAAAGGACCATTGTCTCTTCAAGGGACAAATGGGATTTCGGACAGGTACCTATGGGTTGAATTTTTGTCGAGATTTCCGAAACTTTTTTGAAGATAGAAAAACTACTAAGCTTTGTGGGAAAATAAGTTTTTTTTCAATCAGTGCTCGGGAAAAAAAATTATGCCCAAATAAGTTCAAAATAGGAACGCAGGGCAATAAATTTTTTTTAGTATATATATATATATATATTTTTATTTTTATTTTTATTTTTTATTTTTATAGATTATAGTTTTGTCTATCTACAATGAATAGGGGTATTAAGGGGACCCGTACTAATTAATTGACATCCCCGCACTATATAAATATCTATCATGGGTTGTACATCTTGTCTCAAATATGTATAGTTTCTAAAGAAAGGTCCCTTTAATTATTTGGTTCCCTTAATACCACTATTCAGTGTAGAAAGCTTCTTCATTGTATGGTATTGGTTGTGAAGTTAACCAACTAGTGTGTTATGTGCTCTTTCCACAAAGAAAATTGAAATGAAAGTAATTTTCTAATTTTTTAATTATTTTGTCAGAAATTCAAAATTCAATATCTTTCATACCATAGGTCCAAACAAAGCCCTTGCATCCCTCCTCGCCGAGGGCTTTCTAATGGTACCAAAAACACAATCGAGAAATGCATGCACAGTTCAGGAGATCTCACCATAATAAACAAACAAAACAAAACAAAACACCAAACTTAAGGTAGAAAAAGGTACTTGGATGATAATAGTCAAGGTTGATATTCAAAAACTTTGAAACTCATATTCTAAACATATTGTAGGTCCAAATGCCACAAAACAAAGCCCATGCACCCCTCCTCATCGTGGGCTTTCCAACCGTACCAAAAACGCAACTAGGGACTCACGGTGCCCAAGATCTCATGGTAACAAACAAACAAAATAAAACAAAACAAATAATCAAACTTAAGGTATGGATGAATGATAGTCAGGATTGATATTTTTTTTCTTACACCAGTCAAGATTGATATTGAAACCATTTCTTGTAAGTATGTAAAATTTGCAGTGTTTGAAAAATTGTGGTTTAGGGTTGAGGATTATGAAACCAGACTCGTGTCGTATACTCCCTCTGTTTCTGAATAATACCCGTGTTTCCTTTGTAAGACACAAAGAAACACGGGTATTATTCAGAAACAGAGGTCGTAATTTTCAGTTGCCACTGACATTGTTAACTGTCCTACTTCAGCAATGGCATTTGTACCGCATACTCGAGGAGCCAAAACTTTGCATTGCAACCATTATGGCTTCTTTTACATCACAAAATCCTAGTTAGGTCGGGCCCTGTGGCCATGATTTTCTGGGACCATGCGTTAGCGGATGGATTCTAAAACTTTCTGTTGAAAAATCATCAGTTGCAAGCAGATTGACACAGAACTGGGTCAGTCCATAATTCCTTGAATCCTCAGCTCTACCGTAATTTGAAAGAATCGATCAAGAATGAGCTGCAGTGCACTTCACATCTACTCAAGGTCATCGGAGTTGCCTGGTAAGTTTTTTCAAGCTCCTCTTCCAATAGTCAGTGCAATTCAAGGTCGTCTTTTCTGTGCAATTGTTTCAGCTTTTCTCCGGCATTCACTGTAGTTGGCGCTCCTGGACGCTGTTTTTCTTTTCCAATGGCAATTTAGAGTTAGGGTTGAAATCCTCGAGATTGGGATTGCGTTGTGCTGTGAAGCTGTGCTTTCAAACAGAGATGGAAACCCAAACCCTAAACCCTATAACTTTGTGATGGAACCCTAATTTGGTAATGTATTGTGTTAGGATGGTCCGTGTCGCTATTATACATTCGTTCTAGTTATTTTCGGTACAGAAACAGTTTTTTTCATCCTTGGGTCATGAGTTTTAATGAATTAGGTCTATTTACTTACTCTACAAAACCCTAGTTACAGTGGTGCCCTGTGATGACTTTTGGGTTAGTTTATGCATTGCGCAAAGGAGCACTACAATGGTCTTCAATTCTAATGATGACAATTATAAAATCGAATTAAGCATTCTTTGAAGCCACTTATAAATTTCACTCTCTAATGAATCAAACCTGGTCAATGCAACTTGGTCACTGCAAATCTGCTGTTGCGTTTGACCACCAGCACCAGTCTCGGAAACGGAGGAAACCCTCAATGGAATCAGAAGACTCTGGAACAGGGGATCCAGCCATTGCCGTTGCACAATGGACGTGGGTTTGCTGTGAACTCGACAGGTGGGTTGAATCCAACAACTATCCAGGTCTACCTTCTTTGTCTCCGTAGCAACGCAACGCAGGCTCTGTATGCATTTGGTGTGAGGCCCATAATTTTGTGCTTGACTACCGAGAAATTGCTCGAGTACATCACCTTGTGAAGCCAAGAAGAGCGGCCTCAGTAGTCATGAATTCCAGACCTATAAAAGGTGAACCTCCAAGAGCCTTAACCATTCCATCCTCTCCATCTAGGTTGTTCTCTCAAAGCTTTTGACTACGCTTTAGTTTCAGCAATTTCCTTGTCCTTTTGGACTGGAAAACTTCGGAGGATATCTTCTCTATGCGAAGCTTGTAAGTTTTGACTTCTCTGCTTTTAGATGTACTGGTGTCTCAATTTGAGTTGGCGGAATTCCTTTGTTTGCATTTCAGATTTAATTGCTTCTGCAGAAGAAATATCGTAGCTGTAGAGAGGTTTATTGCGTATCTTTTCTAATGAGTTTGGCCATGACAGGCTCTTCTGCTTCAATGTTGCCTTCTTTCTCTTAATTTAGCTCTTTCGAGGATCATGGGTGGCTTGCTTCTTGTCGAGGGTAGTTAAGGGTTGTTGTCGAACCCTAACCCAATTAACTGAAAATGTCAAGCTGTTTGCTCTTGGAGCTTAATTACTCGTATCCTCTGACGTCAACTTAACCTTTTGAGTGTGTTGGATTCTGGCACAGATCAACATGATGCGGGGGCTAGTAGTATTATGGCTCCTTCTGGTGCTTGCCCACCATGGAGAAGGCCGAGTGCTCCCAAACGATATGTTAAACTTGCAGTATGAGGAGTTCATGGAAGCAGTTGGTGTCTCAATCTCGAAGGGGAATCATCATGGGGCAACACCCAAACCCGTGCCTTGCACATGGGTGTGCGGTGAAGGAGAGAACCATAATTATGAGTGCAACTGTGTTCGTAATGCCCCGAAGAAGGACAAACTTGTGGAAGCTGAGATGACAACCGTTCCTCATGCTAATGCACGCAAACCTGCGCCTTGCACATGGGTGTGCGGTGAAGGAGAGAACCGTAACTATGAGCAATTGTGCAATTGTGTTCCTAATGACCTGAAGGAGGATCAGTTCATGGGTCCTGTGAACTCTCCTATTGGTGATCATCATTGAACCTTGAATTTGGCTTGGGAGTATTGTTGGGATAACAAGATCATATGAATGGAATTGTCTTCCTCTTCTAGGATTCAAGATCTCTGGGGTGTAGTTTGACCATCACTAGTGTGCCCTGTGCCGTTGCCACTACCAAAATGTACACGAAATGTACTCGAATATGGGACCGGAGGATGCACAGTTTTGGAGATCTCACCGTAACAAACAAAACAAATAGCCTAATTTATTGTATAGAAGATTGGCGTGCCCTGTGCCATTGTCACAATAATTTTTAAAAAAGTAGTTTTAAAATTTTAAATTTCATACAAACTTTGAAATTCAATATTTTTCACACTGTAGGTCCAAATGCTATGAAACAAAGCCTTGGCACCCTTCCTTGTAGAGAGCTTTCTGACCAAACCAAGAATGCAACTGGGGACACATAGTTTAGAGATCTGAATGTAACTAAACAAATAAAACAAAAAACAAAAAAAACAATCAAAACGAAACAAACAACCTCATTTAAGTTATAGATATAACAGACCTTTACGGGTTAAAAACATTAAAAACATTACATTACTTAAGTCATCCATGCATCGTGAAAACTTACGCCGTCTACAGTGACAACGAAGAGCCAAAATAACCCCCTAAATACAGTACGTTACATTACGGGTAACCCACCTTCATCCCCAGTTATCACCGGGCATTGAGGGAACATTCCCCGGGCAGACCTCCCCTTGGCTTCCCCCCTTGCCCGCCATTCAGGGCAGCATGAGCCCCGAGGCTTAAGAAGCCTCGTGCGTCTACCCGGACCAGGGCAGTCAAAAACCTTTCTCTTCGGGCAGGAAACCGGTCTTGGAAGGTGGTTAGTCAAGCGGTACTCTGTTCCTGCACTCCGATGCCTTTCCTTGGCCTTCCTCGGCACCAGTGGCGGATTCGGAGCCTCCGATCCGCCACGTTGGTTCAAATTTTGTTGCGATTTTATGCTCCTTGATCAGGAAGCGAGTTTTTCTTTAGGTTCTGTTTTTTTCCAAGACACTTTTTGAGCTAATCGCGATGGATTTTGGTGCAAAATTGCCCCTGATGAGACGACCTATGACCGTCTTTGCGTGATGCCATTCTTGGTGAGTTTTTTGAATGTTAGAATCGCGTTCTACGCTGCCTCTTCTTCTTTAACTCCACCTTTCAGCGGTTGTGAATTTTTTCGGAGCGATGGCATTCTTTCTTGCTTCTTCTTTTGTGTCTGATTGTATACTTCAGTGGATGATATGGCTTGCTGGTGCTCTGTATGTACATTGTGCGCTAGAGCAAGTCAGTTGAAAGCTAGGTTACTGGGCAACGAATATTCTCGTTTTTCGGTTTCTAATTCAGTAGCAATTTACGTTTTCCAATCTTTGCTCGTGTACTTACAGCTTGAGAACAAATTTTTTTGTAAACGCAATCAGAGCTACCTGCTTCTAGACATGGCAGGTGTTTATTCTGTTCGATATTTATTGCGACATCTCTAATGTTTTAAATGGTTTCCGCAAGGACGTATTAGTGGAGTAAGCAGTGTCTCATCTTAAGGTGCTGATTTCACATGCTAAGGCGTGTGCTCGACGTAATTTCGTGAGTTTTATCACTGTGATAACATTGCAGGACGTATGTTTTGAAGATCTTCTGTGAAATGATTTGATCGCATATTCCTAAATTTGAGTTCCATCTGACCGCGTTTTGGAATTTCGTGACTAAGGTTTTTAACAGACAGTCACTGTTTCTAGGGTGACATTAGAATCTAGAAAACTATGGGAATGGTGAACATTATGCAGCAAACGTGAGCATACACCATTTCTTAGCCTCGTCTGCAGGTGTAGCGACTCGATTCGACTTGTTGACATAATCAGTTTAGGTCTCCTGATCTCGTAATGGAGTATATCTCCGCCTGCTTTTGTTGAGTGCTCGGCTTTATGATGAGGTGATGTGCCTGATGAAAGAATCACCCTACCCTAGATATTGCATGACGGAAATATGTGTCTCTGCACTCAAATGTTTACTTTCAGTCGCTTATTCAGTTGATTCTTAGCTACCTTGTGGGCTGGAAACATTCTAATTGATCGAGAAGTCTCTGTTTTAGTTTGAGTCATGTTCTGTTTTCCGTAGACTCGATTTTTGCTGAGGATGAAGGCAACGACGGAAATTCTTGATTAGCATGTAGTTTACTCCTGGCCTATTTCCAAGTTAAATTATGATTTATTTCAAATGCATCTCTTAAAAGTCTATCTGCTTGCAGGTGAAACTTTCCACAAGTATTTTGATTTTACCAACATTGAGTAATTTGTAGCTCGTACATGCCGTTTCAGGGAGCAATCTTTTTTCGTGGTATTTGACACAGTTCTCAGCAAACGTCAAGTGTCCCTTGGGCGGCTCACGAGGGTTGATGATGGCGATGCATGATATCTAGTAAAGCGCAGGGTCAGGGGACACAGGGCCCCGTTTACTGCATATGAATACCTCACGGTTTGCTTGATTTAGGAACTCAATGGGGTCAGTTTTACTTTTCTCAAGGTAGACAGTAGTCACTAAGAGACAGCTGGTACGTGTAGATTGAACTTCGACAAGAAATTTGGATTAGACTGCCGGCAGCTACCATGAGGACGGCCTCTCTGAGCATTATCGATGCAAGCTTCAGAGTGGCCATCCTTCTGTGTCTGAGTTTGAAGGATTATGAAGCTGTCATGGATGCTTTGGAGGACACCGTTGCAACAACTGCCTCGTTTCAGTTATAGTACGGGTTAGTCCCTTCTAATCCTGTTGAATTGTCTGCCTGAATAGCCAATGACAGATATTTTTAGTACATCTGTTTTACAAGCGTCGTATTGAGAAAAATGATCCTGGCATCCACTTTAATGGCTTTTTCTGGGGCAGTATCTTCAACTTGGAGCAACATTTTTGCTGATGGTATTTATTCAAATCAAAAGCGCTCCCACCAATAGGCTTCCAGTAGTTCTTCAATGTGAGCTAGTGCTTCCAAATCATATCTCAGAGGGATTTGGTTTTGTAATCCATTCTTTACTTCAGAGCCACTTCGCTTGCAACTTTGAATTTCGTAAAAAGGTGCGTCTTGAATAACTGCAGAAATTCATCATTTCACATGTAGGACCTGTCTCTATGCAAAAGTGGTAATTCTTCAGTATAACCAACTATGGAGAAGCACCTATTGAGATAGGAAGTTTATAGATCCGCAATTGAGCTGAGAGATTATTCTGTCTTCCTGGTTTAGGAATTAATAATTTTTATTTCTCATACAGATTTGCTATATCTGCATCATGACAGCGAAGGAAGAGAGGCCATGGCCGCGGAGAGCACCTCCTGATGCAAGTGCGGGATTCAATATCTTCACTGGACAGCGCTCTTCTGTGGAGAACGAAGGAGGGACGTCAGGTGGGGCTTCACGGGCAAGTAGCATGCAAGGAGTTATTCAAGGAGACAGAAATGGAGATAGAATATGGTCTAACGGACTTGCTAGCACAGATTTCATCACTCACAACGATGTTCGTAATTCTATGGGCACCGACGGGTATACTTCGTTCGGCGTTCCAATTAATCAAGACAGATCAAGTGTACCTGTGGACGGTGCTTCCGTAATTAGGCAGATTTCTGGGAGACCGCCGCTGGATCCTGACCTCATTCCTCGATCTCAAGCAAATTCTTTAGTTTTTGAAGGAGGTGTTCCGCTCTCAGCTAGAAGGGGCTCACCGCTCAGGGCTCCCACGACTGGTCAAACGCCAGCAGGCAATTCGTTTACTCCCTCGTCGGCTGGTTCTTCTCCTTTTGTACCCAGAAGGCGAGTATCTGCGCCCAATTCTGCACAGCCCAGCAATTTATCACGGGTGGGGAGTTTTCAGCCTCGTGTACCTAGCTCTCCTAATACAAGCCCTTGGCATGGAAGGAGTTCCGTTGACCGAAATTCTTTGAATCGTCAGTCGCCATCTCCATCCGAGCAGCATATGAACAGTTCCACTGGATACTTCACCTTAGGGACGCCATCATATCAGGTGTCCTAACTTCTATGCTATGATGTTTATGACTGTTACCTTTAGTAGCTTAGGAGTAAACTGTGGTTCATTTCTATTGTTAAAGGAAAAAATTTAAGAGGTGACCATCGGTAGCTCATAGTATTAATTTAAGGAACTCTTCCCCAGATTGCTCATTGTCAAGTGTGATATATTTAGATGTAGTATGTCATGCATGTGGCTTACATCCTCTAATTTATCTTTATCGCAGATGTCTTTATTGTGATCACTTGCATCCTGAGTTTGTAGGCACCAATGTGGTCGGTGGGATCTTCCAATGGAGTCCCGCTTGATAATCCAAGTGCAAGATCTGCCAGCTACGGGTTTAACAGCTTCGGCACCGATCCCGGACAGCTGCTACAACCCCCTATCCCAGCATTTCTAAATCGTAGGCATACGTTTCCCATGGATTTTTCAGGCAAGATTGCGAAACCTGAACGTGAATATGTTTTGCTATTTTGCGTGAATACATATTGTTTTAAACAGAGTTTCCTGATGTCAATAACATTACTCAAGTGTGCATTCAGTCTTGTCTGACCAAAGGTCATTCAATGTTTGCATACTCCTTTAGTTAGTTACTTGTTGATTTGCGCGCTACTTTCCTCCTTTGAGACGTACTGCCGGTTGATGTTCAGTCAAACTGTTCCCTGGCCGAATTTTTAGCTGATTGTTGGAATTTGAACCGCATAATACTGACTCAGGTCATCAAAGTATAGGTTCATCGGAGATAATGCGTGATTTATCAGCTATGAACTACTCAAGGAGCGTACCTGCCAGCCCAGGAGTGCACTGGGCATCTAGTCCAGGGTTTGGTAGGATGGAACATCCGGCCCCTCTCCCTGGAATATTTGGACGCTTTGACACGAGCTATGGAAGAGGAAGCTATGCCGGGGATGCTGGAAATTTCGAAGCGGCACCCACAGGTAAGAGATACACATTGAATCGGTACATGCCTAGTAATTTCATCATAACTGAACAAGAGCCAATTCCTATTTCACTCCGAGAGATTAGTATTGCTTGTATTTTCTTGTGATGGCAAGAGTGAGGGCTCTATCAGAGCTGGTTCTGTTAGGGTGTACACTCAGTTTCGTTTCTCACAATTCCATTACATTGCGAACGTGTTTGTACATGGTATTAAACGCTTTCGGCATCCTCGTGTTAAGGTATTTCTGGAAGAGGGTTACTGGAGGACGCGGTTAGGGAACAACACTTCGAGAGGGTAATTGCGCTTTTGGAGCAGGGCTTCAGTCCTAATGGTGAGCGAGGTTCTTCGAAGGTGGGTTGTGCGTTCTAAGGTTGAGCTCTCATAAATATGTTATCATTGAGTAGATTCTGCAATGATATGTCAATCCTATAATTTCTCTCAAGCGTGTCCTTTCAGTGACAAATGTGTTCTGCATTTCGTCACTATGGCCTGAACTCGCCAGAGTTGCATACTGCATGCCGCTAAAACTCTCTATTCAACTCACATGTACTTGGTGCAATCTTAACTATCACCATGACTAAAAATCTCTGGGAGAACAATTTTAAGCAACATCTATGCTAATATATATTCACTAGTTCTAGTAGACAACACCTCCGCTGCAGTTAGGCATTATTCCACTCAATTGATTTGGAGTCCATTGTTCAAGCCTGAGTGAGGTTCAGTAACACACTAACTCGATCTTGTTTATTTGTTTTCAGATTCCGCCATTATTAATTGCTGTTAGCACTGGAAACGAGAGACTTGTGAAACTGCTTGTTGAAGTTGGGGCCAATGTCAATGGATACGACAGTCGACAATATACTGCTTTACATTATGCTGCAGCCTCTGGATTCCTGTAATTTTCCACAAGCTGGGAACTCTGAGTAACAAGCTCAGAGTGTCCTCTTATACAATTCTATTGTGGCATGCCAGTTTTTGGACACAGAGAGAAACTGCAGAGCGCTAATCTTTAGTCCATACTAATGGTCCACAATGAGATTTACTGCATTGCTTTCCTATTCAGACATCGGTTGTATATTCTAACCGTGAGGTTCTCTTTCTTTGGACAGGGGCATGGTGGATCTCCTGCTTGTTGCTGGTGCAAACATGTATGCTAAAACGGATGGTGATCTTCTACCTGTTCAGTTGGCAACTGATCCAGAAACGCTTGAGTATCTGAGTACACGAATGAAGTCAGACATAGAGGATCGGATAGGCCTCAATCAAGCCAAATTCACTTCAACAGGCCCTCCTTTGAGATTCTCAAGTTTCCAAAGGTCCACTAACGCAGATCAGGATCAGTGGACAGAGAGTGCGTGGCTTGCAAACAATAGACCTACGGGGTTTAGTGAAGATGCGGGCTCTGATAGGATTATGGGGGAAGCTATTAACAGAAATATTACTTCAGGTTATCAAGACCGGGAGGTGTTGGGTCCTGTTCAGGGTTTCCGAGAGGGTTTAAACACACAGCCAGGAATTACGGGGATTGACAGGCAAAGTTCTCTGAACTTTGCTGACCAGTATGTTGGATCAAGATTGATGGACTGGGAAGCTTTCAGGAATTTCACTTCCGAGCCTCTTAATCAAAGTTTTGTTCACAGGTCCTTCACTAATCAGAGCCCAAATGTGGTCCCAAAGGATTGGAGTAACCCTGGGTTCAATCAGAGCATGGATGTATGGATGCAGGATGGAACCGGCCACTCTCAAGGTTCTTTCACGCGGCCATGGTTCCAACAAATACTGCAAGAGAAGTATGGGTTTGCCTTCTGTGATCTTCTCTCACGTGTTTTGCTTTTTTTATTGCATGAAATGAGAACAGAGATGATTAGAAGAACCTAGTGCTCAACAAGAACTGTGTCGAGTAGTATGGAGTGTCTTACGCAGATTTTTTTCTTTTTATTTGATTCTGTGTAGACCAACGCTACAAAGATCATCGAGTGCACCTGCTGTGCCATGGCACGAATTAAATGCATTTCAGCCAACTTTGTTCTCCCAATGTAGCGATCCCAGTTCTCAACGAAGCTGTTGTCTGAACTCGGCAATGCTGCCCAGGGTCCCTAGTGCACCATCCGGATTGGGGCAGGTCGGCGTGGATGTTCAGAAAAATTGGTCGCAGAAGTCAGAACCTCTGTCGAAGGCCATTTCTACTGAATCTCTAGCGGCAACTATCTACAAACCTGAGATGATTGAAACTGGCTCTTCAGACACAAACACAAACCATCCAGTGGAAACTGAGGTTTCCATGATAACGGATGACGATGACGACGACGACGACGGAGATTCTGAAGATGATATTAACCCCAGAGAACTCAATGCTTTTAAGAAATTTGCGCGCGCCTGTGATAGTGTTGCTCCTTCTATGATTGAGAAGTTCAGAGCAACATCTGGTCAATCGCTTGATGTAACAGAGATGGAGATTTCTGAAAAGGCTTCAGGACCCCCACAAGCACCTGAAACTCCTCGGCAAGTCGGCGAATCTCAAGGTACAGTATCAGAAGTTCAACGCCAGCTTCTCTTTCGATTAGATATCATGGTTAGTGCCACGACAAATCATCGATACAGGTGGGGATTTGTGCGTTGGCGACAATCCACGTTCGAATCTGTTCACAATTGGTTTGTTGGGGATGCAACTCTGAGCACTGATTTCGGGAATTTTTTTCTTGATTTGCTTTAGAAAAACCTGATGCACGAGTTACGGAAAGTTCCCAGCAAGCTTCTTCGAGCTCGCAGAAAGGAAAGACACACTCTGCAGGTGTTATTCCAGCTTCTGTGTTACAAGGGGAGACAAGTTGTTACAAGGAAAGAGAAAAAGTGAAAGAAAAGAGAAAAAGTGAAAGAAAAGTGACATTTGCTCTAGCTGATTCACCTCGTGAAGAGGACCTGGCTCTCATTCGAGAAGACTGGCACGAAGCAGCACGATCAGGTGAATAATTGACTTCTTGGTTACAACAGATAGATTAATCCGACTGACGTTTTCAACTGTGAGCCCCATCCCTGTTGTAATATGTGCCAAAATTCAGTATAGCGAGGAGTGCACATTGTCGAAGGTCATTTTGAAGAGGAGTTACCCAGCGTTTATAACCAACAATTGATCTAAATCGTTTAATCATGATACAGGTTGTGTAGGTTGCGGCAAACCTGGGTGTGAGGGACGGTGTCTTGCTCCAGAGAAACCTTCATCTGCTTCCGCCAGTGAAGTTGCTTCTTGCAGCAGCAGCAATGAAACTGTTCCCAAGGATCTTTTCCCTGCTCCTAAATCTACTCGCACAGGGTCGGTTCGATGGACAAGAGGAGAGTTGCTTGGTGAGGGTGCATATGGGAAGGTAGTAGAATACATCTTTTTAAGCTTGATTTTCTTCAGTTTTTTTCATCCATGTCATCCATCTCATACCAATATTAATCTCTCATAGGGGATTACTTAGTAAAATCTTGGACATTCTATTGTTAAATCGTTTAATTTCCACTTGCTCTAAAGCGATTGTAAATTTCAAAACGAGTAATTTTCACTCGAAGTCCTTTCTGTTTCTGTGTTCTTCATTGCCATTATCAGATCAGATGTTTGTTGTAACTTGCAGGTTTTTGCTGGACTCAACCAAGATACGGGTGAACTGATGGCAGTAAAGCAACTGAAGTTAGATACTGCTGCTGAGGGACAGGAGAGACAATTCTACTTGGCAGCATTAGAACGCGAGATTTCTTTCTACAAGACAATGAGGCACAAGCATATTGTAGGTTACATTGATATGGAGCAAGATCTTGAGACTGGAAGTCTCTATGTCTTCTTAGAGTATGTTTCTGGTGGCTCTATTCAAAGGTAGAACGTATTCCTGGTCCTAAAATAATTGTGAAGTGTAGCTGTTTTCTCATCTTTGAAAATTCATATCTAGCTTCAGTTATTCTGTTCTTTCTACCAGATTTAATCGCAGATATTGAGCATAATTTGACGAATTGCCAGCTGCAATGCCATTTTCATTCGTGCTAGTGTCTGAGAGTGTTGCTGCCGTATTTTGCGAACCTCTGTTTTTTTCCCCATGCAGAACTCTACAACACTTAAGTGACTGTTGTCGAGGTAGATCTGGCTTCAATCTCGTCTCACATGGTCTCTCTCGTTCTCCAGGAAAGACCATGTCCAATGAAATCTTTCTGATGTTTCTTTTTGATAGAAATGCCTCATGCAGGACGTTCTTGGCTTCTCTTTGTTTTGTAGCATGCTGGAGAGGTTTGGACGCTTCAGTGAGCAATTGGTGAGGGTGTATACCCGACAGCTTCTTCTTGGACTGGAGTACTTACATGGGAAAAAAATAGTACATCGAGACATCAAGGGTGGCAACGTGCTTGTTGATGCTGATGGGGTTATCAAACTGGCCGATTTTGGGGCCTCAAAGGTAATAGCCTTCCTTAGCATACTTATTGTGGTGTCCATTGTAACCTGGATCCATGTAGTTCCGGATTTTGTAGTCACTTTCTGTGGGTTCGGTATTATTGTATGCAGTTGAATATACTTAACAATCCAGGCTGATCTTTCATGTGGAGTAAAATTTGTTTCAAATTAATTTCAGTGAGACGCATGCCCTCCTTGATGTATTCAAGATACATGTATTCAGTTTTCCTCCACAGAGAAATTTTGTATGCATTTCCCTCTTGACATGTAGCAGACAGAGATCGGAATGCTGAGCGGTACTACATTAATTCAGTTCCCTGTATGGCTCTGAAACATGGAAGTGAATAGTGAATCCTGTTAGCTGGTGTGGAATGATTGACATACTAGGAGTATGTCGATTTTTCGTTTTGTTTTCAGGCATTTCATGATCCGACACAGACTGATGGGTTCAAGTCTATCAGAGGTTCTGTGTTCTGGATGGCTCCGGAGGTCATTAAAGGCGATGGTTATGGCCGCAGAGCTGACATTTGGAGTGTTGGTTGCACAGTGGTTGAGATGCTTACAGCTGTGTATGAACTTGCTCCTCTAGATTTTTCTTCCTGTTTCAGTTTGACAAAGAAATCCTTTCTAATTGACATAAGTTACTTCTTATCGTCTATGTTCGGAAGCTGACATATGTGATGGGCACGTTTGATGTGTGGAAGTCTTCACATGCCTCCAAATTCAATGCTGTTTGTAATGTTTGTTCCCTGATTCGTTTTATGTCTTATACAGTTCAGAATTTCTTGTTAATGAGCTATGACACCCTCAACATCTGTATTTACCAAAGACATTGTTTTCCATATGACAGGCATCCTTGGCCAGGGATGGACAATACCTGGACCGCCATATTTCACATTGCCAAGGCCAGTAGCGGCCCCCCCATGCCTGAAGGAATCTCGCCTATTGTCCAGGATTTCTTACACCTTTGCTTTCAGCTTGACCCCAAAAAACGGCCAACATCAACCGAGGTAAGCCCGTCTTGTACTGTTGTGCCTATGTATCGTATTGCATGCTTGTTCCGCAGCTGCTTGATATACTCAAAGACTGTTGAGATGGGACTGACTACTAACGATATTAACAACCTCAAATCCCAAAAAGTGATTTAAGATTCAAAGAACCTGTGATACAAATTTATCCGATAGTACAGTGATACAGTTAATCTGGTACTTTGCACGTTCAAGTTGATGCATTGTGATACGACTCATAGTGTAGCAAATACTTTCTATAGTCTTGCTAATCCAAGAAATTTCGATTGAGCAGCTTCTTCGACACCCATTTGTTGCGGAGAGCCCACCCGGAAGTGAGACGTCATGAACTGTATCCAGATACGTACGTAAAGAAGCTAATGACAAGATGCAATATTATTAAAAAGTGGCGTCAGACCTTTTGGCAGTAATAAGGTCTGAAAGAAAGCAGGAAGAGGAACGCTCGAGTCACTGGCCCTCTCCTGAAGTAAAAAAACTCTTCTTTTTCTTTCTGGTATGTTCAGAGCAAACTCTGACTATCACAGACATGTATAACAAAGAAAAGTAATTAGATTTGAAGTCAATCAAATGTAAATACAAATACAACTGAAGTGACATCCCACCTCCTTTTCCAGTTTTGCACTAAAAAACTAAGAAACTCTTTTTCTTCCTGGATGCTTAACACAGCTTGTTATAAATTTTGTCACTGCATTAAGAGGTCTCTTACTTTCAATCTGTCTGGTTTTACGGTTACCTAGTCACACAAACCCTAAACCGGTAGTAAATGCCAAGATTCACCAGGCCTGCCGAATTTTAGGGTTGTGTACGCGTATATTCCCATGTCACACCCATTCTCATCTAACACATTTTTTAATTAGAGAATTTTTAGAATCCATATATCTAGGTGATTCCTCCAGTTTGGGTGATTGACTCAGTCCAGTCCGTCAAGTACAACATGTGATCATGCACACCCACTATTTGATATTATGTCTGATTCATGGATCTGTCTGGATTCTTTCGAAACCGGAATCCCCATAACCAAGTTCAACAAGTGATTCGCCTTGCTTGGCTCATCAGGACCCTAAACTCTCAGACCGAGACAGGTAGGCCAAATATCTACTTCTGTAGAAAAAAATCATCTGTAACTTGCTGTATATTTGTTATCCGTTAATTTTGAACCCTCAAAACTTTCAAGTTCTAGTGTAGAAGAAATGTTTTTACAAGGAAGTCATCCTATTTGGCTCAAATTAATCACTAATTGTTGCAAATAGGTTGCCCACTTTATACTCTAAATTGTACAGAACTTGAAGAAGATTTTAGAGTACAGTATAAGACAACCTAATCTGGCAATCTTTGGTGAAATGACAAGCTGTAACCAAGACATCATGGCCAGAACACAACATGATTTTCAAGTTTCATGCAAGAAACTGAGTCGTCAATCTACTCATACAACTAATGGGACATGATGGGTAACAGCTCAACAACTGTTTTGTTTATGTTTGGAACCTTCCATAGTCCAGCGCTTAATTTTTGATGGTACACAAAAGTGACCAAATGCAAGCATATACCAGAAGATATAACAGAGAACTGTAGGATGGCATAGAGATTGTTAATAAGGTCACTTGCACGAAGACTTGTGAGGGTGAAATAGGGTGTCCAATTAATAGCAGCCCACCTCATAGTGATGAAGACTCTTCCAATTGAATGTGGTTTCTTAGTGATGAGTGACTGCTTGACCTTGGCAACCACAATGGAGGGTTTAGTATCAGAAAACTTATCTCAAGAAAATGGCATCATTGAAAATTTTGTTGCACATCCGGAACATAATTAACCCTTAAACGACAACGAGGTCGTTTTTTGGCTAATGAATGACAAAGAATCTTTTGATGTCAGATAGAAGTGTAATTGTTCATTCTTGGAATTTTGTGTAGAAAGGGGAGATCTTGCACAATAGTTTGGCCTCCAATGAGTACATTTTTTTTTAAGTAGATGACGTCACACAGCACCAATAGGGATGGTTTCCACGGTCATCTAAGCGGCATTTAAAGCCATTAACCAACACGGGAGTCCCTTTTATTCCCCAGAAAGCGGGAGCCCCCAACATTGCAATTTCCTAGCCAACCAATGATTCTTTGCAAATTAAACTAAATTCACTCCTACGGATCCAAAGAGGAATTATTCCAATTTGGAAAGGGAATGGTTTAGGATGGTAAACAATGTTATGCCTCATTGTAGAACGGTTGGATTCAATTGCGCATCAACTATAATTTTTTACAAAATTCAAACTGTGTGCACATTGTAGTGATCTACAATGAAGCTGATTGATAATTAATATTACAACGGCTAGAAATAAGTCTTTATACTTTCTATTTGTGTAAAGAAAAATTGCGGAATGTGGAATATAATGAATTTCTTTTGTCATGCATAATTACCATTACATTCTTGCACAATCTCAAACAAATATCCCAAATTTAATTTCATAAACTTAAAACTCTATTTTTGGTGATTTTTTAAAGCCAACTTTCATGGTTTACATGATAATTTATTGAAAACAATTGGTGATGAATTTTCAAATTTTAGTTGCGTAGATATGTAGGAAACATCTATATGCACATCTTTCCTTTTCGATTTTTTTAAAAAGAGATTCAAAATGCACATTAATGATAGTTCAAGGTTGGAGGGGCGCATGCCTAAATTTTATAAAATGGATACCTATTTACAATAGCTAAATTTTGCTACTTGACCCTCACACTAAAACTAGTTGTACACCTTTGAGTATAATTGGGTACAATTCATGAGACAAAATTTAGTTATAATAAGTAGATATCTATTTTACAAAATTAGGGCATACAACACCTCAACATTGAACTTTCTTTAATGTAAATTTTGAATCTCTTTTCGAAAAATTCAAGAAGGAAAGATGTAAATATAGATCATATGTGGGCTCTAGATTGACTACAAAACTACAAGTACTTGGAGTCATAAGCATGCTTTTTCAATCAAAATTGCATCATACATGTGCTTGAATCCACCAAGAGTTTGTTCTTTTTAATTTGTACTTGCCTTTTCCAAGTTGGTGAAAGGACATGAAGAAAGTAAATATGGGTGTAGGTCACAGACACCAACATTAGATGGTGAATAGAATTAGACATACATAGCCTTTGTCACAAATGCTTTGAAAAGTCAAATTAAAGGTTCATTAGACGAGTCCATAGCTTGAAGTAGACAAAATGGTACCAAGGCAATTGGCTTAATTTTTTACCATTATTTGGTCACTCTACTTTTGAAAGTCCATTTTCAACATGATATGTTGCTCAAATGAGTTTGCCTCTTCCTCCAAAGTTGTTCAAAGTAGAATTGCAATGAAGAGCACTCATTTTCCAACCCATATTAGATGCTCATGATTTTATATTGTGCTCCAAAGGCTTGGAGGTCATAACTTGAGTAACTTTGGTAACCAAGATGGATCCATGTAGCCAGCTGGAAGTGGATATGTAGCAAAAAAGGTGGACAGCATCTCCACCTTTGTACAAAGGTGGTCTTCACTCCATCTTGAAAAATGGGTGACCCTTACCAAACCTTATTAATGTTGTACGGCTAGGTTTGGTGGTGGGGTGCAATAAATGTATGTCTTTGGCACCAACCTTCTCACTCTTATATTGAGTGGCTTGTCATTTGGTTGCGGTTTAGGCTAGAATACATTTAAGGGGGGTTGAATAGAGTACTTTGAAGGTAAAGATTGAATTGTGAATGAAAAGAGGGGTATAAGATTTTAGAATCGTGCATTTGGTGTCAATTGCTTTTTTTAATAAAAGAAACTATAGAATTGCCAAGACCAATTTTGCATTTGGTTGCCTCTACAATTGTTCTTAGATTGTAGGTAGAGGAAGAGCACAATTCAAGAAGAAAAATGTTGAGTATTTCTTAGCGTCGTTGAATAGTGACGTTTTGGAGAGATTGCAACAAAAAAAGGGCTTGTACACAACAAGGGAAAGCCCTGGAAAGCCCTGGAAAGCCTTTTGGTGTTCTGCTTCCAAGGTGATACTTAGTAGACCTTTGATTTGATTGGAAAGAGCGACGCCAAGAGTTCTCATTTTGATTGTTTCAATGACCAAGTTCATCACGTTTTGAGAACAATAGTATATGTAATAGATTCTTCCTTGATTGCATGTTACATTCCCAAGGTAGCAAGTGTTGTGAAACACAAGCAGTTGAGCAATGAACGAGCTTTACTGGAGTTAGCAAAGATACAAAGAGCAAGGTTGGTTGTATGTTACACCCCCAAGGTAGCAAGTGTTGTGAAACACAAGTGGATGAGCAATGGACAAGCTTTATTGGAGTTAGCAAAGATACAAAGAGCATTCCAAGGTTGGTTGCATGTTACACTCCCAAAGTAACAAGTGTTGTGAAAGGCAAGCAGTTGAACAATGGACGAGCTTTAGTAGAGTTAGCACTATAAGAACCCCGTGTTTTTTCTTATTTCAGAGCAAAAACATGCAATGTCCAAGGCTGAACATACTATGTCCGCGGAGACATCAAGATGTTAAAGAGAAGGATTGCGATTTCAGAAGATTTCCAAGGATGTTCCAGATGACTGTGGCAAATTTGAATGAAAACAAGTTGGTGTTACCACCGACATCGGGATTTTTGATGACATTTTTAAGGACTCATTGATGTCCGACGAGTCGTCCGCAAAAACATAGACTGCCATGTCAGCTTTAAGGAAAAATTTCATGGAGGATAAATCTGTGGAAATTATTTTATTCTTAGATAAAAGTCTGACCGAGGTTAAAAAAAATGAACTAGGCAACCACTGGGCAGCTTGGGGACAACATAAGATGACGTGGAATATGACATGGCATGCCACATGTAAATTAGTTGACGTGGCATAACATTATGCTGATGTGGCATGCCACGTCAGCATAGCGGGGCTGTCTCTTTGCGTTTTCTACATTTATTTTGGAGATGTCTAAGTAGACGTAGAGATGTCACTAGAGACATTTTATAAAACGTTGAGATGTTTTTTTGGACATTTTTGTAGACTTCTAGATGTTTTAGGAAATATAGTCACAATCGGTATAATGTCTATAAAGACGTCATTAGAGCGGCCTTTGAGACATGCAAAAAACATCCTATTGGACGTCTGTATACTGCTCCATCAAAATTAAAATCCAGAGTTTTCAATGTTCCATATAGTTTGTCTTTCCCTCTACCACTTCACTTGTATAAAGAGCCCATCTTTGCATTTTCTACACTTGTATTGGAGATGTCTAAGTAGACGTAGAAATGTCACTAGAGACATCTTATAAAACGTTGAGTTGTTTTCTTGGACATTTTTATAGACTTCTAGATGTTTTAAAAAACATAGTCACAATTGGTATAACGTCTATGGAGACATCATCAGAGCGGCTTTTGAGACATGCAATAAACATCTTGCTGGACGTCTGTGTGTTGCTCCACCAAAATTTAAATCCAGTTTTTTCAATGTCCCATATAGTTTGTCTTCCCCTCTACCACTCCACTTGTATAGAGAGCCCGTTTTTTCCCCTCCATAAACTCACATCAAGTGGCTTTTGAAGCCATGTGACATAATTGCCGATTATGATGTATTTTGTACAGCATATTATATATGGTGTATGATGTATGATGCATGGTATATTATATATAATGTATGGTGTATTGTGTATGATATGTTATATTAGACATTATGACATGTATGTGGACATCGTATGAGACATGTGAGACTATCCATATTAACATCATGCCGAATAGTCCATTCCATTCCATAAACGTCTAATGTGACCTCATTTTGTTCTCCTAAATCATACCAAACATTGCCAGAGGTGTTTATGATGAAAAGTAGATGTTTACCTTGATGTCACAAGAAATTTGGACATCTAAGGTGATGTTTCAAAATACGTCTATGAAAACGTCTGGACGTCTAAGTTGATGTCTCAGAAAACGTATAGATGTCTATATTGACGTCTTGAAAGACAGCAAGAAAACTCTTAGACAACAAAAAAATATGCTAACATGGCATGCCACATCATCCTTGCTGGATGCCACGTCACGTGCCACTTTAGATGCCATGTCACGGCTCAAAATGGATGAAAAAAATTCCTACGTGGTTGCCCGTGTTCGCGTGGCGTTTAGATGGCAGCCACATGGCAGCCTTTGAGGGCCCCGTTGACCCATGTTTTTTGGACATCCGGTCCCCCAGCATACTGATGTCTGACATTAAATTTGATGTCAAACCCGAGTCTTAAGCAATGCAAAATTTTGGACATCCACATAGACATTTCAAGACACCAGTCACGACATCAACACGCAGAATTCAGGGATAAAAAAAAACATAGGTTTTGTATAGTGTAGCAAAGATACAAAGAGCAAGGTTGGTTGCATGTTACACTGCCAAGGTAGCAAGTGTTGTGAAACACAAGTGGTTGAGCAATGGACAAGCTTTACTAGAGTTAGCAAAGATACAAAGAGCAAGGTTAGTGGAGCATATACGATGAACCTATTCTATTCAAAACCTAAGTGGTTGAGTTATGTCCTAAGAAGGTGAGTGAATCCAGCTCACCTCTTTCAAAAAAATTGATTCTTTGTGGCTGAAAGTAATAGACAAAAAATGACAATGGATTTGTTAACTTAGGATAATTAAGCTTTTAAAGATTCTTCAATGTTATTTCGATTGTAGAATTGGAGAGTCAAAGAGCCAAAAGCAATGGATTGTTGGATTGTCAATATAATATTTGTGAGCCATTAGTGACAATTAAATGTGGCGACGGTTCAATCCAAACCATCTCATGTGGACCAATACAACTAATTAATTAAATACAGAAGTAAAGAAGATGAAAGCACAATTGAGGTGGTTGATGCAACCGATGATGAGAATATATAAGGATACATTAGTTAGTAAGGGCTACCATAAAGAGTTTGAAGAAACAACGGGTTTTTCCCTCGGCACATTCAAATGCCTATAAATCTTAATCTAGGTCTTTATCTAATGATGATGAGCTCAAGTATGATAGCACATCAGTCTTGAAGAGAAAATCTAAATTTTAAGATTGAGGTTAGGAAGCATGTACCAACACTCACCTTGTCTTAAGGCCCGAATTATAAAAGAAGCAATTAGTAAAGGAGAAAATTCTGTATATTTTAAAAGAAAAGGAAACATTCCAGCATAAAATGTTGATGAACACAAGCCAACTAAACCACCCAAGCTTGGATTCATAGAGCCTCCTCTTGGGATAAAAATATATTTATATTGAATCCCTATATTTGTGTCTTTGTTTGGAGATCATGAAACAATTAAAAAAATTGTGTATAGACAAATAGACATGGATTTTACTTGTCAATTTTAGAGTCACAACAATAGGGTGTAATTAGAAATCACTAACACCTTGTGAACTTGTAAGCATAAATGAGGATAAATGTATACATATTTATTCTAAATGTGAGATGAAGTTTCAACTTGTTTTTTGGTGCCTGTTTATTTCAAGAATTGCTTATGAGTTTTGAGTAGTACCTAATTATCAATGGGATGATGATAATGTACAAAGGGAAGTATGGTATCCATTTGACAATAGTCCACCTTCAAAGCCTATGAAGTGGAGATTGAAGGCGTAGTGTCTTAAAGACTATACCTTCCAATTTTAATATTTTAAAGGGTCAACCCAAAAAGGTAAAGTTGAGCAAGGAAAAAAAATCGTGAAGAAGTTGACTGATGGTCTCTATGGTAGAAGATATGCAATTACCATAGTTACCTTCTTCGCATCTTTTGAGTTGTTTCAATTTTTAGAAGGCATAGGAACATATGCCACCAACACTATTAGAGCCAATCAAATATATCTTACAAGGATGGTGACAAATAAATAAATAATTGTCAAAGATGCTATAGATTACTTTCAATTGGCATATATAGATAGAGGTCAATGGCTTATCTCCCAACAAAAAATAATTTTGATGCTTTTATCATACCATTTTCTCATGTAGAGAATGGAACATCTGTATATTCCTAAAAGAGTCAATGGAAATCTAAAGAATGGTACTATTATCCCTATCCATCTACATTATATTAAATTTATACGAGGCATTGATATAGTGAACTAAATTTAAAGCATTTACATTTGTGAGGTGTGCTTCTAAAAGTAATAGATTCATTTGTTCATTTTCTTCTAAGATTGACAATCATCAATATGTATATCATGCCTTGTCATAAGTCATGCTTTTTTTTTTTACAAGTCTCATACCTTGTCACATATAGACTCTTGGTTGCATATAGCAGAGACACTTACTACTCCTTGAATCGGGCACTCAACTTGCACATCGTGGTTCAATTACAAGCAATCTTAAATACACAAGTTGTACAAGTGGGTGTATTGACATTGTTATCATCTATAAGAAGTGTACTTGGATTTATTGCATTGAAGAGGTGAAACCAGGTGTATTGTACATCCACAATTAGGGGTAAAAACTTATTTATAGTTTTTATTATTATAACTTTAAAGATTGATATTTGTTCAAATATAGCATGTTTACAAGAATCTCTAGTCTTATTACAATTCAAGGAAGTGGTTGTTGAGAAGGTAGAGTGACAAATTTTTGTAAAGGGGCAAGTTTATTGTGAAGCCTTGGTAGTTCAATGGATAGAGTTCTTGATTTCCAACTCTTGAGTCTTGACAATTAGTTTAGATGGATCAAAGTTGCTAGTTGTATAGTATAAAGACTTTCTATTCTCAAAGTGGATTGGTAAAATGTGTTCACTTCAATAATACTTGGTTGAAATTTGAGATTTCACCTTGATCACATTACAAGAGAATAGGATGTTTCAAGTGAGTTTGTAAGTATAGTCCTAGGCATAAGATTTTAAGTAATGACCTTCAAGGCAATCTTCAGCAAAATTTTATTAGAAATATATGTGTTTCTAGTAAAATTTTGCTGAAAATTGCCTTAAAGGTCATTACTTAAAACCATATGTCTAGGACTATACTTAAAACCCCACTTAAAACACCCCATTCTCTTGTAGTGTCAACAATTAAAATTTGAGCACTTGAAAATCTAATGTGCATGGTTTTTTTCCAAAATAGCATAAATGGCTTACCTACTATAGACAATTAAACTTGGTGGTGGTAGTAATTGCTTGGACACAATTGCCGCTAGTTGAATAGATATCATGCATATTGGAGATAAAAATAACATCAGGCTTTGAAAATTTGAGTGCTTCCTCATGACAAACTGTCGTTGCTTTTTTCCAAGAGTTTCTCAAATTTGGTTTCACTTTTGTCTTCATATGAAACTTTTGCAAACCCTTTCATTGTATGCTTCTAGATTTGTTTTTTTGTACTTGGACGAGGTCATTTTCTTCAATTCCAAGTTTACTTCCATTATCTATGTTTATTTCTTTTCATTTCCATGGATTTGCACTACTTGCTAGCAAATAAGAAAGCTAGATATTCAAACTTTCAAGTTGAGAACACTAGTTCCCAATCTTGGATTTCATATGTTGGAAATCTTGGTGGTGGTGTAGTTCCGTTGTTCCCATTTTGATTTGGTTTTAACGGTAGCGTGGGCCTTTAATGAATTCCATAATACAATCCCATTTTGCATACAAGCATTCATGATTGGAAACAGGAGAGCTGGTAGCACTTCTTAAGAAGAAGAGAGTGTCTAGGAAGAAGGTGAAGATAGCTAGATAATATAGTGAAAGAAGAGGGAAGCCATCTATGGAAGGAACACTAGGTGGTTCATCTAATCATTCTCCATGGTGAGATGCAAGAGACATTTTATAGGACTCCAAAATAAGGCATGTTTTCCATTCAAACTTGCAATGAAAGGAATTTGTAAAACTGGATTAGGGATTTTGAAGCTTAATTTTACACTTAGGTCTTTTTCAATGTCATAGTCTGTATCCCTTCATATAATAATTTACTAAAAATTTGTACCAATGAGTTTAAATTGTGCATCCTTTCAAGTACAAATGTAAGCATTGTTATAGCACAATGGTTTATAGCATAGTGGTTTAGGATTCTATATATATGTTTTGTACTATCATCTTTAAAATCGAATGTAGGGATTGACAATTGGTCAAGGTTTTACACTCATTTAGTGAGTATATGCTTTGATTATTCCAAAAAATGCTAAATTGTGTCAAAAAATGGGAAACCAATTATGAAGCTTACAAAGAAGATAAAGCATGTAATCTCAAGTCAAAGAGCAATCCATGCGAGAAATGACAATATGTATAATAGGGGTCATCTGTTATTGAGACAAGTGAAGGTTCTAATATACTTATTGATTTACCTTTAGAAAAGTAAAAACAAAAAAACAAAAAAATATGAATAATTGATGGAATAGTGTGCCTTGAAGAAATGCAAGATCTAGTAGCAAACAAATGATGGAGAGCTCAGAAGCTACTGAAGGTATTTTACCCACATCAATGAAAGAGACAATGAAGGCTCTTGTTGAGAATTTGTAACTCTACTTACTATCATGGCCATGAAGAAATGCCTCAACCACAAGTATTTTTTTCTTTGTACTTCCAAAGACCCACTGCAATTGAATTTCTTCTTTCTACAAGTTCTTCTCTCAAATTGCCTATTCTAGTTAAATTGCTCATTGCATCTTGAGCTATTGCTTCTCTTTCAACTTGAATGTCATTGTTGGTATACAAGCATTGGAAAAAAAATTGAATTGGTGCTTGTACTTATGCTTGTATCTTAGATATCCATTCATCATCAAATTTATCACCATGAAGTTGACAAATATTGTGTAGAATAATACACGCTCCTACAATGTCTGGTATTTATTGTAACTTGCCCTCCATTCTTTTCAATAATGTTCTCCAATGTCTTTTTAACAAGCAAAAGCTTCTCCCTATGCACATTCTAGTGTTACTTTGAATAAAACTCATTAGATGAGATTTGGGGGTCTTCAAGGGCTCCGAGTTCCCTTGCTGTCTACTGCATTTCCAGACTGTGGGAACGAAGCTGCAGCAGCTAGCTGATGTGGCACAACGATTGCCACGTCATTTTTTGAAAAAATTTTTTTTTGCTTAAAATGATATTTTGGTAAGAATTTTTTTTTTTTTTTTTTTTTTTGAAAAAAAAAATTCTGACACACCCGTACTGGCGTTCACTGAATCCGTCCAGATCAGGGAATGGGCCTAAAATGGCCCTCTAAGACCCTTGAATATCATCTAATGCTAATGATAGTATTTACAAAAAAGCCCATTGTTGTGACCTTTAAATGACGGAAACATTCATAGGCGTACATGATATGTTGCATTTCCTACCAATGTATATGAAGCCAATCTTCCTTCCTTGCAGAATTGTTCAATTTTTGTCTGACTCCATAAGTTCAAATCATGCATTTATCCAAACTGATTCATATCATAATTCCAAAAAATATGCACTTCCTTGTGACAAAACAAAATAGTTCTAAATGAAAGCCTTGCAATTTTAATAATCTAGTGCATATATATAGAGGGAGTAACTATTGGAATGTGGTAACCATCAACAACTCCAAATATGTATACAATCTAGTGCAAAGCTTTGAATCCTGCTGCAATACGTGCATCATTGAACTCTGAAAATGGATAGTTGACGGAGATGGACTTGTCTACCTTAATGTAGTTTTTATTGTATTGAGTGTGCAATTGGGACTTAAAGTTTTGAAATTGGGTTGAAAAGTTGTTGTTCAATGGATTCAAGGAACTCTCCCATGTAGCTTGTACAGTCTACACATGGCAAAAGGTTCATATATTATTTGAAATTATGCGGGCTACATGTCATAATCATTCTCAAGCTAGGGATTCTTTGTCCTTCAAAACAACAAGGTTGGTGCTCTCCAATTAGTTTTCAGGAAGTTTGTGGAGACTTTGCCTCGATAACTGGCCTCCTCTTTGTAGAAGGAGTCGGGTTTTTTTCCAACACTACAAGAAAAAGGGGTGTTTTAAGTGAATTTTTATGTAAAGTCCTAGATATAAGATTATAAGTAATGATCTTTTAGGAGTTTTTCAGTAATATTTTACTAGAAATACATGTGTTTCTAGTAAAATTTTACTGAAAAACTCCTAAAAGGTCGTTACTTATAATCTTATGTCTTGGACTTATTTAAAAACTCACTTAAAACACCCCTTTCGCTTGTAGTACAAAGGCACCGGTTGCATCCTCTCCTTATCAAAATCTAACAAATCTCTTTTTATAGGATCAAATTTCCACCACAATTTCCTTCAACTTTAAACTTGCAAAAGCTACAATCTTCTTTTTTCAAAACATGTTGGTTTTGAAACTAAATCCAAATTTCATTACATTGGGAAGGCAAGGATGACAAAGCAAGGGTTGATTACCATGACCAACCCTAAGCAATCCCTGGCCCAAGCACTCCAAGTCCTTCAATGGTCATTTCTAAAGCAATACCCACTTTACCCAAGAATATATATCTGGCCTCCAAAAACCTGGGTATTAGCTTTGGATTTAAAATGGCAAGTGGCTAAAATCTAATAATTTCATGAAAAGAGTGGTTGTTGTATATCCACCTTTTGTTTTGCACACAAATTGTACTATAACAAAAGTTGGTAAAAACAATGCAACTAATTTCAATTGTGTTTTTTCTTTACCAACTTTTGTTATATTGTTGGTTGCCGATTCTACCAATTTTTTTGTCTAATTTTGGATTCTCCAATTTTATTCTCCCAAACCAATTATTTTTCCAAAGGCACCAATCGACAATGACCTAACCAGCAATCCTTTCCAAACATTGTCTCCAATTGCAACAAGCCTAAAATTGGCCATGATGGTAAAGGAAAGCACCAACTCTAATGCATTGGTGCCCTCCTACAAAGCCAAGGGCCAAGGTGAATTGCGTCCCTCATTGCCTTGCAATTGACTTATGGAAAAAACACTAGAATTTTTTGTTTGCAATACATGATAAAATTTGGAAATTTTGAATTTATATTTGCATTAAAAGGCCTCAAATTAGTTGAAAAGGTGAAGAAATACAAAAAAACTTGGCACAAAGTAAGAGGCAAATTTTTAAATTTCCCTTGGTTGGGGCAATGAGGGTATCAATCTATTGTGGTCATATAAAGTGGGCCTTGCACAATTAATCTTTTCCCTATAAAAAACACATGAATTTTTATTTGTCACCCATAATAAAGCGAGTGATAAAGTTTGGAAATTTTGAATCCATATTTGGAATCAAAGGCCCCAAATCAAGAAGGAGAGATGAAGAACATAGAATTAATACGGCATCAAATAGGGGGCAAATTTTTTCAATTACCTTGTAGAATACAAAAATCACCTTGTAGGACCCACTTCATATGACCACTTTGACATCCTACTAAGTTTACATTGTAAAGACAATGCTGTAATATAGAATTTCAAAAATTTGGGTGTGATATAGCACGCAAGGTCTTTGTTTTAACCCTTAACCCCTAAGATACCAAGGCAGTTTTTGGCTCCAAAACCACTAAAAACTGCCATTTTTGTTGCGATCACACCCTAAACCAAGAAAAAGTTTTTTTTTGGAATCTAACTGTAGGATCTTGAACTTCACTTGTCTTAGATTATGTGGTAAAAATTCATGAAGTTTGACCGTACGGATTGGAAGATATTAGCACTTGAAGTTGGAAAAAGAAGTTTTTTTAAACTGTGGCCTACAATTTTAGATGACTTTGATGGCCATTTGTGGATTTTTTTGCACTACACACCACAAAGTTAAATTTTTTTATGTTAAACATTTGAGTTGAGAGTTGGGAAAAAAAATTTCAGAATGTCAAAACTTGATTTTTACATATAAGAAAATTATTAAATAGAAGCAGGTCCAAAATTGAATGAAATACTAAATCATTAATAGCTCTTAGGTGGAATTAAAACACCATAATTCTAACAGCGGGATTGTTTTTGCAAACAAACTTAACCTTGTCAAAAAAAGAAAATTGAAAAAAAGTGAAACTTGCATTCACAAATGAATTCTATAAGTTTTTTTTGTGTAGACGCTCAGATTGCCCCAAAAACAAGATTGTCCATACCTTTTTTTTCTAAGTCCAAATAGAATGAATCAAAGCTTCAAATGTAGACAAAAATATAATCTTTGAGGGAAAAAAGTTGAAAAAAAAATTCGATTCTTTAAAGTTTTTTTTTTCTGCCCGACGAACTGCTTTTTGGACTTTGAGTGGTAGAACTTTTGCTCCCGATCACCGATTGAAAAAAAATTATATTTTTAGAAAGCTAATATGATTTCCTATCTTCAGAAAAAGTTTCAAAAAATCAAGTCAAAATTTCAGGTCGCACGAGCCTGCCCAAAATCCCAAGTGTCCCCCGAGGGGACTTTGGTAGTTTAGGGGTTAACCCCTAAGTAAACGCCCAAGGCCATTTTTCTGCCAAAAACCACTCAAAACTGTCATTTCTATAGCAAAGAGCAGAAAAAAAATTTAAATGTGTTTTTTGCATATTTAACCATAGGATCTTGTACTACACTAGTGTAAGAATGTGTGGAAGAAATTTTAGAAACTTTGACGGTATAGATTGCAAGGTATTTGCATTTAAAGTGAAGGAATCAAGTTTTTTTGCACCTTGTTCAACTACATTTTTTGGCTTTGAACCTTTTTGACTTAAAATTTTTGCTCTAATGGTTTTGAATTTCTAATTTTATATGATGAAGAATTGAGTTGAGAATCTAGGGAAAAAAATTCAAAAAAGAAACAATTAGTTTTCACTCATTAAAAATTTGTTAAGTAGAAGTAGATTTAAGATTGAAGGAAAAATGAAATCATTAATAGCTCTAAAATAGGTTTGAAGTATACTAATCTCAATGGTGAGATTGTTCTAGCAAGAAATCTTAACCTTGTGCAATTTTTTTATTTTTTTTAATTGTCAAAATTGAGTTCAAAAATGAATCCTACAAGTTATTTTTTCAAGAAGATGCTCTAATTGCCCAAAAAATAAGATTGTCCATAACTTTTGCATAACAAATCCAAATGGAATGAATCAAAGCTTCCCATGTAAATGAAAATAAAATCTACATGAAAAAAAAATTTAAAATTTAATTTAAAGTTTTTGTGAGGGTTTTTTTCTGCCCGCCAAACTAAAATTTGGAGTTTTTCTACCATAACTTTTGCTACCAGGCACCAATTGAAATAAAAGTTACATTTTTGGAAAGCTAATGTGATTCTCTATTTTCACAAAAAAATTCAAAAAATTACAACAAATATTGAGACCATAGGAGCTTGTCCAAAATCCATTTTGTCCCTCAAGGGGACAATGGGTCTTTAGGGATTAAAGTCTTGAGGCATGATTTTAGGCCAAATTCCACTTTAGGGTAGGCCCTTCTTAGTGCAATATTTGTTGAATTCTTGTGAATTTTTACCAAAGGTGAGCTTTACCACTAGATTGATGCCTAGGAAATCAACCCATTATGAAGTAGATTTGCTATTTACACAAAAAAAGTGAAATTAGGTTGCCTTACCTCACATAAATTACCTCATGACTCAATGCTTGTCCACATGGAAGCGCATGCAACTCTTAGAACCGGGCCTTGAACTGGTGCACTAATCTATGCCATACACATGGCTTTGGACTGAATACACCATTGTACAATAGCAATGAATATTTATATAGTGTGGACTGTCAAGGACCTAGTGTGGGACAACCTAATTTCACTATTTTGTGTAGATACTTTGGAGAAACTATTTTTTAACTCCCATATTTTTCAAAGATTGAAAAGTTTGAGAGAAGTCTTTTGCAAGACAAATGAAGACATTCCGACATAAAGTTAATGTTTGTGTGATTTTTCAAAGCTAACATGTTAGAAGCGTGAATAGACCCTTGTGAAAATGGTGGGCTGCTGTGTCCCCTCCCCAAGTGATAAAAGGCAGTTTGCTACCAAGATTGTGGGCAAATGGGATGGGAGCGTCTCGTGTAGGTGGTGGTATTTTGGCGGGCAGTTCTATCTTCCTCAGTAATTTATTTATTTATTTATAAAATACCTTCCTCACTATTTCTCTGCACCAGATGGTCAGAGTCTCACTGGAGGACACACAAGTCACAACTGAAGGATTCAATACATAATTTCAAATTATTGATCCAGAGATCACTAGTGGTAGTTAATATTTGTTGGCCATTTGGCAACACAATTGTCTTTCTTTCAAGAACTTCTGAGTCAGTCCCCTCCCCCATCCCATGATTTTTCAATTTTAATTCAAGATTCGAAAGTCATTGTATTTTCATGTGTTCGTTTTATAGTTTTGTTTTTATATATACCATGTCCAGACCCCTCCAACACGTAATGTAAGGTAACTACACCTAAAATCAACCGTGTTCTACTTGCGACCCCTATCTAGGAAGGCCTGACATGTTGCTTGAAGGCCTGACATGTTGCTTGAAGTATGTTCTACTGTCAATGATGAGTTGGGTAGGCTTAAATGGTCGCTTTAAGAGCATACTACCTTATTGGTATTCGCAACTGGAATGGTGGTTTCAGTAGTTTGTGGCCTTTATTCATCAATATCCTGTGAACCACAGATCTGAGGGCTGATGAAACTCCCGTCCACAATGGTATCAAATGTGTCTTCTACACTAAATAGTGCAATTGGGTTGCTTTGACAATTAACCCCTAAATGAAGGACCCATGACCATTGATTTCAAACCTCACTGTCCATCACTCAATTTGCTACCATTTTGCAACTAGATATGTATGAAAAATTTTATTTTTATTTTTCAAAGATGAAAGTACATGCCTTCTTTACTTCAAAAAAAATCTAGATTTTTTTGTGGAAAATGGACTTTCTTAAGAATTTTTGAAGAAAAAGTGAAGAAAATTTTTTATTAAATAGAAAAATATTTTTTAAAATCTGAAAATTTCACCATAAATGTATATCACAATGACAAACATCATGGTGTAAACTCGATTTTTGTGTCATTCTATAATTAGAAAATAATAGACATTGAAAATACACCCAGTGTTCAAATTGCAATAAAATATGCAATATTAGGAATTTTTTCAAAATTCAAATTGGAGGTGAAACTAGAGTAGATGACCTTCATTTTGTTAGTTTGACTCAAACTCAAAAAATATCATTTTTGTGGAGAAATTTCAGATTTAAAGCAAGGAGCAACAACTTCCCAAAACACTCTAAAATAGCATATGTTGTGATCCGTTTTTTTTAATAGCTTCTCATTTCCGTGAAGACAAAAATTGGAAAGAGTACAAACTCAGTTAAATACTCTTGTTGACCCAATGTGAAAGGTCAACAAAGAGAAGGAAGATGAAAAAATGCTTTTGAACTCTCTTGGCTCAACAATATTGTCATCTGAACACCACGGAATGGCATCCGCGGCGTTCCAGGGTTAAGATGCCTTATTGCCCAAGAGAAGTTACCTCATGACTCATGGCTTGTTCAAATGGAGGCACAAGCCATTCTCTACTGATCCCGAGCCATGAATCAATGTACCAATCCATGTAGCACACATGTTTCCCTACATCTCTGCATCCTTCTACAGTAACTCGGATATTGATATAGTATAGAATGTCGATATATTAGTCTGAGGCAACCTAATTGCACTATTCAGTGTAGTCAAATATAGACGGCCTACCATAGTAGTATCAGGGGTGTTGTGTTAGTGCACCTACTATAGGCTACGGACCTACTACTTTAGGGCTTGTTTTCATGGGGCCTAGAGGGGGTTCAGAATTGGACCTCCAGGCCTCCAGCATTGCAAAAGGCACAAACAGCACTGGAGGTTCTGGATATCTTGCTGGACCCTTTTTCCTGGGTTGTTTGACATAGGAAGATTTCTGCGATTTTGGCCTCCCCTGCCCGTGAGCACCCTCGATGGGACCTCCAGATCCTGCTCCCATGGAAACTGGCCCTTCGTAAGTCACGCCGTACTATTCTTCGCGGGCAACCAGATTGGACTGGGGAGAGGAATTTCATCGACCACTGCCCGGCTTGCCTGGGCAGCAGCTATCTTTCTGGGTCAGTGTTGATTTTATTGGTTAATTACGAGATACACTCGGTTCAGTTGCGGCTGCCCGTGGATCAATCTCCAAGGCCAAAGCTGGTTTACCGGATCTGAGGGAACTTGATCTAAATTGGCATCAGAACGACATAATTATCTTGAAGATTTGCAGCATTGTAGTTCCTAATATTGAGCTGTTTAACCCCTAAAGGACCGGTTGTCCCCTCGGGGGACAATTTGGGTCCGGGCAGGTTCCTACGATCTCAATTTTTAGTAATATTTTTTGGGATTTTTTGAGGTTGTGTATTTTTGCGAGATCTTTGCGAATATATAATTTTTATTTTAATTGATGCCCGGGAGCAAAAGTTATGGCACAATAAGTAAAAATGGAATTTTGCGGGCAACCCAAAAAAAATCACAAAAAGTCAAAATAATTTTTTTTCAAATTTTTGACTCAAAGATTATATTTTTGTCTACATGCGAAGCTTTGTTTCATTCAATTTGGACTAATAATGAGAAAGTTATGGACAATCTTAGTTTTTCGGGCAATCTAAGCATCTTCTTGAAAAAATAAGTTGTAGAATTCATTTTTGAATGCAATTTTGAGAATTTTTCAATTTTTTTTGTTAGATAGGGTTAGATTTTCTTGCTAGAACAATCTCACCGTTGGGATTATTGTGATTCAATTCCATCTAAAAGCTATTAACAATTTAGTTTTTTCTTCAATCTTGTACCCACTTCTACTTAACAATTTTTTAATGAGTGAAAATTAAGTGTTTTTTTTCCTAAATTTTTTTGGTAGATTCTCAACTCAACTACTTAACATAAATAAGTAGAAAATCAAAATCAGTAGTGCAAAAAATTTGAACTAAAAAGATTCGAAGCCAAAAAATCTAGTGAAGCAAGGTGGAAAAAAAGTTGTTTTCTTCACTTTAAATGCATATATCTTGCAATCTACATGGTCAAAGTTTCTGAAATTTCTTCCACATATTCATATACTAGTCAAGTACAAGATCTTACAGTTGGATATGCAAAAAAAAACAATTTTTTAAGCTATTTTCTCTTTGCAATAGAAATGACAATTTTGAATGGTTTTTGGTAGGAAAATCACCTCGGTCCTTTAGGGGTTAATTTGCTCTTTTGTTAACCCCTAAATGCCCAAGGCCTGTTTTGGCTTCCTGGAATTTGCTCTAAATTAAACAAAATGCCAACATTTTGATAAGTTGTTACAATTTTATTTGAATTGTAACCATACAAATTCAAACTGGACATGTTAGAGATCTCATAGGAAAAGAAAACATACCAATATCACTTATGGAGTGAAAGTTTATAATGTTTGACCATGAGGGTGCTAAAACTGCAAAAAAATTTCAATCTTCTTTACACAAGTCAAATCTAAAAAGTTGGTGACCAAAAAAATATGAGATTAAAGGGCCTAACTTGTATAACCCCGATCAATTTCCGACTTCTTAAAATCTACTCTATAATTTTTTTAAATGAATTTTGAATGTGATTTTCCCCCCAAGATCTAGTGTATTTGAGGCTCATTTCTAAAAGCTCTCAACACTATGGGAAATCAAGATTGCAGTGGGTTCCCTTGTACAAAAACTCGAATAGAAAAATCACTATCATTTATTGTCAGGATTGGAATTTTGGTGCTAAAATTAGATTTCAAGAACACTTTCTAAAAGTATAAACTACTAAAAATAGCAACTTGATTAGGTTTTATTTAACTTCAAAGTTTTGCAAACAGCAGATTTGTGTGCCTTGGGCATTTAGGGGTTGAATCATTTTGTTGACAATCTGGATTCTTTAGAAGGCCGGGAATTTTAGATTAACCCCTAAAGGTCAGAGATTATGTTTTCACCCATACTGCTCCAAAGCTGCCATTTCTAATACAAGTATCAAATTTTGAAAAAAAAAATATTGAAAAAATGTAATCATAGTATCTTGTAGTACATCAGTTTAAGATGTTGCAGAAAAAATCTCAGAAATTTCCAACTTGTGGATTGCAAGATAATTATAGCATTTGCATTGACAAAAATCCTTTATTTGTCCCTGCAAAAATCTAGGCAGCTGCACTTTAGAAGGTCGAATTTGTATGAAAAAATGTCCAAAATGGTGATTCTTCTTGGATTAATTCTTCAAGGCAAGTTGGCTACATGCTTGAAAATTTTCAGATCATTTGGAATTGTAAAATATATAGGAAAAAAATAGTAAGTAGAAAGCGGTAGAAAATGATTCAAAACACTAAATTGTTAAGAATTTAGATTTGGAATTGAAAAGTGCCAATCCCAACGGTTGTAATGTCGTAATAAACAATCTACGCCCAATGTATTTATTTTTTCAAAAATAATGAAAATAAAATTAAAGAAAGGACTCCAAAGTTTATTTTAGAATAGAAATTTCATAACTACCCTCAAACTAAGAATAACTTTTGACTCATTAATCAAAATGGAATGATTCAAAGCTTCATGCATATATATAAATTTAAAGAACCAATTTCAAATGTTATTTTAAAAAAAATGACTTTTAAAGAAGTTTTTTGAGTTGCTCGGGCTGCTCACTAACCAATGAAAACAACATATCATGCAATAATTTTTTAACCATGTCATCAAAACTTATGAAAATTGTTGGGCCTTAAAGCTACATTAGAAATATTTTAGGCTTTCAGCCTTCTACAGGGCTAAATTGATGCATGAGAATGTGCATTTAGGAAAAATATCAACCCCAAAAGGCTGTCAGACAATCAGTAAGGTGAGCAGTTAGTCAAGGTGCCTCATCGAAATTTTGATTAAATTACTATTATTATTATTTTTTTTTCAAAAGAAAAAAATTTGTTTTTTTTCCACTGTAATTGCACATTTGCACAAATCCTAACGGCCATGTAGAAGGTCTAGATTTTCTCTTATGACTCCTTAGGTACATCTTGTGTGAAAATCTTAAAGGAAAAAAATGAAAATTTTGTTTGTAGTGAGTTGCCCAAAATCGCTGTGTTTTCAAAAAATAGTGTTTGGTTCTTTAGGGATTAATATCTTAAATAGCAAGGAGTTTTGGAACACTAAACTATGAAATTGAAAGTGTTGACAAATGGGGATATCCCCAGGCAAGATCATTTGGTTAACCCCTAAAGCCCAAAGGCACATTTTGGGCAAAATTGTAAAAAGATGCCACTTTTTTAGGGAAATGAGAAAAACATTAAAAAAAAATTCAAAATTCAACCGTACAGATTTGCACTAGACTACCATAGGAATGTGTGGAAATTTTTTTAGAAACTTTGACCACACAGATTGAAAGGTTATAATGTTTGAGATTAGAAGAAAAAGTTTTTTTTTAGCCTTGCTCCACAGGGCTAGCAAACATTAGAGGAAAAATTAGCCCTCCGGAGGGCTGATCCAGATTGACATGCCAAACTATTTCAAGCCTGGCATGTCAAGCTAGAGAAGTATCCATGGTGAGCAGTCAATGTGTATGATTGCTTGTTGAAGCAATATTTTGCAATTTACTTTTTATTTTTTAAAATATTTTTTGTAAATTTGTAAATCTGGATTCCTGCGCCACTGTCACTGCAGTTTCAGTTGTCTAGAAATAGTGGAAAAAATAACTTTTCAGCCCCTTAAAATTAAATTTCAAGGTACTAAAGGGGGTCATGGAGAGGCCCTCCGGAGGGCTAATTTTTTCTCTAATGCTTAACCCCTAAAGGACCAAACAACATTTTTTGACAATATAGCGATTTTGGGCAGCTCACTACAAATGGAAATTTTATTTTAGTTCTTTGAAAATTTCACACAATGTGTGTCCAAGGAGTAGCTTTAAGGACCAACAATTTTCAAAACTTTTGACAACATGGTTAAAAAGTTATTAGATGATATGTCATTTTCAATGGTCGGCGGGCAGCTCAAAATTTTTCTGAAAAATCACTTTTAAGAAAAATAAAAGTTTGGAATTGGTTCTTTAGATTTATATACACGTGTAAAGCTTTGAACTATTCCATTTTGATTTATGAGATGAAAATTATGAGGTGTTCTAGTTTGTGGGCAATTATGGATTCCCAACTCTAAATAGATTTGAAGTCCTTTATTTAATTCAATTTTTAATATTTTTTGAAAAAAATAAAAGAATAAGATCTATATTGTTTATTGCAACATTACAACCATTGTGATTGTCATTTTTGAATTCCATAATTAAATTCTTAACAATTTCGTGTTTTGAATCATTCTCTACTTCTTTCTAGAACTTATTTTTTCCTATATGTTGTACAATTCCAAATGATCTGAAATTTTTTAAGCATGTAGCCAACTTGCTTTGAAGAATGAATCCAAAGAGTAACCACCATTTTGGACATTTTTTCATTTAATGTGACCTTGTGAAGTGCAGCTGCCCGGTTTTTGCAGGGCCAAAAAATGGCTTTTTGTCAATTCAAATGCTAATATCTTGCAATCTACATAGTAGAAAATTCTGAAATTTTTTCTACATATCCTTAAATAAGTTTACTACAAGATCCTACAATTATATGTGCCCAAAAATGTTTTTTTTTCTAAAATTTGATACTTGTACTAGAAATGGCAGTTTTGGAGTGTTTTTGGTGAAAACATAGTCTCTGACCTTTAGGGGTTAACCCTTTAGTGACTGATTGACCACTTTTGGGTCAAATTTTGGATACTTTGTCTTTTACTGCCCTCAATATAGGATATTTGAAAAAACTCAAAAAGTAACACAAATAGAGCTTCAGCCTTCAGCATGCACTCCAAACAAATCCCGTTTTAGAAAATCTATGCAGTAACAAGGTAATTGTGTTTGTCTAAAGACAAGAGGGCCGACCTGAGTCATACCTTCTAAGTTGCATATATATTCAGCAGCTCATATGATTCTATTTGAAATTGACGCCTACGAACGATATAAGCCTTGTCCAACAATCCCATGAATTGTGGAGGCATGTTTCAAAAGTTATGGGCAATAATGTATTATGCTACTTCAGCTGAAGGCTACTTTGATGCATTGCACTTTGAAGATCACTCAGATCATGTTCACTTTTTGTTTTCTTCATGGATAAAGGCTACAACATCAATTCCTACGGTCTAATCTGGGATTACTTCCTTGGAGTAGTGATGAAATTTCCCTTTTCCAATTTTGTATTCAGAAATTGCGCTCGCCCCCCAAATCAACCACGGTTACTAAAGGATTAACTCCTTCTAGAGTGATATTTTTTTTTCTATGTATGCTTGTTTTTTTTACACTTGCATCTTGTATCATGTAAGTTATATGCATGACAAATTTCAAGAGTTGATGAGCTTTTTTGCAAAAGATTCTCCAAATATTCCCACATTGCCCAAGTTGCCACAAAAGTTCATGGCAGCATAACTTTTGATCCAGGCACCCAATTGGAAAAAAATTAGATTTTCAGCAAGGGGGTACATAATTATATATACACACCTTGTGTCAAAATTTTGCAAACATCCAACCAAAATTGACTTCCTAAGAACCTACCCAAGTTTTCAATTGTCCGTTCAACAGAGATTATCCTTTAGGGATTAATAGTTAGAAGAAGTTTTCAAATTAGTCCGATTACTCAATTTCATAGCATATATAGGCAACATCATTAAAATGGCGGTATTCCAAGTGTCACTTTGACAATGTGCCATTTTCACCATTTAAGATAGGTATAGATTTCAGAACGGTTGTTCTGAACTATTTTCAAGCCATTTTAAGAAAATATTGCCATTTTAAAGAAATTGTCCATATATCTAGTTTTTGAATAGTTTTGAGTACAAAATACAATAGAACCTTTCCTAGTGCATAATGTTGGGACTATGCACTAAAAGAGGTTTATGCATTTGGAGAGGTGCTGTAGTGGCCACTAACTAACCTGGCATCTAATTACACTACTTTTCAGAAAAAATCCTTGAAATTGGGCCCACCCAACTAATTAGATCTTAGTGCATATTATGCACTACCAGAGTATGCACTAAGAGAGGTTCTACTGTATATCAAAGAACCTTAGGAAGGAAGCCTTGATCCTAAAGTATTTATACAAAAAATAGACATATTAATTTTAAGAACCATAATAAATAATACACCCTCCGTCTAGAAATGATGAGTATTCACCTAAACAAGAAAATACCAAAATACCAATGTTTAGATGGTGAGATTTTCTTTAACTTCAAAATTGAGCAAAAATCAAAATATAGTCCCTTGGGCATTTTGGGTTAAATAGTAATATGTACTTCATGAAATGTTCTTGGGATCATTTTGTTGAGCAAATTTTTGTTAAAAAGCAATGAAACTTGTCCCATATAGGAAATATTTGGCGAGACAGTTTTTCAGTTTAGTGGATGGCCTTGCTAAATTGCTAGCGAAGCTTGGGACAGGATCACTCTATTTTGAAAGAATGTTCTCTCTTTTGGATGTTCAAATAAATGAATTATCATCCATAAATTGCAGGTTTCATCCGTAATCCGTTTCAAAATAGCTTTGTCACTCCGGTGGAGATCGCTTTCTGCACTGCTGCCTACAAATAAATGGAAAAAAACAGAAAACAGAAAACAAACTGCCTCAAGCCAGGAGAACAAGTAAACAAACCACGTAAATTGGTCAACAAAAGCTGCAGTTGGATATTCTCTGAATATCCAAAACCAAAGTGCATCCGCAAGAATCTCGACAAGCAAAGCTCCTGTAACCTCGGAAGCTCGTTTCGTGCACTTTAGCCCCAAACCCAGGCGAAAGATTCTGCCTTCCGCTCTATGAATTGAAGAATAGCAATCCGATCAAACTGATCGAACAGCCACCGGTGTTGCAGAACAAAACTGTTCCAAATTGCAATACACCGAATTATTAATATTAAAAAACAAACCGATGTATGTACAGTACAGTACCAAATGATGCTTGCCAGAATTCCACGACGCAAGAGCTGCCTCAAGTGGCTGGCTTGCTCCGATTCTATTGGAAACTAATGAGAATCACAAGCACCTAGTAATCTTCTTATTTATACATGTTGGAGGACTGTCGAATTGCTGACCTTTTTCGATCCCTAGTCCACCCTAAGATCCGTTTTGGATATACTGGATGCCCGGCCTTTTGCTGTTGATTCGATCTGCTGTTATGAATTTTATGTTGGAAGTGGCTTTCAAGTCGCGATGACGGCCACTTCCTAACTCGGAAGTCGGAATGCCTCCTTGGGCCATTGAGGGGGTACTGGCATATGCCTTGCGGCACATTTGAAATGCTCATAGTGGCGTGTGCTAGAATTTCGTTCAGTGCTGGGCTTCGATCGGGTGAGTTGACAAGCAAGCAGCAATATAATATAATATCTCTTTCCGATTTTGGGGTATTGGCGGAATTACGGGCTCCAGCTTAATTGCATGTCGCGGTGTGTCAAGTTAATTGGTTGAATTGATGATATGGGGGAGAAGTAACCCTAAACCATCTGGGCAGTCTTCAGTTTAAGCTTAGGTCATGCCGAGTCAGTTTGAGATGGACAGTTGCGGAGAGCATATCATTTTGTACTTGGAAATCCACGGAGTTGATACTTCGGAAGGAGAGAAGCATTGGGTCCGAAATGGGAGGATACACGACTCTGATCCATCTTTTCGATTTACTGATCGACGAGTGATCGATCGAGGCTGATCGATCTTTACCGCTTTGGGAGGAGAAGGGTTCATGAGGAATTTCATTATATGCGTCTCACTTGTGGTTAGCGGTCTTGTATTTTGCCCTTGCAATGAAATTCCGATTCATTTGTTTCAAAAAAAAAGAAAAAAAAAAAAAAGGAACCATGATCAAATGCTCATTGCAAGTACCTGGCTTGGTACTTGAATTGTTTGATTTGATTCCTGGTCTAGTTGACCTTCAACTAAGGACGGCTTTGGTACTTGCAATGTCCTATCAAGTAAATGTACAGTACCCTTGGGCCTTGGCTTTTCGTTTATAATTAATCAAAAACTAAGATTATTTGGAGCTAGATCTGCAGTTCTGCACACCCCTAGCGCTTTGTAAAAGGTCAACAACTCAATATTAATATTTGGGACTGAAGATTCCTTTCCAAAGTCCTAACGCACATGGTTGGCCATTTGGCCATATTCTCCAGTTTGTTTATTCAACTGGGTTCATGATAAAAAAAAATGCAAAAAAAAAGGGTTCTGGAAAATCGGTACACTATGAAAACCCAGGAAAACTCGGGCTGGTTTTTTTTGGGTTTTTTTTTAACAAATGGAATGAGCCATTGCATTAGAAAAAAAAATTCACAATACACAACGTCCAAGCCACCAGGGTTGGAAATGAAGAGAAAAGAGCAAGACGGAACCGACTAAAAGCCTAATGGAAGATACAAGAAGGGGGACCCTTCTTGTTCCAGAAGATGGTGTTGCCAATCCTACTAGCAATAACTGGAGAGGTGAACCAAAATCGATCAAACTTAGCCCAAATTGAATTCCTATCTTGAGGCCTAATACGTGCTTGGGTATGGGCTTGTAGTTGGGCAGCGCGACCAGAGTCAAGAAAGGATTCCAAAGCACATTTTGAGTGTAATCCAGAGGCCAAGGGTGTTGGGCAAAAACCTTACTATTTCGTGAAATCCAAATAATCCAATTGGCAGAGCCACGGATTAAGGTCCATAAGGTCTTGAGTTCTTGAAATCTTCTAGGCGTTGATGAGCTAATTTTGGAGCAATATCTTGCTCAAAGGTGATACCAATTTTTTTTGGGCACTTGTGATATTCCTCACTAGACAGTGGATGAAATTGTTGAATTGCTACAAATTCAAGGACAATGTTCTTTGGGGGGATGAATGTAAAACACTTTCAATGAATAATATAAGTTCTATCTATTTCTTGTATGTTCCATCCATGTATATAGATGTATGGTTAATAGATTCATGACTCTATTAAAGATCGCTTTTTACAATGCCCCTTTAGTATAAATGAAAACATAAAATAATGCTAAAAAGAGTAGCCAAAGGTGGTGGCTATGTACGTTACTTTTTGATTCATTGTGTGCCAAGAAAATCATTATAGCCTTGTTTTTCATTGCACAAAGTAATGAAAATTAGTGTGAAAATTTGAAATTTATTAGATCTCTATTATTAATATTATAGACTATAGTCTATAGAGACTAGTGGCAATCAAGTAAAGGACTAAAACTTTGGTGGCTTTGGAGACGGAAATTTTCAACATATCCTAGGGAAATCAAAATCTATAAAGAATTTTTTGAAGGAATTGATTTCGGAGAATATGGCAATTTTTTTCTTATTGATGTAATTTTGTAATTATATGCATTAGAGAAGAAGAAAAAATCAGCCTTTGGGAGCGCCTTTCCAAATTAACATGCCATACTATTTCAAGCATGGCCTGTCAACTTGGAAAAGTGCCCTTGGTGAGCAGTCAAAGTGTATGACTGCTTGCCGGAGCAGTCAGATTTTGCAATTTTTAATTTATTTTAAATTTATATGTATGTATTTTCATATTTTTTTAAGATTAAAAAAAAAATTGATAATTTTTTATTCAAAAATTTAGGTTCGTTCGTCACTGTTACAGTAGTTTCAGCTGTGCGGAAATAGGGGAAAACTACTTTTTCAGCCCTTTAAAACTAAATTTTAGTATACTAAAGGGGTCCGTCGAGCAGCCCTCCAAAGGGTTGATTTTTTCTCTAATGGCACCTTCATCATTGAAAGGAAGCAATCCTTCATTTACAATAAGGCAATGTTTGTAGCATATGCTACTGCAAAAAGCCTGCATAAGATTAAGAAGATTGGTCAATTGAAATGCTGCATGCCCGGTTGCATGACATTAATATAGCAGTATTGTGTCAAGAGGCAACCATTTGATGTGCAACATTACATTAGAGAAATTCTCAACCCTGTGGAGGGTTGCTTTAGAGCAGCTGAAAGCACCCCATGATTACATTTAACTTTGCTTAATGATTTTTTTTCTCCCATAGTCAATCACCTGAAGTCACATGTCCGATGACTGTTTGTGGTTCAAAATCCACGTACCAGTAGTTAAATAATCAGGATTAAGGTCTTGTAATGAACCTTAACCCTGATTATTGCATACCTTGTTTTCTAATCAAGTTATGAATAAAAAAGCAAATGTCAAAAATAGTCTAAGGACATCTACCATTAAGGGATTTTTTAGTGGCATCATAATAGACTTAATTCATTGACAGTTGTTTGATAAGGAAGGATGAAGAGGTTATTTTTATAGTACAATCAATTGTCCATGGTGAATCTTCAAAGGGTATGGGTTATTTAGAAGAGAGATTACTCATTGTCAATTGCAGGAATTGTGCTAAAACTAGAATTTCAACCTCATTTAGGCATAATTGAATTAATTTTTTCAAGAAACTTTGAACTAAACAAAGTTGGAAATCAAGCTAATTTTCATCTCCAAAATTTGTTTGAGGTTTCAAGCATCCAATAAAAAGTTATAAACAAAATTCTAAAAGGGGTTGAAAGGAAGATTTTCTTTGACGTTTTAAAACACCCTCTCCTAATTTTATCTAGAACTTTTTATTGGAGGATCTAAACGTCAAACGGATTTTTAAAGATGAAAATAAGCAATTTTTGGACGATACAAACAATGATGATGGATTTTTTTTGGAATTCTTTGGATGAATTATATGCATAATGAACTCTAGTCTTTGAACACAAAAGTTGAATTTAAAAATGCATTATACAACTGTAAAATATAAATTGTACACATTGCCCAATTCAAAAAATATTTCATATACAAGGGCATTTAGATATAAAAGTGGTCTATTTTTCAACCTATACTTTCTTTACCATGGCTAATGAAACCCCATGCTCTCAATTCCACAAAAAAACTCAAATTTTGTGAGAACCAATATCATTTGCATGTTTGTTAAATTGTTAATATTTTTAATTCTATAAATGTGAATTTCCTTCAATTTTTGTATACAACAATAAAAATTGATGTATACCAACATGCTAAGGTACAAAAAGTTTTTTTGGAGTTTTAAGAAAAAGTTGACAAAAGATAAAGTAAAGCCAAACTATGTTGAACAAAACCGAGTTTTTGACATAGCAAACTTTGGAATTAATTTTCTTTCAAATCACAACTAATTTTTTCTTCAAACTTCCATGGTAACGTGTTGTATGTCGTGCTCTACAACTTTTATGTGTACACTTTTGTTTTTTATCCATTGATGCTTATGGTATGGTTACTTGAATGAAAATGTTTCACAAAAGTATTTGGTTTTGTATGTCACTTCATCTTTGAAGTCAAGGATTGAAGTTGTACTTCATCACAAAGTTACAATGGCATTTGTCACTTCATCTCCAAAGTCGACGGTTACATCTATCATTTCATTCCCAAAGTCAACAGCTCAATTTGTCTCTTCATTCTAAAGTTGACGTCTAGATCTATCACCTCATTACCAAAGTCGACACCTCAAGTTATCAATTCATTCCCGAAGTCAACAACTTGAGTTATCAATTCAATCCCAAAGTCGACATCTCAAGTTATCACTTTATGTTGATTTTGCCAAGTTAAAACTATCACTTCAAGTCCCAAGTCAACTGCTAAAGCTTAAGCCGTTACTTCATTGGAAAAATGATTTTTTTTTATTATATAGCTGAAAGTTTGAAACTACCACTTTGTCCTCTATGCTGCCTAAACAATGAAGTTGTCTTTATATTCCATTCCTCCAAAATTGTCCACACTTAAGGAGCTAGGTTGTATGAGGGCATGCGGTTGAGATTTTTTTCCTCCTCGCTTGGAAAAACATAGCCTATATTTTTGGCTCATAATTTTTTGTTTTATAATTTCAACAAGCTGATCTAGGATTTGTGCTTCCAAATATGAATTCAAAATTCTCAAATGTCACCATTTATGATAAAAAAAATATTCTTGCAATTTTCTTCAAGCTACATTTTTTTGGTCCTTTGCAGAAGCTTGAAGCGCAACACCAAAGTTTTGATTTAATATGGTCTAAACTATTTGTCATACAAACCTACTATTCAACATAAGTTGTAATGGTGGCATTGTAGCATTTGTGGTGTGTAAGGTTGTTGTTGTTGTTAGATTGGAATGTTATACTAATCTTCATACTAACCAATTATTCATCTATACTAAATAATAATTTGGATGCAGTATAACAAAGTCTGTCCTGAAGAATTGCTTCAAGGATCTTTTTGCATTTTCAAAATTTCAAGGCGTCTTCTTTATAGAATTATGATATTTTTGAGACTTTTGACTAAGCAAGTAATTTACATTGGCTATCCTTGGTTGAAGGCCATTTTACAATTTTTTTTATTGTGAGACTTGAAAAAGTGCCGCCCCCCGCCCCCCCCCCCCCCCCCCCCCCCCCTTATTCTTTACTTTGGATTAGGAATCTCGACTTGGGATTGTTAGGCCCTGTGCAAATCAGGCTTCCAAGTGACAAGACCTTATGCCAAAAAATCTCACATTGTAATTCCTTAATCTATCTATTTTTTCTATCATCAATTTCCTTTCCTTTCAAACAAAGTAGGATTAATCTTGTCCCTCTATGCAATCATTCTTCATACAATTAGAGGATGGTCATTAGAGGTTCGACACTCTCTTCAAATGTGCATGAAAAGTACTATGGGCCGCTCACAATATTCTCTTGACTCATAATCCTAGCGTGTCAAAGAATGTTCCTTGATATCACTGTTCATCTTAATTTTAGTTGCTTCATCCTTAATTCTACTTCATAAGTGCTCATCCAACTATTTATAGGTCATATTTGGTGAACAAGAGTGAGGGACAAGAAAATTGAGGGCTCTTCAAAAATAAATAGAAAATTTGTGCGTGCCAAGGTTGGCAAATAATGGTGGTGATCAAGGCTTTGTTTTTTGACTTACTAGTGCTAGATTGCACCAAAAAAAATAAATTGGCTAGAAAATGGCAAAAAATCATGAAGTTTTTTGCCAAAAAATTTAGATGAAATCACTAGATTGAAGATGAAAATAGAATTATAGACATGTGATATACACTAATGTGATATTTTCTATCCAATATGTGGATGAATGTTGAAATTTGGAGCACACCGACTTTAACATTTTATATGCTGCTTTGGCACTTCATAAAAGATAAAAAAAAAGGCCCTGGTGGTGATGCTCACCCAATGCCCCCTCCCTCCCACCGAACTGTCCACCCTACTCACAAGAGATTTAGTGGGGTGCGCACGCAGCCGCCCACGAGCAGAATAAGAGCCTGTTGCCACTGCAGGCTGGACCTCCAATTTTTGGAGGGGGCCCGGACCCAAAGTCGGAGAAGAGGTGGCGTCCATTGCCGGCTGGACCTCCAAGAACTGGACGCTATGTGGCGAGCCTGTAGCAACAACCTGTAGTAGCAACCAACGGGGAAGTGAGCACGAAGCTACTCCAACATGAAAGCACACCAATTCCTGATGATTAGCTTTGTCTTTATCCGCAATTGGGAGGGTCTGGCTCCCCCTCCAAGGCCTCCAGTTCTATGAATCCGCATTTCACAGATTGGAGCCTGGAGGTCCGGCTGGAGGTCCAGGCTGACCATCCAGGGGCAATGACAAGCCTCTGGATGGCCAAGACTTGGCCATCCAGCCCGGCAATGGCAACAGGCCGTAAGAAGCAGAACTCGCAAGCCGCCAGTTGCAACTGCCCCGCGCGCAACGCCTCTTAGAGCCTGTTGCCATTGAAAGTAGGAACTGGAGGTCCGTCCAGCTTGACTAAGGGCAGATCGTGCAAAAAATTCTGAAATCTCCCCCTCACGTACAGTTCACAATCCCCCTCACGTACAGTTCACAAAGCAAGGTCCGGCGGAGGCTCCGCAAGGTCTAGCCCTATTTTCTAATTTTACAGATCTGGAGGCTGGAGATCCAGGCCTGGACCCCTCCAGCTCCCCAGTGGCAACTGGCTCTTACCGCCTCTTACCGCCTCTTACCGTTCCCCGTTCCCGGCCCCGGAAACGCGCTGCATTTGTGGCCCTTCGCCCCCGACGACGAGCAGTCAGCGTCCGCGCGCCCGCCCGCCCACGCAGCGACAGATTCCTCTCCTTTCACGGACACCCTTGCCTCTACCTCGCAAGCCGCTTCCCCTACTCCGTGAGTCCCGTCCTCTCCTTCCCTTTGCTATAATATAATTTCCTCCCATTACCCAACTCCAGAAACATGTGCCATCATCGAGCTCAGGGACGGACTCTCCCCAACGTAACGAACTTTTAGGCCATGGTGAGACGCCCTTCTTGTAGCTAGGACCTGCTCTGGTGCTCCAGGTGGGTGCTTGCGGAGCGCTTTCATGTGGGAATAAGCTGGGGCACGACTTTGTGTTGCGTTCAGGAAGTTGCTGTGGGGTTCAGGAGTTTTGGAGTTTTAAATCGCTGAGGGTCGGTCTTGGGACCTGCAGCGTTGGTTGTGACGGTTGAATCTGTTGGAATCTTGGACACTTTCTTGCTTTTGGGAAGTTTGGAGCTTTTGGAGCTTTTAATTGGAGGTTATGAGATTCCTGTCTTGGGGAGATCTTGTGGGGTGGGGTGGGGTGGGGTGGAGTGGGAATTGGGAGCGACGTGAATCGTTATTTTGAGTTTGGGGATTCTTTTGTTTCTTTGACGTGGGGTTGAGGAAGTGGAGAATGCGAATTCTGTGTACTGGGCCGGGAATGTAGGTGTGTTGGAGGGGCTTGCGAGTAGGGGAGAGAGGGGTGGCAGCTGTTTCGTGGTGTGCGAATTGGACAGGAAGTATTGGTTGGGATGTGGTGGTGGAAGCGGAGAGCTAGAGACTGGGGGAAGAATGGGTGAACATTCATTACTGAGAGGGAGGAGTGTGGCATTTGAATTTGAATTTGTAGCCGTAGGCATGCACTTGTGTTTGGAGATGTAGGTGCGTGGATTTGCTGGTATGTGACCCATTTTTGTGGAATGCTTGAGAATCGGGTTCAGTAACCGTCTGCGAGTGGCGTAACGGTAGAGAGTCTCGTTCATGATCGTCCTCACGACGGTAGTTGCAGTTACTCCCTCCACCGCTTTTGACTTCCGAATTCCTAATACTGTTTCCGGGTGTCTCGATGCAGGAGACGCAGCGATTGTGATCAGCGGGGACACAAAAGCGGAGAGTTAGTGACCTTTGTCGGTCAAGATGGCGGCCCAGAACTTGGAAGTGTTGACGGCGCTCGACAAGGCCAAGACGCAATGGTACCATTTCACGACCATCATCATCGCGGGTATGGGCTTCTTCACGGACGCTTACGATTTGTTCTGCATCTCCATTGTGACCAAGCTGCTGGGCCGGCTCTACTACTACAACCCGGCCACGAAGAAGCCGGGGATCTTGCCTGCGGGCGTGAACTCCGCGCTCAACGGCGTGGCCCTGGTGGGCACGCTCTGCGGCCAGCTCTTCTTCGGCTGGTTGGGTGACAAGCTCGGCCGGAAGAAAGTTTACGGAGTGACGCTTCTCATCATGATCGTCTTCTCCATTGCCTCGGGGTGCTCATTCGGCACCACGCCCAAGGCTGTGATGACCACCCTCTGCTTCTTCAGGTCCGGAACGGATCCTTGAACGGGAAACTTGAATGTTGGTGATGGTGTTCATGAATTTGGTGTTGTGTTTTGCGTTTGGGTGGGTTATGCATTGTTGTACACCCTTGCTTGAGGATATGAACAGCTTGCCGTAGCAATTGTGATGTCTCTCGGAGAATGAGTGATGCTTATGAATTTCGTGCATTTCTTGGTGTTCATTGTGCAGGTTTTGGTTGGGTTTCGGCATTGGAGGCGACTATCCGTTGAGTGCCACGATCATGTCCGAGTACGCCAACACCAAGACCCGAGGTGCATTCGTTGCCGCCGTGTTCGCGATGCAAGGCATTGGAATCTTGGCTGCTGGCGCAGTCGGCATCATCTCGTCTTCCATCTTCAACCACATTTATAAGGTGCCCACCTTCGAACAAGACCCCATCCGCTCCACCCCGCGCGAAGCCGACTTCCTGTGGCGCTTCATCTTCGCGCTGGGAGCGTTCCCTGCGCTCGCCACTTTCTATTACCGCATGATGATGCCGGAAACTGCTCGCTACACCGCTTTGATCGAGGGCAACACCAAGCAAGCCGCGGCGGACATGGGTAAAGTGCTCAACGTGACCATCGAGGCGGAAGCCGCCGGCACCGTGGAGCCGCACATCCAGTACAAGCTCTTCAGCGCCGAGTTCATGCGACGCCACGGGAGACACTTGTTGGGAACCACCTCTTGCTGGTTCTTGCTGGACATCGCTTTCTACTCGCAAAATTTGTTTCAGAAAGACGTGTTTTCGGCCATCGGATGGATCCCGCCAGCCAAAACCATGAGCGCCGTGCACGAAGTCTACCGCATTGCGCGCGCGCAGACTTTAATCGCGCTGTGCTCCACAGTTCCGGGTCAGTGATGCTCCTTCTTTCTACAACTCTTTTTTACACACTTGGTCTTACAGCTCTTTACAACTCTTGCTCTTATACATCTACGAGGATTTCCTTCAACTACACTCCGAAATTGTCACAAGATCTATTGCGTTTCTTTCAGTTTCATGAGTTTGCAATACACTGACCCTCTTGTTTCCCTCAATCCAGGCTACTGGGTCACCGTGGCCCTCATCGATCACATCGGCCGCTGGATCATTCAGCTTCAAGGCTTTTTCTTCATGACCGTCTTCATGTTCGCGCTTAGTATCCCTTACAACACTCTCAAAGCACACAACCACATCGGCTTCGTCATCCTGTACGCGCTGACGTTTTTCTTTGCCAACTTTGGACCGAATTCCACGACGTTCATCGTGCCTGCTGAGCTTTTCCCGGCGAGGTTTCGATCCACATGTCATGGCATCTCCGCAGCAACAGGGAAGGCGGGTGCTATTGTTGGAGCCTTCGGATTCTTGTACGCTGCTCAGAGTCCACATCAAAAACTGGTGGATCCCGGGTACCACAAGGGCATTGGAGTCAAGTACGCTTTGATCACGCTGGGATGTGTGAATGCCCTGGGCTTCTTGTGCACGTTCTTGGTACCGGAGACCAACCAGCGGTCTCTGGAAGAAATCTCTGGCGAGAATGAGGATAATGGCCGTGTGAATGGCAACACCACCACGACTGCTCCTCGAATCGTTTGATTCTTTCCTTGCTTGCTTGTAGTTTTAGATTCCACAATCTGGTTGTGATGGACGACCATATCTCACAATACAATGTAACATTCCCAAAATGTTTGGTGTTTCATGATTTTTAACTTCAACCTTTTGGTTGTTCCATCACATGACATTCTTTGGGTGGAGCCAGTTTGGACATGTGTCTGTGATACAGATAGAGAATCTTGAATCGGAATGAGAACTGGCCCAACTTTTGGGGGCGTCAAATAGATGGGTTGTAGAATGTTATGCTTAGCCTTAGAAGAAGAGATTTTCATTGTAGCATGTAGATCATCATACTCAGAAAGAAGTTAAACAATGTTCCAAGGACTTGGAAGTCTGCCATTCCTAATAAACGATTAGGGAACTGTTTTAAATTCAGTCTTTGTGGGGCTCTTGTGATGGTTTTCATGACATCTTTGAAAGTAGGGAGATGTGAGTGGATTTTTTCTGAATTATTTTCAGTTTGGATTGCATGAAATTCCCAAAACGATTGGTTTTATGATTTTAATGTTAACTTTCTGATCCTTCATCTCATGACACTCTTTGCAGCTAGTTTGGTCGTATGTTTGTGATGTGGCTAAGCATACTGAAACAGAGTGAGAACTGGACCAACTTCTGAGGGTGTGAAATAGATGAGAGTTTGAATGGTTTACAAGTTTAGCTTTGGGACTTTAGAAAGGTTAGAGATTTTCACTGTGCCATGTAGATCTTCATTTCCGGAAAGCAGTCGATTAATGATCATTGACATGGAAGTCTGTTTTTTGTCGTTAGGATAATTGTTTTTGGATCAGTACAGTAGTTGCGGGGGTATCCAAAAAATCAAATCCGTAGAAGCAGACTGAATAAACAGAGCCAAGTGATGACTAGTGGAGGCCCAAACTTGTAGGGCCTGATCTCCTCCTTTAATGCGTTCCACAAGAAAACAAACGTATAGGATGGTCCCCTCCTCTACTGCTCCCTGTTTCCAATAGCAAATTAACAATGGGTGGATTCATGCATGTGTTTGGACTTATTAGCAAGTGGTGTACACTCATGACTAGGCTAACGGCTTATCAGTGCTGATCTTCGAATGGAAAAGGGTTACATACCGTCACTTGTAAAGGTCTACAACCTCCTGTTGAAAGCCTTACATCGTGAAAAAAAATTGATTTGCTTTTTTGTATCCAAAGATATCCCTGCAACTGTATTCATCTGTAAACATCTGTATTCATCTGTATTTATCTGTAAACATCCTACTTCTGCTAACCTTGAAATGCTCAAAGTGATGCACATAGACGAAATTCATCTACCTTAGAATCATCATGAAATGCATGAAACCAATCAACCGGGAAAAAATTGTTAGTTCCATACGTTCATATTTCCGAAAAAACTATACTTATCATTGAAATCAGGTTACCCTGACTGAGTGTACAGCAATTGCGAAGTAGTGAGGTAAAGATAATTTACTCCCCTAAAAAGGACAGTTCTTACTACAAATTCTTATTACAAAATTGAGGTGCGTTGCAGTCTGCACCAAGAGTGGATCATCAGATCAGCTTCTGGACAATGTATGAAACGCACATGAAACATCCCTTGAAATCTTGCCACCTGCACCATGATTTTATCTCACTCCACAAGAAACATAAGTTGGTGCAATCATTTGTTCTATCTAACATGGTTCTGACTGGCGTGTTGATATGGTATCAGTAAATTTGAGAATATTGTACAGTACATACCTCAGCACTTTCAGGAAGAGTTGGTAGAGGCAGTACATTTGATTCAAGGAGTCATCATGTTCTTGCAATCTCAACTCATTCGAAGCAAAGCTCTGCAGGCAATGATTGTATGATATCGCACCATCAATTCGATCAGGGAAGAATCCAACTGGATGTCTTACTTCCAATATAGTGGCTCAAGTTGCATTGAAGAAAGTTAAATTCTTAAAATCTAGCGATAATCTACAAGAAGAAAATATCAGCTAAGTGTCCCAGGGGTACTTTCTTTCTCTACATGTAAATAAAAGTAATCGAAGGGGGAATAAAGTACATACATATATGTCTCTGTTGCGGAACTGACTAGAAGAAGGTCAGTATACTGCGATATGTGACAAGAAATCTAGAGGAAATTCCATCGCCTCCGCCCCTTTCGTTTCTTTGCTTTACCAATTGTTTCCTCTGGATCTGAATCCTCGAGAAGAGTAGCTTTCTTCTTGACATTCTTGCGCTTTGCTCCTGCCGAATCATCAGAGTCATCAGACGGCGAAACCTTCAATTCCAATTCGTCCTCAGATTCCTCGTCAGACCCCTCTAGTCGTGCATTGTCTTTTGCCCATTCCACCACCTAGTGAAACGAAACGAAAAATTAGTACGATCACAAACCGACTCTGATCATCCTCAGAAGCTTTCTGGCATTGGTCTTGAGGTAGGAACCCTTTACCGTGGTGTTCAATTCATATGACGTTTCTTCTGTTGGAGGAATTCACGGCATTGGCAATGTTCAAGGCGGGCGCCTTGAAACGTAAGTCCATACCAGTTTTAAGAGCTTCACGCAGTTGAAAGTCACAATTTGGCGCTTTGAATCGAGCCAATATAACAAAATCGACATTTAAGGTAGGTTCATTACGCACACACCTCTTTAATCTTACCAGCTGGGGTCCCAACTGTTTCACTATGACATAGTGAAATCGCGATAAGTGTGCTAAAAGATGAAACAAGAAACGAAATCTCACCTTCTCTGCTTCTAGTGCAATTGCTTCCTCGTCTTCCATGGCTTTCAAAAGTTCAGTATCTCGATCTTTCATGTTGAATGTTCGCTTGTCACCTGCAACCATAGCCTTCCCTTCTCTGCTCTGTTTCTTCCCTTCCTTGGAAACAGCTGCAAGTAGCCTCTGGACATCTTCAACCATTGCTGCAGTATCCACTTCTTCTTCTTTGGATGTGCGTGACAAGCTTTTCTTGACAGCTTTCTTTGCATCTTTAGTGGTTTGGGAGGAGTGTGACTTCGAAGAAGAGCGAGGCACTGATTCAGAACCTGGATTTTTAGAGCTCAATGCCTGTGCAGAAGGTCAAATGTTAATCCAAACACATACAGTACACCATCAGGGGAAACTACAAGTATTAATTTCAAAACCCTTCAATTAGACATTCAACAGGGTTTTCAGTAAAACTAGGGAGTTCAAGAAATTTTAGACAACATTTAAAAGAGAATCTCCCTCACGATTCATTGAAAGCTCTCACAATGGTCATAGTCATCATTCAAAGGCCTCCCTGTATGATCACTGTGACGAATAGTCTACTTATGAGGCTGTGAAAGAGTTCCCAAAACAGTTCGATTTACTGAATGACCTGTCATTCTACTAAAAATCATATCAACTTGAGATCAAAGTTTAAATGAGCATACTCTCATAAGCTTGAAAGGTGATGTAGGGGCACACCATCCAGAGGACGCAACAGAAGAAGAGGAAATGGTTAATCCAGCGGGGTAGTCAGAGCGAGATGGAGACACCTGGGGAGACATTTTCGAACGAGACTTCAATGCTTGCAAGTGTTCACTCAAACTGGGGGTGCTATTTTCAGAGCTCTCGGACTTTGAAGCTGATTCTCCCTCTGGCATCTGCAAAGTTACAAATAAATGAAAAATGAGTCTAGTCAGATTTATGAATAAACAAACGAAACGCTTCACGAATTAGCCCCTAAATGGCCAGAAGGTCCTGTGAGGGCTTCTACAGGCACAGAACTCCACATAATGACAAATTCAGTCAATTCATCTACACAAAAATAAAAAAATGAATAAAACCAAGTGAGATATGAGCTTGAAAAATGTAGCTTTTCAAAAGTCAACAAATTTTTTATTGTCCTTATATCTATCGGGTTTTGTTCAATTATGATGGTTTATCATTCTGAACATGTCTACTGCATACTTACATGTCTGCTATTCAGAACAATCTAATCTTAGATTCACCTTGTCCTTCAAAATCAAGAAAAACTAGAAATTACTTCAAACTTCAATGGAAAAAACTTTGAAGTCCTAAATTTTGAATGACAAGATGAATCTAAGATGTCCTCCATTGAAGCATTGGGAAAAAAAAAAAAAAATTTAAGAATCAAGTCAATCGATAAAAATTTGAATTATTTGACTTCATTTTGGTATAATCTATAATTTCCAAAAAGAGATTTTGTAAAAATATGAAGGAAAAAGAGGTGAAAACGACCTTCAAGTATGAGAAAAAATGTATGAGATTGTTTGGGTTAAAGGCTACCTTAGAGGGTGCTGAAGGACCCTTCAATGCTTGCAATCTGGCAATCAACTCAGCATCCAAACTGTCGCCACCATCACTCTCAACAGAGGTCGACCTCGCAATACTCCCTTTGCTGGACTGTTTGGGGCTCGCAGACACATCCCCACGAGGTTTTGATTTCCCAGTTTTTTCCTTCTCCTTCGCTTTAGGTCTTGGAGCTTTCAAGCTCGCAAACCGAGCTTCAAGATCAGGATCGATTCCATCCTTTCCAACCTCGTGGTGGTCTTCTAAGGGAGGCGCTCGCATCGCATTAGTGCTCTGGTGAGTGTTCACAGACAGCTTCAAAATACTGTCATCGTTGATTTGTGCCAGCAAGTCGTCCACATCCTTCTCGTCTCCTTGACCTAAATAAAACTTGTCCATGATGGAGCTCAAGGCTTCGCTGTCTTTTCACCCCACGAGTTTGAACAGTGGGTGATGCAGCACCCGAGCTTCTCTAAATTTTCTGAAAATTCTGAAGGAAAAATCAACATCAGAATCATATACTCATAACATTTTAGAGTAGTAAATAGATTGCACCCTTTCCACTGCAGCTTAAGTAAGAATCAAGAGTAAGATTTGGCTCACTCTTGAAGCAATTTATTCCATGCAATCATTGTCAGGTGAGCCCACATGCAAACAAGCCGCCTAAGGACTGGATGAAAGGAAAAACTAATTTAAATGTCGTAGGAGAGACGAATTATTAATCCAATATAAGCTAATCAAGCTAATCTTACAATGTCTAAGTATTTAATCATAGGTTAAAAAATGCATAAAAAGATAAGTACCTTCACGTAAAAATGTTGGAAATATAATGACGATGCGCTTAGTCTAATGCCGAAGGGTCTAAGTTTTGATTTTTCAACAATTCCTCTCAAAGGCTGTAAGATTTCAAATGTTTTCAAATTTTCTAAAAATATATTACTGACGACCGCGGATTACTGCTGCCACACATGCCTTCGCAAATATAACTTAGCTCAAGATTGTGCACAAAAGGAACTTGGATTCCTTTCTTTCCTCACTGTTTATTGTTAATTGATTCCCAGGGTGTTCGGGTAGCTCTTCAAGAATATTATGCACTTCTAAGCTTATACCAGAAAAACATCAAAACAAAAATTGTCACAAACTTCTCACAAATTATAAACTATTTCAATCTACTGCAACAAAACAGGGTTTGGAAAAGCACTGAACGGAATTATGGCCAAGAATGAGCAGTAATTTCTTGAGAGTTCGAGGAAACAAAGAAAGAAGACCAATACGAGAAAATGTACCTTGACTGACAGGGCTGGATCCCTGAAAGCTCACATGAGAAAGAGAAGAAGTGTTGTTGAGCCTCAACAATCCAGCTCGATCTTGCATCTGTCAGAGTTCGTATATATCTCCACTCTGCCATTGGCATGAATTAGCTCCACTTCGAAAAAGAACCAACCAAATAGGAATCGAATGAACACCAGCAAAATACGCCTACAAGACTTCCCTTCCCCAATTTAGGTTGCGGCAGAAACTGCTGTTGTGATTAGTCTTCGAACTGCCATCCGAATTCACAGCAATTTTAGGGCAACGAAAGAAAGTAGCTAAAGCCAGATCCACCCTTACTTGATCAAACACCCCTGGAAAATTCAGAATTCTTTTGAAACCGATCCGACATAAAGCAGCAAGTAAGAGAGATCTCTTCCGTCGATCCAATCAATTTACAAAACAAGCTTAAACCCGTCCGATTTTCTGAGTACATGAAACTACCGACCATGAACATGAAAGATTGGAAACAACAAAGCGCACCTAAAACTGCGATGGAACCCTAAATTGGATGACGGTGAGGTTGCATCGACGATTCCTCGAGAGGAAGCAAAATTGGAGACACTGAATGCCGACACTGTTCTTCACTGATGAAAGAGAGCTGTTAGAGTGCCTGGACCTCTTTAATATCACCTTCTGTAATATCACATCCTCTGGGCTGTTTCTGGACTTCCCGTCTTTTCCGTCTCTCCGCGTCTCTCTACCGACATCCGTTGAATTCAATTCATTGTGTTCATTTCAAAACAAGAATTTATGAGAGTACATGATCTCTTATCACTGAATTTTTTGAAAAATTATTGATCTAATTTCTTCCCCCCCCCAAAAAAATGTGTGAATATATATACATATACATATATACACATTAAAGAATTATCTAATTCATACACAATTTTACATCTTTTTTTTGTAAGTAACTATTGCAAAAATTTTTGCCTCATAAATTTGATTATTTTTAAAGTACAATCTCTCACAAGCAAAACATATCTCTCATATGTAACAAACCCTAACATTGAATAGAACTTGACATAAAAGGTAGAAAATTTAGGGTTTGTGGATCAATACAAGGGTTTAGGTAAATGCATTCCCCTTAGATGAAAGTAGCAACAACCATCCAAAAATTGTAAAAACAACTTGGATGAATAATTTATTTTAATTATGTTTTAAATTTTTTCAATTTTGATATATTATTTTTTGGATTGCCTGCTTATTTTTAACACTTTAATTAATTGTTAGACAAGAAAGTTATCTAAGCTGCTAGGAAGTCACAATATTCTCACTTTCATCCTTTGTTAAGTCAAAAAAAATTATAGAAGAATATAGTATTTAGGAAATGGGCAAGTGTAAATGGAATTGTACTTGTTGAGTTGTGTAATTCCAAGTTGCTTGGGTTGAGATTATAAGAGACTTCAATATTTTTTTATAACTTCATTTGTCAAATTTTGTACCTTTATATCACATATTTAATAATGCGGATGATCAAATTCATTTGTTGAAATAGAGGCAAGGTTCTTATCAATATCTTCAAGCATTACTATCTTTCATTCACATAGTTATACACTCAAACTTCTTAAATGGCACTCTGTATAATTTAGGCTCTAATCAAAATGTATTTGATTATATGGATTTATATAACATGTGACCATAGTGTTGCACATTTGAATGACACAAACTTTATCTTTGACTTGGAGCATGAAGTGAAATGTGAGCCGTTATCTTTGAGTATGAAGTAACATATCATCTATCGACTTTAGGCATGAAGAATCAACTTCAGCGACGAAGTGATTGCATAAGCTATCAATTTAAAGTATAAAATAAGTGGTTGATTTGGGATATAAAGCAACATTTGTAGGTATATTGACTTCAGGGATGAAGTGACTACATGAGCCGTCAACTTGGAATATGAAGTGATGGATTAGTTTGGATTATGAAGTAACATTGAGAGTTTGTCAACTTCAAGAATGAAGTGACAACATGAGCCATCAACTTTGAGTATAAAGTGATTGGCTAGCTTGGGATATGAAGTAACTTCGACATTTTGACATCAACTTCAAGGATGAAGTGACTTGTATGAGCTGTCAGCTTGAGGAATAAAGACATTGGTTAGTTTGGGGATATGAGGTAACATCGACAATCCGTTGACTTTAGAGATGAAGTGCCTCCATGAGCCATCAATTTGGAATATAAACTCACTAATTAATTTGATGTATGAAGTAACATTGATAGTTTGTTGACTTCAAGGACAAAGTAATTGCATCAATTGTCAACTTGGAGTATAAAGCGATTGGTTAGTTTAGGGTATAAGGTAACATCAGTAGTACGTTGACTTCAAGGATGAAGTGGTTGGTTAGTTTGGGGTATAAAGTAACATTGGCAATCCGTCGACTTCAAGTATGAAGTGACTTGTATGAGCCGTCAATTTGTAGAATAAAGAGATTTGTTAGATTTAGGATATGAAGTAACATCAACAATCCATTGACTTCAGGGATGAAGTAATTGTATGAGCAGTCAACTTGCAATATAAAGTAACTAGTTATTTTGGGATATGAAGCAATATCAACAGTTTGTTGACTTAAAAAATGAAGTGATTGCATAAGCCGTCAACTTGAAGTATAAAGTGACTAGTTAGTTTGGTTAGTTAAGACTGAGTTTTATAACATTGGCAGTCTCTCGACTTCAAAGATGAAGTGACTTGTATGAGCCATCAACTTGGGGAATAAAGAGATTGGCTAGTTTGGGGGATGAAATAACTTTGGTAGTCCATTGACTTGGGAGATGAAATGACAACCTTAACGGTCAATTTGGGACATAAAGTGATAGCAATGGACGTCAACTATGGGATAAAGTAACAACCTCACTATTGACATTGACTTCAAGGATGAAGTGGCACTATTCACTTTGGCATAAACGATAAAAGCATCAATTTTTCACACAAGAAACCTTGAGGAACCAACACCTGAGAAATCATTAAAACGTCATTCAAGTGTGCAACACTATAATCACAATGTTACAAAACTGTATATAATCGAATGGAATTTGAAAGCCTAAATTATACAAAGTACCATTTAAGAAGTTTGAGTGCAAATGTCAAAGAAAGATAATAAAGCATGAGGATATTAACAAAAGCATTTGTATTCATTTCATGATGTAAAATACCATGTTGCAATTATAAATTAGAATTCATATCTTTGTAACATTACTCAATTGCAAATTAACTAATGAATTTGATCATCATTATTGAATATATAATACAAAGGTGCAAAATTTGACAAATGAAAGTAACCAAAAAATACGCAAGTCTCCTATAACCCCAACATAAACAAATTGCCATCAAAACATTCTACTACTTTTGAAAATTCATAGCATAGTATAGCATAGTCTACTATTGTGCAAAAAAAAGAAAACCAAGATTTTTGGACCTTACACATTCATCTTTTATAAAGTGACAATGAGCACTACAATTTAATAACCATTCCTTGGTGCCAACATAACGTATTGAGACCTACAATTTGATTGCTAGGGACCAAAGGTTGAACCATGACATTGCAAAAATATATGCTCCATAATATTCAAAGAATGTGGAATTTGTTACACAAAACCATGCTGGACTCTCTCAACACTTGGACGACAAACTACTTTCACCACACCGTTTACCAGCTAGAGACGAGTATATTCAATGCCAATCCTTCAGAATCAATGATCCTCCTCCATAGCTACCAATTTTCCACCACAAATGGATATTAGAAAAAATTACATGGATCGAAATGGACCTATAACACGAGTGGACGAGTGAAAGAGTGTATTGCCACAAAACACAAAGTATTCACAAAGTTTGCCATTGAAAGAGGAATATGAAAGCTCAGTCGAGCAGCCTCATCGTAGAGACGCTCAAGTTATGTCAAAAATATTGAGAAACATCGACATCCATACTCAGAAACATCGACATAATCTTGGCACTGCAGTTGCCTGTATAGATCAAAATAAATAAATAAACAATATGAATTCTACCAGCATGCTTAGTCTTCCGGGTTCCTCTTGTTACCAAATTTTCGCCTATCCTGACGTTCTTGGAACCTAGCCCATGCCCAACGGCCTACTAAGTAACCAGCTAATAGATACACCTGCAAAACAACAGAGTACCTCCCACTGTTAGACTTTCAAAACACAATTGAAAATCAAGACGAAAATTTTTTAATAACTAGTAGCTTCATGTTCATTCATTAATCTAAACATTGCAACGTATGATTCCCATCCTAAGATTCAAACCTTCAAAATGATTAGAGAATGATTTTCAAATCACTCTACTTAAGCCAGAAATTGAATGTGAATTAAGGTGGAGGACACTAAAACCGTTAGGATCTGATACCTTCTTTGTTACCAACAGCAGCTCATCTATTCATACACTTGGTTGGACGTATTAGCAAACGCTGAATGATCTAAATACCCATGACCACTGATGTTTGAAGAAGAAGGGGATATCTACTATTCAATTCATAAAGATTTGATCTCAAGAGAATTTGGTTATTGTAGTAACCCAAGTGATCTCTCTGATCTCTCTGTAGCTCAGTACCGATCTCGCAATGAAAGCACACTCCCATTCATTGGTTAAAAAGCTTGAGGTGTCGGACAGAGTATCCTCTACCTTACGCTTAAATTAGGCCACAAGATTTGAAGAAGAAGAGAAAAAGATAAGCAAACGATTGCGTGTTTCTTGTTGTCAACATTGGCACGACAATCTACTTCTAATGTATACAAGATTGATTGTCTTTCGTATCACTTTGAACCATGAATTTGCACTTCGCCTTTGAATTTACAGAATCGCAAGCAAGAGCGCACAAACATTCACCTTAAAACCCTAAATGACATTCACCTGTACCATGTTGCGCGGGGGTTTCTCCACCTCCGCCTCCTCCGCCTCCAGCTTCACAGGCTCTACTGGCGCCGTCGTTTGCCTAGGAAACCTCACAATCAGAGGCCCTGTTTTATGCAGCACTTCTTCACCACTACCTTCCTCCACCTTCGGCTGCTCCGTGAACGCCATGGTCATATAATATATTGTTGCCGGGTTACTCTCCCAAAACCTCACCTCCTCCACCACCTTCTAAACCCTAAACTCTTACAAAATTGGGTACAGATCACCTCCTAAACCCTACCTCAGAAGCCTTATTGCAAATTGGGTGCAATGAAGAGATTGCTGTGGAGTGCACGGCTTAAGAATTGACATATCCACCCACGGGACAGTGCACAATCGGGTTTAGGGCATGGTCCTATATCCGTACTTCCTCTTCTTCCTGAGCTGCTCCTCTGCAAATGACGTTTTCGCCAGTTCGTTAATCAATTTACAGTCTTCAATTGGTGATTCCTGGTACTTCACATGTGGTTCTGGAATAGGTGAATGAGTCGACGACATACTTTCCCTTACCCCTACGATCTCCCTCCTTTCCAGAGCCTCTAAACCTTAAACCCTAACGAGATTGGATGTAGCTCAACATCTAAACCCTAAACAGAAAGCCTTCATAGATTGCAAAATCAGACTTCGAATTTAGTGCTGGCTAGAAAGAGACTATTGTCAAATGCACGAATCAGAATTGTCACATCGACATGCTCGGGTTTAGGGCATGGTCCTATAACCGCGCCTTCACTACGTCTTCTTCTTCCCGAGTTGTCCTTGCCGTGTTTCTTCTCGCAATTTCGTTTAGCAGGATGCGGTCTTTCCACTGGTGATTGATTTTCATGTGGGATTGCATTTACATTGTTGGAAAGAGTTCGTACGACTAATTAGTTTCTGGCGCTCATTTCTCAAGAGCCTTCGACGAGAACTTAGGGTTTGTTGTTTGTGAAGAGCATGGATATGAGTGAGAATATGGATTCGAGTGGCCATGGACAAGCGCAGGGGCACGAGGGAACGGATGCGACGACGCAAAAGACCGCGGATCTGACGGCGTTCGTGCAGAACTTGCTGCTGCAAATGCAGACGCGGTTTCAGACCATGTCGGAGTCCATCATCACCAAGATCGACGAGATGGGGTCTCGGATTGACGAGCTCGAGCGGAGTATCGGCGAGCTCGTGAAGGAGACGGGACATGTCGAGGCCTTGCCGACGTCGCCGCCGAACTCGACATCCTTTGAACTGCGAGGGGGCAACTCCACAAAGTAAGTGTGAGGAACTCGCAGCAATGGAACAGAGCACATGAGGTAGGGTTCTTTCATTGCTGTGGGCAGTAATCTGTTCCAAGAAGATTCACATCACAGGTTTATTCAGAGATATTTTTCTTTAATCACCGAATTTTTTTTTCAAAACCAACAAACTATGTGCAATTTCTTTCGCCTTCTTCTCCCATTCTGCTTCTAACATGGTAATTAAAGCATCCGGGTAGGCTGCCGTTCAATCCCCTTCTCAATGTCTTGATGATCATTTTCTGAGCAAACATTGTTTGAAAGGAATTTCTACTGCGTCTGCACTTTTTTAGGGTTTCACTTAGCATGTAATTTTGGTTCAATTTGAAGACAGCACTTGTTCCGTCATAGGGAATCGAATTAAAGGCCCGTGAACGTTTTCACAGGTGATGCGAGGAGCAAGAAACGGGTAGCCGATGGAGAAGCATAGGTTTATCATTGCAGACATCTGATCTGATGAAATTTATATGTAGATTACTCTGCTATTGTCTTTGACTACAGATGGGATTACGAGCATCATTGCAAGGATGTTTTACCAGCTGATTGCAGAAATATGGTATGTTGAGGATGGATATTTCAAACTCTGTTATTGGCGGTCCAGTTGATGACGCGTTTTAATGTAATTGTACTTCAAGTAATCACATTTTCTTGTTTTCAAGCATTTGTATTCAGTCCTTCAGATGGCTTCCGCAATTGAAGAGGTAAGAAACTGGGCAGTGGCGTGGCTGCTGAAGTATGTCTGTGAATGTGATTTTCTGTGAAGTTGAAGAAGGGAATTCAAGTTTTAGAGCATTTTGAAGAACAGTGCGTCTTACTCGTGAGCTTTCGTTACCCTCTCGTTTAAATTTATGGTAAGGTAGAGGATCTTATCTGCGTCACTTTAAGCATTTTTGTCACATGCTGGAGTGTACTTGCTTTGGGAGATGGCACTGTCGAGCTCACTGGAAAGATCGTTTGAGTGCCAAACTCTCCTGAAGTCAAGCTATTATCGCTATGTATGAATTTCCTATGCAATCATTCAAAGGTTGAGAAGTTGATACCACTTTTGATTTCTATGCAGAGGTCAGTGATTAAATCACTTGCTATTCAGTCCATCCATGTGTATGAAGGTGACCTCTGCAGAGGAATCAAAAAGCCCATTATTTAGCCAACATAGAAATCAAGAGTCCAATTCTTTTGCGAAGTCATGCTTACACCACTTGCTAATCAGTCCAACCATGTGTGAAAGGATGAGTTATAATTGGTAAGAGCATTTGCAGTTCAGCATGTTGAAATTTTGGAGTGGCTATTGTCATTCCTCACCTTGCAATGGAGGTGTTTAGGGGTGTTTTGATTGTCCAATGGTAACCCCTATATGCCTAACACCTTTTTTGAGCTTCTTGGAATTTGCTCTAAATTTAACAAACAATCAACATTTTGATAAGTTTTATCAATTTTTCTTGAATTGTAACTGTACAAATTCCAACTAGACATGTTAGAGATCACATGAAAAAAAAACTTGCAACAATATCACTTATGGATTAAAAGATTATAATGTTTGATCATGAGGGTGTTAAAATTGTGAAAGTGATTTGAAGTTTTTCAATTCTCTTTTTACATGTCAAATCTAAAATTGAGGTCACCAAAAATATATGGGATTAAAGGATTTAACATGCATTACTAATTGGAGAAAGATTTATTTTCTTTATTTTTTGTTTTATTATTTTTTGTTATTAATTGGAGAAAGACTCATTTCCTTAGATGTTGGTTCTTCAAGGTTTCTTATGTGAAAAAAATATGAGGTTAAAAGATATAGCATGCATTTTTTCAAGAGGTAGATGTTGTTACTTCATCCTCAAAGTTAATGTCAACAGTAAGGTTGTTACTTCATCCTATAGTTGACAAATTAATGCTATCAATTTATGTCCCAAATTAGCTGTTGAGGTTGTTATTTCATTCTTGAAGTCGACGGACTGTTGATGTTACTTCATATCTCAAACTTATCAATCACTTTATACTCGAAGTTGATAGTTCATGCAGTCACTTCATCTTTAAAGTCGACGGATTGTTGATGTTATTTCATACTGTAACCAATCACTTTATACTCCAAGTTGACGGATCATGCAATTAATTCTTCTTTAAAGTATGTTGATGGATTGTCAATGTTACTTCATACTCCAAAGTACAGTCACTTTAAATTCCAAGTTGATGGCTCATGCAATTACTTTGTCTCCAAAGTCGACCACTACCCATGCCACTTCATGCCTAAAGTCCATAGATGACGAAGTTACTTCATGCCCAAAAGTGACCGCTCACATTGTCACTTTGTGCTCCAAGTCAAAGCTAAAGTTAGTGTCATTAAAATGTGCAACACTATGGGCACGATGTTATTGACAAAGCTCCATATAATTGAATGCATTTTGAGACTTCTTAACCTCTAAAGCATTGAGCATGCTTTTGTGAGAATATAGCTTTAATCGGTAGCTTATATGAGCGGAGTTTTTATTTTTTTCTTTCAACTTTTCATACAACATTTTCCCAAGGAGTAGCTTTAAGGCCCAACAATTTTCATAAATTGTGGCTGCATGATAAAAGTTATTGTATGATATGTAATTTTCAATGCTCAACAAGTAGTTCAAAAATTCTTATAAAATCACTTTTTAAAAAAATAAAAATTTGAAATTGGTATTCTAGATTTATATATGAATAGAATGCTTTGAATCATTCCATTTTGATTAATGAGATGAAAGTTATGAGGAGTTTTAATTTGCGAGTAGTTATGGAAATTGTATTCTAAAATAAACTTTGAAGTCCTTTATTTAATTCAATTTCCAATATTTTTGAAAAAATAAAAGCATTGGGTGTAGATTTTTTATTACAACATTCCAACCATTGAAATAGGCATTTTTCAATTCTATAATTAAATTCTTAACAATTTAGTGTTTTGAATCATTCCCTACTTCTTTCTCCTTACTATTTTTTTCCTATATGTTGTACAATTCCAAATGCTCTAAAAATTTTCAAGCATGTAGCCAACTTGCCTTGAAAATGAAATCAAAGAGCAACCAACATTTTGGACATTTTTTCATACAAATGTGACCTTGTGAAGTGCAGCTGCCCAATTTTTTGCAAAAGGATTTTTCTCAATCCAAATGTTAATATCTTGCAACTTACATAGTGGAAAATTCTGAAATTTTTTCCACATCTTCTCAAACCAGTGCACTACAAGATCCTATGGTTACATGTATCCAAAAATTGTTTTTTCTAAAATTTGGTAGTTGTATTAGAAATGGCAATTTTGGAGCATTTTTGGTGAAGACATAGTCAAAAACCTTCAAGGGTTATATAATACAAAGTGCAATTTACGAAGTTTGAGTATATATGTGAATGAAAGATAGTAATGCTTGAAGATATTGACAAGAACCTTTGCATCTATTTCATGATATAATGTACCATGTTGCATTAGTTGACAACACCATCATAGTCATTTAGTTTAGGTGTTGTTGCATATTGAAAAAGATAAATTAATTATTTTGGATTCGTTGAATCAATTACATGCATCATAAACTCTAGTCTTTGTTGCAATCAAAAAACTGAACCTAAAAACATATTATATGACTATAAAATATAAATTGAACACATTGTCCTATTCAACAAATATTTCAAATATTTCAAATTCAAGATGTAACAATGGTCCATGTTGCAACCTATACTCTCTACAATGGCTAATGCAATCCTATGTTCTCAATTCAAACAAAATTCAAATATTGTAAGAACCAACATCATTTGCATGTTTTGTCACATTATTGATATGTTAAATTCTATAAGCATTAACTTCCTTCAATTTTTGTGTACAACAATTTGAAATGATGTATACCAACATGATAAGAAAAATCTTTTTTGGAATTTTAAGAAAAATTGACAAAAGATAAAGTAATTCCAAATCATGGTGCACAAAACTAAGTTTTAGACATGGCTAACTTTGAAATTCATTTTCTTTCAAATCACAAGTAATTTTTTCTTCAAACTTCCATAGTAATGTACAATATGTTGCACGCTATAACTTCCATATAACTAGTCCATTGATACTTATGGTATGGTTGTTTGAATGCAAACATTTCAAATTTATACTCAGTTTTGATTGTCACTGTATAGGAAGGCAACATTATTTGCAGGACTTGACTACCCTTATCATTAGGGGGTTTTCAGATGGACGTGCTACCTCAACACATTATCTAACAATGCTGGCAAATATATCACCAACAATAAAAACTGTGCTTTGGGGTCCTTCTCCAATGTCGCTGTACATGGAATAATTCCATGTTCAATGACTCACAATTCAAAAATTCAAAGAGTTTCAACAGTGACAAGAGCCCCAATGCACAGGCAAAGGTCCCCAGCCCTAAAGTTCAAGAATGTTAAATACTGCACATAAAAAGTCTAGAAAAGGCAACAGATGTAGAAAATTAACAGCAAATAGACAGAGAGTACACAGAAGTACATAAAACACATATTTGTACTGATTCTCCTATCCCAGGCCTTCCTCCATCTCATCCCAAATCTCGTAGCATAAGACCATCACACCCGGTGTTCTAATTTAGATTAGCACCGACCCAGCAATGAACTCCAATTGGAGTGGCAATAAAAACCTTTCCAATAACTGTGATCTACTTCCTGGTTCCACCTCAACATTGTACACACTAGGCCCACGAATGGAGCGCCAATGAAGAAATTCTAGTTGACAATTGGTTCACCAACTATTTCCTACAAGCCGCATACCTGTAATTGCTAATCTTCACCTTCCAGAAATGTTCTACAGCCAGGATCACTGTAAACTCTCAGACTAAGCCATCCTGGATGTTGTATTGCCGAATCAAAGAATACCTCCACAACAAAATCATCCTCACACAATGTCTGGCATCACCTTGCGTAAAGTGCCAATAACAGCTGACTTTTCTTCCCCGCCGTCGAATGATGCGTAGTTTACTTCCGGATCAAAAAAGTGACACTCCGTCATGATTGTCTTCATTAATCTCCAGTTGAATCTTGCAATGTTCAAATGCTGCAAAAAATAAATTGAACTTTCATCAAGAGCTTTGACCTGTACAAAACATAATCTGCAAGACAACTACATCTTCTCAAATTGGAAAAAAAAATTACAGTTGCGAAATTTCTCCAGATGGGCGTGGTTTAGATATTAATCATATTCTGAGTCACTGTTAGCTGAATCTACAAGGCACGCTCAGAGCTGCTAACCACAAAGGTCAGTTATCCCCAAAGTGCCCAGGCTAGAAAAAACACTTTGCAAATTCATAATCGACTATACAAACTTCAAAAAATTAGTTGCGGTAGTCACTCTGCTTCTGAATAATCTAGCATATGGTGAATGTGCCGAAGTGCGTACCTTTCCCCAATTTTGAAGAAGAGAATCATGGGCCAGTCGTAGGTTGTAGCTGGGGATCTTTTGAGAGATGTGATGAGGAATATGAACACTAATATCATGGCAAAGGACTTCGACCCTGCACAAAATAGTATCATATCAGAAAGTGGCAAGGAACAGCATGTATACTCCATAAAATTTGATGTTGGCTCTAAACCAAGGGTCAAAAGTATTTGGAGGAAAACATGATCATTGTGGGCACAACTGTTCAACATTTCTTCCCACAATCCTGCACTTACATACATCACCCATCACGGGATTAGGGAGGAGAATAAGTGACAAACCATGAAGGGTAGTCGCAGTGCACTGTTCCGCCCAATTGCGCCTGAGCAGAATTCCAATCCTGAGCACCCTTGAATGGAATATGAGGAGCTGTGTGATGAACCATGGTGAAAGTGCTCATCTGCACAATTTCATCCAATAACATACACATTAGATGCTTTGACAGTATAAATAATAGCGGAGGACCTGAGAGAGCTTCAATTAGACGAGTAAGGGAGGTAACCCATTTCTGATCACTTAAAGGAATTACGCATATCTACAGGGCGGATTTCTTCAGTGGGGAAATTTGTCTGGGTGCAAAAATAGAGTTCGGAAGGTTCCAATAATTTTTCAGATTTTTATTTCTCAAAGCGTATTTACTATGAATTTTTTGGTTGAAGATTCTATTTGACCCATTCTTGCCAAAGAGACTTTCCTATTTCCAACCAAGGGCTGGTTGCAAAATCATGCAAAATCAACCAAGGATTGGTTGCAATATTGAGAGTCTTGGAGGCAATCTTAATGTGCCACCACTGCCTCCGGAACCATGCCATAATTAATCCCTGCTCTCATCTCCTTCACGGAACTACATACATGGCCACAATGGGGCGTCGATCAGGAATGGGTTGCCTCCCCTAGACCCTCATCAAAAGCAGGGAAAACCAAAATCACCAAGGAGAGACTAACTTACCCAGAAGTGATACCCGAGCCATGGCATTAGCCAAAATTTGAACCAGCCAGCAATTCCAGTGAAGTAGATAATTGCGGGCCAACCGATTGCCATGAATGCAAAAACGGCAGCCAAGCTAACCTTCACGCGAGGTTTCTCACTATCTCGGTATTTGTTCAAGTCGAAATGCCACAAAGCCCTATAAATAAAGAACAAAGCAACATTAGTTTATGGTAAAAAAATTGACAGAATTCTAATTCTCAACAAGAAGTCAATTAACATCTACCGGTTTCATACAACAGGGAGGTCAGATAAAGATATCCACAAATTCGACTGATGACCAATAAACGATTCTCACAATTAATTCTTGATCATCAATAATGACTAAGTTTTACCAAGCAGCAAGCTCGAGTATACCTGTACGAGGAACGATAACATAGCTGGAAAGTGAATACGTACCAGTGACCAATTGAAGCCCATGGTCTCAAGGGACCCATGCCAAACTCCATAAAAGATTTCATAAGTGGCGAGAAAGATCCCCACTGTTCCTTCATCACTGGATGCCAGGCCGTGTCCTCCGCCAACCTGAGAATCCAGATTTCGAGGAGAGTCAACAAACGATTTGAAAAAGCATTTAGACTGCATTCTGTATCGATAACTTCACCACTAAACAAAAAGAAAAAAGACACTGCATTTGGAAATTACAGTGAGATATAAAGAACTTACATGTTGGTCTTGGCATGATGCCTGTCATGCTTGAATCTCCATGGCTCGTATGGATAAATAAGAGGGAGGAAGGCAACAGTCCCGACGATGTCTTCCAGCAGTTTATTCTTGGAAAAAGACTTATGTGCACAGTCGTGACCTATCACAAAAAACTGAAACCACATACAAATCAGAATTTCGCTCGAATTGAGTCAAAGGAGAAATAAATAAATATTCTCTGACAATTCTATTATGCATCGTTTAAATCATATCGAGCAGATACTTGATCGAAAGATGCCAGACAAAATTTTCATCTACTCAATAAAGGCATTCAAAATCAGGAGGATTGATATTCGGAGAGAACGTACTCCAGTGATAGCGGTTCCAATCCAGGCCCAAGCCAACGGAAGCAGATACCAAGGTGCCTTGGCGATCATAAAGAGACCAAGAGAGTAGGAAGCCACAGAGATGCAAATTGTCTTGAATGCTTTCAAGTCATTGATCTCGAAGACCTGAACCACAGGAAAGCGAACTCGTCAGAAACATTACATAATCTTAAAACCAACTCATACTCAACAAACAGAGAAGTAACAAGAATCACCAAACAATTCGAGCAATTCAAAATGTTTATAATCAGAATAAACATTATGTGAAAGTTTTAGCACCAGATTCTCTTTCAAAGTTCATACTAACCTCTGGTGGAAAGCTGTCCATGACTTTCTTCAGCGTCACTCCCGCAGGCACCGGCTCTCCAATCTGTGTGAACCCGTACTCCTCAGCCAGTCGCTGCCTTTCGCCAGCATCTTCCAGTGGGTCTGACGGAGGCGCAACAGGAGCTGCCACTGCTGATATTGGGCGTCTAGCCCCACTGCGTGATAAACCCGTCCTCCTCACTCTCGAGATTTCCAACTGTTGTAACACAAGGAGATTACACATGTAAGAAGTCATCAGGGACACTAACTTCCTTTCCAAGAAACACCATCGACTATATGCCCCTACCTCTAAGACCGAGATTGAGTGCAATAATGTCCCAGGAAACAGGGAACGCACCCAGTAACAATGTATCAAAAACCTGAATCCCAATAACGCCAATCATAACATACACTGAGGGTAATCAAAACCTGATAATCAGCTATCATTTGTAAAAGTGGAATAGATGACCGAGAAACACGATGCTTTACCTTTCCAACACCGAGTCCTTTCAAAGACAAGCTGGCAGATGGAAAGCTCAGGACAGCGGATTGACTGGAACCCGTACATTTCGGTTGGCCAACCTGAGCATCCACAACCGCGACCCAGTTTCAGACCCGGAACAAGTTCACATAAATTCGCTATACGTACTCCTCATTTCGGGAAAAATGTACACCTCTAGTACAAATAGCAAGAAAATAGCAATCCCCCCCATAGAATAGTAATCCCCTCCATAGAATAGCAATCCCCTCCATAGAATAGCAATCCATATGTCAAAGGATGATTTAACAATCCCTGAACTTCCCCTGAGCAATGCTTCTACCCCACATTACCGAACGCCCTTCGGTGACCCAAAATCCAATACAACAAAGAACCTCTCGGCACATTCTTTAATTCATAAAAAACATCTTCCTCCATAAATGATTGAAATGCGCAGTTCCTGTACTTAAATTGATAGCGTCATTTTGTGAAAAGCATAATCCCATTCGAGAAATGTAAGTTCCTACCTTGTGTGGAGCCACCACCGAGGTGCTAGGCCGGAGGCTCAAGCCACAAGCAGCAGCTGCCATGGTTGCCTGTCCTCACGCACAGCCAACCTGCACCATAAAATCAATCCCGAAACTCCGTAAGTCCAAACCATAACATCAATTGCAACAGTCCCACAGTCCACACCAACACTCCATTCCCGACGAATGAACCGAAATTGGGTCCAAACCCTTACGATCAACAGCGCTCTTGTTGCCAATTCAACAAACCCTCCAAAACTCTTTCTGATTTTTCCAGGACTTTTTCCACAAGAACACACAACTATCGAAACCTGGTTGAGAAGAAAAGAAAAGAAGGTTAGGGAATGCGCTTACCCGACGTTGGGAGCGCTCCGGTGACGGTGGTGCTCTTAGATCAGTCAGAAGGTGTGCAGGTTGAAGAGGCTCTGCGGCGGGCGCGTGAGGGAGATAAGAAGCTCTGGCCGTCACACATCCAGGAGGTCCGAGATTTATCATCCATCCACAGTTCATCCGTTTGCGTTCATCCGTTATTTTGTTATGGTGGAAATTCGTTGGGGGACACGGCGTCTTGCTGGCCGTACGTCAGTTGGCCTAGCATGACATTGTTTACCAATGAGGCAGGGGTCCCTTTCGCATTTTTGAAAAGGGTAGTCATAGTGAACAAAATTGTCTTCCAAGGTCGGACCACCTGAACCTAATCACTTAAGCAACTATGGTACAGATGGTAAGCAATTCATTGTAATGGAGATTTTTCCTATATAGGGAGATAGAAAAAACTGAGATTGCAAAATTTTCAGAATTTTTTTGGCAAAACTGCAATTTCTGTGAATTTTGGGAGCCAAAAAGTGGTACGAACCAATTCCCAATCTCTAGAGTCTTCCAATTCCAATTACTCAAGAACTAGCTTCCTACTATCTACTTTCTTGTTACTAACTTTCTGCATACTTTAAGACATGTGTCATGATCTTACTAGTTCCAACCTTAAAAAAGAGTAAACAACACATTACAAGCCTTGATTGGAAATAGGGACACTATCGGTTGGACATTGGTCCCCAGTTGGAAAGGGGTGGTCCGACCTTATGGCTCCTTAGCAAAACCAATCCTTGAATTAACTGGTATAGTAAGCCTATTCCAAGCGTCTACCAAAGCATAATATCTTCCCAATGTGGGGAAGACCGTTGCATGGACTGTTGATGCAAGTATTTTATGGATGACTTCTTTTGAGACTACACAAAATAGTGAAATTAGATTGTCCCATACTAATTTTTCAACATTTGGTACTATATATATATTTATTGTTGTGCAAGAATGCACTACTTTTGAATTAGTTATTGTTGCAATCGGGACTCATGAACTCCCATGTGTACAAATGGAAACATCTGTAGAAGTATTTGTTGACTTTGATGGCTTGTAAAGTAACTTTCTTGGGATAAAGCAACCTAATTGTTAAGGCAACCTAATATCATTTATGGGTAAAAATTTCATATTTTTTGAATGTATTTTACATATGATATGAATTTTCTTCATTTTTTTCTTAAAAGATTTATAATAGTTTCAAAACTTTCTCTAAAAACTTGAAAATTTTATGACTTGTAGAAGACATATGATTTCATCTCAAAAAAATATATTTAAAAATTTTCATTTATATCTAGTTATAAAATGGTAGCAAACAAAGTGATGACAGTTGAGGCTTGAAATCAGTGGTCATGGGCCATCCTTAAGGATTAATCCACAAATCACCCTTGTAGCGCACCTGGACCATTTCTTGCTATTTACTCTTGATGTGAACTTTGAGCCATAAACGTGGTATTTCATGAATTTGAGTCCAACCAATGAAATGAAGCTTATCCACTACACTTTCTACTCCAATAGAAAATTATGCAAAAATCTTAAATTTCAATATTTATAGCAATCTGAACTTTGGACCTATAACCTTGGTTTGTTGATTTTCTAGTTATCGAATGACATGGTAACTTTGGTTCATACCATATATGTTATACACCTATATTATACATCTATGGTGAAAATTTCAAATTTTTTTTAGTATATTTTGTATAATATAGCATGATTTTCCAACTTGTAGCAGACATGTGATTTCATCTCTGAAAATAAGTACACAATCTTTCATTCATGTCTAGTTGAAAAATGGCAAGCAAATAGAATAATAGACATTGAGGCTAGAACTCAATAGTCATGGGCCTATCCTTACAAGGTTATACAATGTTATGCACATAATTATGAGAATGGTCATTCCGTAAATTAATGATTTTGGATGAGAAATTTGAAATACTTGTCATTATGTCTGGAGAAACATGGAAGGCTTCTTTGAACCATAATTGTACAAAATAGCCCGCTTTAGAAACAAACATAAATTCTTTTGGCAATGATTTTGATTGATCGAGGACATGGCAATTTTTTGAGCAATTGAGCATGGTTTTGGTTATTACCTTATCTAAAATCTTGTTAAATCTTGTTGAAAGTCAAAATAGGGTGCTAGATGCTTTTAGAATACGTTTTTTGGATACCATTTGAATATATTATGAATTTTCAAAACGCTAAAAACAGATGTATCTAGGATCATTCTCCAATTGGCCCATTCTCATGAATAAGGTTGTATATTTAAAACAAAAATCTATAGGAAATATCTTGTTGAAATGGATAACTTTCATATGCAATTACCTCATGTCAAAGGCACACATTTCTAGCCTTGTATCCTAAACAAATCTTGAAAATATGTAGATTTAGGCAATACAACTCTCATGAATAAAGGTTGTACATTTAAAACAAAAATCTATAGGAAATGTCTAGTTGAAATGGATAACACTCAAATGCAATTACTCTAAGTCAAAGGCATCCATTTCCAACCTTGTTTCCTAAACTAATCTTAAAAATATCTAGACTTAGGCAATTCAAGATGTGTTACTCGTGAATATAAACAATGGTTCGGGGTACACCACGTATTTGAACTTTACAAATTCTTAGCATATTTAGACATATTCAAAAAATTATCAATTTTTTTTTCAAATTCATGATTTTCAATTGCTATTGTTGAAAATAATCTCTCGTATCGATTCCACCTCAAAGTATGCGGAATTACTTAAAATGTCAATTACAGGCCCTTGAGCCACTAGACATTGGCTCATTGTCATTACGAACAAACACTTTATTCATGCCAGCCTTCTTTGAAGACAGGAGTTCTTATCTATCTATCTATCTATCTGTCTGTCTATCTATCTATCTATCTATCTATCTATCTGTCAATTACAAGTGTTTCTACCTTTTGTCACTTTCAACGGTTAGTTTTTTTTAAAGTAGCCCCACAACAACACACTCAAGCAACACGCTTAAGCAAAATAAATGGAAAACATTCCTCTATCATAGAAGGTCAATAAGGTATAGAACCTTTAGAGGTCAGCGTGGCGTGTTCTTGTAGGGCTGCTCTTACATGGTGACTGCCTGAATTGGCTGGCATCCTGGCAAGAGCCTAGAAACCTAAGAGCATCACCACCCGGCTTGCAAAATGCAAACCAGGTTGCAAGCCTGGCAGTCCATTTTGCAAGCCGGGGAAGAAGGGTTGCCCCACCCACGGCCTCTTAAGAGGCCGTCACCATCCAATGAGCTACGTCTACATTCACGGATCATGTCCTTGCTTTTGGGGAAAGTGGAAAGGCGCTTGTCTCATGCGGTTTGCAAGCCGGTTTGCAAGCCATCCTTTGGCTTGCAAAAGAGCCCGGTTTTGCAAGCCACCGGAGGCTTTTGGCTTGGCCTCTTAACAAGTTCATCCATTATGCAAGATGGGTGGGACAATTTTGCAAGCCGGTGGCTACAAGTCATCCAATATGCAAGACGGGTGGGGATGCTCTAACACGGCATGGATGAAGGGCATTTACAGGAGACAGTGAACAAGTATGCTAACCGCCCCCGGCACAGGGTCGTTAAAAAGCAGTGACCCTGACGCATCTCCACGGGATCCCCAAAAGCCATTTGCCTATCTGAACGTCCCAATTGTGTTCGCCGTCAAGTTCCCACCAAGTTCCCACCAAGTTCCCACCAAGTTCCCACCAAGTTCCCACCAAGTTCCCACCAAGTTCCCACCAAGTTCCCACCAAGTTCCCACCAAGTTCCCACCAAGTTCCCACCGAGTTCCTAACTCTTGGCTCCCAGCAACTCCACATCACTCTCCTTTTTGGAGAGAACCAGAGGTCTCAAGTTTCCATGGTGGTGTCCTGTGCAATCCCAGAGGTAAGCCTGGGAGCAGTTTCTCATTATTATTATTATTATTTTTTTAACCCCTAAAGGACCAAACACCATTTTTTGGCAACATAGCGATTTTGGGCAACTCACTACAAACAGAGTTTTTATTTTTTTTCTTTGAAAATTTCACAAAACATGTGCCCAAGGAGTAGCTTTAAGGTCAAACAATTTTCATAACTTTTGACTATACGGTTAAAAAGTTATTGCATGATATGTAATTTTCCGCGTTTGGCGGGCAGCTTGGGCAGCTCAAAAAACTCCTTCAAAAATCACTTTTTTGAAAAATGAAAAAGTTGGAAGTGGTTCTAAGGAAACATTTAAGAGTGGAAAAGTTTGAATCTTTCCATTTTGTTTAATGAGGTTAGAGTTATTAAGAATTCCAGTTTGTGGGTAGGTATGAAGTCTCTGGATTCTATACCTACCCACAAACTGGAATTCTTAATAACTCTAACCTCATTAAACAAAATGGAAAGATTCAAACTTTTCCACTCTTAAATGTTTCCTTAGAACCACTTCCAACTTTTTCATTTTTCAAAAAAGTGATTTTTGAAGGAGTTTTTTGAGTTGCCCGGGCTGCCCGCCGAATACGGAAAATTACATATCATGCAATAACTTTTTAACTGTGTAGTCAAAAGTTATGAAAATTGTTGGACCTTAAAGCTACTGCTCGGGCACATGTTTTGTGAAATTTTCAAAGAAAAAAAATAAAAACTCCGTTTGTAGTGAGTTGCCCAAAATCGCTATGTTGCCAAAAAATGGTGTTTGGTCCTTTAGGGGTTAACCCGGATGGTTACTCATTGTTTGGTATTCAAAATTCAACAAGTAGCTAGACTATTAGTCCCTAAAGGACTTGATCCATTGTAAAATAGTCAAATTTCTTCTCTGAGCTGAACTTAGCCTTTTAAATTGTGTTCATATAAAATCCTTATATTTTTTTACTTGAAATCCTGATTAATATATCATTGTGAGAAATCAAAACTTGTTTTTGTGAAAAATTGTCATTATTATCATTTTTGTTGCAAAATTAAACATCAATAAGTAAAAATAGCAAAATTGAAATTGTTTGAAATTTTCTCAAGAGCTACAAGTAGCAATGGAGATTAGTATGAAAAATTTTCAATTGGTTATTTACATTTTACACCCAAAATTGCCATTATAGCAAAGACCTTGAATTCAAATTAAACTATCAAACCAAACTTAACCTTTTATTTAGTTGATGTAGAAAATTTTGATCTTTTTTGCTAGTGGAAAAAAGTGTATTTCCAATTTTTGTTTTTTTCAAAAAAATTGATGGATAAATCAATTTATGTAAATTTTTTACATATCATGCAATAACATTTTAACCATGTAGTCGAAAGTTATGAAAATTGTTGGGCCTTAAAGCTACTCCTTGAGCACATGTTATGTGAAAATTTCATACAAAAAGTATAAATTATTTGATTGTAGAGAGCTCCCCAAAACTGCTATGCTGCCAAAAAATGGTGTTTGGGCATTAGAGGCTAAATGTGTGTAAATACAAGGATGAGGAAGAATGCACAAGAAAAGAAGGATTTTTTTCCCAATAATGAATATTTTATTCATTATCAATGTGGATTTTTCATCCTAGTTTCATAGCTTCACCAAAAATGGTTAGCTTTGGAACTTCTCCCTAATCAAGTAGGGAAGAGACATAAGTGGACAAGAAAGTAGAAAAAGAGAATTCTTTTCAGTGATCAATACAACCAATTGTTGTCCACACATTACCAAAAAATTCAGCCCTCGAAGGGGCCGAGAGAGGCAGTGCAATAAGGGGAAAAAATAATATTTAAAAATAATAATATTGAAATCTGACGTGGTATGTATGGTGCCATGTCAGCACTATTGGTGCCAAGTCAGTGCCACGTCAAATTGGATTTTTTTTTAAATTATAAAAAAAACAAAAAAACTTCCCCCCTCTCTCCTTACTTGCACCTCAAGGGTCTCAAAAATCACAAATTGGCGGCCCCTTTGAAGGCTGGAATTTTTCCTAGTGATAGGGCATTCTATAAAGTTATCACAAGGGGGTTGTCCATAATAGGTACCTCTACCTTACATACATCTAAGCTCACATTTCTAGACTCATACACTAGCATCATTGTTTGCACTAGCTGTATCCGTACCTTAAACAAACTCACTTTGATTTGTGTGGGTCTACGATTTGGATCAACGCCGTTCCGTAATTATTCTACTGATTCTATTAAGTTAACCCCTAAATGCCCAAGGCCTGTTTTGAGCCTCTAGAAATTTACTCTAATTTGAACAAAAAGCCAACATTTTGATAAGTTGTGCCAATTTCTTTTGAATTGTAACCGTACAAATTCAAACTAGACATGTTAGAGATCACATAGGAAGAGAAAACAGAACAATATCACTTATGAATTGAAATAATATTTGACCATAAGGGTGTTAAAACTATGAAAATCTTTCAATTCTCTTTTTGCATATTACATCTAAAAAATTGGTCACCAAAAAAATATGAGGTTAAAGGGCCTAACATGCATAACCCCAATCAATTCATGGCTTTTCATAATTTACTCTACAATTTTTTAATGAATTTCTAATGTGATTTATCCTCCAAGATCTAGTGTATTTGAGGCTCATTTTTAAGAGCCCGTAACACTACGGAAAGTCAAGACTGCAATGGGTACCCTTGTACAAAATCTTGAATAAAAAAATTGTAATCAATCATTTTCAAAATCGGATTTTTGATGCTAAAACTAGACTTTAAAAAGAATTTTTCAAAAATATGAATTACTATAAATAGTAGTTTGGTTAGGTTTATTTAACTTCAAAATATTGTCAACACCAAAATTTGGTGCCTTGGGCATTTAGGGGTTAATGCATAATTGCATACCCATTCCTCCTGGCCATGGCTTGGTTTCCGAATTCCAAAATCTAAGGTAACTACACCTAAAATCAACCGTGTTCTAATTGCAACCCCTATCTAGGAAGGATTGACATGTTGCTTGAAGTATGTTCTACTGTCAATGATGAGTTGGGTAGGCTTAAATGGTCGCTTTAAGAGCATACTACCTTAAATTGACTGAGCTGCAATATGTACCATAGTGCAGACTGATAGGAACTCCCTTGGGATCCCCAACTGGTTGCTTCCAACATGACGCAAGCTGCTGCAGCATTTGAAAATATGCATGGCATATGAGTGAATAATCATCTCAGCTCTAGGGATATGGTAAGGTAGAGCCACCCATTCCCGACCTATTGGTGCATGTATTTTTTACCAAGTTTAGAGTTTTTCTTTTCTTTTCTTATGAAGGTTGGAACTAATAAATATATGCCACATGTTCCAAGTTGTGAGAAAGAAAGTAGGAAATAATGATTAGGAAAAAAGTTATGGAATGATCGGAATTGGAAGAGTCTAGACATTGGCCATGGGTCCAGAGCACTTTCTGCCTCCCAAAATTCATAGTAATTTCAATTCAAGCGATAAAATTATCAACTTTTTTGCAATCCTTGTCATTTCTATTGATGTACCTCTAAAAAATATTTGTTTGGTCTCCACCACTCTGAATCATGTTGGAATTCCTTATTTGGTTGGTTATGGGTGGCTCTACCTTAGTCACGTCTGAAAAGAGCAAAATGTGCAGTAGCCTTCATGCCCATTGCCTTTCCTTCATGCCCATTGCCTTTCCTTCATGCACCCTGCTCATCACATTGAGCCTCCACCTGTCCACTTAGTTGCTAATGGTGTGGAATAGTTGGTGATAAGTTAGTATACACCATCTTATTGTAGAAACAAGGAAGTGACAATGCATGCTACTGTCAATCACCTAATTCCCCCATCTACATGATCCTCCCATTTGCGCCAAGCTCCTATCCGTTTCTCCAGAGCAAGTCCTATACTTTGGGCTAAGGTAGAAGCACCAATAATAGATCATTTAACCCCTAAAGGCCCAAGGCCCTTTTTCTGCCGAAAAACATCCAAAATTGCCATTTTTTTAGCAAAGAGTGAAAAGAAATTAAAAATGTTTTCTTTGCACATCTAACCATAGGATCTTACACCAAACTAGTATAAGAATGTGTGGAAAAAATTTCAGAATTTTTGACCACACATGTTGCAAGATACGTTTAAAGTGAAAAAAACAAGTTTTTCAGCACATTGTGGGACTAGGTTTTTTACTTTGAACATTTTTAACTTTAAATTTTTGCAGTGCAGAGTTTTGAGCTTTAAATGATTATAGTGGAGGATTTAGTTGACAATCTATCAAAAAAACAAAATTCAAAAAAACTCAATTTTCACTATTTAAAAAAATTGTTAAATAGAAATAGGTACAAGATAGAAGGAAAATCTAGAATATTAATATCTTTTAGATGGAATTAAAATGCACTAATCCCAATGGTGAGATTTTTCTAGGAAGTAAACTAAACCATGACAAAAAAAAAACTTGAAAAATTTGAGAAATTGCATTTAGAAATGAGTCCTACAAGTTCTTTTTTCCAAAAAGATGCTCTAACTACCCAAAAACCAAGAATGTCCATACATTTCCCATAACAAATCCAATTGAAATGAATCAAAGCTTTTTAGATAGAAAAACATATAATCTATGAGAAAAAAAATCCTTAAAAAAAAAAAAAAAATGTGCAAATTATTTTTGCTGTCCAGGCTGCCTGCCGTCCCTTGTTTTGAGCTTATTTGGTCATAACTTTTGCTCCCGGGCACCAATTGTAAAAGAAAATATATTCCCACAAAGCTAATCAGCTTTCCTACCTTTAACAAAAGTTTCAAAAAATCAAGAGAAAATTTCAGCCCGTAGGTACTTACCCAAAAACGCATTTGTCCCCGAAGGGACAATGGGCTTTAAGGGATTAAGTAATTTTGGACCAAATCATGAGCAATAAGAGATGGTGGAAATTTTTCTCATGCAAGAAGATAGGAAATGTGGAGATTGCAAAATTTTCAGAATTTTATTCCCAAAATTGAAATTATAGTGAATTTTGGGAGCCAAAGACTGCATTTCACCAATAGCCAATATCTAGACTCTTCCAATTCCGATCATTCAAGGAATGTTTTGCCACTCACTAATTTCTCCTTTCTTGCTCACTACTTGGAGACATGTGTCATAACCTTATTAATCCAAACCTTGGAAAGGACCGCAAAAATATATTCCCAGCTTCCGTTGGAAATCATTTCCAACCTTGGTTGGAAGTACTCCATCTCTAAAGGTTGAGTACGGGGCATGGTTGACAACTCATTAGAGGGGATTCGGGGTCTTGGAGGGCTCCAAGTTCCCTTGCATTTCCAGACTGCGGGAATGCAGCTGCAGCAACTGGCTGACGGAGTACAGCGATTGCCACATCATTTTTGAAAAAAAGATTTTTTTTGCTAATTGATATTTTATATATATATACATTTTTTTTTTTTTTTTTTTTTTTTTTGAAAAAAAATTAGACAGCCTTGTACCGTGTTTACAGAATCTGGCCAAATTGGGGAACGGGACTGAAACGGACCTCTATGGCCCCCGAATCCCCTCTAATGAGTGCTCCTATTTTAGCCATTGGGTGCCATTGTGAGAGAATGACAGTGAGTTCACATCTAATCAAGGACGGTTTAAAATTGATAAAATTGTGGTTCAATAAATGTTGATTTATGTGGGCAAATTGTGAACAAATTACTTCAACCAATAGAAGAGGTGCTTTTAGAATGTTGAGCTTGTGCTTTTATAACACTCATTAAACGAGATTAGGGTGATTGGTCACTAATTTTGACCCTTTTTAAAATGGTCATGACTTGCACTTACTAAAGATTTTATACTTTTGGTTTGAAATTTGCATCAATTCCAATTCTTATAAGAACAATATGATTCCACTTGTACTTTATTCAATTCAACTCATTCTTTCTCTGAAAATACAAGCAACAATTAGTATATTGTAAAAGACATTCCAATTGCAAATCTAGGTGGTTCTAGGTTGTTCTACCTTATTGAATGTAATGAGAGACTTTGAAGGCTTGGAAGGACTAAAAGAAACCCTTCATTGCGCCAAATTCAATGGCCTTGACTGGGCCACCAAATAATGGTCTCATAGTGGTTGTTCTAGCAAAGTCTTTGGAAAGCTTGAAAACATCAATAGCACAAGTAAAATGAGTATATTAGATTTCATGAATAATTGCAAAAAGTGATAATGCAAAATTATCTAATTTGTAGAAAATTGAATATATGTGTATTATTTAGCCTATTGTGTGGTTTTTAATTTTGGAATTCTAAGGTAACTAGAGCACAATATTGTATTGACCTATTCAATTGGTATTACAAAAAATCTATAGTACAGACAAATACAATTGTTTATATTCATTGTATCCATGTTTGAAGGTTGGTCTTTGTTCATTTCAGGGGAATGATTTCCATCTTAAAAGAATGATTGGTACATTTCAAGAAAATATGGCACCAGTTATTTAACGAAGGTTGTTGTTTGCACATATGATCACCACATGTAGATATTTACAATAACTTTATTAATACAATTAATACAAAATAAATTCATTTTTTTTTAAACCCCTTTTGTATATACAATTTTTAGGAATTTCACATATTGAATGGTACCATATTGTTACGTCAACAATATTAATGACTTGAATACCAATGTGTATGAAAATGGATCCACACCAAATTTAGAGTTTCCTTCCACTGTCCTAATGAAGTCATTGTATCCAAATGTTTTTACCATTTGTCGTTATTTAACAGACAATGTTTTCTAGATAATGGTGTCTAAAACCAAAGAAATCTTGAGTTCTTCATAGTATGAATGCTTGTACTTTTGAAAATCACAAAACATTTAGAAACGTTCCAAACTTCCTTCTTCGCTCAAATACAACTTTGTATCCTAAAACTCACCTTCTGTACTTTGGGGCCAAATGTATTCATGTCCCTTTATGAATTAATAATATTTAGTATGGGTTTAGGATTCTTACTTAACAATGAGACCACTCCTAAGTGGCAAAAGTCAAGTGGCTACAATGAAGGCGCTTACTTTTGCTCCCTTGGTAACCTCTCAAAGACATTCATCATCCCTCCATTGAAGGCTAGCTTGCTTAGAATTGATGCTTATAATATTTTAGAAACTTAAAATACTATATTTAGTGGTCAAGGTTGACAAAAATATTTTGAAGAATGAATATTGAATTTTTAGAAAAATATTTTGTCAAAAAAAAGATTGTATGGAAAAAAATAGAATCTTGTAAAATATTTATAAATTAACCCCTAAACACTTTAAGGTCTATATTTTGGATAATGAATACAAAGATTTTGGTTAGTGCTTTGTCCAATTTTTTTTTATGTTCATCAAAAGTAATACTTGGCTATTTTATTAAAAAACAAATTTGATGAAAGCAAAGTGAATGATATATTCATACACAAATATAAGCAAAATTGTTAGAAAGTTTTGAAAAGGATTCAAGGATTAAAAAATAAACACTAGAAGAAAATTGCATTGCTTTCAACAAGCTCTCAACAAAATCTAGTTGATGTTTTTGGTTAGAAACATGTCTCTAACAAAAAACATCAACTAGATTTTGTTGAGAGCTTGTAGAAAGCAACATAGTTTTCTTCTACTGAAAACACCAGCCAAAACTCATTTTGCAAGATCATTAAAAGAGATTTGGGGGCATCGAAGGTCCGGTTTAGCCATGTTCCCCTTGTTGGAAATTGCCATATATAGTTAGAATAAAATAATACTAATAAAATTATAAAATTATAAAAGTTAAAATTAAAATTTCTAAAAATGTTAAACTTTTCTAAAAAAATTTAAAAATACTATTAAAAAAATGAAAAAAAAATGAAAAAATGATTAAAAATTCATTTCTAACGTGACATTCTCTCAACCATGTCAAACTGCACAGTTGGCAGCATTTGCAAAGTTTTCAAGGTCCAAAAACGTGTAGTCTTACGGAGCCCCGAAATCTCTTCTGATGTCAAGAATTTGTTGTCAATTCTATACTAATTTGACTTTAGGAGGAGTCATACCAACCTCTCACTTTGTCCTTGAATTTGTTATAGAGTTAATTGTCCATTAAGCTAGTTCAATTAAAGCTTTTTTTCCAATTCAATGAAAGGTTTCCACTACCAAATACATAACATTCCTAACTAACTATGGGGGTCCTTTTGCCTTCCCTAGCATACAAGGTACCCCTTAATTATGGCAAATAATCATAAGTCTTCAAATTAACTATTATCTCTCTCTCCAATGGATTGTTTAGAGCAATACACGCTTTGTTTGACATATTCTCATTTGTCTAGGCAGGTCCCTCCAATTAGTAGTCAACACAGTGAGGGTACTTGACAGTTCCTCCCTCCCCAAAGCATTGTCTCCCCCCCCTAATCTAGCAAGAGATACCTCTCTTTGTATGATTCAAGGGTTTGTCAATTCTATAGTAGTATAACTATAAGAGGAGTCACACTAACCTTTGACTTTGTTATTGAGTTCATTTGAGAGTTAAATGTTCTTTAAGCTGAGACATAAATTTTAGTAAGTTCTCAAAGAAGGCACTTGGTTCTACTACTACAAACCACGTGCAAACAAGTGGTTTCTAATAAACTATAATTTCAACCTAATATTTTGAGCATTGTTTGGTAATGACTATAGGTTTCTATTGCCAAAATTTCCAACTCAAATGAAATATGGAATGATTTCTAGAAGAGGTTGAAAATTAACCTAAAATGGCATATTTTTCAACTCAAATATTTATAGAGAGCACATTTAGATGACTATTGCATCAATATTCAACTCAAAATGAGCTTTCAGTAGAAAATTATTTTTAGGAATTTTTTGTTCATTTTTTAGACAATTTTTTAGGATATAATATAGGGATGTGAAAGTTATTTTTCAGTTCTGCAGTGTATCTATTTACTTCAAAAATTTGTAACTAATTATCATTAGCAAATAAAAATATCAATGATTCAAAACAGAAACTTTCAAATTAGAAAAATATGTTCATATTTTTTTTGTTTTCATTTATTTAAATTTTAGGATATAATATAGGGGGTACAAAGTTTTGGTCGCACGTAGTTTGGATTAGATACACTAAGTGCACCCCCCGTGAGTAAGTTTGATTAGAGTTCTTTTCCAATCCATGTATTTGAGTTGGAAGAAGAGGACTTCTCAAATATTCTATTATAAATGACTTGACTAGAAGGCAAGCCCACTATTTTGAAGTATGAATAAAAGTCTCATGCATTGACTCAATGTGATCAAAACATTTGGAAATGTCTGCATTCAAAATATACTTAGGCTTGGCTTGAATAGCATCATATTATATCATTAATAACCAATGTTAGAGGATTCCATCCCCCCTTCAATTAAAAAGGAGCCCCCAACGTAAAAACTTTAATTATTAATTTATCGTAACAATGCTTGTTATTTCAAGATTTGTAACCAGAAATTCAATTGCAACATGCCACATGCTCCACTATACAATGGCTACAGTTCAACCGCAAGTGACCTGAATCACTTTGTCAGTGTTGAAGCCAACTAATGATGAAATAAAGTTTACAATTGAATTTTTCCTAGGTATCTAGGGGAATTATACCTCTATCTTGGGGGGCAAATTTCAACTCGTTAACAATGTTATAGTAGGTACAATAGAACCTTTCTAAATTGATTAGTTCAGGACCGCTTGACAAGATTACCTTAGAAAGGTTGATTGCTTTAGAGAGGGTTTGGACTATACAGGAAGCTACCGCAAGGGGACATGGGCCACATTTCTAGGAAAAGGAGCTTGTTCAAAAGAATATCTTTTACCTTTTCTTAACAAAGTCAAAGTCCATTACAATTCCTTGGCATGCTCTCATTTAGTGCTGCTACAACTAATTTTATTCCTGAAGTCGGGCCCAACCCTATTTGTTTATAGAGGGTTATCGGCTTTGAAGAACAACTTTGGAAGGTTCTAAGTGTATGTAATCAGAGCCTCTCCTGCAGCCCTCTAAATAGCCTGGCTCCTTCAATCGAGATCCATCTAATGTAGAAGAGATGGCCACTTGTATTCCCAATAGTGCAACTCCCTAAAATATACTTCCAACCAATCACAAGTCATGGAACTTGCAAAAGCAATAAATAAGCTATAATTTATATTGACAACTTGTAAATCCCAAGAGAGTATATAGCATATAGAGACATTAGAAGAGATTTGAGGCCTTCCAAAACCCGCGAGTTATCCTTTGTTCCCGTAGCATTCTCAAACTGCGGGAACGCAGGAAAGCTGTTGGTTGATGTGGTCAAAAGAGTGCCACGTCATTTTCAAAAATAAAAATAAAAAAAAATAAAAATTTGGCCTAAAATTATATTTGGGAGAGATTTTTTTTTTTTTTTTTTTTTTTTTTTGAAAAAAAAATTCTAACAACCCATACTGGAAGTTCACAGATTTGGCCATATTGGGGAATAGGCTTGAAACGGCCCTTCAATGGCATCCAATGCCCTCCAATCTGCCCTAACGAGTTAGTGACCCCTTCAAATATGACCTTATTTGAAGGGGAAAGTGAAAATATACTGTGAAATACACTAGAATTGATTGCTTATCATCCAAAAATTAGAGTTTGGATGATATCATAAAGAAGGGGTTCTTTGGAGGGGTGCAGGAGATGCTCTCACCTTACCGCTATGAAATCAGTGTCACCCACACCAATAACCCCCCACACTAATAAAGATATTAACCCCCACTGTTCCCATTCCATGGCGCCACTTCATCAGCCACTTCGCCAGTCCCCCATCCCCCGCGCTGCCACCGACCCGTCCCACCTGTTCCCCTTCCTGCCACCCGTCCGCAGTGCATGCCGCCCGGCCCACCCTTCCCCCCGTCCTCCACCCTCCCGCTCCCACCTGTTGGACGCTCCCTGCCCCGCTTCCCTCAAGTTCCTCTCCCCCACCCATTTGTCTCCGAAGACGCGCTGCCATCTCTCCCAATTTCCCCACTCGATTGCTCTCCAACTTAGGTCTCGGGCTCCGTTGGCGCTCTCTCCGTTGCTCGCCATTCACAAGCTCCGCCGTCGAAATTCGGGCGGCACCAAGCGGATCGCGCTTCCCCTTCCCGTTCCAAGTAAGGTAGAGCCTCGTCTCTCCCCGCACCGACGCTCGTTGTCTCCTGGCTTCTTTGCTCTTGTTGTTGTCGGCGTCGTCGGTGGTGCACCGAATGGCAAAGCGTGAGTGGCAAGGGGAAGTGGTCAGTGGAAGTAAAGTCGAGCTCGGATCTGTGCTCGGGAGGCCGGGACTGTAACGGTCTTTACGGGTCTCGAATTTAGGAAAAAGTAAAATTTGCGCCTACGGTGTGTGATGCGAGTCGTTTTGGAGAGGTTTGGTGTTTGTTTTTGTTTTTAGAGGTGTGAGATTTGCGTCGGCGCGTTTTTTTTGGTTGTCTATGTGGTTTTGGAAGGTGAGAGGATAGTATCTTGGTTTTGACGAGAGTTGGCATTAGTTTCTGGTTTCTCCCATTTGTTTGGGCTATTTGAATCTGTTTAGTGTATTATGTAGCTGTTTTTGGTTGCGATCGGTGTTGTTGTGGTGGCTTATACTGGCGGCATCTTAGTGAGGAGAGTGTCTTTCCGTTTTTAGTGGGAGGGGTGTGCGGTGTTGTTTGAGTTGGTGAGCTTGTGTTTCTTGATAGCTCAGGGTGAGCGTGCTGTTCCGGGAATGATTGCAAGTTGGTCGCGTCTGTGCTTTGTGTTGACTGAGGTTGGAACTTGATTGAGCAGATTTGAGAAGGCAACGCCGCAGCCATGTCCGAACAAAGCGATATCACGAATCCCCAGGTGGAGTCTGTGAAGGACACTGCCTCGCAGGCAGTATACAGAATGCCTGCTTCCGAAGCGGCTCCCTCTGCAGGGTATGCCTCAGGGTATGGACCGGGCAACCGGTTCTTGACCAAGGATAAGAACGTGCACCAAATTCTTGGTGGAGGTCGAGGTGAGTTTCACTTCTAGCTGAGGACATCAATCTTGTGGAAGACTGTCTTACGATTGCCTCAATTTCTTCAATGTAGTAGTAGTTACGATACTTATGATTTCTCACTGTGTCGCCTTTTCGGTTTCCATACTTCTGTAGGCTGTGAATCATTAGTAAATGCATGCAAGTTTCTGACTCCCGACATGCTGGAATTTTCCGAAGTCATCAGTTAATCCTTATGTTTGTCTTTGACTACGTAGAGATCTGAATTGTTTCTCGGATTTTGAAGCAGAATTTCTGAGGGACTATTAATTAAAGAATCCTTCTTAGACAAAAGATCTGTTCGCTCATCTTCGTTTCTGTCCTGTACAGCTGCCGATTCGTTCCTGTGGAAGGACAAATATCTATCCGCGGGAGTCTTAGTTGGGTCTACTCTTATCTGGTTTCTCTTGGAGAAGTCTGGCTACACCTTCCTAACCCTTATATCGAACATCCTTATGTTCGTGGTGGTAATCCTTTTCGTCTGGGCGAATGTTGCCGCTCTTTTAAACCGGTATGAATTCATTTTCTCCATCGGAAATTTACCTGGCAGTTTTAATTTGTGGTGGGTTGGTATTTGCATCTGATTTCGTGTAAATCGAGAGGTTCTGAGTTCTGTAATGCCTTGTCTATGAATAGGGCCGGGCCCCCAGTTCCTGAGCTGTCTGTTTCCGAAGATTTCGTCACGAGGGTAGCAAACACTTTCAGCGTGCAGCTTAACAAGCTTTTGGCCATTGCTCGGGATGTTGCTCTTGGCAAGGATTTCAAGCTCTTCCTCAAGGTACATATTGATGCTGACCGCTCGAGTCTTAACTCACACGAACTTTTTTGAATTGTGTCCATATTCTCTACTGACTGCATTAAGGTCACTGGAAAAGCTTATGTCGACAGGGTCATCCTGGGCTTAGGGTCCTGAACTTTCACATTTGGACGTGATCTGATGGTTCTGTTGCGTTTCTTCCCAGGTTGTTGCTGTGTTGTGGCTGGTATCTACGGTTACATCTTGGTTTAACTTACTCACCTGTATCTGGATCGGTGAGTTTATTCATTCATTCAATTTGAGTTGAAATCTAATCGTCGTATTTATCTATTTTTTGAAATATCACTCTCTCCCAAAGGAATCGTGTATATGATTTTAATTCTCTTGAATGCGACCTAAAATTTCTAAATTGCTGTGATAGGTGTGGTTTTGTTGCACGTGATTCCGTTCGTTTACGACACGTATGAGGATGTTATCGATCATCACGCCAAGACCGCTGTTGATGCTGCGAATGTCCACTACAAGAAGTTGGATGACGCTGTTCTGCGCAAGATCCCTAGAGCTCCAGCAGCTCGGGAGAAGAAAGCACTGTAGATCTGGGTTGCTTCGGGGATCTTAAGAGAGAAGGTGTTTTGAAGTTTCAGTGGGTGAAGGGTTTTGTATATATGGATGTATCTGTGCTGCATGTGTAGAGAATGGACGTTTACCTTCATCATCGGACGTCTCCATCTCTTAAGCCGTTTCTGTTCTGTGTTGTAGGAGAGTCACTTCATTATCTATTAAAGTAGGATTCTGTAGAGTTCTTCGCAGGATGCAGTTGAATTTTGCATCTTTGGAGTTGGACATATTTTTCGCATCCTCCAATCTGCTTCTTAGCTTTTTCAGGTCAGTCGTAGGTTCTGGCGCTGGAGGCACCCCTTCCCTTAGATCTGGCAGTATTGAATCCTCTTCTGTGTAGGTATTTCCTTATTCCATTTTTTGGACAGGAAGCATTAAGGAATCTCGCATGTTCAGAGCACTTTTGTGCTCGTTGAGCTTTCAAAAATCATCGTCTGGATTCTGTCTTTCGAATTTTGATAATGTTTCGTTGCTTTGTGAGAATTCGTTCTAACCGTCTTTGAATTCACATGTGATCGGCTGCTTGACTGTGGTTCACTGATCCCAGCATTTACGTAAATATTTAGGCTGGGATTTAGTTCTGCCTGTGTCTTGAAAATTCCTTGATTTTACTCCGACTGCTTAGTACAATCCCCAAGGTAGTCGGAGTACCCTGAGTCTGTAAGGGGTGAATTATCACTTCTTCTGAATTCTATTTTCGGAACTTAGTTATTGAGCTTCCGCCAGATGTTACACTTGTTGCCTACTTCTATATGGAATAACAACTGTTTTTTCTTGGTATTTGAATGGAGATGATGGGCCTGAATGTTCTGCAAATATGCTTACGCTGTTGGTTTACTCCTTGCAGTAGCATTGCTTGTGGATTACTGTTCAAATTTGAAGTTGCTAAACTGATTGGACCTGTTCGATCAGAGATGAGGTTTTAATTGTAGTAGAAAGTGATTTAGAATGGTTTTGAAGACTTGTACCGGTACCGGTAGTCAATTTTGCAGCTTTTTAACACTACTCATCCGTAGTAAACTGAACAGAGAAACGTGTCCTGTATTCTGGCAATGTGATGTTGCTCCTGGCAGCTTCCGAGACTCTGGAGTTCTAATACTGGACGTAAACAATTCTGCAATGAGGATGCAGCAGTGAAAGCCGAAGGTACACTTTGCTTTTCATCATGGAGGGGAAGATACGTCGGGGCTGAATGGCCAACTTTTGAATTACAGCACCGTGCTTTGCTTTAATTCTTTAGCTTTTAGCTTTTTGAATTTTGAGACGTTGGAGAGAGGGTCATTGGACAACTTATCAGTGTTACCTGTTTACTGTGGCCTGTGATTGTTCTTACAACGTTCACTCAATTTGTTTGTATGGATTATATTAGAAGGGCTTATAGGGAATTACGGATGGGCATCCATTAGTGAAACAAAATCTTTACGAAACAATTATTTCACAGAATCTGGAGAAATGATCAGAATCGATTAGAAATGTTTCTGATGAGTTGAATACGGTCAATTGAGTGGCTCTGGATACAATGAGATCCAGAAGATTCTGCGCGCTAATTCTGACCAGAAGATTCTGAAAGAGAGTCGAAAGCCATGATCGAGGCGTGATTGAAGGAGGCGGGGCACCTTCCTTGGCCTGAGAAAGGCGGAGCGACAGTGACGACTCTCATGCAGATCCCCTGCTCGACGCCCACTGACGCCCACTGACGCTAACTGACGCTAAGAGCCCGTTTCTATTGGGGGCGGAACTGGAGGAAGCCCATCCAGGTTGACCTCGGGCACAGAGGAGAAAAAAAAAAAAAACACTCTGAAATCTTGACATAGGGTACAGTTGGGAAAGCAAGCTACAGATCCCCTGCTCGACGCCCAGTGCATAACATTGTTAACCCTTGAAAGTCGAGGTGGACGTTCTGCGTCCGATGAATGACAAGAGAATCTCCTGTGTAGGACAGAAACGCAACTATTCATCCTCCAAATTTTGTTGTGAAAAGGAAGGTCCTTTACAGTAGTTTGACTTCCAATGAATACTTTTTCATTTTTTTAAGCCAATTGTTCCCACGGTTTTGCAAAAGGGTGATTTCCACGGCCACCAGCCCGGCGTTTAAGGGTTAATTGGGTTGTATCCCTCCCCCTCTGACAAGGAATAATTCCTTCCCGGATGCCTAGGAGGAGACTATAGCTATAATCCCAGGCATCTGGTTGGTCTGATCAGTTTGATTGTGGTTGCATCAGATTGGCTGGGAGTTATACAGGTCTGCTCCTTGATGAGTTGGTCCAATCTCTACACAAGGAAAATTGAAAGTCAAGGAAACAACCTTAAAGAAGCTTCGGTTGTTTCTTAATTTGGCGCTAGAGGGTTCCTACTTTGGAGGAGAGCAAAAGGGTACCTCCAGCACTGGTAAAAAATGTTATGGTGACGCCAACTGACGCCAACTGACGGTTGAGAGCTTGTTTCTATTGGGGGGCGGAACTGGAGGAAGCCCATCCAGGTTGACCTTGGGTAGAGAGGAAAAAAAAAGAAAAAAATCTAAAATCTTGACTTAGGGTATAGTTGGGAAAGCAAGCTCCAGTCTACAGTTAGGAAGATCCAATTCTGTTTTCAACTTTTGTAGAGTTGGAATTGACAAAGGTCTAAGAGCGACCCCACAGTAGCTCGCCAAAGGCACTCAACATGGGCAACGAGTGGGCCGTGGCTTAGAAATTGCCCCACGCACGCACGCCAAGTGAAAAATCATGCCCGGTCCCGGCCAAAAAAGAAGGCACTAGCAAATAGAGACTCTTAGGCGTGGCATGCCAAAGAGGTCAAACTCGCAATTCAAGACAAGATCTGACATCATTTCCGAGGTAATGCCACAAGGTCCAATGAAATAGCTCGAAAGAAAAATTCCATCATCATCAAACGTCATCCAAGGATTGCGCGCCCATGATGTGGTGGACTATTCTTTTGGATTTCCGAACTTCTCGGTTTCCGCGTACGTTGTTTGGAGTGCCCAGTGGGGCAAAGCGCCACCACACACGCTGAAGGCCACAGGAGATCGCTCATGGCGCACCTCTCCAACTCACTAGCTGTGGGGTTGCCCTAAGCTTCCAACCTCCTAATAGAAACAAGCTTTAAGATTGAATATTGTATATTGTGTTGTTTGAATGTTGGAGTTTGAACTTTGAATTGTCTATAAGAAGAAGGTAGAATTTCCAACCATGTTGTTATAAGGGAGCCTCTTCATATTCTTCGCATGCTCCAAGAACTGCTCCTAGATTATCCCCTAAGGTTCCATAATTATGCATTAGGAAAAAAATGAGCCCTAGAAGGGGCTGCTTCATAGTGTAAGCTTCCCCTCCATGGAACTCAAGGGAATTCAACAGTGATTTAGAATAAAAAAATATTAAAAAAGTATTTAAATATTAAAAAAGTATTAAAATATTAAAAAAATATTAAAATATTAAAAAATATTAAAATATTTTTAAATATTAAAATATTAAAATATATTAAAATATTAAAAAAATATTAAAATATTAAAAAAATATTTTTAAATATCAAAATATTTAAAAAATATTTAAATATTTAAAAATATTTAAATATTTAAAAATATTTAAATATTTAAAAATATTTAAATATTTAAAAATATTTAAATATTTAAAAATATTTAAATATTTTTAAATATTTAAATATTTAAATATTTTTAAATATTTTTAAATATTTAAATATTTAAATATTTTTAAATATTTAAAAATATTTAAATATTTTTAAATATTTAAATATTTTTAAATATTTAAATATTAATAAAAAATTAATAAAAATTATTAAAATATTAAAAAAATAAAAATAAAAAATAAAAAATAATAATAATAAACAATAAAAATAATAAAATAATAAAAATTGTAATGATTGCAATCTAACATGGCATGTGTGGTGCCATGTCAGATCTGAAAATTTTGTAATTTTGAATTTATTTTAATAAATTGTTTTTTTAATGTTTTTTTAAGCAGTTCAGCTGCACTGTTCCCTGCTGTTTCGCGCCTGCAGTTCGCTGTCGCAAAAAAAAAAAAAAAATCGGCTTGCATTCCCTGCGTTCTCAGGTCTCACGGCCTCTTCCAGGGTTCAACTTTTTCCTAATGTTTTTACCGAAAACACTCAAAAGTTACCATTTTTTGTACAAGTACCAAATTTTTGGAAAAAACTTTTTTTTGACACATGTAACCGTAGGATCTTGTAGTATGCTGACTTGAAAACATGTGGTAAAAATTTCAAAAAAATTCCAGCATTTGGATTGCAAGATATAAGCATTTTAAATTCACTGAAATCATTTTTTTGGCCCTGCAAAAAACAGGGCAATTGTACTTCACAACCTCACTTTTCTATGAAAATATGTCTAAAATGGTGGTGCTTCTTTGAACTCTTTTTCTTAGACAAGTTGGACACATGCTTGAAAAATTTCACATCATTTGGAATTGTACAACATATAGGAAAAAAACCGTAAGTAGAAAGAAATAGAGAATGATTCAAAATACTAAATTGTTAAGAATTTAATCAGTATGGAATTGAAAAATGCCAATCTCGGTTGCAATGTTGTAGTAAACAATCCAAATCCTATGATAATATTTTTTTCAAAAAATATTGAAAATTACGTAAGATAAAGGATTTCAAAGTTTATTTTAGAATAGAGACTTTATAACTGCCCGCAAACAAAAAATCTTCATAACTTTTGACTCATTGATCAAAATGGAATGATTCAAAGCTTCCCACGTCTATATAACTCTAGAAAACCAATTTCAAATTTTGTTTCTAAAAAAAGTGATTTCTTCTAATCTGCCCAAATTGCCCATTTACAAAAAAATACTCCCTCTGTCCCACTAAAACCCTCTAAATCAAGCCAAATTCTCGTCCCACTAAAAAACTTTGTTTCCTAATTTTGATTGTTGAATAATTTTTGACCGGGTTGGACAACCTTGTGGGGGCAAGTCAAACAATCAAGGAGCATTTTTCTCCTAAAAAGCTTGGCCTTCCCCATATGAAGCACCTTCTACTTGTTGTGCTTCCTGACAGGTAGTAGTATGGATGATGTATTTGGTGACCACTTAGGCACTATGAAGATTTATTCATGAAGTGGTCTAGGTTTCTTTATTGTGGATATTTAGATTGGGGCACATATTTCTATTATCCCCTTGCTGCCACCAACCTTCAAATCATCAAGAATGATGGAGCTGGCAACATTTACAAATTATGCTCAAAAATGATACTTTTTTTTTGCATGGATTTTAGGTGCCTAGATGATGGTACCTAAACTAGAGATTTGGCGTAGATCTCTAAAGGATGGGATATTGGTTTTTGAATGCATGTATCACTAGCACAAACACTAAACTGTAGTCAGTCCCTTGTGGGGAAGCTTTTTGGAGGTTATTAGTGGGACGGAAGGAATAATATATTAGACCACAAATTTTGACTGATTTTTCAAAATGTCATGAAATTTAATGCATATGAAAGATATTCCTCGTCCCTACCTTCTATTAAAATTTGAGCCCAAAATATAGAAATCTCCAGTCACGCATACTTGCCCAAAATTGCTATATAGCCAAAAAAACGCATACTAGTCCTTTAGTAGTTATTACAAGAATGAAAAACTGCCTAGTGATGAATTGGTGCCAATTTGGAATTACTGTTGCACAGTTTTATGAGTGGTTGGGGTTTAAATTTGATTTGGAAGTAGACAAATTTTTAGTATAAATAATGAGGAGTTATGAGTGGTGGGATATTTTGTGCCATCCTAAACAATTACATGCATCATGTTGTTCAAGTTTTAAGGTTTGTATGGCTTTGTTTTTTGAACTCCAGTTGCTCCATTGATGGATAGTTGTTTGACATTTAATGGCAATACCTATGGACTTCAATAGCACCCTAGTGATTGCTCCAAGCTTTAGAAAATCACATTTAATTTGATTTAAATTTAAAAATTATGAATCAAATTGTGATGGATGTGTCTTCCTCTCTTCTTTCTTTGAAAATTTGTTAGAAAATGCTTTGATCCACATAGAAGAGATCCTAAGCCAATATGCTCTTAAATGGTTGGAATCCGTTCATTGAAGTGACTTTTGAAAAGTCAAGATTTGTGACTTCTAAACAACTTATCTTCTTTAGAAGGAAGACCCTGATTTATTTTTATCTTGAGGTAGGAAGTCTAAAGCAAATAGGACTCTAAATATGTCTCCTATCTAGGAATGAGTGGTTTGGTCCTCAAAATATCTATTCCTATTATTGATTTAGGTAGGTAGGCGTAAAAGGATGGTTTATAGATCTCCTACCTTGCATGCTTTTTATGGGAAGGTTATCAGGATTAAAATTGAAAAGGACATTGTTTTAGATGAGAGGAAAGAATATTGTGATATCCAAGTGTGGATGAGAATAGCTGATCATGTGAATATGTAAATGCGGTGAATATAGAGATGAATAAGAAGATGCGGGGTATGCAATGTAAAGGTTGATTTAAAGAGAACTCCATAGGTGTTAGGGAAGATTAGACAGACTTAGGTAATGTTTGGTTGTTTTTGAAAATCTCTTTGAAAACTTTAATAGATGTGGAATGCTTCATGCCAATTATCAATGGTAGTTAGAATTCTTGAAATAGAAGATTGAGGAATTTTAAAATATTGGTGCACTTATTTAGAGCAACATGTGTGTTGTGTCTTTTGATCCCGTTATATTGACTATTAAAAGTCAGGTGTCCCATCCACATTTACATGTAGTATCTATGAGTGTCTAATATTTGAACTCCATAATTGCCTATTGAGTGTCATAATCATCATTAGTTTGATAATTATGTAGGAAATTTGAAATTAAACAAGACTTTCTAATTGAAAAATGGACTAGGTTTGTAAAAGTAGAGTCTGGTTATGAGAAATAACATGCTGAGCCAAATGAGTCGCAAGAGATGTTATTTCTCATAATAAAACACAAGATATAATGTCAATAGTTGAATGTTTCAACCATACTCAATCAAGGGTCTGAAAAGAAGGGCTTCTTAATACTAAAGTAGTCCCATGTTATGAAAAATATCATACCTCTCGTCATTCAATGAGAGACAACCATGTGTATTCAAATGGGACCTTTGAGGTTTCAGAAGTTCAAGTAGGAAGTGTTCAAATCATCCTTTTAAAATGTGATCTAACTTCTTGAAGGACTTGTACACCTCCAAGCATTTTGAGTTTACTTTTTTGTCCCCCTAAAGGACCAAGTGTCCATTTGGAGGACACTATAAAGTTTGGGAAATTTCATATAATCTCAATTTTTGGAATGATTTTTTGAATTTTTTTTGAAAATAGAAGTGCAAAATTTTAAGTTAAGAAGATTCAAAGTCAAAAATTGTAATCAAGCAAGGTCTAAAAAGAAGCGATTTCTTCACTTGAAGTACAATTATTATAAAATCTACATAGTCAAAGTTTCTGAAATTTCTTCAATACAATATTATACTTGTATAGTTCAAGATCTTATGGTTAGATATATAGAAAGGAACAATTTTTTTAAAGTTTTACACTTTGTAAATAGAAATGGCAATTTTGAATGTTTTTTGACAAAAAAAGAAGGCCTAGGTCTTTTGGAGGTTAAAGACAAACAGAAGTCAATATTATTTACATTTTTGAGACCATTGTAGACTATTAATTCAAAATTCTTGAAGTTGGAATGGCATGCTAGTCTAAATGCATCCCTATCTTAAAAGCGGACCACTAATAAATTGATGAATTTGGTATGTATATTACATTGTAAATTTTTTCTATACTAGAATTGTCTTTGGACTCCTACTTTAATCCTTAAAGGACCAAGGTGACTCCTATCAAAAACCACTCAAAATTGTCATTTCTATTGCAAAGAGAAAAGAACTTTAAAATTTTATTTTATTTGCACATCCAACCGTAAGATCTTATACTTGACTAGTATATGAATTCATGGAAGAAATTTCAAAAACTTTGACCAAGTAGATTGTAAGATATATGCATTTAAAGTGAAGAAAACAAGTTTTTTGGCACCTTGCTTGACTACATTTTCTGGCTTTGAATGTTTTTAGTTCAACTTTCTTGCACTATTGATTTTGATTTTCTACTTATTTATGTTAATTTGTTGAGTTAAGAATCTACAAAAAAAATTTAGGAAAAAAAGGACTTAAATTTCACTCATTAAAAAATGGTTAAGTAGAGGTGGGTTCAAGATTGGAGTAAAAATGAAATTGTTAATAGCTTTTAGATGGAATTGAATCACAATAATCCCAACGGTGAGACTGTTTAAGCAATAAGATCTAACTTTGCATAACAATTATTTTTGAAGTATTCTAAAAATTGCACTCAAAAATGAATTCTACAAGTTATTTTTTCAAAAAAATGGTTACATTGCCCAAAAAACTAAGATTGTCCATAATTTTTTCATTATAGTCCAAATTGAATGAAACAAAGCTTCACATTTAGACAAAAATATAATCTTTGAGAGAAAATTTCGAAAAAAAATTTAACATTTGGTTTCATCTAATTATTTGGCTCCTCTTTTATTTAATTAAACAGTTTTCCTTTTCCATTTTGCTTATATAGATTAAGTTCATGATCCATGAATCCCTTTATATTTTGGTTTAACATTCATCAATATGACCATCAATAATATAAGACTAACTCTTTTCCAAATGATTTTGTACCTTAATTATTTGAAGTACACTTAGTACTTTTTGTAGTTCTTATATATTCACGTTAAATCACTAAAATTAATGAAATTTTATTGGTTATTCAATACAGTATTAGCCTAAATTTTTGTAATTGAGGATTTATATTTAATGAATTTTTCAAACAATTTTTTTTTTTTTGTTAAAATTAAGTTTTTTATAGAACTTATAATTCACATTAGATTATCAAAAATACCTATATAAGATTCAAACTTTAGGAATATAGATGCCCTACAAAAATATATGAATTTCCAATAAATTAATTTTGATAATGACAAACTGGACAATTGATCATTTATACCGCACAAAGAAAATTTGGCAAGAAATTATCCTTCACAATGACATATAATAATAAAAATTGATTTGATCATAAATTATTTATCCAAATTCTTTACCAATATCATTAATTCACTATTCTTGAGAGATAAATGCCCAAGAAGTTGCCATTAAAATCTTATGAATTGAACTATTTGTCAATGTGGGCTCTTTAATTATTTGAAGCTAGCATCTTCTTGTCCATTTCCTTCTTCTGCAACTGTTTTTTCTATTTCTTGATTTTCAATGCTATAAGATTAGTTTCCTTAAACAATTAGGCATGTCAATTTCCTTTTTTTCTTCTTGTAGAAAGACTTGGGCAATCTGATTAAAAAATCTAAGACTTAGTGTGAAGTTTGCTCAAGGAGACAATACAAATAGGATTGGTAATAAATAATTCAATTAGACAATTACAACCACAATCAGAGAATAATTCTTCCAACTAGAATAATGCTAATTTCCTCACAATTTGGGCTAATTACAAAATTTGTCACTCCCCTCCAAGGGTGTAGTATTCTCCCAATTCTTTTCTTTTCTTTTCTTTTACTAATTGTATCCTTTAGCTTTCTCAAAATTGGAATATTACAGCCGACTTGACTGTATTTTCGCTCCTCAATCTTCGACTTGGTTAATTGAATTGCGGTTCGGCTTTACTTGCTTCACGGAAACGTTTGCATCCTTATCTTTCAAGTCAACTTTGACATTCCTAGAAAACACAATCCAATTTCAGAGAATCATAGGCACAGCAGAACTTGCACTTTTCTCATCAACTTGGAACCAACCTTCTTCACTTCCATGTCCCTCATACTTCCAATATAACTTTTTCACCCTCACACACATACACTCGGAAACACATCTTCACTTGACTCAAGTTGCACACTCCACCAGAAACAACAAGAAATTGTTGAAAGACAACATTCAGACTCTATCTAGCCAATGTGGATTAACGTGCTACAATTAATTGACACACTTCACTCTCAAATAGAACAACGGAACATTCACTCCGATTACTTATGCACTCACTAACAGTAAGCAGAAATTCCCACTTTGAAACGGTCAGACTCCGAATTGATTAACACTCATATAACCCACTAGCCATAATCTGATACACCACAAACAGGAACTGTTCAACTTATAACACCTTTAAGATCACCATAGGCATAAAGCACTTCCCATTTCTTCAACATAACCTTCGGAGTGAAGTTGCAGTGCAAACATAACCTTCCTTCAAACACACACACAGCAGTTACATATCACCCACTTGCAATACTCTCACTGACTAACTTAATACTAATTGACACATAATCACGGGATCCAGGGATTAAACACAATTGTCACTCGAACCCACTAACTGACGCCCGACTTGAGCTTACAGAATCCGAACTAAAACTCAAAAAAACATTCACTGAAACAGTCTTCCATTTGCACTGCAACTTCACTCCGACTTGGAATGCAACGCACAGACACAAACAAGCAAAATCATTTCAACTTGAACATACTCAGAACAAAGTGCGCACACACACACACCACAAAGTTCAACTAGAGCTCACGGGTTACAATTTCCAATGTGCACACAGCTCACCCACTGGAACCAATTAGGCCTAAGATTATATCGTATTGATCAAAATGGCAAACACATCATCAGTTTACAATTTTCCAAAGTTTGCTCACCAACTAGTTCATCAGCTCATAATATCTCAACCAACTTGGCCAAAAGAACAACCAAAAACACAAACCACCAACTAGGAACTCCACACTTCTCCTAACAAAACGCAAGAGCTATTGCTAATAACATTATGATACTATAATCATATCAAGGACAACTCAATAATATGCACAACACTACCACCCCACCTTCTACATGTTACAAACTTCACATTTCTTAACATTTCTCACTAGATAAACAACATTTTGTAGAAAAAAGATTCGCATGAAGATTCATGTTTATGAAGTAGGTTCCAAAAGAGTGACCTTATTCACAACATGGGCACCTCTCGACTTGGCAAAATAGAGACCCATGTAGTGTGTTAAGTCCTGCACACAAATCTACAATCAATAGACCTAATGATATACAACGTTTGCTTGTGAAACTAAATGAACATGAAGTTATAATAGAGTTATCCTAGAAGTAATTGCATGGAAACCCTCTTTTTGCCATTGGTTTGATACATGTCACTTTTATTTCTAGATTGTATTTAAACTCTTGTTTACATTTGTGCTTTAGGGTGTTGACAAAAACTCATAGCTACATACAATATGTTAACATTATGTTGGCTTCTACTCCATATTGGGGGTTTGGACCACAAAGACCTGAGCCAAAACTTAGAGCCAAAGTTTTATTCACACCTCAAAAGTTGCTAAAAAATTGATACCATGACGTTTTTTACTGGTGTTTTTTTTCAAAGTCAAAACATTGAAAAAATAACTTCAATTTCATTGGTTGGGGGCCAAAAGATAGGTGACAAATTATGACATGTAGAATAACTCTAATATGTAAAACTACACTTGATAAACATAAGTTTTTAAGTAACTAGACAATAGAAAGCAAAGGATCTCACATACCTGAGGATGAGGAAAAGCTTTTGTAGTCTTGGCAACATCATTTGGCAAGTCGTACGTTGCGCATGCTTCAGAGAACACAAAGACATCCTCTAGAGGCTTCATAATACCATGATTTCGGGCTGACAAAGTTGTCACCACAAAGTCCATCACGCAAATGTCGGTGCAAATCCCCACTACAAGTATCTACAAGTATCAACCAACACCTTTGATTAAAATTAAATTTCATGCATATAGAATCTTGACTTAGTTCAGAATCAAACACGATCTCAACTCCTAAGTGCCCAAATTGCCCAAAGTGGCTGCTTCCACATCTATACTAATTGAAACAAATCACTTATGAAGTTCAACTGAAGGTAACAAAATTCACCAATAAAAAAGAAATCATATCCCAGACCATTGAACAGTAGAAATATGTTTCAAAAGCCACTAGATAACTGCCTTCCAAAAGGGCTGACATAACACAGTGAGAGATAAAAGAACGGAAATGAACCTGCTGAACTTTGTTGTCCCTGACCCAATCTATTACAACATTTGAACCGTCGTCTCGGATACCACCCACGAAACCGTTGATGCAATCCTTCCGCATCAATTTTGTATTTGGATCACTTTCTAACCAGAGCAACTCTGCATTTACAACCAAAGAAAAGAACTAAAAGTAAATAAAATAAACTCTCCAGCAAACATAACAGCTTAACAGCATCAACGTCTATTAGATTGAGAGCTAACCTGGAACGAGATTTTCTTCTCCAGTTCCCTCTATGCAATGTGGTGGATATGGACACTCGGGTTTATCCTTTTGATGAGTGTCTAAGAAGGCAATGATCGGCCAATTGCGTGCGCTGAATTGCTTAGCTAGATAATCTGTCTGCTTTACCATTTCAGTGACCGCTGCCGCTGATTCTTTTGGAGCCTGGCAGAACCAAACAGACAAGCCAACAAGTGAAAATAAATTGAGATACACCATAACCAAGCCTCCAAAGAAATATCACACCCGATGTTCTCACCTATGGAACAGCTGTACCCAGAACAAAACTTGTTATCTAATACAAAGATGCATGTAATTGTCATAATAAAAAGAGTTTGAACAAGAGTGAAAAGGTTCTAGTTCACCTTTCTCAAGTAAATTCTTAATATTATTTTTACATGCAACTGCATTGATTGACAAAAACGGTATAAAACTCCACAGTATCACATGCATATTGAGCACCTAGGCTGTGACATTGAAGAGATCTAGGTGCACATTGCAATGAAAAAATTGCATCCCCAATTTTATTAAATAGGGTGAATACTCGGTGTTTACCATGTTGCCAGCTCCCACTGTGCAGAAGCCATTCACTTCATCCACAACTACAAGACCAACGCATTTCTCCTCTGCAGGCAACACCAGAGCCTCCAAATTCAGAGGCAGCTGGGTCTCCAACTGCGCCATGAACGAATCTCCCATTTTCTCCTCACTTCCAAAGTTCCAATCTATCAGCATCGTCAGCACTAATTCAAAACCTTTCTTACCAATTAAAAACACATTCTGTAATGAATGTGAACTTCTTCAAATCTGATATATAAGGTACTAAAACAATTGGGAACCTGATCGCATCTCCTACACTAACCCCCTGTTCTCAACCACGTGTAATCGACCCGAAACCAGCAAAGGATTCAAAATATTCAACATGGGGAAGATCGAGCCTCCAACAGATAGATTTGAGCTACCCTATTAACCCCTAAAGGCCTAAGACCTTTTTTCTGCCAAAAAACACCCCAAACTGCCATTTCTCTAGCAAAGAGTGGAAAAAAAATTAAAAATGCTTTTTTTGCAAATCTAACCGTAGAATCTTACACCTAACTAGTATAAGAATGTGTGGAAAAAATTTCAGAATTTTTGACCGCACAGATTGCAAGATATCTACGTTTAAAATCTACGTTTAAAGTGAAAAAAACAAGTTTTTCAGTGGGACTGGATTTTTTGACTTTGAACATTTTTAATTTAAAATTTTTGCACTACAGAGTTTTGAGCTTTAAATGTATATAGTAGAGAATTGAGTTGAAAATCTACCAAAAAAAACAAATTCGAAAAAACGTAATTTTCATTATTAAAAAAATTGTTAAGTACAAGTAGGTATGAGATAGAAGGAAAATCTAAAATATTCATGTATTTTAGATGGAATTAAAATGCACTAATCCCAATGGTGAGATTATTCTAGCAAGTAAACTAAACCATGCCAAAAAAAAAAAACTGAAAAATTTGAAAATTTGCATTCAAAAATGAGTCCTACAAGTTATTTTTTTCAAAAAGATGCTCTAACTGACTGAAAAACAAGAATGTCCATAACTTTCTCATAACAAATCCAAATGAAATGAATCAAAGCTTTCCAGACAGACAAAAATATAATCTATGAGAAAAAAAATACGAAAAAAAAATTAAAAAAAAATGCAAATTTTTTTTGGTGTCCCGAAGGGACAATGGGCTTTTAGGGTTTAATTCAAGCAATACCCCTCGCAAGCACTTACAATCTCACAGTACTGAAAAATGCTCAGATCGAAGCCCAAATTGCTCGCAGATTCCCAAGTGCTATTTCCTCGCCAAGATTCTTTCCAGTGAAAAAACGCAAAAAAAACATCAACAATTACGAAACCCGAAGTACTTCGATTCTCCCAAATCGCGAATGCGAGCGCGACTTCACAATTAGGGTTTGCAAGCACGACAAGAGGCTCGCCTCTTCACCGGTCGATCCAAACCGAAAGACCAAAACTTCAAAACGGAAACTCAGCTGGCATTGCTTACAGAAAGAATTGCGTCCCGAGGGATTGCAAACCGAAAGACCAAAACTTCAAAACGGAAACTCAGCTGGAATTGCTTACAGAAATAATTGCGTCCCGAGGGACTGATTTGTGGTAATGAATCGAAAAAAGTGGAATGATGAATTCAATTGGGTTGTGGCCTCGATTTCGGTGAAGATTTCGGTGGTGACGAGCAGGGGCGGAGCAAAAACTTGGATTCCGAAGTGAAGAAATTCTGAAATTTGGAGACGGCGTCCGTAGAGAGGGAACCCCGAGGGTCTTGCAGAAATCGCGGGGGAAAGAAAGGCAATACTTCTCTTGCAATTTTTGGAGAAGGTAGTCTACTCTTAAAGCGACCCTTTAAGAGTTGATTGCCTTTCGGGGGGATCTAAACTCCTTGGAACAATTTTCAGTATATTTTTCGTAGGAAGAAAAATGGAATTGGCATCTAAACCAAGTCATTTCATACTTTTTGGACATTTGTGGAATTAGTTATGAATTTTTGAAGTTGAAATGTACTAGTCACAAAAAAAAGCGATCACATCTTAAAATATACATTGTTGGTACATTGAAGAAAGCAAAATGTACCATTGTGTTATGATTGCTTTTACAACATGATTGCTTTTTGAGTAGACCCACGTTGAATATTTTGAAAATTGATGAAAATTTTGGCAATGATTAAGAAGAAAAAATTTGAGTCCAAAAAATCCATTTCTAAAATAGATTTGATCATCTCCCAATGTATTGCTATCTATAAAAAGTCTGCCAACAATTGTACGGAAGTCAAGATTTTCACTTACAACTGCAATTTCTGGGTGGACTTCCAAACATTAAGAATTGGTCAAACCTTATATAGAAGATTAATGAAATTTTGGACTTATTGCAAGAAAAGAAGCAAACTTGTTGGCCAGTAGAATTTTTGAAGGAGGCTTGTGAAAAGTAGAAGAGGCAAGTTTTCAACTTCAAGAGTATTATGTTTCATATTAAATTTGAACATTTTGGACTCTTTTAGTTTGACAATATAACAAGCTCTCCTAAAATGCAATCTCTCCCTACACATAGAGAAATGAAAGTTGAAAGAAATATAGATATGTACCTACAACCATTTGAAGGTGTTTATAATATATGTACCTATAATATAAGTACACTATAACATGAAGAGTCTATAATATAGGTATTTATAATATTGACACCTATAACAATAGACAATAGAAGGTGTCTATAATGTAGCCTCTTAGGCTCATGGGCTCATAGATTATGTGTACACATGCTAGCATTCCCCCTCTTAGTAGCTTACGGCCAACATCATAAACTTCTTCAGGTTTTTTTTAGATTGCTCATGTGTTCATCTAATGCAAGATGAAGATGCCTATTTATGCTATTTTAAAAATATATATCCATTTGGATTCCCAAAACCAATGTCAAGTTATGCAACACTCATTTCTAAGGCACTTTTCAATTAGATTATTTCATGTAAAAACTTGCTATAGAGGCAAACCTATGCCATTGGGGAATACACAATTTTCATGCATGACCAGCCCCCTAACCAACAAATGGTTTGCTCACAAACTGCCATACTTTTCATCCATTTAAGCGTTTTCTTTTTATGGTTTATACCAAGCAATCCCGTTTTTTACTAGGAACTATATAGAAAATAAATCCTCTTTATTTGACATAATTTCTTTTTTTCCAACATTGTTGTATATTTAATTTACTACAATAAAAAAGACTTGGTGAATTGCATATCTAACTTGTCGTAGACGGACTTGGCAATATGACGCCATTCAAACCTTGAACTTTTTGTATCTTTATCATAAACATCTCATCCTTGGGCTTGGTTAATTTTGGTGATAATTGCCAAAAAAATCACACTTTTATGCATTAGAGGGGATTTGAGGGCATTGGAGGGCCGTTTCAAGCCCATTTCCAATGCTGGCTAGATTCTATGAAAAGGCGGTACAGGCTGTCAGAATTTTTTTTTCAAAAAAAAATAAAAATTCCCCAAATATCATTTTGGGCAATTTTTTTATTTTTTATTTTTTTTTCAAAAAATGATGTGGCACCATTTCGACCACATCAGCCAGTTGCTTTCCTGCGTTCCCGCAGTCTGAGAACGCAGGATAATTTGTAGGCTCTTGAAGGCCTCAAATCTCTTCTAATGGGTAATATTATTCCTTTGAATTAAAAAATTCTTAAGTAATAACAACCAAATCCATCATTGAACCATTTATTGATAGAAATCATTTTTTATTTACATATTCATATTTTACGCATTCACTTTTGATGATTTTGTCTATATTCTTGTCTATATTTTATCAATCATCGTCACCATTGGTGACAATAAATTGATTTTCTAGAGCAAAAAATGAATTTTGAAAAGGTATCCACGTAGTATTTTACCTTTTGGCAAAATTTTGATTCTAGAATTATCATTGTCAAGCCTTTCTAGATGCAAAAAAGTACTAAAACTCATGACTGCACAATATAACTAGCACATGTGAGGAAGTTGAGGAAGTTGAAGAAGTTGAGGAAGTTTACTACTCAAAAAACAAGTGAACACTACTAGGATGAAGTCTTTTATAGCCTAGGTGCTTACACACATTGTACATGAATAACAGGTTCATCAAAATTTATGGATAAGTTTGTTTTTTTAACAATGGAATAAATCATTAGTACAAATTTACTATGGGCTGAAATATTTTTGTATTAATTCTATATTAGTTTCAATGCAAATTGTACTAGCTTTAATTTTAATTCAGCACAAAATTATATCTATTCATGGTAAATTTGTACTAGTGATTATAGATTAGAGTGGCAAATGCAACTATTTAAATTAAAAAAAAACTTCAAGATTGAAATGAGGGCTTCAACTTTAGATATAAGAATGAAGTGGGGACTTTTAGAGAAGAAGTACAAGGTTCAGTAATAAAAGAATAAAGTGTCAATTTTGTGATAGAATGAAGTGGTAATTTGGACTTCACAAATAAGTATTAAGTTTAGGAATGAATGAAGTAGTGACTATTGTGGAAGGAAATGGCACTGTTTGGAAAATGAGAGCTTCAACTTTTGGAATGAAGTAATTAATAACTCATCTTCAACTTGAGAAATGAAGTGATTACTCCTGAGAGTCAATTTGAGGAATAAAGTGACAACATCTACTTAGGAGATGGAGTGATAGCTTCAACATCGACTTTAGAAGAAAGATGCAATGCCACCTTCAACGTGGACTTTGAAGGATGAAGTGGCAGCAGCTTCAGGATCAACATTTAAAGATGAACAACTTCATCAATCGTCTCAGAGGCTTTGGGGACAAAGTGACAATTCAATTGCCTTTAAAGGATCAAGTAACGGCCTTAACGACCAACTTCCTTGGGATGATTGGATGAAATGACAACTTCATCTCGTACCATCAACTGAAGGCTTAAAGTAACAGTTCTTTCTGTCGACTTCGGGCATGAAATGACGGCTTTATGACTTCAATATGAAGTGACACCTTGAGTTGTCAACTTCGGGAATGAAAAAACAACTTCAACTGTCAACTTTGGAAATGCAAAAAAAACTTCAACCGTCAACTTTGGGAATGAAGAAACAACTTCAACTATCAACTTGAAGATGAAATGACAATTTGAGCCATTGACTTTGGAGATGAAGTGAATTGTATATTTGTTTCAAAGGACAAAATTATATAGATATAGATACAAATATAGAAATGTTTTTTTAATATAATATATTTTTAAATGAATGCATTTGAAAATTTATATTTCAAGGAAAAAATTCTTGCAATAAGGAAAACAAAGGATTTTAGAGGATATTCTATGAAGTGAACTACATTTTCTAGAAAATACATAAAACTCTTCACAAAAGCTATGAGCTTAATGTTCACATTTGGTACATATGAATTCTTATTTATTAGAGATTTTGGATTTCACTTTTCATGAGATCATACCAATAGATACAAATCTAAAATTCTACTGAATAATTTTCTTAATTTTAAACCTAATAAGTACTACATAAGTTAATCAATTAGTATTGAAATTTGAATGTGCCAAAAAACCCTTACACTAGTTTGGATGAATATTAGATAACTTTAGTTTAATTCTTGTAAACATTTCAATAATTTTTAGATGAAATTGGACAAATTATGTGGACAAAAAGTACATGAAATTTGGATGAAGGTTGAATGATGATCAAGCTATTTTGAGATATTAAGAAAATAGTATAGACTACATCATATTGATTTTACCTAAATCCTATGAACTTCTATATTATTTAGTATGGAGTACTAAAGAAGGATTTTAAAATTATTTTAATTTATTTTTTATTATTAGACTAGATAATCCATGAGCTTATTGTTAACATGAAATTTGTTTATCGCTGAGTTTGGATCGGTAATGGGGGCATAGTTTTTTATGAAATGCATTAAAAAATTTATTTTTTGAGTATTTGAGCAAACTTCTAAAATATAATTTGATGCCATAAGAATTTTTAAGGTGCCTAATCGCAAATTAATGCAAGGATTTTTTGTTTCACGTGTGGAATATTGGATTTTAACTCTTTCCATAGAATTTTTTTGCACATGGCTATTTGAATTTTTGAAAAAAAAATTGCTTAAAATGATGTTTTGGTAAAAAAACAAAAAAAATTCTGACACGCCCGTACTGCCGTTCACTGAATCTAGCCAAATTGGAGAACGGGCATGAAATTACCCTCCAAGGCCTTCAAATCTCCTCTAATGGAAAAGACATTCTGTCTATGAGCTTCAAGATTCTCAATCCGTTGCATTCTCACAAATGCCCTACAAATAGCTGACACCTATGATCCACCATATTGGCTTACAAATTAGAAGTAAGGAAAATTTAGATAATTTAGGTAAAATTGCAAGTTAGAAATTAGTAGTTTGAAGAATTTAATCCATAATCATAAACTAATGAATTTTCCAATATGGATGCCACAAAATTTTTGTAGGAATGGGAACTTTATAACAATGGTGTAAATTTTAGAAAATGCAATTATGCAAAAAATGTGGAGGAAATTCTAGGAAAAAATTAGGACTTTAAAATCAAAATGACATTGAAGAAGATTCGGCAAATTAGGCAAATAGTTCAATTGGTAGAATTAGGAAATAAAATATTTTGACTAGGAATTAGCATTAGGAGTGAATCAAGAATGGAGAGTGGAATTACAAAACAAAACATGAAGACCTGAAGAAATGAAGATAAAGACAAAGAGCAAGGAGGTTGAAAGCATGTAGTAGATGGAGGAGAGTAGGGTTTGTATATCCTCTCTTTCACTCTTATACTTCTCTTTTCTCTCTCTCCTTGCATTCGGATTTGAAACTTTGAATATATTTTAGAGGAGAAGAATAGACAAGAGATCTAAAGGGGAAGTTAGAAATGAGTAGAAACATGGAAAATTTGCCGAGTAAGTCTAACTCAATCATTTCTATAGGCCTGGAGAAGGCTAGGTTGAAGTTAGAACCAAGAGATGGAGTATAGATTCAAAGCAACAACTTTGGAGGGCAAGATCGAGAAAACCATGAAGAATTTAAAGCTCGAATATGGTGGATTGGTGCGCCTTCAAGCTAGCTTTCTAAAAAGCGTAGGTGCACTCATTCGAAGCAAAGAAAGAGGCGGTGGTGACTATTTTAGTCATGGAGAGTCTATTGTTGCTTAGTTTTTGAGCGGCAACTTTGAGGAAAGAGATCGGAAGGACCATGACAACTTTGAAGGTGATTTTTGGTGATATGGTGATTAGTCATGTTGGATTTTCAATAAGCCTCTTTTCATGTCAAATGAACATGTGATGAGTCTATGGTGGATGTATTAGTGACAGAAGTCTACTACCGCCTTGATTTGGAGCGATGACTTTGAAGAAGGAAGACCGCAAGGAGTTTGAATCTCATTTTGGATGGACTAGTTTGGTAAATAAGCCCCATAGAGGTTTAGGAGTTGATGTAATTCATTAATTGAATGTGATTATGCCTATTCTATCTGAGGAACATTGAAAAATGTTGAGCAAAATCCATTAGACTAAACATCTAGCAATAATAATCTATGGCTTAAAAACTAAAGAAAATCCATTACTTAGAAGGTTGGGTAGTACACATCCCCCACTAGACTCTTCTAGGTTTTTTTTTTGCCATCTCCTTTAATGCTCTCATAGCTAGTGTCTTCTGTGCCTACTACTTTCATTGCCCTAGACATATACAATCATAATTGATTATCAATTGAGGCAGAGCTTCTACACAATTTGATGTTTCTATGAAATTTAAAAGTGTCACCTAAGAGTTAATTCCTAAAGGACTAGATCCATTACAAAATGGCCAAATATCATGTCTAAATTAAATTTCGTCTTTTAAAACAAACTCAAATATAAATCTTAGATTTTTAATAAATGATTATTGATTGTCTACCATTGTGAAATAAATTGATTCATTTCGTGAAAAATCATCCTTGTTGTATTGTTATAGCAAAAAATCAAAATATATTAATAAATATAGCAAAAAAATCCAATTAATTTGAAATTTTTTCAAAAGATTCAAATAGAAATTTGTATGAGGTTTTATCAATTCATTATTTTACATTTTACATCCAATACACCATTATCAATGATTTTTAAGTCAAATGCTACTATCAATCTAAATTTATCCTTTTATGTAATTGATATATAAAATTTTGGCATTTTAAACTTGTGAAAGAATTCAGTGTCTATTGGTTTTGATTTTTTCAAAAATTTTGATAGAAAAATAAAGCTATTGAGATATATTTAAACTAAAAAAATTTATTAAATTATATTGATTTTAATATATTTTTGAAATTTTTGGAATATTTACCATAGATGATTTTTAGATTTAAAAACTTAATTTGATAATTTTAATTTAAAAATAATTTAAAAATAGTGAATATGAATGAAATATATAAAATATTGTGTAAGTTGAATTCTAACACATAGAGCTTTCAAATGCAATAATTCCTTCAATTTTTGGATTTTTCGAAATTATAATATAGAGTGAAAATAAAACTTGCATTAGAAGGGATTTGGGGCCAAGAAAGGGCCGTTTCAAGCTTGTTCCCTAATCTGTTCCCATGCTGTGAACAGTGGTATGGGCTGTCAGAAAAGTACATTTAAAAAAAAATTGAAAATTTCATTTTAAGAAAAAAAAAAATTGAAAATTTGATGTGGCCAAAGTTTGGCCATGTCACCCTGCTGCAGTGGCACAATTTTAGCAGTCGGGGACCGTGCAAAGCTTTTGGAGAACTCATGGGAACTTGCAGCCCTTTAGAAGGCCTAAATTCTCTCTAATGTGAAGCCTTGTTTTTGTAATTTAAATCAAATACCCAAAAAGGTTATTTTGAAGTTACAATCATTGTTGACCAAAACACATCTATTTTGGGGATGCCCAAACCTTTGGAGGTTAACGTTGGCATGTTTGTATATAGAGTGCTAAGTTTGAAAAATCATACAATAACCTCAAAGGTCTCTAAAGTCCATATTTTGGATAATGAACAAACTGTGCTTCAAGACAGTCTTTTGTCCAAATAGCTTTTCATTCATCTAAATTGACACTTCAAATGTAAATGACAACCTTTATGACCAGTTTGATGAAATTGATTATATAATATATATATATATATATATATATATATATTAATGTATAAGTGAAAATGTACACCCCCCCAAAAAAGAATTTTTGAGCTAAAAGGTAATAGAATGTCTGAGCTTCAATTAAATGGTTTCCTCCAAATCATTTGGTCCAACAAATGGTCTTAAGTAATTACACTTCATTGACATTAGATGACATTGGAAGGCCATTTCAGGCCCGTTCTACAATCTAGCCTAATTCTGTGAACAACAATATGGGTTGTCAGAATTTTTTTTTTTAAACAAAAATAAAATACAATTCCCCCAGATATCATTTTAAGCAAATTTTTTTTTCTTTCAAAAAATGACGTGGCACAACGCCTACCACATCAGCCAGCTGTTGTTCTCGTAGTCTGAAAACGCAAGGAACTCTTCGGGAACTCACGGTCTCCCAATGCCTTCAAATGTCATCTAATGAAAGCCTGCCCTCAGAAAGATGCAGCATTCATATGGTCTATATGGCATATGTCGTAGCAATCAATTCCTGGTGGGCACAAATTGCTCCCGGTACTGACCACTCTTGTGTATGTTGCAATTTCGGAGCCATAGAAACTCCTATTTACAGATTTTTTGAGTGCTCTCAGGCCCAAAAAATCTGGGACTCTGCATTTTCGATTATGCACCACTTTTGTTGTGTATCTCCAGTCTTGGGCCCCCATAGTAGACTTGACGCAACCCAATGTATATTTGGTATACCTACCCCCCAAATGTTTCATAGATTCCGCATATTATGGTCACTTATTTGGGGGGCTGCTCTTTGGCTTTGCTGGATCTTGTGTAATTACATGGTTTCTGCGCAAGACCGCTGGCCCACTGTTCTTTTCCAAAAATCACTATGGAATGCTCTCCTTGATTCAGGCCGGGTGGCCTTACTCAAGACTGAGCTCACCGCTTGTCATTGGCCTCAACATATAAATAGAACTTGGCCTAGGTTCACTAATATTTGGCTCCAAACTCCAGTTTTAGCGACTAGGGTTGGTTACTCAATTAGTTGGAGTAAAGAGGGCCCTCCCCTCTACTCCTTCATTTGATTCTTTGTGTTCTTTGTCTTGTTGCTCATTTTCTCTTCATTTGTCCAGCCTTTGGCTTGGCGGTTACTTTGGTTCTTTTAATACAATGGTGTCCATTTGTTATCAAAATAAAAAATGAAAAAATGTCATCTAATGGATGCTTTTTTAACATTGCCCCCTATTGATTCTTGCCTAAAATGGACTACTTCCCTTCACTAGAGTCTTGAATTACTTTAGATATATTTATTTTCAATACTTTGACAATTCATAGTTTAATATTTATATGGTATCCAAAAACAACATATGAAGAAAAATCCACAATATTCTTTTAACTTCTTATAAGATCCAATAAAAAATTAGCAATTTGATACCATATATGTGATAGTCAAATTCAATCATCGAACTACTTAAATCATTACAAAGAAATTGAGCCCAGAAGTGGGCCGCGAGTTCTGCTCCAATTCTGCACCTCTTGATGCAATTAGAGAAGAAAATGGGGGCATGCTGACGTAGCACTACTGGTGCCACATCAGCACAAGTCAGTGCCACATCAGTATATCCCCATTTTAAAAAAATTTAAAAATAAAAATAAAAAATTCTTTTTTTTTAATACTTTTTTTTTGTATTTGCACCGCGGGGGGTGCTGAAAAACAAAAGTTAACGGCCCTTTCCAGGGCTCAAAATTTTCCTAATGACTTTACTTTCAAGTGTTGAAATGATTTTGGGAATTTGAAAATTACATTTTAGAATTTAGGCACTCTTGGCTATTATTTTTTTTTATTTTTTTGTCTACCACAACTATTCTTGTTTTGGTTGCAACAACTTTTTATATTTTTTAATTGATTTGTTTTTTATTGCTATATCTTCTTTTGGTTGTTTTGTCTTTCAACTTAATGATAATCATTGAATAAACGTTTTAAAGTTTTATGCTTAAAAATGTTATTGTTTGAAAGTTCTCGTAAAAATTTTCATATATTCCAAAAATTAGACAATAGGTGGAAGCAAAATTTCTGCAATATTTTAGACATTTCACTTTTAATATTTCAAAACTTCATACATTTCCAAAAAAATCCTTAATTTATAGTTGAACTTGACTCTCCCCATAGGATAATAAGAGCATTGCTCACTTGCTTATTTTGAACACAATTAGGTATTGTTTCCTTATGGGAAAGAGAAGAGAGTCCCTAAAGAGGTGGCCAAGGAAGATTGATCCCTTCATTGATGTAGGAAGATTGACCCCTTCATTGACATAGGAAGATTGACCCCTTCACTGACCTAAGAGGATTGACCCCTTTATTACCCTAGGAAGATTGACCCCTTTCTTGCCTTGCAATTTATCCTAGGAAAAATACAAGAATTTTTTAATTGCCACCCATGATAAAATTTTCAAATTTTGAATTCATATTTGGAATCAGAGGCCCCGAATTACTTACCGCAGGAAAGTTGAAGAATTACAAAATTTACATGGCACAAAATAAGAGGCAATTTTTACATTTACACTTGTCTTGGGCAATAAGGACTTAAGGAGTAGTACATCCTCCCTTGGCCTGGACGGAGAGGCGTAGGCGAAATGCTACAGTTGTGGAATCCAGAACCTCCTACGAAGATTCAAAACGAGGGGCCGGAATTTTCACGGACAGGGCAGTCCTGAAAATTTTGGCGATGGGCATGCCCTCCTCTTTTTTGACGGGGACGTAGCCGCTCCCCTGCCGCTCCCTACCGCTCCCACCCTCCTCCTCCTAATTAGCCCGCGCTCGCTCCCAACCTCTCTCTCCCTCCTTTGTGCTTCCCAGTTCGATTTGCTTCTCAGTTCTCCAACTTAGGTCTCGCCATCTCTTGCGCTCCTGTCCTTTGCTCCCCCTTCGCGGCAGCCGTCACAAGCTCCGCCATTGCAATTTGCACTTCAACACGCGGATCGCTCTTCCCCTTCCAAGTAAGCTTAAGCCTCGTCTCTCTCCGACGCTCGTTTTCTGCTCTTGTCGTCGTCGTCGTCGTCGTTGGTCTTGCACCACGTGGCAAGCGTGAGTGGCAAGGAAAACTAAGTGGGAAGTGGAAGGAAGTCGAGCTCGGATCTGCGGCCGGGATGACGTATGGTTTCCTGTTTTCTTTTTTTACAATTTGCGTGGAGTGCCGGTCTTCAGGTTTCGGTAATGCGAGTGGTTTAACATAAGTGGCGGTGAGGTTTGGTGTTTGGTTTCGTCTGGAGAGGCGTGAGATTTTTGGGAGGTCGTTTCTTGTTTTGTTTTTAAGAGGTGTGAGATTTTTGCGAGGGCGATTTCTGTTTGGTTGTTTTTTTGTATTTAGAAGGTGAGACGGTCGGTGGTGGTGTGGTTTCGACGGGAGTTGACGTAAGGTGTTTTTTACCGCTTTGCTTGGACCATTTGGATCTGTTTTGTGAAATGTGGAGCTATTTTTAGCTGCGATCGGGGTTACGGTTGTTTACAGCGGGATCGTAGGGGGGAAGAGTGTCTTTCTGTGTTGGTGGAAGGAGGTGTGCGTTGTTTATTACAGTTGGTGAGTTTGTGGTTCTTGATAGCTCGGCGTGCGTCGGTGTGCTGGCTCCGGGAATGATGGCAAGTTGGTCGTGACAGTGCTTGGTTTTGGTCGGTGTTGACTAAAGTTGGACCTTGAACAGATTTGACGAGGTAACGACGCCGCAGCCATGTCCGAACAAAGCGATGTCACGCATCACACGCCGGAGTCTGTTGTGGACACGGCCACTCAGGCAGTGAATAAACTGCCTGCTTCCGAAACGGCTCCGTCTTCAGGATATGCCTCTCAGTATGGACCGGGCAACCGGTTCTTGACCAAGGATAAGAATGTGCACCAAATATTTGGTGGAGGCCGAGGTGAGTTTCTTTGCTTGCCGAGGACATCAATCTTTTGAAGACTGTCTTGAATCTTACGACTGCTCGAATATTGCTTTGATTTAGTTGTTCTTGCGATACTTCTGATTACTCACACCGCGATTGGGTCGCCATTTTCGTTTGCCTAGTGAAATGGAGTGTGAATCATTTGCGTGCGCTGACAAGTTGTGTTGTGCTGAGATTAACTGTCGACTCCGAAGTCAACAGTTAATCCTTGCGCTGTTTTTCTTTCAAATTTTTGTTGGATTTTGAAGCAGAGTCTCTGAGAGATAAATTGTTAAAGATCTAGTTGCTTATCTTCGTTTCTGTTCTGTACAGCTGCCGATTCGTTCTTGTGGAAGGACAAATATCTATCCGCGGGAGTCCTAGCTGGGTCTACTCTTATCTGGTTTCTCTTGGAGAAGTCTGGCTACACCTTCTTGACCCTTATTTCGAACATCCTTATGTTCGTGGTGGTTATCCTTTTCGTTTGGGCGAATGTTGCTTCTCTTTTGAACCGGTATGTACTCGTTTTCCTCATTTGAGAATTATCTGGAAATAGTATTTTGTTGGCGAGGTTGATACTGGCATCTGATTAGTGTAATTCGAGAGGTTCTGAGTTTTGTAATGCCTTTTCTATGAATAGGGCCGGACCCCCTGTTCCTGAGCTGTCTGTTTCTGAGAAATTCGTCACGAGGGCAGCAAACATTTTCCGTGTAGAGCTTAACAAGGTTTTGGCCATTGCTCGGGATGTTGCTCTTGGCAAGGATTTCAAGCTCTTCCTCAAGGTAAATGTTGATGCTGAACACTTGAGTCTTGACTCGCGCTTTTGTTCTCTAATTGCCTTTATACACGTGGGCTGACTGTGCATTGAGGTCACCGGAAAAGCGTAAGCAGTCAAGCTCATCCGCGGTTCGCAGTTGGTCTTGAGGTTTATGTCATTGTGATTGTCATAATTGAGCGTTTTACCGTGAACTGATAGGTTTGTTGCGTTTCTTTCCAGGTTGTTGCTTTGTTGTGGCTGGTATCTACGGTTACATCTTGGTTCAACTTACTCACCTGTATCTGGATCGGTGAGTTCATCGATTCATTCAATTTGAGTTGAAATGTAATCGTCTTATTTATCTATTTTTTGAATTATCATTCTCTCCCAAAGGAATCGTGTATCGATATTATTTCTCTTGAATGCGACCTAAAATTCTAAACTGTTGTGATAGGTGTGGTTTTGTTGCACGTGATTCCGTTCGTTTACGACATGTATGAGGATGTCATCGATCATCACGCCAAGACCGCTGTTGATGCTGCGAATGTCCACTACAAGAAGTTGGATGACGCTGTTCTGCGCAAGATCCCTAGAGCTCCAGCTAAGGAGAAGAAAGCGCTGTAGATCTGGGTTGCCTCGGGGATTAAGAGAAGGTGTTCTGAAGTTTCAGTGGGTGAAGGATTTGCATGTATGGATGTATCTGTGCTGCATGTGTAGAGAATGGACGTTTACCTTCATCATCAGACGTATTTCTTAAGCCGTTTCTGTGCTGTGTCGTAGGAGAGTTACTTCATTATCTATTAAAGTAGAATTCTGTAGAGTTCTTCGCAGGATGCAGTTGAATTTTGCATCTTTGGAGTTGGACATATTTTTCGCATCCTCCAATCTGCTTCTTAGCTTTTTCAGATCAGCCATAGGATTTGACCCTGGAGACTGCCACAGCAGACACGTTTTCCCTTGGACTTGGCAGTATTGAATCCTCCTCTGTGCAGGCATTTCCTTAGTCCATGTGGGGGGGGACATGAGCCATTGAGGAATCTCGCATTTTCATGTGCTTTCAAAGATCATCGTCTGGATTCTGTCTTTTGAATTTTGGCAATGTATTCGATGAGTTCTTGTGATATTTTTTGAATTCACATGCGATCGGCTGCTTGACAGTGGTTCACCGATTCCTGCCACATCTGTTGAGATCAGTGGCTCTGTCAGCGTCTTTGCCGGAGATTTCCTTGATGTTACCCCGACTGCTCAGTGCAATTTTCTACGGACGTCAGAGTTTTCTGAATTTTACGTTCGTGTGATGTAGTCTTTGAGCTCTGACTTGGTTTCCCTTGGACCTTGTTGTCCATTTCAGTGAGGAAAGTGAGTTCTTATGTCTCTGATCTTCGAATGCAATGAAGATACTGAATGTTAAGCTCGTATGTTTACACTCTTGGTGTTCCCCTTCAATTACCATTGCTTGTGGATTACTGTTCACTTGACATTGACCAAACTGATGTAGAAATTGGAAAGGACTTCCGGAATTTTTTAGTCACTCTTGCAGCTTTTGAACACTACTCTCTTTCATTGGTTCTCAAACAGTGTCACTCCTACAAACATAGGGCCACAATAAGTAGAGTTTTTAGTGTTAATTTTACAAACATGGGGTCACACTAAGTACAGCTTTTATAATCAATTTTAAATTCAGTTTCTGTATTGTACTTCACCCCATTGACAGGTTTGTTGTATTGAAATGTAATATTTGAAGTGCATAGACCACATTGAGGTAGGACCACACATTCCGGATCAAGGAGCAATGTGCAACCTATAGGGTACACTATTTCAAGCCTTGCAAGGCATTTATGCTTGGAATGTGTGTTTTTCTCCTTTTCAAGGTTGGGATGAATATTAAGGTCATGACACATATCCCAAAGTGCATGGGAAGTAGTAAGCAAGAAAGTAGTTTGGCTATGAGTGGAATTGGAAGACTCTAGATATTGGCTATAGGTTTGGAACACCTTTTGGCTACAAAATTCATTATAATTTCAATTTCAGTAATGAAATTATAAAAAATCAATCTCAATATTTCTTATCTTTCTACATAAAAAAAAATTTCACCACCTCGTACTATTCTTCATCTATTTTGAAATCACTTAAGTGATTGGATAAGGTTGGTTCCACCTTATACAAGTAATTGTATCACTATTCAAAAGAACTTGGTGTAGATTCCTTCAATCATCGGAGTAACACTAAGGGAAATTATCACAAATATTGATAGTAATGGTATTTGTTTAGTATGGACCACACTAAATACAATGAAGAGTGTAGCCAAGACAAATATATAAAAATAAAAGAGTCAAATTTGCAAGCATTCATGAACCATTGAGATTCTCAAATTATGAATTGTGATCAGGTGTGGGTGGTTCTACCTTGTACAATACTTATGTTACTATTCAAAATAAAAAGAACTTGATGTAGATTCTTTCAATCATGGAAATAACACTAAAAGAAATTATCTCAAATATTGACAGTAATGGTTATTGTTTAGTGTGGACCACACTAAATACAATGAAGAGTGTAGCCAAGATAAATATATAAAATAAAAAGTCAAATTTGCTATCATTCATGAACCATTGAGATCGATCCTAAAATTGTGACCTCTTCAAGCAAGAGTCTAAGGCATTTGTGATGCTATTTTTTAAAACTCTTCTACAAAAAAATAGATTGAGGGTTTGCGAGATGAGGTTGTATAATTTTCAAACTGTAATTCCCCCCAAAGGTACTCAAAAGTACTAAAAAATCCCAAAATGCCACGATGTGACAAATCTTTGGAAGTACTATTGTACAATAATTCTATTTATTTTTAAATACCAAAAAAATATGGTATAACTTTATTTTCCTTGAAGAGCCTTGGTAAAAAAGAATTCATGGCAACCAAATAGAAATCCAAAAATTATATATCCCTAAATCCAATTGGCCTGCAAATGTGTGACACAAAATAATATAAGCATGTTTTTTGCAATAGCTCATGTCACGGTAGCTACGCAATCTATAAGGAGTTTTTAGCAATTTGGGGACAAGTTCATTGCTCACAAACCAATTGAAGCACTCCAAGTATAAGATCATTTAGGGGAACTATTCATTGGAGCTACTATGACTCCCACAATAAGCTACAAATAAACTAGGTTGATTAAAACCTTACTTGAAGAACAAGCTATTGAATTGTAACTTACATATGTAGATTTTAAACTTTTTAACCATGTTAAAGAAAATAAAAATTTGGTTGCTGGCTACATGGTGATTTACTACATGTTGAGAACAAAATCAATATACACCTTAATGACTCTCCAAGACACCCACCCTTGACTTATTGCTCAACAATATTATGTTTTAAAGTTAAAATATAGTTTTGCACTTCAAGGACCACATTGTGCCTACTTCACTACACAAATGATTTTTCTAGTTAAAAATAAATAAAATTTAGGCCTCAATGATTCCTACTACTTTGTTTTCTATTTTTGAAATTATTTTTGTCAAAATTTGTTGTATGGAAGCAATAGGTCCAAAGAAAGAAACAAATAGGTTACAAATCCAATTATTATGGTCATTATATGCACACCATTATGAACAAATTTCTCCCATGGCACCAAGTATCTAGCACATTTTTGTGATGCCACATCAACCACCTTGCACAAGCCAAAGTAGTATGAATTTTTGTAAAGCCTATAGATTTCTTTGCCAAATTTTAGTCCCTTGAACAATAATGAAACCAATTGTTTCACTTGCAACTTATCACAAAACCTAAGAATATTGATAGTCTTGGTCCAATATTATTGTGCACAAAGAGTTTGTCCGGATAGTCCTTCCAACCTGGGATCTTATGTTGTGTAATTGTAACGCATAAAGAATTCATATTTATAGAAGTGCAATTTGAATAGTAGACATTAAGATATTCTTTTAAACCAATAAATGCACTCATTTTTTGGAGGTGCAAGAGAAATACAAAAATAATTGAAGATAAAACTTGGAATTATAAAAAACTATTGGATGAAATCGCCAGATTGTGGATGAAAATAGAATTATAAACATGTGATATACACTAATATGATATTTTCTATCCAATATGTAGATGAATGCTGAAATTTGGAGCACCACTTTAACAAAAAAATGCCCTGCTTTATTGGCTTTTGGTTGAGAGAGAAGGCTTTGGTTGAAGCCCCTTTGAGGAAGTTTGAGTAGGATTTTCAAAAAACAAGCTATTACTATAAAAGACAAAAATTCTTATTTCGTAATTGCTTATTTTTTGAAAACTTTAGAAAGATGCAATTACTCTTATGAGGTCTAAATAAGACAAAGACACCTAAAATCACTATTTTTCTTATTGTGCCTAATTTTAATTTTTAGATTGACTAAACTTTTATGTTTTTTAGAAGAAAAGGTTTCAATGTACCTAAGAGGTCATCTTTAGATATTCTATACAAGAGTTATGAAGGGCCCAATTTTATTGATATTGATGATCTAAAATTCCTTCAACAACATGCGCATACTGAAAATGGTACTTTTAAGGGCACATCACTTAATTCTGAATATCCCAACTTCATGTTGTATTGAATTATTGTGAAAAGTAGAAGTGAGGTAGCCTCAATTGTCTAGTGGATTTTGGTGTAGAATCTCATATGTATGATGGACTCATAACTTATTAAGTCTTTAATAAGAACTCCATGCTTTTACAAAAGAATTTTTTGTAAGTTTTCTATGCACAATGCTTGCAAAAATAGTTGTTATATATGCACTTCATGTGTATAGGTAACTATTATATAATCTACTTCAAGTTCATAAAAATGAAGTCTTTTTGGAAAGTTATGTCTTACAGATAGACTCAACAAATTTTTCAAGATATGTTGTTGCACCAAGTATGTCAAAGAACCACTAAGGTAGAACCACCTATAACCGATTGAATAAGGAATTCTAACATGATTAGGAATAGTGAAGGCAAAACAAATACTTTTCAAAGACACATCGATAGAAATGACAAGGATTGCAAAAGAATTGGTAATTTTATTGTTTGAGACATGTTCTTTAGCATTTAGATATATAACTAGCATATCCAAAAATCTAGCAATGCATCACTTTTTGCAGTATTGCACTGCAATCATTTACAACCATTCTAGTAGAAGGTAGAAAACAAGAGGTGATTCTTATTAGTAAAGCAATGGAGAATCCTAGATTTGAAGAGGAATACCCAATTGACCATCCAAGACCCACTAAAGAGAATTTGTGATATCAATGATTGTGAAGACAAGTCCATACATTCTCTTTAATAGATCACATAATATTGATACTACCTTTTCTTCCCTTCCCTAGCTTGCACTGCATTAATCAAAACCACTTCAAAATCAAAAAGGATGCATTAGAAGGGATTTGGGGCCAAGAAAGGGCCCTTTTAGGCCCGTTCCCCAATCTGTCCCCATGTTGTGAACAGTGTTATGGGCTATCCGAAAAGTATATTTTTAATTTTCTATTTTTTTTATTTTTTTTCAAATTTCATTGAAAATAAAAATAAATTAAAAAATTGGAAAATTTGATGTGGCTGAAGTTCAGCCATGTCACCCTGCTGCAATGACGCAGTTTCAGCAGTCGGGGACTATTCAAAACTTGAGGAGAACTCATGGGAACTCGCGGCCCTTTAGAGGGCCCGAACTCTCTCTAATGAAAACTTTTTCAGGTCACTAAGGTCAAGGAATGGTGAGTAAGCTTACTCTGTCTTTTCTATTGTCACTTCATACACCTTAAAATAGCCTGATCTGAAATCTTTGCCTCAATGCCAAACAGGGTTTCATTATGCTATGCTTGAGATAATTGATCCTCTTAGGACTAGCTTACATGTGAGTCCGGTGGGCAAAAACAACAACTAAAAGACAAGAATAGTTCCACCAATGATCGGTAAGCGTGGAAGAAGCAAAATGAGTTCCACCAATATCAATGTATCCCACATTGTAGAAGGAATATAAAAGTGCTTTCTATATTTCAATATTGTTGACCACACCCACCCACCCACCATTGATACATGAAACACCTATATCCAACCAGGGTCTGATACATGACCTGTAGCATCCACGTATTTCCAACCAAAGCTAGAACAGGTTTACAACCGAAGATTGGAATGCTTTTTTTTTCTCCTTTTTAAGGTTGGAACTAAGAATGTCATGACACATGTCCTAAAAGTTATGTGTTATAAAGTATGCGGAAAGTAGTGAGTGGGAAAGTAGTCTCTTGATTGATTGGAATTGGAAGACTCTAAACACTGGGTATGGGTTTGGACTACTTTTTGGCTTCCAAAAATCACATAATCACAGTAATTTCAGTTTTGGGAATAAAACTACCAAGAAATTACAGTCCCCATATGTCCTATCTTCCTACTTGGGAAAAATTTGCATTGCTTCATATTGTTCATGATCTGTTTCAAAATCGCTTAAATGATCAGGTATGGGTGCTCCTTAGCCCATCCACTGCGCTTCAGGTGCAGAGAAATTTAGGAATGGCATGAATAGTGATGAACAATGGTTTCTAGTTGCATGATTGAAGAAAAAGGTGCCAAAAGAGTGGCCACACTATTCAACACAATGCCATTACTGCAGCATGCATCGTTAAAGACTCCCAAGAACAGTCTCCCACACCAAGCCTGCCGTTTTGTACAACATATGGCATTCAATTGTGAACTGCTTCAACGTTGACAACGTCAAAAGCTAGGATTCAACAAAATCAGAAAAACCCACACCGTCTGACAAAACAAAACAGGGAAAATCAATGTGCTAGTACCAAAACACACACACGGCATAAGTTTTGAAATGTGCACCACTGGAAGTTTTAAGTTTTGAAATGTGCACCACTGGAAGCTTTTTGCTTGCGACAGGAGGGAGCTTATTTCGCCTGTCATAAGCAGAGTTACCTTACATACAGCATACCATACCCGTGCTCAAATTCAGATGACTGCATCTTCCTCACTCCAAGAGTCTGCCTTCAGATCCAGACAGAGTGATGTTACTATGCGGCTCGTGAATTTTTATACTCCAGATTGGGGGGGTCAATTAATCACCATCTCCTGGAATCACATGAGATAGTGATGTTACTATGCACAAATTGAAGCCAAGTGGATATATACTTGAACAAGAAAATTACTGAGAATTGCAAGATTTTTTGGGAATACAATAACTAAATTTGCTTTGCAACATTCACGGTTTACTATCATATGTAATTAACCTTAAAATTGATCCTAGTATCACCTAAGTATCATCTGTTAGTACTAGTGTGCCTTGTGCTGTTTCCACAGCCAAAATAAAAGTAAAAATCATTTTTAAATTTTTAAATGCACAAAAACTATGAAATATAATAACTTTTTCGTTGTACGCCCAAATGCCATGAAACCAAGCCCGTGTCACCCCTCCTTGCCGAGGGCTTTCCGATGGTATCAAGACTGCGACCGGTGGATGCACAATCCAGAAGATCTCACCATGATAAACAAAGAAAACGAAGAAAACAAACAGCCTAACTTAAGGTAATAGAAAAAATGAATATCACCCACTTTTCAACAATGTAACATAAATATCAGCAAAGTAAATAAATTATGAAATCAGTCTTCCTTGTGACCAATGATTGACTCTGAGCATTATGTTTTGGCTAATTTTCAAAATGTATAAGAACATCATTGGGTGGGACACTAATAATGATATTCATTATTACATTTACTAATTGGTTTTTAAAATGCTCTACATTTTTTAATCTTCATGAATATTTTTACCAATTATATTTGGTTGAGAGATAACAGTGAAGTAGGCAGCCCTTTTGCATCCTTCAAAAGGGAATCCCTATAGTATACCAAGATGTCTTTTTAGCCAACAACAATTCTTGAATTAACCCCTAAAGGACCAACCAGCGTTTTTTGGCAACATAACAATTTTGGGCAGCTCATTGCAAATGGAAATTTTATTTTCTTACTTTGAAATTTTCCCATAACATGTGCCCAAGGCAAAGCTTTAAGGCCCAACAATTTTCAGAACTTTTGACACTATGGTTAAAAAGTTATGACATGATATGTCATTTTCAATGGTCGGCGGGTAGCTCAAAAAACTTCTGAAAAATCACTTTTTAAAAAAATAAAAATTTGAAATTGGTTTTTTCTCTCTCTCTCTCTCTCTCTCTCTCTCTCTCTCTCTCTCTATATATATATATATATATATATATATATATGTGGAAAGCTTTAATCATTCCATTTTTATCTATGAGATTAAAGTTATAAGGTGTTCAAGTTTGCGGGCAGTTATAGATTCCCTACTCTAAAATAAACTTTGGAGTCCTTTATTTAACTCAATTTTTAATATTTTTTGAAAAAATAAAAGCATAGGATGTAGATTGTTTATTACAACATTTTCACCGTTGGAATTGGCATTTTCCAATTCCATAATGAAATTCTTAACAATTTAGGGTTTTGAATCATTCTCTACTTCTTTCTACTTACTATTTTTTTCTTGTATGTTGTACAATTCCAAATGATCTAAATTTTTTCAAGCATGTACGAGCCAACTTGCTTTGAAGAATGCATCCAAGGAGTAACCACCATTTTGGACATTTTTGCATACAAATGTGCCCTTGTGAAGTGCAGCTGCCCATTTTTTCACAAGACCCAAAATAAAGATTTTGTCAATTCATACGCTAATATCTTCTAATCTACATGGTGAAAAATTCTGAAATTTTTTCTACATCTTCTCAAACTATCTTACTACAAGGTCCTATGGTTACATGTGTCTAAAAATGTTAAATTTTTTTTTTTGGGGTACTTATATTAAAAATGGCAGTTTTGGAGCGTTTTTGGTGAAAATATAGTCTCAGACCTTTACGGTTTAACAACTAAATCCCCCCCAAGTAACTAGCAAAAGATAACACCTTCTCAACCTATAAAGAACCCGATTGTTTGGTTATACAATGTTATGGATCTTTTTCTTTTAATGGTATTGATATCTATGCTCTTGACACAAATATTCATCAAGAATTAAAAACTTATGGCATTTTAAAATCAATTAGTGTAGGTAATACTAATTAAATATCATTATTAGTGTAGTGACTGATGATTCAAAACACAAATTTGTGCAAATGCAAATCCATCTATACCTTAAGTTAATCTGGATTTTTTTTTTAATTGTTTGATTGTTTGTTTTGTTTGTTTGTTACAGTGAGATCTCATGGACTGTGCGTCCCTCAGTCGCATTCTTCGTGCCGTCGGAAAGCCCTTTGCAAGGAGGGGTGCACGGGCTTGGGTTTGCAATGTTTAGACCTATAGTGTGCAAGTTAATGAATTTCAAAGTTTATATAAATAAAAAAATCAAGAAAACTACTTTTACTTTTGTCTTACTTTTGTTTTGACTTTGACAACGGCAATAATGGAAATGAAATTCCCTGCGGAACTTCAGTTACTACTACAATAATTTCACTAATCATTCTGACAAAGAAAGCGGGCGAGCGAGGGAGGCGGAGCACCGTCCGTTGCCAGCGAAAGGCGGAGCGATCGTAGCGCTCCTGCAGATGCCCTTCCAACGTTTGAATCTGACGCCCACTGACGCCCGCTGACGCCCGCTGACGTGACTCGACGTCGGTAAAGTCTGCTGCTGGGATGTTGGAATTTGAACTCCGGAACCAGGCACCCACTGACTGAAGAATCAGTTTGATAATCACGTGGGAAGTTTGAAAATAAATGCTGAGACTTTGAAATTGCAAGAATTGGAAAAAATTTAGAAAATTACTTTTACTTTGATTTTGGTCGTGTTCTTGGTACCATTAGAAAGCCCTTGGTGAGGAGGGGTGGATGGGCTTTGTTTTGTGACGTTTGGAATGACACTGTGAAAGATATTGAATTTCAAAGTTTTTATTATGAATTCAAAAATTCGAAACCTATTTTTACTATGGTTTTGGTTGTGGCAATGACACAAGGCACACTAGTTAACCCTTAAGGTAGGAGGCTCAAAAACGGAGCATCTAAGGGCTGGTTTGTCTTTTCATGTATTTCCTTGAAAGGGATATTCTTAGCTCATTTCCCAGACAAAGAGAAATTGACGAGGAATCTAATCCAAGTGGTTTTGTGTTTTTTTGAGCATTTTTGAATTACTTATGAATTTTCAAACAAGTTGGGTTATAGGTCCCTATTTGTGAGCCTAGGTCTTTCATAAACGGTTCACTTGCAATTCTAAATAAAAAAGGGGAAAGCAAAGAGAACGATTGGCTCTTGCAATTAATAATGCTTTTTTCCTTGATTCATTCAATGACTACACTCGTCAATTTCAGAACCAACTCATGTCCGTTTCACAACCATTTATAGGGTTCATTCTTAACTCCTAAATATATTTGACTATGTTTTCACCAAAAACGCTCCAAAACTACCATTTCTAATACAAGTACCAAATTTTAGAAAAAAAACATTTTTGGACACATGTAACCGCGTAAGGTCTGGTAGGGCATTGGTTTGAGAAGATGTGGAAAAAATTTCAGAATTTTCCACTGTGCAAGATATATTAGTGTTTGAATTGGGAAAAATCCTTTTTTTGTCCTTGCAAAAATCTGAGCAACTGCACTTTACAAGGTCACATTTGTATGAAAGGATGTCCCAAATGGTGGTTACTTTTTGGATCCATACTTTAAGTTTGGCTATTTGTTTATTTGTTTTGTTTGTTTTGTTATGTTGAGATCTCCCGGACCGTGCATCCTCCGGTGGCGTGCTTGGTATCATCAGAAAGGGCTTGGCAAGGAGGGGTGCACGGGCTTGGATTTGTGGCATTTGAACTTGCAGTGTGTAAGTTATCAAATTTCAAATTTTTTATAGATTAGAAAATTAGAAAATTACTTTTTGTTTTGTTTTGGCTGTGGCAACGGCACACTAGTTCATTTTTGAAGTCAAGTTGGCTATACGCTTGAGAAATTTAAGATCATTTGGAATATTACAACATATAGGAAAAAAAATAGTAAGTAGAAAGAAGTAGAGAATGATTCAAAACACTAAATTGTTAACCATTTATTTAAGGAATTGGAAAATGCCAATCCCAATGGTTGTAATGTTGTACTCCTTGTCCCCAAATGATTTTCATGTTACACAAAATGTTCCGGATTAAGGTTGAAAATATCATTTTTCCAATTTTTTTTTTATATGTAAGTGGAATTGGATGCACTCTTCTTATCCTAGAAATTTCACTTATAAATTAGTTACCAAAGTGAAGTTTTGGGATGCTAAAAAGTGAGATTTTCTAGCAAATTTTGAGAAGCACTGCTAGCCAATTGTTGGCTTGGTTCCCGTGCTGTTTGGATCGACGTGCTTTCTTCCCGCTCTGTCTGCTCAAGTTCCCGCGTTCTCTGTGGCAACATGGACAAGGATTCAAATGAAGTCAACAAGAACGTCCAGTAGCTTAGCTCACAGAAATTCCGTCAATTGTGTGAGCTTATTTTGTACAGGGCAATGCCGGCAGAGGAGGGCATTGCGCCAAATAATTGGCCGACGAGGAGGGCGGAGCCCGACGAGGAGGGACGATTATTTGGCGCAATGCCCGACGATAAGGGTATTGCCCAACATAAAGCACAAGCAAAATTCAATGAAAATCTGGATGATAAATTGGAGCCGGATGAAAAATCCGTAACCCTCGATTACGCGGGTTTGCCTACGTAATCGGGCATTACGGCGTAGAAACTTCCCCGCAAAATGAACGGGAGAAGTCCCACGACTGGTTTAAGTATCCAAGTTTTGATTGGAAGGTAAATCTTTAGAAGAAGTCCAACCTTCAATTATGGTTCTCATGCACAAAGCATGATTGGAGGGCCAAGGTTGTAATCCAGACAGGAATGGCTCATCCATGAGCATCCTATTTGAGGGGAGGAATTTCCGTGTAGCGAGGGTGGTCTCCCACTACCGTATTTATTCCAAATTTTGTCAACAGTTTGTCAAACGCAAAGACTTCCTTCCACGTCAATTCAAGAAGATCATTTGGAGACAAGAAACGGAAGCCAACCGGAAGATCATTTGGGGACGGAGGGAGTAATAAACAATATACACCTAATGGCTTCATTTTTTCAAAAATATTGAAATAGAGTTAAATAAAGGAATTCAAAGTTTATTTTAGAATAGAGATTCCATAACTACCCGCAAACTAAAACTCCTCATAGAGTTCATCTCATTAATAAAAATGGAATGGTTCAAAGCTTTCCATATATATAAAAATCTAGAGAACTAATTTCAATTTTTTATTCGTTTAAAAAGTGATTTAAAAAAAAAAAATTGAGCTGCTCGCCAAGCTTTGAAAATCACATATCATACCGAATAACTTTTTAACCATGTAGTCAAAAGTTATGAAAATTGTTGGGCCTTAATGTTACGCAAAAAAATATTATGTGAAAATTTCAAAGAAAAAAAATATAAACTCCATTCATGATGAGTTGCCCAAAATTGCTATGTTGCCAAAAAACGGTGTTTGGGCATTTAGGGGTTAATGCCCACTTTGTTTTACAACCTCCTACCTTAAATGATAGAGGCACCAAATTTTGGTGTTGACAATACTTTTAAATTAAATAAAACCTAACTGAGTTGCAATTTTTGGTAGATTATATTTTCAAAAAATTCTTTTTGAAGTCTAGTTTTAGCATCAAAAATCTGATTTTGAAAATGATTGATTATAATTTTTCTATTCAAAATTTTGTGCAAGAGTACCCATTTTAATCTTGACTTCCCGTAGTGTTGAGGGCTCTTAGAAATGAGCCTCAAATACACTAGATCTTGGAGAAAAAATGGCATTAGGAATTCATTTAAAAAAATTGTAGAGTAGATTTTGAGAAGTCATATATTGATTGGGGATATGCATATTAGGCCCTTTAATCTCATATTTTTTTGGTGACCAACTTTTTAGATTTGACATGTGAAAAGAGGAATGAAAGACTGCAAATCATAGTTGCAGTTTTAACACCCTCATGAGAAAAAAAAAACATTATAATCTTTCAATCCATAAGTGATATGGTTGTGTTTTCTTTTCCCATGTGATCTTTAACATCTCTAGTTTGAATTTGACGATTACAATTCAAAAATAATTGATACAACGTAACTTATCAAAATGTTGGCTTTTTGTTCAATTTAGAGCAAATTTCTAGAAGCGCAAGAAAGGCCTTGGGCATTTAGGGGTTAACCTCAAACGACAAGGTCTCCATAATAGTTAACATCAACAAAAAAATGATTTATTTTAATTTACAAACGATCTGCAAACATCCTTTTGAGATTTTGTTGCTTGTAGTTTAAAATTACCATTGATATCAATTGTGTGTTTTACAAATGTTAGTATGGCCAATTGTTGACAATACTATCTAAAACTGTGTGCATAAATGCCAACTATTTTAAGTCTATTTTTCTATTTTTGTCTTTAATTTTTCTTTGGTTTGACTATTTAGATTCAAAGCATTGGACTGATTGGAGATTACTACACTAAATAGTGAAACTAGTTTGCCTCATACTAATTTCTTGACATTTGACACTCTATAAATATTTATTGTTACTATACAAAAATGCACTACTTTTGAATTAGGTCTTAGGTTGTAAATGGGACTCATGAATCTCTACGTATACAATCGGAATTATCTGTAGAAATATTTTATGACTTTGATGGCTTGTAAAGTAACTTTCTTGGGATAAGGCAACCTAATTGTTCAAGTAATCTAATTCTACTATTTAGTGTAGATGATTCATTCCAATAATGAATCAAGTAATTATCATTTGATTTCATCTAATTGCTTGATTTTTTCTTTGATCTAATTGAATGTTTTCCATTTTTCCATTTCCATTTTATTTGAATGAACTAGGCTTATAGACCAAGGATCTTTGCATAGTACTACCTCTTTCCCAAAAGGATTATTCACTTTGAATGTCATATTTTTTAAAGATTGAATGATTGTTCACTTTGAATGTCATTTTTTTTTAAGGTTGTTTTGAGCTGGAGACTTCCTTGTCGCTAATATTATTTAGGTTGCAAAGTGAATACATGCAATGTTCTTCATTGATTCTAATGATATAAAATTTGGAACCTTTCTCAATTATGTTTTTCACAAAGGAATATGACCCAATAAAATTGGTATAAATAGATCTCAATAAAATTGTAGACAATCATTTTGGGACGCAAGGAGTACCTTTGTTTTCTGAAAAGAACCCATGTTTTCTAAAAAGACCCATCTCCTTTTTCAAAAACAAAGGTAGTATGATATACAATTCATGTATTAGCTTTCTTTTGTAATGCTTGTAATCTTCCATGAATGTTACTTTGTGAAAAGATTGATAAAATGTCATTCTTTCCATTATGCCAATGCCCTTCCTACTTTTGCTCGCCCTTCCTTGAAGTGAACAATAAATTTTCAAAAATTTGTGCACTTACCAAGAACTTGGAAAGGGACAAAGAAACGTCAAATTCCAAACAAACTGAACAACCAACTAAGGTAGAAGCACCCAATAGCATTCCTGTACCTAATCTTTGTTCCTAGATGGACATTAAACCGTCCTTAACTTCCATTGAATGGTCTTTGACATGTGTCATAAAGTTTTCTCCTCTCTTCACTATGATTAGATAAGTGCTGAATTTGTCATAATTCAAATTTAGGTCCACCTACAGGACGATTCCAATGGTCTAGGGGACTGCAACTTTGAAAATTCATAGGACATACATGCCAAGTCCGAATTTTTTTTTTTTTTTTCTGGAAAAGTCATGATTTTCTCTCACCTTTACCACAAAAATATTAATTTTTTGAAATGGTGCCTCCAATATGCTGAATTCCTTATTTTGAAGGTTTTGTGTGCTTCCACCTTATGGAAATACTAAAATAGGCGGCTGATTTTCCTAATCAATCTCAAAATAAGTTAGATAAACATTCACTCTAGATGCACAAATATCAGATTGCATCTTCTGGATGCATAGCCCAATACCTGACAATAATTTTGAAGACAATTTATAGGTCTCTTCTGTCTGTGTCATCATTTGAACTACTTTTGTGGCCAAGGAAGACTCTTTGTTCTTTTCCTTGGTACAAAAGGCTTAAACTCTTTTGAAGCGGAAAGGACAAATTTCATCTGTCAGTTTCTAGGACCACCAAACAGAAGTTACTTGAATAGAGAACCAGGCAAGAATAGAACTCAAAAGCAACAACTTTTCTTTTCCTTTCCACAAATGGCATTTAAACAATTCTCCTGAATGACGATGGACCATGACACATCACCAGTCCTTCCAGACCCTACGGAATAGTCCCACCAACTCCTGATGAACTTTGCATCACTTCAGCAATACAAACAAAGCCCCATATAAAGTTGCTGCAACAATTTGTAAGTATAGTCCCTTTCATAATCCAGGATGGAAATCACATCCTCATAGTTTGCAAACACACTTTTGTCAGATTCCAACATGGGCACAGAACTGTATGCATACCATACTACAGACAATATTAAACTTCAACTATTATCCTTGAACATTCTAGAAATTTGAAATCAGATGTCAGTGTTCTGCGGATTTTGGACACAAATGGTCCAGATTGACACAGGCCTGTAAGAGAGGTAAGCATGCCATCAAACTTCAATACAAAAACTCGCTTTTAAGATTTTTTCAAAATTTTCAATCAGAAGCCTGAATTTATTAAATTTGCTCAAAAGCAAAAGAAAACCTTCTCAAAGTCAAAATCTCATTCTAAGGAAAAACACATCGATGTACTGAAACGCACTACACAAGTATACCGCTTATTTTTTTTATAAATTACCCCACATAAAACCAGAAAACAACTTTAACTGAAAGACGTGCACATAGCATCCATGACGTTGCACCAAAAGAAATTGGATGAAAATTATCTATTTTTCAACATGGAAGATGACTATTTGAACATCCAAAGGACAATTTTAAGGTGTATAGAACCAGTCACCCACTGCCTAAAATTGCCATCCGGCACTCTGTACATCTCCAAAATTAGTACATACATATGTTTCCTTAGAACATGTACCAAAAAAAAGCTTTGACCCTTCATAACTTTGGCGCATTGGAACCTCCTTTCACTTGCCAACAAGAAAATATGGAAATTTGACCAGTAAGAGGCACAGTAGCAAAAAGTGGCGATTTAAGGGGTACCCACCTTAGTCTCTGGCGTCCTTCAGGGTGAACACTTTGATGCATCCAGAAGAATTTTAAATTACATTTTCGTCGTCAGACCTCCCGAATGTGCAAGGAGAGGAGTCACAAGGGGGATGGGCCAATCCAGGTCATTCTGATCAAAAAAGAGAAATATATAGTCTCGGCTTTAGACAGTAAAGGGATATAAAGCCAATGAGCTATTTCAGATGAGATCATAAAAGTATCATGCTCAGGGCTTTATCCAAACTAGCTTTTCCTTGCAGTCTCCAAACTTCCGACACCAGAGTTCTCCTGAGCTAGGCCTGCAAATGTGTAAAAAGAAGTAAAATTCAGTCATTTAGGCAAAAGTGAAAGGACTTCATGCTCACAATATCTGCAGTAATATTAAGGCCCGTCCTCTTGGTTTCCAGTGGTAGCAAGAGTAGGCAACATTAACGCATTGGCAAAGCCATCTTTGTATCAACTGGTTTAAGCTTTAGACCATAGTCTTAAGGATATAAAGTTTCTGACAGTTGAAAATGTGCAAAGAAGCAGTCACTGTGGATATCTCCTTATCACATAACAACGACAGTAAAATTGAAACGACCACAAAAGCTACTCGATAAGCTAGCCATAAACACTAAACATGTCAACTAAACATCACAAGAACAGTATATACAATCTCTACGTCACACTTGCTTCATCACAAGGAACGAATTCAAACAGAATGGACAACAGCAACAAAAGCATCAAACCAAAAAGATGAAAACTTGCACTTACACGAAGTGAGAAGACTTCTTAAAAAATCGATTGGCTGCCAGACGATGTAGGCTTCTCCGCAGAGGTGGTAGTGCATACACCAAGTTAGTGAGCACAGAACAGGGGCTCAGCCACACAAGTCCAACAGCGTGAAAGGGGAATCCAGTGTGAGCGTGTATAAGGTCAGAACCTTGGATGTTGGCAAGCTAGTCGATCCTCAAAGTTACTATACAAGGGTAACTTACACCCATAAGCTCCAACCAGAGAATTTCCTGTGTCCAGGATATGATTTTGAACAAGCTACCCTACATGTGCCACCTTAACAAGGCACATGACCATCATGATTATAGGTACATTAATTGCTCCACACTGACACTAATCCGTCCAGGGCTTCTCTGTTAATTCTCCTCAAGTAGCCAAACGCTGTTGAATCCTCAAAGGCTTTGAAAAAGACACCATTGCCGAAACCACATCATCTCCAGGGTAGGCCAATCACCTCAACCTTCAAATGACCTGATGAAGGGGCAGATATCGACAATAAACAAAGAAGTTGAGGGTAAACAATCGGAGTGTGAATCTGGGATGCAACATGCACTTGGAGTGATCATGTTGAACGGTGTGATAAACCGAGATGATTCTCTACACGTGGATGCTTGCAGGAGTCCCTTGGGGAGGAATCTTAGAGGTCCTATCCAAACCTGGCCTTCAATGGAGAAAATCTTGCATCGGGGCCCTCCTTCCTCTTACCACTAGGGGGAGAGGATTTGATTCTCTCCCTCTCAGCTTCCTTGGCATCTTTCTCCGCTTTCTTCTTCTCCATCTCTGCTGCTTTGGTATTCTCCTCGTATGAGCGTTTGAACATTTTCACAAAATTGAAAAGGATTGAAAGAACTACAAAATAGGCCAAAAAGCACCGTCAGTACTGCAAAAAGGAATCCTCTTAACCACAGACAATTCTTCAGACAGGAAAAAACTAACGTCGTCCTTTGTTATTACCTTGTTCGAATGGACACCTAGCAGGATCCTCTCCAAAATATTGGGCAAGTGAATCTGCGTTGCGGCCCTGAGAGAACACCATAACTCGTATCACTAATAGATCTCAAATTAAAACCAAGAATACGAGAACATGGAACACTGCATAGCAGTGGAGAAGTCCAGCCATTCTTTTTCCATTTCTCACTTTCAGCTGGGTTCACTGCAAAAGTTGGTTGAGCTTACCAATTCTGGCAAATTTTGCTTAAACTTTTGGTTATGTTGGGAACTACAATTCAGTTTCTGGAGATTTACAAAGAATCTGAACAAATTTGCAATAAAATCTGGCTAAATAATTGCATTTTCTTCCTCGAATGCCCTGTAGACTTGTAGCTAGACCCAAAAATTTGTGGAAATCTAGCTACAGTTGTGCAAAAAATTAGCTGAAGTAGTGGTTTGCTGGGCGTTCTTCAGATAAAAAACTCTTCTATTGGAAACTCTTGAGGGAACAAAGATACTTTGCAAAGGCCATTTCAGGACCTCAGGACATATACATATAACGAAGGCTTCTAGCACCCATAACATCAAATTATAGATGTGATTTCGCTAACAAAAACAAGGCTTTGATAGCAGCTGATACAATGCTCCAATGCAAACGAAAACCAAGTTGAGTGAAGCATCATACCACTTCAGAGTACAGAGAAGTCAATGCCCGGACTTCTGATTCAGCTGTATTAAGAAACTCCTTACATACCTGTATCACAGAATACGCAATTGGTGATGATCATAGAATATTAACCTGAATCTGGGGAATACGTTGAAAATAAACGTTGAAAGGCTCCACTAGTAATTGTAAATGAAAGCTGTCGCTTAAATATACACTAAGATGAAACTCATAATATGACAGATTTGACAGCGAAACTAATGTACACTTCAGCCGCAGGTCAAACAAGCCATATTATTTTGTTTGATAATTTGCTTTGACAATGTTTGAGCATGTTAAATGCTGGTTTTGAAGATTTTTGCGGAGTGTTAAAAGGACTCAAATTTGAAGTTCTCATTTCAATTTTGAGATGTGGCACAAAGAGAACCTTAGAGAGTACTCTTAAAAGATAAAACAGAACGGCAATAGGTAATGTTGATTTGAATTAACTTGTGCCTACATCGCTGTCTCCAGTTCAGACCTAAAATATAGCGTGACGCACAGGTTGATACTTTGTCTTAACTATATTCAACACCAAGGTTGGTACACATATCTGGAGAACCTGTTTTGCTTGAGTATGTGATCACAATCTCATTCTAAAGAGACTGAAATCATTGTGTAACTATTCCAGACTTAGGATTTAGAGTCATAATTCTATTTACGGGCCCCAACAGAAAGAAACGAGTTAGAATTAAACATACCGCACGGAAACCCGCAGAAGGAGGACCATCATTTTCTGACATGGCAATTTCTTGCTCCACTTTCTCTAGACCCTTGCTCACTGCTTGCATCTCTTCTGCCAATGACTTCAATTGAATCTATAGCCAGATCACAACTTAGATTAAGCTGAAAAGCTAGACCCAGCCAACCTCTGAGTGCTGCCTCTTATTCACAAAGGCGAAGAGAAAATTTGGAAATTGAAAATTCCTTAAAACAGACACATAATCCTAGGGGCACAAAAGAATTGCAAGTACTTCAGTAGTTAAAAATAATAATCGTCAAAAGTGACTATTAAAAATTGGCCAATGCCAAAAATTCATGACATAGCAGAAGCTTGAAAATTTTGTCAGATGAGCACCTTGGTTGCTGCTTCCAGGTCTTTTAAATCTTTGTCAAAATCAAGAAGCTCTGGTAGTTTATCAGCTATAACCTATATATAACACTCAAACACAAATGTCAGAAGAAGAATATCCAACAATAACAAGAGCACATCTCATTTGTCCAAATAAAGACCAGCACGTAGAGATTATGCAGTGAAACAATTTGGTCTCTATAGAAAAAGTATTATTTGAAACTACCTTGCATAGATAGTGCATAAGAGTCATTTTGTTGTTCCGAGCACGGGTATCTGTGAGCTTCAAAAGACTATCCAACTTGAAACCAATCGCAGAGCCTGTAAATTCAGGAGTTCCAAATTCAGATTCAAAGGATCTCGAATTTTGCTTCCCTACTCAATCGTAATCTCATAAAATGGTAAGAGAAACTCAAAAGCTGTCATACAACTACAAAGAACTCTTGCAAGGTCTAAAAATCAAAAGGTCTCAAGAATGTTCCTTTGACAGACCTCTAGCAGTTCCCGAGTTAAGGGCATTGCCAAGAGACAAGATAGTCTGCATTACTCGTCGCAACTTTAAGGATTCTTTGACCTGAAGAATCAGAGACAAACAACAATGTCAAGACAACTAAACAAGGATCTGCTGCATCATACATATACATACTCTCGTAAAAATTGTTGAAACAAGGAATACTCAACCGTGACATTTACAATATTATGCATGAACTTGATTGTACCTAAACTTCTTAGGACGTTATGGATATCGATAGATTAAATACAAAAGGGAAATCGTATATTCTGAACCAACCTGCCTAGACGCATTGTTTACAACCAAAAGATTGGTCCGCAGGTCACTAATCTGCAAGAGAAAATATGAACATTTAGTAGGAAAACATAGAGATGGCTGAGTAGCTAACGTTCATTCAAAGAAACAGGCTAGCCATTGATTGTAAGTATCTCTGGACGCTATTGCATATTAAATTCTGGAGCTTGGACATATCAATAATTGCAGCAAGAAAGATATGACTTAAACCACGAGCAATCAGAGTAAAACATGCACAACTTAGACCAACACAGATTGGATGATTGGTAACAAAGACGATGATAAAGATTCTTCACGGATGTTAGAACTCAAAACCTGTTCATTAGTGAACAATCACCTGTTGGTCAAAAAGAATCTTGAAAGAGAAGACACGCAACTTGGCTTCCATCCTTGGAACCCTCATCATTTCCAGGAAAAACTGAACATTTCCGAAGCAAACAAAAATATTAGCCATGGTCCAGCAAAGTAAAACAATAAACATAACCTCTTATTTTCAAACCTGAAAATAGCAGGCACGAATTGAAATTATGCACAAAACATAATCGCCTACGTCAACCAAAAGGACTGAGCCAATAGTATTATACAACAATATATTATGCACAACAAGACAGTTGAAGATGTACCTGTTCACATTTTCCAAGGGTTTCTTTGTCACCAGTAAAGTTCTGGAAACACCACAAGTACAAAATTTGAGAAATTGACAGTCTGCATACTACTGAAAATGTAAGACAACTGGACGCCATAAGTACAAACGATAATGCCAATTATGAACTGCAAGTCTGATCACAACGTAATCACCACGCACTTGAAATCGAAGACGAACTTACTCTCAACATATCCATCTCCTCTTTTGTTGGGCAGAATTTAATGAGATGATCCACTTGGTCAGTGTCCAATACAGCTGGGTTCAAAGCAAGAACTCCAGTCTAAACACAGACAGGGAAGGAAATATCAGCACGATTATCCACCAGACTTGATACTCAAAACTGCAACATAAAGAATGGATATTTCGAAACATATAAGCAAGTGTTGACGGCTTTCAGGCAACTTACAATCACTTCCGGCAAAGGAACTTTAACCTTCGTCAACATAATCTCACAATTGTTTGCTCTTCGCATGTCAACCTGTACGAAAAAGAAAGATGTTTTAGTTTGACAATAAATATGCAGCTGCCGAAGCAGACACAAATCAGCACAATCACATCTTTCCAATAAACCTCTTTGTACCATCAAAGGAACTACTAACCCACAGGGAACGGAGCCATACCAGATGAATTTTTTCTTGTTTAGCAGGGACCCTTCTACCTGACTTTTCTGCTGCACTAGCACTTACGGGCGCTGCTGCTGCAGAGAACAAGCTCTCCAATTCCGACATGTCAATATCAGGTGGCCTGCAGGTCAATAATTCCACTTAGAAAAGAAGTAATATAAACTTCGAATAAGTACAAACTAAGAAACCGTCTGCTGTTATTTCCTGATATGACGTGGACACCAACCTGAAAAACACGAGTATTAGACCAAACATAAGGCAGATCTACGATCAGAAATAATTTAAACAAACAAGAACATGTATAGGGTTTTACCTTGCTGAGTCCTGTTGTTTTTGATAATCAGCCCAGAGACTCCCTTGCAGAGCGCGAGTAACCTTGACCCAATGAAGGGGTTTTAAAGGTGCCGGTTTCCGTATAACTGGTGCAGCCACAGCAGCTGCTCGTACTGGCGGACTAGGTGGACCTCCTTTCCCTCTGCCTGGTGGGGGTGGAGGGGGCGGACCGCCAGCACTCCTACCTCCTGGAGGTGGAGGTGGAGGAGGAGGCCCACCAGGACCCTTACCTCCTGGTGGTGGCGGCGGAGGTGGAGGACCTCCAGGCCTGATTGCTCCAGGGGCTGGTGGAGGTGCAGGTGGGCCACCCTGACCTCTTCCCCCTGGTGGAGGTGGTGGTGGTGGTGGGGCATTAGATCTTCCAGGTGGTGGAGGTGGTGGTGGTGGAGGAGCACCTAATCTACCAGGGGGAGGGGGAGGGGGAGGAGGGGCGCCACTGCCTGAACGTCCACCAGGTGGTAGAGGTGGAGGTGGAGGAGCAGGAGCACCACTATTGGGACGTGCACCAAATGGAGGTGGGGGTGGAGCAGGAGGAGCAGGAGCACCACCGCTAGGACGACCTCCAAAGGGAGGTGGGGGTGGAGGAGGAGGAGCAGGAGCACCACCGCTAGGACGACCTCCAAAAGGAGGTGGGGGAGGAGCAGGAGGAGGAGGAGCACCACCGCTAGGGCGTCCTCCAAATGGAGGTGGGGGTGGAGGAGGAGGGGCAGGAGCACCACCGCTGGGACGACCTCCAAAAGGAGGTGGGGGTGGAGCAGGAGGAGGAGGAGCACCACCGCTAGGGCGTCCTCCAAATGGAGGTGGGGGTGGAGGAGGAGGGGCAGGAGCACCACCGCTGGGACGACCTCCAAAAGGAGGTGGGGGTGGAGCAGGAGGAGGAGGAGCACCACCGCTAGGGCGTCCTCCAAATGGAGGTGGGGGTGGAGGAGGAGGGGCAGGAGCACCACCGCTAGGACGACCTCCAAAAGGAGGTGGGGGTGGAGGGGGAGGTGGAGGAGCACCACCACTGCGGCGTCCTCCAAATGGAGGTGGGGATGGAGAAGGTGGTTGAGCAGCACCACTGCTAGGGAGATCACGAAATCGTGGAGGGGGTAGAGGAGGAGGTGGAGCTGCAACACTACTGGAGCGATCACCAGATGAATAGGTGGGTATTGAGTTAGATTTTTGCCCAGCAGAATCAGGTTTGAAAGACAGAGCAGAAGTCGGAGGAGGCGCTTCTATCCTTGCTTGTGAAGGTGGCTGCCCTCTGGAGAGTAGAGATGGCTTGTGAAAATTTGTGTCAAATGAAGATGGACGATTTAATTGTGGGGTTAAATTGAATTGCAGCTTCCTGCCACCAACCCTCGGCGAATTTGGAGCAGATCGCGAGTCAGGACTACCAGGAACCATTTTCTCAAGATCCTGAAAACCATTTTGGGACATCTGCTGAAGAAATCTGAGAGCAGCATCCCCATGGCCATCCACCCAATCCCCACTGCTAAAGAGCTCCTGTACCTTGGCAAAAGCCTCCATCGGCAGCACTTCTTTTTCTTCCCCACCCAGCATAACCACAGGGGGCAATTTCGAAGGAGTCACTTCTGTCTCATTGAATAATACCTGATCGTGAGACATGAAAACAATCACAAATTACATAAAAATAAAGGAACCCCATTATGATCAAGAAGTGCAAGGATCAAGTACAGATCAATAGAACAGTGCATACTACAGCTGAAATGCAACAAAGAACAACTACTTACCTCAGCTCTGAAATCTTTAGGATATCGTTCTTTCGCATTCCACATAATATCTATGTCGTCACGGGTTAACATTAATATGTTTGATCTAATGAAGGCTGTGTTGAACATGACTCGAAACATCATTTCCTCACGGTCCGTTTCATGATCAAGGTTTATGCATTCCATCACCACGTCCCCTCTTACTGGACATTGGACATCTATCTTTACGATGTCACAGTCCACCTGCAAGTACAAAGAATCAGCCAGACTCCAGAGCGAGTTTAAAAAAACAAAATTTCAGCGAACAAAGTGAATCACCCACTTTATCTATGAAAACTGCAGACGAAATTCGGACTAACTTCAAGGAAAACAATACCTGACGATACTGCCGAACTCTCTTTTTATTTTGTGAAAATAGCATTTTCGTCATGCGATTCCCCTTCAACCTCGGATCCTGACCATAAATGCGAACGAGAGGTCTGCATCCTCCGTCTGAGTCGAAGGTTGGAACTATCCGAAACATGAGGCAATCTAAGGTCAGAGCCCTATCCTGGGGCGGCCATTCTGGGGTATTGTTTCGTCTAGCAACATACTGTAAGTATCGTAACTGTGAAGGCATAGGATTGAGTGGTGAGAGCAGAGGAAGCAATCCCTTCGGCGCCTCTTTGTGCAACATATCTAGTGTTTTCTGCTCCCCAGTCTGAAGTTTCCTATAAATAAGAAAGGATGCAAGAATAAATGCAAGTAAGGGCCATCCTCCCCTCTCACAATGCATGAGAATAATGTTCTGGCTTCCTTCAAGGGACAGCCAGCTATCGCTTGAGCGAAGAAAGTGATGAATCATCTCCATAGACAAAACAGGGCAACCTTCGTACTGCCTAGGGTAGTCCATCACCGTCATATCATATTGTGACAGAATCTCTGTCAACTGGCTCTTCCTTTCCCCTTCCCTGAAATTGAACACAAGGTAGGACGAGTCTGGGAACTGCTCATGCAGCTGCGTGGCAACCTGCCGCATGTAGATTTTGTATGTTTCATCCTCAAACACATCCGTCGAGAAGCATGAATCAAACACTGCCACAAAAAAATCAAATTAAATCAAATCAAATCAAATCAAATCAAAATCCATATTTTTAGGAATCTAAACATGATTAAACACTCCTAATCCAAAACCACGCAGTTGAGAATTTCAATCCTAAACAAAAAAAGAAAAATTTGCCTGTGCTTTCTCCGCGAAGCTCGACTTTCAATAGTTGAAAAGCAAACTACTAGTGGATATTACGTCTACGATCTTAATCCTGTTCAATTATGCTCTATATACCAAATTAGGGCATTCAGTTGTAGCTTACCATAGACGCGCTCCGTAATCTCCAGAAGACCATCGGGTGGTCTTCTGTAGAAGAATCGTCGGAACAGAGACATACTCCCATACACGAAAGGGGAAAGAAGAAAATAATCCGAGGCCGAAAGCAGTACAAAATTGCCGTCCCTGAACCCTAGAGAGAGGTGGTCACTTCGCTGAAGCTCCCCAAATACACCACATGAGCTCCCAGGAGAGCATTTTCCCGGTGCTCTCCAATCCACCGAGTCAGACTACACTCGCACTAAGCTTCCCGAACTAACGCCAAATCAGATCTCCACAGTAACCCTAGGTACGGCCTTCTTCCTAATATATCATTTCCAGCGCTCCCTCATTCCGAGCTCAAATCAACCGTGTTCCACCGCTGCAGATACCAAACCAGCCCTACCTGAGTGCGCGCCACGATCCAGAACACCAAAACCAATCCACGACACTCCCCGACACACACTTGTCAAAGCTTCACTCCCTGCAAGCTCTCATCTCCAAATGGCCCCTTTCAAAAACTGCACCAAACGACGCGCAGCAAATCAGCAAATTCCCATTCCAAACGAGATCTGCACGGAGCATTGCCAATAGCCGATGAGCAGCGGGCGAAGAGAAAATGGCCGAGCATACAAACAAGGAAGCGCAAGAGCGGAGGCCGGAGATCGATAGCAACCTTCGGCTATGGCGTGAGAGGAGTGTGCAAAGCGATGGCAACCCTGACCAAGACTCTCCCAAGACAGCCAAGACCGCCAAGACCCTACTCGTGGGTAGAAGGGGGAGGTCTTCGTGGCCTGCACTCTACTCCGTGTGCAACGGAAACCTGAAGCTGAACAGGATTTCGTGGATGAAAAGAGATTTTTGGATGAGTTTCTGCTGTCCTGCTGTTTAAGAAACAGTACTACACTTGTCTTTTTGCAACCACCAGTACAGGAGCTGGGTGGCAGGTTTAAATTCATTTTGACTCGTGCGGTTGTGGCCGGCTCCTAAGGATCATTCAAAATACTGTTCTTTCTAAATATTTCAAAATTTCTCCGAGAAGGTAGTCTGATCTTAAAGCGACCATTTAAAAGCTGAAATGCCTTTTGGGGGAAGCTAGTAAACTCCTTGAAACAATTTTGGGAGGAAGAAAATTGGAATTGGAATCTAACCCAAGTTGTTTCATATTTTTTGGACATTTGTGGAATTAATTACAAATTTTTGAAACAACAGTGGTCACTAAAAGCAACCACTTATGTAAATGTACATCTACTAGTTACATTGAAGAAAGCAAAATGTACCTTTGTGTCATGATCGCTTTTAGAGCATGAGCACTTTTAGAGTAGAATACCTTATGTTGACTTGAAAAAACTCAGTGTGTCCATTTTTCATCTACCACAAAAATAGTGAAATTAGGTTGTCCGTTACTAATTTCTCAATATTGGGACCACACTATATACTTATTATTGTACAAGAATGCACTACTTTTTATTATTGTTGTAAATGGGATTCATGAACCTCTGTGTGTACAAAGGGAAGTATTTGTAGAAATATTTGTTGACTTTGATGGCTTATAGAAAAACTTTGTTGAAGTAAGGCAACCTAATTGTCAAGGCAATCTAATTTCACCTATTTGTACATATTTGTACCTAACTGGTTAATTTTGTGATGGTTTTATCTAATTGCTACACAAAAACGGTTAGTTAGAATGGGTGGATAATTAGCCGGCATGAGAATTAGGATGCTCAATGTAACAATGCCACCCTTGCACACCACAAATGCTACAACACCACAACTATAAGGTGGGTAGCGCCAAAAACACCACTTTTTTGCCAATGCAACTACTTACTTTTATAAGACTGGTTAGTATTTCATACTTTCTTGTTGCCAAGTGAAAGGAGGTTCCAACACACCAAAGAATGTGACATTTGGATACATATACAGAAGGAACAAAGTTTGGTTCTAAAACAATTTCTTCCACATTGATTTGGGAGATCTACACAAAGTGAAGATGGCAGTTCAGAGGCGGTGGTGCACTTGGGGATGCCCACCTTAACTGGTGTTGAATAATACATCTTTATGATAAATAATTTAGACCATAGTTAATAACCATTTGGGTGTAATGATTATGATCCTCACATTGCCTTGTTTGATAAACCTTTACACAGTCGGAATTACAAAAAAAAAGGTTTAATTTTTTATTTTGGACAATGCATTGAAAATTGGCGGTTTTGAACTTGTCCCCTTCCCAAACACCTTCTGTCTATTAAAAGTTAAACTAATTTGTATATATTTAGCTAGACTTTGGTCAAAAGTAGTTGAAAGATGAATGAAGGTAGATAAAAATTACATTTAGGTAGGAGACCGTTTATATTTGTGTCTCAATTTAGAAGCCCCCCTATTTGTGCCGCAACAAATACATAGTATACATTCCCAACCTTCAAATGTCATGTACTAGTACATCGTAACCAAAAAGTGGCCCACAAAAGTAACACAAATAGTTGTGACAAATAGGTCTCTTATAGTTTATTTGCAACACAACCGTATGAAAAAAGTGTATTAATACCACATTGTACTGATTTTTCTTAAAATTTTATAAACCATTCAAAAAAAATTAAAAAAAATAAACTTCTAAACCTTCATAATGTTCTTTGCAAGTTCGCAAAACTCCTGAAATTTAGTGCAAGTTTGGAGATAGTACCTTACATTGCAATAATCAATTTCCCTTTAATACTTACTTACCGCTATCGATCACGTATATTGATTTCCAACACTCATGATCTTCATCATGATATTGTATGTGGAAAAAATCACCTTTGAATACGGTATTGAGTGACCGGCCATTGCAATAATTAGAAAGCAAGCTCTGGATTGCAAGGCATTCATCAATGGCAACTATTGAGCATGTCATGGACAAATTTATTAGAATGGATAGGTGCATCGAAATGCACCCTATGTAAAATTCCAATTGGGCCAGCCTTGACCCAAGACTCAGCAATTGCCCATCATGAGCGGAGCCTCGCACATGGCCATAAGCCATTGAACTTGAGGCAATGAGGCACATTACTTTCAGTAGCCTTCAAAGAGTCTGCCTTTCCCTCCCTGGAGTCCTCATCCACGAAATTCATCCTCAAAAAATTAATGTAAACTTAGGTACTAGTATAGTGGTCGTACACTATGTTTTGTTTCATTTTCTTTGTTAATTTTAGGACCACACATACAAATCAACAAATATTTGTGGAAAAAGATGTTGGCAAAGAATTCAATGAATAATGCATTACAACCATTTGTCATCAATAACATAGTTTGGTTTTTCAAGTGAAAAGACAACTTTATATATACACGTGGGGTGGTAGAAGGTAGAACAACCCATGTGGGATAAATAGATTTGAATTTGTAGTTTCTCAAGCACTCATAGTTAAGTCAAAAACAAAGAAATGTGTTAAAAGTAGCATTTTAGACCTCATTTAGGCATAGTAAAATAACTTTTCTCAAAACACTTTGAACTAAAAAAGGTTTTCAAATAAACATAAGTTTCACCTCTAAAAATCCGTTTGGCCTTTTGAATCTCCAATCAAAAGTTATGGACAAATTTGAGAGAGGGGGTGGGAATGGACATTTTCTTTAACATTTTTAAAAATCCTCTCTCTAGATTTGTCCATAACTTTTGATTGGAGATTTGGAATGCCAAACAGATTTTTGGAGGTGAAACTTATGTTTATTTGAGAACTTTTTTTAGTTCAATGTGTTTTGAGAAAAGTTATTTTACTATGCCTAAATGAGGTCTGAAATTCTACTTTTAACACAATTCTTTGTTTTTGACTTAACTATGAGTGCTTGAGAAACTACAAATTCAAATTTATTTATCCCGCATGGGTTGTTCTACCTTCTACCACCTCATGTGTAAGGTAAATGACCCCATTGCGGTCAAATGACCCATGATGGACACCTAATGACCCCATTGTGGTTTTTTAGACCACAATCAATGCCTTACATGGTAGTTATGGAGTAATTAGTAACCTCAATAGGTACTTCCAACTTTTCAGTGTAAAATTCTTTGTAAAAATTGACTTTTTAGGTCTCCCATGTTTGAAAATGTTGTGACTACATTGGGTAGGAAGATGACCATATTGGATTCAAATTTTGTTGGTCATGAAGTAGCCTACAGACTCCTATGGGCTGATCACTTCAAAAATTCAGAACTAATTCATACGTGGTCCAAAAAATATAATTTCAAATGCCCTCACTATCTCTCACATTTATCTTTGTGTGGGAAAAAATTTGAAAAATTTCAGCAATGGCATGTAGGCACACTCCTAATTCTGACCGCAATGGAGTCTTTTACCTTATATATAGTTGTCTTTTCACTTGAAAACACAAAACATGAACGACAATCACATCAAAGTGATGTAAATCAAGCATTGAGATAATTGATCTCTATAAATTGATTGCCATTTTGAATAAGTTTGCTATTTTATTTATAGCTTTAATTCAAAGTGCTTAAGCTGTTGTCAATACCAATGTGCAGCTGCAACCTTGTAATTGACTCAGGCCCCTTCCTGGATTCTGACAAGTTTCGCCAAGTGTCCTTGTAGTTACTGATTTGGTGTGGAACATACCACACCATTTCATCCCTCGGATGAAATGATGTGGTATATTCCACATCATTTCGTCTAGGGAAGGCAGTCGCAGTGACTGCTACTAAATGTTATGCATGAGGCCGAGAAGTGTCCTTGGCCGAGTAAAGATCAATGATGTGAACTTTGGACTTTGGACTAAGGTAGGGTGCTAAAAAGTGATCAGAATTTTATTTTATTTAAAAAAAAAAGAAAAAAAAAAAAGAAGTAAAAGTGATCAGTAATGTAGAGCTACATTTGACTTTCTTTAGTGTACCAATAGTATACATTTCAGTAGGTAGTTGCTTTCAGTGACCATTGTGTTTCAACTTTAAAAATTCAAAACTAGTTCCACAAAGGTTAAAAAAATAGGAAATGACTTGGGTTATGTTGAGATTAGGAAACAAAATGAAACTACAAAGTATTATATAACCAAAGTATGCAAGAAGAAAAGAGTTTAAATATATTCAAAGTAAAGTAAATATATACCAAGGAAAAAAAATCTATAAATAGTACCACTCCTCTACTATTGGTCCAAGGGATCCTCTAACTAAATTAACTCTAGTAAACTATAGTGGAGAGTGTATTAAGCTAAGATGTTTCTTAACAGGTTAGATGCCAATTCCATTTTTTAGTCCTACAAAAATTTATTGAAATTTTTTTTTAAAGAATTTAAGGCTTCTCCTAGGCAATCAACTCTTAAGAGGTCGATTTAAGAGCAAATTACCTTACTATATTGCCCTAGCATAGAATTTCATTTTGGATGAACTTTCATGAAAAATACACTTGCCAATGCCATAACGGATTTCAAAATTGTTTCTATGAATACTTAAATCCTTATAAGTCCTCAAGAACATTCAATGTTCTAGACACTAGTTGTACTTCTACATGCTCAAAATTGTGAATTGCTAAGGTGGGCACACCTAAAATTGCACCCTACCTAAAACCCGGATCATCACTCTGTGTACATCTCTAAAATCAATATGTACATTATTTTGTTGAAGAATTGATTTTAGAAACTCTACCAAAAAAACCTTGGAACCCTCATAACTTTTGCATACGGGATCCAAATGTCGCATTCTTTAGTGCATTGGAACCTCCTTCACTTGCCATCAAGAAAATTTGAAACTTTGACCAGCCTAATAATAGTAATTAGGCACAATAGCAAAAAAATGGTGGTTTGGTGGATGCCATACTTATTACTTGCATAGTATAGATATTTTTTGTGAATTGGGGAGGTTTGGATAAGTTTGATTATGGCGGTGTAATAAAAACCACTTGAATATGTTGACATTCTTTGGCAAATATTACTTGAATAGTATATCAATTAGTATAGTAGAGTAAACCTGCTAATTATTGAGTACATCCAAAAACCAAACAACCGTTGCCATTTACCATACAATAATTACATGCCTCAACTAACAATTCAATTGCGATGGGAACAAAATTTTGTATCACCACCCAATGACCACTTACTATGTGATGACGGGTTGCAAGGAATTTTTAACATTGCCTTCATCGCCTTTAAATTGCAACAAAATTTATAGAAGAAATCTTTTTGCATTCTATTTTTTTAAGGCAAATCTTAATATGACATTTAATAATCTCACCAAGTTTCAAAACATGCAAGACTCTATATTTCTGTGGAGAAGGATTTGAATTTTGTATATGTGGTGATTGGCAAGTTTACTTTAGTCTTTTAGCAATCGTATATTTCATATCCTTCAACTTCAAATACTAATATAAAACATTTCACAAGAATTATTTTCTCCTTTATCATATATTTTTATTGACATTTTCATGAAGTGTTGTTATTAGAATTGAATAATAGAATTTCACAAACAATACATAAGTGCCAAGTTTCAATGTGCACAAAATATTGCTCATAATTTGACAACATGTCATAGAAAACTATAATGTCAAATAAAAGGTATGTTTGCACTTGGTGTTAAAGAGTGTTGTTAGTGAGGGTCTTAATAACAAATTTAGACCTACTTTTGGACTGGATTCACATTGCAACATCACCCCTAACACCAAGTGCGAAGGTCTCGGACTTGTCCTCATAACAAAGGTTATGACTAAAAATGACCCTCCATAAGCTAATAAACCTCCCTAATATAATCTTGTCAGACAATTTGAAACCAATCTGGGATTGATTAGTTTAGAGAGATTCTACTATAGTTACCTTAGTTCATTGATCCCTTGTCCTTATGCCACTTGTCTTCCTAAATGGCCGGCAATCGTGTTCAAAGGCCATTTTGTGTTGGACATTGTGTGTCCCTTCACTTCACATGCATGAGCTGGCTGGGCTTTGTGGGCCGGGGGCACAAAAGGAATCCCATCTTTGAATTGTTCAATGTACGTCCTCTTGGAGCCGGCCGCATTAAGAACTCGATCAAGAAGCATCACGAGAAGCAGCATCATCGATCTCCTGCAAGAATGTTTTGGTTTGAGTGAAGCCTTTTGTAATTTTGTGTTCCAGTCAATAAACCATGTCAATTTGTGTGCACTCGAACATACTTAGCTGCAAGGAATCTGCTTGGCTTAACAATGAAACAATTTACTCTTTCAATGAACTTACAACAACCAAGCTCTAGGAATTGCATGGGTTGATACATTCAAATCAAATTATTCAATAGACAGCGGAGGTAGAGTTAGTTTTAATTTCAGTTTGTGGGATCAGCATGAAGCAATTAGAACTCAATCGATCATAAAAATAGTCCGGAAAGACTGAAACACTTCAAACGGAATTGGTTATAATACTCATGTACGCAAATTAGGCACTGAACCGTTACGTTTGATTAGGTGGGGAGAAGTGCTCCAGAATATTAGCAATGTTTTGTGTTTTTTCTTGAAAGAGAAATAGCAATGTTTTGAAATGCGAGAAGGAGCTAGACAAGGTCAACCTAATTTATACATTGATCGAACACAAGTAAGTCTCGGCGAAGAAGTTCGAATGCTCAGTCCAGCATTCTCAGACACAAATGGACATTACCATTGAACAGATGAATGACGGAGAGCATGTAAACTTTGAATGAACTGTTGCACTGCTGAGTCTTCTGCTTTGTGGATCAGGCCTCCTGAAAATAGAAATAAAACAAGAATGTTGTTGTTTCAAAACAAAACAAAACAAAAACAAAAACAAAAAAAACAAAAATACGAGAAAACAAAAATGTTGTGTGTCTGAATGATGGCGCTGTTGCTTCTGCTACACTGCAGTGGCTAGCCAGGACGGACTCCACGCGCGAGCCATGATGAAATGATTAAAAGTTCTGTGCATCAAAGGACTTTAAGTTTGAAATAAGTGACGTGGGAATCATTTCACTCTGTCGTGCTCCGAATTGGTGACAGGAGAGTTGGCATGGGATGCAGATTGGTCGGAAGATTTGGATCCAACTTATTACTTCATCATAAGTGGGTTTAGGGCCACTTTCATCCTTGCGATTCTCACTGTTTAACAGAAATTACCCATGATGTTATTATTCTCTTCCAATTTTTGAAGTTGCCAGCCATTCAAGATGTCTGTTTTCAATTCTTGAAAACTCATCTTCATGTTGGGAGACTCAGTTTCTTGCTTCCAACGATACAAACTCATCTTCTGAGTTGAAAGAAGATGAATTTCGAAGACCCACCAATTTTCCCATGGGCACTGAATTGACTGCCAAATGGAAGTAAGAAACTATTGGAAGTACTCAACTTTGAATACTATCTGCCTCCTAAGCGTCTCTGAATCCCACTATTGAAGAAGTGATGGGCGACACGATTGCAACTGTAAGTTTACCATTTCAAATGCGCACTTCAGAGGTCGACACTGACTGCAATGCTGCTTCGCTTCGAGTTATTGTGTAACCAGTCGTTAGGGTTTCAGAAATTGGAATTTGGAGGTTTAGGGTTTGAACCAGAGACCGGTCTTCGTCTTCGGCCTTTTCAGTTTCTCCTGTCGACAAATGCAATGCATTTGTTTTCATGGGCTGACTCAACGATAAATCCGTATTTGAGAGCTTCTCCAAGACCTTAAATTTTTTCGCATGGATATATGGAGGCATTGTTGGATCTGGGAAGGAGCAGTATGAAAAAAATTCGCTCTATCTGTTTTAAAGTATGCTTTAACTGAAAGAGATTCATATGTGCGTTGTGACGAAGCTGGAACGTCTGCAAATACTAATTTGTTAGCGATAAAGGATTCGTTGCGAGTAAGTTTGAGATCTTCTTGTTGGCGCTGGCTACCAATGTTAGGAATTGATTAAAGCTATCTCCAATGCCACAGAGTTGGAATGTCTTTGTCTTCCTCTGTCCTCAAACCCTAAACCTCCAAATGCTCGTCTGGTGGTTCAGCTTTGATGGGCGGAATGATGGAATGTATGTATCCTGGAAGTAATTGCTTCACCTGAAGGCGATAATAAATAGTACGCATGACCGTTTTAACAGTCGCAGAGGCTGATAAGAGCTCCTGAAATTGCTACAACCGGCACATATCTTGTCTGCTGGCGGAAGAAACGACAGACTGGTAAGCATGTAAACAATCAATTCGCAAACAGTTACCAGTTTGCTTGTTTGCTAAAGAATCAAACTGTTCTGGTTGTATAATAAACACAACTGTTTTACTGTTTGCTAGTTTTGCTAAAGTGTGGTATAGCTGCTTCACCAACGTAAGGTGACTGTATACGAAGGCATAAATCCGAGTCTCAGCTAGTTGCCTTACATTGGTGGGGAAATTGTAGCACTAAACGTTCAAGGCCAGGCTTGACTCGCACTGATTTCCATTTGGAAGTGGAAGAGGAAATGAGGACATGCCTCACGGATACTAAACATGGAATGGACTTACAAATACCAAGTCCTCGGTTCTTCTTGGGCAACAGCAATGCAGTATAACACGAATTCTTCATCAGCTTACTGCTTTAATTCTGTCCAGACCTATGATGTGTTCGCATATCATTTTATATATGATACAACAACTTTGTAGTAGCAAAGACCGCACAAGAATTCAAAGCCTCCAGAAAGAGGCCAAGCGATGACTAGAATATCTTTCCCAATCAAAAAACGGTGTCACCCACTGTTGGCATTTCACAAGCAATGAGCACGACACACAGCAGGCAGGGAAAAAGCTGATGCCCTGCTCAACAACAGAAGAGTGAAAATGACATTTTCTTTCTTAGTTTCCAGGGTTCGTAGAATGATTGTCGGCCACTTTAGATTGCACAGCTTGAAGCAACAAATCTTCGACAACTTCGAAGTTATTTATGACAGAATTCCATTTTCTTCTGCTTTACCTTGTTTAGTTCAATGTTGACATGCTAGTTCTTGCTGAACTACAAGTGTCTGATCTTTGATTTTCTCAGAAATTGTAGAAACAAACAATGCACCTTTTTCATCCTGGAATCTGATAATTTTCAGCTAACTTCAATCCTTCCCAGCGTTAAGCTTGTTATCTCTCCTCTAAAACCTTGAGGACGATTGTTTTTCGGAGCTTATCCACTTCTGCAAATCTAAAGTGGGTGCTGAGTTAGCATAGCAGGATGTAAGTTACTTTAACAGTCCCCTGCGAAATCTCTGGAGAATTTCATGATCGAGGGCATCCCATCAATGCAAACTGCTGCTGAGAGCAGCTTTGCATCATGCTTGCCCGTACAGTTGCAGTAAGTTGGCAGGAATCCAATTGCTCGAAATTGATTGCCTCCATTTGATTGCTTCTATTTGTTTGATTGTGCAACAATTAAGGCCAACAATTAACACAAGATGAATTCCTGACATAACTTAAACAGAGGAATGATGTGCACTCATCGTTACAGGGATCTACTCTAGGCAGATGCAACCATGCAGGGATTTCATTTTCATTTCAAGTTGTGAAGGCAGTGGAATCTAACTACTCCTGCAATCTTGACTGGAATGATATGATGAAGCAATTTACTAACACTGTCTTCTCGATCGAGGATTTTGGTGAGAGAAATAGAAGTTGGTAATAGCTAGGAGAGTTTGGATGTGATATTGAAACTGCTTGATGGAATTCTTAAAATTCTCAAAAATAAAAAAAAGGGAAAGAATTTATGCCGTTCAAATGTTTCAGCAGCGGTTTGGTTGGAAAAACCTTGACCTTGGTTCTAAAGCCTCGATCAAAACTCAACTCAATCCAAATCTCTAGGGTGATGAACGTTCAGTGTAAGTACAGTAAGTAAGGTGGAACCACCCATACCTGATCACTTCTGCAATTTCAAGAACAGATGAGAAGGAGTGTGAGGTAGTGGAAATTTTTCTCATGCAGAGAAATAAGAAATATTGGGACTGTGATTTTTTCCTAATTTTATTGCTGAGATTGAAATTACTATGAATTTTGGGAGTCTAAAAAGTGTTCCAAATCCATCGCCAATGTCTAGAGTCTTCCGATTTTGCTCATAACAAACTACTTTCATGTTGACTATTTCTGATGCACTTTGGGACATGTAAATTATCATGACGTTATTATCCCAAGCTTGGAAAGGAGGAAAATACACATTCCAAGCTTAATTAAGTGCCCTCCATAACATTCAATAGCAGTTAGAGCAATTGGCTTCCCATTGATGGAATGATGTGGAATATTCCACACCCAAATTAGCTAAATGGCCACGTGTCAATAATGTCAGACTTCTATTCAATGCCAAGGTCACGATTGCACAGTTAGGTTATTGAAAAATTGAACACCTTCAATTTAAACAATACACAAAAAATAGCTTTAAACAAAATGACAATTAATTCATAGAGGTCAATGATTTCAATGTTTGAATTCCTTCATATTGCTTTATAAGCCATTCATGTTTTGTGATTTGTTTAAAGACAACTCTTTATGTACACATGGGGTGGTAGGAGGTAGAACAACCCATGTGGGATAGGTAATTTAGAGTTTGTAGTTTCTCAACCACTTGTAGTTAAATCTAAGTAGGAATTGTGTTAAAATTGTAATTTCAGACATCATTTAGGCATACTAGAATACATTTTTTCAAAAAAGTTTGGACTAAGAAAAGTTGAGGAATCAAGTTAAGTTTTATCTCCAAAAATCCGTTCGAGATTTCAATATTCTACTCAAAAGTTATGGACAAATTTCACAGAGGGATTGGAAAGGATTTTTTAAAAATATTTTCATACATCCTCTCTGAAATTTGTCTATAACTTTGAGTGGAAGATCTAAATCTCAAACAGATTCTTGGGGATGAAACTTAACTTGATTCCCCAACTTTTCTTTGTTCAAACTTTTTTGAAAAAATGTATTCCAATATGCCTAAATGATGTCTGAAATTACAGTTGTAACACAATTCCTACTTAGACTTAACTATGAGCGGTTGAGAAATTACAAACTCTAAATTACCTATCCCACATGGGTTGTTCTACCTCCTACCACCCCAAGTGTACATAAAGAGCTTCTCTTTTCTACTAAAAACTCAAAATAAGTTATTGATGACAAATGGTTAGATGTCATTGGTATAATACTCAATGGATTCTTTGGATTTTGACAAACCATCTATCTTTATATAATTATTTGTTGTTTGTATATTTTGTCCTAGAATTAGCCAAAAAAATAGAGCGCACTATAAATGTATTGCCATTGTCTCGGTCCTGAAGCTTACAATAATAATATGTGGATGAAATTCGTGGATGAGGACTCTAGAGAGTAAAAGGTGGTCTCATTGAATGCTAATGAATGTTATGTCCTTGGCTTGAATTAGTTCTCCCGGGTTTGGAATGGCTGGTCCTACCTTAATTGTTTGTAATATTGTGATATCTTTATTGGTTTGGATTGAGACTATGGCATCAATTCTCGCATCTACTTTGGTTTCTAAATCCAAGAGTTCAAATCCTATCTACAACTGCATTTACATTGCATGATAATGCGATTAGAGCATTGCCACTGTTTTGCAGGAAAAGCAACATAGCAAACGAGCTTTGCTGTGTTGAATTTGTGGCTTTCCACCCGGTGTGACGTTGGTGCCTCACTCTTCCACGTCAAAGCACCACTGCATCAACTACAGTTCATGCACATGTCGTGTTGGCGGAGCATGTTGCCGAAAAGCTGACAATTATTCCTCTACGATACCCCAAAATAGTAGCTCAGTATACAAGAGATGGCATGGGAAGATGCCGTGCCAAACCATTTTGTTGTTGGCTCGGCTCAGTATCCACCTTCCCTGAGTCCGCGGTGGGATGCAAATCTTCTTCTGGGCTCAGCAAGCACCGAACCAGGCAGGAATTATGCGTAAGAGCAGCCCCACTTCAACACACTAAAGCCACGCTCTAAACATTCTGTACCGTTGATCTTTTGGTCAATGAGGATATCAACAATGCACAATGTTTAGAGTGTGGCTTTAGTGTGTTGGAGTGGGGCTGCTCTAACAGTGGTGATGCTCTTAGGGTTTGGTTGGAGGGGGGAGTCTAGTACTTGCATAGAGCCTCACAGTCACACTAAGTTATACCACCAAATTGTTTTCACTATAGTCGGTGAAGAACACATCAGGAAAGTACCCCCATTGAAACAATATTGCTACAATGGCTTCACAGGTCAATATTGAAACTTTACTGTTATAGTACTGACTTAGTACTGCAACAGTATTGTTTCAATGGAAAAGCATTTTTTATATTGTTGCAGTACTACGTCAGTGTTGTAACAATATAATTTCAACACCGATCTGTGATCCCTATAAAACAGTATTGCAGCACTATTGTTTCAATGGGGGGTACTTTCCTAATGCATTCCTGTGAACAATTCATCAGTGACCGCCTTGTGTCGGTCGTTTCCACGTCCGGAACACCCGAACAATTTCCAGGAAGCTCAAAGTCAGCCCTCGCTCTCCGACCACGCGTCCCGCCGCCACTGGCCTCGACCCTCAAAAATCCATTTCATCAATTCACGCCTCCCTCCGAGGACGCCACCTGGCACATCGACAACGCCTCCCGCACCATTACCGGGGCCTCCTCCGAACGCCCCTCGCGCCTACTATTAGAAACACCGGCCCACCTTCGTCTTCCTTTCCTGCAGGGCCGTCTGTTTCAATCATATATCACCCCTGTTTCGCAAATATCGCAAGGAGAGCAACCTCCGTCTTTATTTCTAGTCGATCCGTACCTGAAACTGTGATCGAATCAATTGGAGGGCCGATTCAAGCTTTTCGGTGTCGAATTTGGTGCTGGGAGTCGAAATTCGGAAGCAATTAGGTACTGGTTTGATCATTTCGAGCTGGAGCTTGAATTTTGTTGGTAGAAATCTTGTTAATTTTCTAGGAGGTTGTGGTTGAGATTGTGGGTTTGATTTGCTGTTGGGTAGTACGGTGTGAGAATTGGATTGGGTCGGAGTTTTGTTTGAAAAATTGCGAGGGTTCTGGTCTTGGTGAGACGATGCAACGATCGATCGGGAGGGAGTGCTTTTGTTACTTGCTTCCGTCAATGTGGGATTTAAACGGTGGATGCTATTGATACAAAATCTTTATATTGATGCTTTTAAGTGTTGGAGGTATTTGTTCTGAGGTGGGTTTGGTGGAGCTGGTGTGTGAAGGTTCGAGGAACAGAGGAGATTGCTGAGAGAGGAGGAGGAGGAGGAGGAGGAGAATCGCAGGAGGAAGCTGCTGAAGCTGATTTGAGGTCGAGAGAATATTCAAAGTTAGTATTTTTGTTCGTTCTCCTGTTGTTTGGGTGATCGGTTTTGTTGGAAACCTATCCGTTTGCGGTTCGTTTTTTGTTGTCTTGAGGTCGGCTAAGTGGCAGGTTTCATTTCAAATTTTGAGGGATTTTTTAACTCTAGGTTTGAGTTGGTGAGAGGTGATTCAATGAATCATATGTCCCCCCCTGTTTGGTAGAAGTGAACCCTAGTTTGCAGGTTCAGAAGCATTTCGTATTTTTTTTTTTTAAAGATGGATTAGCCGTCATAGTAGACCTTAATATCTTAGAGATCACCTGAGTTTTCAAAAAAATGATCTGTAAAGGCGGGAATGGCGTCGGTATTTCGTGCAGTTATTGTTCTTTTGGTACCTTTTCATTTCTAAGTAGATGTTTTTGATTCTTTCATATGTTGCAGGTTTTAGGGGTGTACGAAATATTCAAGCAGAGGTTTGAGACAGCTAACGAAGATGAGCATGGACCCGATCGCCGAGGGGTCTCATGAAGGCATGTCTACGAGCAGCCGAAAATTATCGACTCGCGAAGTTGAGGCCAACGCGCAGTTGGAGCAGCTGAAGCGGGAAAATGAGCGCTTGAAGGCGACGAAAACGAAGACCAATTTAGCTCCTATTCCAGATGAGTCACCACGCACGTTGCAGGCTCGGGAGCAGCTCGAGCAGTTGAGACTCGAGAATGAGAGGCTGATGGCAAGCCGACTCGCACCATCGGCTCCGCCCATGTCTTCCCGCACGTATCAGAATTTGAATCACAGCGTCCAGGCAGCTGAGTCTGGAAAAATTAGTTATCCGAGCATTGTTGGGTATCCTAAGGAGGGATCACCTCCTCATGTCGATGGTCCATCGACCCGAACGGATGGGCCGGAGACACAACCACCAGCACGGATGGGTTCCAAGACCGCACCCAATTTACCTCCGACTGGAATGTCTCCTCGAACTATGCAGGCCATGGAGGAGCTGAATGCTTTGAAGCAGGAGAATGAGAAGCTTGTGTCCAGTAAATTGGCTCCCAAGAGTGTGCAGCAGGCTCCTCCTACTCGAACTGTTCAGGCTCCTCCTACTCGAACCGTTCAGGCTCCTGGGGATCAACAGTCTCGTGTGTCGCCACGGACTGTCCAGGCCCTCGAAGAGCTCAATAATCTGAAGCTGGAGAATGAGAAGCTTACTGCTAGTAAACTGGCTGGACCACCTCCACCCTCTCGGGTAGGTGCAGACCAAACTTCTAGGGTATCTCCTAGGACTGTGCAAGCTCTCGAAGAATTGAACGTTCTCAAGAAAGAGAATGAGAAACTCGCTGCTAGCAAATTGGCTGGACCACCTCCACCGTCTCGGGTTGCTGCAGACCAAACTTCTCGGGTTTCTCCTAGGACTGTTCAAGCTCTGGAGGAATTGAACGTGCTCAAGAAAGAGAATGAGAAGCTTGCAGAGAGTAAAATGGCACGGACAGCTGTTGGTGACCAAAACTCCCGTGTTTCTCCTCGGACAGTGCAGGCACTTGGGGAGATGAATGCACTGAAGGAAGAAAATGAGAGATTGGCGGCAAGTAAAATCGCAAGCAGAGTGTCTACGAAAGTGGCCGCGCCATCTTCGCCCTCACCAGCCACCAAATCAGCAGATGAGGCTACAAGTGGACCGAAGGATCTTGGAAAGGAGAAGACGGCTGTGGCTGAGGAGGCTACACCAAGTCTAGATGCCCAGGGGAGTTTTTCCTTCAAAATTGACACGGTTAAGAGCCCTGAAGCTGAAAAGCCGAAAGCAACTGAAGTGGTTTCGCCTCTACCGGTCATGTCTTCACGCACTATTGCGCAAATCAGGAACGATCCTGCATTGGTGGAAGTTAAGACCAGAACAGCTCCTGCAGCTCCGCCACCTCCAACTGAAGCCGCTGCGTCTGGTCGGACAATGCAAGTTTTAGATGAATTGGAGAAGATGAAGAAAGAGAATGAATTGCTCAAAGCCAGCAAAGTAAATGTTCCAGCTGGAATGTCTGACCGGACTCGTCAAGTCATGGATCAGCTTGAAAAGGTGAAGCGAGAGAATGCTGCGCTTATGGCGACCAAAGTGGATGCATCTGCAACACAGCAGAAACGTTTAGCCTATTTGGAGCAGAATCATGCTATTGCGTCAAAGGCTCGCACGGACGAAATCAAGAAGATGATCCTTACGGGTCAGGAATTAGATCTTGCGTTTTTGGTGGATGCCACAGGCAGCATGCAGGTATTTCCTGTTTTTTGAAAGAGATGCCTATTAAGGCTTATGGAATTTTACACTAGGAGATTATGCAAGTGCCTCGTTCTATTCGTCGCGCTGCCGGTAGTTAGTTATTTTATTGTTCTAATATTCCTGCTGGTCATTCCTTTCTTCTTCATATGCAATTTTTTCTATCTTCTTCTTTCTTCATTAAGTTCCACCGGCTGGCTTAATCACGATATTGTTTATCTTGTTTTGCAGACGTGCATCAATTTGATTAAAGACACTGTGGCCAACATGGCTGCTGGGATTAAGGAACAGTATCCAGAATGCAAGTTGCGTGTAGCGTTTGCACCTTATAGAGATTATGAGGACACTGTCAAGGATGATGACGAGGCCTGTGATTTCACGAGCAGCTTCACAGGAGCAGATAGTACTTTTGTAAGAGCTTTGTCACGAGTGCGTGCTTCTGGCGGAGGAGATGATGCTGAGGACGTCTTCACTGGCATTGCTCGAGTAGCAGGCTTCAAATGGAATGCCTCGAACAGGCTGCTAATTCACATCGCTGATGCTCCATGCCATGGTATCCAATTCCATGACGGTGTGGGTGATCATTACCCAGCGGGGGACAAGTATGGCCGCAAAATTGAGGCTCAGCTGCAACTCCTTCATGAGGGCTGCAATGTGTCAACATATTTCTTTTGCCACCTGAATACAAGTACGAGAAAAATGCTGCAGGAGTTCAAAAAGGCCTCGGGAGGGGCAATTACAATCACAGAGGAGCAATTTTCCAACATCTCCAAAATCCCAGAGAAGGTGGTAACGTTGTGTCGAGGTACCATTCAAAAAACATTGAGTGTGGTCGGTGCGGCGCATCCTCCAGGAGATATCAAGTTCGTGAATGAAGTGGTTGTGACAGCCGTACCCTCCTGGGCTGACATTTCAATCCAGACTGGTTCTCACTACAAACATAAGTAAGTGTCCTCTGTAATTTGGTTGGAGTTGGGGTGCTGGTTGCTCATGACTAGTAATGGGTCTGTTTGTTTGAAAAAACACGACTTTTTGTAATTTGTATATATTTGCAAAGAGGACTGAACTGTGATTTTACAGATTTCTGCGTCAGACCTTTGATTGATGGGTGACTTGCAAAATGCAGGTGGTATCGGGCATTGGATGATCTATTAGGTAAGATTAATCGGAAAATGGCGATTGATGAGGAAGTAGTTGATCACGTACAAGTTCAGATTGCGAAACACCCATTCAGCTCAGAGGGGGCGGTGAGATGGCCTTACTATGCAAAGATAACTCGCCCCAGTGAAGCTCCGCGGTGAGTAGAGCACTCCCCTGCTTGACCTTGAATTATCCCGCATTGCGTCTGCTTTGAAGAGTCTACGCTTAGCTACCAACGAGTAATTCTTTCTCACGTGTTCTATTGCTTTGACAGGTTCATGGTTGTCAAGAGATTCAAGACCGCACTCAACAAAGACGTTCGAGAAGTGCATAAGAGAGACCGTTATTTAGCTCAGATGGAGGTCCAGTCTGTGGCCGCTCTAATGGCCGAAGAATTCAATAATAGGTAAAATACAGCTCTTGCATGTGAGATAGGTTTTCTTTTGAACAAGTAAGTCTTTTGTGCAGTGCTCCCAGTTTCCAGTACGCAAGGATTCTGATTTTGGTACTTTCCTTAGGACCTGTCTATCAAAAGATTTACTTGGTGATCAGATTGTTACCCTGTAATTATCACAAACTGAGGATCTTTCTCATCGTTTTTTAACGTTTCACTAGTGGACAACCCCCTCCTCCCTGCAAGGAGGTATTCTAGAAACCTAGCCTCATTTTATTTATGCCAATCGTAACGCCATTTGAGACAGTTTCTGACGTAAATAATACCAATTGGAATGTGGTTAAGTTATCTAGAATACCTCTTGGAGGGGGGGTTCCACTGCTGTTCGAAACCATCTGTATTCTGATCTTCGTAAGAGAATACTAAGATTATGCCTAATTTTCTGGGTATTTTGATTCACAGGACATCAAACTTCAAGAATGTAAAGAAGGTGGAGTTCACTCAAGTTACCACGCTGGAAGTGGGTTCCGGACCCACCCGAAAATTCTACAACATGGAGGAGGTTCTCGAAGGCAACTGGATCCGGTATTCCAACAATGGTGGCTATGTCAACACACTGGACTACGCTGCTGTTTTGCAAGCCTTCACGCATTGGACCCACGAGCGATCTCGGGGTCTCTTGATGGTGAACGACCTCCAAGGAGTTCGCCAGAAAAATGAGCACGGAGAAAATGTTTTCCGTCTTTGTGATCCTGCCATCCATTGTACAGATGTCATGCGCTTCACGCGTACCAACCTCGGTACGGAAGGTTTCAAGCTCTTCTTCGACACCCACAAGTGCAACGATGTTTGTAAGCATCTGGGATTAGCAGTTGGTACTGCTGGGCGTACAATATCAGGTACCCATGTCGGGAAATACTGGTGAAGACTCAGATGAGTTGATCACAGAATTTTGTTAACTGCAACCTCTTTGTAGACTGTAAAATAGGAAGCTGAGTCGCATCGGTTCAGCTGAAGAGATTATGTGGATGAGTCTGGAGTGAAAAGGCAGTTGTGACGGACTGCGAAATAAAGTTAAGTCATTTCTTCCGTGGTAGGCAGGTTAATAGTTTGTAATGTTTGTATAATGTCTAGGCAGGTGCAGATCTCGAGAAATCAAGAGATGGTATGTTTGGAATGGTTGATCATCAGTAATTCCATTGGTAAAATATTCTGGGTTTTTGGTCACTCTATGGTTTACATTCGAGTGGATTAGTGCTTTGCAATTTATGTTTCTTGATGATTCGTATCTCCAAATCTCTAGTCCGTTGACATGAAATCAAGAGATGGTATGTTTGGAAAAATTGCGTTCTTTTTTGGGAAGTCGCATCATCTATGTTGCATCTTTGCATTTTGTTTGAAATCATTGACCCATCTCCATCAACAGTGGCATTCATCACTTCAAACATTAATTGAATAATTCAAGAATATGCAAATGATATTGGTAGTTTCCAAGGTTCAAACACATGGTTGGACAGTATTCAAATTTTATGTTTTAACTAAAAACACCCCAATACTCTTGAGTATCATTCCTGGGTATCAGCTTCGGTACTTCTCTATTGAGTATTTAATTTTTATTGGAAAATAAGGTTCGACAGATGTCCTTGCTTCTGTGGCCCAGACTTTTGCAACAAGTTTGCAGCTCTGTTGCAATGGTTCGCAATAGACCATGAGTTCAAGGCAAACTACGGAACCACTGCAAAATCATTGCAAATGTTTGATGATATCTTGCAACCGCCGCTTCCTGTTGTCGTAAATTCTTAACTTGTAGGAAAAAAAATGCGAGCATATTTTCAAATAAAGCTCTTGCTTCGGCTTTAGATTGCCAACACCTCAAAGAGTTCACGCATCCAATTTTCCAATCATAATTTTTCATTGTTGAAAGTGTGGTTCATGGTCCCAGCTCTAGTGCTGTGCCTCGTTCCTCTTGCACTTAAATTCTGAACTTGTAGGAAAAAAATTGCGAGCTTGTAGGAAAAGAATTGCCTTAAACTCACGACACTGGGGTAATAAGTGGCATGAATGGAGTCTCAACTTCCTCTCTGAGGTTGCTATTTCAAACTGATTTTTTCAATATACATGAATTTATTTTAAAGTGGGAGGTTTTAGACCACTAGGGACCACAGACATTTCGCCAAACATTTAGCCAAACCACGTTCAAATTGAAGGTCAACCAAGTCAGTATGAATATATGAGTTGCTGTTACTTGGTGCCATGTCAGTGAAGGAGACTGCATCAGGTCCACAACGATTTTATTTTCAAATACTCCACCTTACCTGACCTGATGTTGCGAATTGTCACTACTTTTTCCAAATCAAGTGCAGGATTAGGTGAAGTCAATGCTGGCGTCTCAAAGGTTTGGAGCAACGATTGATCACGTGGATATCAGTTTCGAAAGTGGACAGTGCCCAAGTTGCGTTCATACCTTTAACTGCTGTCTATGCCGGTGTATTTGCAAAATCTCACAGGGCAGCTGAATCGTCACCCTCATTCGGTGATCCTCGCTCCACTTCAATGCTGTTGGAAATTGATGCGTAAATTTCGAGTTCGGGCTGATTGCGAGTTTCAGGTACCTGCTCTATATAACAATCTAGAGTAATGTTGACCATCCACCCAGTTCACTGTCGCTGGACTGCGCACAGTGGTTCAGAGTAACTACACTGCTCTATAGTAATTAGCATTGTACCAACATTTTCTTTCTTGACCTGAAGATGGGGGGATCTATGCTAAAGTAAAATGCTGGAGCAACTTGGATACCTTAATTCTTTCTTGAAGTAGACGTTGTGTGTAAGGTACAACTGAAATCTGAGACGTGATGGTATCCGAATTTACATGACATTTTCACTTGAACTATTCAGGATACGAACGAATGGTGGTCCACTAAGGTTGGCTATATCTGTATGCTGGATAATTAAGTTTTCAAAATACTCTATTTTGTAATACTTATAACATATGACTGGTAAACTGTAGATAACAAGGCTAGTTTATTGTCTCACACCGCGTTTGTTCAACTGGGTAGTCAAAAAGCTTCTCAAACTCTGCACTGCAACCGAATCTGCATTTCAGCCCCGGAAGATCAGTCCTACAATGGAATCAATTTAACTCTACGCTCCATTGCTTCTAGTTAGCCTACAAATTCTGAAATGCCGTTCAGGAAAACACGAAGCTGACTGGAAGAAAACTAGGGTTATTTCAGCTCTTGATGATTGGTCGAATTTTCATCTATAAGTGACGGTTCAGAAACTCTAAGTATTCTTCAAGTGGTTCCAGGGGTCGAATATCATCCAAGTTTTGTGAAAGATGGCGGGCGAAATCATGCTACAGAATCGATGGCACAAGTTTTTCAGTAGGCGTTATTCGTACCTAGACCTGGAACAATCCGACCCCCTGCATGCCTGATGAGAATTGGTTCCTTGAAGTGCCTTGCTAATGTTTCAGCCTTCTTTTTAGTTTTATCTGCTTCGCCTGTTGGAAGACAGAGACAACACCAGAGATGTGAACGAAGAAAAAAATCATTAAATTTCAATAACGCGTGCACAACTCAAATCTGACCACCTACACTGTAGCATTCGATAAACAGTCAGGTCTATCCAGTTGTCACAGTGTAGAGTTTGAATACAAACCTTGACATGACCTACGTTTTATGATTTTCTATCCCGTCGAAACTTCAAGCGGGCATGTTGGACTCTCTTGTTAAATCACAAGTTTTTCGGCAAACATTGTTTCCTTCTTACTCAATAAATTTGGTCAACAGCTCGTATACACTGATCAACAACAGATTCGACATCTCAAGGCGCATGTAGAACTGTACCTTGAACCACTGTACATTACCTATGATGTGTAAAGAGGGGCATGTTATGAGGTCGTAATACGCTGGTTTCAATCGCAAGATTTGGCTGCATGCACCGCCCAACACCACAACCATACGTATGCTTGGTGTGTCAAATAAACGCAAGTCCTGTTCAACACTGAATTCACATCAAACAAGTACCTATGGATAACAACCACTTAATCCAGGCAAGAAAAAGCATCCATTGCCATGACCACTACTACAGCTGAGCACCACCAGAAATGAAATGGAGCCTAGGCCTATTACATCTATTATAACCATATGATACTCAATTACATATCTAAACAACCCCAATGTAGGATAGTGAACTGTGAATCAAAACCAAAATGGGATAAAGATGGATTTGAATAAAATGAAGGATGCTGCATTAATAATCATTGCAATTACATTAAAGCATGGTACCTTTTCTTGAAGCCCGATCAGTGCACAACCTAAAATTGCTCCCTGCATTCATATATAAAGATATTAGGTAGTGAGTCCAGGAGTGAGAAGTGTTCCTGCTTTTGAAAGCAAGAACGTCCAGACAAGCGGCTTCTGCCCCGCCTGCCTCTGGATGTTCAACCTTAACAGGAAAGGACTCCTCAGGTATGGCCATTTCAAAAACCTCTTGGAAAAAAGAGGGGTCAATCAAAATGGTTTAACGAAGCAAACTGCTGAGTGCACTTATGGTGTACATACTAATTCCAATACCTGAGAGAATGCCACAAATCCGTCAATAGGATCGTTGTCTTCAATAGCCTTCTCTATGTGATCCACTGCTTCATCCAGTCCTTGCACTTCTGAAAAGTCCTGCAGAGAATCTGTTAAGTGAGGAGTTCAGTCCCTACACAAGTTAGAAACATCAATGGGAAATTACCTTCAATATGCTTGGGTTTAGCATACGTGAGTTCAAGTCAACTTCTTCAAGTAGCTCCATACAAGGCAGACTGCTGTTCTAAACACCAATCAGAGGGATTCAACCGATGTAGAACGGTTAAAAGCCTCCTATGAGCATGGGAATATCTGTCACATTCGCTGCATCGATAGATGAAGCCTAATCTCCACCAGAAGGCCTCAAGATGAACTATCTGGCTGATAAATATAGTAGAAAAGGACCAAACACACGATCGATTGCAGCACAAGCCATATTCAATTCTGTACGGGACGGGAAATTTCACGTTGCATGAGGGGAATTGAGTAGCAACTTCGAAGCACCTTATTAGCTTGGTACCACTCAAAGTATGGAGGTTCAAACATTTTCCCCACATTTGACGGTCCTGTAGCGAACCAAACCGCGTCAATAAAGATCTGCCACCAACATCACCCTCCATTTGTTATAAAAAATCACAAAGCGATAAATTTTTATATAAATGTAGACAATGAGATCTGCTGTATGTTTTCTATTGAGGGTCGTTTGAGGCCTAGATGGACAAAAACTAAGGACGAAATCATGGCAATTGATAAAGTGCACCTGCAAGTCTGGAGATAGAAATCTACGATTCATCGAAGTGAGCAAACAAAGCTTAATTCTACAAGCAATTTTCAAAGTATGCAAGCCCGTGGACAGTGGCAGAAATAACTCATGATTGACAGAATAATGGAAGATGACTTACGAACTCAACAAGATCGCCAATTGCTTCAATCCACTTCGCTTTCTCCATTTGCTTCTTCATGATCTTTCCGCTAGTTCGGAAACCATGCAGGCACAAGAGACGTAACTTTCGCACTGAAGTTGACGCCATTTTTGAAAGCACACTAGCTTTCTAACTCAGGTCCACATCTTATATCTGCAGGATGCAGAACAGCATGAGGAAACCAATTCTACCAATTACCACTCTAACTGAAATCGCGGGTCTCAATTTGTAAGGCCTTGCATATGAAATCCTGAATGGTCGGCATTTCTCAAAATTCATGGTCGTTGGATAACAGAGGCCAACCTTCCCTTGACTCCGTTTCTGTAACAATGATGAACGGTAAGTTACAAAACAAAATTTACTCATTGAGGGATCTTCATAGACACTCAATTGCACTGACACTTCGTTGAAGACTCACCTTTTTTAGCATCAAGTAGCTCCATTCATATTTGACGAGTGTATGCCTGCTGTGCGCTGGAAAAACATCCTCTCTCGCGCAACCAAAATGTATCAGAGAGCAGCAAGGAAAGAGATTCCACTGCCAACATGTTCTTTCAGATCGGAAGTGAAATTAACAAAATCACCGACCATCGAAGTGCAAAAATGCCACTCAACAGTTACAAGTCTCAAAGAGAAGAAAAAAAGAGAGCAGTTCTGAGAAGGGTGAGGGCGGAACCTGGCTGCACCCCTTCATCATCACAAGCGACATCAAAGAAGGCCAAAGGACACAAACGGGTCAGTCACTTGGTGCTCTTAGAAAGGGGACGAATAACCACTATCGTGCCAGGTGATCAAGTGTCGTGGCATTACACCTGGCAGCACTTGGTCATGTAAAGTACCGCCTGAAATATAAATTGAATAAACTTCAATATTTACCTTGTACTTACAAATTACTTCGTAAGCGCATTCGAGTCCTGTGCATTGCAGCTCACTACCTCATCCTCGACTGTTAATGTAATATGACAACGCTTTGAATTCGTTAAGAGAAAAGTCAGGTAACGGAAAATATCAAGTACAACTAGGTGTAAGGTGCTTCTTGAATTACCAGACAAATTCATCAGCTACTGCAAGGCTGCAGTCACACATCAATGTTCAGTAATCGAGGTGAACATGGTTATCTGCGTTTATCAGTTGTCAGACTATTAAACGGTAGCAGCATCACTTGACACCTTAAACCAGGTAGAGGAAACAAAACAATTATAAAAGATAACGAGGATTGGCATACAATACACAAAAGAAATCCAGTTTCCAAGAATTGTGCGAAGTTAACAATTGATTAGTCTAAAGATACAGCAACAGCGCATGTAAGCTCATTCTTGTCTTACAGGGTTCAATGTTGATTACGTCGATTGTCAATGATTGCAAGTCCAAACCCTGACATTTGAAAATATTGGCTGACGATCACAAAACAGGATGTGAGCGCTACAATCGTATATTTAGCTGTCGTTTTAACCTAATAACCAGCTGGAGCAAAGTCTTTGGGAATTTCCTCCTACTCTGATTGTTCCTACATCAACTGTTATAAGGCTTTCAAACTACATAGATTGCCACTCCTAGGGCTAAAAACTGCCCTTCAAAAGGTTGTAAATTATAGAATTTAGTCGTTCACCAAACGCTTGCCTTGAAAAGCATCCCTCCACATGCTTTCTCGCATTCTTGCCCATGACTTCTGCCCTGGAAGAATCTTGAAGGATCAGAGCCATCGCAGAAGCAAAGCTCTCTGGGGTAGATTCGCATAAATAACCTGTTTTAGCATGTAGGATGGTTTCCTTCGGCCCCCCACTATTACAAGCCACAACTGGCCTTTGAGCAGCCATTGCTTCAAGGGGAACAATGCCGAAGTGCTCATTCTGCGTCAAAAATGCGACTGCCTTTAGCAGCAGCACAAAAACACAAGGCAATACATACTGCTCTGTTTGTGGGATTTGTTGACAATTAAATTTTCTCGAGTAATTTCAATTTACCAGCAAGCGCAACGAATAAAAGTTCTCTATGATTCACCTCGGTGGAATAAACAAGACGTACAACTCAGAAGAAACACTTGGTGACAAGGGTTGGATAATGGATACCATTGGAGTGTAAAGAACGCAGATGCAAGCCGCCAGCAAAGCGTTTCTCTGCAAAGTTGAACAAGATGGTACGAAGATCACTTGCTCAACCACTCCCTCCTCCGTAGCCAACGTTTTAAGCTCTTGCAAATATTCCCGATTCTCTGCCAGTCGCTTATCATAGCCACCTGACGACTCCTAGAGTTATAATAATGAACATCATAGCAGAACAATACCACAATGGTACAATCTATTTCGGGTAATTTGTTCATGAAAGGATCTTTGTGAGTTCCACGAATGAAAATCCACGACAGGTTTATTTTTTTTAATAAATGAAGCAGGCAGCCCACCTGCAACAACTAAGCGAACAAGTTGTCGCGGCATATTGGTTAGCTGCGTGTTCTCTTGTTGCCTCACTAGGGTCGCAAATGCAGATATGGCAAGACCAATGTTCTTCTTCTTCTCAAACCTGTTAATAGACAGAAAGGTGTGCCTGTAGGTACACCGAGGAACACGAGACACAAGTTTAATCCCAGTTCCAAAAAGAAAGAAGATCGCAAATGGTCTCAATTTTTATTTAAATTAATCATAAGAGCTTATTAATACTATTATACCAATATTTCATCCAATAAACCGCGGCGCATATGGGTTTGAATTTCCATACGCCTTGCAAAGTTCAAGATACATACACGTGATAGTAAATATTTCTTATTTCCAAGCAAACAAAGACAAGCCAGTACAAAAATAAAGCAAGAATTGAGTAGACCTAAGCAAACCAGTATATAACGACAATCTAATTTCGAATTCATTACACACCATACGGAGTCGTACTAACCCCTCAGCTGAAAGTCCAGGTATGAACGTGACATCAGGAGGATTGTCTAGACAAGTATCAAATTGATGGAAATCAACAGCAGGATAAAGTACTGCTGGATGCAGGCCTCGCGCCTCAAGTCGAGTAAACGTGGAGCCAAATGTGGATGCTGTGAATTCACTGTTCACCAAAACGCTGTCCGCCATACCTGCGTTGGGGTCGAAGGCCCATGAGCACCCCCTACCAGGAACGTAAGACAACCACCCGCCAAGATGAAAAATTCTACCTGTCATGGCCACAGCCATAACCTAATCTGGTCGCTAACAAGAGACTCTAAGATCAGCAAAGGTTGGTTTCATCAATTTCAATGGCCAGTCGAACCAATAAAAGATGAAATAAATTTAACCATTTCGGTGGCTCCAACATATGAGGTTAGGCAATGAAGAATGTAAGAACAATAAATTAAACACTGGATATCTGCAATAAGCCCATTATGAAACTCCCAGGGTCTGAACTTGAGAGGCACTGTAAATTTTGGAAGGTCACAAACCAGTGGTGGTTTCTTCAATCCAATTCAGAGGCGCTCGATAAAGTCTGCGAAGCCAAGTTGTGCGCTGAGCAAGTAGCATGTCTGGAAAATGGCAGTAGAACAAGACCTACCGAAGAGCAAAAAACAGGCTCAAAATCTTTTAGAAAATGCTAAGAACATATTTTAAGGAAGGCAATACAACGATTGGCGAGTTTTACTGCGGTATTGCCTTGTAACTGCAGAGCATCCAATGTAACATTAGTGTTTGATATGAAAAGTATAAGATTGGACAGATATGGCATAAATGAACTTGAAATGAATACATTCCGACACAATGAACAGGAATCTTGCTGAAACTAAGAAATTTCCAATGCTATGCTAAAAAATCTCATTACTGTACGTGGGGCATTAAGGGCAAGAATGTCATGGAGCAACAAACTGAGCACAACTGAGGACGAGTGAATTGTGCTCCACCGTCTAATGTATAAGAGTATAAATATGTCCTGAGAGGCAACAATTCAGGCAATTGCATGTGCAGAGAAGTTAATGGAGGGCTGCACTAGAATTCAAATATGAGGCATTTCTAGAGAGATTACCTTGCATCCTCTCTTCAATTTAAGAACGGGTATGACGACTGAAACTTGGTCCGCGAAAACAACATCAAACTTCGGCCACAAGAGAACCATGCAAATTGCCACGTAAACGCATCGAATATACGCGCAGACAGCATGCAGTCGATTGAAAACATGTCGAGGTAGAAAGTCACCGTAAACTGTTACAGGGAAGCTCCCTGCAGACACGGCAACAACTAAGATTAATCCGTTTCTCACGCCATTTCTCTAGCCGGCACACTCAGATGCCCTTGCAAGACCGAATTTCAGATAGTTTTAGCATCATCAAGATAACAGAAGAGGAAAAGCACCATCGACCGTCTCCTCGAAGCATCGCTTCTTGTCATGATGCGCCGTGAAAATGTGCACATGATGTCCTAGCGCTGCCAACTCCACAGCAGCGTCCACGGCCACCCTTTCTGCACCACCTGTGCAATGCAATGTGAACAGAATACCGTGAGCAAACATTTTTGCTTAAAATTAAATCACATCGGCAGGGTTAAACCAATTCCAGAAGACACGCGCAAGAAACATTCACCGCGGAGTATCCGAAATATTTAAAATGAAACCTAAGACACTGCATCATTAATCCAAAACCTGCCACCATCGTCCACGAATCTGTACGAAGCCGCGACAGATCTCCGTCAATGCGAAAACAAGAAAACGGCGTTGCACTCGATCGCAGCTTACCAATGCCAAGGTCGGGGTGGCATAACGCAATACGCAGCTTGCGATCCGCCATTCAAAAGCCCTTGCTAATGGTCGCTAATTTATACTTCCAACTGCAGTCCCAAATACTATTTCAAGTGCTAATTCCGAGCTCAAATCGACCATCCTACAACTCTGCAGATCAACCAAACCAGCCCTAACTAAGTTAAGTGCACGCAACGATCCCAGAAAACAATACATACGACCCCGAACGCTCTGCTAAACTTCCAATTTCGAGCTCTCGATTCCGGATTCCAACAGGACTTTCCCAAAATTGCAGCAAATGAGTCGCGGAAAAAGCAAAATTCTGATTCCAAAGGGACGAAGTCTGAACTAAGTTGCGCACGAGGAGGATAACGTGCAACGTAGCCGGCGCAAGAAACCTGAACTTAAACCCTGGAAACACGAGCCTGGAACTTTAAATTTCAAAACTCATTTACCAACTCTATATGCATGAAATTTTTTTAATTTATTTTTCAGAGATGTAATCACATGTTTTCAATAGTTTGGACAAAATTTCAGAATTTATTTTTTAAACTTGAAATTATGATAAATATTTTGAATAAAAAGTGAAAATAATTCAGATCAAATTCAAAGTGCCTTTAAAAAATATAAAAATTTTCACCATTGGTGTATATTGGAGTATAGAATATCATGGTGTAAATGAAGTTACCATGTCATTCTAAAATTAGGAAATTAGCACACTACAACAATAGGCCCAAAATTCTAACTACAACAAAATATTGAATTTTAAGAATTTTAAGAATTCTCAAATTTTGGTAGAAATTAGACTCGGTATTGTTCATTTCATTAGTTGGATCCAAATTCAAAAATGCTCATTTACATGACTAAAACTTCGATCAGAGGTAGGACGTAGGAAGGTCTTAAATATACTACATGCTTCACTATGGATCAAGCGCCTCCTTCAATAGAAAAAGCATTATAATATTATGAGTAAATTTCTATAGTATATATTGTTTATGACTTTAACCCTTGAACGTCGAGGAGGCCATTCTATGGCCGATGGATGACAGAGAATCAAACTGAATAGGACAGAAGTGCGCTTATTCATCCTCCCAATTTGTTGTGAAAAGGGGAGATCTTCTATAGTAGCTTGACTTCCAATAGATACTTTTGAATTTTTTAATGTAGATGATGTCACACGGTGACAAAATAGAGGATTTCCACGGTGACCGGCCCGTCGTTCAAGGGTTAAGGAACCTTCTCTAATAAAAAAACAAATTATAAATTCCATTTTTTTTTTGTATCATTGTATATGCTCAAAAAGCCATCCATTAGCCATTTTTTTGATCTGTACAGGCTTCCAAAGTTAAACTAAGTGCTTAGAATTGCATGCACCTTTGCCTTGGCTAAAAGAAAGTTGTTGCCCATCCTTAGCTTGCCTAATACAGGCAGCTTGCTCCAACAAATCCACAAGTCTCTCCCACAAACTTGTCTAACTCGGGAGGTATGACTTCAGCTTCTAAGGCATTACCAACAGTACTTAGAAAAAGTGATTAGAATCCAAAATTAGGATCCATTTGAAAAATCTAGAATTTTTTTGAAATTATTTGGTTTAAAGATAGGGAATCACATTAGCTTCTGAAAATATAATTTTTTTCCCAATCGGTGCCTAGGAACAAAAGTTATACCATCCAAAGTCTTAAAAGTAGTTCGCCAAGTACAATACAAAAAAATGAATTTTTTAAATTTTAAATTTTTTCTGAAAGATTATTCTTTTGTCTACATTTGAAGCTTTGATTCATTCTATTTGGACTAATAATGAGAAGGTTATGGACAATCTTGTTTTTTGAGCAATCGATGCATCTTCTTCAAAAAACAACTTATAGAATTCTTTTTTAATGCAGTTTTCAAATTTTTTTTTGATAGGATGAAGTTTGTTTGCAAAGAAGAGTCTCACTCTTGAGATTATGATGTTTCAATTCCATCTTAGAATTATTAACAATTTAGTGTTTCATTCAATCTTAGACCTACTTCTACTAAACATTTTTTTATATGTGAAAATCAAGTTTTTATATTCTGAATTATTTTTCTTCACTCTCAATTCAAATGTTCAACAAAAAAATTTAATTTATGGTCCATAGTGCAAAAAATTTCTAAAAATGGTGGTCAAAATCATCTGAAATTGCAGGTCAACATTCAAAATAACTTGTTTTTCCAACTTTAGATGTTAATATCTTCCAATCTATATAGTCAAACTTCATGAGATTTTTACTACATGATCTGAGAGAAGTGAAGTACAAGATCTTACATTAGATTCTAAAAAAAAAGTTTTTTTTGGTTTCTTAGGTGATCGTAGTGGACATGGTAGTTTTGAGTGGTTTCGGAGCCAAAAAATGCCTTGGTATTTTAGGGGTTAAGTATTGAAAAGGAAAGCTCTCGCATTGATGTTGGACCGTCAATCATATTGTAGGTCTATTGTACTATCAACAAGTGTCTTTCTTAAATACTATACAATCTTAATTGTATCCACCAGCATTATGTTTTAATTTTTTTTATAGGAAAGAGGTATATCGAGGGTTTCACTTGGATTTCCATTTTTTTAATAATAAATCCATCATAATGGAAACTAAAAATTGGCAATTTATGAGGATTTGATGGTGATCGCCTATTCATTAGGGAATTGAGTGCTTGCAAGGGAGATTTGATGGTGCTCGCTTATTGCAAGAATAGACTACAAAAATTTCACCTCTAACTTCTACACTGAATAGGGGTATTAAAGGGACCAAATAATTAAAGGAACCTTTCTTTAGAAACTGTACATATTTGAGACAAGATGTACAACCCATAGAAGATATTTATATAGTGTGGGATGTCAATGAATTAGTATAGGTCCCCTTAATACCCCTATTTAGTGTAGATCATTAATTTTGGGTAGTCAATAGTATCAAAAAACACTTAAAGCTAAAAGTGTGAAAAATTTTGAAAATTTTATTTTCAAATATTATTATTATTATTATTATTTTGAAAAAATGAAGAATACTATTACAATAGAAACATCCATCTCCAATAAAGAACTCAAGTTCACTGGGTTCATGTTTCAAAAGTTATAGCCGATGACAAATCCATCATGGTACATGTGATATGAAAAAAAATCTGGTGTTTCTTGTGAATTTCCAAATAAGGTTGAAAATTGAAAGTATTGCTATTTTTTTTATCTCCTCCATCAGTATGTGACTAACAACTTCGCTTTAGAAGTCAACAATCTTTTTTAGTGTTCATGCAATGTTCACAGTTTTTATTTTAGGATTCAAGGTGAGCTCACACCCTCAACTTTGCAGAAGCTTTCCTTTGTGATAACCTATGGTTCTACTTTGAATGAAAGATTCTTCTTCACTTTCTTAGTATCTTTTGGCTTCTATGGTTTAGAGGCAAAATTTAGTTGTTTCTCATTTTTTTGCCATTATCATGATGGACAAGGTTTTTGTCACTCATTGACTTCCTATCACTTTCCTTGTTTTATTTTTGTAAAGTAAGCATCTTCTAGTCTTGCCATCCATTTTTTGGTGTAGTCAAGGATCTTAGGTTTACGCTCAATGCCTTCCTCTGTGTGTACTTGAATTCATTCTAAAATGTCCTTACATAGATCAGCATGCCTTTACATAAAGTGAAGGTGTTTGCTCTTGATGGAGATTGCCTCTTGTGAAGTGAATAGAAGTCTTGTGCAATACATTAGAATTTGAGAAATTCTATTTTGGCATTAAAAAATGGGAATTCTGCATTCTCTCTTCTTTGGTGCTTAGATAAAAAAAAATTGAATGAACATACCCTGCAGTTAAAGATGCCAAGAATAAATTTGAATCAACAATATACCCTCTTTTAATACAACTTGTTAGAAAATTAGGTAATTAAGGGTACTCCAAAATCTAGAGAAGACAAATAATACTCTAAAATACCCCGTGGATACTATTAGTTTGACAATATACTACATAGTGACACCTCCAAGACTTCAATGGTGCTAGCTGGGCCTCCTTTAACCTAGGTTGATCCCCAACACTCTAGTTGTGCTATACCCCAACCACTCCGATAGTATATCCCCACCCTTGCCTATCAAAGTTGAAACTCAGGCCTTCTCAAAGCATCACAAGCAAAATTAAGAAAGTTCATCTTAGCAAAATAAAGGGTTACTGCTTTAAAGCAAAGCAATAATTTATTGTTTCTCCCACTTTGATGACTTGCTATTTTGCAAACCTAAAGTTCCTACAACTCCAAATCAAAAAGAATCTCCATCATTGCTAATTGAATGAACCAAAGCATTTGGATTTGGTTACCTTACATCTTGTGGCCTTGCTTCTTAGAATCAAGATACAACAAGTTGTGGTATAAGATAAAATTAAAAATTTTATGCTTTATAGTATGGCAAAATTAGGGCAATCAATGTAAAATCCTACAAAATGAAAAAATTAAATTTTTTGGAAATGTACACCATTTGAATGTAAGGACTTTTATCAACCTTATACAATGACAATGAACTCATAAGTGCTCTATATTTCATATTTTGGATGATTAATAGAGTAATATAGATCAATGTTTTGACCAAAAAATTGTTCATTCCTCTAAATTAATGTTTGAATCTAAATAAAACCTTCTCTTAATTATCAAATTGATCAAATTGAGGCAAATAATATATTTGTAGAAAGATATATGCTAAAATGTGAAAAAATTCAAAAAAAGATTAACATTTTATAGGTTAATTGACGTCACCTTAAATTCTTTGAACTTGCACTCTTCTTAGTATTTACCAAATTCTTGGTGTATCGAAAATATAATTGTTATATGTATGAAAGAGGGTCTAGAAATTCATCATCTTCATAACCAAACATTGTTTGCATCATGAAGTATTCTTATTAGGTACGTTCTTTTACATTTAAATGAATGTATTAAGGTTGTATTCAACTTTTAATTAGGCATATAGAAAGAAAATTACAACAACATGATCATTGAATGCTAAGATGTCATTAAATACTACTCTGTAATTGTTACATAGCATACCACCTCAGTGACAATGAAGAGAACAAATACAAAAACTTGAAGAATCTTATCACAGAATGAACTGACTTTATCACTGTTGCGGCAACACACTTCGCAAAATGACGTTGTGACATTCAAGCTCTAAAATAGGACTACTGGAGATTCAAGTTTCAGTCTGCACTCCTTAAAAGTGCCATCATAGTCATGAAATTCATCCAATTTAACAAAAATTGACATTCCATATAAATATTGAAAAAAAAAAATGTTCACGATGGCCAATTTAACAATAAATGTACAAGTACATGATTGTAGCTTGCTAGACTGACCATTACAACGCAACAATTCTCTCAGGCCTCTGCATTCATACTGCTTTCAGGACGCATTGCTGGGGCCGAGGAGGGGTCGAGGGGAGGCAAATGAATTGTTCCATATTCAATGCAAAACTTGCAAGCTTACAAGAGCTATTTCATGTTGTTACGTAAACATCACCGTCGGACACTTGTACAAGCAAATCTATAAGTATTGAACAAAAAAATGCCCATAAGTGCACATCCAACAATGACTGCAACTTACGTGCAGAGTGATCCAGAGCGCACATGTATACTGCTTACTGCTGGCTCATGCTACCGTTGAGGACGTTTGCGAGGGTGGGGGCGGCGAGCAGGTGGGTGAGCAAATGCTTGCATTCACAATGACAATGAGCCAATGTTATGCAAATCTCAAAGATGGAAAACTTGAAATATTTACGGAAATTAATTTGTAACACCAATTCACCCGTGGAAGACAGTGAAAAGATTTACTGAACGAGCGTTATGTCGAACAAATCCAGAAGTCGTGAACAAAAATGTTCACAATGGCACATCCAACAGTGATTATACAATCATATACTGACCATGATCGTCTACATATCTAGTGACCTGCACATGCACACCGCTGGCCCATGCTGCTTTTAGGACGTTTGCAAGCTAGGGTAGGACGGGCTATGCCAAGCTCTAAGAAAGAATTTGTAACACCTATTGACAAGTGGAAGCCAGTGAAAAGATTTACTGCATGAGCGTTAAGTTGAACAAAACCCAGAAGTATTGAACAAAAAAAGCTCACGATGGCATATCCAACAAGGATTATAAATGGAGACTGACCACGATTGCATGATCGTTTACGTATCTAGTGACTTGCCAATGGATATCCCTTGCTTATGCTGGTTTGGGGACGTTTGTAAGGGTGAGGACGAGCAGGTGGGCGAGCAAAAGGCCGAGCATAAAGTCGACCCGGCGAGCGAGGAGGCGGACATGGAGGTGGATTCCACACAAGAGGAGGAGGAAATGGCTTTCGCCGTGGAATTTCAACCGTCAACGACACTCTCTTGTGAAGTCTCCTCGACAGCAGAGGAGAGTACGTCGGCTTCTCCTTGGCTTTGGGCATTGTCTGCAGCTTCTTCTCTGGCGAAATCGCCTGTGGCCCCTTGCTGCCCTTGCATCTCTTCGCCTTCCACCCTTGCTGCACGAGGGAAGCCATTTTCGGCGCGCTGGACATAGGAGCCAAACTGACTCCCATGTTGACGAGTTACTGCAAAATTGAAATCCAAATTCTAGAGATGAGAATGGACTGACTCCCGGTCTGTGTGAGAATTTTATAACTTAGTCCACAATTATGATCGCATGTAATCAACACCGTGTCTTGAGACGGAGCTGCACAATCTAAGAAAAAAATTTACATACCGGCACTATTAATATGCAAGTCTGGTTGCACGTCTCGCACTTCTAGTAACAGGAAGATTCACACTCTCGGCACTTGCAGTAGTCACCCACTTGGCATTTTTGCATTGCCCTATTCCAACGAAACCCTGAACACAAGAAAAGATTGATCCAAATTAAAAGTGATATATATATACTACGTTTTGTGCAGTAGAGAACAGACGATTTCAATACATTTGGAATCAACTACATCTGCATGTTTAACTTAACCTACCAAATGCATTTGCACGTAATAATTACAATACATTTATGGTCAGGTATTAAACGCCGCTGAGCTAAAATTTGAAAAAAAAAAGCTGCGTAAGACAGAGCAGCGTGAACCCAAAAATAAAGCCCTCCTCATGCATCCGAATCGGCAACGGAAAACGAAGCGACGACATAAATTCATGTCACTCAACTCAACAACGGCACAGTCAAGATGGGTCCAGATGCGATCGACACTCGCCTCGTAAGCCACGTCGACTCACTTGGACATCCGTCGAGTACTGTTATTAAGAAAGATCAATGCACCTGACCCACCCCCAAATTGTTCTTGCGCGTTCGAGATCAAGCCCACGACGATGCAGATCGAAGCACGTCCAATCGAATTGGAGCTTTTCTCTGAAACTAACCACTCAATCCATGACCGGTAGTACCCATGAGGGTTAAACTCTTCAATTCAAGAAGTCGAAATTTGAAAGGGAAACCTAACTAATCATAATAAAACAAAGCACCATGAATCAAAAATCAACTTGCACCCACGCATCCAAGGATCTCCGAAGTCACAACAGCAATTTGAAGGAACCAGATGAGACTACTTGTTCGGTTCTCCCGCCCGCACCTCGGATCGGATGCAACGAACGTCGACTCAATTGAAGGTCGAGAACAAATTTCAGATGCGCGCATCAGGACCCAATTGCCCACGCTCGATACCAAATGGCGATTATGCTCTGGAAAGCGAGAGAAGTCGAGCTTCAATTCAATTGTGTTTCGATTTCCGTCTTCATGGCATTGATTGAGGGTATTCTCGCTTTGGTGTTTTGCGTGTAGCCCGGCTACCAAAACTACTCTTGCTCGCGATCTGCCCTGCTGCAAGGCAGAATTATATACTGAGGTGATCGCATTGCATAGACTCGATCGATTGCACGAAGTCGTGGATTGAATATCGCCGTTGTTGGCGGCCTCGGAGATCACAGCTGCGGCACTGATTCAGTCCAGGGTTTTATATTCAAGTTTCCATTGCTGTGTAACTCGCGATCATGACTAGACCATTTCCATCCTAACTTAACCCTGAAAGGACGCTGAGGCCCTAAAGTAGTAGTCCATGGACAACTCTCAAGATTACTGTAGAAATGAAGAATGCCCCCAATGGTCCATAAATCAGATCATTTTTGGCTGGTAATAGGTCAAGTTCTTTCAAGGTTAAGCATAGAAATGACAGGTTGGTCACCGTGGAAATCAATCTTTTGGTACCTTGTGAATCATTTGCATACAGAAACTCAACAGCACTCATTGGAAGTCAAATTACTATGCAACACCTTTCCTTTTCGCACAAAATTCCAAAGATGAGCATCTACACTTCTGTCCTACATAGAAGGATTCCCTGTCATCCATCAAAAATTGGGATCCACAGCGCCTTTAGGAATTATCCCTGGAAGTCCCAAGGCCTTATTTCCATCAAAAATCACTCAAAAATGCAATTTCTATTGCAAAGTGCAAAAACTTTAATATTTTTCATATGTAATCGTAAGATCTTGCACTAGACTAGTATATAAATGTGTCAAAGAAATTTTAGAAACTTTCACCATATAGATTGCAAGATATTTGCATTTAAAGTGAAGAATAAAAAATTTTGAGTTTCTAATTTTTTATGCTGAAGAATTAAATTGAGAGTCTAGGAAAAAAAATTCAAAAAGAAAATGGTGAGAGTGTTCTAGCAAAATATATTAGCCTTGAAAAAAAAATTGTGAAAAATTGTGAAAAATTGAGTTTAGAAATGAGTCCTACGAGTTATTTTTTCAATAAGATGCTCTAATTGTCCCAAAATAAAGATTGCCCATAACTTTCACATAAAAAATCCAATGGAACAAATGAAAGCTCTTCATGTAGATAAAAAATACAATCTATGAGAAAAAAAAATTATTTTAAAAAAAGGAGGGCAGATTTTTGCCCTTCAAACCTAAAAAATGGTTTTTTTGTGCCATAATTTTGCTCCCAATTATGTCATATTTTTGTGCATAATTTATATTCTAAAAGTCAAATAAGATATCACATATATATTTGAATAGTTCCTCACAAACCTTTAAGGCTTAACCACTAAAGGACCAAACAATATTTTTTGGCAAGTGACATAGCAATTTTGGGTAGCTTATTAAGAATGAACATATTCACTATTTTATTTGAAATTTTTTTGGGATGTAAAAATAAAGAGTAACTTGCTATTCCACCAAAAAAAATTACAATTAGATGTATCTATGAGGAGTTATAGGGGAAAATGCCATTTTTAATGAACAGGGATCAACACGAATAGGATTATTTATACCCGAGCAAAATTTGCATGGCAACTCCTAGAAGAGCTTGGACAGGGCTTTGAAAAGCTTCTTACTACAAAAAATGTATACGTACAAATAATTGGGCAAAAATGACTTCATGTCTTATATGAATAAAAAATGACTGCCGTTCCATAATTGCACTAGCTCTACTTCCTCTACAATAGCGGATTTATTTTATAATTGGAATTATGATTGGAAGATGAAGGGTAATAAAATATAAGATTCATCTGTAACATTTGTTGATGACATATTTGAGATTCTAACATAGAAAACAGGAAATCCGGGGTGGACAATGCAATCATATATGAAAAAAGTACAATCATACCTTGTAACTAGAGTCCACTTTCGTGCAACTAGGAAATTACTTACTCTTCACTCACTTGCACCTTTTGGAAAGTCTAGCCACTCCTACATCACTAATGGGGATACAAGTGCGATGACATGTTTGCATAGCCTTTTCATATTTCTCTCCTACAAGTACTAAGTAGAAAAAAGAGGACATAGAACATCGAATTAGACATTCTTGCACTTGGGGTGTGTGACATTGCACTTGGCTAGTACGGTGTCTAAAATGGGCAATCTCAAATGTTGAGGGGGGGAGGGATTATTGAAAACATCATTTGTTCTTAGTAGGAGAAATTTTTTGGAAAAAAGTTGTCAAACACTCCATTCTTTATAATTACTTTTTGAAAACCTTTCACACTTTTCACTCCACACTACTTTCTAGACACATTACTATACGCTCACACTCAAGTAATTCTACATACGTACAACTACAAGGTCAAATAGCATTGCATAATATTATACTTCACTGATACATATTCAAATCATTTTGCAGACGTTCGTCATCTAGGTTCTCCATCTGCATTGCCATGTATTCTAGAAGATGCGCTTTAGCCTCTGGTGGAATGATCACTATCTCCTCTGTTTGCACGCCATACATTGTAATGTTGGAACCTATAATATGACCACTTCTTCCTCGACGAGGGACATCTGTCCATGAATATATAGCGGCTTCCTTCTCGGTCCAGCCCAACATTTCACCAGACGGTTCCCACATTGACTCCATACAGTTCGTGTACCTCATTCGGTTACTACCTGCTTCATCATGTGCTCCAGGTCTCATAGTAGGCCAATACCACAAAACCTTCATCTTTGAGGCCCACGTCCCCTGACCAAATTCTAGCACCTTCCCTAAAAAAAAGGGTACTCCTCCTCTTACTTCCACTAGTTCTACGGTAAGGGCTACGTACTGCCCTACAACAACGTCATTCTCTAGATTGAATGGAGGAAACGGATCTTCCTCTGCATCTTGTCTTAGCTCTGGTATAACTTCATTCCTTCTACCTCGAATCCTCCCTCCAGTCACTCTTCGTGATGTTGTTTGTACAGGTCTACCTCTGCGAGGTCCGAAATACCCCCTCCTTTCAGGATTTGGCATTGTCGCCATAATCCTGTCAACGGCTGCACTCTCCGTTCTATTTCCATCTTCATCAGCAACTGCACTTGAATTTGTACCTCCTTCCATGTCAGGAACAATTCCATCGTCCCTGTTTTGGTTCAAGACATCGCTGGGCCAGAATGGTAAATCACGTACACCTTCTCTATTTCGTTGTGGAAATTCTTCCAAATAATCCTTGAATTCTTCTATTTCGTCCACCACTTCCATGTTCCTGATCGGATTGTAACCTCTCTCTATCATCTTCTTCTTGTATGTAATGAATTCATCTAATGCTTTCAATTCCCTCTAATCGGCTGCAAACAACTCCGCAAGGTCTGGTTTCTCTGCTACGCTTGGTAGTGAATTTAGACACAAATGTCCTCTCGCTGGGCCCCACTCATCTGTGCAAAAATGCTTGTGTTGCACATGGACCAACCCATTCTCTACGTAAAACCTCATATGGTGTGGAAAAGTAATGCCCGTCAGTGATTCCCCTCCTCGTAGCAAATGAGGTGTGATAAATGCCTTCCAATCGCGAACGTGCTCAAGTTTCCGAGCACTCACAAAAGCCTCTGTGTACGACGTTCCCTTCTCCACAAGCTGCAACATCTCTGTCAAAGTGTCTATGTCTCTCCTCTTTAGTACGTTTGAAATCACACTGAATCTCTGATCAATGTCCTCATGTGTGTGGCCCACTATCAAAAAACAAAGATGCACTTCCTTGAAGAAACCAAGCCCAACTAGTGCAGCGCACATGGCAAACATGTAAGCATTCTTGTTCTCCCTTGTGGTGTTATCCGCTTGAATCCTCAACGTCGGTGGCAATGACCCCTTCCTTCGCTTCACGTCGCATATGACGTTCATCACCGACGTTACAACTTGATTGCTATCATGCTTGTGGTGAGCATCTACCCACACGTCTGCATACAGGCCGATACCATGTACAAGTACACCACATAAATGAGTCTTCACAAAACGAGATTTGATGTTCTTCACAGTCTGCCTCATCTTTGGTATCATGGTCGTATTTTGATCCATACCGTCCACAATCAAACACATGAAAAAGTCTGGAGTGATCATTGCGGACCTCTTAAACAACCAATAATCTCGCCTCTCTTCCATTTGATATTGAATGTGCAGCACGTAAAACTATTTTATCTTCACCCTTGCTACTGCATTTGTCGTGGACTCCATCCCACACTTGTACTCCCAACAATGATAGCACTTTGAGAATCTGGAGAAAGGTGGGATCTGCACATGTGGAAACTCCTTCCGCCAAAGTCGACGAAACGAGGTCATCGACAACTCTGACCCGTCCACCAGTTTCTTCACTTCTTCATTCACATACCGAAAAACATCCAACTTCGTCGTATTCATTGGCAACAGAATCAGTGGTAACACTGCATAGTCCATTTTCCGGCGAATCGATCGATGAGGTTGCTGACACCCTACTTCATTCACAAAAACATTGAGGCTTTCTCTAGTTGCAGACATTTTTGCACTTTCCCTTCGGTGACACGTGTTTCCATGAACGGTTGCCACTCTGCCGTACACAGCATGTGCTGTCTTCAATTGCTTCAAACGCCTCTGAGAATAACCCAACACCTCTGCGTAGCATGCATTGCACACGACTCTGCCATCTAATTTTGTCACGTATTTGTCTCTTGTCGAACCCTTCGTGCGAGTGTAGAAGGCATTCAACATTTGCATTATCCAAGTAGACCGCACTTTGTACTTCTGCCCCCATGCCATATATCGTTGATCCAAAACATATTTTGCATCTACATCACGCAAACAATTGCGTTTACATGCTCCTCTCTCCTGTGCACGCAAAACACTTTCCAAAGTAACTTTCTGATTAGTTGATTCCCCCCTCTCTCTTGGATTTCTCTCCCTTGCCCTCCGATTTGCCATTGAATACCTCCTCCTAGGTGTACGCTCAGGTTCTCCTTCTACCCTTGTAAAATCAGCAGTGTTGGCTTCAGAAAGTTGCATTACAGGAGAACTTCCTTCAGGTGTGCTTTTCGCACCTTGACTCGGTGGTGTGAACTCGGAAGTGCTTGGACTGTCTTCCACGTCATGAAAATCAAACTCTGGTGTTGAGACAGGAGGAAAATAGAAATTATACCCCTCCCTCAAAGTTGTTGTGGTTGTTCTCACTTCTGAGGGAAGTGCACAACGAACTGAAGTACGACGCCATCGTATAACCTTATCTACACAATCTCCCATAGTCTCCCCTACCAACTCACCAACCCATTCAGCTTCGTGTATAGCATGTGTAACACAAACCGCAATTTCGAAAGGACGTAATTTTTCTTGGTGAAGTTCATCACCGCATGTAACACTCATATCCAGCACGCCAACTCCCACAACACGACCATCGTCCCCAAGAAGTTGAACCATACCATTGGTAGCTTAGGGTACTCCACCAATAGGTACACGATGTTCTTCTTGAAAAAGTCTTCCCCGTACCACACGCGCCAATCTTTCCCCAACGCTCCTTCGTTCTGTTGCAACTGTTGTTGTGCCTACGCCATTGGATACCACTGGACTTCCAAATGCTTCCGCAGCCATGTTCTGCCGTCACAGGTGCATAATAGTCACCTACTTTGTACATAATTCCATAATTTCTATATGTTTCTGAACCATTGCCCTTGTTGTAATCCATTCAAATAGTAATTACTAAATAAAATTTCCTTCCATTTCCTAAGAACTACTGAAATTCCAGAAGCTTGACTAAGCCAAATGTACCTATAGTTAACATTATAAAACTGTCCACCATTGTTGTGTTTTTATTCCCTTCCTTCGCTTCAAGATAATTGTGCAACTATATTAGTCAATTCAATTTCAACAATAATTGCATGCTGCAACAAGAATTTCCAAAGCATAAATCCCGGTTACAGAACTAAATTCAAACTTCTCTTTTTTCAACTTCACAAAATACAAACAGTGTTCATGTAGTGGACTACTTTAATTTCTGACTATTCACCTGGGATATTTCTCCAAGTTCACAGGCCAAGGTTCAAATAACTTGGCATGTCAATTTGGAAAGGCCCCTCGGAATGCTGATTTTTTCTGTAATGTATGTATATATTTTTTAGATTCAAACAACTTCACACCATTTCTAGTTGAAAGACAAAATTTGATATCACAAATCCCAATGCTAACTTTGTACTAGTAACCTCACTGAATCCGTTGCAATCTCTCTTCTTTTTGAAAACTAGTGAACATTGCATTCAGAAATGAATCATACATGTAATCTTTTCAAATAAAATACTTCAATTGCCCTCAAAACAAGATTGTCCAAAACTTTCTCATCACTAATTCAAATAAAATGAATCAAGTCTTTCCAGGTGAACAATAATATTCTCTATGACAGTGTTCAAGAGGGCCTCCCCAAATTGACATGTCAAGTTATTTCTATCTTTTTTACAATTTTATTAATTTTTTAATTTTTTAGGGGGCGAAGAACTCTACCGATGGTTTCAAGTGGCACTACTTTTGCAATTTCGCAACAATAGAAATAAGAATCATATTCACAAAAAGCTAATGCAATTTGTTGTTCTTTTGAAAGTAGAAAAACAAAAACCACACTAATGAAGATAGTATGAACGTACCCACAAATCATTTTGTTCCTCAAAGATATATTGCAAATTTAAGGATTCTAAATGAAAAAGGATTAATGGATGGTTTCAATGATAATTAACCACATCCCCTCAGTCATGGTGAAATTGAAACTTTAGGATTTTCCAAGCTTTGAGGAACAATAAAAACAATTCATCCAATTGCTTTTCTGTCTGCACCCCATATCATAAATTACACAATACCTCAAAAACTTGAACTTCAATGCAAATGAAATTGTATTTCATTTCCTAGCAATTATACATTATATTCAAAACATGCTCCTTTATGGAGGTAGTCTTCTCTAACATTGATTGTGATCTATATTAAGTGATATTCAAATACATTTTAAGTTAAATTATGTTCTTCCGATGTACAAGGACTAAAAATTTCCTATGCAAACGCTTTCTCAAACCAACTAGTATGTACTTCAACAAATTGTAACTAATGCCACAAATGGATTTACATGCCAATTTCATGAAAATTGATTGAAAGTTGTTTCAAAGGATTCAATTTTTTTGAAAAGGCAATAAGGTTTTAAACGGCCGCTCAAACCTTGTTAATTTAAATTCTTTAAAGTACGGAGTTTTGAAGTTCAAATATTCATGCTCAACAATTGAATTGAAACAATTAGAAAAAAATAATAATTTTCATCTTTAAAGAATATAATCTATATATAAGTATAAAAGACAAGGGAAAGTAAATGGAATTGGAGTATGTCAATTCTAAATAAAAAATTAATGTAGCAATTTGTCGTATGGGAGCTAACCTCTGAAGTCCCAAGGCCATTTTCTTGGCAAAAATCACTCAAAATTGCTACTTTTGTTGATTTCATCTAAGAAATCAAAAACCTGTATTTTCTTAAGAAACTAATTGTAAGATCTTGAACTACGCTTTCCTCGAATTAGGTGGTCAAAATTTCGTGATGTTTGACTATGTGGATTGAAAGTTATTAGCATTCGAAGTGAAAGAAAAGGTTTTCTTCAATAAATTGCTTTAATTGCCCGCAAAACAATAAACTCTATAACTTTCTCATCACTATTCCAAATGGAATGAATCAAAGCTTCCCTATTAGACAAAAACATATTCTATTAGAAAAAAACTATGAAAAAATTTATTTCAATTTCTTATGGATTTTTTTTGGTACCCGATCTCCTTAATTTTGAGGTTATTGTAGCATAACTTTTGCTGCCGGCCATCGATTGAAATAAAATTAAATTCCCAGGAAGCTAATGAGTTATTCTAAACTATGGAAAACTTTAAGAAAATTCAATCAAAAATTCAGCTTATAGATATCTGCCCAAAATCCATTATGTCCCTCATAGGGACAATCAAGGACTTCAGGGATTGAATTCAGATATTGCATACAATATTAATTTAGAATACTCTACAAGGTCAAATCTCTCCCACCTACTTTATTAATGCTCTAAAAAATGATAATTACATAATATGAATATAATGCTCTTTCATATCTTTGAATACATTGCTCTTTACTATAAATGAATAATGTTCTTTCATATAATTAATATAATGTTGTTTAGTACGTTTTTTATATAACATGCAACATAAAAAACAATGCCCTATAGTTGTTCATTGCAAGGTCAATAGGGTAAAAGAAATTAATAAATTCTCTCAAAATATGATCTTCAGTCCCTTCTAATGGAACTTTATCACTAGAATGAAATTTACGGATCAGATTCCCATTTCCATTTACTATTGACGGGCATAACTTAAGTCTGTATATGTATACAACTTCAATTGAGAATTTTATTGATACATAACATACATAGAATTGTGGCATCAAATAATTAATAATTTTCAAAATTTGGATTTATAAAACATAAAAAACAAAATTATTCTACAAGGTTTCTGTTTTCATTAAAACATATGAATTTTCAATTATATACTAATCTAAAATATTAGCTTTCATTTCCATCAATACCTTTCTTCAAGTGGCTTAAATTAATTTTAAGAACCATAAATTGGAAAAAATGCACTCAAGACATTTAGGTTAAATTGACATAAAAAATAGCGGACTGACGGATTCAAAACTTATTCGGTTTAAATACAATTTTGTATTGAAACCAAACCATCTCAATGTAGGAAATTATGAACACTACAAAAATCTAATATAAAGAAAGGACAATCATGTAATTGCATGTCGTACTTGAAGTCTCCCCGATATGTCCGGATGAATTCCTATGAATAATTTGTAATTACTATGATTTTTGCAAATAAAATTTCTAAAAAATTTGTATAAAATTCTTTTCCATTGATGAAGGTAAAAAGAAATTAAATTAAATATAGACATATAATAATGAAAATAATAAATCACGCATTTCATAAATGTATAGTTTAATGTAGAAATCTTATGCAGTTGTATGAAGTCTACAAAATAATATGCCTCAAAAGTCTTAAATTAAAACTAGTGTGCCCTATGTTGTTGCCACAGTCAAAACAAAAGTAGAAATAATTTTCTAATTTTTTAACCCCAGAAGGACGAAACGACATTTTTTGGCAATTTAGCAATTTATGACAGCTCAGTAAGAATGGAAATTTCACTCATATTTATTGGAAATTTCACACAATATATGACGACACATAGCTTTAAGGCCCAAGATTTTTCAAAACTTCTTATTACATGGTCAAAAAGTTATTGGATGATATGTCTATTTCAGTAGTTGGCGGACAGCTCAAATTTTTTTTTTTTAATCACTTTTACAGAAAGTTCAAATTTGAAATTGGTTCTCTACATTTATATATACATGTAAAGCTTTCAATTATTCCATTTTGATTTATGAGATGAAAATTAATAGGTGTTCTACTTTGCCGGCAGTCATGCATTTTCTATTCAAAAATGAACTTTGGAGTCCTTTGTTTAACTCAATTTCCAGTATTTTTTGAAAAAAATTAAAGCATACGATGTATATTGTTTATAACAACATTAAAACCGTTGGGATTGACATTTTTCAATTCCATAAATAAATTCTTAACAATTCGGTATTTTGAATCATTCCCTACTTCTTTCTACAACCTATTTTTTCCTATAGGTTGTACAATTCCAAATGATTTGAATTTTTTGGAACATGTAGCCAAATTGTTTTAAAGAATGAATCCAGAGAGTAACCACAATACTGGACTTTTTTCCATTTACAGATGACCTTGTAAAGTACAGCTGCCCAATTTTTTGCAGGGCCAAAACAAGGGTTTCTGTTGAATCAAAAGCTAATACCTTGCAATCTACATGGTGGAATATTCTGAATTTCTTTCTACATATTTTCAAACAAGTTCACTACAAAATCCTGTGATTACATGTCTCCAAAAATGTTTTTTTATTGAAAGTTGACACTTGTATTAGAAATGGCATTTTTCAAGTGTCTTTGGTGAAAGCATAGTCTCCAACCTCTAGGGATTATTTCAAAAATTAACTTCAAAATTTCAAAAACCTATACATTGTAAGTTTGAATGCCACAAAATTAAGCCCATGCACCACTTCTTTTGCACGGCTCCCCGTCATTATGAAAGATGCGGTTTGGGGACACAGTATCTAGAAGATCTCAATAAAAGGTAATTCACCATAAATCGCTTTAGTATGGTGTTTCATTATTATATTGAAAAAAAGATTGTGGTGTCCCATTGGTAGTGAAAAGGGAATTTTAGGATGCATTAGTTGGATACCGGGTGAATAAACTACAAATTCCTAATCTACAAATGCCTAAAGTGCTGAGAAAAAGTATATCCAAAAGCGATCAAAGAGTCATATGGATAGTGGGAGTACATTTTAGAGAAGAGTATCCATTGTTTGATTTAGGAAGCCTGCGATTTAGGTTTACTTACCTTAATAGACAAACAAACAACAACCCCAAAAAAAAATAAAAAGAAAAAGCATAAAAAAAGAAAAACATGCAGACACTCTCCACTGCAAAATTCAAAAGCTTTCATTCCAGCTGATTAGTTCCCCCAGACCCTCAAGTAGCCGCTCCTCTTCACGCTGCTTGGACCTAGGGTTTCTAAAGCAGCACAGAATCGAACGCTCTCTTAGGACGCTATCGGTCATTTTGAATTGCAGGGGTTCGATTCTACGCGATTGGAGTCAGCTTTCCGGTAGAGAGAAAGCTGTGCATTTTTTAGTTAGAGAAGAGTACAGATGATTTGAGGGTTCTTTTTGATTTCAGTGTCTACAAGCACTTTCATGCGCTACCCTGTGTCTCCTGCTGCATTTCGGATTCTCTTGCAGTTTCAGTGACAGTTGTGTTGAAATCAATATAGTTCATAGGATGATACACTAGCTTCACTTCCAGTCTTACTCTTCACTATCCACTGCCAACCACAGTTTCGATTCACATTTTCCTCCAAACCCTAGGTCGTTTGGTTCTGTGAAAACGGACAGTAGCGCGGGCGAGGACCTACGCGGTATAACAACAGAGTTACAGCTTACTGTTTTACAAACATACGAGGATTCCAGTGTGTTCTCTATCAACTCTCCTCACTGCGGATGCTGGTAACTAGTTTCATATCCGCCAACCTAGTCAGTTCATTTCTTTAGTAATGGTTTCAAGAATTACAAAGTGAACAGTGTTTGCAGTCAGACCCTCCCCAGGTGCGGGGGGTCTGACTGCAAACACTGTTCACAAGCTAGTTGCAGTGTTCTGGTATTGCGGTGTTGCGGTGTTGCGGTGAGAACAGGAACGTGACTGTGAACAGTGTTTGCAGTCAGACCCCCCGCACCTGGGGAGGGTCTGACTGCAAATACTGTTCATTCGCAAGTCCCCATGAAATTCAAGATTTTCCCTCCACACACGAGAGCTTGGCTACACTTTCCCGAAAGTGAGTAGCAGTGACGTCGCGGCGTGTTCCTCGGTGCTTTTTGACAAGTGGATGGCAGGAATTAAAATTCGGGGTGGGGAATTTACCTGAGTTTCAGCTACCGTTTCTATCTTCGCTCCACTCTTCCGCCGCTCCACTCTTCCGCCGCGCCTCTCTTCCGCCGCTCCTCTCTTAGGTCGCCGAGGTGTCTGCCGTTTTTCTCCTCTGCCTCTCCTATCCTCCTTTTGGAGCTGTCGCCGCTTACTCTCTGCACATTCAGCACTTGCACAAGAAAGTTAGTAGTGCAACCGGAGTGTGATCTAGAGCTCGAGAGTGTTGGAAGGAAGTCGAGCTCACTAGGTGCCTAGGCTAGGTCACTCTTATCGGTCGCTTGTGCACCAGCAGTAGTCACGGGGACAGGGCAAGACAGGAGAGGACGCACAAAGAATTCGTGTGAAACTATGAGCCTGCTCTTGACATTGGCAAGGTAGACTTCAGGTATGGCAGTTTCCAGTCACTGAGAGTTAGGGTTTAGGTTCTTTCGCTGCTGATTTGTTTTTGGTTATTTTCTTTTCTTGCTTAGGCTCTTTTTTATTTTTATCCGTAGTTCCGAAGTTGCCCATCTTTTTCCGTTGCACTCTGAGGATGACGAGCAAGAGCTGCACAACTGGGCAAGAATAGTGAAGCCAGTTACAGGATTTCCGGCTGAATCATTTTAGAGAATGTGGTTTTCTTCTTGCTGGGCAAGAATAGTGAAGCCAGTTACAAGATTTTCGGCTGAATCATTTTAGAGAATGTGGTTTTCTTCTTGCTGGGCAAGAATAGTGAAGCCAGTTACAGGATTTCCGGCTGAATCATTTTAGAGAATGTGGTTTTCTTCTTGCTGGGCAAGAATAGTGAAGCCAGTTACAGGATTTTCGGCTGAATCATTTTAGAGAATGTGGTTTTCTTCTTGCTCTCAACTAAAATAGTGAATACTGTTGTCAAATTGTTATACATTCTCATGTACTTGATGATCTAACAATGCTTTTCTCAAAGATTGTTTGTCTCAAATCAATCCTGCAGGTTTCATGGACTGTACTCTGTTTTTTTCTGTCACCAATTGACGACCAAGTCACGGTGCTCGGGAGGTTCGTCAAGGCAGGTCAAGCCCGAGTTCCAGACCAACTGGAGTATGTAAGAACCTCGAAGGTGTTCTCCAGTCTTTGATTTCTAAACATTCAAATTCGACTTCAGAAGCATTTCAGTATTCCCACAGTTTCCCTAAGAAATTCTGGTGGACTTGAGGTGATGATAAACTTTTATTAGCAATGTAGCGACTCTTTTCTGGCAGTTGGTTGACGAAGATTAGAACGTGGATCATGCACAGGTGTAGGGAGGATGTATATCATACACGTGGTTGAACGATCTATGTAGAATGTTGATTTCGTAGATTCGTTTTTGAGAGATAGTTTTGATTGCCTTTTTAAAAACTTATACAGTAAGTTACAGTTTACGATGTATAAAATTCATAAAGCTATGTATACTTTGATTATTCAAAAAAATTCAAACAAAGAAGTTGTAAGAGGGAACTGAGTGAGTGTACAGTACTCTCATCACTATGAATTTTAGGTTGAATGCAAAGTCACTCACGACACCACTCACTCCATGACAACGACAATGAAGCTTCACACAACAGGCCTTTCTTCTTCTCTGTAACCTATATGCTGGAGACAGTCACAATTAATTCAAACGAAGTTTTTTTTGTTTTTTTGTTTTTTGTTTTGTTTTTGAAGCAAATGAATTTTATTTCAATGATTCAAACGAAGTTTCAAATTGCATCAAATCAATCCTGCGGTAGTAGACAAAATTGACTGAGGCACCATTCAACACACCCTGACTGTCCAATATAACTGAAAAAAACACAATTAATTAATAAAGAGCTGCTGCCTCATCTGTAAGTCCTGCCACAGTAAGTCGGAAGTTACAGACAAGCTCTCAAGTCTCTCGAGGAAAGAAAATTCATGGACACCAGCACAAATAGAGAACAAAGTACGTACAGTTTGAGACAGAGAATGATCATCTAGCACTCACTAATGCTTTGATTAGTCAAGGAAATCATTGACATCATTTAATTACAAGAGTTTGGTTTTTTAGAAGGAGACAAACACAAAAGCATCACATTGTGTGTTCCAAGCGATCTGTAGAGAGAAGCCCGGCCTCCATTTTTGTAGGTGCAATTTTGGAGAGTACTTGCCCACAATTCTGACATCATGTACCTTTTGTGCAGGGCTCTTGACATGAACAGCATGTTTGTAGGCAATTCTGAAGCGTAGGTATGCAACATTCATGATACGTTGCTGTCTAAGGAATTTCCAGATTCGTGTGAGAACGTTGTCTGTGCAGTGGATAGAGCAGTCCATTTTAAGGTACAATAAGTTCTTCATGATGTTTCTGTTTTGCATGGTGAGTATTAGATTCTTTGTAGCCAAGAACTCAAGGCAAAGCCTATGATACAAAAGTGAAATTTAGCACTTGCCTGGTCCTGTAGAATCTTTCTCCTATCGTCAAGATTGCATGCCTGCATTACTTTCGATTTTTTCTTCCTGTTTAAACTTGTTGCTTGCAGTGCCACAGTCAGTAATTCGTGAGATTGCCTTGTTCTGTTGGCCTCAGTCGCCTTGAGCTTGTTCCTGACGTTGTCCTAATTTATTGTTAATTACAAATTTGATATTTTGTGGGCAGAAATCTTTGTTGTAAAGTTGAAAACGGGTATAGGGATTTTACTCGGTAATAGGTTCTTAGATCACGATAATAGAGTATTTACATCCATGATTCTAGGCATTACATTACTCAGGTTTAATATTTAACTTTGGTTGATTTTAGCATTAATTATTGGGCATATTTGGTATTTACACCCACATATAAATTTAAATTTTGTGGCGTTCATTTTCTGTATATATTTGGACTACTTGCACTATTTGATTAGAGATTGCACATTTCATATAGAAGCACTGGAAACTGTCAATATTTAGCAATTTAGCACAATTGGATGCAATTTTCCTAGCCAAAACATTTCTATAGTATGGATTGATGAAAAGGATGAGTAAAAAAAAAAAGATGTTTCATATGTGGTATGTCATTTCTATGATTTTTCAAAGAAAAAAATTCCCTAGACCACTTAAATTGTCATATAGATGGATATTGAACAAAAATCAACAAAAATTGGTAGATAATAAATGGAATTTAGATATGTGTCCTTTTGATGTATTAATGAATCAAAGCCAAGCATTTCAAAGACACACTCTAAAATTTAGTTTTTTATTTGAACTCATTGAATTTAGTTACAATTCACTATAACCGTTTGTTAATAAAATGAGTATGACACATTGTGACTTGCAATGTAATAGTAGTAGAATTAATGTAGACAATCACAAACAAGCAGTATAAATGCTAAAAAACAATTCCTAGGAATCTTTCACAAACAAACAATACTTATAGTGTATATGAATAAAAATAATTATTGCATGAGGTGTTTGAAAATTTAATTTAAATTTGTATGTATGGTTTTTTAGTATACCCGTTTGAACATGACCAACCATGTAATTTGTTTGAAAAGATCCTTTTCTTGATGTGCAACCCGTGAAAGGTGCAATGCATAATAGATTAATTAGTAGTATTCTGTTTGACTCACTACTTTGATTTGTTTTATTACTAAATTGCATTTCTGTTACGCTATCCCTCAATTCTTGAACATTTGAGCGATATTTTTATTCAGTAGGAATTGCCTTTGGTCAATGATAATTAGAGAAGAATATTTTTCATTTCAATTATTTTCGCAAATTGAGATTCTGTGAATTTCCTAAACCTACTGGGCATGTCACTACAAAGTGAAACAAAGTTTAAGACGTTGACAAGTCTTCAAGAATGAAGCACAATTAAAGATGTTGATATTTTTTTGAATATGGTAGGTTTCTTCAAAGGAGTATATGTGTAGGAGCTCAACAACATAGAGGGGGAGCATTGCCATCATCCATGCACTGTGGTAGTTTGCAAGGTACTAGCGCCTACAACATTTGCATCAGGTATTATTCTTGGACTATGATTTTTGAAAAAATCTAAGTTTAGGTCCACAGTAATGAAGCCTATTTTTTCATCAATAAACATTTGGATTTCCAATTTCAGTGTAAGGGGATTTGAACTGTTAATTCTGTTTTTTGTCATTCAAAGTGTTCTAAAACCAAAAACCGGAAATTCTATTTTGGTTCATTGATATTTAGATTTTTATTCTATGTTGACAAGGTAATTATAGGTGTGGTTTATTTTTTGTTAAAATAGCATATTCTTATGTTTTCAAAGACAAATGTTGTTAAAAGACGTAGACATTTTAGAAATTTCATATTTCTAAACAAAGGAATTTAAAATGGATTTTAAAAATCAAATTTAACTAGTAGAAAACTTTTGTTTTATTTGGAAATCTTTTATTTTTATCCAAGTATAATCGAAGCACCTTTATTTTGTGACAACAATCCTATGAAGTTTATATAAAAATGTAAGAAGTTTGATATTTGAATTGGTTTTGTTTTTTGAAAAATTATTCTTGAAGTCCAGTTCAGGCATGGAACATGTGATTTCAACAAAGATTGATATGATTTCTCTATTAATTGTTTGGGGCAAAGGTGTTCATTGCAATGTTCACTTTATGTAGTGTTTATGACTTTTAAAAGCAAGCCCTCCCTTTAGCTATTCTTGTATCCAAGAAATCACAGTATACATTTAATTTAAAAAATTGTCGAGCACATATTGAAAAGACATAAATTAATTGGGGTTTGAGTTACGTATGACAAATAAAAAGAGGAATGGAAGACTATAATTCATTTTTGCATTTTGAATACCTTCATGATCTAACGTTTTCATCTGGAGATGAAAGGTGACATTGTTGTGTTTTCTACTCTCACGTATTCTCTAAAACGTCTAGTTCTTAGAATTAAAATGCTTTAAATTATGAGAAATGTGAGTCGACTCTTAAACTAGTTATTTTTTTGTTCAGCTTAGAACAAACTTCTAGAACTCAAATAAGACCTAGCTTGGGCATTTAAGGGTTTGTACATGTGCACATGAGAAAAGAAAGAATGAAAGACATTATAATTGTATAAGTGGACGTGGCAACTCTGTCAAGAGTAGGATAAATAGTCTATTTATTAACGTCAAACAAAAGCATCAGATTGTCTACATGTTTCATTTTCATTGCAAGGTGCAAATGTTTGAATATAGTAGTTGTATCTGCAACTTGAACTTTTTATGTAGTGAAAGACTAGTATAATAATTAATTGGAGGCATTTCTAAAACTTTGATTGCTCACATTGTAAAGTAGAAATGTTTCAAGGAGTAACAGATTTGGTAGTTTTTTTGGAGCACATTGTTATATACAAGTAAGTACATGATGAGAATGAAATAAAATTCGACACAACCTAAAAAGTGAAAACAAAATGTGAAGCACAAAATGAATTTGTCCTTCTTAAAACTACAAAATTTTATTCTATAAACATATTTTTCCAAGAAGTTGTGCAAGTGCAGTTCTTGAGTTTTTATTTTTATTTTTATATTATTGAAAGAAGATACGAAGGTTGCCCAAAAAGAAGATTTATGGAATATTTTTTATTGGTCCCAAAAAATGAAATGAATCAAAGCATTAGATATGGGCTAGACTGACGTATGGGAATCAAGAATTCATAAAAGTATCATTATTGAATTATCTTTTGTACTGTGCTTTTTGATAGTCTCCATTTTTACTATGTTTGATACATTCTTATTGATGGTAACTACAAGGTAGCAACAATCATAATCATCCTTATACTCATACATTAACAATATTGTTCCTTTCAATTGTTTCCCATAGTATTGTGAATCCACCCCCATGTTTAATTGTAGTTGGTAGGCTATGATATTTTAATTCTTTTGAACTAAAACAATGCGATTGCAGTAGACCTTGGTATAGTTAGTTTTGGGAATTTGGATTTTCAAAATGCATTACAAAATTAATGATTCATTAAAAACTACATTTTTTGATGTAAAAACAAGTGAAATAAAAGAAAATAAATTGGAACAATCAAAATTGTGAACTTGTGGAACTAGGACTTATAATCTTCCGCAGAAGATCACATTCTGAAAAGTTCTCAAGTGACAATCAATTTTGTTTACTTGTCTTCTGTATTCAAAATGAATACAATATAGTCAATAGATTTAAATGAGGACAGTAGGTGGAAGTTGTCATTTGTTACTGAAATGATTTATATTGGATTGGTAGATTGAGTAGTTTCATTGAAAGTCAACAATAAAAGGAAAAGGAAAACTAATGTACACAAGTATACAGTTTTCAATTACTTATTCTCTATTACTTAAAAATTAAAATTCACAATTACTTAACCACATGACAAGTGCTTCAGAAGATTGCCTAAAGGCTAGCGTGCCTACTTTGCTATTATAAATTGCTTCTCTATTTTATGATGCTTGCCATTTTATAGTCACTTTGTCCTAAATAGTGGAACCTTGGAGTTGTATCAGTATTCTTAGAATACTGATTGAATTGTTCGCAAATTGAAGGTTGTTATGTTCTATGAATGTCATTTAATATTTATGAAAATTTGAAAGGTAGGATTTTGAAGCCTATATCCTGGATGAGAAAGAATGGGGGAGTTGTTGATATTACATCTTGGTTTAGCAGATATCTCAACAAGATTGAAGTTCGCAAAACGCAACAATTGATAGTGGAAGTAGCACAATCACGCATGTTACATAGTTGCCTGTAGACTCAAAAGTAGCAAGAACATTGGCATCAGGTACTTTTTGCACCTATTTTAAAAAAAAAAGGATTCTAGTAATTTAAGTCGGAATGTACTCATGTTCATTTCTTTCTCATTCTTTAGAGCTTGTTATTTCTTCTTTTAAAATATAAAACTATTTGTAAAAGATATGAATTTATGCCAGGACAAACTGTTTCATGATTACCTATGAAGAATTTCATAAATTCAATGGAGTTATGGTTGAAGATGTAGTCAAAATTACTATGAAACTTATATTCTTTTAAAAAATATAAAATGTTAAATCCATGCAATGCATTCAATTTATGGGGAACTTTTGAAGGTTTGAGTTCCTTGTCTTTAGTATTTTAATGTCCAATTCTGGTTGCTTTTTGGAATTGATAGTGAACAAACAAAGGCTCTATAATTTATAAACTTGTAAAATTAAGACTTCATAATCATATGCAAAAATACAATTCATGAAGAATTTTGAAGTACCAGGCAGGGGGAGGTGTATTGATTCATTCCTTGTTGTCTCATCTAATTTAATTATAAATCATTGCTTTTTCATAGCCGTAATGATGTTTGTTCCGGAGGAATGCCAGAACTAATAATTGTAGTACCTTGAAGCAAAAGTTTTGTAACATCTAGAGAAAATTCTAGAACCCCCCATCAAGAACCAAGATAAAGAGAACCTCACGAATCATTTAAATTCTTTTGTAGCGATATGTATGTATTTTAGAAGTTCTATTTTAAAAACAAAGCTAAACAACAATCTTCTATAGAAGTAAAATGTATGATTGTTTCATGGAAACAATTGACCTCAGCTATTGTGTATTGAAAATGCAAAAAAAAAAAAGGTTAAGAAGGTTTGAATGTTCAATGTTTTTAGAGGAGTAATTGAAGAAAATGTTGAAGTTCGAATGGATAGGTGTACCCTACAAAGTACGAAGGGGGAATTTTCTATTACAGAGTTTGTATGAGTATATATTCAAAAACAGTTAGAAGATATCTGAATATATCAACTATGATGACTTTGTCTATCAATAGTTCATAAAGTATTCCATTTCAACTGCCGTATATTTCAGAGGTCCTCAAGCGCAAGTTAATGAAATTTTAAATTTCAGTTAATTTCTTTTTGGGTTTGCATTTTTTTTTTTTTTAATTTTCTTTCATAACCGTTGTTATTGTATAAATGATTCTTTAATTTGTTTTGCTGCTACAGCATTCTATACCAATATCTTATGTATATTCTGGTTGCAATCAAGTTGCATTCGTGTTGTTTGTTTGTATTTAGAAATGTATAGTATAAGTTCCCATGTGATGTTTATCATGTACATAAACAGTTTGTTGAGCCACTATCAACAAAGGAGACATTGAATGCAAAAAGACATTACATTTTTTATGTAGTTTTATTAAACTCAAACACATTGTCACAGTGAACTCTGTACAACATCTAAAAGTGAACTTTCAATAAGTTAAATGAGTTTCGAATTGGGAGTTCAAGAACTAAAAGGTATAATGATGGCTTTTTTTAAGTTAACTTTTACTTTAGAGTGTGGAACAAATTTTACTTTATTTAATAGAACAAAGAATTGCATATATAGGTAAGCATAGCGATTATATATGTAATGTTCTATTGAAAAGAGATATATAAGATTTTCACATGTCAATTATATTGAATTTTCTTGTACTAAAAGTGTATTGCATTTGTTAGAGCAATTGTGATATGCATTGTCATGCATAGAAGAAGGACGTTATTAGAAAACAATTGCATTTGATTTCAGGGATTGGATTGTTGTTGGAATAGAGTGTTTTATTAATTGGTAAGCTTGGTCCTCTCTATATTTCCATTTAGTACCATGGAAAGAGTCTTTGTCTATCTTATTGCATGAGTTTTTCAGAACTCAGCACAACAGTAGTATGTCTTTCATATTTGATACAATTGAAATTACAATTTTTCATTTCTTCTAATGTATTTTAGAACTTTTGAGAACGTCAATGCATACTGAAGTATTATTGAACTTTCTTTTTCAGGGCATCATGGCACCAAAGATGCATTCGAAGTGGTTGGAACACGGATGGTGGATTGTAGCAAACAACAATGATAGGTCCTCTTTGTGGATCACTGATTTTCCAATTGGGCAGGGGCGTTATGAGTCTGCATTGGCGTCTTCACATGGAGTCATCGAGGGCCTCACGGGCACCGCGGACGGAGGACTGATTGTGTCGGTGACCACAACAGAAACGGCACTTGAGAAGTATAAACTGAAGAAGATGTTCATGATGGCTCCGGTTCCGCTAGAACTTCTCTTAGTTCTTACTCCCATGCGTAGCTTGAAGAGTGTGGCAAAAGATTGGAAGAAAGTGCCGCATACATTGCAAAGTAAACGAGAGGGAGCGGTTCAAAAGTTTATGGAGATGACCTCTGAACAAGTGCAAGCATTGCGTCATCGATACCAGGAGATTCTAAGCCGTGAAGAATTACAAAGGGTGAACCCAAGTGGTGTCCAAGAGCGGCCTGCACCAAGAGATCCAGAAGACTTGAATGAAGTGTATAGAGATTTTGCTATGCCAGTGAATCCAAATTGGATTCCATTGGATGAACGAAATCGCAAGCGAGCTGCTGTTCAAGAGGGATTAAGAATCCATGCAGATGAGAGGGTTATTTCTAGTAGACCGAGGGCACAACGTCAACGCCTCCAATCTGCGGCAACCGATGTTGTTGTTCAAACTCCAGGTGATAATGAAGAGGTACAAGTGCAAGAGAGTGCAGCAGTAAGTCCACCATTAGTGGAGAGGGAAGTTGCTGAAGAATCATTGCAATCAAGAGGGGAGAGAACTCAAAATCTTGTATCAAGTGAACCCCCGATTTTCCCTGAGTTTCCTAGTGAAGGAGAAGAAGGAGCTCCAACTACAGTCACGGAAGTTGGATCAGGATCAAGATCAAGACAAACAAGAGTTGGCTCAAGTGAAAGAGTATACAGGTCACATGTTGTAGTGGCCAACGTGGATGCGGGAAGGATTGCCGATCGTGTAGGACGGGGTGCTGGTAGGAGAGGGGATGTTGGTGGAAGACGTCGTGCTGGTAGAGCACGTGGTGGAGATGAGTTGCAACTTGATTCTGCAGTGGAAGACATCTCTGGAGACCAAAGAAGGCGCCGCACTCGTGCAACGGATGCTTCAGAAGAGCAAGGCGTCAGGAAGCGAACAGCAGCACAGATACGTCGTCGAAGAGCAGCATTACAAAATCGTCCTCCACAAGGAAATGATGGCGAAAATGTTGTTAGTGATGATGATTCTTCTGAGGGTGAACCGGAGCAAGAGCCTAGAAGAGTATTGCCGAAAAGTATTACGAAAGCACCTGTGATTTTTCCTACTGAGACTGAGTACAAAGCAGGATATATATGGGGGCAGAATCTGATTTTTGATGCAAAGATTGATAGCATCTGCGATGTGGCTAACGCAGAGACAAACCACAGGATGCTAATGGATTGGCGTGTAAATGAAATGTATGAGCGCCTCAAAGGATCCGAAGCTGATGGAGTCAGTGCAATTACCCTCCGTCCCATTGCATATCGCTATGACAATAACAATGGCGAGGGCAATACGGAGGTGGTAGAGGTGCCATTCATCCAAGAAGGTACTGCATGTGAATTTGAAGCCGTTTATTTGAAACATTGCCCGGCAAATTCATCCCTTTCAAGCAGCACATTACAAAGAAGGTGGCTGGAGAACAATATTGTATGGGAGCCGGTAGATGGTCAACATGTTGTTGGTGCGTGTAAACGAGCCCAACGGGAAAGGGAAGAGGGACACTTATCGAATGAAGAGTATCATGCACAATTTGTGAGACGGAAAGCAAAGTTTGTGGTTTACAACAATCCTCAGTTTTATATAGAAACGTCGGTGAAAATTAATGCAAAGGAGTTTGACCGGAAGTTCTTCACCACGCATTACGAGAATCTCATCAAACTGCGCGATATATGGAAAGCGTGTGGGAGTCCAAGTGTTGCTACTCGAGCTGATGATGCACATAGAGCAAAAGCGTTAACAATTGTAGCTAGTGCGTTACATTTGAGTCAGAACTTATCAAAGCATGTATCGTTGGGGGAGCTGTCGAAGAAGATGGTGGATTATACACGCCATGCTTGGCATGAAGATGAGGAGTCCTATAAGGCCATTGTGCGGGTGTGCAAAGATTATGAGGACGGAAAATTATTTTTCAGCAAGAAGGCGGAAGAAAAATGGAAGAAGATGGCTAGAGATCAGAATCTTGATGTCACAGTGGATGGGAACCTGAAGCGAAAGAGGATGGAGAAGACCTGGTGGAGGCCCTTGAATAGCATCTCTACGGAAAACTATTTACGTGTAGTCCAGAAGATGGCTGCGAAGGATGTGGTGAACGGAAAACGAGCTTCGCAACGATACTATTTCAATGATGCTGCTTCTACAAATCCCTCTAAAGGTACAGTAGCATATGCAGTAGACACTTTACAACGGAAAGATGCGATCAGAAACCAAATTCGGTTTCTTATAGTAGAAGCTGGGGATGAAAATCCATCTTCCATGGATGATTTCTTCTCTATCGACGCAAGCAAGTATGGAGATTTGGGAGGAATGCAGTTCATCTTGATGGGGAGGACATTGGATAATGACACAAAAACCTCGTGGTGTTTTCCTGCAGTGACGACGGTTCAAATGCTTAGCAGTTTAGAGAATGTAGTCCCAGCATTTGTTAGGCAACATTTTGTGGATATACGAGCCGGTCGCAAAGGTTATGCGGGATACGGACGGGACGTCGAGGATGTATCAAATGCTCGTTGGAATTGGCAAGTTGCAATCTCTGGAGTGCAACACGAAGAGCGTGAAGCCTTATTTCACGTGAGATGTAGAGGAGGGTTCTTTGAAGACGAGTACATTGAACTTGGCAAACCATGTTTATGGATTTTTGATTGTAGACGCGGATGTTCCCAAGGGGAGGACATCCCATGGTCAAACGAGGATTACAGCAAGGTTGTGCAACAACTGAAGAACTGGATGTCTTGCATTTTTCGTTGGAATGCCGTGTTTCTGTTTCCGCCAGGCGTATCCTTTGACGAAGCGATGGAGTCAAGGATGGCATTGCCAGAGGGTTGCCACGTGCTCCAAGGTTCTTGGATATATCAAGCAGAGACAGTGTCCTCATACGTGCATGATCTTCGTCATGGCGAGCAACAGCGACGCGGTGTACAACCCATTGGTGGCATTGTCATCATCATGAATTATCCCAAGGAGAGTGGATTCATGGAAAACCTCCCTAACAGTACGGACGACTTACATGTTATATTTCAAGACTCATGGAGTACAGAAGTGATGCCTCGAACGCAAGATAAATTTGAGAGGACACCAACGGAGTTGAAGAGATTGGTACAAATGTATTTGCCACGGAATTGGGGGTTGATAACATTGGGCATAACAATGGCAATGCCAGGAATTTTAGAGACAGGATATGTGGGCCATGATGTTATCATCATGGAAGGAGTGTCCGTCAAAACGCAATTTGTGTACAACAGATTGCAATCGATGTATGGGGAGAATTTGGTGATGGTGAACAGTGTCAATATGGCCGCCGAACGCAGACCCTCACAAGTGTTGACTACAGAAGAGAGCTTGCTTGGTCCCGGTGTTTCTGAAACAGATGGAGTTGTGCCACGTGGTGGAGTTGAAAGACTACCGCGGTCATCCAAGGACTCCTCCGATGAGGAAGAGAGATTTCAAGTGACTAGACGGGTAAGGCGGAAGGGGAAAGCTGTAGCAGTTGATTCGGGAGCCTCATCGACAAACGAAGATGACAGTGATGCCGAGCGGACAGAATCTGATAGATTACCAAGTGCAGGCCGAAGTTTAGGTTCTCGTAACACTGATGCAGTCACTGACGCCCATGGAGACCAAACAGATTTGATGGAAGTGGAACAAGATCCAGATTTTATTGTTGCAGAAGCAGTTGATGAGGTGGACATCGTGGAACCAGAAGAAGTTCAAGGGGGCGTAGGAGAAAGTGCAGATACAACAGCACGAACGGAGTCCATGTCAGCATTTTCTGCATTCAGCCAATTGGATCAAATGAGCTTTGTCCCGGATGATAAAGGATATTATCGTAATAGGGACAACGTTCGATTCACTCGGACAGGTGAAGAACCGCATTACATTTATCACCGGATGACTTCCATCCTGGAAGGACCTTCTCTGTCGCCAACTTTATCAGAAGGAGTGACAACGCCTGTTGCAAGCGCTATGGTGGATACGGCGTTGCAGTATACCTCTCTGCCTCCAGTGAGTTCAGTTGGTGGACCAAGTGCACAAGATCAAGTGGAGGCAACTGGTACAGGAGAAGGAGAAGACTTTGAACATTCATCTGCACGAGTGTTGGAGACACCGGATGAAGCAGGGCCGTTATAAGAGATAGTAGTATTTGTGATGGTAGAATAAAGTATGTGAAAGGGTAGACGTTGTGTGTTAGTTTTGAAAGTCTATGAAGATGTTTGAATGACTACAGGGTATTTGATTGATGTGAGCACATAATTTAAAAATATGAAGGTAGTTGCTAAACCTTCAATGTCATTCTAGATTTATAAATAAATATTCTAAAAATTGTAGTGAAAATTGCTGTTTGCATAATATCCACATTTAAATATTATAACACTAATGTAATTGCAATGTACAAAGTAGAAAGATTAATACATGAGACCAAAACAAATGATTGATAGGAAGAAATAAAATGTATTGGACTTGTATGTCTCTTGGAAGAACTAAAATTGCATCCTCATAGAGAGTTTGCATTCAAAATGATAGTATTGCATGATGAAATTTGAAAATGGATTTCTTGAAAATTTGGGGGGTACTCAATTTTCTGATAACACATTTTTTGTGAATAGTTTTGCATACAATCATTGCACTTGGCCAAGTGCAAAAATGCCTAATTCTGTGTTATAGTCAAGTATGAGTAGAACATAGTCATACCTTTTAACCAGGATTCAAGCAAAGGGTGTGATGTCATTGCCAGTTAAGCTAACTGAAACATGTATGCACTTCTCATTTCCATTGTTTTTTTAATTTAGATTCTTCAAGGTATTAGAAAGTCAAATTAGGCTACTTGTTTTTTATTGATCTTTTTGCAATCTATTGCTAATTAAAAATGACGTGGATGACCCACTTCTTCATGTTCATTATTTTTATATTTTATTTTTGGTTTAGTTATGGATGATGAGGCACTTGATGTAGCGCTGATGTTCCAAAATAATGCTCTGCTAGATACTTGGGAGGGACTTACCAAGTTAATTCAAGGATTGGAGGTGGATGAAGAGCCATATAAAGATGTTGAGCAAGAAAAAGTGAAGGACGTTGTAGATACAAATGCTGGGAGTCATTATCAAGTAGAACAATAGCTACTTGCAAGAGATTTGAAGTTGTTTCCACAATCATAGTTCAATAATAGATTACCATTATTTATTGAAGAATTGTTGTAAAGTTGTAGTTAGTTGCTTTTAGAAGTTGTATGCAATGACATAGATGTCAAGTAGAAGTCATGCAAAAGTTGAATAGCAATCAAGAGAATTATGCAAGAAATACATCAAATGTTTAAGTTGATGTGTCCTTCCGGAAGTTGTTTGTGTATGGAAGGGAGGGAGTAGTGAATTTATTAATGTAGCTGGCAATGCATTTAATCTTGTAGTTGTGAATGTCTTTCTTCCAATTGGTTGTTATTCCTCTTTAGCTCAAAAAACAACCTTTATTTTCCTTTATATAAATATAAATGTTTGGCATCATGTTAGACTACAGACGAGAATGGTCATTATTTGGATCAAATGTATGAAGGCATTTATGTAATGCATGACTCATGAAATATAATGTAGTGTCTACCAAGTCATTTGGATGTTGCACTGTTGGTGTCTCAATTATAAACAAGTAACAAACTAGTTATTGAATTTGACTATGTTTGCTTCCATTTGTACATCAAAACTGTCATTCAACCTACAACAACAATCTTACTTACTTGTGACTGCATGAGCACTCATCCTCAACTATTTTCAAATCAATGACTTGTCCACAACTTTAAATGTATTGCGGCATGACTTAATTAGAAATGACTACTCTTAAATGAAAAGCGTTTTTTACAAATATGAGAAAGTCACATCCTCTCAACAAATGTCCTGTGTGCAAAAGTGGGCCTACAAACCATTGTGCGGACATTGTCATCAGTCTAAAATGACTCAAAAATTAAATTACTTGCCACATCATTGTCCATGTTAGAAGTGGCTTGACACATCAACTATTGATTAACCCCTAAATGTCCAAGGCATTTTTTGGCTTCAAAACCACTGAAAACTGCCATTTCTATTGCAATCACTCAAGAAACCAAAAAAAGTTTTTTTTAGAATCTAACCATAGGATCTTATACTTCACTTGTCTTAGAATATGTGGTAGAAATTTCATGAAGTTTGACTGTACGGACTGGAAGATATTAGCATTTGAAGTTGAAAAAAAAGTTTTTTTGAACTGTGACCTGCAATTTCAGATGACTTTGACGGCCATTTGTAGATTTTTTTTGCACTACACACCTTTGGGTTTTTCTTTTTATGCTGAACATTTGAGTTGAGAAAAAATTTCAGAATGTAAAAACTTGATTTTCACATATAAAAAAATTATTAAATAGAAGTAGGTCCAAAATTGAATGAAATATTAAATTGTTAATAGCTCTTAGGTGGAAATAAAACACCATAATTCCAACAGCGGGATTGTTCTTGCAAACAAACTTAACCTTTTTCAAAAAAAGAATTTGAAAGAATTTGAAAATTGCATTCAAAAAATGAATTCTATAAGTTGGTTTTTGAAGAAGATGGTAGATTGCCCAAAAAACAAGATTGTCTATAACTTTCTCATTATGAGTCCAAATAGAATAAATCAAAGCTTCACATGTAGACAGAGATATAAAGCTTCAAACATAGACAAAAACATGATCTTTGAGAAAAAAAAACTTTAAAAAAAAAATACAATTTTTCATAGTTTTTTTTTCCTGCCTGGCAAATTGCTTTTTTGACTTTGGGTGGCATAACTTTTGCTCCTGCACATCAATTGAAAAAAAAATTATATTCTTAGAAAGCTAATGTGATTTCCTATCTTCTAAAAAAAATTCAAAAAATCAACCTAGAATTTCAGATCACACGAGCCTGCCCGAAATCCCAAGTGTCCTTTGAGGGGACTTTGGGCTTTTAGGGGTTAAGCGGATGCAGTGGACGTCTTTGCCACATCACTGTCTACATCAATTGTGCCATGATACATTAGTTGTTGACTAGGAGGACATGGTGGATGCCCTTGCCACATGGGCAGGTGAAAAGATATGCCCCATCACTACCCTTTCCACCTCATTCAACACATAGATTTCCTCATCTCAAGAACATCCAAGCTTGAAATGGATGGTGACAATACAACCGCGCAGTCATTTATGTAAAAGACTTATCTACAACGACTCCAAGGCCCCATGATCATTTCATAGTCATCTGTGTTCGGAATAACTATTGTGCAATCATTTTTGCAAGTCATTTATATCCTCATTTTTCTGTAGTGAACTGCTACATAGAAGAGGTAGAACGGAGAAGGACTACATGATGAAAAGTATAGTAAAAAAATATAAATTGAGATGTAGCACATCAATTCAACATATATTATTAGACTGTTTAGTATCTATAAATAATGCATTACTTGCACTTTATATATAGCCCAATGAACCTACTCAACATCCTCTAAATCTACCATCTACATCTATCTACACCCATTTCTGAGGTTGTTGAAGTTCTCAATTATAATGACTAGGTCTCTTCTAAAATGATTTATTAGAGTACCTCTCAATTAATTAATTTCTGACCCGATAGGAATGCAACCTCCAAACTTGCCACAAGCAAAGAGTGCTTTGAGAGAAGCTCGTTGGGTTCTATGGGGATCTCTACTAGGAACAGCAAAATCTTCCCAATCCTGAGGTCTGTATTCTTCCACCAATATGCTGACCCATTGCTTGCATCCAACATGCTTAGAACCATGTCAATATAGGATGTGTAAAAATCCATTTGCAAAACTTATGTGCATGACATAGATGCTACAGACTGGAAGAATAATTTGTAAAACTTTGGTCTTTTGTATGATAGGTCTCTAGCTGATCTTGCCAAGTTTGAACTTGTACTTACAACCGGATATCCTATGTAGAATCTTTCCTATCCAAAATTAAAAAAAACATTAACATAAATACAAATATAACAATAAAAAAAATCCTAAGATCAAAATATAATCAAAAATTTACAATTAAACTTTTACTTACAAGTGTGTTGATGTATGGGACGGCAAAAACATAAATGCCTTTACTATACGTCTTAAATAAAGAGAGTAAATTCTCTTCACCAACTAAGAACCGCATTTCTACCTCTTCTTTGGTTGCGGCAAATTCTCGACAAAGTTGTAACATAGGTGGGTCAAAAGATTGGACTTGTTTGCCAAAATAGCAAACCAAATAGTCCGGATGGATGTTATGTAACAATCTCAAGGTTGTCACATCAAGCAGGTCAAGATTAGCAAACGTGTCCACCGGGTGGACAAATGAGACGATTTAGATGGATGGTTTGCCCCATTATAAAACTTTTGGGTTCTGTAGAGAGCTGTTTGACTTTCAATGGATGTGCAAAGACAATGAAATAATTTAATTATTTTTTAAATAATAAAAAATAAATTGAAAATTGAAAATCCAGTAGGACACACATGCTGACTTTTACTGGCAAGATTCTCTGACGGACAATTGGAATTGATATTTTTTGCAATTGCACATTTTCATGCAGGAAATTGAAAACAACTTCCCATACCAAGGCTTAAAATTTCTCTGATGAATACAACAATGTTGATTTTCAAGCCATGTCCTCAAACTGCATCTCTATTTCATTGACTTTGCTGCGTGAGATGGTCCTTAAAGCAGCAGTAGTAGAAAGATCACTTGGACAAATATGAGGGTGTTTTTTCTTGTTTAGGTTCTAAGATTCTTAAGAGGAGTGGAAAGATCATTTGGAAGAACTCTTAAAGTAGTGGGACTATCATCATGGCTCCCTCCACAATAACAAATGCTCGGATTTATTATCTTGTCCAGTCTTCTAGTTCCCGGTGGTTCCATCTAGCCCACTAGACAAGCATAGTTTGCCTCCTTAACAATTTGACCCATTACTGAAACAAATGCTCATGCATCTCGCATTCAATACGTACATATCCTCATTGATGAACATCCAAATTTGAAATGGATGGTGACAATACAACCACAATCATTTATGTGAAAGATTTATCCACAATGACTTCAAGGCCCCGAAATCAATGATTGCCAAAGTGGCAAGGGCCTCCACCATGTCCGCCTAGTTAGCAACTAATGTGTCATGGCATGCCTAATGTAGACAGTGACGTGCAAGGACGTCCACCGCATCCGTCCTATCAGTAGCTGATGTGTCAAGCTACTTTTGATATGGACAATGATGTAGCAAGTAATTTAATTTTTGAGTCATTTTAGATTGACAACAATGTCTGCACAATGGTTTGTGGGCCCACTTTTGCACACAAGACATTTGTTGGTAGGACATGACTTTCTCATATTTGCAAAGACGCTTTTCATTTAAGAGTAGTCATTCCTAATTAAGTCATTCCACAGTACATTTAAAGTTGTGGACAAGTCATTGATTTGGATATAGTTGATTTGGACATAGTTGAATACTTGTGCAGTCACAAGTAAGTAAGATTGTTGTTGTAGGTTGAATGACGGTTTTGATATACAAATGGAGGCAAACATAGTCAAATTCAATAACTAGTTTGTACGGGTCAAATCACACTCAAACGTACCACAAAAGGGGGTCAAACCTACTAAAAGCTGCAATGTAACTTCTTTTTAGCTATCATTTTTTAATGCTAATCTATTAATTCTAGATATTTAAGTCTTTTTGACAAGTATTTCGGGTCATATATTGAGCCTAACATTGCTTTATTTATCAAAAAATAAAAAATTATTTATTATAATTCCAATTGAAGTTCAAACATCAACATGTCAGTTTTTTCAATTGTAAAAAAGAGTTCTAATTTTTGATTAAGAATAATGTGACTGAATCCAAAAAAATCATGTATATATAAAATCATATGTAAGAGTAAAAAAGGACTGTTCTTCTACATTTTGAATGTTTTTCCATTTTCTATAATTTTCAAAACTAAAAACTTGTAAATGTCCTTTTATATACAAAATATAAAAATAATCCAAATGAAGATTGTGTTAGAACAAAAATTGTATATATTATTGACTTTAAGGTCACTAAATAAGCTATTTTTGAAATTGAATGTCTAAATTTTGTATTTTCTATTATAGAGTATTATATATTATTGACTTTAAGGTCACTAAATAAGCTATTTTGTATTTTTTTTTTTATAAATTAGATGAAAGGGCAAATTTAAAAGTTCAAAAAAGGAATTGAGTCCTATCTCAACAAAGTAATTCCAATGGTACCTTTGAGTGTGGTTTGACTCGTATTTGTTTATGATTGAGATACCAACGGCACAACATCCAAATGACTTAGTAGCCACTGCATTATATTTCATGAGTCATGCATTACATAGATGCCTTCATGCATTTGATCCGAACAATGACCATTTTCATTTGATTGGAGTTTGATGCCCCTGAAAAATATTTTTTTCAACTTCAAATACTAAAGTCTTGCAATTTGTGCAATCAAAACCTCCCTTTTTCTTACTACAACATAAAAAGTATTCTACCACTAGATCTTAAGGTAAGGTGCAACAAAATTTCATTCATCATTTTGGGGGGTCTTTGCCATCAAGAAGGCCCATTTTGAATTTTCTTTGGTGAAATATAATCAAGAAACTTTAGAAGTTAAACACCAATTATTCACTTAAATTTATACTCATTCATCCAAATGCAATAATGTTGTCTTAATAGCATTTGAATTTTTTTTTCCAATTGCCTAAATTGAGTGAAAACTTGTAACAAATAAAATTGCTAATTCAATAACAAACTCAATGGAAAGTTTGGTGTTCAAACAACCAAATTAGTGGATTCTACCTATTTGTTCAAAAATAAATATAAAAAATCCAACCAAATTAGAGTGCCATTAGCTACACCAAACATATTTATTCTTAATCTGTAAAAGTCCCCTGTACAAAGAAGATGTAGATTTGAGCATTTTAGGCACAATAAACTATAGTCAAAAAAGAATCAAGGCATAAATTTTTAATTTTTGCAAGTTTTTATTTTCTTCCTATTTATACATGCATTGATTTCAAAACCTTGCGCTAAAATCATAAAGCACCATGTGACCACACTAGTCACATTGATTTTTTTCAAAAAGAATGTAAAGTAAATAACATACTTGGATGCATTTCATCCTTTTTATGGCCTCCATAGTATGTCCCTCTAATGGATGCTAGAACTCTTAGGAATTAATTGTCATTGTCATCCTAGGATTTAAGGCTAGTTTTTCAACGTATTTTCATTCACAATGATTTTAAACCTTTAAAAGCCAAGAAGTTCAAATTTTGAACCACATATGAATTTGAACATGTTCCAAGCACATATAATCTTCATTTTTTCATCCATCTAAATTTTTATAGATTCTTCTTTTAGATCTCTTATATTTAAATAATAAAGATTTTCACAACTTCCCTTTGCAAATCTTCTATAGTTTAAGGGATATATGTGTGTTTGACCATAAAAATTACTTTTTTCAATTCAAAAAATGATTTTGAAAAAAAAAAGTAAAAATCTTTAAAATTACTGTAATTAGAGATTAAAATTTTGACCTTAATAGAAAAAAATATTGTGAAAATTTCAAATATTTTACCCCAAAAAGACCAGCATGTATTTTTTGGCAACATAGAAATTTTGGATAGATACAATCATGTGACTAGAGATTTGCATGTTTTAGGCCTTTAAAGTTATATGAATTTATTTTCACCGAAAAAAGCATTATAAGGGATTTGGAGGCCTTGGAGGGCCATTTTAGGCCTGATCCCAAATTTGGTCCAATTCTGTGAACAGCAGTACGGGCTATCAGAATTTCTTTTCAAGAAAAAAAAAATTGCCAAATATCATTTTAAGCAAATTTTTTTTTTTTCAAAAATGACATGACAGTTGCTGTGCCACGTCAGCCAGCTACTACAGCTATGTTTATATAGTTTAGGAATGCAAGGGAACTCGCAGCTCTCCAAGGCCTCCGAATCCCCTCTAATGTACTGCCATTTTTAAAACAAGTACCAAACTTTTGAAAGAAAACTTTTTTTGAGACATATAACCATAGGATCTTGTAGTATGCTGACTTGAGAACATATAGAAAATATTTTAGAAATTTTTATTGCGTAGAATATGGAAATCTCTAGTCACACATACTTTCCAAAATTTCTATATACCAAAAAATGCATGTTGGTCCTTTAGAGGTTAATAGAAGTTGTAGACAAGGAATATCTTTCATGGGCATTAAGTTTCATGACATTTGGAAATATCAATAAAATGTATTGGCCTAATATATTTTTTTTTTTTTTGGCCTAGCAGTCTTGGTAGATTAGAAAAAAATCACTTTCTTCAAAACCAAAAATTTGAAATTGATTTTCTAGATTTATATATATGTGGAAAACTTTGAATCATTCCATTTTTATCAATGAGATGAAAGTTATGAGGAGTTTTAGTTTGCGGGCAGTTGTAGATTCTCTACTCTAAAATAAACTTTGAAGTCCTTTGTCTTACTCAATTTTCAATATATTTTTTGAAAAAAATAATATCATAGCATGTGGATTATTTATTTCAACATTGTAACCATTGGGATTGGCATTTTTCAAGTCTATAATTAAATTCTGAACAATTTAGTATTTTGAATCATTCTCTACTAATGTCTACTTACAATTCTATCCCTATATGTTGTAGAATTCCAAATGATGTGAATTTTTCATGCATGTGGCCAACTTGTCTAGGAAAAAGAACTCAAAGAAGCACCACCATTTTGGGCCCTTTTTCATAGAAAAGTGAGGTTGTGAAGTGCAGCTACCCTATTTTTTGTAGGGTCAAAAAATGATTACAGTGAATTTGAATGCTTATATTTTGCAATCCACGCAGTGGAAATTTCTAAATTTTTACCACATGTTTTCAAGTCAGCATACTACAAGATCTTATAGTTATAGGTATCAAAAAGTTTTTTTTCCAAAAATTTGATAGTTATACTAAAAATGGCAATTTTAAGCATTTTCAGTGAAAACTTAGTTATAGAACTTTAGGGGTTAAAATGGCGGTATTTCATATGCCATTTTTCCATTCATTTCTTTGTTTAAGCTCCAAGGTCTAGGATTGGTATAGAGTTTGGAATGCACGGTCTAAATGTAATATAGAGTGCAAAGTTTGTGGAATACTGCCATTTTAACAAAATTTTGGTTAGTACCATTGTAGGACATGCCTCAACCTTTCAGTTACGTACTTGAAAATTGTTAGGCAAAATTTCTACTACAATATGTGCAAAATGACTTGGCACTTACGATAATCTTAGGAATCCTAAGTCTCTCTAGCCTATGGCCAACAATCCATCCTTACAAGATTAAAGTGAAGGAAATACACCTTGCCTAACTAAATTATAAGACTTTGAATCTTCTTGACTTAACCCCTAAAGGTCGGAGACTATGTTTTCACCAAAAAACAAAGAATTAGACATTTTTGCACTTGGCCAAGTGCAATGATCGTATGCAACCATATTCACAAAAAATGTATTATCAAAAACTTGAGTACCCCCCAGGTTTTTAAGAAATACATTTTTTAATTTGATCATGCAATACTATCACTTCGAATGCAAACTCTCTATGAGGATGCAATTTCAATTCTTCCAAGAGAAATACAAGTCCAACACATTTTATTTTTTTCTATCAATCATTTGTTTTGGTTTGATGTATTAATCTTTTTGCTTTGTACATTGCAATTACATTAGTGTTATAATATTTAAATGCGTATACCATGTGTACAACAATATTCACTATAATTTTTGGAGTATTTATTTATAAATCCAGAATGACATTGAAGGTTTAGCAATTACCTTCACATTTTTAAATTACGTGCTCACACAAATAAAAAATCATACAATCATTTGAACATCTTCATAGACTTTCAAAACTAACACACAAGGTCTATACTCTCATACACCTTATTCTACCATCACACGAACTACTATGTCTCTTATAACGGCCCTGCTTCATCCGGTGTCTCCAACACTTGTGCAGATGATTGCACCAAGTCTTCTCCTTCTCCTCCACCAGTTGCCTCCGCTTGATCGTGTGCACTTGGTCCACTGATTGGACTCATTGGAGGCGGAGAGGTATACTGCAACGCCATATCCACCATAAACCTTGCAACATACGTTGTCACTCTCTCTGATAAAGTTGGCAACAAAGAAGGTCCTTCCAAGATAGAAGTCATCCGGTGATAAATTGTACAAATTTTTTTACTAATAGTTTTATGGCAATGCTCAAAGATGTAGAATACTTGCTTCGAGTCTTTTTTCTATGCACACGAACATAAAACCATCATCTTCACGTGCATAGACAATTAAAATCAATTATTCATGAAGGTACTTCTTCTATACTTGAATCCTTCAATAAAATCACTTTCCAATTATTCAATTCATTAAATCACGTGTGATCTTCCATTTTATCAAGTGCTATTCTAGAGTCAAAGAAAATTTCAATACACTCAAGCAATATGTTATTTCTGTATATTTTTTGAAGTGTTCTTTTTGAAATAGAAAAATACATTACTTCCAAAAAGATTATTTAGAGATCCAAACATAACCTTTGCAATTAAAGTATGAAATACAGAAGTCATAGTGAAGGTTGCTTGAAAACAACATAGAAAGAAATTTTTAAAAGAAAAATCCATTTACATGATTGAAGAACTCATGTACACCATTGTAGTCTATATAAGACATTTTCAATCAAATCATTTGTATTACTATGCAATGACAAATACATTGACACTCTTCTTTTGCACTCACCAAAATATATTCTTCATTACACAACTCACACAATAAATTTATGAACAAGATTATACAATTTCTTTCAAACTTTTCACTAGCCTAATTATGTGTTTAATAGAACAATTCTCAAAGTTCTATTTTCTAGTTTTCAATTTTAATTTCTATGTTACACTGATTTACCTTTTTTTTAATCCAATAACTACTGCTACATAACAACTTCTTTTCAAACCAATGGCAAATGTCCTTCCTCATAGAGCACTTCTTTCTTACAATGTTTGTAGTTGAAATTTTGTAAACTACTCCACAAAAAAACTCTTTTAGTTTTTAGTTAAATTTTTGAACTAATATTGCAGGGTCAACAGATATTTGATTCTAAAATTGCACTACAAAAAAGCATCTCTCAAAACAAGAAAGGTACAAACAACAATTTTTTTAGGTTAAATTTATGTTGTAATTGAAATCAACAACAAAATTAGATGTATTTGTCATTTGTAGATAAAATATACTTAGTTCCATTTCAAACATAAATAATAGAAGGTTCCACATTTTTAAAATTATTATAATGATTTTTGTTTTGTTGGAATAGAAAATTCTACCTATCTCTTACATTCATCATTGGCCTTTATTCTTCGAAATGAAAAATGAAAAAAAAGATATAGAAACACTTTATCGAAAACAAAAAAAAAAACTTCAGAAGGCCAAAATTGTTGGAATACAAACAATGGGTATCTTCACATTTTGATTGAGGAAATTATCATTAGAAAATCGAAAAAGACTTCTAATAGTCTTCTTCCACTACTATAGTTTTGAATTGTATGCCATATCAGTTCTTGAAATTTCTTGAAATAATCTACTTCAATTGTACCAGAAAAAACTATGTTTACATATGATAGGAAAAATGAAACTCAAAAAATATATCCATTCAAAATTGTAATTAATGTTCCTAATGTGTTTTGATAAAAAAATTGGCTTATTCCTTTTTAAAACAAAACTTAAACTTCCTTAGGAATAAGAATAATTTTAATATTGCCAGGAGAATACAAAAGTTAAAGACAAATACCTGATGCAAATTATGTATGGCTCGATGTCTAGAAGTAGTCACTTTTCCAAAATGATTACGAAGCTCCTTGTCTACGTTGTTGACCTAGAACTTGTATTTTCCTCTGAAGATATCTGGAACATAAGAAAAAAGTGTCATGAACGTCAATTATGCTAGTGATGAGGTCATATGCCACATGAAATTGTTAGAATCTCAGTATTGCCCTACTTGTACGACTGCCTTCCAAAAAGACAACACTTTTTCATTTCCAATATACAAAGAGATACTTCTTCAAAGTAATAGGATAATAGCTGAACTTGTGAAGGGTTGAACACAAACAAAATTTGATGCGTTCGTCATTTGTACGTAAAAGATACATATTTCAACATAAAACATAAATATTGTCAAAGTTCCAAATTTTTATAGAATTATCATGATTTTTTCTTCTTTCTGAATAGGAAACTCTACCTATTCCTTACGTTCATTGCTGGCCTTTACTCTTCAAATTTGGAAAATAAAAATGTATATTAAAGAACTACTAACTAAAACCAAAATAAATTTTTTGATAACGCCATAAAAATTGGAATATCAATAAAAAATATATGAACATTTTGGTTTAAAAGTTTTTCAATGAAAAAGAATTCAAATAACACTTCTAATAGTCTTCTTCCAATGCTATCTTCTTGAATTGTATGCCATTTGATAGAGTTCTTGAAATTTCTATTGTACAATATAATTCAACTATAGCAGAAGAACCTATAGTGAAGTATGATAGGAAAAATAAAGATCAAAAACACATATCCACACGTCTGTGAAAATGAGATTCCTAGTGTCCCCTGATTAAAAAATTTGCTTACTCCTTTTCGGGACTGCAATTAAACTTCCTAAGGAATAATCATCCATTGAAACATTGCCCAAGAAAATACAAGAATGAAGGACAAATACCTGATGCAAATTATATTGTAGCTTGCAGCCTGAAATCACCCACTTCTCCTACTTGATTAAGAAGCACTTTGTCTACGTTGTTGGTATATGACATACATATTCTTCTGAAGAAACTTGGATTATGAAAGAAAAATGTCAATAACGCCGTTCATGCTTCATACCTAAAGATCTTTTAACATATTCATGATTGTGTCATTTGCAACTAATGAAGTCATTTTCTACATAAAATGGTTAGAGTCTCATAATTGTTGTACTTGTAAAAATACATTCCAAGAAGAATGCCCTTTCTAAAAAATAATGTATGAAGAAGAAATTCTACAAAATATAAAAACACTGCTAAAAGGGTGAAGGGCTGAGCGCAAATGCAATTGGGAAGCACTATACTTACAAAAACAATTTCATGTAGCAATTCTCATACACTAGTCTTTAAGCAATCATGTATTGCACCTACAATGGAGAGGGAAGTAGTCAATGGAAACAAGCACCTTTCTTTTTTAAGACATGATTATGACAAGATGGATTATCCTTGCCCACGTACTTTAAAAAAACATACCAAGAAGATGAAACTACACTCAAATCTCATTCAATCATTGTTGTTATTTGCATAGACTTGAAATATCCAGAGCTGCCTATTGTATAAACTAAAAACAAAAGTACAAAGCAAGGTAAACTATTACTTAATTAATTTACTGGCTTATGAGTGTTCATAGTCAATCGAGGTCTCATAATGTTGCACAATGACTGTTTATAAAAAAAAAATATTGGATTGTGCCTTTAAATATGGGATTTTGATTTGGTTTTCAATTGTTCCACCGTTTTCATATTAAGTAAATTAAAAAATAGACTATTATAGCACAAAATTATTAGAGAAGCAATAAGGAGATCACATACTCTTATTTTCTATGTAAAGTAATGTTACTATACCTAAAAATTGCACGGTGGATATTTTAACCAAAAATTTACTCCCACTATTCATATGATTCTATGATTGCTTTTGGGTACACCTACTCCAATACTTTGGAAATTTGTAGTTTTTTCACACGGTGTTCAAAAAATGCATTCTAAAAGAATCTAGAATCCCATTTTGACTATTAGTGAAACCCCACAATATTTGAACTCATATATTAGTGAAAACCATACTCAATCATGCTAAATTACAGAACAATGCGATTTAAGGTCAACTCCCTTGCCAACCTACAAGAGCTGGCTTGACTCAGTCGACCTATTGATTTTGGTAGAACACAAATTGAACTGTCACTCTTGGTTTCAGATGCTTTGTGTATCGGCGGCTCCGCAATCGTAATTTGGGAATACAACTAATTAAAATTTCCTGTGCTCTGTTGAGTTCAGTCAATCATTTGAGTCCCAATTGCTGTTTCTTAACAAACCTTAAGACCTGTTGCTACTATCATTCCATACCTACTCCGATAGGTTAATTCTGCAGATATTTCAATATTTGCGCATTGTTTCAAAAAGCTAATACAGTGACACTCTTCAGATTCATAAGGGATTCTGAAATTCAGTAGCAATACCCAAAGATTTCTGGCTCCCACACACTTGTCATATTCATATGCATAGACGGACACAACTCCGCCCACTAGGAAAATGTGCTCCGAAAGTCTGGACTCCAACTACGATTGCCATTAAACCCAGGGCAACGAATCTTTCACACACTGTAGAGAAAGGATTTGAAGCCCCTTTCTCATTCGTCCCAGTGCTACTAAACTTCCTCCCGTTCACTATAGATGAAGGAAGCACATCCCCACAGACAGACCCCAAAAGAGCCGAAATGCAAAACGGGGCGTGGGCAGGGATCTCACCGCGTGCATTATGTATTATTGTTCTCCTTTCTTTCCTTCAACTTGCCACTACTATGGTATAATGCTATACAATAATACTAAGCTAGACCTCTACAGTAGAAGGATCACACTGCTTCGCACCAAGTTCATTATGCTGGACACATCTGCGACTAAAGCTATCATAGTCTAGTCTAACAGCATTATTGTTCAGTTGATTCTTTTTTTACCCAAACCAGCCTATGTGTTGCGTCCGGCTTTACACCTATGATGCGATTCTGCTTACCGTCACCACCGTCACTACAACTCAACTAGTAACTCTCCTTAATTTAAATCAAATAAGAAACACAGCGGCACTTCAAAGAACAAATTCTGACTAGAATGGTGGAATGAGCGTTAGCTGCTACAGTAATACACTGTTGTATCCGTCACAGGGAGGGAGGGATAGATTGACCTTTGGTAGCTCCAGTGAAGTACAATGCATATTGGATCCATCACAGTATTACCTGTTTAGGACGGAAGTCAATTTCTAGCCTGATTCTCTCCCCAAGTCGACCACTTTTTTATGATCATTAGTTGGATGTTGACGGTGGACCCTTTCCACTTCCAAATTGTCAATGCGCAGCTTTCTCTCTTTCTACCCCGAGCCAGCAAATCCGCAACCTATTTTTCACCGGGGTTGAACTTAATTAAAGTTGAAACAACCGAACTGGGGTTCTGTAACCACATTCAAACAAGAGTTTCAGGAGCTGTCCTGCAATCTTGGAGCAGACTGCAAGTGGAGAAGGGCCGGCCCTCCACGCTAGGGTTTCCACTTACAGAGGTATGTATGATTTGATTTGCTTTTGCTCATATGGTCGCACTTTGGTATTTTGCTTCTGGAATTCTGTGTGAGAAATCAGGAAATTGTAGGTAGATACTCCAGTGGGGAAGTTAGACAAATGAATCACTCATATTTCCCTGTAATTGCACAGAAGATTTTTCAAATTCAGCTACAGAAGGTCCTGACCTGGCAACCATCTCTTGTACTCTCGGGCAAGCAGCTCTTGTACTCTCCGGCAACCATCTCTTGTACTCTCAGGCAAGCAGCTCTTGTACTCTCCGGCAACCAACTCTTGTACTCCGCAACAGAATTTGGGCGTGGAACTTGGCTCTCATAGCAGCAACGAAGGCAACAGCAGCAGTGGCAGGCAACAGAAATAAAAAAAGACTCTGGTTGTCCTCTGCAGGAGCGTATGATGCCGGAGGCGGAGCTGAGTGGGAGCGGAAGGCCAAGCGCATGGGGATCGAGAGCGCGTCAGCGACCTGCGGCAAGAAAGGTAAAAGTCAAAAAAAAAAAAAACTTTTTGTTTTACAACTGTTACGATGGCGACGTGTGCACAAACGCGGAAACGCGCTGCACAAGTTGACTTCGTGAGGAGGCAACTGCTCTCTGGCTCTTGCAAAGGGTACCTGTGGATAATTTGAGCTTCTTCGCTTAGCGCTAGCATTTGCAATGAATAGTATTGGCTGTTGAACCCTCCCCACGCGGGGAGGGTTCAACAGTTGATACTGTTCACTGCCCCTATACTCCTGCGCAGTAGGAACTTCTAAAGCTAGTCGTCAAAGAACTAGAAAAGAACAGACAGAAAGAAGTTAGAATTGCTTACTTGAATCACGCGCAGACCTCGCAGAGAAGGGCTTCACCAGCCGTTCGAGGGCGACGTCTGAGTCACTCTTGTGAAACTGCGCTCCTGTCTGCTGTGGAACTAAGTGCCTCTCTCCTCAGGTAGCATTAGCTGTTAAGGTTGGAAACATTGGCGAACCTTTGACCTAGAAGGGCCTCCATGAAATTGCAACAAAAAAAAGTACGTCACTGGGTGATCACTCTACCATTTCAACGCAATGGTTGTGGGACTGATGAATCCTAAACTGAAGACCTTCCCGAAGAGCGGCTGAGAAATTGGCACAGCAAAGCCTCGGGTGTTCGTTTCCTAAACCGCAGTGCTCTTTGCCTCAGACGTAACGAATCTAAGTTTGAAGTTATCGAGTGTATTCATTCTCCGACTAACTCCTTAGCAGTACACAAGTTCCAGTTATTCCTGCCTCAAACACTTGAACGAGAGAGACAGCTAGTTGCCGTTCTGAAACGCTTGGAACACAGGCAATAAGAGTGCAAGATCGATTATTAAAAATTTTAATGCGATTATCGGCGTTTGACAGCCTAATACCCTGCTAGGACTGTAACTGCTCCGTTTCTACAAATTTGAGGACTTCTTGAACAACACTCAGACTCAACGAGGATTTCAGAAATTATCAAGTGTCACCTTTTGCAATACGCTCGTGAAATCCCCCTCTCAACCCGCATCCTTTACACCCCTAGATTGTCTACTTCCATCCCCAATTCAAAGTATCGGGAGTGAAGTGATTCCTGTGTCCAGGGACTACCACGTCTAATTTAAACTCTGAAGATTAGGATTTTGGTTTGAATGTGACGACTAGTTTTCATTTGTGGTCGTCCGATTGTCATCTTGAAAGTTTCCGTGATTCTTTGAAATTTATTTTCTGACTTCTTCCCATAGCGTTTCAGTGGTCTTAGCAAGACTCAACTCCTTCACTTAATTTTCACTAAATAGGCATCTCTTAAAGGAACCTTGTATTAGCTGATTGCATTTAGGGATAAACTACAATCTTTGAAACAATTTTCAGTAAATTATTGTAGGAAGAATGATGGAATTGGCATCTAATCCAAGTTGTTTCATATTTTTCAGACGTTTGTGGAATTAGTTACAATTTTTTGAATTTCAAATGTAGTGGTCACTAGAAGGGACCCCTCTTGAAATGTACACTGTTGGTACACTGAAGGAAACAAAAGCTAATTCTTTGTTAGAGGTTACTTTTAGAGCCGAGTCTCTTTAAGAGATGCCTATTTTAAAGTCTCTGTCACTGGGGATTCAAGTGCCATGTGAATGCTGTGGTCTGTTGAATCAAAAAGTTTTAGAATGAGAATGTGAGAATCTATTAAAGCATCCGCCTCACTAAAGGTTCATTAATTGTGAATCCAAAGAAGAAAAAAATGCCTTTATAAAATCCCTAAAGCTTGTTAGTATATTATAATTCAAAATGATTCAAGACTAACATTGAAAGTAGAAGTACCAAAATATAGAAAAATAAAATTTTGGACATATGTAATTGTAGGGTCTTATAATACGTTATTTGTAGAAGGTATATTGAAAAAAATTCAAATATGTCCAACATGTGGACTATAGAATACTAGTAATCCTTCCCTGTACTATACAAAGAACATAGCAATTGCTTTTAAAAAGGGCACATTCAGCATCCAAAATGTTCATGTTGGTGATGCTTCTTTATATCTATTGTTGAAAGTAAGTTTGGAACATACTTAACAAAATTGATAGCACTTACAACTGTATAACATTTAGAAAATAATAGTAGGCAGAATATTTGAGCTAATGATTGAAAATAATAAATAGTGAAGAATTTAGTTATAGAATAGAAAAATGCCAATTTCCAGTAGGTGTAATAATATATTGCAAAATTACATCCCATGATTTCATTTTTTTGCAAAAACTTTGAAAATGGAGTTAAATGAAGGACTTAGGAAGAATTGTATAGTAGGTAATCCATAAGTAAGCACACATTTAAACAACTCATTACTTTCATCTCATTAATCAAAATGGAATGATTAAAGGCTTTCCACATATGTTGAAAATTGTAAAACCAACTATACTTTCTTCCTTTTTTTTAAATTGGTTTTCTTTTATTTGCCTAGATTGCTTTGTTGATGGAAAAAAAGGAATGCAATTAACGCAAATAACGTTGTAACCATATAGGTAGTAATCTTTAAAACAATGATTTTTTTTCAAACTTCATTTCCCCTATTTATTATTCTATTTTGTTGTGATTTCTTTGAAATTGCAATGTTCCCAGAAAATGCACCTCGGTCCATTAGGGATTAATGAGTGCTTCTAGAGCACAATGATTGTTAGAGATTACTATGTTCATGTAGAGTATGTTTGCAAAGTGTTATATAATTTTTACCAGATCGACTAGAATTTTATTTGTGGTTAACTTTAGGTTTGTTTGCTAAATGAATTTCAATGCTTTCAAGGGTCATGTTTGCAAATAATTGGAAGTATAGTTTGTTTTATTTGGAATTGTTAATTTCTAACCTTATAAAAAGTAGTAGTTCCATTAATTTATTAAAGTGGATGGGAGGGGGTCAACTATCATAAGAACTTTTGGTATGAACATATAGGGCTAAAAACAAAAACATTCAAATTATTTTTTCCAAAAAAAGGATTGTAGTTAACATGGGAAGAATTGATTCATTCTATTTGGATTGATGACACAGAAATAGCGAATAGTCTTATTTTTTAGACATTCATGCATCTCTTTGGAACTATGAGAGGTTTGATTAACGTTTGAAATGGATGTTGCAAATTCTTTTAAAAAGCCAAATTGCACAAGATTTTTTTACACTGCTAGAACAATGTCACTATAGGATCATTGATATGAAATTTCTTATTCTACAAATAATGAACTGGTTCTTACTTCCATGTATGAAGTACTAGTACTCGATTATTGTAGAAGGAGTACAAATGAAGTTTGACTTACTAATAATAGATTTTAAAACTCTACATAGAATTCTTGAACATGAAGTATTAAAAATTGAGTACATGTTGTGCTAAAATGTAAAAACAGAAACCATCCAGACAATTTTCCCAAAAAGAGAATGTTGTTACTTTTCATATAAGTCAGTTGTAATCGTTTCTACAGGATATTATAAATTTGTTTCACATATTAGTATAATAGTATACTGTAAAATCCTACGATAAGATAAACAAAACAAACAATGTGTGCAGTTCAGGGTAGTTTGCAATGGAAATGGTAGTTTAACCTATTTTTTATGAAGAAGTCTAGGCTTTTAAGCTTTGGATTTCATTTGTCCATTATAAATTGGAAGTTGGAAAAGCATTTTTTATTTTCATCTTTGAATTGAAAGGTAATTCTAGATTACCATGTATTTTATGATATTTTTTTAACATTTAAAAAAAAAATGAATTTCCAATTTAATTTATAGAAGGTAAATTTCTCTTGAAAGCATCATTTGTGCTTGCATGTTCACATTATTGTAGTAGAGTTGGTGACAAAAAGATCCATTCTTCATTAACACACTTCTTCATATAGTCAATACTTCACCAAATTTTACAACTAACTATACATTATAAAAGATATGAAAGAGAGACAAAAAAATGTTAATATTTGAGGCAAATCTAACAAAGAGAAGTTATTAAAAAAAAATTAGAAATAATAAAATGAAAATCACAGTTAAAAGGCTCTAAAACTTGTTAGAAATTCACCACCAATGTTCCGCCAATTTAAAACCAATCCATTATCAATCTACAAGGTGCTCGCTTGATTTGAAGCAGTTTCAAATTCTAAAGAGCGACTTAGAGGCAAAACAATGTTGTTGATGTTGATGTTAGAGGCAAATTTCTTATGAATTATAAGTGCAAAATTGTCTCTGGCAAGTATTAAAGGATGGTAGGGCAATTATTTTCACTTCGAATTCTAATACTTTTATTTCCATGTCTTCAGCTTTTAGAATATATAATTAGTTCTAAAGTTGGTGGAGAATTGACTCCTTTGGAAATATCCAAGTGAGGAATGGACTTATTGGTCCTCATCTCTAAGTAATGTAGTTCATGTAATTGTTTTATTATAATTAACTTTTAAACTTTATGGTAGATTCATTTTTCATTTGGACTTAATTAAAAAAAAAAAAAAAAATAGGTAATAATTTTGTCTACCACCAGTTCAACATGAAAATGTACCTAATGAAGAAGTAAGGGAATTTGGTAGTCTAACTGCACTTGAAGAATTGTATGCTGGCTATTGTGATCTCGTGGGATATTTTGTTGTCTTTTGCATTTGTTGTCTGAAAGTTTTTAGAGAACTTCAAATACTTTGAATTTATTTAATTACGACTTCATATTTATTTGTAGTTATGGAATTGTAAGCAATTATTGAGGTGAAAGCTGTAGAGTAGATTTTGATGTAGCCTTTGTGCATATTGCCTTCATATGAAATTTGAAAGTTATGTAACTAACATGATACAACATGCAAATTTAAGAATGATTAGAACTTGCAGTCTGGAAATCTTATTGTACTAGTATGTAATGTGCAATTGTCCCATTAATGAAGGTTGCAAAAAAACATTTTAGACCACAAACATTATGTAGAAAAGCTTTTTTTCCTCACAAACATAAAGAGTGGCAGTTTTGCATATTGCATGTTCAAAATATGCTTTGTTCTTTAGTATTAGTGACATTGAATTGCATAGTCATTAGATTGTTCATTTTGCAAATTGACCATAGATTAATTATAAATAGGAAATTGTAGTACTTGAAGTTCCATTTTGCAATTGAAGTGCATAGGAATGCTTGACTTGCTCTAATTCTGCCTTGAAATTGTGATATTTGCATTAGAAAATCCACTAGCATAGCCAACATTTTTTAACATAGGTGAATCATAATATAGAACAGTAAAGCTAGTTGAGGAACTGAACAATTTATTAGTGAAGGTCAATGCAATAGAGGTGATGGCTATTTCATCATTTTCAAAAGTTGATTAGGAATATAATTTTGGAAAATGGTAAAACTCATTATCGTAGCTTTTTCTAAATGGAAAAGAATAAATTTTTGAGAAGTAAATTATCTATAATAAAATATAGTTTGGAACGTCATAAACCTATGAATTTAGAGGTAGAGAACTTAGAAGTGTCCAAAAATTTCCAAATGTAATTTGACTGAGATAAAAAAGAATGGTCTTTTATGTCGTTCCCATTGAAGGATTAGTTTATGTTTTTAAAATGTAATCCTGTAGATCGTTGAAGCATTGGCTTATACCTGTTTACAACAATTTTGAGTGCAAAATTGCATAACAAATTTTGGATGCTGAAGGGTATGTAAAAGATTAAGAATTTTAATATTGTTACTTTTTAGAAACTTTGCAAGATGATCAAAATTTTGTGTGTATGTAAGTGAATTAGCGTATGTAATACTTATGTTTAAAGAATTTGACATATTGATCCTAATCTTGTTTTGTTTGGGATTGCAGAAGGTGCGGAATCTACTTCATAAAAATTATTAGTTAAATAGAATTACACAAAGGGTATTAGTTTGCAAACATATGAAAGTACTGAAGTTCTTAAGGAAATACGTGACTATAATGCACCAATAACGGAAGAAATGGCAGCGGAAGCATTTGGGAGTCTAGCGGTTTTCAATGCCATAGGTACTACGGTGGTCGCAACAGAGCAAAGAAGCGTAGGGGAAAGATTGGCGCGTGTGGTACGGGGAAGACTTTTTGAACAAAAAAATTATAATTATGTGGATGGAGAACTACAGTCTACCAGTGGCATGGTTGAACTTCTTGGGGACGAAGGATGTATTGTGGGAGTTGGCGTGCTGGATATCAATTTCAAATGCGGTGATGAGCTTCACCACATGAAATTGCGGTTTTTATAAGACGTGCTGTACAGGAAATGGAATGGGTTGGGGAGTTGGTAGGAAAAACTATGGGAGATGGACCTTGTGGAGGTGTTTGCAATTGATCAGAGGGAATTGAAAGCATTGGACGAGTTCATTGCATACAAAAAGAATATGATAGAGAGAGGCTTCAACCCAATTAGGAATATGGAAGCGATGGACGAAATAGAAGAATTCAAGGATTATTTGGAGGAATTCCCACAACAAAATAGAGAAGGTGTCCGTGATTTACCATTTTGGCCCAGCAATGTCTTGAACTAGAACATGGACGGTGGAATTGTTCCTGACGTGGAAGGAAGTACAATTCCAAGTGCACTTGCTGATGAGGATGGAAATAGAACGGAGAGTGCAGCCGTTGACAAGATTATGGCGACAATGCCAAATCCTGAGAGGGAGGGTATTTCGGACCCCTTAGAGATAGACCTCCACAAGCAACATCACGAAAAGTGACTCGGGGGAGGATTCAAAGCAAAAGGAATGAAGTTATATCAGAGCTACAATAAGATGCAGAGGAAGATCCATTTCCTCCATTCAATCAAGAGAATGACGTTTTTTTAGGGAACAAGGAGCAATTCGTAGCCCTTACTGTAGAACTAGCGGAAGTAAGAGGAGGAATACCCTTTTTTTTAGGGAAGGTGCTCGAATTTGGTCAGGGGACGTGGGCCTCGAAGATGAAGGTCCTGTAGTATTGGCCTACTATGAGACCTGGAGCACATGATGAAGCAAGTAGTAACTGAGTGAGGTACACAAACTGTATGGAGTCAACGTGGGAACCGTCTGGTGAGATGTTGGGCTGGACTGAGAAGGAAGCCGCTATATATTCATGGACGGATGTCCCTCGTTGAGGGAGAAGTAGTCATGTTATAGGTTCCAAGAGTATAATGTATGGCGTGCAAATAGAGGAGACAGTGATCATTCTACCAGAGGCTAAAGCGCATCTTCTGGAATATATGGCAATGTAGATGGAGAACCTAGATGACGAATGTCTGCAGAATGATTTCAATATGTATTAGTGAAGTATGATATTATGCAGTGCTCTTTGACCTTGTAGTTGTAGGTATGTAGAAGTACTTGAGTGTAAAGCGCAGAGTAATATGTCTTAAAAATAGTGTGGAGTGAAAAGTGTGAAAAGGTTTCATGAAGTAATTATAAAAAATGGAGTGTTAGACAACTTTTCACCAAGCAATTTCTCTTACTAAGAACAAATGATGTTTTCAGTAATCCCTCCCCCCCTCAACATTTGAGACTGTCCATTTTAGATGCCGTACTAGCCAAGTGCAATGTCGCACCCCCCAAGTGCAAGAATGTCTAATTCTGTGTTAAAAGCACTCCAAAACTGCCATTTCTAGTACAAGTATCAAATTTCAGAAAAAAAAACATTTTTGGACACATTTAACCATAGGTTCTTGTAGTAAACTTGTTTGAGAATATGTAGAAGAAATTTCAGAATTTTCTACCTTGTAGATTGCAAGATATTAGCATTTGAATTGACAAAAATTCTTTTTTTGCCCCTTCGGAAATCCGGGCAGCTTCACTTCAAAAGGTCACATTTAAATGAAAAAATGTCCAAAATGGTGGTTACTCCTTGGATTCACTCATCAAAGCAAGTTGGATACATGCTTGAAAAAATTCAGATCATTTGGAATTGTACAACATACAGGAAAAAAATAGGTTGTAGAAAGAAGTAGAGAATGATTCAAAACACAAAATTGTTAAGAATTTAATTCTGGAATAAAAAAATGTCAATTCCAACGGTTGTAATGTTGTAGTAAACAACATACATCCTACGCTCTTAATTTTTTCAAAAAAATTAAAAATTGAATTAAATAAAGGACTTCTAAGTTTATTTTAGAGTAGGGAATCCATAACTGCCCGCAAACTAAAACACCTCATAATTTTTATTTCAAAAATCAAAATGGAATAATTCAAAGCCTTACGCGTATATATAAATCTAAAGAACCAATTTAAATATAAATTTTTTTAAAAAGTGATTTTTCAGAATTTTTTTGAGTTGCCCGCCGACCATTGAAAATAAGATGTCATCCAATAACTTTTTAACCATGTAGTCATAAGTTTTGAAAATTGTTGGGCCTTAAAGCTACTCCTTGGGCACGCATTGTGTGAAATTTTCAAAAAAATAAAATTTCCATTTGTAGTGAGCTGCCCAAAATTGCTATGTTGCCAAAAAATGCCGTTTGGTCCTTTAGGGGTTAAAGTTTTTGTATAACAAATTTTGAACTAATTTTTTTTATATTAAAATATTGAATTAAAAATCTGGAATCAAATTTAAAAAAATAATAATCTCTAATCTTCATTCTTTAAAAACTTGCTAAGCAAAAATAAGTATGTTACAAAAGAAAAAACTAAATTATTAATTGCTCTAGGAAAAACTGATGTATGGAGACTTTTGCTAAAATGGCACCCATTTTGTAACTTTAGCACTTTTATGATTTAGAATGCCTGATCTAAAATGTATACCTGTCCTAGATGGCATTTTTACGGTTTAGACGATATGGTCTAAATATAGTGTATGGAATAACACCATTTTAACAAAAGTCCCTATATACACACTAATGACTAAATAATTCCAACAATGAGATCGTCCCAGCAACTTAGCAAGTAAATTGAACCTTGTAAAACTATTTTCAAGAAATGTAAAAAATAAAATTCAAAAATGAATCCCATATATTATTTTTTCAAAAAATTGCTTACAAAACAAGGAGATCCATGATTTTTACATCACTAATACAAATGAAACCAAAATCAAATCTTTTCTTGTGAACAAAAATATAATATATGATAAATAAACTTTTTAAATTTTTATCACATTTTTTGTATTTTTTTTTGTCTTATCTATGGTAAAGCATTTTTGAGCTTAGAAGGGCATAACTTTTGCTTCCAAGCAGTGATTGAAATAAAAAATTTATTTCTAGAAAGTTGGTCTATTTTCCTATATTGAAAAAAAGGTTCAAAAAATTATACCAAAAATTGAGATTGTAGGAGTGTGCTTGAGTCTTCAAGTGTCGCCCAAGGAGACACTTTGGACTTTTACGGGTGAAGCATTTGCCAAATTATATTTTGCAACTCCAATTAATTATTTGATAGGGAATGCCGACCCTAACCACCAAGGATGGGATGTTGTAAGAATATTAGACAATGAGCTAGGAGAGAGTTTTATTCTTGACTAATTTGGGAGGACATTATCCAACAACATCAATTTTGTTTAATTGAAGATATTCAATTACTTTGGTGTGGTTCAAGACGCACGGCTTGAACCCAAAATCTATACCTATCCTAGTTCATTGCTTGAAATTAGACCTTTGTGAAGATCCATTATAGCCTATGTCACAATTTTTGGCTGTATTGAAATATCACCAATTTAACGAAATTGACGTTTAATACACTTGCTACAAAATTTGTAGCAAATTCGTCAAAACGAGCTCCAAAATGTGCTGAATATAGTAACTTGCTACAAACTTATCTAAAAATCTGGAATATGTCATTTAAATGCCTATGATAAAAACAATAGCAAGTTTGCTAAATCTGAAAAATTAGTACAGAAAATCACTGTATCCTTTTGCTCTCAATATACCGGCTGTTCTAAATCTATACCTGTCCTAGATGATCCAGAACGGCCGTTCTGAACTCTATACCTGCCCTAGATGGTGAAAATGGCACACCGCCAAAGTGGCACTTGGAATACCGCCATTTTTATGAAATTGCCCATAACAGCAAAAGGATACATGGGGATATGTATTCTCATGCTCAGCGTTACGATACCCTGCTTGCAATGGTTCAATCTAGTGTTAGCTTCTGAGAATACAGAATTTCTGGTAATACTTGCATTGTGCCCATCGATCGAGGGTTACAGTAACCCTCTGAGCACACAGAGATTCGTGTAACGCTTGCATTACAAGTACTGTATCCATCGATCGAGGGTTAGCCTCTGATCGAGCATACAGATCGAGTTTCTGCGCTTGCATTGTATCCATCTTCAGAAGGTGTAATTCCGTAGCCATGGCTGTTGCTGCTGTGGCAACTATTTCGAAATCTGATACCTGGGTCGCCGCCGACACCATGTACAACGGGAGTTCCAGTTTCGGGAACGACTCCATTAGCCTGTCGATCGAGTATGATCAGCTACGAAACGCACAAGAATGACCTCATGGAGTCGACGACGGAGCTGTGCAGCAAGTGCCTGTGACTTCACATGCATTGAGTGCTTGCGATCTTGTGAGCTAATATTCACTAAGGCTCCAGATTTGTCTAGAAGTGAGGTTTACGACTCTCTGGGAGAAAAGGAGAGAATGACTTCGTGGACTAGCGAGGAGCTAAAGCTCAGAGCAGGGAGGCTTCAAGAAGGTTCCTTTTTGAATCAAAGGGCTCGATCACATTAGGTCGAAGTTACAAAATAGTTGCAAGCTAGCTCTGAAACTTAATTAGCTTTCAGTTGGATTACGAGTTATGTACCCGACAACCGGATGAGGGCTGTTAGCCGCGCCTCTCAGACCTAACCCTCTACCCAAGTCCTATTGCCAAGTTGTGGTTGAGGGTCTAGAAGCATAACCCTCCCGTGTCATTTTCATTGCGACATAGCCATTATATGCAGTTGGAACTAGGAATTGAAAGAGGAGGGAGAGGGGTTATCTAGAGTCATAACCCATACCCACACTTATTACAAGCACTAGATTTTCAAAATTTAACGGCACTAGTCTGGAGGAGAGGGTTATGTGATATGATATAAGATTTGAGTGGAATAGTATTTGTTGTGTGTGATGACAGCCAAGGGAATACGAGACCGACGTCCAGGTCTTCATGAGGGTCCCGGAGATGTTACCCGTGGAAAGACTCTTTACAAGAAGAGGGAAATCTACGAAGAGCAGTAGGTCTCGGTGTCCAAGCCAAAGATCATCCGCGAAACGCTGGAGCACTTCGAAATCGTGCCTGTGGTGGAAATGGTGCCCACGACGAGGACCGAGATCATCTACATGTAATAAATTCACCTCTCATTCCCCAGCAAGTGTATATTTTTAGATGAAATTCCTACTATATCTAGTTCACAGAAATCTCGAATGGTTGGAAATGACTATATGTTCAACTTGCTCCTTAAATTTCTTCTGGAGCTGATAGAAGCTAGGTGTTGTAACTATATTGCAGAGAGAAGAGGGAACTGATCGAGGTTATGGACGTGGAGTTTGTGGTCGTGGAGGAACAAGTCTGCAGAATTGAATCTAGGCCCCGAGTCATAACTGAAGACTGTGAAGAAACTAATCATGATGCCTGTTGTGAAAGAAGTGCCAGTCACTCGCATGGTCGAAGAGAGGACTGGAAGGTAACGAAGTACCAAAAGTCAAGTAAACGTACGTTAAATCGGCAGTATTCCATGCGTGGTTTTTTGGCTTGTTGTGCCTGTAGATATTCTTTTAAGACTAAATGTGAACATCAGGTTTCAATGAAAAACTTGATGTTTGGAGCTATCACTGAGGATCTTCTATAGGTGTCTAATAAGGATTGACAACAGCAAATGCTACTAGAGCTAGGCACCCATCAGATGCACTGTACTAATTGTAAGGTAGAAGGCTTACATGTTTTTGGTAGGAAGAGAAATGAAGAATACATTAGTGGTGATTTTAATCAAAATTTTCTGATTGTGCATGAATTCAAAACGATTTTTTAAAGTGGAATGGGTATAGGTTGCTGTTTATGTTCATAGCTCCAGTAGTTATCAGTGAAACCATGGCTTTTAATAAAGCAAGTGATTTTCAAAAAGTGATTAATACTATGCTTAGGATGTTCTTGTGAGTCCTTTAATGCGTCCACTTGATGTCAAAACTAATGCCATGGGCATGTCTACACTCCCCACTAAAAAGTCTTGACAAGTCATTACTTTAAATTTCACTCTCCACTATCAATAAGAATTTACTAGATTCCATTAACTGCACTTCCGATTTAGTTTAAGGTAGTTAAGAACTCATTTATGAGTAAAGAGCACACATTCTAGTCACCCCTTTCACCTGATGAGTACTCTAAAATCATGCACATAGGACCGTAGTTTATCATCAAACAAAGTTTCTTCCATATGAACAACCCTCTCTACTATTTCTTGCACTTTTGTAGCGGCGGTTCTTAATGCCTGGGCAGTTATCAAGCCTGTTCCTATATGTCAATATGGGATTATTGTAAGAATGGTGCAACCATACATTGACAACATGATTCGATGAGAAATATAAAAGCAAGGCACCTACTAAGGTAGTCTCCTCTTAAAGCAACCATTTAAGCCTACCTAATTCATCATTGACAGTAGAAGATATTTCAAGCAACATGTCAATCCTTCCTAAATAGGAGTCACAATTAGAACAAGATCACTTTTAGAGCAGACTACCTTAGTTGCAAGAGTAGAATCACCGGTGATAGTTAGAGCTCCCCAAGATGGCTACTACTTCACTTCACACATGGGGCACCAGGTCCTGCAGACAGAGACAGCCAAATCACTCTATGTATTTGCAGCCATTTCAAATTATATAGCATGCGCACATTTCTGACGACTACCTTTCGTGGTGATTATCTTGTACACACAACTTCAGTACCGGTGGTTCCTATGATTCTTATAACTTACCTCTATAAACATCACTGTTCTTCCGAGGTGTAACATTACTAAGAAATTGCACCACTTCTGCAGACTCGCGCCTCCAATACAACTCCAGCACCCAACCTACTTGAATTTGGTTACTGATTTATTGACTCACAATTCAGGTTAGTAAAAATACATTCCTAAGTTAATGATTCTTGATACTTCAGCATCTCCATGGATTTTGGAATACTCATCTCTACCTGTGAGACAGGGTTCTTGGATTTGTTGAGCATGCGTTGGTCAAGAACACAAGGTGTCATAAATTCCAAGTCAAATGTTCCACACCGAATAAGGGTGATTGCATGAAAGACCTTCCGTTTTTGTTCCACTTTGGCCGTTTTCAGTCATTTTTTCGGGAGTACTATAAAAATAGAAAAACATTTTTAAAAAATTATGAAAAATATGAAAAATGTATAAATCTATAAGAAGAAGGTACCCTATGAAGGAAAAGCAAAAAAAAATTCTCTAAATAGGAGAACTAGAAAAGTACAGAATCGCAAGAAAATACATACTTTGACATTTTAATTTGTAAAAAATAGGAAAAGTAATTGAAAAAAAAATTGAAAAATGCCATTTGAGAAGACTTTATGGTGAAGAGATTTCACCAAAAAAATGATCCTAAAACCATCTTCAATGTTCAGAATTGCGTGCACAAGGGAGCCCTCTTTGCATGGACGTAGAGGATATAAAATAAAATATTTTTTAATGCCCCTTGGTAGAAACATGAGTTCCTACTATGGGAATAGACCATAGAAATTTCAGCTCCAAATCATTAAATTTGGGGACTCCTTACGTAGTAAAAACCCTAAAATTCAAAACGTGACAAATTAGTTTAAATGATTTTTAAATATAAAATGATTTTTGAAAATTTCTGAAAAATATGAGATATGATTAAACTCATAAGAAGAATCTCTACTAAAAATTTCAAGTTCATACAAATCATGCTTCTAAAGTTATTGCAAAATGAAGCTTCGGCACTACGTTTGTGACAATGTTTCAGTACTGGTCTTTCATGCAATCACCCATAACAGAATATCAAAAAAAAAAAATAACCTCCACTAGAACTAACACATATGTTACTCAAAATGCTTCTATATATTTGGACATCCACATAGTGATTTTCGGAGGATCCATTTCTCCAATTTTAATAAGTCAAGCATAAATCATGGTACTGAGAGGACATGCGTCAAGACAATCAAATTGACAGGGTATAAACATGATGCCCACAGCGGATGCCTGAGGCCTGCAAAGCTAACTTGTGCTTCATCATGGATACCTACATTTGTGATGTCAACGTCAAATTTCCGTGACCCTATATAAGTGCAATGCCGGTTGGACATGACACACCTCTGAACGAGCTAATGAACTTAGGTAACGAACTCACCTTCCAAGCTGTGGAATTTCACAAGCTAGGCTCTGAATCTTCATCTTGCATGCAAACTATGTACAGTGAATATCGTAAAGGTTCCCACTGAGCTTTCAGTAAAGCTCCAGAAATTCAAGGATATCGCAAGGTTTAGTACACTAGCAGCTTGCATGCAAGCGACTGAATGATAACAAAGTCTCCATAAACTTGGCTCCTTCGCACCCTCCCCTCAAAGAACCAGACTGACCACCACCGGGCAAACTGCAATGCGGGTGAAGAAATGAGATGACCCCACCAGACCAGCGCAGTACTCTCAGCTCACAGTTCTGCAGCACATCCACAAACAGGGCAATAAGATCTTGATCCCATCTCAGCTCGATTCCTCTGAAAATCAAAATTTGAAAATCCTTCACAGTTTGAGCAACTTCGCTGAAATCCGTCAGTAAAACCCATTTCCGACTGCAACAATGGGTCCTCGATCACAACATTTCCCACAGCATGTTACGAATTTCGGAACCCTAGAAAAGGAAAATTCTTCAAAATTACCCACGCACCTGAGCTATTTGAAACTTCCGATCGCGATGGCTACAGAAAACGGCTGGACTCACACTACAAACTGCAGAAAAATTTTCCCACATAAGAATCGAGTCCTAAGATCCGAAAGCTCCTTTGTCTCTTCAGTTAAACCCCAAATATTCGGGTCAACAGCACCGCAGGGCATCCCGCACATCCGAAATCCACAGATTCGGAATCAAAGACCATCTGCCACCAGTCTGAATCACGTGCATCTCTTCCAAAACTGCTTGCCAGATCGCGTCGAGGTGTTGATCACGACACCGGTGTCACGCTCAAGCAAATACCACTCCTCCATAATCGGTGCTATATTAATCCAGGTACGCATACTGCACAATTCGACATACTCCAACTCTCACAATTAGGTCACCTCTCATACACAACGCAGACCTTCAGGTCACCCATAGAAAGTGCAACTTAGAGATTAGTCAATGGAGTTCCAATCTGTTAAGATGATCACACTGAAGTGCAAAGCATTGACGAATTTTCATCTGGAGAACTATCAGGCCAACAGAAATACTACTGGTTCAAAAGCTTACTTCCACGTTTGCTGCTGCTGGAGCATTTTCCTGGAACATAGCCATGGCGTGCGAGCAAATCCTCAAATCCTCAGAGGTAAGGTCAGTTAAAACTGAAGTCCAAGCACTAAGCGGATACCAATGATGTCGCCATGGTGATGCGCTCCAAAACCTAGTGGATCCAAACCCTGTGGTATTCGCAAACAATATTTGTCGAAATGGAAGGTCCGGCGTCAGAGTCTTTTCTTCTTCTATCAAGTCGTATAGGAACAGTGTCATCAAATCTTCAACAACAAACTCCCCCACGATGTATTATGCCGAATCGGTTTCAACACCTCGGATTGCTGGCAGGCTATAAGTTGTTGTTCCATCCATGTTGGCAACCTCAACACATTAGATATGGTCTTATCTATATAACACTTGCACTCAAACCATTTCAATGTTGTTCTTGGAGAATGTGAAATGTGCAGTACAATCACTGTTCCTAACTCCCAATTTAGAACACCGACTTGCTTTTCCAAACTAAAGAAATCCCTTGAACTTGAAATGCAATTCTTGCTTCGGACACTCGCTTGCATCATTGAACTATTCGTCAAACTTGAAGGACATGGCCAGATCAAAATCAAATCAAATCAAACCAAATCAAAATATTGCATCTGGTCATTGGTTACTCCTTGAAGGGCTTCACCGTTCATAATGCCCTGTACGTAAGCCGCACATATGACAATATAGTGTTGACGACATGGTCTAAGTACCATAGGTACACTGCACCCTTGGACAATCACAATCTCATCGCCCTTTGGATTTGTGGATGAGTTCGACCAAGATAGCCACAATCTGTGCTAAGCCATCTCCATCCTTCACTTTTCACATAGTCTAAACACTTTAGCAAACCATCAAGTTTTGGATCCATTTGAACAACCAATGAAGAAGATGCTAATGGTAAGGTCTGTCCATGGGTACATGCCATCTCATACCACTCTTGAAGACTTCAGTCTACAAAACTGAATTGCATTGTTTGTTGCAACCATTGCAAGGTATTCTTGATTCTTTCAGACTTGTCCATAAAAGCTATATGTTGATACACTCTTGGAATAAGACACTCATTGTTTAGACTATAACCATTCCGTGTGGCTTCAGAATTCAAAATCTTTGAAACACAAAAAATCTCTTGGCTTAGTTGTTTCAAGGCCTTGAAGGTATCTACATCAGATCTATATGCGTTCTGTCTGTGATCTGGCTCAACAACATCGTACATTGTCCTCATGGCATCTATGGTGCTAGCATAAAAATCCCATGATATTGTCAACCCAAGCCCATCAACTCTATCATAGGAAATACCCTGAACTCGTAAAATAGAGCTGTGTCACATATAAGATATGACACCACCTCTATCAACATCTGTAGAATATGCACTTCTACCTGAATTGTCCCAAAGCACCTGAAGTAGCCACTCCGGTGAATGGGTCCAGAGTCCATGGTCATCCCAATTAGGAACCCAAGATACACCATCAGATTGGTTGACATGGGTTTGGCTTTTGAGGCAGATAAGATCTAAGTTGTACCCATTAGCAAGCATTGCTTTTGTCAAATCTCTAAATACTACACCCTTGGAATTTGCATAATTTGGGTGTGGGACCAATTGACGAAGTTCCGTATTCAACGCAAGCATGCCATATACCTTGTCACGGGGATCAGTAGCCAGAAAGCTATCAATTGAACATAGAAAGTGAATAACATTGGACCTCCCATAATCCAGATGACGTTCAGAGGTGAGGAGCATATTTAAGGTATCAAGACCAACAAAAACCTCAGCAAGTTGTTGAGGTACGTCAAGGCTTACATATAGAATATTGTACTTAAAGATGTTTCTTGGACCAAAAACGATTCCAAAGTTGTCCCAAGGTAAAGATTTTGTACCATAATGAACAATTTTCAAGCTTTGACACAACACTAGCTCTTGAATGATCCAAGTTCGTGACCAATATCCATTCCTTGCTAAATCCTTCAAGGCAGTCCACTCAATCCAAACTTCCCAGGATCGTTCTCCGAGGGCAACTCCTTCAAATACTCATCATATTGAGACCTTGATGCTTTTGTTGCCAGCACCTGAAGAAAATCCATAGCTCTGTCACTAGTCTTGTTAGCAACCCCAAGCCAAGCAACAACTACACTTGCTAGAGAATATCTCTCGCCCATTCTTAGGACCTCTCTGGATTTTTCTAAGATGTCTTCTTGGTTTATACATATTGCATCCACCCAAAGCATGCCATAAGAATTTCCTAGTTGACGTAAAGCCTCATCCAGATTGATAGTGATCAACAATTTCTTTCCATCAAGTAAGATGGTTCTTTTCCCGGCGAGACTACCCCAACAGTATGAGAGAGCTCAATAATGCAATTCAGCGGGCAGAGGAACATGACTAATCTTTCCGCAAAGGGGTTGCGACTTGATGGGTGCTTCCAACTCAATCACCCGGATCTCGTTTGTAGGAATACGATGGAATAGAAAAGAAAAAGTTGGGTATTGATCATAAGACGACAATGGAATAAACATCAACTCTGCTTTGGGGATTGATGAAGTGTCATTGCCATCACTGAAGAAAGACACCTACAAAAGCCACAAGAACATAACGCTGTCACTATATCACAGGTGTGGCTCGTCATGCAAGTGTTCTAAATTTCTTTCAAATAGAGGATCCATTGAATGGTGTGCACACTTGATTCAAAAGAAATGCTGGTAAGAGTTAAGAAGTGTGAAAGTCAAGTTGTACAACATCAATTGAACATTCAACAGCATGTTACAAGAAAAGCTTTCAAAAGATTACCTAGAATGGCTCACATCAAATTTTGATCAAGACATCCACACATCCTTGATTATCAAATTGCAATCTTGCTACAAATTCAAATACTGATCTAGTCAATACCTACGTAAATAGAGTAAGGTTAAATCGTCACCTTTAAGCTATCCATCCGTACTGTCGTGAATGTGTGCAAACCTTAGAGCGCTCAGTGATGTGCTGAGGAGTCAACAAAGTGTTCACTCGCACTTGAGTTGGCTTTTCGGATACCTGCATGACACAAAATCCTCACTATCCCATCGCTCCACACGGACCACACCAAAGACACTTGGAATCCTCTATCCCAAATAAAATATATGATTGCACCCAAGAAATGAAGAAACTAACATACCGGCATACTTGAGATCCCATACTGGACGGATGAAACCAGAACCGGTGCTGCAGCCGATTGTTATTTGGGGCATAGCAGGAAGGGTTTCGAAAGGATTTGTTACTAGTGTAGATGGGACAGAAACAAAATTCTCGGTAGGTCTGCAAACATGACATCCACACACAAAGAGTTTCAAGACAGAGTCAACCAAATTTCATGTACAAGTCTTGCAGAGGTTCCCCAAACCATACAAATCTCCACACAAATTACTAAAGAACTGAAGACAGACGAACAACCACAAGCGTATTCAGCCTTCATAACATTGAACGACCTATCAACACCACAAATCTTCTCCCCAAACAATGCCCCTTTCTAGTTAGAGGAGGAACACATTGACACTTTGTACTAATTCCTAGAACAAAGCCACAAGAAATCAGGAACCATGTATCACCTACTGTTTGCTGACCAAACGAGGAAGGGGCTACGCCAAGAATGTTGCTGATCCCTACACACATCGTAGCATTGCAGAGAAGTTGTCAATATCTGATCACCGGAAATCCTCACAGGTTCAAAGATGCCAACCAACCTTCCCCCATCAGATTTTAGACACACAAATATGGTCAATGCCCCCAGCACCATACGAAAATGAAAGAACACCATTTAACATAGAAAATAAGGCTCACCCAAATTGACATTATTAGTTCTCAAAAACACTTAAGAAGTTCACAATAAACTCTGCAGTGCGATGAAGCACTTAGCATGCTGGAAACAGTGGACAGCCTTTTGGATACTTACGGGCTTACTGACAGAAACACCACACGGATCTAGAACGTCACAATCACAAGACCAAGCAGAAGACGCTGAATAATCAATTCTTACGGAGTCCACCTCAAACGTAACCAAATAACCACTCATTAGCTCGCTCAATTCCGATGCAATACCTATTTAAACTCGCGACAGATTCACCCCTTGATCCGCTCTGATCGTAGCGAAGCCGCGTGACGAAGCAGCAGCGTCATGGACACCCGAGCGTACATTAGAGGCAAGAGGAAGGAGAGGTCAGGGTGAAATCACGAGGAGCAGCATCGGAATCGCCATCACATGGCGATTCCGATGAACGTGAATGGACAAGTGCGAGGAAGACAGGATTTAGGGTTAACCCTCACCGCCCAAAGTCCAACCATGCTTAAAAAATGCTTGCCTTTGCAAGTCTGAAAAGTCAAAATTAGAGTGAGGTATGAAGATCTCATCCGTACAATATTGTAGTGTGTATGTTTTAGATGGTGTGGAACAAATTTGGGGTCATTTGACCGTTTAGATTGAAAGATTATAATGTTTTAGTATTCAAAAAAGGTGCTGAAATTTTACCACAGAAATTAGATTGGTATGCACAACTTTTCCGACAATTTTTATTGAATTTGGACATTGGATGCAAAAGTTATAGTGCTTCAAAGTTTATGTAGGGACACTTTTCGTCCTCTTGGGCAGTGAGGGGTTAAGACGTACAGACAAGAACCAGTTGATAATGTTATGACCAATATAAGCTTATTGTATACAAGACCAGTGAACTATAAGGCAGTACTGTAATACTAATAAAGTATGTTTGCCTTGAGGGCCAAGATTAATTTGGTGAATTCACAAGGTTGCGTTCATTTTACAGTAAGGTAAACCAGCCCATTGTGGTCGGATGACCCATAGTGGACACCTAATGGCCCCATGACAATTTTTTTGGCCAAAATCAATGTCTAACGTGACACTAATGGAGTGATTAGTGACCTCATTAGGAACACCTGCTTTTTCAGTGTAAACCATTGTAGGAAGTGACTTTTTATGGCCTTCTACATTAGTAATTATTCTGACCACTATTGGTGATTAAGAAGAGTATATTGGATACATTTTTGTTGGTTATGAGGTAGTCCACTGACTCTTTTGGACAGATCACTTTAAAAATCCGTAACAAATTTATACTTTGTTTGAAAAATTTAATTTCAACTGCTCTCACTATTTCTCACACTTGTCTTCATGTGGAAAAAAATTTGAAAACTTTCAGCAATGACATGAAGGTAGACTCCAAGTTTTGACCACAATGGGTTGGTTCACCTTAGAACCTCCCTAACTCATTCCTCTAAAAGTTGATAAAACTTTGTAAGCTAATGTTTTCAGATTGGTCCCAGGCTTGTCTCCAATACACAAGTTATGACTAAAAATGACCCTTCATTAACAAACAATCTTCTCTAAACTAATCTTGTCAGACCGGTTCCAGACCTATCACTTTAAAGAGATTTTCATTGTATGTTGTAAAGGATGAGTAATGGGTAAGCAACAGTTGGCTTATCATGGTATGATTATTATGTTTTGTATATGACGTAAGTGAATTCTAAACTATAAATTACAAATAACTTTATTTAGTTGAGTTTGTAGTCTATATTATATTGTAATAAAATAATTCATTGTAAGTTTTCTTCAAGAATACAATTGTAGCATATTATCATTAAACTCTTTTGGCTTTGGATTATCTTGGGTTCTTTTTTTCTTTTTTTCTTGTTCAATTTTCCACATTAAAATAAAAAATAAAAAATAATTACTTTTAAATTTAAAGTTGATTAGGATAGCTTCCAAATTATATTCTGATTGTTAAAAAATGTAGGAGATTAATTATTCTTTATATTGGTATTTATCATTATATATCATAACTGTGGTAGGTCTTGGATGGCAAACAATGATTGATAAATCATTTTTCAATTTTTTGTGGAATGGAAGAATAATTATATGTTAATCCTATCAATGAATAAAAAGCATAGCTTATTAGTACAATGCTTGGCTTGTTGCTTTAAGCTAACCTTTCAATTGGATGAAAATGCATCTTTTGAATGATGAGTAGAGTTTAGCATATCTATAGAACATTTATTCAATATTTTCAGAATTCTTTCATAACTTTTCTAACATTGTATATACATTTTCAAAATCTGATGTCAGATTTTCCTACAATTCAAAAGGAGAAGATTGTATTTTACTTCAAAAATTTTGCTTTTCTTACTAAAGAATTAGCCTGCAAAAAAACCTCAATCAATTGAGTAACATCAAAACTCTGAAAAGAAATCATGATTTGGGATTTGTGTTGATAGTGCAATTATCTTGCAATCTACTTAGTGAAAGTTTTTGAATTTCTTCTATACATTTTTTATATTAGTCTAATGGGAAACTTATAATGAAATGTGAAAAATAACGATTTGTAAAGTTTTTATAATTTTTAAAATAGAAATGGTAGTTTGGATCGTTTTTTGATAAATTAAAATTGAAAGGACCGTTTAAGAATTTAGGGTTTAAATGACATTATAAACAACTAATATGAGCAAGAGTAAAATAAATTTCAATTGCAAAGTTTGAGATGGATTGATCATTTGGAAAGAGTATATAAAACACAACTATAAGCTTTTTGCACTTGCAACAAACATCAACAACTTTAGGTGTTAATATGGGAGTGACTTAACCCCTAAGGGACTGTTTGTTCCCTTGGGGGACAATTTGGGTCCGGGAGGTTCCTACTACTTCAATTTTTAATAATATAATTTGGAATTTTTTGAGGTTGTGTATTTTTGCAAGAGCTTTGTGAATATACGATTTTTATTTTTATTGATGCCCGGGAGCAAAAGTTATGGCACAATAAGCAAAATTGGATTTTGGTGGGGCAGCCCAAAAAAAATCACAAAAAGTCAAAATAATTTTTTCTCAAATTTCTTTCTCAAAGATTATATTTTTGTCTACATGTAAAGATTTGTTTCATTCAATTTGGACTAATTATGAGAAACTTATGGACAATATTAGTTTTTTGGGCAATCTAAGCATCTTTTCAAAAAATTAACTTGTAGAATTCATTTTTCAATGCAATTTTTAGAATTTTTCAAAAAAAATTGTAAGACAAGGTTGGATTTTCTTGCTAGAACAATCTCACCGTTGGAATTATTGTGATTCAATTCCATCTAAAAGCTATTGACAATTTAATTTTTTCTTCAATCTTGAACCCACCTCTACTTAACAATTTTTGAATGAGTGAAAATTAAGTGCTTTTTATCCTATATTTTTTTGGGAAATTCTTGACTCAAATAATTATCTTAAATAAGTAGAAAATCAAAGTCCATAGTGCAAAAATTTTGAACTAAAAAGACTCAAAGCCAAAAAATCTAGCCAAGCCAGGTGCAAAAAAACTTCTCTTCTTCACTTTAAATGCATGTATTATTTTTTCAAAAAGTTTCAATGATTGCCTATGAAACAAAAAGCTCCATGACTTTTGCATCACTAGTCCAATTGGAATGAATCAAAATTTTACACATAGACAAAACATAACCTATACAAAAAATAATCAAAAAATTTAATTTCAAATTTTTGTGGATTTTTTTGTTGCCTGGTCTCCTTCATTTTGAACTTATTGGCATAACTTTTGCTGCCATGCATCAATTAAAATGAAAATTATATTCCCAAAAAATTAATATGTTTTTCTATCTTAAAAAAAAATATTTTCAAGAATTGAAGTTACACAAGCCAACTCAATAATCCAATATCTATTTTGTCCTTTGAGTAAACTAGGATTTTAGGGGTTAATTTAGTGTTCAAATTAGAATGTTATAATGTATAATAAAGACAAAGTGATTTAGAAATTGTTTGTTGGTCTTATGCATTATTGAGTACTTTAAGATCCCATTGTATGACTAGAACATAAAACTTTCACAATACTTGGATTGATATGTAAATTTTCACTAGAAGAAAACTACGTTATATTTGTCAAAAATTGCATTGTACTTGTCAAAAACTGTGTTGTACTCAACAAAAAGTGTGGGGTGGATTTTGTTGAGTTCTCCCTTCATAAAGCATAATTTTTCATTCTAATACAAAATTCTGCGTTTTACTTATCAAATTTTGTGTTGTAATGGTGGAACGCAGAATTTTGCGTTATGAAAGGAGAATTCAACAAAATCCACCCCATATTTTTTGTTGAGTACAATATAGTTTTTGTCAAATACAGCGTAGATTTAACAACTAAAATGCAATTTTTGACAAGTGAAATGCAGTTTTCTTCTAGTGTTTTGACTATATTTTCACCAAAAATCCTCCAAAATTGCTATTTTTAATATAAGTACCAAAGTTTAGGGAAAAAAATTTGGACACATGTAACCATAGGGTCTTGTAGTACGTTGGTTTGAAAAGATGTAGAAAAAATTTCAAAAATTTACACCTTGTGGATTGGAAGATATAAATGTTTGAATTTGCAGAAATTTTTTTTTAGGCCCTGCAAAAAATCAGGTAGCTGCACTTCACAAGGTCTTATTTGTATAAAAAAATGTCCAAAATAGTGGTAATTCTTTGGATTCATTCTTCAAAGCAAGTTGGCTACATGCTTGAAAAATTTCAAATCATTTGAAATTATACAACATATACAAAAATACTAATAAGTAGAAAGAAGTAGAGAATGGTTGAAAATACTAAATTGTTAAGAATTTAAATATGAAATTGAAAAATGCCAATCTTAATGATTGCAATTTTTTAATAAACAATCTACATCCTATGATTTTATTTTTTTTCAAAAAATATTGAAAATTGAGTTACATAAAAGACTTTAAAATTATCTTAGAGAAGAAAATCCTTATCTACCAGCAAACTAAAACTCCTCACAAATTTCACTTGAGTAATCAAAATGGAATGATTTAAAGCTTTCTACATACATATAAGTTTAGATCACCAATTTTAGATTTTTATTTCTTAAAAAAGCAATTTTTAAAGAGTTTTTTTAAGTTACTTGGCTAGCCTGCCAAGCATTGGAAATTACATATCATACATAACTTTTTAACAATGTAGTCAAAAGTTATGACAATTATTGGGCCTTAAAGGTACTACTTGAGCACATGTAATTTGAAAATTTCAAAGAAATAAAACAAAAATTTGTAGTGATTTGCCCAAAATTGCTATATTGCCAAAAAATGATATTTGGGCATTTAAGAGTTAATTAAAATAGTTGCAAATGGATTGCAAGAAACACTTATACTATTTGTTGCGTATTGTAACATTACTCATGATTTTTTTTGGAGTACTTTAAAATTAAAAAAATAATTTTTAACTTTAAAAAAAAATATGGCTAACATAAACACCTTTAAGATGAAGGTAACCACCAAACAAAGAGTTTAGGAAAATTCTCTAAGTAGGAGAACTAGAAAAGTGCCAAAACTCAAAAAAATAGACACTTAGGTGTTTTAATTAGTTAAAAATAGGAATTTTTAAATAAATAAAATAAAAATTGTCCATTTGTAACAACTCTATGGAGATGGTCATTCACCAAAAGAACCACCAAAAATATGTTTTATATGTTTCAAAATGCAAGCTAAATGAAACTCACTTACACCAGATAAAATTAAGTATTTTTGGAATTCCTATAGACTATAGCTACAAGTTTACTAGTAGACCATCTCCTCCAAATTTAAACTCCAAATTTGTTTTTTTGGGTACTACTATAGTCATAAACCACCCCAAATTGGAGTTTGTCAAATGCATCCAGTACTTGCATGTTCCACACCAACTCCAGTGATCAATGCACAAGTAACAGTTCTCAAACCTTTTCCATCAAGCAATAACAATAAAAAGTCTTGCACACATTCGCAATAAAAGTTTTCAATGCCAATTGAAATCCTTCGATGTGAGTTGCCAATTTTGCGAATAATGTTGAGTACAATTGATTGCAGCCTCCTTCAATATATATATCCTAGAAAAAGTCCGACGAATTTGCCACAGACTCTCCAAACAAGTCAAATTCTTTTGGTTCGGACTCAATAGAATGGAGCTTGAGGACAAAGCTTTGGTATTCAAAAGCCAGAAAGCTCTGTTCGTAAATCCACTCGCAAGAAATGTCCCAACACGTTCTCTAGACAGGTTCTGCGCCAGGATGCCTGATTTTGCGGTATTGCCCCCATAATCGGGCATTATGAATTTTACATCTAACATTAAGTTCTCGTCCCAACTCTCCATCCAGTTTTATTGATTTCTTGTAGCAATTTACGTTGATCAGGCAATGGCCCTTATCAACAAGGATTGTGCCATATAGTTGGATCTCCTTGTTGGGCTCCACCCCCTCCTTGTTGACCGATTATTTGGCGCAATGCCCTCCTTTGCGAGCATTGCCCTATATGAAATGGCAACTTAGGAAATCATCTTTCGCAATGGGTATCATCTGGGTATGAAATGGATGGGCATCCTACTTGCAAAGAAGAAGAAACTTGAAAGAAGAGTCTCTTGGGGATGTATAGCTTAGTTGTACTCTCTAATAAGAGTATTGTATAAGTCGTAGAGGCTCAAGTAGCAGGTGCTATCCTTGGTGAATTCTTTCAGTGTTAGATTCAATGCCTGGACTTGTAACCAATAAATGGTGGCATGCATCTATTGATATACTATATATATCTCTTAGGTGATCAATCATCCTATTTGGTTTCAAATTGCACCAATTTTATGAAACTGACGTTGTATGCTTGATTGGTGTGTGCATAGATACTGTGAGTCACGGGGGGGCTTTTTTGAGTTTCCCTGTCTCACTTTCACCTCACAAAGGAGAGTGAGACAGGGAAACTCAAAAAAGCCCCCGCGAGTCTGTAGTGGAGAAGTTTTATTCCCCGGGTGGCTTCGATTTTATCCACAAGGACACCCTCATCCGAAACAAGCCATCCAAGAATGGGTCCAAGAGCTCATCCCGGTGCTTGGACTCATATATGGATTCACCTTCTCATACCACATAGGAAAACTGGGAGGTCAATACCGGGGGGGTATTACTTCAACGTGTAACTTCACACACGCACTAAAATTTCTGTTTTAAGTAAGATTGGAGGGATGAAGTTACAATGTTGAATATAATACCCCCCCCCCACCCACCCACCCCCGGGTATCGACCTCCCGTTTTCCTTGTGCCGAGAAGAGGAGCAATGGCTTCTCTCCAAATGAGAAAATTTGACTTACTTCACATCCAACTCAATGTAGACAATGTGCCTCATGAGAGGGCCATCGATACAACCTCTTCTTATTTCCTTTCCGGTAGCAGAAAATTGGCTACAGTAGCTAATGAGATCATTGCATTTCTGTACTTTGATTGCTTGAAGAGGAGGTTATATTCCCTTGATGGAAGTAGCTCAATTTTTTGTTTTGCACATTTAGAACATGAGTTGTTTTGTAGGTGGAACCATGTTACTATTCATCTGACAAGACATTAACCCTTGAGTGCCCCATCAACAGGATCATGTCGCTGCAAATTAAAAAATGGCCCGCATGCCGCCAAATGGACCTGTACAATGCAATAAAGTGTACGGGGTGGGTGGAGGAGTGGGTATCGAGTGGAACAAAGTGGAGGCACCAGTTCGAGAAGTATTCATACCTACTTCTCAGCCAATTGCAATCAAGGAGTACTGTTCTGGGGTGTGTGCGGGGGGTGTGGTCGACCGGGGACCACCGGTTCGATGTCGTTGAGAGGTTTTGGCATGAGATGGGAGGGTTTAGGTTACCTCAGTCGTCACTCCTTCATAGTTTCCTGGATCGATCTAAGCGTGTGAGGCAAGCGGGGGTTTAGGGTATGAATGTATTGGAGTCCTTCGCGTGGAATTTTGGGGTTGAGTGTACTAGGTACTACTGCGCCATGGATTGCTAATGGAGAATTGGGCTTTGGTTTCTTGAGTGGGAAGGGTGAATGGTAGTTGAGTGGAGGGGAGCACCGCCTTGAACTATAGAATTAGGATATTTGGGACAGGAACTCGGTTGTGGTGTACGCCAACAACATCATTGCTGTAAGTGCTTGTGCTGCAGAGATGGCGGTTGAAGCTGGCGTTGGGACACAAGGCGGCAGATCGACGTGGACAGATGGGTGCGTGGGAAGGAGAGATGGCAGGTTCAATTCTTACGGGACACGATTGTCCCACCTCTGGATTGACCTTTGCTACTTTTAGAGCTTCAGATGAGGAGTGGAGGAAATTTTGCATGCATTGGAAGAGTGGGCGCAGACACACCACAATGCTACAAGAGAGCAGGTCACAAAATTGAGGATGTGTTTCAACGAAGAATTCCTTTTGAATCTTGCGGAGCCCAACAACAATCACTTCTGGCCTGCAAATCCAACTGGCAATTTCTGGCGCTATTTGTTCCGGAGGCACTACTTCAGAATTCTGCATGTATATGAGAGGATCCCTGAAGGGCATGCAGATGGACTCCCGGAAATTGTAAACAATTTTCTTCGCAACAAATGGTGTCCTAGTAACGCACAAGACAGTGTGGGTGGTCCCATACAGAGATCACCGCAATCACAGAATGCAGAAGATGGTGGAAGAACAAAACGCAGGTCCCCTTACGGTTTCACAGCGCAAGGACGACGACGGGGAGTTGGGGGGGGGGGGCGGGGGGGGGCAGAGCGATTGTAGGAGTTTGCCCGAGTAGTGGCAGGCCTGCCAATTCTCCCTGAAGGCGATGGCATCACAGGCCACGGTAGAGGGAGGCGCCGCGATGGACGGGGTGGAAGGCAGGGCCGACGGTGTGGCAGCGGAGGGCATGCAAGAGGAGGGACAACTTCACACACACACGCCCAAAATTTTGACCTCAACTAGGCAGCACGAGGATTGGATTTCAGTAGGGAATTAGAGTCAGATGGTGAAGGAGAAACCAATGCAGTAGTCAGCAATTAGGTCAGAGCGGCAGGGGAGGTGCAATCAATTCCACCGTGAGGGCGAGGACATGGCTGAGGGGGGGGGGGGGGGGGGGGGGGGCTCGGGGAGAATAGGTGGGCCAAAATTTTGACAAGGGGAAATCTTTGGGAAGAGGTGCGGGCCGAACGCGTGGGAGGCCCCGTGGTCCGAGATGTGGGCGGGGTTCAGCACGTGAAGGGCAGGAGATTGCGGTGTCAGTGGAGGAGGGGCCAGGGAATTCACCTTCTTTGGCAAGGCCTGTGCTTGCGGGTTGGGTGGCGCCCATTATCGAACCACGTAATTGGTCTCTTCATGGCTTGAGATCGCATTACGCGCTTTCCAAAACTTCTTTTGGAGGCTCACTTGGCGTCCACAAATTGCACAGCCCTCTGCAGCAAGCCACGGAAGGGTTTACGGACAACTACTCGTTGAATTCGGTGCTAGGCCACCATCGGCAAAGGGGGCGCATCAACAAAGGTCGATGAATATCCTTTCTTTGTTGCAAATTTCGGGACTTTACAGCAACAAAGCTCTGCTTTGTTCTTCTTTGGCAAAGTCTGCTGGGTCATTTCATTTTGCAGAGCAGACTTGTCACAATTTTCTGGATTTAGCCATTCATGATTTTCACTCGATAGTGCAGGAAATGTCAATGGTTGTTCCAATTTCAGGATTTTCATTTCTTTGTAGATTGTTTGTAGCTACTCCGTTGAAATCAGAGGCATAGCTTTGGGAAGATGCGGCAGTTGGGGAAATAGCCGCAAAGGATACAAATGATGTAACCGAGAATTTGACAAAATGAAACAAAACGATTTACTTCAATTTTTGGCTACAGTCACATTATTTCATGTTGACTCTCTTGAGCTTGTGTTTCCTCCACCGGTGATGGTCTTTGTATACAATTGCTAGAGATGTCTGTTGTTTGATTCATACTCCCATGCGATTGTATTTTGGTTTGGTTTCACATGCATCCATGTGTGGGATTTAGGGTTTCTGATTGAGATTCTTGGTGTCACTCGCTATCCATTGCTGTCATACAATGCTTTGGGTCATGGGGGTCAATTGCTTCTTGGTCAATTCATCCGCCTGATCTGTGTTGCAATCGGTTTGTTAAAAATTTCGTTTTTTTGCTTTCCAATCACTCTGCTGTGGTCCAAAATCTTGCCCCAATTCCTTTCATGTTGCAATATGGTGTATGTTTATTACCTTTGCTTTTCACAAACCAGACTGTTGTACCTACGTGATCTCAATGAAGCGCTATCATTTCCAAAAGGATTTGGGAGCATAGCCTAAGAGGTCTTGATTTCATTGTGGAATTCATCAGCCGTGATTGTCCACAACCACTATTGCGGGTCACTCGTGAATTGGTCACATTGTCGTCTCTCCTAGCTCCACAATTCTTGTGCTCCTGAAGGCATCTTGGTCATGAATTGGTGAGTCACCAGGATGTCTTCAGAATCCAATAGTGGAGGCTACTCATGGCAAGCTTCTTCAGACCCAAACCAAGTTCTCACTCGCATACACCTCGGAGTCTGATTCCCTTGCCCATACACTTAGTGCAGGTTGCCTCTTCAAGCATGTCAAACCACAATATGACATGCGTCCATGCATCTACGAATTGATGAGGTAATAACAATATGACATGAGTGGGAACGGCAGGGCCACTGTCGAAGGTAGACATCAAATGCTATGTGCCCAAAGAGGACTGGATCCAGCCTTCGCCACTACCAAATGTGTCCAACAATGGCTTCAAGAGGACCAGCACGAAGGGAAAGATGGAAGTAGGGGCTCCAAAGAATTTTTGCCACGCCTAGATGGGCCCTTTAGGCATGTAAACATGCGACCTATGCCCGTTGCAGTGTGGGTTTCATTACCTCTATTGGGTTACGATCCTGCCCAATGGAGAGGGTTGCAGGAGTTTCTTGGAGAACTTATGCAGCGTTGGCAGGAGATGGTGTGCCATACTATCTTGTCATGCTCAAAGGCAGCGTTGGTGGGAGGAAAGTCCGTGTTGCTGATTGCCGGGCTTAGAAGGTGGTGGAGGATCTCTCCAGACAGCCAACGTGGCGGGTCCATTCTCAAGGCATGGTGAAGATTCTTCTGATGAAGAAGTCCCTGAGTTCCTGACCCAATGATTAGACAAGGAATTGGTCTCACCCATCCATCGGCAACACAGCCCAATCGTGGCCAATCTTGCTAGACATGAGGTACCATGTCCATCATCTAGTGCCATTGACGACACATCAGAGTCTGATAAGAGGTCTGATTGGCACAATTTTGGAGGGGATGCCTCCTCCATTGAATACTCCTATTCAAAGTCTCTCTCGGAAGGAGGCAATGTGGATCTCCTGCTTGAGATTGGTTACTATGCAGAAGATGGAAACCTCGATGATTTGGAGTTTCGAGACCGCTACCACGACCAATTCTGGCAGTACCCGGAGAGCACGCTCTTGGGGGATAGGGAGTCATTCCATGGCCCACATCCGAGTCCGAGGGCTCGAGTGCCTTGGACCAAACGTCCTGCCTTTCGCTTCTTTGATATCTTTTTTGATGAGAGGTGGTGCAAGAGGTGGTGGACCAAACCAATCTGTACGCGAGTCAGCAAGATACTGGGTGCTCAAAGCATACAAATGGTGGCCCTCATTGGGTTCCCACTTGCCCTTTGGAGATACGGGCATTTCTTGGTGTGACTATTCTCATGGGCATCAAGTTGATGCCCACCATACGAGACTATTGGAAGAAGGCTAAATTTCTCAATTGCTCTTTGATACCGCGGGTGTTCATACAAAATTGCTTTGAATCTCTTCTACAATGTCTGCATCTTGTGAATAATGAGACCATCGTGAGTGACCGGGAGTCACTAGAGTATGACAAACTAGCTAAAGTAAGGTGGAGTATCTTGGACTTTGTCACAAAGAGTTAGGCGTTTTACAACCCTGACAAGTTCATCACTTGTGACAAGATCATGGTGGCATACCAAGGCCACTACTCTGGTTTCCGGCAGTACATGCCGGCAAAGCCAACAAAGTACGGCTTCAAATTCTTTGCGAGTGTCTGCAATCCCTCGCGGTACATATACAATGTTTTGCCTTATGTGGGAGCGTCGGGAGTTCCAGAGGTGAGGCAGGGTGAATGAGTTGTGTGTGAGCTCACATTTGGCTTGGATGGCGTTGGTCACGCAGTTGTGTGTGACAACTTTTTTTCATCCCCGCAGTTATTTGAGGACTTGTACAACCGTGGGATATGGGCGACCGATACATTTCGGGAGAATCGCATTGGATTGCCGACGTTACTCCTGGGCCACAAGAGAGGTGACCACCCTCGTGCCACATTGATGTGGCGGATGCACGCCCAACAATGAATGGTAGCTACATGCTGGTATGACTCTAAGCCAGTGTACATTCTTTCCACCTCCGCTGATCCAGTCGGTGAAGGAGTTGCATCTATGCGTTGGGTGAATGGAGAGAGAGTTCCCATACCGACCACGCTGCAGCAAGGGAAATACCAGTCTCACATGAGAGGCGTTGACTTGTGGACCAGATGCGCACGGACTACAACATGCAATTCCATTTGCACAAGTGGTGGCATAAGCATCTCTTTTTCATTGTCAATTCTTGGCTCTAAAATTCTTGGGTGCTACTAAAATACGACCGCCTCTCCCGTGGTGAGAATGTGTATTGGAAGAAGCTCTCATATCATATGGAGATTGCGGAGAGTTTGATAGCTCCTTGGTTAGACCCACCCTCGACGTGCAAGGTAGAATGCCTTCTCCATCCGACAGCTTTGCATTATAGCAGCATCCGCCCCAACTTATGGCGGAGGTGCATTGTTTGCAAACGTTGGACACAATTCAGGTGTACTTCTTGTGCCGGCGTTCACATTTGTCTTGACAAGTGTTTTGTAAAAGTGCATACTATTCAGAAGTGGGCGCTTCGAGTTACTCGAGCTGCTCGCCATTGATACATGATTGCATCAAAATTGTGTTCGCTTTTTGGAGGTTGTTGTTTACGAGTGTGGGCATTTCTTGGAGTATTGCGTTTTTTTTCCTTTTTTTAGATGCGGCAGTCTAGAACTCCTTTGGCAAGGAGGTGCAGGTTTCACCAGAACCTCTTTGCTATGCATGTTTGAGGTCCCAATTAGGCTTACTACATGTAGATTGTTTACCCTTCAGACATGGATGACTTGGAGGGATGTGTGTGTGATGGAGCGCAGCTGCTCAATCCCATTTTGTATGAGTGCTAATTTAAGAGATGGGAGGGTATTATGAGAGGTGGTCATGTTTTGCTCTTCTTGTACCAAAAATCTCATTTGGTTTGTGTTTGGCAGGTCTTTTGTTGTAAAATAGCGCCTTTTCAATCAGATTTGGCATTGAGGCACGCTTTGTGTACAACTTGGTCAAATTGAAAACTGCTTTGAAGTCTTGATTGTCAAGAGAAGCCGATTTTCAACAGACCGGAGCCTTGTGGCGGGTGTTTGCTACTTGGAGTATTTCTTGGGCTTGGAAACACTGATTTTGATCTAGTCATGGGGACTAGATGATACGATAAACCTTCGGTGGATTACGTACTCTGATTTTGAATATATGTATATGAATTGTCTTTTTATGATTTGGAACTCGAGAGATTTATTTTGTGCCCTGACAATTGGTGGCCTTGTTTGAGATCGCGCCTGTCTGTGGCAGAGTCTTTAGTTGACAGCGGCGGTTGGGGTTTGGTTGCGGGAGATCTCACCTGGCATTCCCCGTGCCAGTGCTTGCGCGTGTAAGGCCAGCGTGTCAGTGGTGTTTGTACCACACTGCCGGTCCTCGTTTCATGCTCCGTGTGCCTCGGTCCTACATTTATGTCACATGTGAAGGTCCTGTCGGCGTCAAAAAAATTAGTAAATTGGCAGGTTGGTAGAGACCCCCAACCCGCAAAGTTTGTCAAAATTTTATGGACCCCTTCCACGTGTACAGCCTGCGGTGCGTCCTGAAAGCGCCAAAAGCCCAGGAAATTGGCTTCCCCATACAATGTCAACGCAGGTTTGACTGCTATAATCTCGCAAATTATATAGTCAAAAATTTCTGGACCTTTCCCAGCACCTCCGACTAGTAATACCCTAGCCTTTTGTACGGTGAGTTTCCATAGATCTCACTTTCTAGTCTGTGGTCATACTTTGATTGCAAGTAGGTCGCATGGGTCTTCAATTACTGAATTTTGGGCTGGGCACTCAGGGGTTAATAAACAGGGTATAATTCATGATTTGGTTGTTTCATAACATTATTCACCAACGCTAGGGGTACCCTTTTGCCTCTGGAGCCCCAGCAAGGAAGCTTCTTGAAAGAGCTACGTGGTGAGAGTTCATATGGTGCTATAGCCAACACTATTCCAGAAGTCAATCGGAATTCTGCATTCTAATTGAATTCAACCCCCCAGGCATCTCGGGGGGAATTATACCTCATGTGTCAGGGTAGTCAGGAGCCCAGTTAGTAATGTTATGTTGGATTCAATCATGTTGCTGAGAATGGTGGGCAACGACGTATTACAACAAGTGTCAATCCAGGAGCTCTGTATGGGAGGCAGTGTTAAGTAATTATGGAAGTCACTGAATTCAAGGTCTTCTCTAAAAATCTTGAAATTGAGACATAATATAAGTACCGTAAAAGAAAGTGTGTAAATGTGTTGAACTGACAGAAAGTGCACTTTTGATTGCTTAGTGTTTCAAGCACTCTGATGTCCTTGCAAGTCAAGGCTAAGGTAGGAGGTCTATAAACTGACCATTTAAGCCCACCTACCTCATCAATGACTGTAGTAGATTTTTCAGAGAATATGTCACTCATTCTTAGATAGGGGACGCATTTAGAACCCGCTCCATTTACGGACCTCCTACCTTAAGAGAAATATGTGCTATTCTTGGAAACGAATTTAACCACAAAAGATATACAACCTTAAATTAACCAAAATAAATAAATAATTATAACAAAGAATCAGAGCACAAGTAATCTACAGCAGTCAATTTACTACTATGTATGCTCAAAAGAATGACTAAGATCTAATCAAAAGAATGCACTTGAAACAATCCTCAAGCAATATAAACAGAAATCTACATCTCATCTATAAAGAATAACGATTCAACAGAATCGACTAAAAGTCCAAACCAAACAACCTAATTGAAAACCACATTCCGTGCAAAATTGTTTAGCTACGAAACTACGAAACTACTTGACCTTGTTGTTCACCACTCGGCAATTCAAACGCACTTCCCCTTGGGATCCCCGCAGCGTCTTAACATTTCCCAGCTTCACCATCGCCGCATTAAACGCACCCCAAAAAAACGTATTATTATTCTCAGCCATCTTCCTCACCAACGGACGAGTTCTCTTGTCATTGAACAACACCTGATTCGACGACAACACCGACTGATGCTCCATCAAATTCTCGTAGTACTGTGTATCAAACGCCGCAGGCGACACCTGCAGGAGTGATTTAAGCCAATGTCTTTGTCAATGGCTACGCAATTTGAACATGTCCAAGGAATTCGGTGATTGTGAAACTAGAATATAGAGAATAACCAGGATGACATAGAATTCCTGTCAGAAAAAAACAGATGGCACCCTAAACCCTAAACCTTGAAAACTTGTGAAAATGCATGGTGACTTGCCTGATCCAGAACTGTAGTGACGATTTTCAGCCCCGGGGACGGACAACTTGTTTTCAATCGATTTGCAAAGGCCGGCGGGAGGCTCAGATCGACACCAGTGCCATTCGACTCGGCTTTGGAGAAGTTGTACAAGCTATTGTCGATGAAATGGCAGGCAGTGTCGCCGATGGTGTGAGCGCCGGAGAGAATGACCATCTCGTCGCGGGTGAAGCCCTAGCGGCTGAAGACCTTTGTCAGCGCGTCCAACGACATCAAGGGGTCTGGGAGGCTCTTCACGGCGCTGGAAGCCACCGAGGTTTGGGAGTCGTGGCGACCGGAGGGGACCGAGAAGCGAGCACCTGGGGATGCATGCATGGAATCAATTGTTAGACTGGCAGTTTCGCAATTGGTGACACTGCAACTCTTGAAACATCATTGAACTCAATTTGGGGTTTCACAACACTTTCATGAAGGAGCGTTGTCGTACATTGTTGGATTAGTTCAACCCAAACTAATGTTTCTTGGGGCATAAACATTGATTATCAAAGATTATCAACCACTGTAAGTTAGGCGAACACATATACCTATAGCCTCAGTTAGTTGACCTACTCTTGTTCCTTTAACTACAACTTCCAGTTCAACTCCTAGAGATGCCCTACCAAAACCAGAAACCAAGTTGAATTTCGGGTTGTGATTTGGGATTGAATCCAGGAAATTCGGGGAGGGGGGGGGAAGTAAGTGTTATATAAACAAACATTCAAATCTTCTTCAGTGAACTGAGTAGAGTAGGTGTAGATTAAAGTTTCGCGTGAGTCTCTGCCAAAGCACAAAAAACTGCCAATCCGCCTGAGCATCGGGCACCTAATGCATAATGGACACATTCATTAATTCCGATGCCAGTTTTCCAATTCCCCATTTCAGCTGAAACGCGGCAGCGAGTTTTTGTGACAAAAATAAGACAATCTAGATTATAGTTTGCTACCATTTCACAAAGCTTAGCACGGATTCAAGAAATGTCGCCGGCCTCACGTACCTCCCGCCAGTGTCACTGCGTCTCTAGCGGCAAACGTGAGCAGATCCGCACACGACACTGTCCCTGGACACTTCTCCTCCAGCTTCGCCTTAATATTGTCCACCATGTTGAACCCCTCCAATCTAGCATTTGACTGGGCCGTCTTCTCCGTGCCTTTCCCGTCCAAGAGCATGGAGGCGTCGCACCCGGAGACGAAGCAGTCGTGGATGAAGAGGCGCAGGATGTCGGGCGCAGTGCTGGGGCCGAAGTGAGGTTGATCTTCCGGGCCGAACATGGGGGGGAGGTTGTACATCCGCTGCATTTCGGTGAACACGATGCGCTCGGCGTCGGGGCAAGTGCGTAAGTAAAAGTTCAGTTTCAGTGGGGGCTGTGTCTTTGCAGCGATGGGAATCACCGACAACGACAGGAGTGTTGTTACAAAGGTGATGAGCGTCGGCATGGTTGGGAGCTATGCCATTTTCAGTGTCGATCAGAAGCAAAATCGAGTGATGTAGAAAGGCGGGCTTGATTCAATTCGGCACATTGTCGTGAGGACGATCGAAATGGCGCCCATCGGAGGAAGGTCCAGGCCTGTTTTCGGTTTCCCCCGCTCGCCAGGCTGCCACACTCCAAGAGGCGACATCGACTGGAGAGACTCATTTGGGAGCATCCGCACTAGCACTCGCCAAATTTGACGCACTAAAAGTTTACATCAATTTTTTTTTTTGAAGAGCCCTCCGAATAAATGGCCGGGGTGAACTAACCCCCTCGCTCAGCCCCTCGGGAAAACGCTGAATTTTTTTTATTTTTCCACGCATGATAAAATTTGCAAATTTTGAATTCATATTTGCAATCCGAGGCCCCAAATTAGCTAGGAGACATGTACAAGGTAAATTAACTAATCAAGCACAAAATACGGGGTCTTATTTTTCACTTGCACCCCTGGAATGACTTCGAGGGGCCGAGCAAGGGGGCCAGTTCACCCCGTTCACCCCGACCACATTGACAGGGAAACTCCGTCAGAAGTCAGATCGAGTTTTACAGTTATCAACTTCTGCAGGAATGGAATGTTTTGCGAGTTAATTTTACCAATATGAAGTAATGGGAGTTTCTATTCACAGCTGAGTCCGCGTGGTCCGGATTTTCCAGCCTTTACGATTCTGCCTACAATTTTAGCACCGCGAACACCGCCAGTGGTATAGTCGAGTATGACCAAAAATGATCATTTATATTTACTGACGTTCTGACAAAGTTTGTCTACTTGGGTAACGTTCCTACGTGCATTTGATCACGCGGAGTATAGTTTGAGCCCTGGTTTAGTATGCACGTGAAGTGCAGTAAACCAGTAACACCGTATGATCAAGCCGTGAACAGTGAAACATAGTGCCTTAAAAATACTGTCCACTTCAATAATCTGGAACAACGTGATGTAAAGTTAGGAGTAGAGGTAGAGTACTGTAATAATTTTCTTTCGGAGGAGAAACAAGTGAATTAATACAAAGGAAGGTACAAATCAGCAGGGGTCCCAAGGCTGACACTGCCATATGTTTTAATCCCATTTGGATGAAGAATTATCAAGCAAATATAGAGAACAAGGAAAAGGCTAGCACATGGAAACTGCCGAGTTGCAACCAGCAACTTACAAGATGATTTTCGAGGACGTATTTTGTATTCATGCTAGACTTGTACGGTATCCTTGAATGATCCAGCTCGCTCGTTGCATCGCACTCCACACGGACGATTTATAAGGCCCATCTGCTGATCGATGAACACCACGAGTGACAGTCTATTCTTCGGTTCATTGCCAATACTGGATATCACAGATTCGCAGGTGAGCACTATATATCTTGTCTGCAGAATCTACCTCTTTACTTTCCAGTTCACGTTGAGTAGAACGGGCAACTTCCAATCTCCTGCGTCCCTGCAATTAGAGCTAGAATGCTTGAATGTTTACACAGAGAGATCATCAACAGCGTTAAATGTAGCTAGTTTTCAGCTGATTTACAATGTGAAAGTCGGCTACGTTTAACGTTAAAACCCAGTCATCAATAAAGTTGTAGAGGAGAGATCGACCTTCTTCTCGAAAGGCATGGCAACGGCAACAACAACCCCAGTTGCGACACCACCTGCTGCAGCCAAGGAACTGCCACTGCCTCCAGCCACGCCGCCGCAATTTACAAGTGCAGTCATTGCCAAAGATGGGCCACCGCCATTGGAGCGTAAGCGAGACTCCATCTCGAAGCCCAAGCTTCCCCAAGTGGTGAGGGACCCCCTCAAGTCACCAGTGAATGGACATGCCTACTCTAACGGATCAGCACCACCGCACTCTCGACCCACCTCGACAATCACCTCTCTAGTCCGCCATCCCAGCAGTTGTGGCTGTCACTAATGAACCCATGGTGAAGTTACTCAAGGGCAACCCCTCGGCTGTATGTGTCCCTTGTGCACCTACAGTGACATTACTCACAGGCATGCCCGCAGTAAGTTGTGTGTGCCGCAAGTGCGCCGGCCACATTGACGTTACTTACCTTCGTTCTCAAGGCTATGGGTGTCACAAGTACTCCTACACTAAAATCGCTCATGTGGACGAGGCTTATTGTCCCAATCCCAACGCCACGAATTTGGTAAGCTCACAGTGTCCAAGCTAAGAGCAGGATGATTCTAATAGTAGTGTACACTTCTAATTCACGTTTCTTCATTTAACCCCTAAGTGCCTAAGCCTTTCCAAGTGTGTTCTTCCTATGAAAAAAGAGCATGGACTTATAGTTATCCCCGATGACGCAAATTGTTTTTCTTTCAAAGTCTAACCTTACAGATGTTTAAAGAGCTAGCTTATTAGTATATATACCAGATTTGAGTGCAAAATTGCATAGGAGTTGTGAGATCATAACAAGAGAAATGTATGTTTTCTATTTTTAGTATGCTGCCCCTCCCCACAATGTTTGAGAAATTTGCATATAAATAATTTTGGGGATTGGAGGTGACAATGAACAACTGCAAATTATGTTAGCACACTAAAATACACTTTCAAAAACCTTAATTTCACATGAAAAGCTATCAAACTCATTACACAATCCACCTTGCAATTGTTGAAATGCAATTTTTTTTATAAGTAGAAATCGCAAATAACTCCAAATCAACACTTGCATGTTTAAATTTTCAACGGTGAAAATCATGAAAACACTTTAATCTTTCCATTGGGACCATTTTCAAAGCAAATGAATAAGTAGAACTTTTCAGATCTCAATTCAAGTAAAATTGGCAAGCTTTGCTTAAAGCCGAGAAATCGAATAAAATTTGTAAGCTTTACTCTTCCTCAATGAGACATATATGCTTTTGAGGACCTCTCAAAAATCAGATATTTACCTTTTTTAGTGAAAAATAAAAGTTTTCAATAGCTAACCTTCAATACTGCCCGTAAAAAAATTTTAACGGGTCAAAGGAATTTAACTGCTTGTACCCAAATGAGCCTGAAATTTTGTAGCGACCATATTTGGTCGCTCAGGCAGTTAGGGGTTAAAGCAGTCTTTATTCTCAAAACACATACGGGATATTTGTTATGTTTCAGTGTGCTAAAATGCGAGGATTTTAGCTCTGAAAACTAGAGCTTTCAGGTGCTCAGGTGTGTTTCTAATTGCTCTAAAATGTAGAAAGGGTATAGATCTGAGATTTCAGTTGACTCAAACCGCTCCGGTTCCTAGTTGTGAACCCTAGTTGTGCGCCAACATGACCATTTTTCTTTAGATTAGGCAGTTGCTGCGGTGTTCAGATTGATTGATTGTGCAGGTCAAGGACTACGAGACTGAAGTGAGGATAATGCAACGCATACCTGAGATGAGTAAAGTAGAGAAAAACTTCTACATGAAGCAAGATTGTCCATGAGCAGCGCACCCAGACGGTGCGCAAGACTTTGAGATTTAGGAGTCGGCCCCTGTCATCAAGGAGGTGCCTCAGGTCAAAACCATCGTCATGGAGAAGTCAGATGCCTACTATACCTCCAACAAATTTCGTTCATACCCCGTTCAATATCGCCACTGCATGTTGGTTAGAAGAATTCTTTACATCAAAGGGTTATTGTCCCAGAGCATGACCTCTAAATCATCTAGCATTGAGGTTGTGAACAAATCTGTGTAGCTATTGCACGGCACCTTTAAAAGAATATTGTAGAACATTAGATCCTATTTTCTATTGGTTTCGTAAGGACTGACTTTTTCCTGAATTACAGAATTCTTGAGTTAAGAAATAATGCCTGTCATTGAGTACCAGAAGCGTACCAGACTGTGTGATGTCCTTCGCTGTGTGATGGAAGACGAAGGCGAGATTATTAAAGTGCCCAGGATCATAGAGGCAGTGGTCAAAACTGTACAGGACAGGAGCCCACTGGAGAGTAAGTACACTACTTCCATGTGCTTAGCAACAGTTTAGCTTTCTTTCAGTCCAAGGGTTTCCATGCTCCATAGCTGTGAGACACTGGGTTACACTGGTGTACGACTACCAGCATACGTGCAACGACGTTCTGCAAGTTTTGCGAGCAACCTATTGATGACTACCGCACTCCTGGGAATTTCAACTTCCCTGGCAATCAAGAAATTCCTCTTTGGGACCAGCCAAAGAAAAAAAATATCCCGGCATTTTTCTTCTTCGTCGTCGTCAGATTCAGAATCAGATGACGAGATATCATGACACAGTCACAAATCTCCCAAGCAGAAGAAGTCTCCCAGCCCCATCAAGGCTATACCAGGTCCAAATCTTCCGAAGGAGGCTCTCAGCCCTATGAACACTAAGCCTGTAGCAGAACCCCTAAAGGACACACTCAGCCCAACCAAGACCAAGGTCGCAGATACCCCGCTCAGGAGTCAGCCTGAGCTCCAGCAAAACGACACAGAGACGAAGTCCTCGGCTCCAGAGAAGGAGCCCTCAGCTTCAGAGACGGCGCCGGGGGCTCCAGGGACGACGTCCTCGGCTCCAGGGACGAAGCCCGGCGCTCCATGGAAGAATTCCTGCAGGGACGAATTCCTTATGGAACCCAAAGCCCATGATATGAATCCTAACACAGAGACAAAGGGCTTTGATGATGTGAAAAAAGCTGAACCCCACCCCAAGCCTAAGGCGCATTAAGACCACACCAAGCCTAAGGTTCATGAAGATCACAAGGTGGACGTCCCACCGAGGTTTGATGAGGGAGCGAGAAGGACAGACTATCATGCTACAGAAAGATTGTATTCGATGCCTTAAGATCCAGCTCGCTGCAAAGATTTATTCATAATAATTCATGAGTGTATAGACAGGTACTGTACAAACACAGCTATTGGATTCTGGATTAGATCACCAATAGCACTGCTTAAGTGATCACTTGGCAGCCAATCACGGACATTGTCTTCGAACTGGCCAACCAGATGCTACGCCAGTAATCCAACTTACATACAGTAGCATTACTGCTCCAGTAAACCAAATTAGATGCAGTAGCATTATTTCGCAGTTCAATCTGTTGCAGTCTCGTTTACATTATGCACACATTATCAAGATTCAGTATCGAGATTGAAAATTAATTATAAGCGTCTTTCAAGCAGTGATAAATTTAGTGAATAAATATTAAATAAAACCAGTCAATGCCAAGCCCATTAGTACATGGTGAGTATCATTCAAGCCGATGAACTCTCCATCTTAGTCTTGTATTGCACTGATAAGACAGACATCATTTCAACATAGGCCTTGCGAGTCCACAAAACATTAAATGAATGTACATTGACCAGCTTATAAGATTTATCTCGAGAAATCAGGAACTAAAAGAAATCGGTCCATACTCCTACAACTCGAAATTGAGCACCGGAGCTCCCACCATGCAGTGCGATTCAGGATTACTACAGTGCAAGACTTTCCACCCGCAATAAAAAGAGCTGAAATTGAATCTTAATTTATCGAGAAACAGAGGCTCACATAGACCTACTAGGTATTCAAGCTAGCGCCCCTCCTTTGAAATGTGAGCCCTTGTGGTCTTCCTTACAGAGGAGGACAATATTGTCCTTCATTTCATATTTTCTTTCTCACCTCCAAATAGTCATTGCAACACCTTCAATACCTGCACCCACGCCGCACCCATGTCAAAGTACGTTCTAAACACAGTGCTACCAGAGCTTGAGATAGTTGACCATCACTCAACACTAGTCAAAACCACGACAGTATTCAGGATTAACACTAACTCGATGTTTTTTTGGTCTTTGCCATCTTCCTCAAAGACTAGTGCAAGTCTAATTTGACCTCGGCCTTTTCCATCAGGACGAGTCACAGGATAATCTGCTGAGGGACTTAAGAAGGTGCCATCAGGGAGCTGGTTGTCAGAGTCGAACACTTCTGATAGAGTGATCCTGAACCATCACAAACAAGTTTTCCACTATTAGCTCAATTGACCGAGAGGAAAACCACGAGCAATCACCATGAGCTTTTCTCTTCTTTCTTAACATAATAGCCATTAGCATGTGACGCATTTACAGTCGTGGCTAACGACTTCTAAAGGCTCATCCTCCATGATCTAAATAGTTGGCATAATGCATTCAAATTGCAAAGCGTCCTCTTACGTGGTTGTCCCCATAACGTCATCTTTGTAAAACGTGTTTGCATTGTAAATCGTAAGAACCAGTTGCTTGCAGCCACTTGCGATGTTAAGACTAATCTTCTCGCCCCACACTGGTGCGCTGCCTTGGTCTACGGCACAAGCCACACCACAGATTAGGCTTAAAGAATCTCCACAAAAGAGACCAAATTCGACCAAAGTTGCTACCAAAGAAACAAAATTCTCCATAACCGCAACAGGGGATATAGCTTGCAAATGAAGTATTTTGAAAACAAAAGAAAGACGTCCGAATATCTACCTTTACAGGTAGCAGTTTTCCAGGTTGCTTTTCCAGCCTTTAGAACTACATAGGGGTCCGCTTTACCTGCCCATCCAAACTTTCAGAGTTAATCAAGTTGAGTTAGGTTTTGCAGATCTGAACATTACAAAATTCGCCCCGCTGTATCGGAAAGCTAAACAACAAAATAATGATATACAAATTGTGACATAAAACCAGAGTGCAAAATGCTACGCCCATACACAAATCTTGTCGACATATGGAGCTCAGAAATGCTAAAACTTTCTAAAATCAAGAAGAAAGTGGTCAAGGTGAGGAACTGTTCATGAAATCTAGGACAACTAATGAATAAATCAATCCGTAGAAGCTTTCCATCGCGACTCTCACGGCAAGACAAGTGGTCACGAGATTCATGTCAAAAGATGAAAATTTGCAGGCAAAGGCAATGTCCCTCCATACACTACTGCAAATCGGTCAAAAAACTCTTCACAGAAAAAGGATCTAGGAAGAGTGTGCTTCTACAAATGAATCTGCCTACCAATGATCTCCGTGTCCTTGAGACCTTTGGCGCAGTCCAGATATACATCTAGAGTGCCTGCTGGCATCCTTACCGGCGCCTGCACTTTATCATAAGATTTAAATAAGTTCTTCGGCACAGTGAGTTTAATATGACCAAGTACAGATCACTGGAATAGGCCATTGCTGCTTGTTGGAAAAGTATAAATTTCTGAAAAATATTAAAATTCATAGATTCGAATCAAAACAAAACTGCCGACAAAGACTCCACAACCTAGATGAACAACGTTGAACAATAATTACTTTCAATGTGTCCATTACTCCTGTAACCCTAAACCAGTGTTTCACAACACAAACCAGAAGCGTGCACAACGTGACGATGAAAGCAAAGCAACGACGGCACTGTGATAATAATTGTCGCCGACGATACCTGAAACGAGTTGCAGATAAGTTTTGGATTAGCAATGCGGCACCCTGCGATTAAGAATCACAGTCAAAGCTGCCTTTCATCCAAGTCACAATTTCTAAGCTACGCTCTTTGCCACCGCACCACGCCACGTCTTCGCTCATCAACTCCTGGCTCGACTTCGAAGCTGTTAGTCCCGAGCTCCAAATAACCCGTCCTGCAACAGTGAAGCAAGCGCAATCAAGCCAGGCAACTAAACACGAGCAATTTCAGTGTTTGTAAAAAAATTCGTGCGGACGGAATCTTCTAATCCACCACTTCAAAGACCAAAACCATCCCTCACAATTAAAAACCAGTAATTCAAACAAAAGATTACACGTTTTGCAAGATCACAATCCCGTTCATCATCACGTTTCGCATATCACTCACAAGCACGCCGCAACGCGTAATAAACACTTACCGACCGGAATTGAAGAAAATTCCGCCAAACTCTCCAAGAAACAACGACGACAAAGACAGGACGCAAGTCACGAGTCCTGAGTTACCTTACAGCGATCAAGAGTCGGTCGCAATACTCTCCCCGCAAATGAATTTCCGCAATGAATTTTCTGACTAAGAGACGGAGCACGGAGCCTAAAAACACTTACCGATTGGAATTAAAGAAAATTCCACCAAACTCTCCAAGAAACTACGACAAAGACAAGACGCAAGTCACGAGTCGTTCGTTACCTTACAATGATCAAGAGTCGGTCGCAATACTCTCCCCGCAAATGAATGTCCGCAATGAATTTTCGGACTAAGTTAAGAGACAGAGCACGGAGCCGACGCCGCAGACGAGGTAAGGATGGTAGGATGAAATTATCAACCCCTACCTACCGGCACAGGCGCCTGCCTCACCCGTGACCAAATCGGCGATGCGCAACCGATTTCAACAAGAGAAACAATGTCGATACACTGTTCCGTAATTGGTGGTGGATACCGCCAAGCCAGTCGGACATCGGCGCAAGTAGCCGGCGGCGGCGACGGGACAGAGAGAGCTTCGCGAAATTCAAGGACGCGGGCTCTGCAACTATCATTCAATTGTTCGTCGTTCCAAGGGGGGGCTGGTGCTTGGAAACTACACTAATAATGATATTTAATGTTGCCTGCACTAATTGATTTAAAATTGCTTACTCTCAAAGAATCTTTTTACCGATTATGCTCCAACCGAAGCGTTAATTTAGTGTTAACTTCTCAGTGTTATGACAAACTTCTTAATTATTTCTTTTGGTTAATATTTTATGGTCATCAATTAATGGATGAAATTCTTTACAAAAAAAATAGATGAATGATGAAAGATGATTGATTACAAATGTAAATATGTAGTACGTGGAAAAAAATAGTTATGTCCAAAAATGGCTACATGATGGATTTTGTTGTTGTTGTTTTAGGGGAATTTTAGAATATTTAGTAACAACATTAATCTTCACCAATGTAGCAAAAAACCATTACACCAAGCTTACTTTTAACTCCTAAAAAATGACTATGTTTTCATCAAAAACAATCAAAAATAGTAATTTTTAGAACAAAAACCAAATTTTTGAAAAAAAAACTTTTTTTTGATACATGTAACCGTAGGATCTTGTAGAAATTTCCACCACGTGGATTGCAAGATATAAGCATTTAAATTCACTAAAATCATTTTTTTGGTCCTACGGAAAATAAGGCAGCTGCACTTCACAAGCTCACTTTTCTATGAAAAAATGTCTTAAATGGTGGTGCTTCTTTGGATTCTTTTTTCTAGACAAGTTGGCCACATGCTTGAAAAATTTCCCATCATTTAAAATTGTATAAGATATAGGAAAAAAATAGTAAGCAAAAAGAAGTAGAGAATGATTTAAAAAACTAAATTGTTCAGAATTTAATTATGGAATTGAAAATGCCAATTCCAATGGTTGCCAAACTTTAATAAATAATCTACATCCTTTGATTTTATTTTTTTCCAAAAATATTTAATATTGAGTAAGATTAAGGACTTCAAAGTTATTTTAGAGTAGAAAATCCATAATTGCCCGCAAATAAAAACACCCCATAACTTTGACTCATTGATCAAAATGGAATTATTCAAAGCTTTTCACATATATATAACTCTAGAAAATCAATTTTAGATTTTTTATTTTTCAAAAAAAATAATTTTTTTTTATCTGCCCAGGCGGCCTGAGTTGAAAAACAAACTACATATCATGCAATAACTTTTTAGCCATGTAGTCAAAAGTTATGAAAATTATTGGTCCTTAAAGTTATTTCTTGTTCCCACCTTCTATTAAAATTTGGGCCAAAAACGTAGAAATCTCTAATCATACGTACCAGCCCAAAATTGCTATGTTGCCAAAAACATGCATGTTGGTCATTTAGGGATTAATTGCAAAATTATTCTGGATTTTAGTGTGAGAGGTTATGTTCTTAGAGAACCAACTACAAACTCTAAAAGTGCTACAAAACAAACTCTTTAGTTTTATGACTAACATGAATATCTTCTAAATAAAAGAGTGAACAATTCAATATTGTTCAATGAAGCAAAGTATTTTGACTCCTAAATAATACACAAAGGATAGAACATTTTACAATTCATAATTCCACAAATAGAAAAATTGATGAAAATACACTAACAATTTTCAATCCAACAAACAAAATAAATTAGAATAGATACATGACCTCCAAAAATATGTCATAAATAGTAAAAGAACGTTTGACACTAATTGCAAATTAAATGGCTATCTTCTCCCTGTTAGTAAATAACTTCCTTTTTTTATATGAACTTCAAAGACCCACTAATACCGTTGTTGATGCTACATAAGGTAAATCAGCCTATGACATAGCAAATTTGAGCAAGCCTAGTGTGGTCCAAAAATTTCTTATAAAACACATTTCACAAGTCACATGTACAATTGAAGAAGTTATAGGCCTGCATTAGGTTGGCCCAAACTTGGCTTGTCATAGGCTGAATTACCTTATGAGACTCAACTTTGGAGGAAATATCTATCCTAATATAAATTGAATTTTAAGCTCCTCTTATACATTCTTAAAATTAATATCTCAAACACCTTCTCATTACCCTCAAAGTGAAAGTACCCTCAGTGTCGAAAAAACAAAGCACAATAGATGTAATAAGCACATGAGGGGAATTTTGGTCTCCTAAGCTTCCGAATCCTTGTGAGAGTGAAGAAAGAAAAGAAAGAAAAGTAGATCAAGTGGAAGAGACAACTGAATTTTCTAAGCAATGTGTGAGGCCTTTGACATTAGCTCCTTTGTAGGTCACCTAGATTAGAAAGTTCAAATTCTAATTCAAGGCACGAGCTGATAACCATTTTCTGCACATGCGTTATAGCCTGTTCCACATCTAGAGCTCATGCAGTAACCGTAAAGCACATTCAAGCATGTCAAGCTACTTTCCTCAAGAAATGCACGGTTCAGCTTACCTTCTTCACCATTTCCAAATGGTGAGACTCGGCGCAATATATCTCTGCGACGTCCTAATTAAAAAATTTCAGTGCTAGTCACATGCCATAGCAGTGCGTAAATCACAGCTCCAAAGCACCAGTTCTTCTATTTCTTCCAAATTTAGGAAGACCTCTTGAGCACATCTATTCCAGGCACGAGGTCCGAGGAAGCATAAACCTTGACTAGCCATCTAAAAGCTTAAGAACTTTAGAACAATGTACCATTCTCCATGATTTTGATCCCCCAGCTAATATCCTCACAGTGCTGAATGTAGGGAAGAATTTTTCCAGTATCCTGACCCCAATCGTAGTTATCACAATTTAAAAATGGAGCAGCGTGGAAGCAAGGCTCTATCGATACACCGTGGAAACAATGACCTTGTTTTCGGATGACCTCCTCCGCAGTCGCCACACTTTCAATCCTGGTGAGGATCCAAGGAGTCACTCCCGAGATTCCCTGTGCAACATATCCAAAAGTGGACCACGCACTTGTGACGAGAGTGTCACTGAATGAGAGAAGGTACATGTCAGCCAATGCCTTCTTAGCTTGGTCTACCGAATTTAGAGCTTCCTCCTCCTCATGGCTCGCTGTATACACGCCCACATAGTGACCGTCTGCAGTCGGATGATTCAGGTAGAACCCTCGTATTCTTTCGTAAAAGATTCCATGCAGAGATGCAATTAGGACGGAGATGGAATTTGTTCTGGGAGCGTCGTCAACATGGTCTTGACTCAGCGACGTCACGTTGGGCAGCAACTTGTTTTCAAGCACGCAGTTAAGAACCTGCTAGCCAGCAGGGACACCTCTTTGTCAAATATTGCTCGAGTAAAGTTGAACCCTTTGGTTAGGATGTAAGGCTTCACTAAATAATTAAAAAAACTAGCATATGTAGCACCAGTTGGAACATGGAGTTCAGATTCTTGATTGACAGGAGCGATCCAAAAGCAAGAGCACAGTGTGCAGATCGAGGAAAACGGCAGACAACGGAATCTTCAAAATTCAGGAAGTCATGGAAGCAACGCTTACCAAATCTGAGATTGTAGACAACATAGTACCGGGTTCCTTGACACGAATTTGGATTCCTACTTTGCGTTGCGCGCTGGCCAGTTTCGTACTGAAAAAAGGTAATATCATACTCCATACGGAATCAGACGGATGAAGCAGGTAGCGGATGATATGGTGAAATAGCATCTCACGCTCCGGAAATAGCTTGTCGAGCTCCGCATGGAAGTCAGACACAAAATGAAGCCCCGGGACAAAATACTGGTTGGACCTCAAGAAAAGCCAAGGGAAGCTTCTTAAATAGTCTTGGTATCGTGCACACAAAAACCTCTTGTCATCATGATCATAGTCGTGCATTAGGTTGAGATATGCATAACCATTGTGCAAAGAGGTGAAGGTGCCATTTCGGATCAAGGACCCAAACCTACACGGAGATTCCTCGTCTAATTCTGTCGCCCACGGATTGGGGAAGGCTTGTGGAAGCAGCCACGATGTATCGGGAAAGGGTTCGCAAAAGAGCTCGTCAGCGTTGATGCTTCGATCAATGAGAAGCACTCTGTCGGTCAAGAGCGCATACACGAATGCCGATGTAAGGGTCATGATTCGGTTCCCAAGGCCGCTTGAAGCAATCCATACAATAAACTGGCATCCTCCGAAGTCTTGCTCTGTAGCATTGCTCGCTGGGCTGAATTTTATTACCTCTCGAGCACACTTCCGGTGACGATGCTCATACTCACGAAGTTTTGAAATTAGGTATGATGAGGGCTTGTAACTAGAAGGTGTTCGAATAGAGTACTCTTGTGATCTACTGGAACACTTGGTGTCACTAAAAGCCTCAGGTGGGAGTAATAAGCCTCCTAAAGTCTCGTCGGGATTGCTCCTCACCGCCACTGAGTTTTTTTCTGCAAGTGCGTGGAAGTAGCTGCAATCAGGAGCTGTTTTTCAATGGCGCTCCTAAACGATATTCCGATGCCAAGAACGAAACGAAGAAATTCCTCAAGGAAATTTTCGGCAAGATCTAATTTTCTATTCACTCCCCTAGCCAGATTTAGTCTCAAAAGGAAAACCGCGCTTCCGCTCACTTTTGCCTCCCTCGGTTCTCAAAGTGTCGAGTAAGAGAATCGTTATGTTCGAAAAAACAACGAACTGTTCACCATGGAAATCAATTTGGTGCAAATTTGTGACGCTGTAATATCTATTCAACATTGGGGGTAAAAATCTTGTAGCAAAGTTACCGGTATAGAAAGACGCACCTAGGGTGACAATCATTGAAGACTCGATCAGGCGCTGGCGGAGAGTTGAAGAGAACGTCAACGAGATTGGAACCAAGAGAAGTGACACTCCAAAGCATATCATCAACGCAAGTTTCACCGTGGATGATTTTCCTGACCAACCGCACGTAAACTCAGAACTTTCAAGCATTCTTCTCCCTGCGAATACCAAAGGCCTCTCCCCACACCGTGTCCGCCGTGTGCCCATGTTGTATTCCGATTCAGCACATTATCAGACACAAAAGCATACTGATTCGCCGCTCACTATGTCCGAGTTTCTACCCGCCGCCCCGCCTCCATTCCTGAAGACTACGCCAGAATCCAGAAAATCAAGATTCTGACGCTTTTTGTTGAAGCAGGGAAAGGCGACACATCTCGACTGGTGAGTTAGGCAGTACCGTGAGATCACAACCTGCAAAAAGAGATGAATGTCAGCTGCAGAAAAGAGAAGTACAAGTCACAGAGAAGTTAAATCTTTGCTACCAAAATCTTCATTTTGTGTCTAAAAATGTGCTTAATTGGAATACAACATGGAGACTCTGATAAGAGATGTAAACTGGGAACTAAAAAGAGAGTGTGGAGATTGTCAATCACATTCTAGAATATTACGATGGCAGAGGAGTCTGTACACTCTATTGCTGTGAGCTCGCTCGTCTTCTCCACTCGCATCGAAATCAAAACACGAAGGAGACTCCTGCAACGATCTGGTTTCATTGAGCTCGTGTCGGAAAGAAGGGAAAACGGGAAAAGGACTGAAATAAGACTGACAGTGTCGCCGAAGCAGCACAGACCTCTAGCTTAGGATCCGGATCTGATGTCAAAAAATAATCAAGTGGACAGCTGACCGACTCGAATGCTGTTCACGAAAATTTTCAGTTTACCTTTCATTATAATAGAAACCTTTCACTATAATAGAAATCTAAAAAACATAAGTACTTGCAATCCCACTACAGTACAAAACATAAGTAACAGCTTTAAAAATTTATTATGTCAATAAAAGGCCGCAAATTACGCTGCAATCAAGGTGACGCCGATGTTCAGACACGCTGATATCACGCCGATGTCACGCTGATGTCACACACGTTGAATGTCTGTCAACTTCGGTGATAGTGAAAGATTCCTGGCAATCAGATTATTTTTGTTTTTAATTTCTTTGAAAATTGCGGACAGTATTCCAAATCTGAAACCTGCAATTAGTGCAATACAACCCAAGCAAACCCCGAGCAGATTCTGTACAGTTGCGACTGAAGTCATACCCTTAACGTGGCCCGCCGCTTTCATGAATGAAATGCAATTTTAGGCATCTTGATTTCACCCCAGCGCGCGCGCGGGCACACACACATATTTTGTGCTGGATTCATTTATCTTCTACAGCTCTCCTAGCTAATTTGAGGACTCTGATTCCATATATGAATTCAAAAATTCAAAATTTTATCATGGTGGCAAATAAAAACTAAGTTCCTGTGTTTTCCCCCGGGGTAAAATCGGGGACGAGCTACGGTGTCCGTCCTTCGGTTCATCCCGGTTCCCCCGGGGGAGGTTTCAGCTCAAAGCTACAGTACATTGCTGAACGGTTGTGACAATGGCCAAGAATGGCTAATTCTATTTTGATTGCATCTTATTACAATTTAATGCAAGTGAGGAAGAAGCATCACATCGAAAGGGTGTGTACGCACCGAATTCTTAAATAAAATCTTCCTTTCTTCAACTAGTCTTTGACTCAAAGGACTGAAACGATGAGGGACTTCGACATGGTCAATCGGTTCCCTTTCATCAAAATCATGACTAGAGGGCCGAAATCAGTGCGTCCGAGAGTCATTCTTCTAACACGAAGTACGGCTATCATTGAATTCGCGCTGCAACAAACGATAGAAACCGAGCTTGTCAGAAACCGAGAATGCAATTTAACGTGAAATCAGAAGCTATAGGGAGGCGAGCAAGCACAAGCAAATACGTAACGCTCATCCGATCTCTGTGCAATTAACGCTCGTAACAGCTGAATGGACCGCACAAGGCTGCACCCGATCATTCATCTCCAAGAAGCTCATAAAAGTGGCCTTTCAACTCTTTCAGCCGAGACATCAAGAATCACTGCAACCATGACGACTACGACTAAGAAACTGCTACTTCCGCTAGCTCCTCGCCTACATGATCGAGCTTCCTAAACCGGCTCTTTCACAGTAATTCATCAAGCCAAACAAGTCTGCGACCAAGTAATCTACGACCCCTGCAGTTATCAGTCCGTTGTGCAACGCAGTCTTTGCTCACCTCACCTCTAGTGTAATGGCCGAAAACAGAGTCGTAATTTATTTTGATTTTCATTTGATTTTCATTTGATTTTCTTGCATACAACCGAAACTAAACAGAACACTTGATTCCATCGCAGATGATTTAGGATCCAATGAAATCCACCTTAACTTACCTGTGATGATGTCCACCAAATCTTGTTGCAGCTGATGTTCTCGATCTTGGAAAAACCCTAACCGGTCATGACCACAGTATCGGTAGAATATTACATTGCTCTCAATATATAGCAAGTTGCCGCTCCTTCTGAGCCAATTTCTTTCACTATAGTTCTGAACCATCGCACGCTTTCAACAAGGATCGAGATGCGGTCATCCGAGCAAACGGGAGTCTCGCAATTGGAACCCGTTACCACAAGAAAGTATACAGAAACAGCCTACACCGAAATGCGCGCATGCGGTGTTCTTCACAGCTTCGTGTGAGTCGTCGAAGATTTACATATGCTATGAAAATGAAACATAGCGGTAGCCATTTGGTGAGAAAATGGAACACAATTGTTGGAAACAATTCATAGCTTAAATCATATGGATTCTTCAGAAATGAAACACATGGAATGAAATCCAAGTGCGACTGTACTGTACTGTCCATTCCTGGAGTGTTGTTGTACTGTACTAGAGTGCGCAAATCTGTTATGATTTTGAGTCAGTATGATCAGTTGTGTGCTGCCGCATTGTTATGGCAGTTTGCTATGATGAGATGATATGGATTCCCTCTTGACAAGAACTAACTTACCGAACCTTCTTGTTGAGATCCAGAAGCTCAGGCTGTAGCTATGGAGTATGGAGTGTGGACAAAACGAACAATTGGAGAGTTGTTTAAATACAGCCGCCAGGGCTCCACTGGTGCTAGCAAAACTTCATCATGTCAAAAAAAAGCAGGGTCACTTGGTTACTTCACCAATGGAATTCAATGTATTGGCTTTATGGGAAATTTCATTAAAATGGCGGTATTCAATTTGCCATTTTTTCATTCATTTCCTTCTTCAACTCTAAAGTCTAAGATTAGTTTAGATTTCAAATCACACAGTCTAAACATAAAAGTACCAAGTTTGTGGATTACCGCCATTTTAACAAAATTTTGGTTACTTTTCAACCAGTTACAGGTGTCCTAGTGTGTAAAAAGCACATGAAATTTGCATCGTCTATTACAATTAATTATAAAAGAAGTATCAAAGATTGGAGAAGTTGTCAACCGAGCAAAAATTGTTTATTTGCATTCATTGGCATAAACAATATAAAGGCAAGTTCAAGAGTTAAGTAATTTCATATTTTTCATCCAATTTTTTTGATGTTTAGAACTTTGACATACATGTGGCGATGCTTTTGCAATGCATAGATATTTTAAATTAGAGCAATATAAAATTGTTTTGAATTTCCATGATTTGTATAAGATGATGTCTAAATAAGATTAGAGATCCACATCTTTAAATGTTGATATTATATTGCAAAGTTGAGTTCTATATCCATTTGCAAGCCTAAACTCTTGAAGCTTTTTTTTATGGTTCTTTAGTTCTTGTTTTGTACATCACTGATTGTGCTCTAATTAAATTTGTTTTAATCATATTGCTTATATAGGAGAAGGAACTTCAAAAGTGTATTAATATTAAGCTCACATTCAAGTATTAGGATTAGGATTTTTAAAAGCCTATAAGTGATCAAAATGGTCTAAGTTTTTGTTTAACCCCTAAAGGAGCATTGTCCCTTCGAAGGACAAATGGGAATTTGGGCAGGTATCTACGGATTGAATTTTTGTCCTAATTTTTTGAAACTTTTTTTTTTTGAAAAAATAATTAGCTTCATGGGAATATTTCTTTTTATCAGTCAGTGCGCGGAAGCAAAAAGTTAAGCCCAAGGTAGCTCAGAATAGGGAAGATGAGCAGCGAAAAAAAATTCAAAAATTTGAATTTCTTTTTGGGTTTTTTTTATTTAATAGATTATTTTTTTTTGTATAAAAAGCTTTGATTCATTCCAATTGAATTTGTTATGAGAAAATTATAGACAATCTTGTTTTTTGGACAATTAGAGCATTTTCTTGAAAAAATAACTTATATGACTCATTTCTAATGCAATTTTTACAATTTTTCAAAAAAAAAGTTCCACATGGTTTTGTTTGCTTGCTAAAACAATCTCACCATCGGGATTAGTGTATTTTAATTCCATCTTATAGATAGTAATAATTTAGATTTTCCTTCTATCTCATACATTAGAAAAATTTCAGGCCTCCGGAGGGCTGCTCTAGGGTGATTGCATGAAAGACTGGTACTGAAACATTGTCACAAACGCAGTGCCAAAGCTTCATTTTGCAATAAATTTAGAAGCATGACTTGTATGAACTTGAAATTTTTAGTGGAGAATCTTATTATCAATTTAATCATATCTCATATTTTTTAGAAATTTTCAAAAATCATTTTATATTTAAAAAACCATTTAAGCTAATTTGTCACATTTTGAGTTTTCAGTTTTTTACTACGTAAGGAGTCCTCAAATTTAATGATTTGGAGCTGAAATTTCTATGGTCTATTCCCACACTAGGAACTCATATTTCTACAAAGGGTCATTAAAAAATATTTTATTTTATATCCTCTACATCTATGCAAAGAGGGCTCCCTTGTGTATGCAATTTTGAACATTGAAGATGGTTTTAGGATCATTTTTTTGGTGAAATCTCTTTACCATGAAGTCTTCTCAAACAACATTTTTTAGGGTTTTTTTAAATTACATTTCCTATTTTTTACAAATTAAAATTTTAAAATATGTATTTTCTTGCGATTCTGCACTTTTCTGGTTCTCCTATTTAAAAAATTTCTTTTTGCTTTTCCTTCATAGGATATCTTCTACTTATAGGTGTATACATTTTTCATGTTTTTTATATTTTTTTAAAAATGGTTTTCTATTTTTATAGTACTCCCAAAAAAATAGTTAAAAACAGCCAAAGTGGAACAAAAACGGAAGGTCATTCATGCAACGACCCTCCACAGCCCTTGGAAGTATCCTGAAATTTGCTTTTATTTTGCAAAAAAATCATTTTTCCACTATTTCCGCCCTGCTGAAACTGCAGCAACAATGGCACAGGAACCAAAAATTCCGAATAAAAATTTAAAAAAAAATATATATATGCGAGACTGGACTGCTCCAACAAGCAGTCAAAGTTGACACGCCATGCAAAGAATAGCATGGCATGTCAACTTTGGATAGCCCTGTAATGGGTTGAATTTTTCTCTAATGTCTACTTCTACTTAACAATTTTTTGTAGAATGAAAATTAAGTTCTTTTGAGGTTTTTTTTCCTAAACTCTCAACTCAATTTTCCACCACAAAGATTTAAAACTCAAAATTCTATAGTCCAAAAAATTAAAGTTAACAAGGTTCAAAGTCAAATAATCTAGTCCCGTAATGTGTTGGAAATTTTGATTTTTTCACTTTAAACATAGATATCTTGCAATTTGTGTGGTCAAAAATTCTGAAATTTTTTCCACACATTTTAATATTAATTAGGTGTAAGATCCTATGGTTAGATGTGCAAAAAAAACAATTTTAAAACTTTTTTACTCTTTACTATAGAAATGGCAATTTTGAGTGTTTTTGGCAGAAAAAGGCCTTGGTCCTTTAGGGGTTAAAACTTTAAATTTTACATTCAGAACTTAATCTCTAAAATTCTTTAAAATCAAATTGTAATTTTTGAAAATTTGATCATTATTAAAGATCAACATTTTACTTGTTTTTTTGTGCAAAATTTTAATCTTTTGGATGAGTTCTTTCGATTCCAAATTCAAGAATATAGTTTACTTGTACAATCTAGTTTATAGCATTTTTATAGATCATTGAGTGTTTGGCCTCAAAAATAAAGCTTTCAGAATATAAAAAAGCTAGTTAGTTCAAAAAGGATTACCACTTAAGAGGGCTCTTCCATCTTAAAGACATGATTATAAGTTCATCATCTAGGTCAAAAACTACTGTTTTATCTTCTTTTTTTCAAATACTCTACCCATTATAATCCAACATTTGGATCTTAGAGCAAGCCTTACTCGAATTTTTTGTGAATTTATAGATGTATCTCAATGGTTTATACAATGCAAAAAGCCCATGGTAAATGCATCTAAACTCAATGATTCATAAAGATGCATCTAAATTAGATTGTATACACATCATTGAGGCTGATATTCATTTATGGGAACAAAGTAATTGAAATTGTCTACTTTAAGTGCTTATATCTCACAACTGATTAACAATTTGTATTTGAACATACACATAATTATTTTATAATTTTTGAATACTTTTTGTCTATATTTTATATCAAAATGAGACTTAAATCTTTTGTTTATAATTCTCATTCTTTCCATTTTTTATATTTTTCCTTTGAAAACACTTGATTCAACAATTACCATTTCTTGTGTCTTTTGGATTTACTATTCTAGGGAATTTTTAAGGGCAAACATATGATTCAAAAAAATGAATGATTCTTTAATTTGTGTATGCAATATAGGGCATAAAGAATTATATAAAGATTTTTTGAATGTGACATGAGCAAAAAGGTTTGAAATTTTTTTTAAATAAAAAGATGTATTATAAAGTTGAGTTTAAAAAGCAAATTCACCATATATGGATGCCAAAATCAAAAAATAGCATACAAATCATGAAATAGTTTTTGTTCATTTAATGGAAAATACAAAAGTATATATTCATTTTTTTTTTTCCACTCTATGTGGTCAAAAATATTCCATTTGGAGATTTCCTAAACGGGATCATTAAGTTTATGTTGATATTTGGAAGTACGTATTTAGGTGACAAAAATTACAAATAATGCCCCTTTATTTTTATATTTAAAGATTTAAGATTTTCAACCAAAAATATATGAATATATATGAATTTCACAAATTCTTTTCATTGAAGATGTAAATAAAGATTCTTGTGAATAATTGGGACTTATCATTTTATATAGTTAAATTTTTAAGAATTGTTTTGGATTTTTTATGACAATATCTGAACAAAATCTATCAATATACATTAATAATTTGATAAATTTAAATTAAATTAGATATTATTGAATTTTTTTTCTCTTATATATGGTAATACATACTCAAATTATAATTGTATTTATCATTTCCATTTTAAAGAAATGTTCAAACTTTGATTTAATAGCAATCAAATAAAAATTGGAATAATAATCATATTCTATGGCATTGATTATATTTTAGAAATTCATGATTCTAGAAAATCATTATAAACTTTAGTTACAATAATTTACATTATATTCATGATAAATTTAGGAAGTCAATTGCTTTAAATAGATATTTGTTGTTTATAATAGAATTCATGAATTCAACTACGTAGACAGATGTAATTTAGGACTTTAATTGTATGGATTTTGCTTGAATGTCAACCATTAATAATTCATATTTCTATTGTTGAAAACACACCTAATGTTTTTTGAAAAATCAAGGTTGATAGAAATCACTTTAACCTTCAATTTATTCTTAAAATATATCTTTGAAAAATGTTCAAGGGTACATATTTAATCCCTAAAGGACAACGGGGGTGTCTAGATTTCCAAAATTATAAAGATCTATTATAAAATGCAACTTAAAACAACATTTTAATGATGTCTCTCAAACAAAAGTTGTAAAATATGGTTTATAGATCACATCTATATAGTTGAATTAATAAATACACAAACCAATATTTTTCAATAAAATTTGGAACCAAAAAAAGAAAATTCCTTCTAAAATCAATTGTAGATTGAATATTTATGATCATTTACAAAAAAATTCTCCTAAACGTTCAAAATATTGGATTCTCATCATATTAATTTTTGAAGATTTTTATTTTATTTTTTGATTCAAATCATTTTTGATGGGTCATTTTTTTGCGTTGAAAAAGTTACTTTTCGAGGCCAAACCTACCCATACCTTTTGAATTATAGAATACTTGCAATGCAAAATCTTTGTAATCCTTATCACACAAAATGTTACAGAATTAGCATAAGAATCTCTAAACAAACTTGATGGATGAAAAAATGCATTTCTATGAATTTGGGATGTGTTTTTGTTCATTCATTGTTCTAAATCTGCACTCATGATCCTTTCGAGGTTAATACCTTTGTATCAGCTCTAAGATATATAGAAATATCTATTATAAAATACAATTTAGAACAATATATTAATAATGACTTTCAAACAATAACTGTAAAATATGATATATAGATCACATCTATACTAACGGCCAAATCAACAAATATCCAAACCAATATTTTACAATAAAATTTGAAGTCAAAAATTGAAAATTCCTTCTAAAATCAATTGTAGATTGAATATTTATGTTTTTAAAAAAAAGATTCTATAAGTTCAAAATGTTGAGTTCTAATCATAGTGATTTTCAAGATTTTTATTTATTTATTTTATTATTCAAGTTGATTTTGAAGGGTCATTTTTAGAATTGAAAAAAATTACTTTGTGAGGCTAAACCTACCAATAACTTTTGATGGATGAAAAAACACATATTTGTGAATTTGGAATATATTTTTGTTCATTTGTTGTTCAAAATCTTGCACTCATGGTCTTTTAGGGCTTAAATATATTACTAGTACATTTGAATCTTGTCCCTTAAGGTTCCTTCAAGGTCAATTGCAATGTACTTGCAATAAACTTCACTTTACAAAGCCTTAGAATGCCAATGTAGTTTTGTAAGGGCCAAATTATAAGAAATTCTTGTAGGAACTCATGTCAAGAGGAAATTCCCGAGTGGCTAGATTTCTTGATTAGGCCTTATACAATCATAAACCCCTCAACATTGTTCTTCCTTAACCCCTATAGTCTCAAGGCCAATTTTCTGTCAAAAATGACTCAGAACTGCCAATTCTACTGCGTTCATCTAAGAAAAGAGAAAAAATATTTTTTTAGAATCTAATTGTAGGGTCTTGTACTTAACTTATTTCAAATCATGTGGCAAAAATTTCATAAAATTTGACCATAAATATTAGAAGATATTAGCATTCAAAGTTGGAAAATTTTGTTTTTTTTAAACATTGGCTTGCAATTTCAGATGAATTTGACCGCCATTTAAAAAAAAATTTGCACTACAGACTTTTGATTTAATTTTCTTAATGTTGAATAATTGAGTTGAGAATCTAGGAAAAAAAATTCAAAAAAATGCATTTGACTCTCATTCTTTAAAAATTTGTTAAGTAGAAGTAGGTCCAAGATTGAAAGAAAAACTAAATCGTTAGTAGCTCTAAGATGGGATTAAAACACTATAATTCCAATGGTGAGATTGTTTTAGCAAGCAAATTTAGCCTTGCCAAACAATTTTTTTGAAAAATTGTGAAAATTGCATTCAAAAATGAATCCTACAAGTTATTTTTTTCAAGAAGATGCTCTAATTGCCCAAAAAATAAGATTGTCTATAATTTTCACATAACAAATCCAAATGGAATGAATCAAAGCTTCCCATTTGGATAAAACTACAATCTATGAGAAAAAAAAAATCAAATTTTTTTAAAAGCTTTTTTATGTGAGAAGATTTTTGCCCGCCACACCAAAAAAAAGACCTTTTGTGCCATAACTTTTGCTCCCGAGCATTGATTGGAATAAAAATGATATTCCCATAAAGCTAATGTGTTTTTCTATCTTTACAAAAAGTTTCAAAAAAAAATTGTAAATATTGAGGCCATAGTAGCCTGCCCAAAATCCATTTTGTCCCCCAAGGGGACAATGGAACTTTAGGGGTTAATTGGATCAAATTAGTGCCTTTGTTCATCACATCTCTTCCATTAACCACTAAACTACCAAAGTTCCCTCGGAGGACAGTTGGGATTTTGGGCAAGCTCATGCAACTTCAAATTTTGACCTGATTATTTTAACTTTTTTTGAAGATAGGAAATCATATTAGCTTTCTAAAAATATAATTTTTTGTCAATTGATGCCGGGGAGCAAAAGTTATGCCACCCAAAGTTAAAAAAGCAGTTTGCAGGGCAGAAAAAAAAAACTGTAAAAAATTGAATTTTTTTTTTTCAATTTTTTTTATCTCAAAGATCATGTTTTTGTCTACATTTGAAGCTTTGATTCATTCTATTTGTACTCAAAATGAGAAATTTATGGGCAATCTTGTTTTTTGGGCAATCTAAGCGTCTACAAAAAAAACCCTTATAGAATTCATTTGTGAATGCAATTTTCAATTTTGTTCAATTTTTTTTTTGATAAGGTTAAGTCTGTTTGCAAGAACAATTCCACAATTGGGATTATGGTGTTTAAATTCCACCAAAGAGCTATTAACAATTTAGTAATTCATTCAATTTTGGACCTACTTCTACTTAACAATTTTTTTATATGTGAAAATCAAGTTTTGACATTTTGAAATTTTTTCTTCAACTCTCAACTCAAATTTGCAACACAAAAAAATTTAACCATGTGGTGTTTAGTGCAACAAAAATCCACAAATGGCTGTCAAAGTCATCTGAAATTGCAAGCCACAATTCAGAAAAACTTCTTTTACCAACTTCAAATGCTAATATCTTCTAATCCGTACGGTCAAACTTCATGAAATTTTTACCACAAGATCTAAGACAAGTGAAGTTCAAGATCCTATGGTTTGATTCTAAAAAAAAGTTTCATTTTGATTTAGAGAGTGATCGCAGCAGAAATGGCAGTTTTCAGTGGTTTTTGGAGCCAGAAATTGCCTTGGTATTTTAGGGGTTAGGTAGAAGTGACTTATACTATCTACTTAAGCAATTCCGCATACTCCAATGTGAATCAATACATGAGACTATTTTTAACACATTGGCAACTGAAAAGTGCAAATTTTTCCATGTGTTTCAAGAAAAAAAATGCAAATTTAAAAAAATAAAATTGTAAGTTTTTTGTGCACCTACGAAAATACCGTAAATTTTTGAAACTGAACTTTAAGATATACTCTAAACCATTTTTTACTTTTCATGTACACATTTAAAACATTTTGGACTACTTGCATCTAAATGCTTTCAAGGTCGGTCCATGATTAAGTGGGTTTTAGTCACTTCCACATTTATGGGGGAGGGCCACGCTTTGAATTCATACCTCGAAACCAGCCCAGCTTTTCTGATACCCGTGCAAATCTAATACCCGGAGTTCTCAACCCGGTCACTCGATGACACAATCTGAATACCCGGAGTTGAGAACTGTCCCAGACAGAGTCTTCCCAGTTCTCAACCCGGTCCTTCCAAGTGGATATGATGATGAAGTAGCCATCAGATTGAGACTGTGGATGTGTGTTTGCGGCAGCGTCTTGCTCGCATTCCCCAAGCCCCATTGCTTGCGCTTTTGCTGCCCGTCTCCATCTCTTCTGCAATCGCAACCAAGAATCATGTCCACAGCGACTCTCCAGTAGTCACAACACCAATTCCTGCATCTCTTTCTCTCTCTTTAATCCCCCTGTACACCACAATGCAGTCCATTGCAACACCCGTCATGGCTTCCTTGAGCAGCACCAGCATGTTGTGGCCAAGCTCCTCCTCCTGCCGATTCTCGCATTCCACTGGTGTCTCTCACGTTTCTTGTTGCTACCCATCTTCTTCTGTATCCCAATGTAGTGCCTCATCTCAATCCACGGGTGAGGAAGTCACCGTGGTGGTGGGCAGGCGAGAACTCGTGCTGGGGGGAGTGGCAGCGAGCTTGGGGGTGGGGGTGGGCAGCAGTGCGGAGGCGTACACGCAAGTGGAAGTGGGAACGTTCTTGCCTCGTGCGGAGGGGAATTCGAAGTTCGTGCAATTCGAAGCGAAAGCCAAAGACACGCCGGCTCTTCGAGCTGGTCGGTAAACGCATTGCCCTGGAAATTGGGTGGATTTTGAATTCGAAACTGTTGTTTAGGGTTTGGGGTGGTATGCAGTAATGAGATTGCATGAATTCGGAATGCAACCCTAGTTTAGTGGCGTCTCTAATTTTGGTGTTTAACGTTGATGACAGTAATTTTGCTGTTGAGCATAGTGCCTGTTGTTAGATTGGTTAAATTTTTGTATGTTTTTGTTGGTGAATGAAAGGGATTCTACCTCAACAGAGAATGAATCATTTGAATATCATGTGCAAAAGTTATAACTGGTCAAGGTTTATAGGGAGATCTTTTAAAATTTCTTCTTAAACAATAGGTACTTATTGATTAAGGAGATGTACACTAGCTGAGCGTTTGCTCAAGTGGGGGGTTTTGGACCTTGGCAATTCTCGGTGTCCAGACCTTAGGTAATTTGGCTCATAACGTTATTGAGGGGCTAACTGAACACGCCTTGAATCAATGAATATTGTCAAAGAAAAGAATCTAGATTCCTGTTGTGCACAATCTTGTACTCATGCAAAGGCAGGTGTGGCTCACGTTAGAATTATTTATATGTTTTCATCCAGTCCATTTTTAGGTTATGTTTGCATATGGGCTCACTTGGCAGTGATGGCATACCTGCCAATATAATAAGTTGCATCAAAGGTCGGCTAGTTCTTCAATATTGTAGTGCTCTAAATTCGTTTCACGCTACGCTGTATACTACTCTGTTGTCGATGATGGGTGCGCTTTTAACAGGAAATGTGCAACCTTATAAGTTCATCCTTCCTCCTACGTGGAAGCAAGTAAGGGTAGCCAACATTCTGTCCGGGAATTACTGCCAGCCCAAATGTGCAGAGCCGTGGGTGGAGGTCAAATTCGAAAATGTAAAAGAAGGGACAGTGCAAGTGGTGGCATCGCCAATGGTTCGTCTCTCCAACAGGCCCAATTCCACCATTGAGGAGATTGGCAACCCTGAGAAGATCATATCTGCTTTAGGCCCATTTGTGACGGGCAGTAGCTACGACCCTGATGAGGTGATGGAGACTTCTGTTGATCACAGAGGCGATCTTACTGTAAGTACACCAGGGATTCCTCTATCTGCCATTTTAAATTCTTGTAGCAAACTCTAAATATGGATTATTTTTTGCAGTGATGGGATCTGTATTGGGGTTCGTGTTGGGCAATGCATGATATAGATTTATGTTTGTATTTTAGTGTACCTCCCTAATTGTACATCAAGTTTGGCTGTCTAAGTCTAGGCTTATCTTGCCTATGAAACAATCTCAACGCCTAAGTGACCAAGCTAAATTTATAAGCTCCACTTGGAGACTAACAGTCAAGTAACTTTCATAACAAATTTATATAATTCAACAATGTAGGGTATGATGTCTTCTTTCTATTGGTACATTTTATTACTATCCTGAAAACTTCCTATACGATTTATTTCAAATTCTATAGATTTGGAAGAGAACACTTTTGTCCATTCGGTCACTTCGGGGTTCAGATAGAGAATATGCCTCACATTGCTAGTTTAAACAAGCAAGGATTGGAATCATCCCTAATGCGACAGGAATTGACTGCTTTCCAAACTAGTCATCAACTATGTGTTCTAGAGTTAGATGCATGTTCTAAATGTTCTAAATGCCTGCGAGCACTTCCTTTGGCACAGTTCTTACAACACATTGAATCAAGCTCAATTGGAACGTATAGAAATTGACTGCATTAGAGTGCTGAATGTGAAGTGCTGAGCATGCCACCCTCAGAAGCTTATCAGCTGTATGAGGCTTGCGAAGTATATCCCCTCATAAATGACTAGCAGGGCTTGTGATAAGGTCAGAATGACTGGTAGCCCATGTAGATCGTTCTGATTCTGCTTAAGGTTGAATCAAAATTTAGAAAAAAGGGTTCCGTCGGGGTTGATTTCTTTCCCTTTTAAAATATTCACTGAGGTCCGCCGTTCTACTAGTGTCTCTGAAGTATTGCACCGAGAAGAGCTTGAGCTTTCAATTTGTGATTTGTTTCTGAGATAAATCTCTTACTGCAGAAAATTTGTGAACTAACTACTCTGATCTATCCTATCAGTGCGAGTGACACTAGTTCACCAAGGTGCACCATTTAAGTAGTTTCACTAATTTTGCGCGCCCACTAATAGGGTATATCAGTGTAGTTGGCCCAGAGAATAGAACAGTGGATCTCTCATTCTGTGTACTATAGATGCATCTGTTGCTATCTAGATATTTACTTAGAACTTACCTTGTTTGTGCTGGTATGCAGTATTATAGCTACCAACTGGAGACGCCATTTGCATTGACAGGCGCGCACAATTTAGCGACTGCAACAGCGAAAGGGAACGTGGTTCTTTTGTGTGTGGTGAGCGCAAACGATAAACAGTGGGCCGCATCACAAGATTTGCTGAAAACCATTTTGAAGTCATTCACGGCGTAATGGAACTGCATTTTGGCTAGGTAGTGTGGCTTGTTAAAGTAAAACTCCTGATAAAATCTGAGGTTGTAAAATATGGTCATCATGAGCATGTTAATTTCTTACATTTTTTGTATCATTCTGCGTGAGGAAAGGAGTTTGGTACATTAGTTCCCCTCTCACAAATTGATTTAATGGCAACTATTACGTCCATGGTCAGTATTGGCATTATACTGAGTTTTGGGCCTTCATAACTTTTCAAGGCAATCTAGGCTGCACATCACAATCAATTAACAGTTCTCAGTCAGAGGGCACTCCTGTAAAACCTATTTGTCAATTGCAGGCAAAATCACGACAGTCACAGAAAGTTTTCGGGACTTGGGAGCTTGTCTGCAGGGCTGTTTAGTTTTGGGGGGGTCCCGAGGTCTATGTCTCAACCACAAGCTACTTAGGGGCCAGTTACAACTTTACATTGTGAAAAATTCTTTTGGAATCAAATACTAAGCAATCACGACACACATCTCTTCAGTTATTGCGAGAGTTTGAAGAGACAGTGCCAGACCCGTGTCACTAAGTGGATGAATTTTGATGAATTTGTTTTATTTGGTCAGAACTCTTGATGAAATTTAGACAAATTTGGACAATTTTTTGATGAAATGTAGATGAAGGTGAATGACAATCGTACTCCTCCAGCAATCATACTACCTGCAGATATTATGAAAATAGTATTCACCACATTATATTAATTTTATTTGAAATATTGTAAACTTCTGTACCCAATATTAATGTGCTTCTCAAATTAGCATAGTTCCAAAATTAGTGCAAAATATTGCAATTAGTGTGTGTACAGTAATTGAATTAATTTGAGTAGGTACAGTTGCTCATGAGCCCCAATCGATCCAAAGTAGAAAGACCATTATATATGCCATACATGATGGTTAATTTGGACATTGGGGATGAAATAATTTTTATTCAAGATGCCACGTAGGATTTAATACCAGTCTCAACCCTTGACAACATGCCATGCTCCATTAAAAAATTAGGCATTACCAATTTGTATATGAAACTAGTCACAACATAGAATATTGTAAATTGAAAAAAACATAATTGCATTGTGATTTAGTTGGGCCCTACACTTTGCATAAACAAATTATATGAAGCAAGGTGTTTTTGAGCATATAGTCACTCCATGTGTTCAAAAACACCACCCAAAGTTGAATTTTCCTAGACTAAGCTATTGAGATTGTATTCAAACCAAAAGAATTTTTCACATATATTTATATTTGTGTGCAATTACAACAAAGGATATGGGATGTGTGATTACATGTGTACAAATCTCTATATCTCTCTCTCTATATATATTCCGTAATTTTATTACTTGTATCTATAATAATTATATTCATATTCATATACCCATATTTGTATAACCATTGTAGCCCGTATACAACATTTGTATGTCCACCCCGGATCCCAAATATTTTTTGAAAAATCACACTAGCCACCCTTAGATTTTCAAAAGAGAGAAGTGGCTACTGTTTTAGGGATAGCATGAAGTAAGCTAATATAGTAGTACCTAAAAGCGACACTTTTTTCTAGTCTCACTACCTCAAAATTTGAATGACAAAAAAATTGATGAGATTATGAGATAATTCAATAGAAATGCAATCTAAATGGTTTTGTAATTGTTCAACACTTAAGTAGTATTTTATAAATTTTTTAAGTCGAGAATATAAAGTTAGTCCATGCATAACACTAGACTCACATGAAATGGACACTCTTGAAACAAAAATGTCTCAAAATTCATTAGTTGTTTCAAAAACCTCCTCACCTCTCATTGGTTGTATGCTCGGTTGTATGATCTTGAAAAATTATAGTGGTTTTGAGTCATAGAAATGTTCATTCAAGGCCATTTTTTTGTAGCGGAGGATGGAAGGTATTGACATTAGGTGCTTCTACGTACTCTACACCAAAACTAAACTAACTACGTGACACATGTTAGGAAGATTTTTAAAATTCAAAATTTGAACAAGTGTAAAAAACTATCTTCATTGGAGTGCAAAAGCTACACTTTACACCTATAGACATGAATGAAACATGCCAATAATATTATCTCCCATCTATTCATTCCACTAATGTATAAATTCACCCAACATAGCAATTCCATTTCAAGACATTATATCAATTTAGTGATTTCATCCATTGATAGAAAAAAGAGGAAAATACATCATCAAACATTCCTTCACACAAACTGCATTGTTTTGGAGTTTAATTTTGCTTAATGTCAAATTCAAAACCTTGAAAACAAATGCTTAATGTCAAAGTCAAATCATGCTACCCATATGATGAATTGTTTAAGGTTCATTGACCTAAAGTATGCGCACTTATAATTGACACTAATTTCAATTGAGTATTTTTAGTATTTTAGATATTAAAATATCATTGGATTGTTTTGGCAACTAAAAGAGATTCCAACATGCTTTACCATGCATCATTTGACAACTATACTCTAATGACAACCTTTAGGTGAAAGCTGGTATAGCCGATTCTTGAAGTGACATTTAAAACGTCTGTATTGACATATATTGGATCAAAATTGCAACTACAGGGAGGCTTTGAGGCACCACAATTAAATAGTGAAACTAAGCCAAGCCAAACATGGTAGAATGAAGTTAGGATGAAAAGCATAGAATGAAGCTAATCAAAGAAAAAATAAGAGAATTTCAAAGTCACAATGCTAAAATTGAAGCCTATAGTGTCTTTTCAATTGAAGAAACTCAAAAGATTTTGAAGAAACCAATGAGAATTTATGGAGTTCAATTAATTTACAAAACAAAGACTCAAAATTTTTGGAATTAAAATAAAATAAAATATGAGAGTTTAAGGGTTTTTGAACCAACCAATAAATTTTTATTGATAAATATTGGGTCTATTTGGTGACTATATATAGGGGCCTTTAGAAGTTACAACTAAAAAAAGGCGGAAGGAAGCCACGATGAAAATGATGGAGTTTCAAAGTTACATAACAATTTGGCTTGGGACTCTCTCACTTTCTCGGTTTTTCTTTGGGAGGCAAGTTGTCAATTTTTTTCTTTTTTTTTACATGATGAATTCCTTTAGTATGTAAACATAAATTGGCAATATAATATTTTATATGTACTATAGTATTTGCACAAAAATTTGTCTTTCTATATATTGTGTGCATGTGTAAGTCGTCAATTTGAAGCATTGATCCAGTGATTGGACTTGCTTTTGTGTGAGTAATTGAGCAAATCGTCTTTGTTGTGTGTAATTGTGTATATCTAGATTATTAGTTTGTGTGAGTTAGAAATTGGAAATTGCGTAAGTTACTATCTCATGGTGAGAAGCCTTGACAAATTGTTACAGTTGTTTTGACATAAGTGAATTTGGTGATTGGATTATTGTTGTGTACTTTTGTGGTGACAAATTGACTGTGTTTTTGTGTCTCTTGTGAGGGTGTAATTGGACAAGTTGTTTCATTGTTTTGAGTTTTGTTGATGTCATTGGCAATTTGTAATTGAAGTTCTAACTAATCCACTAAGTGGATTTGGGCATGAGTGTCTAAAATTTGAATGTATTATTTCTATTAACCCCTAAAGGACCAACATGCGTTTTTTGGCCATATAGAAATTTTGGGCAAGTACGTGTGACTAGAGATATTCATATTTGAAGCTGAAATTTTAATAGAAGGTGGGGACAAGGAATATCTTCATGTGTATCAAGTTTCATGACATTTCGAAATACGAGTCAAAAGTTGTGACCTAATATGTTACTTTTTTTCGTAACTGGGTAGTTTGGGCAGATTAGAAAAAATCATTTTTTCCGGAATTTTTTTTTTGAAATTGGCTCTCTACATTTACACATACTTAAAAAGCTTTGAGTCATTCCATTTCAATTAAGGAGTCAAAAGTTATGAGGGTTTTTGGTTTGCGAGCACTTATGGATTGTCTACTCTATAAAAAAATTTAAAGTCGTTTATTTAACTCAATTTTCAATATTTTTGGAAAAAAAAAAAAAATCCTAGGATGTAGATTGATTATTACAACGTTACAACCATTGGGATTAGCATTTTTAAATTCCATAATTAAAGTTTTAACAATTTAGTATTTTGAATCATTTTCTACTTCTTTCTACTTACTATTTCTAGCCTATATGTTGTACAATTCCAAATGATGTGAAATTTTTCATGCATATAGACAACTTGTTTAGGAAATTGAATTCAAAGAAGCACCACCTTTATCGGCATTTTTCCATTGAAAAGTGAGCTTGCAAAGTGCAACTGCCCGGTTTTTTGCAGAATTGAAAAAATGGTTTCAAGACTTTGAATGCTTATATCTTATGATCTGCACGGTGGAATTTTCTGAAATTTTTACCACATGTTTTCAAAATATCATACTACAAGATCCTATGGTTACATGTGTCAAAAATTGTTTTTTTCCAAAAATTTGATAGTTGTATTAGAAATAGCAGTTTTGGAGCGTTTTTGGTGATTACATAGTCATGAAACTCTAGGGGTTAAGTTGCAAAATAAATGACAAATTGTGTTTGTATAAATATTTAGAAATTCTAGTGATTGGGTGATGTTTGTATGTATTGTGACAAATTGCCCTGTGCTAATTGAGTGAGTAAGTTCACTAGTTGTTTTTGACTCACTATGTAGTAAATAGTATTGATGAGTTGTTATTGTGAGACATACTGGAATCATAGTGAGTGGATTTAATCTTGTTGAAGGTATACATATGGAACAAATTGTCTAAATGAGTTCAATAGAGATGGATTCTTTTTGAAGAATAATTGGGTACGTCTACACTAAAGTTGGTAAATAGTTTTGCTCCCTATTTTTTACCCCCAATATTATTTTTGAACTTATGTGTAAACAGTGTTGGGGCATTGAACTCACGCCGTCAAAAACTGACCCTTCCCTGGGAAACTGAAACTTTTGCCTCCTGCCGTTACAAGCTGGCCCTTCTCTAGGAAACTCAAAATTTAGCCTTGTGGGGTTGTTGCTAATTTCCTGGCTCCGATGGACTTTGGAGCCTGAAGGTACGGGATCGGAGCTTGCTGGTTAAAGCGGGATTGGAGGAATGCTAATCTGAGCTTGCTGATCGGAGTTGCTGGTTGGAGTCGAAGCTTGCAACTTACATTCCAATGGGACCGTGGTCACCTCGGTGCTTGGAAGGTTGTGAAGGCGGAGAGTTGGGGAAGAGGCAGAGAGTTGGGAGAGGGGCGGAGAGTAGGGAGAGAGGCAGGCTGGAGGGCAGGATTGATTTTTCTGGCACGGAGAGATTTTCTAGGGGGTATCAAATGTTACTGTAGAGCTAAAATAGTGTTAGAATGGGTAAATAATGTTCTAACACTAACCTTGCAAAATCACAATTAGTGTTAGATGGAACAACTAGTGTTGCCAACACTATTTACCAATTTTAGTGTAGTTGTTTTGGTGTAAAGATCAAATTTGGGAGAACGGCGGTACTCAAGAGCGCAAGGAGAAAGAAATGGGACACAAGTTAAATCAAGAAGTATTTTTATGCTTGAATATATGTATTGACAATTGGTTTGTGAATTGCTATTGGTTAATTGCAATCTGGAGTTAGATTTCATTTTCTAATGTGCTTAGGCTCGGATATTTAGTTGTTATTAAGAATAAATTTTTGCTTGGTGTCTAAAGCTCTTAGTGACAACTTGTTAACTCTTAAGGTAGGAATTTTGACCTTTTGAAAACTTGAGGTAGTATGAACTTGTGTATTGATTGAATATGTATCCTATATTACTCTTAAATATATGTGACTTTAGCCAAAATACATTAGACTATTTGACTATTCTGTAGATTTTGGACCTCTATACAATAGCTCTAGGTTTTTGTGGAGTTAGCAAAATCTAGACTACAAAGCCCAATTAATTTTTGAAACCAAGGTTGAAAGAATTTGGAATTTAGAACAAAATAATATGAGAGATAAAAGGATTTATTTTACAACCATATGTCCAGATCTATGGAAAATTTAGTGTCTTTTCAATTAAGGTATATGAAAAGAATTTTGAAGTAACTAATGGAAACATTTGGGAATCAATTAACTTCTTGAACAAAGGCCATAAAATTTGGATTGGAATTGGAATTTGAAAAAATATGAGTTAGTAGGGTCAACTTTGCATCAAGGCTTTTATTTTGGACCAATCTCCTCTCTATTAGCCTCATTACAGAGGCCAATAGGTAGAGGGACAAAGCCAGAGAGGTCAAATTTCTGACAATCTGGAAAAATTTTACCAGAAATAAAAGCCGTGCTTTGCATCTATAAAGTCCCAATCTTTGGGGTTTTCTATTGAAAAATATAGAATTAACATTTGCTATTGGTCAACATACACCTCTAAAGTCCAACATAACATTTGAGGGGATTTCGGGGTGTTGGGAGACTGCAAGTTCCCCTGCATTTCCAGATTGCAGAAACGCAGCTGCAACAGCTGGTTGACGTGGCACAGGGACTGCCACATCATTTAAAAAAAAATTGCTTAAAATGATATTTTGGTAAATTCTTTTTTTTTGTTTGAAAAAAAAAACTCTGACATACCAATATCGTCGTTCATTGAATCTGGGCATACTGGAGAACGGGCCTGAGACGGTCTTCCAATGCCCTCAAATCCCCTCTAGTGTGAATTCACAGTTGCCAAAACTCCATGTCAATTGAAGTTTAGAGACTTTTAACCTTCAAAGGCCTAGCTTATAATCATTTTTTCAAACTTATTTTGCAAGTATATATGAATGTGTCTAATTTATTGTCTATATTTTTCACATATTTGTGACTACATATCTTCTATTAATTTAAATAAAATTCACACTATGTTGGATTTTTTTTAAATTATCATGAATTTTTATATATAAAGTGAAATCATTCATATCAATATAATTCATGCTTAAATTTTAAAAAGTCACTCCATGGTTATATTATAGTATCAAACACTAGTAGAAAAGGTGGTTTTGGAGCACCATATTACAGTATCAAAAGCTTGGTGCTCCACGACCACCTTAATTTCCTACTAGTAGAGCATCACAATGCACAATTTTTTATTGTGTCATTTTAAAATTAGAAAAGCAACACTTCAACTTTCTAGTCAATATTTTAAAAGAAAAATTCTATATTTAAGAAAAATTACAATGAATGAATAGCTTAAAAATATTAATGAAAGTTGATTTCCAATAGAAATCTAATACTTTCCAAACTCTGATATCTATGTGAAAATTTCCATCACCAAGGTCTCCCAAGTCCCAACCTCAAAATGAGTCCCTACAACCTTCAATCAAGCGTCACTAGTAGCATGGAGAGCAATAGAGCCCTATTGAATAAGTTATCAATTTTTAAAGTAATTTATTATTTGTAGGTGTTTCCAAAAATCAACAATAGATTCTTGTACATTTTTTTCCCTTGAAACACTCGTGTACACTTTCGTCTTTTGATTGTGTACATCTTGTATAATCAATATAAATTTTTTTTTGTAACACTTTTGGATCTAGATTCTAGAAATAGGTGTCACAATTTTTTTATTTTTTTTAAATGAATGAAAGAAACTTCATTGTAGGGGCAAAATTACAATTTGGGAAGTGTTGATTTCCAAATCCAATTCTATTATTGTGATTATATCAAATGAATAGCTTAAATTTATATCATGAATTGTAAGGAATTCATTTGCAAGTGAAGGTCTTTTTCCCTGGCTTGAAAAGTCACCCATTCACAAGTCAGTCACAAGTCAAATGTATGTAGATATGAAATATTTATAAGAGTCCATGAGGGATATTGTGAAGTGTTTTTTTTCCGTCAATTTGGAGCAAAATTGCACCAATTTTTTTACCTGGCACCAAGGCTATAGGAAAAAATCAAAGAAAAAAGACCATAAATCGCCTAAGTTGTTCCAATTTTTGAAATAATTTGGATGAAGTTGCCAACTTTAAATGAAATTCATCCAAATACATGGATGAAAAAAAAGTTCTGACGAAAACACAAGTGAATACTAAATATTTGGGCAACATCATTTTTTTTGTTTGTCACCACTTCAACACTACTTTGAAAACCAAAAAGAAAACAATGATATTGTGATGCAATGCTTGTGATTAAAGGATATTTTAGGGCTAATGTGAGTGTTTGTACAAGGATTTGTTATTGGAATCCAACTACTTCCACTATTCTAAAAATTCATAACCAACTTCATGACTTATTAATATGATATCAAAATAATAAATATTTTAATGCATTTAAATCTTCTTAATGTGTAACCTGGATCCATATAAAACTCTCATTCTAATTTTAGAAATTATAAACACTTTAGAGCCACAAATTTTAATTTTTTCATTCATCTAAATGTTTGTTGATTCTTGTGTTAATTCTCTTAGATTCTATGGTATAGATTTTTAGAAATTTTTCTTACAAATAATCTACAGTTTAAGGAACACAAGTATTCTTTATCCTCCAATACAACTTTTTTAGTTCAATAATGACTTAAATAATTAATAAAGTAAAAATCTTGAAAAACGACCATAATTAAAATTTAACACTTTGAATTTAAAGAAAATTACCAATACTTAAAGGATTTTTCAATTTTAGGTTTCAAGTTCTCTTGATTTTTTTTATTAGTGTAGTAGTGGATTAAATCATATGGATATGATCTATAAATCATATCTATTTGAAAGTCATCATTATATTGCTATTCAAAGTTGTATTTTATAAATTCATCTTCAAAATTTTAGAAATTTGGATTGTTCCTTAATCCTTAACATTGGGCTTAAACTTGTTGACTATTTTTTGTTTGCGAAATAAAGTAAAGCTGCTAAATGATATCTCCATACTCACATAGAAGTGAAAGCATCATAAAACTCAACAAAATCAATCCTCATACGAGTCAAACCACACTTAAAGGTACCAATGGAAATCCTTTGCTAAGAAGACTCGAGTCCTTTTTTGAACTCTTAAAGCTAAAAGTTCCTTTGATTTTGTCATTTTTAAGAAAAGTTATAGATGAATAGTATTGCTATGTGTCCCTTTAAAAAACTGGAGACAAAATTTCATAGCAAAAATCCTTAGAAAGACATAATTCACGAGTTTTAAGGTTAAATTTAGTATCTTTTTACAATATAGCATAAAAGATATTTTCATCCAAATTTTTTATACTTCTCAAATATACAACTATTCAAAAGGATTTTTAGTGATTAAATCTTAAATTTAAAATATTATAATTTTTTCATAACTTAAACGATTATTGACAAATTATTAATTTTATCTAATACAAAATTTAGACATTTAATTCCAAAAATAGCATATATAATGACTTTAAAGTCAATAATATATACATTTTTGTTCTAACACAATCATCATTTGGATTATTTTTTGTATTGAAAAGGACATTTACAAGTTCTTACTTCTGAATATTATAGAAAATGGAGAAATATTCAAATTGTAGAAAAACAATCATTTTTAAATCTATCATATAATTATATATATATATATATATATACTAGATTTTTTTGGATTCAGTCACATTTTAATTAATAAAAAACTAGAGCTCTTTTCTACAATTGAAAAACCTGGTCAACGTATTGACATTTGAACTTTAGTTGAAACTATAATAAAGAGATTTCTATTTTTTGATAAATAAAGCAGCATTAGGCTCAACATGACTTGAAATACTAGTCAAAAAGGACTAAAATACCTATAATTGATAGATTAGCATAAAAAACAATAGCTAAAAAGAAGTTAAATTGTAGTGGGTCGAATCCCATTTGTGGTACATTTGAGTGTAATTTGACCCATATTGAGAAACTCACAAATCCATTTCAAATTCAAATACAATCAATGGATATAACATTCAGTAGCCTTCAGAGAGTTTGCATTTTTCCCTTTTGCGTCCTTAGTTTTGAAATTCATCCACACATCATGGAGAATTAAAGTAAGCTTCATTACCTTGACAGTAGGAGGACAATTATGGTGTGCTACATTTTTCGCAAATTTTGGGACCAGCCAAACAAATTCATAAATAAATGTAAACATGGTTTGTTAAAAATCCAATTGAATCAAATACCAGTGTTCATCTACCATCAAGAACTTTTTTGATGGCAAACTGAAGGAATTGCTTCATTGAGGTTTGTGGTATTGAATGGTGGTGAGGTTATTTTTACAATGAAATCCAATGATCCATTATGAATCTTCAATGGATATGGGATAATCTAAAGATGAGAGAACTTGACCACTGGCATTGTCAAAATATAAGAATTGAGTTTGAAGTAGAATTTTAGACTTTATTTATGCATAGTAGAATAATTTTTTTCTTAAAACTTTGAACTAAAAAAAGTTGGTAAATTAAGCTAAATTTGATCTCCAAAATTTAATTTGTAATTTTGATCATCCAATAAAAAGATATGGACAAAATTCAGAGACAATGTTTGAAAATGTCAAAGAAAATGTCCCTTCCTACCCCTCTTTGAAATTTGCCCATAACTTTTGATTGGAGACTTGAAATCTCAACCGGAAATTTTCCATATGAAATTAACCTTGATTTTCTTAAACTTTTTTAGTTCAAAGGTTTTTGGAAGAAATCATTTTACTATGCCTAAATGAGGTCTAAAATTCTACTTCAAACACAATTCCTACTTTGAATTTAACTATGAGTGGTTAAGCTCCTACCATTTCTAATTTACATTTCCCAGGTGAAAGCATGCTAATAGGAGCCACCGGTAGACGTTATTGAGGTGCTTATGGAGGTCCTTATTGGAATATTCCATTCATAAATTATTGCTTAGTCATCCAATTAGTCCATATTAGATCAATAAATCATCCATAATAGTTTTATTATAGAATATTCTACCAAAAATTGCTGATTGTTCTTCCAAGATACTCTTTAAATCATTTATGATGGGGTTCTTATTTAACCAATTAAGTAGTGGTTACACCTACATTTTTGTCCTTAGTACACTTAGAAAGTAAGCATAGTAATTTTCTTTTGTATTATGTTAAATAGATATAACTAAAAAACAATGCACTACAATTATTTTTCATGTTTCAACTCATATCCAAGAGTTAGAGTGAAGATTCTTCAAAAAAAGGAGTGGTTACGGTCAAATTGGCTCCTATTAGCATGCTTTCACCCTCCCACATTGGTTGGTTAACCTCCTACTATCCCATATGTATGTAAAAAGTTTGTCTTCTCTACTCTAAACATAAGGAATAACATGACTTTTAACCCCTAAAGTTTCATGACTATGTAATCACCAAAAACGCTCCAAAACTGCCATTTCTAATACAACTACCAAATTTTTGGAAAAAAACAATTTTTGACACATGTAACCATAGGATCTTGCAGTATGATATTTTGAAAACATGTGGTAAAAATTTCAGAAAATTCCACTGTGTGGATCATAAGGTATAAGCATTCAAAGTCTTGAAAACCATTTTTTCAATCTTGCGAAAAATCGGGTAGCTGCACTTTGCAAGCTCAATTTTCAATGAAAAAATGCCGGCAAAGGTGGTGCTTCTTTGAATTCAGTTTTCTAAACAAGTTGTCTATATGCTTTAAAAATTTCACATCATTTGGAATTGTACAACATATAGAAAAAAAATAGTAAATAGAAAGAAGTAGAAAATGATTCAAAATACTAAATTGTTAAAAATTTAATTATGGAATTTTAAAATGCCAATTCCAATAGTTGAAATGTTGTAATAATCAATCTACATCCTAAGATTTTATTTTTTTCCAAAATTAATCAAAATTAAGTTAAATAAATGACTTTAAAGTTTTTTTTAGAGTAGATAATCCATAACTGCCCGCAAACCAAAAACCCTCATAACTTTTGACTCATTGATTGAAATGGAATGACTCAAAGCTTTTTAAGTATATATAAATGTAGAGAACCAATTTCAAAAAAAAAAACTCCGGAAAGAATGTTTTTTTTTTATCTGCCCAAATTGCCCAGTTACAAAAAAAAGTAACATATTAGGTCACAACTTTTGACTTGTATTTCAAAGTGTCATAAAACTTGATACACATGAAGATATTCCTCGTCCCCACCTTCTATTAAAATTTCAGCCTCAAATATGGATATCTCTAGTTACACGTACCTACCCAAAATTTCTATACGGCCAAAAAATGCATGTTGGTCCTTTAGGGGTTAAAGCAATGCGAGGTAATTGTTGAATTCATTCATCAATGATATAAATGCCCAGTACTTCAAAAATTAAACTTTGAAGCATTGAAGGCTTATTTTTATACTTTACTTAGATATTTTTTGCAGTGATGAAGTTGTATTGACAAGTCTACTATTGAATGCCACTTGCCCTCATAGCTATTCATAGGGTGGAGTTTTCCACATTATACCATCTAAAGGATAAAATGATGTGGAATCTTCCACATGATTCTGTTTATGCAAAAGGTAGCCTAGTTGATTGCTATTGAATGTTATAGATAAATCCACTTCAAGTCTACTATTGGTCACTGATTCCAAATTTTTTCATACAAAGAAACATTTAATTCCTGCTTTTTTCACCTTAACCTCTAAAGGACCAACATGCGTTTTTTGGCTATATAGAAATTTTGGGCAGGTACATGTGACTAAAGATTTCTATATTTTTGGCCCAAGTTTAATAGAAGGTGGGGGCGAGGAATATCTTTCATATGCACTAAATTTTATGAAAACTGGAAATATGAGTCAAATGGTATGGCCTAATATGTTGTTTTTTTGTTGTAACTGGACAATCCGAGCAGTTAAAAAAATCACTTTTCTTAAAAACAAAAATTTGAAATTGATTTTCTCGAATTTCACATTAGTGGAAAGCTTTGAATCATTCCATTTTGACCAATGAGTATTATGAGGACTTTTTGATTGCAGGCAGATATGGATTCTCTACTCTAAAATAAACTTTGAAGTCCTTTATCTTGATTTTCAATATTTTTTGAAAATAATAAAATCATTAGATGTAGATTGTTTTTTACAACATTTCAACCATAATTGGGATTGGCATTTTTCAATTGCATAATTAAACTCATAATTGAATCCCTTAAATTAATTAGTATTTGAATCATTTTCTATTGTTGTCTTGCTTATTATTTTTTTCCTATATGTTGTACAAATCCAAATGATGTGAAAATTTTCAAGCATGTAGCCAACTTGTCTTGAGTAATGAATCCAAAGAGTTACCACCATTTTGGACAATTTTTCATACAAATGCGGCCTTGTGAAGTGCAACTGCCCAGTTTTTTGCAGAAAGAAAAAAAAGGGGTTTTGTCAGTTCAAATGCTTATATTTTGCAAACTACATAGTGGAAATTTCTGAAATTTTTTCCACATCTTCTCAAATTAGTGTACTACAAGATCCTACGGTTACATGTGTCAAAAGAAAGTTTCTTTCCAAAAATTTGGTACTTGTTCTTAAAATGGCAATTTTTGAGCATTTTCAGTGAAAACATAGTCGTGGAACTTTAGGGGTTAGTTTGTTGATTGAGCCATTTCAGTGAGTCAGTGTGGTCAATGTTCCGTAATAACAGGGAAGCCAGTCAAATTTCTCCCCAGGCTTTTCTGATTCCCCACGGTCTCTGATTCTCCACGTTCACAAGCATCTTTCCGGCAAGAATTTCGATGGACGGTTTTATAAGGTCGTATTGATCTGCAGCGGATCTGAAATTCCGGGTTCAGTTTCCGTCACCTTCCGGAATTTCAGATCCGCTTTTACCGTCTCAGCCAGAGAGATTCTGCTCCGGGCGTCAGGACCGACCTTCAATTCTTCAAAGGTTCCAGTATTCCGTTGTGTCCGAGTTGGCTGCCTTGACTACTTGGACTGTCGAGTCCACACTCCACAGATGGAATCGTCATTGACAAACTCTCCCTAGGAGCAGCCCCACAGCAACACGCTGAAGGGACTCTTCAAATGATTTGCACCATTGATCTTAGAAAATCTTAGAAGATCAATGGAGCAAATCATTTGAAGAGTCCCTTCAGCGTGTTGCTGTGGGGCTGCTCTAAGTTATTAAACTTCACTTAACCCCTAAAGTTTCATGACTATGTAATCACCAAAAACGCTCCAAAACTGCCATTTCTAATACAACTACCAAATTTTTGGAAAAAAACAATTTTTGACACATGTAACCGTAGGATCTTGTAGTATGATATTTTGAAAACATGTGGTAAAAATTTCAGAAAATTCCACCGTGTGGATCATAAGATATAAGCATTCAAAGTCTTGAAAACCATTTTTTCAATCCTGCGAAAAACCGGGCAGCTGCACTTTGCAAGCTCACTTTTCAATGAAAAAATGCCGATAAAGGTGGTGTTTCTTTGAATTCAGTTTCCTAAGCAAGTTGTCTATATGCATGAAAAATTTCACATCATTTGGAATTGTACAACATATAGGAAAAAAATAGTAAGTAGAAAGAAGTAGAAAATGACTCAAAATACTAAATTGTTAAAAATTTAATCATGGAATTTAAAAATGCCAATCCCAACGGTTGTAATGTTATAATAGTCAATCTACATCCTAGGATTTTATTTTATTTCCAAAAATACTGAAAATTGAGTTAAATAAACGACTTTAAAGTTTTTTTTAGAGTCGAGAATCCATAACTGCCCGCAAACCAAAACACTCATAACTTTTGACTCATTGATTGAAATGGAATGACTCAAAGCTTTTTAAGTATATATAAATGTAGAGAACCAATTTCAAAAAAAAAATTCCGGAAAAAATGACTTTTTCTGATCTGCCCAAACTGCCCGGTTACAAAAAAAAAGTAACATATTAGGTCACAACTTATGACTCGTATTTCGAAATGTCATGAAACTTGGTACACATGAAGATATTCCTCGCCCCCACCTTCTATTAAAATTTCAGCCTCAAATATGGATTTTTCTAGTCACACGTACCTGCCCAAAATTTCTATACGGCCAAAAAACGCATGTTGGTCCTTTAGGGGTTAAGTTTCGAAATTCCTGCACAAATATCCGGCCTGCAGAACTGCCTGAATAGAAAAGTGCGTTGCTACAGTACTGTACCACGTGACCAAGTGTCAAAGCGAGCGAGCGTGGACAGAGATTTAGTAACAAAGTTCAGGCCTTGATCATGGGTCCCGAAGCTGCACTGGCGGGCCACGCGCTCCAGTTTCTTCATGGCGGCTGACGACAAGTGACTTCGCTGGAGGTCAGAGAAGCTTCCTCGATTCCTTCGGCTTCGTTTCCTGGATTCGTTCTGCTTCGTTTCCAGGATTTCTTCTTCATTCTGTGCGTATGGCACAGTGTAGTGTACTGTAGTGTATTATAACTTATCAGTGCTGGTTACACACTTATTGTGTGACCACAGTAATTGATTATTGCTCCTTCACTGAAATTGGGGCCTTCTGTTGCAAGCTTTGACAGCCAGTGCGTGACTGAGCGAGATCATGCAACTTTTTCCTGGTAGTTAAGACTTTGCAAAATGCACCGTTTCGTACGCTAGTTGCAGGCTATGATTGCATCGAAGGAGCCCTCCAACTTATGAAAAAAGGAAATATAAGAAGGGTGAATTTGCTCTCGAATTTACTGATAAAAGGGGTGACCGATTATAGAAGATACTGCAGTTGTGGATTGGATTTCAGAACGTAAGTTACTTCCACCCTCTTTTGAGAAGCCGATGTGAATCAAAGAGTTTGCTTCTTTCCATACTTGTGTAGCCTTGGCTACGCGAATCTGTAGGTCAAAATATTGATAGAAGTACGGCTGTTCTCGCTTTAGACGGAATCGTGCTACATAATTTAATATATTATGATGCTAGATGGTATCTTTGTAAACACTTGTACGTATGCCAAGCACTCATGAGTCATGGCCCAGGAATACCCAGCGGCTTCCATCTGTTGAATTCAGCAATTCTTTCTTTATATTCTTTTCCATTGAGTTCCATAAAACACACAACATTTTATCCTCACAACCCAGAGAAACGTTGCTCCGAAGCTGTTCCTCACTTACTTATGGAGAGACGAAGCAGACTGAACCGCAAAAATTCGTAGTGCGGGTGTTGAAACGATTGCCTGAAACCGTGTGGCTGCGCTTATCCACTCCCAAGGCGAAAATTCAAACCCCTACCGAATCTGTTTTGACTCAAAGTTAATTCAGAAGTTTGAACACAGACCACCCACACTAATTTAATGATTTGGATGAATGTGGTCTGATTTCTTGTGAGCAATTTGATGGAAATGGATGAAATTTGCATGGAGGTAAATGAAAGAGAATGAAAAGTAGATGACAATCTTACTATTTGAGATATTACAAGGATAACGTAGATCATATTAAATTCATTTGATTCTATCTAAAATATTGTATGCCCCACAATTCCAAAAGTAATTTTAGAGTTAGTGTTTAGGGGAAAACTAATTGCAGAATCTGAGAAGAGTCGTAAGACTAAATATTTACTACGACACCCCGGACCCAGGTGATACATACTTTTGACCCAAAGTGCCCAACTAAGGTGCGTTGAGAGGCGTGCCACATGAACGAGCACATACAAATACAGACACTTCCCAGGTCACGGTGACATCAGTTCACTTGGTATTACCGCGACTTCCGTCCAGACGGTGCCATCAGTTCCGTTGGTGGGACCAACGACCGTGCGACCAAGCCGTGCGAGGACCGTGGGACCGTGGTCCGTGTGTCCATAAGTAAGTTCCCAGTGAACCTACCACGTACTCTTTGCTATTAATTTTGGGCTTGCTTCTCTCCCGCTGCAGCTGGCTATGGTGTTTTGGCCTTGCTCTCATTGCGAAACAGCCGGCAGCAGTAGTTTGGAGACTTACGGCAAGTAGTTCCGTGATTTGTCATTACTTGTAAGTTCGCTTGTGTGAAATCGGTGGAGGATGTGAGTTGAATTTGAAAATGAGCTTTCAGAGCATGTTGCAGCAAGACGAGGACCAACGCTATGGCTGGGGAGGAAATGGAAATCATCATGGCAGTCATAGGTTGAAGGCTTTGACGACGTCGGACGAGGGCGGCTTTGTGCAGGAGGTCGATGGAGGAAACTTTTTAAGAAGTGGTGGAGGAGGAGGTGTAACCGGAGGAGGTTTTCGTGGAGAGCTTGCGGGGAGTTTAACTTTGAATACGTCGAGTTGTATTGGTTACGGAGCGGACTTGACTCTGTTCTCACCTTCGGATTTGCTCTCCCCGTCTTCGCGACAGCTAGCCTCGTCGCCGTTCAATTGGCAGAGCTTGCTTTGTGGCCAGCCGAACAACAACGCGAGGTGGCATCCGGACACGTCTGCATTTAGTGCGCCGCTCGGGAGTGACGCAGCAGACCAGGCAACAGTCGTGGTGAATGATTATGGTCGAGGAGAAACGGTGGAAATCATCGGGAAGCGTGGAAGTGGTGAGGATCTATGTTTAGTGCACGAGAGCAGTGCGAGTGATGGTGTGATAAGCGAGGTCGAAGGGGAAGTGAAAGAGGAATGGAGAAGTAGTGTGAATCCTGAGAACGAGGCATGGAGGAAATTTGGAGGTATGATTCTGACATTCAACATGGAAGAGATTCTCAATTTCTTTGATTCTACTTGTGATCTTTGGTATGTTCAAGAAGCAGACGCCACGGCCAGCCATAATTTCGAGAGGAAAAATGGCTTGGTGTGCTTGTTCACTCTCAACCTTGTGGAGTCTAGAGAGTTTTTTCTTTAACAAATTATCCGATTTTGCTTGAATAGTGAGGTATCAGTCACAAAATATCCAAACTGTGTAGTTCAATCTGTTCCAGGGAACTTTATATACCGATTGGTGACGCTATGTCTAAGAAACAAGAATCCAGAATCAGCGATAATTTCTAGAAGGGATGTCTTTGTTTTCATTGTTCACGCTAGAACTGTGGATTCTATAATCATCAGAGGTTCTTTCTGTAATTCTTTATAGGATTGAACTTGAACAGTGTCGTCTTTAGATCCTAATCATAAAACGCAGTCCTCCGAACACTTCAGTTCAATTTGTTCCAGGAATTTCAAGGAAGTCATCTTGGAGCATGCGCTCTTGATATTATGAATGGCTGAATGTTCAGAAAAGGGTCGCCTGAATAGTATATAATGACGCAACTATTTAATAATTGCGCAGAGTTATCATTATGTTGCCTTAAAGGGAGTATGACAGGAGCTTCTTTTGACACGGACTTTTTGACACCCGAATTGCAGATTTAATGGTTGGAAATGTAAAGCAAGAGGAGTATGAAAATATTCAAGAAGCTGCACGTGTATATGGAGACGGAAATAAGGTGAATTTTAATCTATTGGCTTTATGAAGTACCGCGTTTCTAGTTTAGAAGGCCAGCATATGTGATATTTCCGCTGGAAGCACCATATATATTGGAGGGGAGTCCAGATCCGAAAAGAAGCGACCGTTTGACAATTACAAAACGTCCTTGAAAGAGAATTTTCAATCTCACTGAGTTGTGCATTGGTGTGTTCTTCCAGTCAATTAGGATGCACAGGTTGCATGAGCATCCCGAGGCATTTGTAACCTTCGAGCCTTCAGCGTCTCCTTCGCAGTCCGACTCTGACAGTGAGGATTCTGACAGACGTAAAAGAGAATCGCGTAGCAGGAAACGGAAAAAACCTGGCCAAGATGCCGATGGGAATGTCACATGGACGGATGAATCTGTCAGGTTCCTGTTCGAGACTTACGATTCCATTCACAAACGCTTGTGGGAGGAGAGTAAAGGCCAAGTCAAATATCAGAAGAAGTGGACACCTATTCTGAAAGCCATGCAAGCTAAGTTTGGGGACCATTTCACCAAGAAGCAGTGTCAGAGCAAGTATTGGAGCGTGAGGCGTGAATGTACAGAATACAGGTACTCTATTTTTTGCAAGATTCTCTATCAATCTGCATCACCAGTAAACCGTTTATTCCATTCACTGTATGATACAATATTTCGTACTAGTCCTGTGATTCGCTCTGTACACTATATATTCGTGTAAAAATTGGTGATCACCATTTACTGAACTAGGGATCTCGTATTCGCCGTTTGTTGAGCTTCTTCATGGTGGTCCCAAGTTACACGATGCAACAAAACGAATTGAGTTGGCACGCTATTTTTGTGCTACATTAATTCATGAATTTCACTAAATAGATTAAACTGTGTAGTTATTATCTTTTACAGGACGCAAATGAGTACATGTTGGATTATGCAGCCATTACTAGCTCCCCGCTATCTACCATATTTGCTTCTTCTCAACCTTAAAAACGAGCTTTGTGAGAAATTTTGCGGATTGACTGTGTTCAGAATATGGATGGTTTCAGTCACTGTTCAAGCTCTGATGTGCATCCTATTTTGCGCAGGATTATGTCTGCCAAAGCTGCAGCAACTGATCCAATGTGGAATCCGAGCATTGCTGGTAGAGAACTTCTAAAACCTAAGTTTTACGATGTGTGGCTGGACGTCTCAGGCAAGAACCTAACGATTGTGACGAAACCTACTGTCAAAGGAAAGACTTGTCCAGGTGAACTGCTCGAAGGCGAGCCCTCCAGGGTTCTGGGTAGTGATGGGCAACCTGCAAAAAAGAGACCGAAAGATTCAGGTCGGGCAATGGTGGAGATGCAACGCTTGATGCTAGTGGAGCTTCAGGTGAGTAATTATATATACTTTAAGCTTGATTACATAAATTGCTTCCCAGTCTCAATTTTAAGCTCCTGTCACTATTATCATGCTGCACCAAAGTCTCCACTCAGCGATTATTAGAACTGGACACGCTTCTCTTTTGATTGACCCAGCGGTATTTCTGGAAGCCGAAAATTAAAGGTTTCTATTTGGAACTTGTGTCTGCAGGCATCAGAGAAGAGGGAGGAGGCAATGAAATACCGTGCGGAGCTGATGATGGAACTTTTGACGCAGCACATTGAGCACGTGGAAAATAGAGTGAACACCATAGACGACGGTCGAAGTCCTCAGCTGCACTTACTGGAACGAGTTAATCAAAAGCTTGAGAAAGTTTTGGATGGTTTTGCTGTTTTGAACCAACATCTTTCCATGCTTTGCTGAGTATGACTCTCATCGTCTTCAAGACCTCCCATGGATCTGGTGGATTACGTCAGATGACAGTGCCTCAGATTCTCAACTTCGAAACCCCCTTAAAATAGATGCAAATTACGAAGTTCCCTCATTGATCTCCTAGCTCGTGTCAAATATTGCCATATAGCCAAGCTTTTGATTTTTGCTAAGGCTTGTTCAAACTTCATATCCAGCTCATGATTAACGCGCTAATTCAGCAATGATTTCGGCGTACAAGAGTCTTGATGTGTAATGTGTATTATATTTGATCATGTTAATTACGATTTCACTATGCAAACAGCAAGCATCACTTGCGGGTTTTGCAGTTTCATTAAAAATCATATCTTTTCTGATTCTTTCTGCTTTGTATACCGGTATGCGAAAACTTGAATGATAATACTGTCGTTACAGGAAACAAAATGCAACTTCAGGAGTATTCACAGTATCCTTGTCCCTGACAAACATTGTCCATTTGTCCCTAACAGTCTTTGTTTTATTCATAGAACTAAACTGACTTAAAATTTTATTTAATTATTATTCTTGATTCATAGAATTTGTTTAAGGTGACTACACCTAAAATTGCATAGTTAAGCAATTTAGCATGGTTCCCATTATTATATTGAAAAAGTTTTTGTAGGGTCTTGTTGGTAGTCAAATGGAGATTCTAGATTCTCTTAGAATGCATTTTTTGGACTCCATGTGAATAAAATATGAATTTTCTAAGTGCTAAAAATAGATACACTGCCTAAAATCAACTATAGACTTTCATGAATAGTGGAGGTACAATTCAGGCAAGAATCTAGACTATGCGGTTTTAGAAAGTGATGGCCATTGCATGTTTAAGGGGTGAGATAGAACAACCTATTGCGGTCAAAAGACCCCACAATAGATACCTATTGAATGACCCTATTTTAGGGGTTTTCAATGAATGAGATTTGGGTCACAATTAATGACTTATGTGACAGTAATGGAGTGATTAGTGACCACCTTAGGAATTTCTAACTTTCTATTTAATTTCATTGTAGCAAATGACTTTTTTAGGCCTTCCATATTAAAAATCATTGTAACTACTTTAGATGGGTAAGATGAGCATTATAATTGAATACAAATTTGGTTGGTTCTAAAGTAGTCTAGAGACTCTTTGGGACATTAAAAAAAATTTCAACCCATGTTTGGGCTGAATGGATGCATGAAAATGTGCATTTAGGAAAATATCAACCCAAAAAGGCCATCAAGAAATCTTTAAGGTGAGTAGTTAGCCAAGGTGCCCTGTCGGAATTCTGATTAAAAATTAATTTTTATTATTTATTTTAAACATATATATCACTGTAATTGCACATTTGTCAAAACCCTAACAGCCCTTACAGGGCCTAGATTTTTTGTAATGGCCATGATGGGCTGAACATTTCAATAATTCTTAGTAAATTCATACTTCCATGAAAGACCAAGTGGTCGTTGAATGACCAATTGAAAATTTGGATAGGGTCCGACAAAGTCATTTTTGAACAATTCTTTGTGAAGTTTTGACAAAATGTGTGGACATGTACTGCCTTATTGGAAATACAATTCTTTTTTGTGATGGAGCGTGGACTAGAAGTTATACCATCTAAAGTTTTTTGAGCAAATCGGGAAGCTTTGAGCATTATATTCAAAATTCCTCTTCCACCTTTGAAATTTGGTAGGTTTGTAACAAATATAATATAGGATGTAACTTTAACTCTGGAAGGACACAAACCCCCATGACAAAGGTAGTTACCAAAATACTCTAATTATTGCACCAATAAATGCATTCTTTGTTTCTACAATTACAGTGAAGTCATCTATCGGACCTTTTAGGTCAAAGTTATGTAGTCAAAGTTTTTGAAAAATTTTCTACTTAATTCCATAGTACTACTACTCCAAAAGTATAATTTGGTATGGTTAAATTTCAATAAAAAAAATTCTTTTAATTCATTTTCCCCTCACTTCCCTAAAAAGTCAGATCCTTTTTTGACAATTTATACCCAAATGTGCCCTAGTCCTGCAGGGTTAATGATATTGTAATTTCTTGAAATTTTGCTATTTAAAAAATATGTCAATTTAGAGATGTCTTTTCAACACCACGCTTGCAATCCAGAAGAAATGACCTGAATTTGATGTGCTTTTAACAAATAATAATTCAAGAAAATAATACAAAACAATTAAAAGAATGTACCTTCTTTAATGTAGGGAATCTCAAGCACAATATTTAATTAAGTAGATGAAGGTTCTACACAATGAGCAAAACAAATCAAGTGACGAGTTGTACAAAATAACCCCTTGCTACAAAAAGTAAGCATTTGGAAGGGACATTAAACTAATATAGTTTCATTTTTGCATCCCATAATTCCATGTTTGGGCATGTTAGCAATATTTTCTCTTTCTTTTCTATTTTGAATCCCATGCAATTTTTAGCACTAAATCACTATTAGAAAATCGCATTTTTGGTGATGTTTTACCTTGAACGTGCAATGTCCGATAAAACATGAAGATTTCAAAGGACATCTGGTCTGACAAGTAGATTTTTGTGAACATTGCAAAGAACATTGGCTTTTACTGTAAATGTAAGTTGATGTTATCATTGAAGCTCATGTTTTATTTGACATGACTGAAATTATATAAATGTTGTTTGGGATGTCCAAAAAACATAGACTGCCAGTCAGCAAATTATCCATTTTGACTATGAAAAAGTTAGTAAAAATTACTACGGGCAATGGTAAAATGTTGACCATATGTGAAAATTTTAGTAGAAGGGTAGCCACATGACATGCTTTGCAAAAAAAGGGTAATGGATGGATGTGCACTATGAATGAAAAGAGATAGTCTTTATACAAGTGGGGTAGTAGGAAGTGAAACAATCCATGTGGGATATGTAAAGCAAGAGTTGTGTTTAATGTAGAATGTCTGAAACTACATGATCTAGATGTCTAAAACAACATCTACATGTCTAAAACAATGTCTAGACGTTTGAAACAATGTCAAAACCTATAATGGTCAAGTTCCCACATTCTAGTTATCCCATATCTTTTGTCTCACCATAGATGGACAATGGAAATAAATAGCACCTCTCCAACCTTCATTTTCACTAAATTTCAATGAATAAATTCCTTCATTTTGCCATCAAAAATTCTCTTGATGGTAGAATAATGGTAAGTTTTCTATAATTCTTATTAAATTCTGATTTTGATTGTTTATTTTCTTTTCTTTTTTATTTATTTTTTAAATAAGTTTTTTCTGCTGACCTTGCCCTACAGGTATAGTATGCAACAACTAATGTCTCAAAAAATGTCTAAGTAGACATCTAAATTGATGTTTCAAAAAACAATATCAATTTTTTAAACAATATGAAAGTGCGCTGACACGGCATGCCATGTCAGATGTTGGTGGTCCACGTCACAAACCATGTCAACAACAAACCAAATGAATTTTTTTCCTACGTGGCATTGCCTGCCCACGTGGCGCTTATGTGGAGCTAAATTGTTCGCCAAATGGCACACTTTGGAGACCTTCAAAGAGCATGTCATGAGTGATGTCAAAAAACAAAATAAGGCCAAATTGGGCATGTTTTTGGAGATTTAGGAAGTTTTTTTCTTGTTTGCTATAATGCAATTTTAGATGACATCAACTACATCCCTATCAAACTAAACTCGTGACAATGTTTTTTTTGACGTTTAAAAAAACATCGATTTCTTACAGTGAATTTTAATAAAATTTTAATTAGCACTAGAGTATTGGAGATTTCAAGTCTCATTAATTGGATTCATTTCACTTTTTATAACATAAACACTAGTCTTGTAATAAAAGAGCATTTCTACCAGGATATAGAATATTAGCCCAATAGAAGGTTTGTAATGGTTGGACTTCTTCTTCAATCCTACCAATCAGAGACTTTAATTTTTTTCAATACAATCCTTTTCAAAATTGGCTCACTACACTTGAAGCAACATGGTCCTTCACATTTGACTTGAGCCACTCATAAATAGAAAAAGAGCTCCCACTTTGTAGCTCAATTGATATGTGGGGATTCGAAAGTTGATGACTATGGGAGCGTTGCACATTTTGGCCAGTCTCTATGGGCTCTACCTCCACATCACCCATATGATCCTGGTTTTTTAGCTTTCTTTTTTGGAATTTGGGTTCTTTGACTCCATTAGAGAAAACAGCAACCCTTCGGAGGGTTGTTCCAAATTGACATGCCAAGCTATTTCAAGCTTGGCTTGTCAATCTCAAAAAGTCCTCTAAGAAGCAGTCATGTCAAGCTGATTGCTCTCCAAAATAGTCAGATTTTGTACTTATTTTATTCTATTTTATTTTATAATAATATTTTCTTAAGATTAAAAAAAAAACTAAAAAAAAAATTATTAATTTTTTACTCAAAATTTTGGATTCCTGGGCCTTTATCACTGCAATTTTAGCTATGCAAAAAATAGGGAAAAAAACAATTTTTCAATCCCAAAAAATACTATTTCAGGGTCCTTTGAAGGACTGTGAGGTGGCCCTCCAGAAGCCTAGAATTTTCTCTCTAATGCCTTGAGCTATTTTTTGAAGTGTTTTAATGACCATTTGGTTAGGTGGCAAGGCCTTGCAGATAGCAAGGACACACCAATTTCTACGTAATGCCTCCATTTCTGTGTCTGCTAGTGGAAATGCTCAAAGAATGTCTTCAACCCATCTAGAATATATTGGCCTTCTAAATTTTTTTCTAACTTTTAACTTATACATGATTAGAACTTGAAAATTTTATCATTGGAAGTATATTCCAAAGTACTTTGTGTAGGTACAAGAAAACTCAAATATAGACATTGGAAAATGAAAATATATCACTTCAAATGTTAGCTTAAAGACAAGAATTATAGAAGCCTTGTCAAATCATAGTTACCAATGCACATCTTTAACCCCTAAAGGCCCAAGGCCTTTTTTCTGCCAAAAAACACCAAAAACTGCCATTTTTTAGCAAAGAGTGAAGAAAAAATTAAAAATGCTTTTTTTGCACATCTAACCGTAGGATCTTACACCTAACTAGTATAAGAATGTGTGGAAAAAATTTCAGAATTTTTGACCGCATAGATTGCAAGATATCTACGTTTAAAGTGAAAAAAATAAGGTTTTCAGCACATTGTGGGATTGAATTTTTTGACTTTGAACATTTTTAGCTTAAAATTTTTGCACTAAAGAGTTTTGAGCTTTAAGTCTTTATAATAGAAAATTGAGTTGAGGATCTAGGGGAAAAAAAGAAATTCAAAAAAACTTAATTTTCATTATTAAAAAAATTGTTAAGTAGAATTAGGTACGAGATAGAAGGAAAATCTAAAACATTCATATATTTTAGATGGAATTAAAATGCACTAATCCCAATGGTGAGATTGTTCTATAAAGTAAACTAAATCATGCCAAAAAAAAAAATTCGAAAAATTTGAAAAATTGTATTAAAAAATGAGTCCTACAAGGGTTTTTTTTCAAAAAGATGCTCTAACTGCCCGAAAAACAAGAATGTCCATAACTTTCTCATAACAAATCCAAATGAAATGAATCAAAGCTTTCCAGATAGACAAAAATATAATCTATGGGAAAAAAAATTCAAAAAAAAAAAAAATTATTTTTTGCAGAATTTTTTTGCTGCCCGCTCTCCCTTGTTTTGAGCTTATTTGGGCATAACTTTTTTTCCCGGGCACCGATTGAAAAAAAAAATTTACTCCCACAAAGCTTATCAGTTCTTCTATATTCTAAAAAAGTTTCAAAAAATCAGGACAAAATTTTAGCCCATAGGTACCTGCCCGAAATCCCACTTGTCTGTTGAACGGACACTTGGGCCTTTAGGGGTTAATGCACGTTTGGAATGTCATGGTGTGAAATGTGAATTGGTAACCGCAATTTGACAATACTTCTATAATTTTTATCTCATTTAGCTCACATTTGAAGTGGTTTATTTCATTGTCCAATGTCTTAATTTGAATTTTCTTGCCTATCTAAACAAAGTTCTTTGGATGTGCTTCCAATGATAAAAACTTCAAGTTCTAATTCTATATAAGTAAAAAGATTTAGAAAACAGTTTCAAGGGCCACTATACCAATTGGAGATTTCAATTGGTGCATTGATAGTTTATAAACTAAGAGCATCTCCTGCAACCCTCCAAGTATCCCCTCTCCTCTAATTTTTGGATGATAAGAAATCAATTCTAGTGTTTGTCAAGCTCAACTTTTACTTTGCCCCCCAAATTTGCCATATTTGAAGGGGACCTTTGTGTTCTTCTACAAGCTATATTTTCTCTTGGAATTAGCAATTGTCATAGATTACTTATTGCTTTTGCAAGTTCTATGACTTGTGATTGGTTGGAAGTATATTTAGTGAGTTGTACTGCTGGGGATTCAAGAGGCCATCCCCTTTAAATTAGACAGATCTCCATTGAAGGAGCAATTTGTTTGGAGGGCTGCAGGAGATGCTAATACACGGACTCCGTATATTGTAAGGGTGGTGGGCAAGTGACCTAGATATTTACTCTACCTCTGTACCGTCAAAGCGCACATGGTAGGTTCCAGAATGTGAACTTGTCTCTTGTTTTGTTGTTCACTAGGCCTGTGTGTCCCTCTTTTCTCAAAGTGCCAACGAGAAAGCCATTTACACCAAGGTACATCTACAGTATATTGGGCACCTAAAATGGTTTACCTCAGAGGTGCATGCAGCCGTTAAGCAACACTAGCTTCGATTTCATCAACAAAGTTAGAGATACAACCCAACACTCCATCCAAATTGGTACAAAAATTGAAGATCTGGCATGGCTTGCAATTGTCCTTTCTTATGCACTTAGAGTCCGTTAGTTCCGAAGACCCCACACCCAAATCGATCCATAATTGGGTACACAGTACACACTCAGTAGGAATGAAAGTAACAGCAGCTTGAGATCGATGTAGTACTATGGCAAATGTATACCTCATCGGACCTCTGATTGTCGGTACTACAATTCAACTGGGAGACGGATTAATCACGTCACGCCAATGTGGGACTCACTGCAGTCAACTCGTGCCGGTCAAATTCCGGCGCCGGAGCAATTCAAGTCCGCATTGAGGAACTTGCTTATCAGTCACAACTCCTCAGTCTACACGGCAATTGCGGACAATTTGGAGAGTTAACGATGAACTTCAATACTATTGTGTACTTAATTTCTACTGTATACATGTGCGCGACTGTCAATGGCTAGCTAGCTTTGCCTTCGAGAGTCGAGGGTCTACACTCTATCTACACACCATAGAAAGAATACACGTAGATGACTGCTCCGTGTTGTAGACAATTTGGGCTTCGAAGTGCGGGAATCCTGTAGTTTATCTTAAATTCAACTTCAGTTTACTATAAAAACTGATTGCAGTCGGGTGCACATTCTCTTTAGCGCGCGTGGTGCACACGTTTCTTCCAAGTCGATCTGGTTCCGTCCACAGAATGTTTCCCAGTGCGTGGTCCCTCGATCGATCATCAGGGCTAACAATGAAAGCTGCTTCCGAGCCCGCTTCAATTCAGAGCATCTCCACCGGTATGCTCAAGCTTTCCGACGTTAACGTCAATAAAGGTTAGGTCACTTGTCAATCGCATCCATGTGACTTGAGTATCGAATTTTTCGAACCAATTGCAAATTTCCTTGTGCGCAAAAGCATAAAGTATTTCCAATCATTTATTCTAAGAACGTGTTAACTTTAGAAATTGTTTGCATGATGACCCTGTTACGAAATTGCTTATTTTAAGGGCAAAGAGAATATGAAAATGAGTCCAAATATGGATTGTGTACCTATCATCCCAAACTTGCGGATGTCCAAAGTTGAGTGCTACTCCCAATACTTCGACCTACTTTAACCCCTCAATCAACCATTCTACGGTCTCTGTCCAATTTCAAGGGTGCACCGGATCTTCCAAAATAGTTTTTATTTAAAAATTTCATATTTTCTTCATGTAGATCATCAAGTTATATTTCCATAACTAAGAAAGACTTTTGATTTGGACAAAAACTCTACCTTGGGTGATTTTTCAAAGTCAAATACTCCAAGAAATATTCACTGTGGATTGTCGTAGGAGAGAATCCTAAAAAATCAAAGGCCATCCTAAGAAATCCATGGGTAGGCAAGTAGGCAAGTAGATGATTGGTTGGAGCATATAGTATCTGATGGACATGGCCAAGTAAACTTTTTGTTTTCCCAATATACTTTGAACACTTGGTTGCAAGGTATTTAGTGGCATTCAACCGTCCATTTGAGTCACTTGCTAGCAAGCCCACTCAAGTATGTGAAGTAATGAACAAAAGACTAGTTGAAATTTTTTTGGAATATACCCCACATGCTTGCATGGGCAATTTCATTAAAATGACAATATTCCAAGTTGCCATTTTGATGGTGTGTCATTTTGACCATCTAGGGCAGGTATAGATTTTAGAACAGCCGCTCTAAAACATCTAGAACAAGTATAGATTTCAGAACGGTCATTTTGATTTGTAAACAGGCCATTCAGTCAAAGATATATCACCATTTTAATGAAATTGGCCATCTGCCTTGTTGGATCAGGTCCCTAACTATTTTAGTATCTCTTACAGAGAGCCAAATAATTTTGGTTCTTCTTCGAATCAGCCTACATTACGAGTCTACTCGTCACATCAAAACCGACAGTAAGATGGACTTGTCAATTTCGTTAATTTCGCATGACTCCGGCTCCAAATGGAGACATACATCTCGAAACAAGGACTTCTATATGTTACTTCGGCCAGGCCTTGCTCCCTGAAAATTAAAGCACCGTAGCAGTGGAATTATACCGCCAATTTAAAGAAACTAAATGGTCTTTTGTGTGACACAAGAATTACACACCCTAGTACTATCTCCTACCCTAAGAACTGAACGGTTTCAGTACACTCCTGAACTTACTGATCCACACTTAAGTTTCGAGCTATGGACGAAACCATTCCGTCTTTTACATGCGCTTTGTACCCCACTGGAATCAAAGAGGACATGGTCTAGAAAGAGGACATGGTCTAGATAGAAATGTAGTAGCAGTACTCTCCTTGATCTGCGTGCCACAGCTCCCGAAAGAATAGAACCACGAGGATATGAATTATTTTAATTCAAGTGCCCACGATGATGAAGTCGTACAACTTTAAAGAGAGAAAAAAAACGCTTCAGGAGGTGGGTGCATCTCTATGTCTTGTTCGCCTCTGGACATGCATCTTTTATTGGTAACAAACGTAACTACACGTAAATATATTTCAAGTAAGAGTCTGAGCATAATTCCCATGATAAACTTGTTTTTACATTTGTTGGATCCCATTTGAAACTATAAGAAGATTGTAGCTTCTCTTTAGATTATTTTTTTAGACACCATATGAATAAGCAATGGATTTTCAAAGTGGTGAAATTAAGGTGTCTCAGCCTTGGATTCTCTTGTTCAAAGTCTCATGTTGAGAACGTTTACAGTCGGTACTTTTACTATTTTCATGTATAAAAATTGGTTGAATCCTCCGTGTAAAGGTGGAATTTCGAATGAGATGTGAAAGCTGGTTGGGGATATAAAGGTCATGGGTGCGGTGGGTCTGAGGTCATGAGCTCCCACGTGAAGGTTGCGCCTTGACGCAAAGCTTAGCTAACTCTTCTGCCAGCTTCTTCCCGTAGAGCCCACCTCTCCATTCTCCTTTTATATGCCGCTATCATTCTTTCCACCAACCATTCAGCTAGTGGGCATGTCGAAACTTCATGTGACTTGAGCCGTTTGATGCGAAATTCATCACAGACTTCAGGAATCTCTCTTTTGTCAGGAGCCATACGAGCTGCATATGAGCTAGTACCTTGTGAGCTCCCAAGTTTGAGAGATCATTTTGCTTGTGAAGGGATTCATATTCTGCAGGGTTTTGGGTACAGTAGACTGAGTGGGCATTCATTCAGGCAGCTAGGTACAAATTTATCGTGCTTAGCTTGCATCAGTTAGAACGTCCATCGCCAGGGAAAACTTGCAACTAGGACCTCAATTTGGTGAATCCATCAGGACAGTCGCATCCAACTAGAACATCCAGCCTTATTCTACGATGGAGTAGTACTTTGGCGGCACAAATTTGGTGCTTAAGTAAATTCCACAAAGGAGACAGTCGCATCCAATTCGGCGTGTGCGAGCTAAACATGCAGCAGATGGAGATGCCATGAGCACGTTCCGAAATTCAGTACGTACTTCGGAGAGACGGAGAAGAATTCTGTTGTGCCCGAACATTCTGAATTGCAAGTTCTGTCAACCTCTGTTGATCAAAATCAGGAGTAAGTTAGAATTGCAGACCTGTGTTGTCCAGAACCAACAGCTAGCATGGCTCTTCGAATTTCTGCAACTGGATTTGTGAGCTTACTCTTCCTCATGGTGCTTACAAACATCAGGCCAGGTTATGTTGTGGGAAGCCGAACCAGGCTATGGCGTGGAGGCTCTGGAGTTCGTGGAATGATGGACAGTGATTATACCAATTCGAGAGAGAGAGTGATTGCTGGTGATGAATTGGGAAGAAAGGGTTGGAGAAAGCTTTTGTTTGCACGAAGACGAAGTGCTCCAGTAGTGGAATCCATGGGCACCAGGGAACCTGCTCCAAATGAGCGCCAGGGTCAAGCCTCCCTGTCTCGCTTCGCTGCTGCTTTCAGCTTTTTCTCCAGCATGGCCAAGGGGAGCCCTTCGCCCTCCCCTGCCACTCCTTCGCCCGGGCACAACTGACCGTGCAACTCATGGGTGGGAGAAATCCTTTGTGGGAGAATCAAGAGTCAGAGCGCCTTCATTTGGTGCTGGAAGGATCGGTAACATTTGCTACCTCCATCCAAGCGATGTAGGGAGTGGAACTACCTCCAACAGACTTTTCATTCATGGGTGGTTCTGAAAAAATTGGGGGGAAGGCTTTTACCTTGAAGAGAGCCCATGTATGAAGGAAAGAATAATCTGCCACAAAGATCACTCCTTTGCCTGGTCATACTGTCCATGCAACTCATGACAATGTGAGCCAAATTCTTTGTGGAAGAAAGAGAAAGCACGTTCATTGGGTGTTGGAAAGAAATAACACTCGCTACTTATGTCCACGTGACATATGGAGTAGAGCTATCTCCAACACACTCTTCATTTACAATGGTTCTGAAAAGACAGCGGTACACTTTGTCTTAGAAGCAAGTTCAACGCTACCAAACTCAAGATGAAGGGCAATATTGAGTTAACATAACATTATTGATCAATGAGCTGTAGAAGGGGTCCCTTTTAACTTGAAGAGAGCCCAAATATCTAGGAAAGAATATTCTCCCAAAGGAAGTTTGGTATCCTAACTTCCTAATTCAAATTATGAAAACTCTTCCTGTATTCTAAGCTCTTCTTTGGGGGCTCATACAATAAGGCATTCAATTCTTATGATGGTGATCATTGAAAATTTGGAGCTTGGAATTAGGTTTGGAAATCCAATGTAAGAAAAAAGTGTAATGTGTCTACCAAGCAAGATTGAAATATCCCTTACATAGTTATCCATGCAATGCTAGAAAGTTTATTTGAAATCTAGAGACTTATTCACTTGAGGAATATAATTAACAAAGCCATTCAAATTAATACACAAATTGTTCTTGACATTCAATCCACCAATGAGATGGTTTGCACAACTAAAGGCCTTGTTTCTAGAAGACTAGAATATGGATAAGAAGTTCAATCATGGAATAGATAACCTACAAGAAATGGCAGAATGAATAAAATTATAAAATGAATGCTAAATTTGTTATCTTGATCAAGGATGCCCAAGAGTATACATTTTGGATCACCAAAAAACTCATATTGAAATAGGCATTTTAAGCCTTTTGGATAGTTTTTTAGGAATTTTGACCACCTTTAAAGCAAAAACAAAAAATCTTGCCAACTAGCAGTAGTAGTTTTTACCATTCAAAGGAAGATATGCCAAGGCAAGGTCAATCTAATTATTTCTTGTTGCGACTTGGATGTGGCAACCAGAGTGCATGCTAGGAAAAGAAAACATTATGGATCGATTGTACAATTGTAAAACAATTGATTGACTTACCATTGAAAACTTACCACTACAATTTGGATGGGTAAGTTAATCCTAAATTGCCTAAAAAAAAACTAGCTAATGAATGACTTGCAAAGAACATGTTTCCAATGTTCAGGAATTTGCTTGAGATGCAAGATTGAAGCTATCAGAATGTTAAGTTGCTGAAGATGGAATTTAGGATTGTTTTCCTTCAAGGGGATATCAAATATTCCAAGCAAATGATTCTTCTTGCTTTGCTTGATTTATGGCTCTTTGATAGGTACACCAATGTATCTATAGATACAAACCAATATTGATAGTCTGAAAAATGCAAAGTCCTTTAATTTAAATTTAAATTTCACATATGATTGGCTGCCACTACCAAGCAACAACAAGATGCAACTGGATTGACCTTGCTCAGGCATTTCAATCCAAGTCAATTCAACCGTAAATGCTGGACACTTACCTTAGAATCAAGCTTCACAATCACACTCAATTTTCGGATTTGCGTATTCCACATCTTATTCTTTAGAAAAGTCAATAATACGGTAATGAGAAAATTTGCAATACTATTCACTTCTGTCTTTGCACTTCTGTCTTACATGGTTCTGTCTTACATGAAAGGATCCTCCGTCATCCATTGGACACTTACTGTCCCCAGCGGCATTACAGGGTTAAGTTAAAATACCTCAATCAGGCCAGGGGCACTTGAGATCAGACGTAGAATTCAGAACATGATTCTTGGGTTGTGTTTCAAATCTAAGATACAAAAAGAACAGACATATTGTCCACGTAAAACTACAACCACACCTATCACAATTGAAGCAGGGAAGGGGCTCAAAGCTTGGTCGACTACAAAGATCAAGTAATCTCAAGCAAAGCAACGATTGAAACCCCTCCGCGTACGTCACTTTTGCACTACCATCCAAACCGACTAAATCAACTGTTAAAAGCAACCGCCCAACCAACGTTACACCTCATCTTCATTAAGCAGCATGTTGGGAACACCTTTTGTAACTGGAAATCGTCGGTTGGTCTCTGGACAGATGAGGGCACCCTCCTCCAAGTGAACCTGCCACGCACAAATAAGCACATGAAATTATGCAAACTTAGAAAATTGTTTCATGGTAACCTAACTAATTTTATAACGGACATGGAAATATGGTTGCTGATACCACTGCAAAATCTTCAACAATGTAGAACCAGCTCAAACAGCGATCTAGAATAAACCCTATTCAAGCATTCAACTTCGAAATTTTGCAAAGCATCAACGACTCCATCTAACGGTGACGGGATTACATTCTTGCAACTTCAGTAATTGCACGAAAATTTCTTTACTATGACCTTCTCTGAATGACATTCAAGATATCCTGCACAATACTCAGACTATCATTGAGTGTAGCACCCTTGTCACACATTCAAACTACATAATGGAAAATTTCTGACCCCAGGTGGTAAGATTCAAGAGGGATTACTGAACTAAGATTCAGACTCTCACAAAAGTATCACAAAAATACCTCAAGCAATGCATGGTGAAACTTCTGGAGGAAATCTTCGTCTTCCAGCATTGCAGGCTCTACTTGCTCGGGAATGTCATTCAGGCCCAACTGCAACGCATTATCAACCCCACGAGTTAAGACCTCTCCAAAGACTTGCAGAAACCTATAGTTAGAGCTATTTTAAATCCACAGCATATGGCTTATCCGAAAAATCCAAAAACTAAAACTGAGTTCCTAACAAACTTATTTTCCCGCGATGTAGTCTGAATCCCCTAGAACTACATCACGTCACGGAGTGCCGACCAGTATATTGCCCTCCTCCTACTCCAAATGCCTCCATGTGCAAAGAGAACACACAAAATTGATTTCTAACCCTAAAAACAAAAAAACAAAAACAAACAAAATGTAAAGAAGAATAATGAGAGCTAATACAATTTACAATCCAGCACTCCTAAGCCACAGCAAACAACACATAATCACAAAGACTCTGGCAAAGCCATAAGGCGAACTCGTACACTGTGCGCGGCCCCGTGAAGCGCCTTCCAATCCAACTTGGGGAATATATGTCTCAAAAACTCCGGATTCATCTCGGACTCTTTGGTCTCCAATTTCGTGGCCTCTATGAGCAAGGGAAATCCTTTCATCACGCCCTTGATGTTGCACGCCAGCATGTTGTGCGTGAGGAGCTTCATCGTGATCGACAAAGCGTCCCAAATTTCAGGAGCAATCCTCCGCAAACCCTAAATGCAATCAAGAGAGTGAGATTCTGACCGCAAGCATTTGAATTTCACCACTACCGCAAACCCTAAATTCAATCAAGAGAGTGAGTTCTGACTGCAAGCACTTGAAATTTCAGCGCTAGGGGTCTCCAAGAATGAAACTTCTAAGAAGAATGAGAAATTGTGGAGAGAAAAGAGGAGCCAATTCGGAGCCTTTCTCCAGGAAGAAGATGTGACACCCCTTTTGGGTTGTGTGGAGAATGAAACTGGAAAACGAGATTTAAGGTACCTGCGCCGCAAATTATGAAGCTCTCGAACGCAAATCCACTTGTGTCAGTAGCTGCACCTCTTTCAATCCTGCATGCTCGATCGCTGCAAAACTCCAAACCCTAAGTAAGCCCTAAGTCCTCTGGATTTAAAAAATGAGCAGGAATACCAATGCTTTTCGATGAAGAAACTAAAGAAAAAGGTTGTACAGAGGAACGACACCGGCAACAAGAGCAAGACATATTTTGACATATTTTGGTGAAACTTTTTTTGTGAAGATAAAAAAACACATTAGCTTTCCAAGAATATTATTTTTATTTCAATCCATGCTTGGGAGCAAAATTTATGGCACACAAAGCCTTTTTTAGGTACAACGGTAGTCCCTCAAAAGAGTTTAACAAAAATTTAAAATTTGATCTTCATAGATTCTAATTTTATCTATATGGGAAGCTTTTATTCATTCCATTTGGATTTGTGATGTGAAAGTTAACATGATTTTCGAGCAATCAAACAATCTTCTTGAAAAAATAACTTGTAGGATTCATTTTTGAACTCAATTTTAACAACTTAAAAAAAAAAGTTTGCAAGGTTAAAATCTCTTGCTAGAACAATCTCATTGTTGAGATTGTTCCAATTCCATCTTAGAGCTATTAACGATTTAGGTTTTCTTTCAATCTTGAACCTACATCTACTTCACAAATTTTTAATGAGTGAAAATTAGTTAATTAATTAGTTTGTTTTTTTAATTTCCAAGACTATCAACTCAATTCCTCAACATAAAAATTAGAAATTCAAAATGAGTAATGCAAAAAATTTAAGTTAATGATTCAAAGCCAAAAATTCTAATCAAGCAAGGTGCAAAAAATATTTATTCTTTACTTTAAATGTAAATATCTTGCAATTTATGCAATCATTGTTCTTGAAATTTCTTCTGGAATACATTTATGCACCTTGCTTGATTAGAATATACAACAAATCCTATAATTAGATATACAACAAAAAAAATCTTAAAGTTTTTTGCACTTTGCAATAGAAATGGCAATTTAGTGAGTGATTTTTGATAAAATTAAAGCCTTAGGACTCTAGGAGTTAAATCATTGAAGGCCCCTTATCCAAAATTAAAATGCATTTTAGTCAAATTTATTTTCACTTCAAGAGATTCATTTTTCACATTTGAATATAAAATATAAACACAAAGCCTAACAAGTTTTATTTCTAGTCTATTTTAGAGTTTACAAAATTAAGAAGATTCTATGAATTATTGTAATTGCAAGCTCTAAATTAATTACTACAAAAGAATCCAAATTACATAATATATTTTCATTCTAATTTTTTGTTTTAAAAATCATTTTTGGATTTAAATTTCAAAATGCTTTTCCAATCTTATTCTAACTTTTGCTTTTGGTTAAAATTCTGAATATTTTAAATATATAATATAACAAATTTAACTTAATTTCCAAAAATGCCTTTTGAATTATCACAATAATTTGATTTTTCCAACAAAAGTTCTTTAAAATTAACATCTATTGAAGAAAAATATTTCTATGTATGAAAAATATGAAAATATAACTAATTCATTTTAAAGAGGCAAAATTAATATTAATAGTGGTAAATTGAATAGAAATGTCATCAAGGGTGTTTGGAGGTTTCAATATAAAGTAATTTCTTAAAAGCTTTTCAACTTTGTCATGTCTTGTATATTGAATAAGGGTATTAAGGGGATCCATCCTAATTAATTGACATCTTACACTATACAAATATCTAACTTTGTTATACATCAATAGTTATTAAAGTGTATGGGGATTGTATATCATGTTTCAAACATCTCCAATTTTTGTGAATAAATCCCTTTCATTTTTTGGTCCCCTTAAAATCCCTATTCAGTATATAGTAGAACCACCCATAGTCAACTACTTAAGCGATTCCGCACATATAATATTGTTTAACCTGTCAAGTTGCCTCCCCCCAAGTGGAAGTATAATTCCTCCCTAGATACTTTGGGAAATTTTAGTTACAATGTTGAGCATTTGATTGGTCAAGCACAATTATTGTGTAGTAGATTGTCAGGTTTTGAACATCATTCGTTGGGGGTCTCCTGATTTTATGGGAGCAAAAGAGAGCCCCCCAGCAAATGTTAATAATGTTATGCATGTTCTAAAGCAATAGAAGTCAATGTTAATTTTCAATCCTATAGAAAGATAGAAATGACAAGCATTGCCAATTTTTCATGATTTTATTCTTTGAATTCAAAATACTATGAATTTTGGAAGTCCAGAGTTGGCCTAAACCTATATCCAATCTATACTTTGTCAATTCTAATCATTCAAGAACTACTTTCCTCCTCACTACTTCCTACTTTTTTGCTCACTGCTTTTGGACATGTGTCATGATTTTATTAGTCCCAACCTTGAAAAGGCAAAAAAATGCATTCCATGCTTTGGTTGGAAATCTATACCAACCATGCTTAGAATGAACCCCTAAAGTTCCATTGTCCCCTCGGAAATACCACAAAAATTATACCACAAATATATACCACAAAATATCTAGAATTGAACTCTGTGGGCAATCCAAAAAAAATTGCAAAAAGTCAAAATAAAATTTTAAATCTTTTTTCCTAAAATATTTTGTTTTTGTCTATATGTGAAGCTTTGATTCATTCTATTTGGACTAATAATGAAAAAATTATGGACATATTTTTTTTCAAGCAATTAGAACATCTTCTTGAAAAAATAACTTGTAGGATTCATTCTTAAATGCAATTTTCACAATTTTTCAAAAAGAATTGTTTGACAAGGTTGTGTTTGCTTGCTAAAACAATCTCACCATTGGGGGGCCATTATATTTAAATCCCATTTTAGAGCTTTTAACAATATAGTTTTTTTTCCAATTTTGGATTTACAACTACTTAATAATTTTTTAAAGAATAAAAATCAAATGTTTTTTTTTTAAATTTTTTTTCTAGACTTTCAATTCAATTCTTCGATATAAATTTGTTTAATTCAAAGTCTATAGTGCAAAACAATTCCACAAATGGTGGTCAAAGTCATCTGAAATTGCAAGCCAGTGTTCAAAAAAAAATTCTTTTTCAACTTTGAATGCTAATATCTTTCAATCTATACGATCAAATTTCATGAAATTTTTACCACATGATCTCAGACAAGTGAAGTACAAGATACTATAGTTAGATTCTAAATTTTTTTTTTGTCCTTAGATGAATGCAGTAAAATGGTAGTTTTGAGTATTTTTTGATAGAAAAATGGCCGTGAGACTTTAGGGGTTAAGTACATTCTACAGGTTGGGTATGGCTCTCTAGTTAGGAACAAGGTTTTTCTTGTGCACTGTAGCACTATACTATGCAGTAAATGGAGGATGGTCCTTCCAAATTTAATCCACTATCACTATACCACAACAGTGAAGTTTGGCACCAAGGTGCCAGAAAGAAAAACCCTGGTTAGAAATGGGTGGTTGTACTATAGTACCTTGTCAAAAAAATCAAATTAAGTGTTTCATTTTTTTTTAGTTACCAATTTGTTTTCACTTTTTGCTATACAAATTATAACAGTATGAATTTTTCATGAAACTAATCAAGATATGCTCATTGATAAACAATATATAACATCATGTAATAAAAATATATGATTGAACTTCAAATATAATTTAAAAAGCTAAATTGAGCTCAAAACTGATCTTTCACATGGCAAATTGGCAATAGAACAAAAAATATATAATATCATGTAATAAAAATACATGATTGAAATTCAAATATAATTGTAAAAGCTAAATTGAGCTCAGAACTGATCTTTCACCAATACAGAACCGATTGTGCACTTCACTTTGGCCATGCCCATCTCCTCCTGTCGACTGATGCTGAAGCTCTTAGTTCGTTGGAACCACTTGAGCTGCATCTGGCTAGGTTGCAGAGGTGACAGTGATCCCCGAAGCTGGAAAAGTCTGACAAATGTTCTATTATGTCTCCCATTCTCGAACTCCAAGCAGTAGCTCTATCACGTCAACTACTAACTTATGGCTTGTCCAGTGCAGCAACAGAGTACCATTTGTTATGGTATGATACAAATGACTTCTAAAATCCTCAGTCACTAAGAATATCGTAAGGCGAGCTGTGTACCTTCTCACAAAACATTGCTCATGTCTAAGAAATCTGTTAGTTTAGATTTTGATAAAAGGAAAAGAGAGGCGAATAGGCTTGCAAAAAGTCAGGTGTGAAGTGCAGAAGTAACTAGCTCGAATAAGAACAAGAAATTCGTCTCTCACGTCCTCAAAATTCTTCGTCGTCTTCATCGTCTTTGGCCAGATCGAGAACGCTAAGCCCAACTCCCAAACCCAGAAGCATTGCTACCACACCAAGAGAAGCTTCAGTCGAGATATGCCAACCTGCAGACCACCAGAGTACACCTTCATGTATACATATACACGAAGTGTGACAAATACTATCACACGGCCTGACCTCCAAAGCTCCGATGATTTCAATGAATGTACTGAATGTACGCCGTATGAGTTATGGATGGAAAAACAAACCTATGCTTTTTCCCAAGACACTGAAGCAGTACTGAGCTATTTCCATTACTTAACACACAGGATGTGAGTATGCACGAAAAAACATGGACCCTGCTAAGCAAGTTTAACGTCTATCCAAGATTACTGATCGATCACAACACACAATTCCTTTCCACTGGTCTACTTCAATATAGATGGAATGGGATCCAAAGGGGGGAAATCTAAATATAAACACATTCACTACCGGTACTTGTATTGAAATTGCAAGAGTGAATGCAGAGTTATGACAAGAAAGAGACACTATGTCATGAAAAGGAAGGCTTACCAAAGTATTCTACAATCATCTTACATCCGATGAAGGCCAAAACACCAGCTACAGAGGGCTGCACACATCCCAAGAACTCAAATCAATTAAGGGACTAGAATAAGCAATTCAAGAGCAATATCATGCACCATGAGACTTCTATTTGTGCCCTTTTCAGGTGCACACCTTCTAAGAAAAATATCGTCTTACCTGCAAGTACTCCAACTCGGCCATGCTCCCTGATATTAAAGTGTACAATGACCTCAGTCCTGTAACCGGCACAATAAATTGGTTCAGAATGTCTTCATAATCACGTAAATGGCGTAAGTGTTTCTCACAATAATGTCCCCAGGAATGTTCATGCTACGATAATCTTAGCATGCAAACTCCAGCTTCTCCACACGCTCTGATAAATTAATGCAGATGTGAAACAAACTTTGCTTGTACTGAGTCAGTTCTCACATGAAACAGGCAAGTTGAATAAAAGGATTCCTTCACTGACAGACAATTCCAAAAGATTTAATAACAAACCTAGAATGGCAAACATATTTGATGAAAAGACGATCAAGGGATCTCGCGTCACCCCAAAAACTGCTGGAATAGAATCAACCTGTCCAAAAGATAAGTCCAGCTCAATTAGTTAAAGCCTAAAAAACTGATCACTTTGTCCGTCAAACGACGTCAACTGTCCCAAAAGAAATCTAACTGCAATATTAGTTCCTACACAACCACTTAAACTAACACAATCTTCTTGATAAACTTGTTCGCTGAATGCCTGCCTTTTGCTTATAAAGTACAGCTTTCTAAAGTCACCAACGAAAGTAGGAGAGAAACACTTACAGCAAAGGCAACGTCACTCAGCTCCACAACAGCAAGAGTGAGTAGCAAAGGTGTCGCCTGCAAAATAAAGCTCCTGGACATTACCAACAATGCAGGTCCAAGTACCAGTAGAAATCCACAGAATCTCAATCCATTGAAATACCAGTAGACACCAAGACTCAAATCAAACATAACACATGCAGCACTCGCCCATACACCATCTGCAAATACAAGTAACTGAAGCAGAAGTAAAAATTCACCTTTCGTAAGCCATCTTCAACAGTGAAAAAATTATTCCCATCATAGGTTGCTGTCAAAAAACGTGCGCCCAGATTAGAGAAAAAATGCAGAAAAATCTAAAATTTGAGAACATGGCAGTATAAACAAGAATTCCAATAGAAAAATAACTAAGGCAGGTTGACATGACACAAAGCACGTTCTGATTGAGAATAATTGAATATTGAAACAAGAACGTACAAGTTGCAGGTATAAATCTCTTGCAGATGTTCACAATAACATTGTTGGACAGATCTTCGCCATCATCTTCCGAATCTCCAAATAACTGCACACTCGAAAATCTTCAATTATATACCACAAATGAAAAGAGGGCTCCTATTTAGTGCCTCCTAGCCCAAATCAGGCAGCAATCATTGAAAGCATGACGAGGTTCAGTTCATCATAAGGTCATGCATCAATCAAGATACTCTTAGACAGACCTTGTATGCTGAGAATAAGAGTACACCAGCAAAGATCAAGTTTACAGCTTCAAATCTCTGCAACAGAAAAATCACAAGTTATATACCGCTATGTGGCCAACCAGAATATCCAGACAAAACTGCGCGTGCACATACGCTGCATTAATGATTAGAGCTTCAAACTACCAGAATTCCATGAAGTGGTCAGCAGAAAATCATCTCTCATTTCTCACTTCTGGAATCAATTTTTTGTGTTTCATTTCTTGGATGTACAGTATCACTTGTAACATTGAATTACATACGCGCATGCTGTGTTGCTTCAAAATATAAAGATCCATGCCTCGCATGACACGATCAACTACTCTTTGGAGCTGCCGTAGCAGTTATCAGGACCTTAAAAGCTAAGTAGTCGAGCATCCAACAGGCATTCTTGTGGACCCATGAGGTCGGATGATAATACATTATAAGCTTCAGTACAAACTGACATTAATCTCAATACCTGCAGTGTGGCTGCACCAAGCGTTATCATAACACCTCGGAAAAACACAGCTCCAGCAATCCCATAAGTAAGAACTCGATTCTGCAACACATGTCGTTAATCACACTATAAAAAGGAAGACATGGAATGGTCGTTTGTCATTGACAGCATCTCCAAAAACAGAAGGGACCAAACATAAGGCATGCATGTACAAATAAAAGTGAGAATTGAGTCAGGGACAAAAAGATTTACTCCTCATTGAGATGATTCCCCACATAGTTAATACTTCACACCAAATTTTAAAACTATATACATACTCTTAAAGCTATGAAAGAGAGACAAAAGGTATTAAACTTTGAGGTATATATCAAACAAAGAGAAGTAATAGTAAAAGAAATTAGAAATAATAAATTAAAATCACAATTAGAAGGCTCCATACGTTGCATAAAATCTAATACTACCAATTTAATACTAATCCATTCTCAATCTACAAGCCACTTGCTTGATTTGATGCACTTTCAGGTTCTAAAGAGCAATCTAGAGCCAAAACAATGTCATTGGATGTTAATGGGCATGGCACATTCCTTGGAAATTTTAGGTGTAAAACTGCACTTGGTAAGGTAACTACACCTAAACTCGCACAAATAAGCAATTCAACATGGTTCCCATTATTATATTGAGAAACTTTTTGTAGAGTCTTGTTGCTAGTTGAAAGGGGATTCCAGATTCTCTTAGAATGCATTTTTTGGACACTGTGTGAATAATCTACAAATTTTCAAAGTGCTGAAAATAGGATTTAGGGAACCAGCCATAAACTCATGAATAGAAGAAGTACATTCTAAGCAAGAATCTAGAGTGGTCAATTTTAGAAAGCAGTCAAAATTAGGTGTAGTTACCTTACTAAGGTAAAAGGATGGTAAAAGGATGGTAAAGCAATTGCCTACACCTCAAAGTTTAATACATCTTCCTCCTTTCTCAACTTTCAAAATATGCACTTAGTTGTAATTTGTCTGGGAAAGGTCCAAGTGAGGAATGAAATTTTGTCCACACCTCTACCACAGATATACAACAGATCCTTTCACCAGTAAAAAAGCCATGAACTAGAAGTACGTGCTGAAGAACGAATTTGGGAAGAAATAAACCTGGTAATCAGGAGGGGTTTTAAAATAGTTGAATATGAGGACAAAAACAAACAGATTATCAACAGAAAGACTCTGCTCCAACAGGTACCTGTGCATCAAATTGGAAAATGAGTCACATTGCTAATCATAAGGAAGAAAACTCAGAAAATAAAACATCTACCTATCCAGTAATAAGACAAATTGACATGACGAAGTCTGTAAGCTACCCCATACATTTTTAATCAGAAAATCCCATTAAGATTGGGATCTACAAATTGACATATCATGTGTAAACACTCAATAACTAAAATATGGCAACCATGTTCAAGATGACAAGTATATATTCTGCAAAGATCTAAGGACTGGCAAGCAGTGCTTAGTAACAAGCTCATTCCCTTGATAGTTCCCTACAAATTTTTTGATTACCAAGGCAAGTGCATAACCAATGAATTTGTTTTAATACTCGTCAAAACAAACAAACATCTAGGAGGAAAAAACGTACCCGGCAAAAAATTCGGATGCTTTAGTACTGCCTTGATTAAAGAAAAGCAGCGTTCCGAATGCGACCGCGGCACCGACCTGCATGTTATAACCCCTCGAGCCAAGAAATAGGTCAAATATTTTTGCACAAGTGCAAGCTCTGAAAGTCGCTTTGCTTTCTAGAAGCACGGTAAATGGACAGATATACACGGTAAATGGACAGATATACGAGTCCAGACGTGTAAAAGACTGGACTCGTATCTGCTCAGAAATGCATCCAGATTGATATAGGGGAAACTTGGATTTTTCCAATATTATGCTCAGCCAATCAATGAGTGCAAACTTGAAGCCTCAATAGCTTATAACATTAATCCTTATTATCATAACGCTGGAAAAACATGGTGAATTAGAGTGAATGAGAAAGATTACTCCTAATCCCACGCAAAAAGGAAAAGAGCGCTGCCTGAGCATTACAGATAACCCAGTGATAAACTGCAAATGAAGCACATTGGTCTCAAATCTATTTGTCTCACCCAAAATATAACAGTTCGCACAGCAGCGTCCTGATCCACAACAGCATCATCATCAGCCACAAGAGGAGCATCATCAGCAGTAATAGAGCCAATTTCAAATTCTCCAACCACAGAGACTGTCTTGGCTGCAACCTCAAGTGTTTCAGCTATCGCATCAGCAGAAACTGTAGGGAGAATGTCGAGCACCGAACCCTGTTTCTCGTCAGGTCTTGGTGGCAGATTCTCATGAGGACCAGCATGGCCATTAGATCCAGAACCGTTCATTTCCCCCGAGGTATGCGTCACTCCAGCCTTCGTAGGCACTCTTGCATGGGCATCCTTCAATCGTATTTCATCCTCTGCTGACACTGTATTGAGACAGAAAAGCGCCAGTGAAATGACATCAGATGATTGTGTAGAAATTAATGTTCACTTGAAGCTGTACAGAATATCTACAACAATATCCAAGTGACCTACGGCCATGTTAAGGAACACAGTGTTTCTTCACAAGATCGAAATTTAAAAGATTTATGCGTCAATAACTTAAAATGGACAGGAGTGTTGGAAGTATAAAAAGTTCAAAGGCCAGCCAGGAAAAAAACGGAAAAAAGGAATAAACTCTTTCCACAAGGTGCGGACTCGCCTATAGAGAAACTACATACTCTGGTATCGCTTGCTATGATCGTAAACCCACAATTCCTCAACCACGCAATAGACGAAGGTGGTATTAATCTAGTCGTCGTAAGAGATTGAGGCAATGTATAAACAAGGTTGAAACCAGGTTAAAGCTTAAAGAACTCAAACTTGGCTCATTGTTCTTTCGATAATCTGTAAGCAAATCATACGAAGCCACAAGCAATGTTCCCATTAGATTAATCACAAGATTCGACCCAAAGTATTTGAGCAAATGGTATGTCTCACAGCTGAACTCTGTTATCCTTCATTCATGGTATTAGCAGGTCATGCGTTCCTCGGATATTAAAAACAGCCACCCAAAGTTGTCTCCGCTTACGACCCACTTGAAGCTCGAAACAGAATCTCAAAATCTGAACAAACCTGATGCTCTAGCTTCCTCTCGTGAAGAATCTCTCAAACACAAGACCTGCAGTCCTCTTCTCGGCTTTCCTGATCCAGCCACACCTGTCCAAAGATATTTCCATGGATTTCATTATCCAAGTCCAACGTCTACGAATATTCTCACGAAGTCCAACATGGACAGCAAATCGCATATTAACATGAAATAACGTGAAGGCCATCTCGTGGAAAAGCCTCCAGTAAACTCCAGTAATCCCAAGAAACACATTGTTGAATGAACATGTCAGGGACTGATTCTCCTAAAGAAGAAAATCTTTCGTCCTTCAGATCCCTAAATATCGAACTTTTGTCGGGTATATCTCTTGTCACCTGTAAACTGTTTCATAGGCCTGGAAATACTTTCCAATCAACAATAGGCTACAGAGGCCCAAGTATTGAAAGGAGAGTCGGACCCATTGGCAAACCACATGTTCAACAAGCAATGCAAGGAGAAAACGGAATTTCAGCATCATAAATTAGAGTGATTACCTTGGTCCCGTATTGAACAGTTCCTGAGAGGTTGATTCCATAACAAGCATGAACAACAGCCATTTCTAATAGCCGCCGCAACATTCTGCACAAATACACCCTGGTTTTAGCATTTAGCATAACAGCTAGAGACTTCAAAATGATTTAACTGACGTTTTTCTGCTTAATTCTACTGGTAGGCAGGAGTGATGCCAGGAACCTCTGCTTCATGCCAATACAAATGCTGCACCTACATTAAGCCCTCGTGCAGAACCAATAGCTCATAGCTGCAAATTAGGGCATCTTCCTAATAATACGAGGAATACTAAATCAAATTTCGTTTGAGTTTGCGTTCCACTAACTTAAAATGTAGGTGCTCGCAGAAATCATTGCGCTGCACAACAAAATCATTCTGTCTATCAGTGAATTGACAGACATGTGAAAAGATGTGAAGATTAATTGTCTTCATAAGGACTTCTCGAGTAATCAAGCTGACAAACCGTAGCCATAAAACCTACACCACTGTCCAAAAGTGAACAAGTGCAACGAAACTTAAAAAAAGACGAAGAAACACCCCATATCCTGTCCTAGATGAACTAAGGTTTTGAAAAACCACTCTGTAGCAATTCGTCAATTTTGAACTGCCCCACGAAACTAGAAGAATTTCAGATTCATCATTCGGCTCTTGAGTACCATCATAACCAGTGAAAAAACAATTCGAAGCTCAAACCAAGGCAGTCGTGGTCTTCAGTGCTATATACAAAGAGGGGTGAATCTCCTTCTACAGTAAATTCTGTTCGCTAACTCCTCTTCTTAGTCTCGTCACAATAGCCGGTCTAATTTGCCAATCTCAACGCAGCGTACCTACTAGAACTCTCTCTTAGTCTATGAATCTCGGAATCAATAGTGCAAACAAATTTCCAAGTGCAAAGCTGCATTAAAATACGCAATTAGAGGATTAGGGATTCCGAATTGCCAATTTCAGGTTTATCTAGGTTTGCGAACGCTTTTTGAAAACCCGTTTGGTCGAGCGATACTTCTACGATTAATCACTGAACGCGGCATTGCTCACTTCCAAGCGCACATCTCTCTTTCACCAAGAACGGCCACAAGAATGCAAAGCCCGGAGAGGCCGAATTCGGAAGAAGAACTGACCCTTTCGATTCGCGGCAAGCCCGGAACTCGTCGTCTCATCAAATGATTACTACAAGCAGCAGCACGCCGTTGTGCGCCATAGTCGTCGACGGTCAGGGCTTGGATAGCCTGGTTGCACAACATCGCGGCAGCCATTTCACCGCGACCAAATTCCGCTTGCCCCAATTCCTTCCGTCAGCTCTAGCTCCACATGTCCTCTCTTCTGAGTACCGAATTCAACCACAGCTCCTCATGTCCTCCTCCCTGTGCACTAAATTGAAGTCGGAAATTTGGCTGTTCCTCCGCGCCGCTGTTCCAGATAAAATCTAGACCAAGCGCGCTTCGTAGAAAGCTGGAAGGCAGTGGAAGGGAGCAGCTCCACCCTCGCCAGTAAGGCCTGGACGGATTTGGGAATCACGGGCAGCAAAGAGACGGGGAGCTCGGGGAACTCGGGGAACTATCAATAACTTTGGGGAACGTGGAGAGCTTCGCAGCCTCGTGTAGGTGCCGAAATCGAGTTTCCACGTCAGATTCTCACGGTCCACGTCATCTCACACCATTCACAAGATGACACATGGCACTTTAAATACAAAATGGTCTTATTTTCTGTCAAATCCAACCTTTACGTTCGGAATTTGCTCTGTCAAATATAACTCTACCTTTCCATTGCATTGTTATTAGGATTGAAATTTTTAACATTGGAAGCACATTTAAACGTACTTTGAATAGGTACAAGAAAACTCAAATTTTGATATTGATCAAGAAAATAAATAAATTCAAACATTAGCTAAAAGACAAAAGAACTATAACGATCGTGGCAAATTTCGATTACCAATGCACATTTCACTCTTCAACGTTAATTTATAATAAGTTTTGAAGGAAAATTGTAAGTCTTCTTATGGTAGACCTACAAAGTTATAGTAGGTTATAATGTCATTATAAATACAAACCAATATACTATGGTGTTGTTGGTGTTACTTATATTAGATTGTTATTTTGTTCTAAGAAACATTTAATTCCAAAAGAGTCAATAAATTTGCTTAGTGTACTACTTGGCTTGCTTACATTATTAGTATTCCCATAGTTTCTCTAAAGCCTAAAAACAAGCTTTTGCTGTATTTGGCATGAAACAAAATATTTTTGTTCAAGTTATGGAAATCACCTACTATGAAGACTAGAAAAAAGTATATCATCAAGATTTGTTTTTCTAATCTCAATATGATCAATATAGGATTATATTACTACTAAGGTAAACAATACCTAAATGCTCATGAATAAGGACTTATGCATAGTTTTTATTTTGAAATTAAGGAAACTTTTATTGGGATCTTATTAGTAGTTAAAAGGGGATTCTAGTTACTTCTTGGACTTTATAGGAATAAACTATGAATTTTTAAATTATTGAAAATAGGTGTATCTAAAATTGAGCCAGGCTCTCATGTATAGATGCTATACATATTAGGCAAGAATTAGATGAGAATTAGGCAAGAATTAGATGAGAATTAGGCAAGAATTAGATGAGAATTAGGCAAGAATTAGATGAGAATTAGGCAAGAATCTCTAGATGGTATGGTCTTGCAAACATGTCACAATTTTGTGTTGTTACCTTAGTATTGTAATTTGATGTCGTCTTGTCAAAATAGCAAAAAAACTACCCATCAAGAGTAAATTTTTTGTTTTATTTCTTTAAGATGAAATCACATGTCTTGTATATGTCATAAATTTTTTATATTTTTTGGTGAATACTTCAAATTACCTTGCAATTTTGAAGAAACATTGAAGAAATTCATATCATATACAAATATGTTTAAAGAATATCAAAATTTCAAAATAGATGTAAATTGCAATATACAGCATGATACTAATGATAGTATAAAGAAAAAATCTATGACACTCCTATTTAAAAATGTATTTCTACATCCTCAACTTCAAATATGAATAAAATGTTCATTTTTAGGATTTAAAACCTAGAGTTTAGAAGCTTGATTTTGTTAGATTTGCTTGAAAGAAAAAAAAATCAATTTAAATGTCAAATCAAAGTTTTAAGGGGAGAAAATGAACACTTTCAAATACATTATTAATATTGATATACAATTTATTTGAAAACTAGCCTTCATAAAATCAAAAGACCTTTAATATGACTTAAATTTCACTCAATGGTGTGGATCAAGGCTTTTTCTTTGGCCAAATTTGGCCAATTATGAAAGAAAGCAATGAATGCATTGACGTCCCTTCAAATTTAATGCTATAGGGTGCTGCCAGAATATAGCTTCTACAGTGAAAAAAAAGTTCTAATGTATATATGGCACTAATAAAGATGCATCCAAAAAATTGAAACCATACATTCTTCAATATGAAAAAGGATTGTTTGACCATCCAAAAGACATTTGCAATCCATGGCATCATTTCAAGGTTATAGATTAATATTGAGAAAAGGTTGACAACTTTTTGGATGCAAATTAATTTGGAGGAATTAAGATTATCATGAGTTCTCTTGCCTTTTAGTTCCCCTTCCTTTTGCCCTAAATTCCTACATATCGTCTACAATCTTCTACAATCCAACCCTCCTCTCTAGTCCCCTTCATTCCCTACCACCCCCCACAAGTCATCTACTCCATCTAGTTCATTCTCCATCTCTATCCCCTCCAATTTTTTTGACTCTGCATGTTGTTTGGTCTTCGGCAAATTCCCAAATCTGGCGGCCAAGCTTATATTGAGAAACATCTCACCGTCTCAAATTGACCCTATATTTATTTCTAAAAATCCTTTGGGGGATCACTAAGAGTTAATCTTAGAAATATATATGAGTCCAAATATAGGATATTTAAAAAAACAAGCAAAATTTTGAATTTTTGTACTTCCAATATAGAGGGCTAATACAAGAATTCATAGATTTATAAAAAAATTTGGATGAGGTAATCACTTACTACCTTAGATTGAGTACATGATGCCCTATAAAAATAGAATAGGCCTCACAAAAATAAGCTTGTCAATGTTGTAATGCAAGATCTAATAGCCTTTGGGTCCAAAAAGTTCCATTTTGTGACTTTTGATGAATGTAAATATAAAGTCGGTTTGATACACACAAGTGCAATTTTGACTGGAGTCCATTTTGCAAAATCCTACGCCAGATATATTGCCAAATTGCATGCTCTTCTTCTACTTGCAAGTCTAGCTTCTAAATTTTAAGTTTTAGGATTACATTTATTTTTCCGCTTATACTTGAGCAGTTTAGTGTGGCCATGGCAAAATACGAGATATATACAAATGTATGTGTTGGAGAAGGTCTAATCTCTGTTTGAATTGGTTGTAAGTAAATATTGAAGACGAATCTTCTTTTTTGTTTTTTTGATGTGTAGAGGGGAGGGACATGTTAGGCCATAGAATTGTAATGTACTCTTGGGGGAAAACATAAGATACTCAATGTTGACTGCCCTATAACCAATCACTTAAGCTTTTTTGACTATACATGGTAGTGTTATTTTTAGTCCAAATTTTTTAATGCATAAAAATTTGTTTATAATAGAATGTTTAAAAATTGAGCTTTGAATTGTATTTTTTCAAATCAATAAAAAAAGTATTGTAAATCCCTTAATTAATATATAGACTTTCCAAAATTCAAAACAACGCAGATTCAATTGCAATTAGCCTAGTGCCCAAACTAAATCAATTACCAATATATATGCTGCTATTTTCAACATGACACTTGGCAATCATATCCTATTGCTTACAAAATTCCAAGCTATGAAACCTAAACCAATTTATAGTAATCTATACATTGCCAATGCGGTCTTGATTGGTAGTGGGTGCCTTGATGTTATATTATTTTGTTTCACAGATTGCATGCTCAACACAAAATTAAACATAACTACAAGGGATTTTGCTTGTTATGTTTGAAATTCATACTGACAATAAACAATACATTGTCTAAGGCAATCAATGTTTTTATATTATTTCTAAAAAAATTATTACTTAATTCCTCTAATTTGTTACAATTTAGGTTTTAGAGGCTTTCAATACTCTAATGAGTCCAAATGATCATTTTTTACTTCAAAAGTAATGTGGGCGCCATGTTCCTCAACTAAGATTGTAAGAATTTGTCAAAGTAATTCTAAAAAAATCAAATTTATTGTCCTCTACATAGATGCAAAGAAGTCTTTGTTTGTGTGCGCATTTCTAGACATCCAAAAGTATACTTTTGAAAAAAAAATTGGTGAAACCATATTTCTATCAAGTTGTAATTAAAAATGTCTTCTTTTTATTATATTTGATTATTGAGTGTTTTAAAAACGAATTAGCAATTTAAACAAAAAGGTAAGAAATTGTCATTGATTTTTAATGTGCATAAATCGGAGTAAATTTCTTAAGGTCCTAATTTTTGAGAATATGTTATCTTCAATGCTTTTCTAATTATTCACATTTTTCATTCTTAAGTATTTTTTCAAAAGCTCTAGTATTCTCAAAATTATCCTCCAAATGCAACTTAATTAATAGGTATTTCTTGATTTCACCCTCTCCAAGCATTGGAGTATGTTGTTTTTGCAAGATTCAATTCTATTTGCTATTTTGCTATAAATTGATAATTGTAAATTTTTTTTTTTTCCAGATAGCGCATTTGGTTGGTGGTTCTTGTTGACTTTGTACTTTAGTTTCTCCCTTTTTTTTTTTTACCATATTGTTGTTGTGATACAAAGTGATGAAGTCATTTTTATTTTTAGAATCCTCTGTCACTTCAGCAGCACACAATGGTTTCACTAAATCCTAAATATACATTCTTATATTTTCAATGGTTTATTGTAGAAAGGTAGGATGAATGCTATTGTAACAATACAACATTTTTGTCTTATTAAAATATATTGCCTACATCTGAAATGGTTATTGTTGTTCTAGTAGCAAAGTTTGCCCATATTTCTTGATGAGGGTTTATATAAGAAACACTAGTACTTAATTTTGTCACACTTAGCATGATAGACATGTCATCCACTATAATTTTTGGAAGCATGAACCCAATGAACTTGAATTTTTTATCGGAAATGGATGTTTCCAATGTATATACCTATAAAAAAAAGTTTAAGTATATAATTTTTGAAGTTCAATGTATATACCTATAAAAAAAAAATTTAAGGGTAGCATCCCACTTTTCATAGATGTCAACATGCTTCAAAAATTATATACTTAAACTTTTTTTTTATAGGTTTTATGGGTAGCATCCCACTATTCATAGATGTCAACGTGTAATTAGAATTTATAAATCTTAGTATTGGCAAAGGAATAGATTTGGTCAACCTCAAAAATGCTTGAAAAGAGTTACAAATTTTAATTGGAAATAGCATTGTCTTTGTAATGGTTTTATAATGAAAAAAGAAGCTCCTAGTTTTTGAAAGTCTATTTGTTCTAGGATTAAGGTACTTAGACATCAACCCTTATCCTAAACAGCTAAATTTTTAGTCCCATCCAGGATTCATCTAAATGTGTTTTCATCCAATGCAATGATTTACATGTGTATTTCATCCAATGAAATCATCTATAACAATTCATCCAAAGTCATTCATCTCCATTCATCTCCATTAATCCTCTTCAAATGCATTTATAGCTATGTGTTGCTATCCTAAACCACGGACATTGGGCATCTTATATTGAAATTTTTTTAATTTTCCACAACATTCAATGGTCATCACTTATACTTCAACACTCCTCTCTAGCAATAGGTCTAAAGGCAATGCCATCATCAACCGTTGCAATGCTTTGGCTAGGTTAGAATTTGTCCAATTATCATTTTTTTATTTTTTGCCATGGATCTTTTCTGGTAATGATCCAATGTCAAAGTCTAGCATGCTTCCTTCTACTAAAGGCAATAGACATATAAGAGTAGGTTTGATAACAATGCCTTTATGAAGCCAATGCTTCATATTAGAATACGAAATTTGTTTCATCAAATTATAGTGGTTTTACCTTGTATAGAATTCAGTAGCTGCAATTCACAGTTGGATTTTGTCATCTAAGTCTCTAATCGGAAAATGAATCATTGAAGGGTGAATTTCGACCTGAGAGAAAACCAATCGTGGCATTGTCTTGATTGTAGGTCACGGAAGCATCTTCATGAATTGCAACACTTATCCATTGTTTGTGCCCTTGCTAACTTCCATCTGCAAA